>OZ020268.1:118658522-119986022 GCA_963971225.1 Melieria omissa | reverse complement strand
GGCCACATTTTGCGACAGTGGTCAAATTCGTTGTTTGGAACTTTGTGGTGATGAGATAAGGAATTTAATTAATTTTTTTTTTAATTTACAGAAATTTAACTTACAGACTAATGAAATAACAAAAAGAATAGAAGAGCTTAAAAATAGAATAACAAAAAGAATAGAAGAACTTAAAAATAGAATATCAAAAAGAATAGAAGAACTTAAAAATAGAACAACAAAAAGAATAGAAGAACTTTAAAATAGAATATCAAAAAGAATAGAAGAACTTAAAAATGGAATACAAAAAGGAGTAGAAGAACTTAAAAATAAAATAACAATAAGATTAGAAGAACTTAAAAATAGAATAAGAATAGAAAAACTTAAAAATAGAATAGCAAAAAGAATAGAAGAACTTAAAAATAGAATAACAAAGAGAATAGAAGAACTTAGAAATGGAATAAAAAAGGAGTAGAAGAACTTAAAAATAGAATAACAAAAAGAATGGAAGAACTTACAAATAGAATAACAAAAAGAATAGAAGAACTTAAAAATAGAATAACAAAAAGAACAGAAGAACTTTAAAATAGAATATCAAAAAGAATAGAAGAACTTA
This sequence comes from Melieria omissa, assembly GCA_963971225.1. Taxonomy (NCBI): domain Eukaryota; kingdom Metazoa; phylum Arthropoda; class Insecta; order Diptera; family Ulidiidae; genus Melieria; species Melieria omissa. The sequence continues at coordinate 119,985,427 of OZ020268.1, read as the reverse complement.
AAAATGGAATAAAAACAGGAGCAGAAGAACTTAAAAATAGAATAACAATAAGAATAGAAGAACTTAAAAATAGAATAACAAAAAGAATAGAAGAACTTAAAAATGAAATAAAAAAGGAGTAGAAGAACTTAAAAATAGAATAACAAAAAGAATAGAAGAACTTTAAAATAGAATATCAAACAGAATATAAGAACATAAAAATGGAATAAAAAAAGGAGTAGAAGAACTTAAAAATAGAATAACAATAAGAATAACATCATTTGTAGAAACATGACATTTGTTAAAAATGTCACAACTATTGATTTGTGGAATAAGAAATGCAAAAAAGCAACTCTGTGCAAGGCCACATTATGTCAGAAACCTTCTCTATGTATTTTATTTGATGTGTTCGAAAATAATGCTTTGACTTTTGGTGCTCCAAGCCATGGCGTGATCTTCTAATATGGAATGGAATGGACTGAAAGGTTGCTGATCCAAATAATTGAACGTCACAAAGATTAGTTACATTACTACTTACGGTTCCAGTCACAGCTGCGCTACAGTTACATTCACATTTATGGGGCATTGTCAGACAATACTTTCATATTTAAATCGCAACTACAACAACAACAAAATCATCATACTTACCGGTATTTGAAAAATTGTGTCCCTGGCAAAAACCTTTGTCGATTCTCTAGTTGCATGTCTGGATTATCAAAACCTTGCACAGAGTTGCATAGAGTTGCCAACACGAAACAGTAGGTAATACCAAATACTGCTAAACAGTGATACCATACACAACAGCAACAACACTCACAACGGTATTAAACAAACACACGCAAATTTCAATTTTAATACCTTAATGACTTAAAGCGCCACCTGGCGTCTACATTGATGTATGTATGCATACGTGTCGGTGTGTGACTGTACGCGTTTGTGACAAAAGCGCCAACGCAAAGGACAAGACTGCAGGATACCGCATGGAAATTACCGATTTAACGGTATTTATGCAGCTGTGCCATGCGATGCGCAAGCAAAATAAAAAATTGTTAATTTACATTGTCATTGTTGTTGTTATTGGAGTTGTATACCCAGTTAAAAAAAGTCCTACCTCAAAAAACATTGTTTTAATATTTATTGTGAGCGTGGCTGCGCTTGTGGCTGTGTCTGTGTGCAATTTTCATAATTGTTTATTTTTAACTCATTTTTTTCGTTTTATTTTAGCAGCCATTTTGTTTAATTTTATTTTTGTTTGTTTGTCATCTGTGGATTATAAATTGTGTCTCGAGCGTATTGCTGGTGCAATATTTTTACAGTTATTTGTTTTCAATACGCAGACTGCAGTTGATATTAAAATTGTTTGCGCTCAAAAAAAAATATTAGTATGAAGGGAGAGAATGGTGGGATATTATATTTTATTATTGGAAATCATTGAGTGGGTTTGAGGAATTACATACAACATGTTTTTAAAGATATAATTTGTGCGTTTTTGGAGATAATTTTACATATTTTTATAATCTAAAGTGGGTTGTTTTGCAATTTATGAGAGAAGGATTCATGATTTAGTGTTTGAGACTGAGATTCTTAGCAATAGGTTCTGGATGCTTCGCAAACTCTCATTTTATACGGTTTGATGAAAAAGTGCATGAGCCAAAAAATTTTGGGGCTGGAGTAGCATCAAGGTCAAAGTTCACAGAAAAGCTGGGAAATTCGACAAATTGCTTCATAACTGGTCAGAAGTTGCGCCTAGAGGGTTAAAATCTATGACTGACCCCACTAGTTTTCTCTACTGAACATTTCTTTCAAACATATCTATGCCCCATCTCCAACCCTTAATGGGGCTCCCATACAAAATGGCCGTTTTTACAAAATAGGCTCCCACTGCTCCCAGTTTGCCCCCAGACGTGTCAAATGTATGACCGATACCCATTTATTTTCTCTTCCAAATGTTTCTTCCAAACATACCTACCCACTATCTCCAAGTCTTAAGGGGGCTGCCATACAAAACTGGGCATTTTCCATGCCATTGGCTCCACACTTGTAAATGTAATAGTTAAGTAAGCGAGAAAACATCGCATCTCGGAAAGTATTAAACCGATTCAACTGATTTATTCAGCGATCGCCAACATTCTTGAGTACAAAAAATACAAAATTAATTAAGTTTCAAAAGTTCACCACCATAGGGCGTCTCCCATATGATCTCAGTTGTGAGGTTGTCCACTTTTGGGCTTCTACAAAGCAAAGGGTTTTCCCTTGAAATCGAAAACTCTTGCACTAAATCATGGCTAGTATAGAGTATTGGAGTCTAGTATAAAGTATGGAGTATTTTGTGACTATAACTCTTGAGCTTAAGTACTTTTTAGCCAAGAAGAGGAGTCACTTGTAGTACTAGAATGACCGATCTGTTTCACATGCTTCTTGAAAGCTGCCGAAAAATGTTATTCTGGTACCATATATACTCTGTAATATTACAGTAACTATAGTTATATTCTTGATCAACATCACCGAGGAATGTAAATTATCTATTTTCTTAAAAACTGGAGCGCACTAAGTATAATTAAAAAAAAAGTTGAAATTTTAAAGAAGGAATTTTTAGAAGATATTTCCAACTGCTGAAGACAAAATAAACAGAATACAGCCAATTTTAAACAACATTGTCACACATACATAAATAGTGTCTTCTTGTATTTAAATATTTTATTATGCACTTCCATCCATAAATTATGACAAAAACTCTCACTGCACACTAGCTAATCGGAACACATGTCATCAGTCCAGGTGACAACCATAGAGATCACTGCAGAAACTTCGAGAAGAAAGCGTTCCACATCTCCTATGCCACTTCGTAAAAAAAGACTTAGCGCTTAGCAAAAGAAGGCTACAAACGAAAGATATCTTAGAGATATCGTGGATATATCCTTTATAGACATTAACCCTCAATCACCCACGCTGAGTCCAGGGGACTCACTACGAACTTTAATAAGTTGGTACAGGTTTAGTTTTTGTGCTTTGGCGTCCAACTTGACGGCGTACAGCTAGAATTATGTAAAGATATGGAATGAGATCTGTAACAAGAGGTCTTAATGCAGATGAATAAAACACCATACAAATTTAATAGATGTTGCATTATTTCGTAAACAAAATATGTGAGTCCCGGGGACTCAGGGTGGGTAGATACGTGATTTTAATAGGGGTGGGTGATTGAGGGTTAAAGAATTTCTTAAGTTCATAGCAACGTCCAAATGTTTTGACAAAGTAACCGAATTTTAGGGAAAGCTGCATATGGCATCGCAACGGCCTGCTTCTTGGACCATGTGTAGGAAAAGATCTATCTAGCCATTTCAACCTAAGCTAAACCTATGTTCTAGAAAATAAATAATACGATTTGTATTTTAAATAATAAAAAAAAACAATATATAGTTAGGTTAGGCGCACTTGGGCCGTTTGAATATTTTACTTTACCTTAAAAAAAGAAAGACACATAGCTTCTACCAGGTCCCCTCATATAAGTCTTCCTTTCATCAAACATTTAGCTTGAGTGTAAAGCCAAGACCTATTCACTCCCCCTTAACTCCCCCAGCTACCTCACAAAGCAAATCGTTCACCTCGCAACAGTGCGACATTTTTTATGGCTTATTCATTCGTTTGGATGGATCCAGCCACGCCACGCTTCCCAGCGAATGCGGCTGCACTTTCCGCATCCTCTGCGGCGACCAAATCGAAATGCAAAAAAGCGCAAATTCGTTGTGCTTTATCGTTAAAATTTTTACAGCTTTTTTTGAATTTACTTTTTGCCTGAAAACATTTGCTATTTGTAACAACAACAACAGCAACAATGCGGAAAACACCGTAGCACGCGCATGCACCGCTCCAACAACTACAACAACATTCACATATATAACAAGCACAAAAACAACACAAGTACCGCAACGAGCACAGCAATAACTGCAAAGGCAACAACAAGCATGCATAACAAAAACAATAACAAAAGCGGCAACAACCGCAACCTGAATGACTCGATCGCTCGGTGGGCAAAAGTTAAACTCTAGTTTTTTTGTTTTTGTTGTTCTTGTTGTTGCATATTTTCATGTTTTTATTTTCATGTATGTTTGTTTGTTTGTTTGTGGTGTTTTGTTTTTTCTGTTGCGTGTATTTAATTGGTGTTTTTGTGCGCCTTGCAATTGCTGTTGTTGTTACCGTTGGCGTGTTGCTGCATTTATGTCGATGATTTTTTTTTTTAATTTTTTGTGCCTACACACAATCAACGTTGTGTTGTCATTACGCTTGGTGTAGTTATTGCTAGTTGAGTCCTTTTTTGTTGTTTTGTTTGGTTGCTTCCAATAACGCAACCAAACATACAACAACAATAACAACAACAACAAAAGCCCAATATTTCATTTGCACTTTTTCAATATTTTTATTGTTGCACCAATTTGTTGTTGTTGGCTCCTGTTTATTAGTGCTGCTATTGTTGTTGTTGTTGCAGTGCAGTTATGCACTGCGTCGATATTGGCAATGTTTATGTTATTTTTTGTTATTGTTGTTTCGGATACTGTGCAGCGCCAACTCGTTGGGATTTATGGAAAAAGTTTATTTTTTTTGCACAAATTCTCTAGCCGCCTCCACTCTTCTGCTCCCGCCATGCGTCCTCCACTCTTCAATGCTCAAGTGAGCAGTAACGGACGAGAGCGAAATATGTATCTGTGTCGATGTGTAGGTGTGTGTGCGTGTGCCTTGAAGCAAATTAATGAATTGCAATACGAGAGGAAATATTGTAATTTGAACCGGACAAAACAACAAAACGAGAACAACAACAACATACAAATAAATAAAAAATGGCCAAAAAAACAGAAGATGAGAACACAAAAATATGGAAATTCTCACCGGCAATATCGGTTTGGTTGCATTGCCAACACTGACACTCCGACCATGCAACCAGCGCACTTGTTAGCATTGTGACAGAGTTGCCAGGTGTACAAATTCTACATAACATTGTTTTATAAGAAATTGTTTAAGAGTTTATATGATGATTTCAATGAAGTTATCAAACAAAGCTGCCGGTCACTGCTACAAATTATTAAAAAAAAATTAATTTGTTAATTAATTAAAATTAATTGTATCACACCTGGGAAGAAGCGTAGCCAGAACTTAGTTTGGAAGGGGGTTTAAACAAAAAATTGTTTGCAAATTATGTATTACGTGCGTTCTTAGGTAAAAAGGATGGGCTACGCACATGGAACTACATCAAACAATGATTCTAATTGGCCACAATTACAGTGAAGCTTGTTATACCCCGGTCACTGTCATGACGAACGCATTCCACATTCCGCTAAAAGTATGCATTGAATAATAAAACTTTAAAAATATACCAATTCATTAAAAATGTCCTGTGTGTAACAATTGTGGCATATTTTCAGGTGCAACATGCGGCAACTCTGCTACGGCTTGCAATCGAACTCCCAAAGTGCAACACACTCTCATAAATTGATATGAATTTGCACCGTTGCGTTGGCATTTCGCAACAATACCTTCATCAATATGTATGTATGTGTGTGTGTGTGTGTGGTTTACGTGTCATGTAGCTGCGAATATTTGCGTTACACTGCACAACTGAGAGAAGCACACAAATAAATATTGTAAAAAATATTGACAAAAAAATGGCACACACCACAATTGGCAGTGGAAAAATAAAGAAACAAACACTTTTGTTGGCGCTGAGCGCATGAAAATGTATATAAAACTAATTAAATAGTGTGAATGTTTATTAGTTTTTTATAAATTTTTAAACGCAGCATTGGGTGTAAAAGAAAATTGCTATTCCAAACAAAATAAAAATTTGAGGAACTGAAAAGGTTTGGGTGCATTTCTGAAATGTTTTCTTTTAGTTCTTCTACAAAATTTTCAGTATTGAGAAAAGGGCTTTGATAAAAATGTTAATGACTACGCAATTTTCAAAAGAGTCCAATTGTTTTGGCAAATAACACTGCACAACAAAATCAGATTTTTTTTAAATAACAAGGTTCTGACAAAGGATTCTAGAAGAAGGAGCCACAAAAAAATACGTGTATCGGCGTTTTGAAAGTTTACGTCTGAATTTTTTTTAGGGGGGTCAAAGTTTTTCCCTTTTTGCACATTCTTATGGTGAATCGGCATACGAAAACCATATAACCTCACATTTTAGATATATGATGTGTTCAGAAATTTGATGTAAAATACTACGAAGAACATTTTTGTGGAGCATTTTAACCCTGTAGCTCCTATTTGTATGGGTCAATTTGACCCGTTTTTCTAAAATGCCAAAAATATCCTGTAAAACAGGACTTTTTAAGGGCAAAATGTACAACGAAAATATTTGCCATTAAATTCTACTATAGGTCTCTGAATATATCAAAGATCGGAAACTAACTTGAACGCCAGAATTAAGCCAAAACTGAAAATGTGTTTAAGTGTTTATTTCGTATTTAGTCAATATTGGTACAATCCGTTGTCAGAACCTTGATATTTTATTTTGGGTTGTACAGTGTCATTTGCTTTATAACAAAATTTTGTATTTTGGTAAAGATGATTTTTCTTAGAATTTAATATTAAACCAATGATATATTGTGCTCACTATTGCATTGCTCAAACATAAACTCAACGCAGCGCACTTTCCAATCTATTTTCATAATTTTTAATCACACTGTCATTGCTCACTTACGGCTCAGAGCTCAATTGCCCACCGGCGACGCATATGGAATGCACTCCAGCCAATTGCCATAAGTGCAACGCAATTCTATCTGGCAACTATGTACACACTCGTGTGCAATGGAAAACGATTTTATTTATAGGCTGAAAAAAAATGAGCCATCGTTTTTCATAATTCACAAAAACGAAGAGAACATGTTGCATTAATTGCACATTTATGCGCGCAGACATGCAGTTGCAACACTACCACACACACACATATATATATACACAGCAGCAGCAGTAGAAATCAATATTTGTGTATGAGAAGAGATGAAAAGCGAATCGATTGACTTTTTTACATCAGTAACAAAAAAACAGAAATTATTTAAATTTTTTAAAATCATTCACATCGTATTTCGATATTGGCCACAATATTGCAAGCTTTTATTTTGCACACATATACAAATACACGTATAAAGCTCATCTGCTATACTAGGAAACTGCTACGAAACTGCCTGCAATGAAGCGCCAAAAATATTTCAGCATTCACGCTTGATTGCGCTGCATGCCAATTGAACAATTTGCGTCAAGTTGCATGTTGCTGATGCGATGATGCCAGTGTTGGACATGTTATGCGTTGGCTGTGCTTATGCAACCAGCAGGAACTCCAACAGCGGCACCCAACAGCAATGTTTTGTAATTCCTTTTTTCATTGCGACAATAACCGGCAACTGCTGTTCAACAGGCAAAAACAACTAACTACACTACGCAGTTGAGTTATGGCCCAAAGTTGTTGTATTTTAAATTTTTTTACACAACACTTGCGCAATTCGGTCGTTATTATCTCAACAGCGGAACGCACCTCAATGCACAAACAATTTGGTTGCCATGAATTTGGGTGCCATTTTGTTCTAAATAGTTTTTGTGCCAAAAAAATTCAGAAAAAACGAAACTAGCCAACGCGCAAATAACAAGCAAAATTTTTAATATGTATGTGTCATGCATATGGTGCACACATTTGCAAGTATTTTGCATATGACATGACAACACATTCATACAAATTCGTTTTGCATTTGGACATTTTGATATTTTCGTTGCCAGTTACAGTTTGCTGAAAATCGCCATTTGCCTCGAAATGCAAATAGCTGCAATTTGTCAACGCATCGCTAAAGCGTAAAAAAAACACCACTCTCAAATTACTTGCAATCAGCCAATCTTCAATGAGACACATAAACCGCACCACGGAGCGTATGAGCAACTTTTATCAAACCACGTCGCAAATGCCACATTAACCGTAGCACAGCTAAACTATTTTCAATTAATATCAACACTCGACCGAAATGCAAATGCAAACTTTACGCTACACAGCCTTCCCCTCTCTTCGCCACTCATTTACACAAAACAAGCAACAACAACTTAAAAAGTAATTACATTGCTCGCTTCCGGCGTCAACTGGCTGCAACCTACTCGACTTCAACAAAAAGCGCAATAGCGCAAAGCACTGTAACAACAATAACAACAACAGCAACAATAAGAAAAGTCAAACTTTCATTACAAAATACAATAATATTAAAAAAAGAAAACAGGTACGGAACACTTGGCAGAGCTGCACTGTGGGCGAACATTAAAAAATTCCAAATTTTGTGAGAAATTAAAAATTATATTTCTTAAATTAAATTAATTAAAAATTAAATTAAGTAAACATTTTAAATACAAATTAAATTAAATTTAATTATTAAAAATTTTAATTTATTTAATTCAAAAATTTTTTGTGGAACATAAAAATATGAAAAGTAAGAAAGTAAGTTGAATTAAATTAAACTAATTAAAAATTTTAATTTAAATTAATTTAATTTAAAAATTATTTAATTTAATTACAAATTAATTAAAATTAAAATTTTTAATTAACTTTTTCTAATTAAATTAATTAATTTTTAAATGAAATTAGTTAAATTCAATTAATTAAATTTAGTTCAAAAAATAATTACAAATTAAAATTTTTAATTAATTTAATTTTAAAATTAATTATTTTAATTTAAAATAAAATTAAAATTTTTAATTAATTTAAGAAGTAATTAATTTAATTTCAAATTAATTAAAATTAAAATTTTTAATTTTTCAATACTTTAAGGAAAAGTTATTTTCATATTTTTATATTTCACAAAAAATTTGGCTTATTGAGATTTTACAATTAATGGCATAAGAACTGAGAATTATGGAACAAACTCAATGAAAGGAAGAATGCAGCGCAACACTTCTATGATGCTGTAGGGAACTCAACAGCTCAGAATTTAGTTCTTATGAAAAGTCTTTCTAACATCACAACACTGGCGCACACAAGGGGTGTTTTGGGGTACACACCCACCCCCTAATATCTGTGTGTTATAAAAGTTGTGGGGGGCAAATATAATTTTAAATTTAATTCGAGACTAAAGTTGAGTTAAAATCTTTAAACCAAATTTCATCACAAGAAGATTTCATAGACTAAAAGAACTGGGTAACTAAAAACCGTTTGAAGGTGACTTAAAATTGTACAAAGTAAAACTCTTTCATTCATTCTTTCTTCATTTAAATTTAGTTTGAACTGTAACAATAACAAAGATCGTATTGGGTCCACTAGCTTCCACACCACATAGCACGTTTTCTCTTTATTTGAACATTTTTTTTCGATTGCTTCAAATCAATTCTAATGAAATTGGGAGCTGCAGATTGAATACAAGTCCAACTTTTAATAAAAAAAACTTTAAGAAGAACTCACAGCTGCACTTCAACAAAACTCAGTAGTTTTCAAACGACAGTCATTTAGAGCACAAAATAGTTAATAACACTAGTAACAATAATGTAGAAATCCGAAATATCGTTTCGTCCCAGTGTAAGCCAGAGTCAAAACTTGAGCATCAACTTTATTGTTGTGTCTTTTCGTGTACATTTTATTGCAGTTGCGTACGCAAACTATGTGCTTACACAGGTAGGAAACGATGCAGCAATGGCTGTGGACGACGTTGAAACTGTAAAGTTGCTTAAAATATCAATAAGAACAACAGCAACAACAACAACCAAAACAGCGTAAAAGCACAAAATTGCTGCAGGAGAAAAGCGAGAATATGAAAAGCCAGTGAACGTTTGGTGGGCGTGAAAAGCCGGTGTGGTCGGTGCGATGAGTTGGGCAATGAAATTTATTGCACAAACTGCCGCTTGAAAAAGTGGCCATGAAACTGTGAATGTGCAGCCAGAGGTTGCAGCAAAAAGTTGCAGAAAAATGCCAAAAGCGTGTAAAGTGTTAAATCTGTGTGTGTGTGTGTGTGTGTGCGGGCGAGAAGCTACAAAAAATTAAGACGTTATGCATATTTGCGTTAAAGACCATTAATGCCGCCATTTATTTTATGCTCTTGGATGCCACAAAGAGCGCAACAAAGTTGCACACAACTTTCACACAACTTTTCCGATTCATGTTGCCGGGTTGTTTTAGTGATATAACCAGTGTTTGTGTGAATTGCATGTTGTGAAAAATTTAAATATGCAGTCGTAGGAATTGAAATTTATCTACGGGATTGTTTAAGTAGTACTTTTTAGTTTTCTCTAAATGTCAGTCTAAGTTGAAATTCGGCTCTAAATAAATATATTCAACAAATTGTGTGATCCAATGTTGTTGGTTGTTGGAAAATTTTTGATTCTGCGTGCAAGTATGGTTTCAATTTTGAATAATTCTCGATATTAAGTAAAAGTGTAACTGAGTACTTTCCGAAATTAAATATTATAGCAGTGTTGGTTCAACACTGAGCGTTTTTTTGATACCTAGAAGTTTTTAATATCGATTTTATACTTTTTTCTATGCTGGGTACAAAAATCGATTCAATATTCAGTACAAATATAGATTTACTACTGAGTACTTTTTCATAGTGAGGTTATGTACCAATTTATTAAGAAGTACTGTTTATCTCAGTACATAAAGAAGTACAAATAAGTACTTTTCAGTAAAGATTTCTTACTGAGAACTTTTAAATACTGAGTAAAAATATAGATTCAATACTGAGTACTTTTTGATAATGAGTTCAAATACGGAATTGTTAAAAAGTACTTTTTTATCGTAGTACATAAATTTGTACAAATGTACAATTAAGTACTTTTCAGTATCGATTTCTTACTGAGAACTTTTCAATACTGGGTACAAATATCGATTTCTTACTGAGACTTTTCAATACTGAGTACAACTATTAACACATATATGAATTCAATACTGAGTACTTTTCGATAATGAGCTCAAATACTGATGTTTGAAGAAGTACTTTTTGATCTCAATACATATAAAGATGCACAAATAAGTACTTTTCAGTACTGAGTGTTCCATTAAGTACCCACACCTTACTGAGTACTTTCCAATACTAGGCATAAAAATTGATTTAAAATTAAGTACTTTTCGATACCGAGTACTAGTATCGACTCCATAATGATTAATTAAATATTTATTGCAAATATTAATTCAATACTGAGTACTTTTCTATAATGAGATCAAGTACCAAATTACTAAGGACTTTTGATTTCAGTACAACTATCAATTTCTAAGTGAGTACTTACCATTATTTAGTGCAAATATTGATTCAATACCGAGTACTTTTTCTCAATGAGTTTAAGTACCCATTTCTTACTGAGTATTTTCCAATACTAGATAAAACAACCGATAACCGTTTCATTCTGATTACTTTCAAATACTAAATATTGATTCATAATCGTGTTTTCGATACTGAGTACAAGTAATGATTCCATATTGAGTACTTTTGAGTACAAATAGCCATTCTAAGCTTTGAACTTTTTAGTACTCAGAATGGTTACTTTCTAAGTTCGACCACTTCATACCTGAACTATGGCTTCAGCCCAGCACTACATGTTGTCATATCATTTATTTAAAGAATAACAGAAAGTAATGATCCTGAAGTAATAAGACATAATACCAGACAGCGCTTAATAAACCATAAGTTGCATTAATATGCCAACAATTCACTTATCTTACTATTCAACAATTCCGTCAGTGATTGATTGACTCAAATTTTGCACATCGTTAGTCTTATTAACTGCATAATAAAAATTTCATTTTGATTTTCCATTATTTGCATTTGTTTTTTTTTCTCTGCACTGGATTTCTTTCACTCAAATACGCGTAAATTACAATGTGATGGGATTTTCTTTTGGACTTTAATAAAACGCTGATCCATTTGTCGTTGCTTTTGCGCTCTCCCCTCTTGTTCCCTGTCTCCCTCTAACCCCATAAACCACACTCACTCGCTCGCTCGCCACTAAGCTTCTTTGATGTACAGCCAAAAAGCTACAATAACTGAACCGAGCATGACAGCAACAACGCGCTGCAACAATAATGCGCACCCAACGCACTCCATTTGGCAGCTTTGATATATTTTCGCGCACCTAACGCCGCATACGCGTGCGCCCCCTCGCCTACACCTAACGCTTTCAGCGACTCAACGCATCGTCCTGCACTCGCCTTGTGGCACTTCTGCAGCCGTCAATCTGTCAAAAAAGATGCGCACAAAAAATAAATCACAAAAAAACGACTGCATGCGGATAAAGGATATTAAATGAAAGGACACTGCAGCGGCTGCAATTGAAGTGGAAAGCGACAGGAAAATAAATCGAAAAAACCGACAATGTAAACGCTGAGCGCAAGCACAAAAAAAAAACAACAACAAAACAACAACAACGCCGCGTTGCATGCCACGAGTGCGGGCGTAATCGAAGGAATCGTTGCAAATCGAATTTCACAGATAAATGAAGTTTTTGAATGATCGTCGCTTTGTCTCCGCTTCACCCTGGTGCCCCAACCGTTGCAAGCATTTGTATGTGAGCGAGTTTATTTGTGTGTGTGTGTGTGTTTGTGCCCGATTCGTGCTCAAATCGATGTTTGGATCAAGTGTTGTCAGCAGCTGAATTGTTGGCCACGTCGACCAGCGCACGATTTCATTCTCACTGTAAATTGAGTAGCAAAAAAGTTGCAATTGTTGCGGCAGCTGCCGCCGGCAAAAAGCTCCTCCCGCCCCGCAGCTGTTCAGCGGTTTTCTAATTTGAGCTGATGTACTTTTTGTTTGTTTGTTGGTTGCATTCGCCATTCCGGGTTATGTGGCATTAATGAAGTTTTGAACGTTACGTTGGTAGTTTTGTGGTGGCAGCTGTTTTGCCAACACAAAAAATTCCAATCGCTAAACGATTTACCAGCATCGCTACCGCAGTTGAAAGCAATTTACCTAAATTTTTTTCTCTTTTTGTTCTTACGCCAATTTAAAAATTAGAAAACTTTTACACTTAGCGCAATGTTGAAGACGGTGGCGCACATATGCTGTACGCACACACACACACACTTACACATATATGTTTTTATTCATACATACACATACACAGCTTTTCGTTGCTGTTTGGCTGACAAAACTGCGTGTATTCCCGGCGGCGCTATCTCTGACATTGCAAACGCAACAATGTCTGCCACGTAATGACATTTGCTCGGAGCTCACGAAGACCCGGATACATAATTAGGCCATTTGTATTTTCCGCTTTGCGCACACACAAGCCACACATACATACATACATGGGTACATGTGCAGACATTTAGATTTAGATGTATGGACCCGCACTGGTTGATATTTTATAAAAGTTTGCACATTTTAAATTTATACACACACACACACACTCAGTGTTCAGTGTTTTAGATCTCTTGTTGGATTCCAGTTGTTAAGAAAAGCTTGTGAATGGAATTTATTATTTAGGAATTCGAAGTAGAAACACAGGCACGTAGGTCCATATTTCATTTCATCTATAAAATTTAGAGACTAGTTGGAACTTGTTTCTAAGAAGTAGCCAGTTCTGCTTACCAAAAACGTAATGACCTCATCTTCATCTTTGGCCACATGGCCACTTTTTGTGCAATTTTTTACTTTTTTCTATGTTTTCTTACAATTTTGACCGATTTCAACTTTCCTTTCACTCAAATCTACCTTTCGTCTTTGAGTATATATGGAATTGAATTTTTTTATTTTTTACAGCTTCTTTCTACTTCAAATCTTTTTGTTTGTAACACTTTTTTCTGTACCACAAAATGTGCCACTTTTCATGTCTTTTACAATTTTTTTTACTAGTTCCTACCATAACATAAAACATTCTTCTTCTTCAATTCACACCATGTTCTTCTTTTTCTTCTTCTTATTTGTCTTCTTCTTCTTCTTCGCCTTCTTCTTCTTCTTCGCCTTCTTCTATCTCAATTTTATTTTAAAAAATATTCCTTCTTCTTTCAACCCCAAAGTTGCCTGAGAGCAATTTCACCTATTCACTACAAAACATTCTTCTTCTTCAATTCACACCATGTTCTTCTTCTTTTCTTCTTCGTCTTCTTCTATCTCAATTTTATTTTGAAAAATATTCCTTCTTCTTTCAACCCCAAAGTTGCCTGAGAGCAATTTCACCTATTCACCACAAAACATTCATCTTCTTCAATTCACACCATGTTCTTCTTCTTCTTCTGCTTCGTCTTCTTCTAGCTCAATTTTATTTTGAAAAATACTCTTTCTTCTTTCGACCCCAAAGTTGCCTGAGAGCAATTTCACCTATTCACCACAAAACATTCTTCTTCTTCAATTCACACCATGTTCTTCTTCTTCTTCTACTACTTCTTCTCCTTCTCCTATCTCAAATTTCCTTGAAAAATATTTCTTCTTCTTTCGACCCCAAAGTTGCCTGAGAGCAATTTCACCTATTCACCACAAAACATTCTTCTTCTTCAATTCACACCATGTTCTTCTTCTTCTTCTTGTTCTTCTTCTTCTTCTCCTTCTTCTTTTTCTTCTTCTATCTAAATTTTCCTTAGAAAATATTCCTTCTGCTTTCGACCCAAAGTTGCCTAAGAGCAATTTCACCTATTCACCACAAAACATTCTTCTTCTTCTTCTTGTTCTTCTTCTTCTTCATCTTCTTCTATCTCAATTTTCCTTGAAAAATATTTCTTCTTCTTTCGACCCCAAAGTTGCCTGAGAGCAATTTCACCTATTCACCACAAAACATTCTTCTTCTTCAATTCACACCATGTCATGTTCTTGTTCTTCTCCTTCTTCTTTTTCTTCTTCTATCTAAATTTTCCTTAGAAAATATTCCTTCTTCTTTCGACCCCAAAGTTGCGTGAGAGCAACTTCGCCTATTTGTCTTCGTATAGCAAAAGCTACGATTGATTTATGGGTTTCATTTAAATAGGCAACAACAAATTAATATTTTAAAAAGCGAATTCAAAGCAAATTACAAAAATGTCACTGCTATCCCCAAAATAATTTCCAATAATTTTCAGCGATATCAGGGAAAGTTTGTGTTCTAATTGAAGTGTACGACTTGGGCGCGTGTGATCAAAACCCGGTTTCTTTAATAATGTTTAAATAAAATCAAAAAGTAGTAATTTTAAATTTTTCCATAATATTAAGTAAATTTTCTGTTATATTGATGCAAAATTTATTTAACCCGTTTTAAACTAAAATTGTTCAAACCTAACATTCACTCACACAACATTGCATCCTTACAACATTGCTTGAGTCAATTAGTAGAGCACAAACACACGTGTCAAGGTGTGGTTAGCCCCGAATGCCGCACTTACGCTTCGATTATTGCTTTAACTGCGTTATTGACGCATTTCCGCTGTTTCGCATTTAATCGCATTGACCGCGTCAACCGCACTTATGGCTTGCATAATTGCGCTAATCTTCTGTCAACTGTAACCACAAACTTACATATCAACACATAATCTTCTGAACGATCGCTTTGTGTACTACACACTCGTCTTAAATATTGGTTTAAGTTTTGAGGCCACAAATTCAAACCAATTTCTCTAAATAGAACGTCGTTCATGGCAACGCGGCAAATGACAGAGAAAAATCACCTTTGAAATTTTAAGCGCTCTCACTTCCGCTTCCGCTTACTGCAAAAACAGCAACGAAGCGACAAAAAAATTAACGCCAAATTTTGTTGACTCATTTTTAATGCTTTCAACTTTTCGTTCTGCTCTTCCGTTTTTGCACAGATTTTGGCCAACATTTCAGCTGTAAATCTACGCGCACAAAAGGCCGTCACTAACGCCAACGCCACTGCCGCAACAACAACAAC
The DNA here is from genome assembly GCA_963971225.1 of Melieria omissa. Lineage (NCBI taxonomy): Eukaryota > Metazoa > Arthropoda > Insecta > Diptera > Ulidiidae > Melieria > Melieria omissa. The sequence continues at coordinate 119,969,644 of OZ020268.1, read as the reverse complement.
ATAAGCAACAACAACAACACGCCATACAAGCGGCAACTCATTTCAAAATGAATCTCGTAATGGTATCCGTGCTGCTGCTGGCCATGTTGGCATTCCAGCCGACATTGATTTATGGCCTGAAAGGCTTGCCAGGCGACAACAACAACAACAATAGAAATGGCAAAACGTTGGGCAAAAAGCGCGCGGACGCGCCCGAAGCGTCGGCGGCCAAGTTAGTGATGTCGCTGCAGTCGGGCGATGTGTTGGTGCGTGCGGCGCGCGGTGTCAGCAACATGAGCGCTGCACCGGCTGCAGCGTCAGCGGAGGCTGCACCGGCCGCAGCAGTTGCAGGCAATATTGCTGGCAATGCCAACAAGCGCAACAAAAACACCAACAATCATAAAAAATCAAATAAAAATTCCACGCCCGAAAATACGCCGAACAGTGGCAACGGACGTGGCAAACATGCGGACAAGAAATTCTCGGCAGCTGCCAATCAACAACAACAGCAGCAGCCACCACATCAGGCCCATCACCAGCACAGCAAGAGCAATGGCAACAACAAAGGCAAACAGCGACAGTTGGTGAAATCACAACAACATCAGGGACACAACAAGCGTGGCGGCAACGGCGGCGCTGGCAAGACGAAAGTGGAGAATGTGGAGAAGAGCGCGAATGCGGAAAAATCGCGTAAGTATTTTAGAAAACCGTTCGATATGTTTATGAGCAGCAGAGAGTAGTGCTTGCAATTTGTTGTTGTGAAACTATGTTGCTTGTCTAAGGCAAAGCAAGTATTTCACATCACTCATACGACATGTAGAGCCGGTGTATGCGTTTTCTAGGAAAGCATTAAAATTTGTGTTCTAATAAAAAAAAAAATATTGCAATTAAAAACTGAATGCCAACTTTTGGTTGTTTTGCAGAAAATAAATAATGAAATAAAAATAAAAAAATTAAAATAAATAAAAAATAATAGGTATAACATTTTATTTTAAGAAAATTGCCACGCTCGACGCGCATGCTTGAAAGAAAGCGTTAATATTGTTGCCAGGCTGTCGTGATTGATTGATTGATTGATTGATTGATTGATTGATTGATTGATTGATTGATTGATTGACTGATTGATTGATTGATTGATTGATTGATTGATTGATTGATTGATTGATTGATTGATTGATTGATTGATTGATTGATTGATTGATTGATTGATTGATTGATTGATTGATTGATTGATTGATGAAAGACACTAAGAAAGCTTTGACTACATAACTTTTAAATCAGTTAAAAGGCCAATGAGTTCTTTGGAAGGTCAATGTGAATAATGTAGCTACAAAATCAATAAGCCTGAATATACTTTCGAGCAGTTTTCTACTCTAGTGGCCTTGAAAATAGTCTTTGCTTATTAAAAATATTTAACAAGCAATAGTGACGCAAGCAAGTAAAATGTTTATCCTTACCGGTTCCATTCGTTTCTGCTACTCAAATACCAATAATAAATATAGTGAATTATTTATTTTCTGCAAATAGCTGTAAAAGCACTCAGCTTGCTATTTGAAAGCGGCCATTGTTGTTGCCCCTCTACAAACCTACTTAAATCGCCAGATAAACACAGTCATGTCTGTCCCCAGCTGCTTGGGACCACATTGTAAGCGTGTAAATTGCAAATATCCCTTTTGCATACAAATTGCCAAACACATACACACGCAAGCACGCCGAGATTTGCTAATGTGCACGTTATAGCTGGACATTTCAATACACTTGACCACCCAGCCACACACACACACCTCACACTTTAGGACCAACGCAAGCGCACGCACACACAAACACGCAATTATCAACACTGCACTGTGACTAAAAGAGGCGAACTAACTGCCCATCGAAACTCATTTATTTCGAGTAGCAACTTGAGCGTAAGAAAGACCGATGTGTTGTTGGTGTACCCGGACCGCAAGTGTACAGCTGCCAACAGTTAACGGCGGACGAACGAACGTACCACTTTGGCAGATGAAGAAATCAAATGTTGTTTATTTTTCTACATAGCCTCAGCCACCACTCACACACACACACTCAGACACAAATACATGTGTAGGTGGGCGTTGTATTGGTGAATGGTTCAATGTGCTATCAGCGCCGAGGCATCTTAATGCCTTTATTTGTTTGCATTTATGCTGTTATTACGTATTTATGCCAATGTTTGTATACCCATAGACGAATACCTACACACGTGTTTTAAATATGTGTGGGGGTGTGTGTGTGTGTGTGGGCGTTTGCGCTTCAAGTTGTTGACTTAACGTTTTCGCTATTACTCGAAATGTAAATAAATAAAGGTTTGTGAGGTTTATTTTGCATTGCAAAGCCAGAAACGCGTATTTATTGACATGTTGCCAATCAGCAGCAACAGCAACAACAATACAAAGCCATTGACAAATCAAGTTTGGATTGGAAATTTCAATGGAATTACTATACAAACGTACAATTAATGTGCAAATACGCACACATGCACACAGCGCGTGTGGAATTTAAAACTTTATCTGCGCAACGGGCCAACCACCAGCTGTGGCTTTCAATCATTCAGCAGCAGCAGCAGTAGCTCAACAAATTTCCAACTCAACTGAAATGAAACATCAAAAGCCAATAACAATAACAAAAGTAACAAAAGCACCAGCATAATGCCGAAAAGTAAGAGAAGCGTAAAAGGCGTAAAAAGCAAAAAAAAGGTTAAAACGCTACTAAATAAACCAGCATAATATGGTGGCTTCTGCTTCTTCTTCGAAGGGCGTTTGCGTTCATGTTGTTCGCCTCTTAAATTGTGTACTTGTGTAAGGAAGCCATTTGTTGCGAAGTGAAAAGTGAATTCAATAAGCGCCATGGCGGTCTTTCCATGGAATGAACAGCCTAAAAGTATGCCATAATTTATATATTGCCGCGTAAGCAATATGTGCTCAGCATAGCTATGAACGATGCTGGTTGGGGGCTGAACGGCCGAACAAAAATGCGGAAATTTAGAACAGTTAAAGGTGTACGGCTAAGACTGACCAGATGGCAGTGTGTGGCAAAAAGAGGAAAAAATAATTCAAATTTTATTATTAATTTTTTTATTTTATTTATTATTTTATTATTTATTATAATTTTATTTTATTTACTTTTATAAGACTTGAAGTTAGCAACTCAATTAACCCATTGCTGCCTAATGGGTAAAAAATTACCCATGAAAATTTACTTTTTAAAAAAATCACAGAAAATGTCGTGATAGAGATATCTCAAAATCATTGATAGGGATGGTTGGGGTAAAGATGGAACTACCTTAGTCTAGTGGAGGTCACCCTAAAATTCCGCCTTCTAGCTAGAGTTACCAGACTTCAAAAATTGTGAATTTTTCGGAGGTGGAAAATGTGACGAAACGTAGTGGCCTTAGAACTTCACAATAATCTGCCTCCTAACTCACCTGCAAACAATACATCTTTTGTTCACGTCTTTAGCTGATCACTTTAAAAACTATGGAAAAAAGCTACCATTGCTGCGGAATGGGTACAAGACACCCAATGAATATCTCAGCAACGTGCAGAAATAGAAAGCTGAAATTTTGTTTCTCATTTTGGGTCAATTTCAGGTCGGAACCTTCTTGGATACTTAAATTCTACAGGGTGGACTTAGTCATACTACAAACCAGGTTTAGTTTCGGTGAGCATGTGGTATCAAAACGGCGTCCATGCGCTAATTGTGACTTAGAGGGGGACAACTGTGAGTCAGCCACTTCAACCAACCAACCAACCTTTACTACATTTGGCCCCCAGTTTTGCGAGTATATGGATTTTTTCATATGTAAAATTTTGTATCACACGGTGCAATATCCAAGTAAGAAAGTCCTGAAAAAATAGCTAAAAATAATAACAAATTTAAAAAATATTAGAAGGTAAACAAAAATGTAGGTAAAGGGTCCACTAAAACCATCTGATAAGATTTTCATGAACCCTCAATTGAACTTACAATTGAACGCTTTTAAATGTGGCGGAAAACTTTTGCAAAGGTTCTTCTACTAACTGGGCACCAAGGGAGAGAAATTGTCCCAAAAATAAAAATAGTTTTGGCAAAAATTGTGCAAGAATTTAGTTAAAGACATTTCATGCTAAGAAATTCGCACAATTGCCAAAGGGTGACTTTAAATTTTTTGGCCATTCTTGCTTCGCTTTTTTTGTTAATGTTTTTTCTATTTTTCCTTTTATCATTTTACGGCATTTGTTGCCTTTTTTCGGAACCAAAACCAAATGAAAATGGCTCCTTTGTGTATTACAGGCGATAATTTTGTGATTTGTTGCCGCAACTCCTGCTACGCGATGCGGCAGGCGCCAAAAATTGGCCGGAGCCTGTTTTTTCAACCGTAATATATGTTCATTTATGTGCATACATGTACACACGTGTACATGTATGTGTGTATATTTGTATGGGTAGATTTAACAAAACACTTTTATGCTACCACATTTAATATGGCAGCCTAACGCTGCCTCCAACCCCAACAAGGCCGCAAATAATTCCCCAAAGTGTGCCCGACTGCGTTTGATTACTGCGTCAGACTGTGAAGTCACGGCAGGCGCTGGCGATAGCGCCGCGGCGCCGCTGGATTGTGACCAGCCAGGCTACAGGGAGTTGGCTTTACAGCGGCTTTTCATGTGCTAAATTATTGACTTTCACTTTTGACCTTTTGCCACATTTAAGCTGCTGCTCACTTCTTAGTCCTCTCTGGCAAATTTTTGTTGTTTTCTGACCAACTGCCACGTTGCGTTGCAAGTGTTGTGTGCAAATATACTAAAGCGAAATTTAATTTAAAAATCAACACAACACACAACTTTGCCATGTTGTGTGGCTTTAGTTTAAAGTGAAAAACTTTTGGGCACGCAAAGGAGTTTGGCAAAGCAAATAAATAATGTGGCAGCAAGTAGAGCCAGCAGCCAATTTTAGTTGAGCATTTATTTTGCAGTTTTTTTACTGCAAAAAAAGCGCTTAAACTGCGCATTTAAAGCAACACCAACTGAAATTACTTTTTCGCTGTAGCAGCAATTGGCGGCTTGTAAGTGCGGCAGAAATCCATCATAAGCTGTCAGTTGTTCGCGCATATGTGGCCACGTGTGCGCGTAACTGGCAGATTTCCCCACAGTCCGAACCACAGTGACGCACAACAAATATCAGAAAAACATTTAAACATTGAAATTTTGAAGTTTCGACTCAACGATCAATAGTTATGTTTTTTTATTTATTTATTTATTTTTATTTATTTAATTACAAAAACATCGACATTAAGAAGCATTTCTTTTGATGCCACAAATTGATGAAAAGCTTTAATTAGTTTTAGTAATTTTTTTTTTATTTTATATTTATTTATTTAATTATTTATAATTTTTTTTATTTTTTATTTCTTTTTATTTATTTATTTATTTTTATTTATTTATTTATTTTTATTTATTTATTTATTTATTTATTTATTTATTTATATTTTTTATTTTTCATTTATTTATTTTTGTATTTATTTAAATACCAAAAACATTTAAGAAGCATTTCTTTTTCATGCCAAAAGTTGATAACAAGGATTACTTAAATTTATTAATTTTTTTTTTTATTATTATTTATTATTTTCACCAGTGAGTCCCAGACTGCGACTGAAAAATACATCAATTTAAGTTCTTAATATAAAAAGGGTTTTCTTTATAGATCATATTTATTTTCAGACTTTGTACATTAGTCAAATGAAATGTTTTATTTTTTTTCTTAATTTTAACCATCACTGTGACACTGTGCTGTGCTCGCGCCATCGGCCACAGTAAAGTGTTATCTGTTGTCCCAGCTTAATTATATCTTTGCGCTGTTTGCTTTGCTGCCACGTCGTTCAAAAATGCTGATTTTTTTCTCCTTCTCGCAACGCTCTTTATCTCTCATATTTTCTCTCTGGCTTTTCAGTTTTTCTTTTAATATTTCGCCTGGTTCTGAGCGCACTTGCTCGTGTGGTGTGTACTTGTGTGTGTGTGTTTTCTTTCATATTTTTTCATAATTCCCTCGGCGGGCAGCGCTGCATACATTTCATTAATTATTATCCTTGCAGCTCTCCGATTCACAACGCCATTGTGCCGCTGTCCGCTGCAGTGCCGCATGTCCGCACACAATTGCTCACTTTTGCTTTCACACTCACACATTCACTCACACACACACTCACACACTCATGAACATCCCTTGCAAAATTTTTCTCATTAACATTTTTAACACAATTTTCGTGTTCGCACGTCCCTAAAGCAGTTTATGGCCGCGTTGCTGCCACGTTTTCGTTGCCAATTTGCTGCTGATTAGCTCGGTTTGTGATGGCAAACGAAGTGCGGCAGTGACCAAACAATGAAAATCTGCATTTCAATTCAATTTCCCAACCGCTTTAAGCCACATTGCTGCAATGCTTTTCACACCAGCTTGCACAATTTTGATGCCGAGTTTTCACCACTCAGATTTTTCCCAGATTTATCTCTTCGTTTTCTCACTGTTGCAGAATCGACCTGCCGCTACGCCAAGAGCAACTGGTCCGATTGCGATGCCAAAACCAACACACGTTCCCGCACGCTGACACTGAAGAAGGGCGCCTCGCATTGCCCGGCCACTCGGTCCATGGAAAAGAAGTGCAAGAAGTGTAAGTAGTGAAATGGATGAAAAAAGTCGCGCATGAAAAGAGAATCCAAGTATCGGCAATTAAATTAATACCGTGAAAACGCCGTCCAAGTGTGCGTTGAATTGATGAAGAAATTAATAGCTGTTTGGGAGCGTGTGGTGGTGGTGTGAATGATGCCCTGATTGAAGGTGTGCATGGACTTGAGCCAATATGGCTGCGGCTGCAGCCAGTCGAGAATTAAAATGAGGAAGATTATGAGCGGATGATATTATGTCCGAAGAGGAGAAGAAGAAAAAGTGCCAAGGGAAAATTGAAAAAGTAAATGAATAATGTTGAATGAGCGAATCAGTGCATAAATCGTTGGTATTAAAAAGTTAAATGCACAAATTGGCTCACAATTGAGGGATTTTCCGGAAAAAGAGCGTGAACGAGACAACTTATATACAAGTGTGCAATATTTAAAAGACCGCATCGTGGAAAAGGTGTGGATTGTGTCACTTTTTAAGAAGGAATAATAAAGACGTGTAAATTGATAACTTCAAACAAATTTTCAAGATGAATAATTAAATTAGATTTTTCATATTTTACTGAGCACAAATTAAACAATGTGTGCTTTAATTGAAAACATGATCCCCTCTCATTTTATACCCATAGATGGATACATAGATGTTGTTAGGGTTACAATGTACTGAGGTCAATACTGATCCTATTGCTAACAGCAAGAGAACACTCTCTAGATCCACTTATAAAAATTTATTAACTCACTGGGGTTCAGGATTTCCTCTTCTACAAGGCAATGCTGGCTCAAGTAGCATCTCCTGCGGCAACATACTACATCACACTGAAGTATGATGTGCTCCCGAGTCTCTTCTGCTGTTTCACAGAGTCTACAGACGTTTAACTATTCTTAACCAATTATTTGCATATATTTTCTCGGCCTGCAGTGCTCAGTTAGAAGCCCAGTTGGTCTTTCCTCAGTCTGAGACACTCTTCACTCATTTTGGAGTTGTAACCATTAATAAAGATTGCCAGAGACAAGAGAGAGAGACAATCTATTAAAGTTGCTGGTGCTTTCCTTGAGTCTTACTGACTATTTAACCCATTCAAAACCGATTGCACACCGTCTTTGCAATGGATTTCCGAGGCTATAAGACGGTAATGTGCAATTATCAGTTATTCTGAGTAAACTAGTCGTCGAAATAAGATTTTCCTGACACTAATGAAATCTGTAAAGTATAGGAAAACAAAATTTGGCATTGGTTTTATTGTGTACAATACAAAGAAAAAAAATTTCGCTCCTGGGGACCGTGTTCGAAAAAAAATCGTCGTCTCGAATGGGTTAAGAGTGTATATGGCCAGCCCAAAGAAGGAACCAGGTTGCAGCGTTTTTAGCAATGCTGTTGGCCTTCTTATTTGATACCAATATCATCATTGATCCAGGTTATGTATAATCATTAACCCTTTCGACCCCGAATTTTACCCTGTGTCTCGATATTACTTTTTGACTTTATTTAAATCATGAAACATTTGCCTAAGAAGTGTGTACACGAAATTTGAAGTCGCCACGCCTCTTTGTTAGAGTTCTAGAGCTGGTTTACTTTTGAAAAATGTTAGTTTACAACGGGTTAAATACATTTTGTATCAATATTTTTTAATTATAAAAACATTTCTTAAAATTCATGGAAAAATACAAAATTATCGCTTTTTGAGTTTATTTAACCAATATTAAAGAAACAGGGTTTTGATCAAACGCGCCCAATTCGTAGACTTCAATTAGAACACAAACTTTCTCTGATATCGCTGCAAATTATTGGAAATTATTTCGGGGATAACAGTACAATTTTTGTAATTTGCTTTGAATTCACTTATAAATTCAATCTAAAAATATTAATTTGTTGGTGCCTACTTAAATTAAACCCATATATCAATCAAAGCTTTTGCTATAAGATGACAAGTAGGTGAAATTGCTCTCAGGCAACTTTGGGGTCGAAAGGGTTAACAAACATTCTTCTAATACTTAAAAAGAAATAAGTAGATAGTGGGTAGCTTAGTCCTTTTATACCTCCCAGGTCCTCTTTCAAGAACATATCGATATTTCTATGCATGCAACAAATAAATTTGACTTTTGTCCCCCACTGTTTTAGGTTAGAACTAACTGCTTATTCGCTGAGAACTCACTGAAAAAACACAAGAAGTAAAAATAATTAAATGAGTGTCAGCAAAAATGACCTGTTAATGCTTTTGACTATTTTTATTACAGCAATAAATCATCAAATTGTTAATAGATTAAGAACGAAAAAAAGACTAAAAAAAACGAAAAAAGACTAAAAAAACGAATCTCAAATATAACACTTTCTCGGCATTTTCGCCTTTCATAACCTTCAACTTTAATCGCCCAACAAAAGCACACAATACGCTCTCCAAAACTCTTTCCATAAACTATGATACAACCCCAACATTTTTACTCATTTATAATATCAACAAAGATATTATTTAAATTCTAAACTCCCGCTTAGTGCCGGCAAATGGAAAACACTTTGCAGCCATTTCTAAGCCACACATTTTTGCAATAATGTTCATCAACGTCATGCTTTATGAAAACATGTCCATGCTTTAGCTTCAATTTCTTTGCTATTCTATTGATGTGATTGTGGGCAGCAGAAAAAAATTACATAGACATTGAAAAAGGATTTAATTACGCCTTCGGGTCTTCGAAGCGTCCTTTCACCAAACTGCAACGCTCTGAGAAACCTTTTTTCGCTTCTATGCTTATTGTTGTTGCAGGACATGGCAAGCTGTGGCCTCTTGTCCGACACAAGATGACAGTGCAATCATGTGCCAGCGACGACAACAACAAATATTGAAACGTTATAATGCCCAAAGAGAAGTAATAATAATGAAAAGACAACCGAGAAGCGTAAAGCGCAGAGAACAGAGCGAGCGGGGAAATATGAAAATTGATGTTGGTATTTTCATAATGAATGACTTGTAATAAGTAATAGGCAGCGCAGCTAATAGTCTTACGTGCGGACTGTCACTGTCGCCAGCTCTGCCTTAAAGTACTGGCAGCCATTTATGGCCAATAAGCGCTCGGCCCGAACATTTTCGAGCTCTGTCACATTAAAGAGCCAACTTAAAGAGTAATCAAATATATGCTTTTGTATTTGTTGTTGTATGCATGAAAGACAATCTGCGACATGAGTTCAGTACCGATAGGCCATACCAGGTATGTTTCTTTGTGAAAGGCTGCATGTGATTCAGTGGCTGTTATTGTTGTTGTTCTATTGGTAGGCTCATGAAAACCCACTTTAACACTCACACTTAGAAAGCCAGTTCGGGCATTTTTGCTGTTCGGCCGTAAAACTTTTAGACTTTCACCTTTTGAATTTCATTGCGAATTTTTGCCACACAAACTTTCTCGCCTCAATGACCTTCGCCGCATGTACACACTATGCAAACTTGTTGTATTGTGTGTTGTGTTGCTTTGTTCAAGCGTGCGACACTTGCAAGTTTCTAAGAGCATCGCACAAAGGCCAAAGGATGCTAAGGATGCGCTGCAAAGCAATGCAAAGCGTGCCGAGTTCACTTCAACGAATTTCAAGTGTAAAATTGAGCGCTTCACTTGCCGGCAGGCAACCGGAAGCGTGCCATGAATTTCGCACGTCCTATTGTGATTTTGATTGTTATTGTTGTTGTTGTTGCGCTATGCCCAGAAATTTCCAAAGCTCTTCCTCTAGTTTCTGCATCATAGTTGTTGTTGGACGGATATGGGCTTTTGTTGGCAACGCCAACTGGCAGCTAGAGTGAAATTTTGAGCCTGCAACAATAGCCATGAAAACTACATGTCTACGTGTGTTTTTATATGTATGTGTGTGTGTTTGTGAATATTAGGTTCACGCTTTCATTGGACCGTTGCGCATTTAGATATCAAATCAGCAACACCAATAACACTAACAACAAATGAATATGCAACAAACAATATGAAGACAATGAAAATGCCAGCAACAAAAATCGCAACCGCAAAAGACCGAAAATGTCTAAGGTCGCCACACAGGAAGCCATAAACGTGAAAACAGAACCGAGCGCACATGAAGACAGAACACAAGCGGACAATGCTGGCTACAAGAGGCGCCAACAAAAGCGCACGATAAGCACTTTCGCCGGAAGTCAGCGCGCGTGTTGGCGCAATTTGTGCACAGCGTGCAGGAGCGTATGAGTGTTTGTGTCAGTGATGCTTTAAAATTATTATAGTGGAAGCAAAACTTGTGCATACAACAATGTTTACAATGTTTCAAAATGGCAAACAAGAAAAAGCAATGACACTTTAACCTCCACATTGAATTTTTTTTCCTACTTGAAATTGTTGTCAGATGTGGCATTCAAATTAAACTAATTTATGGATTAGAAGCTCACAGCTTGAAAGTGATTTAATTCAAAATACGCCTAAAAGTGTGCTAAGTACTGAGTCTGATTAAAAGTACTGCTTTGATTTTGAAAACAATTCCATTTACATATATCTGCATAGCCTACTTTTAGGCACAAATGTGCCGAAATTTTGTTTCGAATATTTCAAAAAAGTTTTCGTAAGCGATTTAATATCTGTGGTCAAAACCAATAACCGCTTAAGTCAACTTAAGAAGAAATTGAGGTATGGATGCCACCACGTTCCCTTGACTGTGCTCTACGTTTGTGTAAAATCGGGGAGCTTGTAACTTTAAAATAAAATAAGTTATTAATAAAAACCTATTCGCATTCCCATAATGAAGGCACTACGCGCTAAAACTTTAAAACGAGATTACTCGAAGCAGAAATTTTCGACTTAGGCGGTTATTGCTTTTGACCACAGATATAGTGATGAATGTAAAATAGACTTTTTGAGCGCATGTTTTGTGTGACCATATGGTTACGCTAGGCACTATAGGGTTAATAAGCAAATATATGGTCTTATACCGTTTCTCTCTCTAAGGAAGCAACGTTTTTAATGCATAACCGTATCGCAAATTACGAAAATGTTGATGTCTGAAATTTTTCAGTTCCAGAAACTTTTACCCTTTCGACCCCAAAGTTGCCTGAGAGCAACTTCACCTATTTGTCATCTTATAGCAAAAGTTACGATTGATTTATGAGTTAAATTTAAGTAGGCACCAACAAATTAATATTTCTAGAAGTGAATTCAAAGAAAATTACAAACATTTTATTGTTATCCCAAAATAATTTCCAAATATATGCAGCGTTATCCGAGAAAGTTTGTGTTCTAATTGAAGTCTACAAATTGGGCGCGTTTTATAAAAACCCTGTTTCTTTAAGAACGGTTAAATTAAATCAAAAAGTGATAATTTTGTATTTTTCCATTAATATTAAATAAGTTTTCTGTAATTAAAAAATATTGATACAAAATTTATTTAACCCGTTTAAAGCTAAAATTGTTCAAAAGTAAACTAACTCTAGAACTTAAATGTCGTGTAGACACTTCTTAGGCAAATGTTTCATGATTAAATTACCAAAAAGTAATATCGAAACAGAGTAAAATTCGGGGGTCGAAATGGTTAAAATAAAAAATGGTTTGAAAAAGGAAAACCTTTTATAAAAGTATTTAAAATACCATACAACTACCTATATGTCTGTTCAGTATACGATTTGGAGACTTGGTTGATGATATTTTTTTAAGATTTGTTAATTTGTATTTCATTAGACTATGCCATGTTTGATATATTTTTATTTTTTATTTCTATATATTTTTTTATTTTTTTTATTTTTATTTTTTTTTTATTTTTTATTAATTTTTTATTTTTTTTATTTTTTTTTATTTATTTTTTTTTAACGAAACAACAATTTTTAGATATTAAAATAAGCTTCCATATTGAAACTTTTGGTATTTTTTTTTATAATACGTTTATAATAAATTTAATTTAAATTTAAATGAAATTCAAATTTCCCTTAAAAAATATGGCAACTTGTTTTTATTTAAATTTTAATGATATTTCTGTATAATAATAAATATAATGACTCGATATAATGTCCTAAAATAATGTACTATTACAATGTTTAGAATTTTTTTCTAGAAATATGGCAACCCTAGTGCAGTGAGACGTGCATACAATCGCCTATTCGTGCACTTGAGTCCACATGCTAATTGGTGTCACCGTACGGTGCAGTTTAGTTGTGTCATTTGTTGTTGGTCGTTGTTGTTTTGCATCTTTAGCAACTACTGACTTGCCTTGTCGCGCGCGGCAGCTAAACGCGGTCTGCCGCGTTCTTTTCATTCCGACAGCACAGCGACTTGCGCCGGCGCCAGCTGCAGCTGCGTCTATTCACTGTCGTTGCGGTGAACGCAAGCAAGCCCGGGGTGGCGTCCAATTGTAAACTGCCGCCCGAACGCCGCAAATAACGGAAATGCGCCATTTCGACAGGAAATAAATGCTGCGCAGGCATGCTGCTGCCGCACTTCTTCCACACCGCTGCTTTAGAAGAAATACTTTTTACCGCCACCAGCTGTTGCCAGTAATTAAATTGTGAAAAAATTCAATTTTTTCTGACTGTTAATTGGTGCAGGCGCACCGAAAAAAAGTAGTAGCGAAAGTGTGCATATGTGTGGGCCAGTGGCGCACACAGGGGGGGGTTTTGGGGGTTCAAACCCCCCCCGAAATTTCTAAGTTACATATATTGAGTTTGAAGCCGTTGTTCGGAGCAGCACTAAACATTTGAAATCAATAACCTATAAGTTGCAACTCTGTAAACTAATTTCGAATCATCTACACACACACTCTTGTAAATTACAACTTCGTATTCTACTCATTCTGTACTCATATTGTCACTCAAGACTCCTACTATAAAAGATGCATTGTAAGCGATCTAATTTCACTTCTGTCTTGATTACGAACTAATAAACTTCGAAATATTTGAATACATCATCTTTGAACAATAGGTGGCGCAAACTAGTGCCTCCTCAAAACAGCCGTATATTCACAGAAGATGACTTCACAGACAAATTTTTACATAGCTAATTATTTGTAAACATACAAAGTTCATGCTAATATCGAAATATTTACAAAGCTGATTTTATTACATATTTTTAGTAAGTTAGAGTTAAGATCCATTACGACCAATTCACCTCAAACGTAAACATTGATTTCTATCGAACAGGTGTCATTGACCATCTCTATTTATCAGCTGACATTGTCCGTCTCTATCGGTCAGCTGACATTTCAAATAAGTTCAAAACACAATGAAGCGCCAGAAGAATTTGCCCAGCTTTTTTGAGAAAAAATCAAAATTAAATGAAATTTTAGGTGAAAACGAATATATTTTAATCTATTTGAAATGTACAGTGTTTAAAATTGTTCTTTAGATTGTTCTGAGTCCACCATTGCAGCGGAAATTTCTCCTACAACAGAAGACAACAAATGTGGGCAAAATCCTGCAAATGGAAATTTAGGCAAACAAGTAAGAACTATAATTAAACTTCAAATTAATACTTGAAATTGTTAGGTTGTGCTGAGTCCACAGTTAAATCAAACAGAACAGAACAGTACATACAAATCGGGCACAAAAATGATATTTCCAATTTCGTGCACCAAACGCTTAGCAATGAAGCATTAGAAGCATAGAATGAAGTATTTAATTATTTATATGGAATAATGTACATATTTGTGTTGAATTACTTAAATCAATGAGATCTCATTTCAATGTTCTGTGTTCATATATGTATGTTTATATGTATTTTCTAAACTTTTTTCTAACTTCTCTAATTAAATGTTGCTTAAAAAACCTTAAATCGTATTGGATAAATTGTTGGGTGAGTGATTGTTTTTTATGACAATGTTTATACACATATTTGGTTAATAATTATAGGTTTGCATATGTACATATAGAGAAACATTTTTTGAAATGGCCGCAAAATGTATCTACGAAAACCCCCCCCAAAATTAAATCCTGTGTGCGCCACTGGTGTGGGCACATAACTGTGTCAGTGTGCAGCCTGCGGCGGTGCGGCAGTGCGGCGCAAAAAAGCGCAACGGCAAACATCAAGTGGCAAATGCAGTGAGGCAGCCAAGCGGCGGCCGTCCGCCACTGCAGCACAGTCAATTTAATTAGAGCAACGCTCACATGTACTCACACACACACACATGCACGCAATTGTGCAGCTACAAACCGCCATAACGGGGCTACAAAGCATAATTAAATCTGTACAACCGAAAGCGCCTGAAAAGCGCAACAACAACAAAAGCCAACTCGGCACTGTAAAGCGACAAGCGGCCGCAACAAACGCATTTTGTGACATTTGCAGATGGGTCGCTTTTTCTGGCGTTTTAATTGGACCATTTTTTGTTATACTCTCTGTGCGGCAACTCGGGGCGTATGAGTAACATTTAAGTAGTGCAGCATTAATGCCCAAAAATATGCAGCACAAATTTGGCCAAGTCAAACGGGGTCAAATGGGGCCGTCGCACAAGTATCGCGCGCACACACGCCCCATTGACTTTGACTGCCAACGCAGCCAGATTCGAGATTTCAATACGTCTGCGAAAAGGCTCCAAGGCTCCAAACGCTGCAGGTGAATGAGCGTCTACTTCAGTAATGCGCTCATTAAAACGTACCAGCCGCCCATCCAGAGCTGCAGTGTGGCAGCTAAACGTTGGCTTTCAATTATGCGGCTGTGATTGTTGGCAAGCGACACCAATGCGCGTTGAAAATTTACGCCAAAAACACTGAAGTTTACAAATTGAAAGAACCAAGTGCCGACATTAGCGCCTTGTCACACGCAAATTTCCTGCAGCGCACGAGCGCAATGGGGAAAGTGGAACTTATGGGAAATCACTTGGCGCATTTCCATGCCATTTAATAATGTGTCGCGCACATTAATGATCGGCGCTGGTAGAGCGCGACAAAAGCAATTTTTCCATGACTGCAGCTGCTGGTGCTGATTGCGATGCTGCTGATTTAGATGTTTGACTATTGTTGTTGTTGTTTCTGTCTACATTAATCACATTTAAAATGTGGCACGCAGCAGTCAGCAACAGCAGCAGCTGTGACACACAAACACACACACATACAGTCATACAAGCCCGCATTCAGCCCACCAAGTTTATTTAACAATCCAACGGAAATGCGCGAAAGAGAGAAATGGGCGCGGAAACTATAGGCGGGCGTGACCGAAAAAATCACGAACAATTTCTGCTTTGTGCTAGTGATTTACCGTTAATGTCTGCGTGCGTTTATGCATCTTTGTGCCTGTGTATGTGCGTTTGTGTGGGAAGCTGCAAAGAAGCCAAAACATAAAAAATTTCATAATTCAACGTTTCAGCCAAATTTGAGCAAATCCGTACAGTACACACTGCAAGCGCTATAATGAGTTGCACAACAACAACAATAACACAGAAAGTGGCAACCCAAATTGGTCCCACGGTTTTAATTAAGTTAATTAAAAAAATAATTTACACAAAAAAGCCACTTAATTTTTATTCGAAACTTGTTTGCGCTCAGCTACCATGTTTATCTCAACTTCTTCTTCTTCTTTTTTTTCTTCATTTTTAATTTGTTTACCCGCAGACTGTCGCTATGAGAAGGGCACCTGGTCCGCATGCACTGATGGCCAAGTAACGCGACAGGACAAACTGAAGCAGCCCGCAACAGGCGGCGTGCCGACGGACCCCAGCTGCGAGCCGGTGCGCACTATGAGCAGAAAATGTAGCGGCACCAGCGGCGGAGCAGGCAAACAGCAACAGCAGCCTGGCGGCAAGGCCAACAAGGAGCGCAAGCACAAGGAGCGAGGTACGTCCTAACGGTAAACAAATAATGTAATGCGCAACATTTGTTTGCAAATAAACAGTCGCGCGGCAATAGAGCCATTTTTGCGGCGCATGAAAAGCACAGCGGGCGACAGGATTAGCATAAAGCGGCAATGGTTGCTACATCGAGCAAAACAATTTTTACAATGTCGGCGCCCAAAACAGCTTTATGCCACCTAACCTTAAAATAAATAAACCTAAAAGAATAAGAAAAGCTAATCATATAAACCAAACGAATATGGTTTTACACAGTTTTTTGGGCTCCTTGAGCGCTGCTTAACTCTGCTGTGCACTTTTTCACGTTGAATTAAAGTGAATACTGACGATTCAGTTAATTTGCTAAAACTAACCTCAAAAAATTTTTTTAAAGCACTACAAACATCATATTCAGATCTTCATTAGATACAAAGAGAGACAATTATCTCTCAGTTTTACTTGTCCTAACTTTAGCAATAATCATTTGAACAAATTTACTATACCTATGTACATTGTTCATTATTTTTCACATACTTGTTCCTTTTCTATGCTCTTTCAGGTTCCCGCCGCCTAATGCAAGAAGCCTAAGCCCTGGCAAACCTACAAATGCAGCCGAACAGAGCGTGGAGAACCGACGCCACTCAACTGCACAAAATGAAAACTTTAATTTTAAACAAATTTAACACTAGTTTAAGATTCTTAAAAATAAAAGGGATAAACAATCAACCACAACAGCAAAGTAAAAAAAACTATAAGCAAAGTATTTAGCATAGATTTAAGAGAATAAACAACAAAATTTAAGCTGAAAGCGGTCTGCACTTCAGCCAGCCGTACATCGTCTAATTACGACGTAAGTTTTTACGAATTGTCACAAATAACAACTTTTTAAATAAATCTACAATACAAACAGGTAAAAAATTAACACAAATTTGCTTTATTCATTTTTATTCGTTCGGGTGACAACTCAAACAACTTTATTGCAAGAAAATTTATCGGAAATTTCTGCAACCAAAATATGTTAAACCGGGACAAGGGGTAAACGAAACCGCACTGGGGCTGCGCGTTCTTCAACGGTTGTTGTAGCCGGCACTTGATTGCTGTTGCTCGCATATAGTACACACATATACTAGTAAATGCCAGTTCAAAGTGTTGCATGCGATTGGGCCACGGTGCGCTTTGCAGTCAGACGGTCGTCGCAATTCAATCGAAAACATAAATAAACTTAATCGCACCGTCTGTGTCTGCTGCGATCCATCTGTTGCCAACTGAGTCGCTGCGTTGTGTGTTTGCTGGCTACGTGTCTGTGCGACTCTTTGTCCGTATGTCGCGCCGCCTAACCTGATTCCACTATAACTCTCTGCGTGTATGTTGGCGTTCGCATTTGCGATTTACATTTCAGAACATAATACAAAAAAGATAGAGAAACTAAACGGAAAACTGAACTCTTTTTTCTGTAGTGATGATTTGCTCGTGACGTTTCACATAATGTCCTAATTCCTTGAGGCGGAGTAGTTGCGCGATCGAGAGCCAGATGCTGAGCCATTCGAGAAACCTCCTCCTAAGCCTCCACCGCTGCCCATGCCGGCACCGCCGATCCCGCCGCTGCTGCCACCGCGGCCAAAACTGTTGCCAAAACCGCCGCCGCTACCACCCACTGCACCGCCTAAGCTAAACGCATTTCCTCCGCTACCGCCACTGCCACCACCGCCATTGCGCCTGCCACCGCCACTGCCGCGTCCGCCACGGCTGCGCCCACCGCCTGAGCCAGCATTTCGTGCCATATACTCCAAGTCCGGGTTGACGTTCTGATTGGCCTCGCGCAGTATGTCGATCAACGCACGCGCACACTTGGCGTTCTTACGCGTAAAGAACGCGTAGGAAGTGCCCGTGGAATGTTTACGCCCGGTGCGGCCAATGCGATGTATGTAGTCCTCAGACGACTGCGGAAAGTCAAAATTGATGACAAACTTGATGCCGTCCACGTCAAGGCCGCGCGCTGCCACATCTGTGGCCACCAGTATATTCGCGCGACCACTTCGGAACTCGGCCAGCACATTGTCGCGATCGACCTGCGACTTGTCGCCATGTATGGAGCCTGCACGCACGCCGAACGCGTTGATAAAGCGCGACAGTTCGTCCGCCTTTTTTTTTGTGGCCACAAATATGATGATCTTGCCGGGAGTGTGCGACTGGTCGTAGATGTGCGACAGTAGGTCTTTTAGCTTGGTGCACTTGTCGTGCTCGTTGCACACATCCACATACTGGCGTATATTGTGGTTGGCGGATAGCTCCAGCGAGCCAATGTTTACCTGCAAGCGATCAAGCATATTGAAAATGCCACTCACATAGAACTATCAAATGCCCGACTTACCTGTATGTAACTGCCCAAAAAGTCCTCGGCCAGCTGACGCACTTCCTTGGGCCAGGTGGCGCTCCACATGAGTATCTGCCGATCCGGCCGTATCTGTCCCAGTATCTTGCGAATCTGAGGTTCGAAACCCATGTCCAACATACGGTCGGCCTCGTCCAGTACCAGATAGGTGCAGCGGCGCAGATTTGTAGCACCACTCGACAAGAAGTCAAGCAGACGCCCCGGCGTGGCAATCACAATCTCTACGCCGCGCTCCAGGTCGTTGGCCTGCTTCGACTTCGGCGCGCCGCCAAAGATGCAGGTGTTGCGCACATAGGCGCTGGAACCAAAGTCATTCGCTACCGACTGGATCTGCTGGGCCAGCTCGCGCGTGGGCGCCAAAACCAATGCAATGGGTCCGTCGCCGCGTTGCAACGGCGCTTGGTGGTTGATGTGTACAATGGCGGGCAGAATGAAGGCGAGCGTTTTGCCCGAGCCCGTCTTAGCGATTCCGACGAGATTGCACCCGCTCATGGCTATTGGCCAGGCCTGTGCTTGAATTGGCGTCGGTTCGGTGTAGCGCTGACGCCGGATCTCGTTCAGACAATAGTCCGGAAAGCACGCTTCGTCGAAGTACTGAATTGGATTGGGAGCGGGGCCACGTACGGTGATTTGATGGGCGGCACGGTAGCGCTCGACTTCGAGTGCAAGCCGGCTCCTCGCTTTCGGGTGCTCTTGGTAGAAGTTTTTTTGGAAAGGAGGAAGGCGCACATCGGACCAATTTATGCTGCGCAAACCTGCAATCACAAAGCGAAAGAGATGGCAACTGTCAAGCTTCAGCCACATAGATGTAGGATTAGAAGTGCATTACAGAATTCTTGTACATTTTTTCATTTTTTGTTCTAAATTTTTGTCAATGTAATTGTTGAAAGAAATTAGATACGAAAAATTTTGATGTTAAGGATAGAGAAGTCAAAAGCTACTAAACGAACATCTGATTATATACAGGAATACATAAATACAGATGTAGATATGAACCGCACTTAAGTGCAGCTTACCGGCAAAATCGTTGTTGCTGCCACCACCACCTCCACCTCCGCCTCCTCCCCCTCCACGACGACGATCGCGGTCGAACCGTTTGTCCACTCGTCCGGACCGCACACCGTCGTCACTGCGACCTCTTCCACCACCTCTGCCACGCCCACCGTCGCGCATTCCACCACCCATTCCAACACCACCGCGGCCGCTATCAGAACGATTTCCACTACGATGCTGTGGCATATCCACGCCCTTGCTTCAGCTGGAATTCACTCAGTTGTGCACTTCCACTTCCTGAGCACACTTTTCAAGAAACTTCCTCGTTTTTCCTTTGGTATTACTGCAAAAAAAATTCGCCACAATTCGCAAGAAAATTAGCAGAACACCACCGAAAAATTATTTGGCATTATTTGGGAAGCGTTCGGAAAATGTCGACAACGGCTGAGATACCACCATGATTCCAGTTCTTCTTATACAAAGATATTCCTAATTCCCAAAAATTTGATTCAAGTTGGAATTTAGTTGTTAGTTGTGTACATTTGCGTAGTATAAAATAAGTAAAAAAATTCTGATTCGATATTTAATTAAAGAATCATCGAAAAACGAAATTACATATCAGCGCTCGTGAGTCTCAATCAACGATTTTGTAAAAACAAAACGTGGCATCACTTTTGCCGCATAATTGTCTCATTTGTTTTAATTTTCAACATTTCGCGTTTTGTGCCAATTACAATAATTGTTTTCTGCCGGTAAATGTCACTAAGAGATAAACCAAAGACCAATTGTCTCTGGATAAACATTACATCAATAATTAAGTTATTAGTTCTTCCAGTTGTTTTGCAAATCATGTCCGTGGAAGAGTTGAATGGCTGCGAGCTGGGCACTAAGGAATACTGGGAGCAGAGCTACGATCGTGAAATACAAAACTATCGCAATCACGGCGATGTCGGAGAGATATGGTTCGATGAGGACTCACAGATTCGTGTCATCAATTGGATCATGAAACAAGATGACATTCCCGCGGACATAAGCATTGTCGATCTGGGCTGTGGCAATGGCATGTTGCTGGTGGAGTTGGCGCGTGAGGGCTACACAAATCTGATCGGTGTTGATTACTCTCCAAAGGCCATCGAGCTGGCCACCAGCATAGCCAAAGACCAAGAATTAAATATTCAATACTCAGTAGTGGACCTAATGGACCAGACACAATGTCAACAGCTGTTGGGTAGCGACGTGGGCATTGTGCATGATAAAGGCACTTACGATGCTATTAGCTTATGCCCAGAAAACCCCAAGGAGAAGCGTGAAGCTTATCTTAGCAGCGTGCATGGCATTATGAATGGAGACAGTCTATTTGTGATTACCAGCTGCAATTGGACGGAAGAAGAATTAGTTGTGAGTTTTGCCGATAAGTTTGTGAAGCACTGCACAATACCAACACCGTCTTTTAAGTTCGCCGGCAAAGTGGGCAGTGTAGTAACATCGGTGGTGTTTAAGAAGAAACAATAGCATATAAATTTGTTAATATATAATATTAAGATTACAAGTAATTCTTGTGTTTTCTTATTGCATCTTTACCGTTTGAACAAAAAATTCGTCTTAATAAATATTTGGTAGCAATAAACTTAGCCGAGTTGGGCAACTAACTAAATTTCTAATTGTAGCAACACTGATTGGAACGTGCCTATGTCTATCCCTTTTACTCTTGTGGAGTGCCGCGGCATATTCCAACCGGTTTTCCGAGCTGGGTTTCCGCGTTCACTAATTCTGTGGCAGTGCTTTTCTGGTTGTGCATTATTTGTTTAATGACTTTTACTTAAAATACCGACAAATACAGACTCTACGTCACAATTTGTCTGCATACACAAATCCTAATAAAAACATAATTTTCTTGATTTCAAATCGCTAAAATTGATCATTATTCTAGATTGACTACATTTGAATGAACCCTGCATTCCGAAGTGCCAAATCGCGCTGTCGACTTTTTTCGTTCGTTCACTCGCTGCGCTGACTGTGCTGTCAAAGCGAAGCGAAATCTCACGGGCGGTGGTGTATTCGAACTCGTGTAAACGTGGACGAAGTGCAGAGAATTCGAATTCATACAAAAGAACGAATTTCTCTTTTTTTCAATTAGATTTAAATTGCTGAAAGCAAGGAAAACGTGCATTTAGTAGCGCTTTCGCAGTAAATTGCTAATCGAGAATCACCCGCTTAAACGAGAAACCGCAAGGTAGCAAAAATGAGTGCACCAGCGACAGCAGCTCCTTCAGCCACGGTTACAATTAGGGACGGCGAGACCGCGGCAACGGCCCCAAAACGCCGCGGTATCGTGAAGCAGGTGAGTGACGCTCCGCCAGCTGGAATTGTAATTAGCCGCACTACGCTGGGCCTTTTGATAATTCATGTGAAAAGCAAAAGGATGAAACATCCATTAATTGGAATTAATGAAGAATGGGCAGACAAGCAGACGGGAACAGTAAATTCTTTACAATTGCGAGAAGGGCAAAACGTGTGCGTTGGCAGCGGCGCCGCGAGCGAGTGAAACGCGCTTATGACGCGGATGGTGCGTGCGAAGAGTGCGAGCAGAGCCATGCAGTTGCGAAATGAAAGTTCCACGACGGTGCCAACTTGGCAGATTTTGAACGCTACTTCGTTGCTGTTCGGTGCGAAGCAGCGAGGTGCGTCGGCGCCGGCTACGCGACGAGCACAACGGCGTCGACCGCAGAGCCAGCGGCGAGCACGGTGTGTCGAGTAATCAGGCGGTGTGGCAGACGGACAGACGGTCATGTAGGCTCCCAGCCGGTTAATTGCGACATTGCCGGCTGTAGGGGCCATTTGCCGTCTTCGAGTGTCTGTCGTCGACGTCGCCGCCGTCATCGTCTTCATTCTTTCCTGCTGTCGGTTGAATCGACGTGTAGTGGTTATGTGAGAATGGCGGCTGTCTTCGCCCTCGACTTGTACACCAATTGCCGCTGGCTCGCCCTGCTGGTTTTTGGAGCTTCGTTCCTAACCTCACTTTCAGGCGAAAATGTGTGATATCCAAACACTTTTGTCTTTGCCACTCATTGTCGGCAGCTTTTACCCAACCAGAGGAGTATGCAGCTCCTTTTGCAAATGACAAATTTTTGCATACATGTGTGTATTCCTGTATGGTTGGCCAAGCCACCCGGCCAGACGACTGAACTCGTGTCGAATTATGACTTTCACTTTTACATGTGTCAGTGTACTTTAGGGCGAAGGTGGGAAGGCGGTGCAAGTGATATTTGGGACTTGTATGAGAGATTCATTTGACATGTGGACTTTGCATGCGCTGGAACAGAAGGAATGGGGTGTGGTCGACGTGTGACGAAATCGTGCTGAGCAGGACATATGCACAAAATGCAGACGCTTGTGTTTTATTTGGTGCAACATTTATGTGAGCTAAGCACGCGAATTTATTAAAATTTCAATATATAATTTTTTTCTTTCTTAAAGAACTGTAAATGCTTAAGCAAAGTGCTGATAAGCGAGCTGGCTGCTACGCCCCAATGGACAATTGCTTGCGCAGCAATTGCCACGTCTTCACGCCGCACGCAGACCGAACAGACCCACTACCTATCAGCAGGTCAGACTGTCTCTGCAGCACCAACATTGACGCGTTGCTTAAACGTATTTTAAAATAATTTAAGTGCGGTCGTGAAAGGGCAGCAGCAAAGTATTTGTCAGCACTTCGAACGGGGAGCGTAAACAAATGTTGCAGGCCCATGCACATTCAGTCAGTCACCCAGCCGATTAGCTATTGCTGCGTTGTCACCAGCCAATCGTCTCTTATCACGCTTTGCTTTTTACATTGTTTTCTAATGATAACTGAAATTGTGTTATTTGCTTGTCGCGGTGTTATCCATCACCTCAAAACGCCAAGCTAGCGTGCGTTGCAGCAGCCACTTGTTGATGTTGACAACGGTATGAAAAGAAAAAGGCAAAACTGGTTTCTACAGGCCAACGACACAAACGCTGCTCTCAGCAGCTTGCTTCTATGTTTAGTGTCTAAACGTTGCAACAAACTTCCAGCAGTATTTACAAGAAAATATTTCATTGAAAATTCATGTGTGATCGCCAGCTGCAATTTTATATCGAGTTGTGAGTTAATTTTTTTTACTTTTTGGTAGATTTGAATTTCTAATAAAATTTGTAAGTGAGGCTTGCCATGTCATTTCTAGACATATTACAAAAATTTTCGTTTTTGTGTTTTACAATAGAAATGAAGTTTGATTACAACGTGCAACGTTTCAACAAGTCGTCTAAAACAGTTAAAAAGCCTTTCCTTGGCCATCACTGGCTCTTTGTTGCTCTCTTGCAGTCTGAACATTTTCAAAACTGGTTCCTTCAGTTGAAGACATTCATTTTAAATCAAACATTGCTGCTGCAAGCCCCGCGCGCCACTGTCACGCGGAAATAATTGTAAACGCAAAGTTTTTATGGCTGCTGGTTGCGGCATGTAAGACCGCATCCGTTGCTTCTGTCCGCTGTTGTTGTATTGCTATTGTTATTACATGCTGCATTTGACGTTGCGTTATTACAGTCTATGCGTCTGCCCTCTGCACTGGATACCAAATGTGGCTGTTGTTGGTTTTTTGTTGTTTCTTGTTGGTGGCATTCATTGCTTATTGTAATTCCTTTTTTTTTGTAAATTATGTCTTGGTTTTTCTGTATTTAATTTAAAAATTTGTTTCTGCTTGGCTGCTTTCTTTAGTTCATTCCATTCACTTTTCTTGAGCTTTGGCTTTTTCTTGTTTGCGTAATCGTTAAAGAGCCACGTTTACGATTTTACACATTTACATGCATATTTAACCACAGACCACACAAATGTTGCTTGTGCAGTTTTGCTGTCGATATGTTGTTGTTGCTGCGTACGAGTTTTGAGTTGTTCGTTGTACTTGAAAATGGGTTTTGAACAATAAGATTGCAAATTTTCGGCCTAACGCAAATCTTTGAAACAAGCTGTGGTATAATTAGAAAATTAATGTCGTTTGTAATTCGGACATTCATCATTGAAACCATTCTGTGGCCGTAAGGAATAACAGCCAAAGTAGATTTTATGAAGTTTTCAGGAGAGCACTTTTAATTTTTGAATTTAGCTTTTTAAATTTTTGCGCGTAAAACATTCATTGTATGAGCAAAACCCATAGATTTTTGTGTAGTTGTACATTTGAATACAACCTAACTCGACTTTGGCTGTTATTCCTTACGGCCACAGCATTGTTGATCATTGTTGAACAGTTCAAGAAAACTCTGGCCCTTCGGCCCACAAACCGCAATTGAAGATAATGACTAGCTTTGAATTAAAGTAAACAATTTCGAAAATTGAATATATTTCAAGATGGCAAAAGTCTTTTTTAGCTATTTAAAAAATTTTTTAAAGCAATGGAATATAATGTGTGGTATGTCAATGCTTTGTAATCACAAAAAGTCAAGTAAAGTTGATATTAGTAAATAAAAAAGTAAAAACAAAGTTCTATTGTAATCCCATTAATTTATTAATACAAAATGCCAAGCAAAGAATAAATTTTACAGTATCACACATTTCGACTGATGATTGATTTCGCTGGTTCGATTAAGTCAGTGGCTGTTCTGACTTTCTCATAAACAACCAAAGGTTTCCAACTTTCAAAGATACACGTCCATTCTCAGTTGAACACATCCGGATCATTGTTTATCGCAAATATTGTTCCCCATTTGATGGCATTGTTGACTTTGAATGTGGCGCAAATTCTCAGCTATCTCTGGTCTACGACGAGCAACAGAGTCATTGAACTCATCGGTCGCACAACAAGTTTGGCGTTTTCCTAGTGCGTCTTGAAACACTTTTCGAAAGTGTTTTGAAAATCCGCGCCCTCACATACACATCTGACAACCAGATGGCGTCGCGAACGTCGTTGTCGGTTCGTGTCTGTCAGCTGCACATCGTTCTTTCGCCACGTGCGCGATATCGTCGGTTAACCTCATTTCTGTAATTTAGTGTAGATATCGTCGCTGTTGGCGTGCGTACAGATTGTAAAATGAAATAAAGTTTTACATATCGAAAGTGATAATAAATTGAATTTTTTGATTGTTGCAGGTTCTTTCCGGCGATACTGTTGTCATTCGCGCCGCCAAGGGTGCCCCGCCACCGGAGAAACAAATCACCTTCTCGTATGTGCTGGCGCCCAAGTTGGCCCGCCGCCCCGGCGCTGGTGGCGATGAGACGAAGGACGAGCCCTGGGCCTGGGATTCGCGCGAGTTCCTGCGCAAGAAGCTGATCGGCGAGGAGGTGTGGTTCACCTTTGAGAAGCCGACTAACTCGAATCGCGAGTACGGTTTTGTGTGGCTCGGCAAGGAGCCGGAGAACGGCGAAAATGTGGTGGAGACCATGGTGAAGGAGGGTCTGGTCACGGTGCGTCGCGAGGGCCGTCAATCGCCCGAACTGCAACGGTTCGTCGAGCTGGAAGACCAAGCGAAGTCGGCCAGCCGTGGCAAGTGGTCACATGTGCCCGCTGCCGAGAAAGTACGCCAGATCAAGTGGACGCAGGAGAATCCCGCGCACATTGTGGAGTCGTACGGCGGTAAGCCGGTCAAAGCCATCATCGAGCATGTGCGCGATGGTTCGACGGTGCGTGCCTTCCTGCTGCCTGACTTCCAGTACATCACGCTGATGATCTCTGGTATTCGCTGTCCGGGCGTCAAGTTGGACGCGGACGGCAAGCCCGACCTGAGCGTGAAGATACCGTTTGCCGACGAAGCGCGCTTCTTCGTCGAGTCGCGACTGCTGCAGCGTGAAGTGGACATTCGACTGGAGTCGGTGAACAACTCCAACTTCATTGGCACCATCATCTTCCCCAAGGGCAACATTGCCGAGTCGCTGCTGCGCGAAGGTCTGGCCAAGTGCGTAGACTGGTCGATGGCCGTCATGAAGAACGGTGAGTGTGACCGAGTGAGCCAACTGGATGGGAAGTAGTTAACGCGCTAGCATCTCGATCTCGAACTTAAGACTCATTCTTCTGTTTGTGATCCCTTATGCTAGAGTAATGAACCCCAGTTGGGGAGATTCAAGGTGTTCCTGCCAGTCTCATTTGTTGGCATCAACATTAGTCATCTAACCCACATTGCTCATTTTGCTCATAAGTATTTTACTGCTGCATCACACGTTCTCTCGCAAGCACCAGTTTGTACACACATTGAACTGCTTTCGCGTTGAGGGAGTGCGATGCTATAGTAAAGACGGACTCCAAGATTTTGTAGCTGGCCACAAGCATCAAAATCATTTCACCCCGTCGACATTTTTGCACTAATTGATTTCTGAGCTATAATGTCCAGCATTTAAATTAATTGAATTGAATTCTTCTTCAGGCGCCGACAAGCTGCGCGCCGCCGAGCGCACCGCAAAGGAGAAGCGTCTTCGTCTGTGGCAGGATTACCAATCGAAGGCACCCACGTTCAATTCCAAGGAGAAGGACTTTACCGGCACCATTGTGGAGGTGTTTAACGGCGACGCCGTCAATGTGAAGCTAGCCAACGGCCAGATTAAGAAGGTCTTTTTCTCGTCGATACGTCCACCACGCGAGTTTCGCTCTGTGGTGGGCGGCGAAGGCGAGGAGATCGTCAAGGCTCCGCCACGCGGCAAGAACTACCGCCCGCTGTATGAGATTCCGTTCATGTTCGAAGCGCGTGAGTTTTTGCGCAAGAAGCTCATCAACAAAAAGGTGCAGTGCAATCTGGACTACATTTCGCCAGCGCGCGACAACTTCCCCGAAAAGTACTGCTACACGGTGTTGGTGGGCGGTCTGAATGTGGCCGAGGCCATGGTGGCCAAGGGTCTGGCGACGTGCGTACGTTACCGCCAGGATGACGACCAGCGCTCCGCCTACTATGACCAGCTGATGGCTGCGGAGAGCCAAGCTATCAAGGGACAGAAAGGCATGCACGGCAAAAAGGACAACGCGCCGCTGCGCATCAACGACCTCACTGTCGATCATTCCCGCATCAAGGTGCAATACCTGCCGTCGTGGCAGCGCGCTTTGCGTACTGAGGGTATTGTGGAATTCGTGGCCAGCGGCTCCCGTCTGCGTCTATACATCCCGAAGGATAGCTGTCTGGTAACCTTCCTGCTGGCGGGCATCTCCTGTCCGCGTTCTTCGCGCCCAGCACTCAACGGTGTGCCCGCCCAGGAGGGCGAACAATATGGCGAAGAGGCGTTGGCCTTCACACGCGATCGCGTGCTGCAGCGCGACGTATCGGTGCACATTGACACCACAGACAAGGCTGGTTCGTCGGTCATCGGTTGGCTGTGGACGGACAACAACATCAACTTGTCGGTGGCGCTGGTGGAGGAGGGTCTCGCCGAAGTGCACTTCAGCGCCGAGAAGTCGGAATACTACCGCCAGCTGAAGAGCGCCGAAGATCGCGCCAAGGCGGCCAAGAAGAATATTTGGGCGAATTATGTGGAGCAAGTGGTGGAGGAGAAGCCTGTGGTAGCAGAAGAGGAGAAGGACGACAAGGTGCCTGTCGAGCGCAAGGTCAACTACGAGAATGTAATCGTGACGGAGATTACGCCAGAGCTGACATTCTTTGCTCAGACCGTAGACAACGGACCGAAGTTGGAGGCAATGATGGCCAAGCTGCACGCGGACTTCCAGTCCAACCCACCAATCACAGGCGCGTACACGCCCAAGCGCGGTGACCTGTGCGCCGCACAGTTCTCCGCCGACAACCAATGGTACCGTGCCAAGGTTGAGCGCGTGCAAGGCAACAACGCGACCGTGCTATACGTGGACTATGGCAATAAGGAGGTAAGTCAATTATTACGACTTGTTACTTCCACTTAAGCAAGTTCCTTAGATCCGTTTCCGTTTCAAAGCGAAACGCATGAGTCATACGCTTGCCAGAGTAAACGTCTTCAAGATTGACTGCAGCGCCCGTGCCGCTTGACTATCGCTTGTCATGAGTGTAAACTCCAGTGTCGTCTACGCCGCATGGCGTGTAATGGGATGCATTCAATAAAGGCAGTGGCAGACGTTGGAGCAATATTTTTTTGCTTCGCCGCGTCAGAAACTGCTGACGTTGGGTGTGTCTCGATCGCTGTGCGGTTGACGCTGGGGGGTCAAATTAAGTGTGGGCATCAGCTCGATTTCTATGCAACAAAACGCTGCTTATGATCACAATTATCTTTGCTGGCTTTGGAATTAGAAACTAATGAGTGTTTGTATTGTTCCAGATTGTGCCTTTCAACCGTCTGGCCTCCCTGCCGCCTGCCTTCACCAGCGAGCGACCGTACGCCACCGAGTACGCACTCGCCTTGGTGCAACTGCCCTCCGACAACGAAGACAAGGAGGAGGCACTGCGCATCTTCGCCGAGGATGTGCTCAATCGCACCGTGAAGCTGAACGTTGAGCTGAAGCCAGCCACCGGTCCCGCACTGGCCACGGTCTACGATCCTGCCACCAATGCCGACATCGGCAAGCAGCTGGTCGCCGACGGCTACGTGCTGGCGGAGAAGCGCCGCGAGCGCAAGTTGAAGGAATTAGTGCAGCAGTACAGGGCCGCACAGCAGGCCGCGCTCGCCGCGCACTTGGTCATCTGGAAGTACGGCGACATCACCCAAGACGATGCGCCCGAATTCAGCCGCTAAAACGGACATGCCGTGCGCGATAGCGAATTGAATGTTTGTCTGCCACATACCCGCCCTTCAAAATATCAATGAAACAGAAAACAACAGTAAGAGAAAAGCAACAACACACCAATTGAGAATGGAGACCATCTGGGAGAGCAACATTAAAAGAACTAATAACAACAACCACAAGAACACCAATTAAGGATGAACGCAAACATAAGGGATTCATGAAGCATGGAGGACAAAAGAACAACAAAGCAGGAGGAATGAACGAAATTGCACGCAAAACATACGTACATAAAGATACCTACACAAAAACACACACATACACACCTTATAAGCGCAGCTGTGTAACTCAGCTAAAGGAAAGATAATGACGAGGAGGAAGATGATGATTAAGCCACTCCTGTACACAGCGCATCGTCGACAACAATACGCATCGTCGTTGCCGCCATCGTCCCGCCAATGCGAAGTGCTTGCATGCTTCCATTGCCGCAGATATTGTGAAACTTCAAAAACCACAAAAAAACAAAAACCCAAATTTTTTTATGACGAAAATCCTATGCCCTGCTCCGCTTCCCGCAATTTATTAATGAACGCAAAAGGAAAACAAAAAATTGAAAATGCAAATAATAATAAAAGAACAATATGAAGAAGGCCGTTTCAATGATGCGCATTCATGTCTATTATTGCTTATGGTATGCTGTTTGATTACAACTTAAATAAACTACAGCCACTTTTTTATGATTATATAAAATATATATTTTCTCTTTATTATTTTTTTTAATTTGAAAATACATTTTTTATGCATTGAATTCATTTCTATATGAACTACTAATTAATAAACACAATCCAACAAAATGATTTATTATATTAAACGAAAAAATAAAATACAATTGCAAAATAAAACAATAAGAGATTACATAAGGGTAAATGGCATTCAGTTTTCATTTATCTTGACTACGCGAAATAATTGTCGATTTTATATGTAATAAACAAAACGATGGATTTGTGGGCGAAGAAAATGGGGGACTTGTGGTATACAGCGCAAAACTTTGTTGAGTTGAATTTATGGTCTGTCAGGGGTATGAAATATTTTAAGAATACTTTGAAGATTGAAATTTGAGATGAATCCTTTTAATTCGATAGGATATTAAATGAGAATACAAGTCACCTACTGTTGCAAATGTTCAATCAGCATATAATACTTTGAACTGCATTTCTTATGACTGTTTATTTAGTTTTTAAGTCTATGAATTAACAATTCTTACAGACTTATAACAATAAATAGGCAACAAGTTCATTTAAAAAATTCAACTAAGTTCCTTAAAACTAACTGTTTTGGAACCGCGAGATCATGTCTCGGAACATTTGAGCATAGTTGTGTTATCCTGTTTCATATAATTAGATAAAAATGTTTAAAATTGTTAACGAATATGAAGCTGGCTGGCAACGCTATTCAAATGCTTCACGTAAATAATTCTAGATTGTGTGCTATACATATCTACCAAGTGCTATAATTATCCAAAAAAAACTAAAAAAAAGTGCTCTTACTCTTTGCATAAAATGCCATCCACCAGTTAAAACTTAAAAGGCTCATTGCTAGCACACATTTTTTTCAAATTGAGAACCATAAACTTTTTGCAATTAAAATTTCGCGATGCTGGCAATGCCCTCTCAACCGGCCATAAATCAGCTGATTGCATCCGGCGCCAAAATAACTTTTCCATACACAACATTCCAATCCCCTTTTTATGGAATTTTGCAATGATCAGCTTCCGCCGTAAAGTGCAAAAATACTACAGCAAATTGTTCGTGTTCAATGCCTCATCGCTAGCTACTTTCAATCGCTGTCAAAATGGCTGAAAATGGCTTTGGAGAATGGGTAAGTGAACACAAAGAATGATGAAATTCCGATAGCGTTCAACTAAAACTCATTTCACAATGCTTTCTTTCTTGCTTAGGGTGGCTACATGGAAGCCAAAATCACCAAATTGGAAGAGCAGTTCTCCGCCGCCAGTAATCCGTACAAGCAAACGAATCTCTTTGCCGGCATTTCGATTTACGTGAATGGACTGACGAATCCGTCGGCAGATGAGCTGAAGCGCACAATGATGGTGCACGGCGGCATTTACCACCACTACGAGCGGGCGCATACCACATACATCATTGCGTCCAATTTGCCGGATGTGAAGGTGCGCAACATGAACACCAGCAAAATCATCAGTCCCCAGTGGGTGGTGGACTGTGTACGCGAACAGCGCATATTGGATTACACGCGCTATTTGCTGTACACCAATCAGAAGACAACGCAGCCACGTTTGCTGTTCAAAAAAACAGACAAAACGGAACAGCAATTCACAAATTTAACCTCTATCGACACTGTTATTGAACAGAAACCGCCGTCAGCAAACATTGCGCCTGCGCCTAGCAATAGCAGTGGCCTGGCACGCACCGCTGTCGATCCCAAGTTCCTCTCTGAGTTTTACAACAACTCACGGCTGCATCACATTGCCACACTGGGCGCCGGGTTCAAGCAGTATGTGGGCGAATTGCGCGAGCAGCACGGACAAGTGGGCTTTCCAGCCAGGATGACCCTAAAGGAGCAGCTAGTAGCGCAAGGTGTAGCTGAAGCAGCAGCCCCGGTTGATACCTGTGTGATGCATATAGACATGGATTGTTTTTTCGTCTCCGTGGGCCTGCGAAACCATCCGCAGCTGCGTGGCCAACCAGTGGCAGTGACGCACTCCAAAGGTTATGGTTTTCCTAATGCCAGCATGAATAATGGAATGTTAATGTTAATTGTTGTATGTCTTTTTAGGTGGTACCGCTGCTAGCGATGTGCCAGTGCATCCTGCTGCCGATCGCCAAGTTGAAATGGAGCTATTTGCCAAACGCTTTGAGCAGCATCTGCACAACAATATTCTCTCGGACAAGGTACGCAGTGGCTTCGAAGCGAAAATGTCGCTGTCTGAGATTGCTTCGTGCAGCTATGAGGCACGCGCCAAAGGCATAAAAAACGGCATGTTTGTTGGCCAAGCACTCAAACTGTGCCCGGAACTGAAGACGCTGCCGTATGATTTTGAGGGCTACCGTGAGGTAGCCTACACGCTCTATAAC
Source organism: Melieria omissa (assembly GCA_963971225.1). Taxonomy (NCBI): domain Eukaryota; kingdom Metazoa; phylum Arthropoda; class Insecta; order Diptera; family Ulidiidae; genus Melieria; species Melieria omissa. Next base: position 119,937,128 of record OZ020268.1, on the reverse strand, counting down.
ACTGTGGCGCAGTACACGTTGAACATTGAAGCGGCGAGCTGTGATGAAATGTTTGTCGATTTAACGGATGTGCTGAGAGAGCTGAAGGTTGCGCCAATGGACTTTGTGCGCGCCATACGTGAAGAGGTGCGCCAGAAGACGGGCTGTCCGTGCTCGGCTGGCGTAGGAGCGAATAAGTAAGCTAAATTGGAGGAAATAAATTAATGAAGAATTTGTTGGACATGTTATCTCTTACTTTGTTTAATCTTTTTTATATGAAATTTGATTACACTCGAACTTGTATCTGTTTTGTAGGCTTCAAGCGCGCATGGCCACCAAACGTGCCAAGCCCGACGGACAATATCAACTGATTGCCGATGATGTGCAGGCGTACATGGCCGATATTCCCATCAGAGAATTGCCCGGCGTTGGCAGCAGCACTGCATACACCTTGAACGAGGCCAAACTGATGACCTGCGGCGACCTGCAGCAAATTTCGCTGCTTAAAGTTCAAATGCATGTGGGCAAGAAGTTCGGCGAGACACTGTATCAATTCTGTCGCGGCATAGACAATCGTCCCCTAATTTATGGACAGGTACTGCTCGCTACAGCTCAGATCATGTTAAACAAATTCTAAATAGTTTGACATTTTAGATACGCAAATCCGTTTCGGCTGAGGTGAACTATGGTATACGTTTTAAGGAGTATGCCGAGCTGGAGACGTTCCTGCGACAGCTCTGTACGGAGGTGCACACACGCCTGAGGGACATTAAACGACGCACAAAATGCGTGACACTTAAGTTGATGGTGCGTTCGCCAGAGGCGCCAGTTGAAGCTTCAAAATTTATGGGTCACGGCATTTGTGATAATGTCACAAAGTCGGTGTCTCTGTCTGAATTTACATGCGACCTGGACGTGATAACGCGTACTATACTAACCACAATGAAATCGTTGGCTCTGCCGCCAAATGAGCTGCGCGGCATTGGCATACAGCTGTCGAAACTGGACGATCCTAACGAGGGGAAAGAGCGCAAGGCAAACATGATCATGAACATGTTTAGTAAAGTTGCGGCGAAGCAAAAAGGTTGGTATTTCAATCTATTAACAAATATAATTAAATTGATGATCAAATTGCAGACAAGTTGGTGGAAATAGTGGACACAGCCTCAATAAGCACCAGCTCAACAGCTCCAGAAGTAAAGGAGGTCAGAAGCACTACACCGCTGTTCGAGACCAAGAAAGTGTCGCCTGTGAAAGCAGCAAATAAACGAGGACGCGGACGTCCGCCAGGCGCCAGTGTCAATAAGCAAACAAAAAAGCAGCCAAATGTGATGGGAATGCTGCAGCATGTGGCTGCAAAAAGGGCTGATGACACTAACGCCAACGGCAACATTGCTGCCCAAGTCAACTATGCCGTGGCCCCAGCAATGCTGCCACGCGATATTGATCCGGAAGTGTTCGCAGCGCTGCCTGCAGACATACGCGCCGAAATATTGCGTACGCATAGTGCAGTAAGGGCGAAAATTGCATCGTCGCCACTAATGCAACCGCTGATTGCAGTCGCAAGTGTGAGCTCTTTGAATGAGAGCGATATGCTGCCGTCGACCTCGCGCGCTGCTGCCGAGAAACGCCAATGCAAACAGCAACAACGACAACTACAAAGGCAAAGATCGCGGCGGCAGCAACAACAAAAAGCGTCAACGTTGAAGGTGGATGCTGAATTTTTGTCGGCGCTGCCGCCAGAATTGCGCAAAGAGATTGAAATACAAATGCTGCAACAGCAGGAACAGCTGCTGCAGCTGGAGGAAGACGAAAACGAAGAGGAGGAATCGCCAATTAAGCGAGGTCCAGCCGTTATTCCACCTCCGAAAAAGCCAATTGCATCAGATAATGTTTTCATACAGCCGAACTGCACTCAACTGCTGCTCGCTTGGGTGAAGAGCGCCGATGCACCAGAAGACTACGACATCGAGCTGATAAGCAAACATGCCTGCGAGCTGGTACGCGCCAAGGAAATCATTCAGCTCTACGATCCGCTGCTCTACTTGTGCAGGTCTGTACTGCCAGCAACTATTAATTGAAAAAGTGTCGAATTATATTTGGTTTTTATTACATAAATTTTAGATTAATCAATTGCCAGAATGGCACTTCCGACGACTGCGCTTGGCATTTGGCTTATGGCAGAATCATCAGCGCTGTGCAGTTGGAAATGCGACGATTTTATGATGGCAAAAAATTATTCCTAGGTGCCCATTTAAAATGCGACAAATGCTTAGAATTGTGTGGCTAATTGTACCTGCAAATTTTTATTCTGTTTGTGCACTCAAAAGTGCGTGAAATACATGAACTACTGTTGAATATGAAACCAAAGCGGCTTCCCGGCACTTGTTTGTAATGAATTCAATGCAGCTGTTGCTGCAATTAGTTGGTAGCAAAACATTGACACACACACACCGAGACGTCAAACGGAAGTCGACCCACTTAAAATGCATGCACTCAACGAGATGATAAATGGAGCTGAGCGGCCGTTTCAGCTGCGCAATTTAAAGCCTAACAAGTTCATCAGCAGACACGTTGATCCAGTTGCAGAGCACATTCTATAGAACATTATCGGTGCACTAATAACATCATCACCGACATGCGATTATGTGCCGGTACATGTGTTGCTGTTGCTGCTGCGCTGCGCAACGCTGGCCACATAATTGCACACTGCGACAGGATACTGAATTTATTAAGCCAACATTTGCAGTTGCTTGACGCGCATAATTAAATCACAAACGCAGCGCACACGCGGTGTAGCAGGAGGTGGAGCCTGGGCGCACTTGAAATGCCACCCCACCGGCCCGCGGTGCGGCTGACGGCCAAAGCAAGTCGAACCGGATGCAGCCGTTGATTTTAATTATTTTTCAGCTGCTGCTGCTGCTACGCCCTTAAAACCAACCGCAAACGCAGTGGTGTGTGAGTGCGCGTGTGTGGACCCCCCCCGTGTAACTTTTCATAATTATTTGTCAATGCAGCCGCGCATTGATTCTGCGCAACCAGTCGGCCGACTGGCTGGACAGCCTGCTTGGCGATTATCTTAAGTGACTTTGAAAATGCTGCGTTGCGCTCGTTCTCATGCTCATTGTCAGCTTTAGTGGTGCAGCCACACGGCTGGCTGTGACGGTGCGCATGTCTCCTCCCCATTAAAGTGCAAATTATGACTTGGTAGTTCCGCCAGGTGCGAGCGGTTATTTGTCTTCGATCTGCTTTTAATACCCAGCAGCGCGACGCGTTAGTCGCGCTTGCACATGCACTTGCTGCTTGGATTTATTGTGTAAAGGCAATTTCAAGCCTCCCTTTTGCTTTCAACTCGCACAGAACGTGCAAGTGCAAGTGTGCGTGTGTTTGTACGTGTGCCATGCTGCGGCAATTGGCTGCTGGCCGCATAAAGTTATCATCATTTTCCGCCTCATCTTGGTCTATTAATTACCACTTGGCTGCTTTTGCATTGGCTTTTTAGCGAGTTGTTAGTAAACGGCGCTGCCGGTTTCGAAGCGGCTGTGATTGCCACAACGGCAGCCGTTGCGGTTGCGCTGTCAATTTCATGACTTTTATTTAATGCAATTAAATCTTTGCCTTTGCACTTGCACACCTGCTAGATTTAATTCAAAATTATTCTCTTTGGCCACATCATCGTAGTTGATGTTGTTGTTCTTATTGTTTTTGTGGTTGTGGTAAAATCATGATGGAAATAATGCTGTGACCTGGAACTTGAAACGATGGGTTCGAAATACATAAATATACAAGTTTGTGTTGTAAGTCTTTTGTTTTGCAAGTGAACCCTTTCGTTACAGATTTTTACTGATGAAAATTAAAAATTTTAAATCTTACGTTTTTGGCTTCTATGTGGTGACGCTAGCAACATTTCATAAAAAAAATTAATTTTTTATACACGGACCCTGTATTTTAGAGTGTTTTTCTATGAGAGAAACCACATTGTTGTGGTTTGTTTGTGGTTTGTGTGATCATTACTTGAACATAAAACTTTTTGCGCATAATGAAAATTTGAATATTTCTTCATTTACTTCAGCCAAAATTGAAAAAAAAATTATTTAAATTGAAAGAAAATGTCAAATTAAAAACTCCTCTAATTTTTTCTGCTTCTTCTTCCTTTACTATGCCAAGATATACCATTAAAAAAACGTGTATATTTATCTTCTTTAAACTTAAATATTCAGTTTATTAATTTCGTATTTTTCCTAAAACTTCAAGCTATTCTAAAGACCAACAAAAAAATGTATTCTTGCAACCATAGAGGATGCAGACGTCCATAAAGTAGCATGTTGCCATATGGCAACAAAATAGCAAAAGGGTTAATAATGTATTAAGCAATAATGTAAAAATAATTTAGGTCAGATTCGGCCAAGTAAGGCTGAGCTAACATTATTGAAATTCTATAAGCTTTGGTATAAAAATACTAAACTTACTTAACTGGCCATAAAAATCCGTTACCGCGCCTTCTCCATTTGGTCAGAACAGAAGATGATAGGTCGTCCTCAAATTGCTTCTTCCACCGGAGACATAGCCTCCTTTTCGCCGTCGACTTCCCACTACTGCATCGAACTACTTTTTACCGGAGCTTCATCGTCCATAAAGTAGACATGGCCAAACCAGCAGCTCCGCTGGATGCTGATTCCATAATATATAAATACAAAATAAAATGAATAAATATAAATAAAAAATAAAAAAATACCTAACTGAATTTCTATTAGTTAAAACTGTATTTATTGTAACTGTAGTTAGATTTGTCATACTAATAATGAGTTTTATAAACAAATAATTGTAAAGTATGTTATGCATAAATTGCTTGCTTGTTAAAAAAGAGTAAAAATTGCTATGCAAAACGCAGCACAAAATTTTTCAGCAGCTTATGTGTGTATGTTTGGTAATTGTTTGCTGCTGTTGGCATTCGTCTCGGGCGCCTTTTGACGCCTACTGCCAAGGAGATTATTTGGGAAAGCGTTTGGCGCCATTTGACTTACACAACCACATTAGCATTAACAGACACAATGCAACACTCCAACCCTCAAGCGTGCATTTGCCCGAATAGTGCCGTGCACATTTTATGAGCAACAAGAGCAACGGCAAATTATAGCCTGCATGCAAGCGCCGCACATGCATGACACATAAGGCACCAAAGTGCGGCGCAACTGCAACTCCTCTATGCTCCAAGATGATTGGCTGCAATTCACAAGGTGTCTGGCGGGCGCAGCATAAAGTCAATGGCATGTTGCTTCTAGCGCCTCATTGCACTACAAATTGTGAATTCGCGCACACAGTTGAGAGCTTAAAGCGTACACAAATTGCAATTTGATGCATTTGAGTATTTGGGTAAATTATTCGAGCTGCTGAAAAATGCAAATTGATGATAGTGAGGCGGGCGAGAGACATGTGTAGGTAAGAAAAAAATACGCCAATTTAAATTGTGATAATAGCAAAAATAAAAAGCAATTGCACATCATAGGAAGCTTGTGTCGTTTGTGTTTGAGCAAGGCAGGTTTTTCACTATTTATGTTATTTATGTTAGGTGTCTTATGGCTTTCGTTATGGCTGGCAATTTCTTCTCAATTCATTGAATTGCAGTAAAATTTGTCTTTATGTAGTTTTAACTTTAGTTTTTAGTTCTGGTTTAAAATGCTGAGAAATGTGGAAGTTGCTTTGCAATTTTTCTTGACTTGGAGTTTGTGTCTTAAGTCTTTAAATTTTTGTTTTTATGTAAAGGTTGTGCCTAAAGTGGTTTGGTTGACATTGCATTTGTCTCCATATGAAGTTTGTGTCTTAAATTTTTGGTTCGCTAATGCAGAAGTCGTTAAAATTGAGTTTGTGTTTTAACTCTTTGATTTTACTAAGCAAAATCCCTTGCAGCAAATATATTTGAATTTTTTTTATTTTGACACGTCTGTAAAGTATGTCATACAAAATCCTTCAGGACGATGTTTTTTACTAACATTTTCTGATCTGAAATTCTTCTCTAAAGTGTCGATAGAGTTTGTCCTTAATTCTATGCAGTTTCTCATCATTTGTAGTTTGTGTCTTAAGTCTTTAGTGTTATGTTAGCTTTTCCTCTTTGTTAAAGTTTGTGTCTTAAGTCTTTAGTTTTGCTTTGACCGCTTTGCACCTGTATCTTTAGTGTTATGATACGTTTTCCCTTGGTCAAAGTTTGTGTCTTAAGTCTTTAGTTTACTAATGCAGAAGTCATTACCTGGAGTTTGCATCGTTAGTCTTTGGTTTGCCAATGCAGAAGTCATTAAAATGAAGTTTGTGCCTTAAGTCTTTACTTTTGCTAAGCAAGATCCGTTGAAGCAACTATATTTTTAAATTTTTTACAAATCCTTTTTTAATTTTACAAAATCCTTTTAAGCGTTATTTCTTATTTACATTTTCAGATTTGAAATTTTTCTCGAAAATGTCTATACAGTTTGTATGTAAGTAGTTTTTCTCCTTGGTTAAAGTTTGTGTGTTAACTCTTTGGGTTTGCTCCGAGTATGTTTGCTAATGCCGATGTTATTACCGAAAGTTTGTACCTTAAGTCTTCAGTTTACTAATCCCGAAGTCATTACTAGAAGTTTGTACCGTAAGTCTTTAGTTTGCTAATGCAGAAGTCATTACCGGAAGTTTGCACCTTAAGTCTTTGATTTGCTAAATCAAAAGTAATTAAAATGAAGTTTTTGCCTTCAGTTTTTAATATTACTTGACAAGATCCCTTGAATCTAGTACATATATTTTACATTTTTGTGTCCTACGACTTTACTTTTATTCCGAGCGCTTTGCATTTCCTGCACTTTGCATTTCAACTGAGAGTATGACACTACCAATGGTTTCTGATAAAATAAGAAATTAGAATTATATTAAATTTTACCGTAACCAAAAATTGCATTATGCATACAAGTACATACTGAATTAGTGTATTTATTGATCACATATTGCTTCAATTTCCGGCACATGCTCAGCCTCCGTATGTTCTTGTCTTGTTCGCATTGATAGTGTTAAGGCAACTCAAGTCACGCCATTTATTATGTTCGCCGCAATTTTGGTGTTGTCCCCTTGCCTCTCGAGCGCAATTCGATAGCAATCTGCCGACAATCTTCATTTAATCACAGTGGCTACCGAGGCTACCGCGGCTGATGATGTCATTATTGAACTTACCGCTGCTACCATGCTTCACTTTGGCCGTTCCGTTGCCACACAGCCAAAGGATGCATGCACTGCACTGCTCTTGTTTTTCACTGAAACACGAAACCTTTGTCCAAAAAATTGCGCTCAACTAATAATAAACGAAATTTGTGCACACCTGAGGCACCTGCCAATTTTGCTTTTTAAATTGCAAACACACGCAGGCACGGACGTGTAGACAGAATGCCAGCAGCACCGACCGCACTTGTTCGCTGCACAGTAGGTGCGAATGGGGCTTTAGACGTCAGTTTAGCTTAGCTGCGCACATTTTTGTTGTTGTGAAATTTTAAATTTGCCGTAAATTGATACGATTTGCAGCAGATTGGCTGATGTCTTAATTGGACATAACAAAAATAAAAAAAATATTAATATTACGAAAAACCGAAAAACGGCCAAATCAGTTCGATGCATCGCACGCGCAGCGTTCGGCATTTAAAGTCGCATCAAATGCCGGAGCCGTCAATGCAAAATTAAAATTTAATTGAAGGCACTTTTACGACGAATGAGTGCAAATTAAAAACTCATTAGGACCGCAACGGAGTCTTGGACTTAATGTATGGCAGCCTCTGGGCCAAATTGCCGGTTTCACATAACGGCAATGGACGCTTATGGCGTATGGCAGCCAGCAAAACGCATAAGGATCTTAGCACGTGTGCTGCAGAATGCTGCCATTTAACAATGCTTTTTGTTTTGTGACTTTTTCCTCTGATTACCTCTTTTTGTTGTAATAATGCAGCAAGCGGCAATTAAACGCGCCAATTCCTGTGGCGGCCGCTCAATTTAACTTAACGATCCGCATAAACGTTCAACATTTAACACGGCTGCTGTTGATTGCTGCCGTGGCTCCAGCAACAACAACAACAATAAGAGCAAGGAGAAGTAGGAGCAATATGCCGACTAATAGCAGTAAAAGCCATCGCAATGGCATTGCCAGCGCAGCACTGGCAGCAGCAATTAAGCAAAAACTTTATTTAAATTATGCAAAGTTGGCCTTCGGGCTGATCGCGACACGGCACAGCGTGCGTCAGTGCGGCTGATCTCCCTTCATGATCGCTGCAGATTCATTTAGTTAAGCTGCCTTTTAGCCGGCAGCAGCGCAGCCAATTCGAGATCGTGCCTAATTTCTGCGTGTTTCTGCGCCATTAATTAACACAAAACATTTTCGATTTGCTGCGCTTTTTGCATGTGGTATTTTTTGTTGTTGTTTCAATTTGTTGCACAAAAGCAGCCGGGAAGTGTTTTTGGCAGTTTGGCTACAAATTTAGCGCAACTCGGAGATGAACGCGGCGGCAATGCTTTTAGCAGCAATTAATGCAACACTAGCCACACACAGACAACCGAATTCCATTAGCCATTACAGCGATCACAAATCACACAGAGACAACGCATCCCTTGCTGCAACGAGCCAATGAACAATGTGTGAGTGTGCAGCCGTTGCATTTACTACACTGTGTCACAAGACTATTCTCACTAAAATTGTTTAAAGGAATAAAAAAATTAAGGAATTAAAAATTAATAAAAAATAAGTTTCAAGTCTATAAAAGAAACTCCAACGACTTTTTAGGTAAATTTTTATTTATATTCAATATATTCATATTTTCTAATCTACATTTTCAGATTTGAAATTTTTTCTGTGACACTTTATAATAGAACTTGCCTATAATTCTACTCATTAATAGTTTCTCATCATAAATAGTTTGTGTCTTAAGTCTTTAGTGTTATATTCGATTTTCCTCTTCGTTAGAGTTTGTGTCTTAAGTCTTTGGTTTTGCTTCGACCGCTTTGCATTTGCATCTTTAGTGCTAACTTTTCGCTTGGTTAAAGTTTGTGTCTTAAGTCTTTGGTTTTGCTTCGACCGCTTTGCATTTGTACCTTTAGTGCTACCTTTTCCCTTCGTTAAAGTTTGTATCTTAAGTCTTTAGTTTACTAATGCCGAAGTCATCACCGAAAGTTTGTACCTTAAGTCTTCAGTTTACTAATGCCGAAGTCGTTGTCTGGAGTTTGCATCTTAAGTCTTTGGTTTGCTAATGCAGAAGTCAATGAAATGAAGTATTTGCCTTAAGTTTTTAATATTACCTGGCAAGATCCATCGAAACAAATATTTTCTCAATTTTTGTGTCCTAAGTCGAGTAGTAAGAAACTCAAAATTAAAAAAAAATCCAATTACTATAGTAAAGTATTCTTTTTTCTTCAATGACGCGACGCTCAGTCTAATTTTTCAGAATAATTTTAATTAATTATTTAATTTATGTAATCCAATTTTTAATAATGTTAATTTTTTTTTTTGTTCAGAATAATTTTCAGTTTTCGACTCTTCTTAAAAACCATTAATAATAACAAAAAAATATTACAATTATTAAAAAATTAATGGTGTCTAAGAAGTTTCGAAAACTTCAAATTATTATTAACCTATTAATAGTTTCTAAGAAAATTTGAAAAATTAAAAATAAAATTAAAACTATTCTAAATAGGATTTGAAGGGTTCAGACCCTAATAAGCATAACAAATTTTAATTCAAATCTTTTACAAAAACTGAAACAATTTTTGCTATCTCATCTCTAACCATTGCACATCCTTCAGTGTCCTTAAATAATGTTTTATTCGAATACTTATACACATTTTACATAAAGTAGTTGCTAGCACTTTTAAGTACCATCGGTCGGCAAAGAATCAAAGCCGATCCGTTATTGGTAAATACATTTTTTGAACACAGTGTGCATGTGCACCATTACAACCACTGCATTTATTGCGTGCAATAAATTTCGCTGCCGCTTAATGACGCTCAACACTGTCATGTACGGTTTTCATTGAAATTTATTATTTATTGTTTTATAGGTATTGATTTTAATTTATTTCGCAGCATCGTCACACATTTCCGTGTGAATTGCAACAATGAAATCACACTGCAATTCGGTTCCCACAGTACATTTGCCAGCGCAAACTTTTAATTTAAATTTTTTGCACAGCATTTCGTTGCATATTTTCGTATTCGAAACAACAGCAGCACATTTGCCGCTTAATGGTCATGACCACATACACATCTACCGGCCTGTGTACAGTCATACATACTTATGTAAACATGCCTATGTCTGTGTGCGAGCATGCGGCGTGCTTGTAAAAAGTTTGTGTCTCCTGTCACGTTAACCATAACTGACTTCTCAATGGCCGCTTTAAGGTTGCCTTAATCTGCGCGCTTTCAACATGCCGCCACTGTCTGCAGTGCGGCACAGCTCCTGCTGCTCATTCAGTTTGCAGTTGCAAGCCGTTACGTTCGGCAACTTGCAGCTTTCCCTTCATTGGCTTCTTGTTCTTTTGACTGCCAGCGCTTCATTTCGTTCTCGGCCAACTGCCGCTGCTGCTTCGGCTCCTTCCGCTATCATTAATAATTTCCCGCTTCCATTGCAATATGCAACACAAGCTCACTTTTCGTTGTTATCGGTTGGTTGTTATTACTTTTTATTGTTGTTGTTGTTGTTATTATTGCTTATTCTGCATACTTGCTGCCAGTTCGATACTGTGTGACTCTTGAATCTTTCACTGTGCCTTCGTCATTGTGTTTTTCGTTTGTTGTTGTATGGTTTGGTAAAATTTGTTCTTGTTGCTGTCATTTTGCTTGGACTTTTAATTTATTTATGGTGCAAGCTTGGCATGATAGGCCGCAACATAGCCATTGCCATTGCCAATGCCTTTTGACATGCTGACATGGCACTTGAAATTTTGTACATTTGCAGTGCGCCAACACAATTTTCAGTTGCCTGAATTAATGGGATTTATCGTCTGCGTAATTGAGTAAAGATCGAACGATTGCAATTTCAGTTCCTACTTGTAGAGTTCGAACTAAGTCAGTGTTGCCAGATGGATGGAAGTGAAGAAAATTAAGTTCATTTTCCCCTAAAAACTAAAATTTCTCCCCAAATTTATAATGCACACATAAAATTAATATTTAGTAAAAAGTTGCTCATTCTATTTGGTACAAGAAATTACAAAAATACCACAAGCCAATATATCTGAACAAGGTGTTAACCATTTCGTTAAAAATGTTTACTGGGCAACGTTAGAATTTTTTACGTTTTAGGCTTCTAGGTTGTTGTATTAGTAACATTCCATAAGAAATTTTTTTATTGTTATACTCGGTCCCTGTATTTTCGAGTGTTTTTCTGTGAGAGCAACCACATCGTTGTGAATATTTTCTTCATTTACTTCAGGAAAAAAAAAGTATCTAAATTGAAAGAAAACGTCAAATTAAAAAGTTATCCAGTTTGTCTGCTTCTTCTTCCTTTACTATGTCAAGATATACCATTAAAAAAGGTGTATACTTCTCTTCTTTAAACTTAAATATTCTGTTTATTAATTTTGTATTTTTCCTAAAACTTCAAACTATTCTTAGGGTCAACAAAAAATGTATTCTTGATACCACAGAGGATTCAGATGTCCACATAGTATCATGTTTCCATATGGCAACAAAATAGCGAAAGGGTTAATGTAACAAAAATGCAACCTGGTTGGCCACAGACCTTTTAAAAAGCGTAAATTAAAAGTGGCTGCAAAAAAGTTTCCCCCTAAAATTTCCCCCTAACCTAAATATGAAATTTTCCCCCAATCCAAGGAAATAAACCTCAAGTTTAGGGGGGAACCCCCTAATCTGGCAACACTGAACTAGTCAGTTTCGAAATCAGCGAAATCTCTGTTTTCTAAAAAATAGACTTTAAAAATTATGTTATGTAACAGGTAACACAGGCCGCGCATAGACCAGTCAATTCCTTAGCGGTGCAGAGACTTCATTGCTCTGTGAAAGATAGTGTTTTCCTTTCTTAAATTTATTTTCAACTATTTCCATTTATTTTCTAACTATACCCTTGAATTTGAACTTGAAATCCCTAATCTGGCAACACTGAATTAACTGACTAAACAAAGAGTCGAACTCAAAATCGGCGAAATCTCTGTTTTCAAAAAAGCACAGTTAAAGAATTAGGTTAGGTTTTTTGGCTGAGCACAGGTCATGCATAGACCAGTCAGTTTCTTACCTTTGTGGAAGATTCATTACTCTGTGAAATATGTTTTTCCTATCTTAAATTTCTTTTCAACTATTTCCATTTATTTACTAACTATTCCTTTCAATTTTAATAGTTCTTCATAACTATTAAATTTATAAGATTTTCTTCAATCATTTCATAAAACCAAATCCCTTAATGGCTATTCACACATATTCCATTTATGGCATCGATTAGTTGAAGAAATTTCGTACGCATTTGATTGCCACTAACCGCAGCCAACTGCATCTCAAATGCCGACAACGACGACGCATTGCAGTCAACAGCAGCGAGTGATTCCATTTCATTTCCATTTACGAGTCGAGTGCATGCCGACTACTTGTAGGCATTTGCAAAAATGGAATGTTATCATTGTTGGTGTGCTTTGCATTTGTGTTGTTGTTGTTGTGCTTGGCTTACAAGCAACGCGCCATTGGAGCAATTGTGTGGCGCCTTCGAGTCTGAAGAACACCTGCAACCAGTCAGCCCACAATGGCGCTGAACGTTTGGCTTCAGCGCACACGGCGCAGACAGTACTCGCCATTCGTACGGCCTCCGCAAATGGTGAAGCGTGATTATTTTTACAACCACAGCACAACTGCGGCGGCGGTGTTGGCGGCGGCGGCGGCCGCAGCAACGATCAGCCGCCGATAGCAATAAGAATGCTTTCTCACAGCGCCAGACACACGGCGCTGCTTGTGCCGCGCCTCCTGCTGCCTGCTTCAAGTTCTGCTCATTGCCATGCAATGAGCAATGCAAACGTTGCAGCTGCAAAAGCATCCTCCATCTGCAACCAACATCCTCCAGCTGGCATGGCGACGGGCGGCGGCTAGAAGACGTGGCGCGGCGTATGCGGCGTGCCGCATTGCTCAGATCGCATGCGCAGATGTCGCCGCATTTTGTGGTTCGTTAATTTCTTGCGCATTGTGGCAAGTTGCTAGAGTACACCAACAACAACAGCAACACCAACTACCATGGCAACTACTGCAAAAACAAAAGCACTACTAAAGTGCTTTAAGTTGAGCTTGGAAAAAGCAAGAAAATAGAAAACCCTTTGACTGGCGTATTGGATGCGTGCGCATTTTCTAGGCAGTAATTGTTGTTGTTGTTGTGGTTGTTGGCAGTGTAGACAGCCATTGCAGCTGGCTAGCTGGCTGCATGAATGTGTTTGTGCTGCTACAATCAAGGCCCACGCACTTGTCTGGGCGGCCTCAAAGGAACTCAATTTAACGCTGCAACTGCAGGAGGTAGAGGGCGTTTGCCGGCGCAATTTACTGGCTCAAGGGATCAGCGGCCATAAGCAGCGCAGACACTGCTGCGTGCGCGCAGATGCGACGCGTCTATTTTGCGCTTGATTGGTCATTCGCGCCGTCTGTGTGTGTGGGTTGCGTTGTCTTCACTCTTACGTTGGATGTTGTTGTTGTTGTAAGTGAGGTTGTGGTGTACTCGAGCTGTTGAAGCATACTTTTCAACAACTGCGCTCCGTGCAATTGTTTGAGGTTATTTAGAAATTTCACCTAACCTTAAAATTTTTGAAGAATTTCACTCTAAGAAATTTTGTTGTTCACACTGCAGTTGTTCACACTGCAGCTGCAGCCTTTCAACTGAATGAAGATGACTCAGCGCTATGCAGAATGTGCCTTCTGCTCCCTGTTCGCTTGCAAGCGCGCAAATGAAATCACGTTTTTGACACTTTATGACCAGGTAGACACATAAACATTAATTTTGCCACAGCCTGCTGGGTCTCGCTCGTTAACAGCGGCCATAATCTGCGCAATTAAATGCGCGCGCAACGCTGCCGAAAAGCGCTGCAGCAGCGCCAAATTAGTCGAAGCGCATCGACAAAGTGGCGCAGCGGTCACAGGTCAAAACGTGCGCATATTCGATAACTTAAATATGAGCAGACTTGGTCTTGGCGGCAAAATCAAGCGTCCACTTTAATTTCGAGTTTTGCAATTTCATTGCAACAACCACAACAAAACCAACGCAATGCCGCAAAAGATGCGGCGAACAGCAATAATAAGAAAAATTTTAATAATCCTTTATCGCTTCGAACAAATTTGCAATCGGACACCTTTTGGCTGATAATAAACGCAGCAGAAAAAAAACAAAAATCAAATAAATTAAACATTTTTGGAAAAAAGCAAACACGCAAACAACACGCAGCAAGGTGTAGCTGAAAGCATTCAAAAGCCATAAGACGCCGAAGCCGGACCGACTCTGCCGCGTCGTATGTTAATGAGCCACAAAATTCTGCCGAAAATATCAATTTTAGGCGTTTCACAATTTCATTTCGCATTTCATTTCGGAGCGCGCTGAGGCGGCAGACACCTGCAACTAATAGCCAACGACAGCAGGAAGCCGCACCACGGCAACACGCATTTGCACTCACATCGTAAAAATTCGCACCGACAGCCTTGTGGCATTTCATTTCATTGGCCAAAGAATGCCACATTTCAATGCCAACAATGGGCGCAGCAGATTGCCCAAAAAATGCTAAACAACAGCACCAACAACCAACAACTTGCAACACTTGCCAGCCCGTTTGCCATTCAAAGTGCCTTAATTAAGGCGATGTGGCTCTTTCGCGAGTTGGCTCGTTTGTCTGCGCGCGTCGTGTCTGCAGACAACCCACGCAGTTTCGCCTTTAGTGCGTTCTTCGTTCTTCCAACGTACCAAATTGTGCTTCTCAGACTTATTTAAGCACTTGCAAGCCTTGAGCGTTGCTTCAGATTGTTCTCTTCTCTTTTTTATTTTTTGATATTTTTGCAGCAAACAACACTGAAAGGCTGGCGGCATAATGAAAATTAATAAAATTGTTATTTATTTGCTGGCAACATGCAGCAGCAACAGCAGCCGCATGCTTTGTGCATTTATGAGCGCATCAATTGCTTTATACACCTTCGACATGCCAACTTCATTGGCGGCAGTGGCCGCCAGCGCATTTCGAATTTGTGGCGCCCCAAAGGTTGAGGGCCCTTCTACACGTTATGCAGTTTCACGAGAAGCCTTATGCATTTTTTTTATTGTAAATTAATTGAAATCGTAAATGGCTCAGCGCTGACGCCCCCAAACTTATGGACTTTCGGTGTGTCGGTGTGTATGTTTATTTGTCATAAAATAAAATCAATTAATTTCCAGTTGAAGCGCTCAAATAAATAATTCAACATTGCAGAGCCAAAAATGGCATGGAACTTGTACACACACATACATACATATAGATATACGTTCAGCGCCTTATGCGGCTGGCGCCATAGCCTGCTGTGCTGCCTTCAGTTTGGCGGTGTGGCACTTAAGGAAATAAGCTAACGCAACATGTAGAATGGAACGAAGAGCATATTGTGAAATTGGTTGGACGATTTATTTGTTTTGGCTGCCACAATGACAGCTGACAGAATTCGGATTGATGTAAATATTCAGCATGAACATAGGAAACCATTCAAAGGGTTGTGTTCTCGAGATCCTACTGGAGGTCAAGGAGTAACCTCTGAGAGTAAAATTTTTTACCATTTAAAGACTTACAACTTACTTACTATTCGACAAAAAAAAGTTTATCGCGTGCACCTAAAAACAAAAGTGTTTTCTAGTCTAACTTTGGTCCGCTGAACACGAAACTGAAAATCAAAAACAATTTTTAAGAAGCGTTTTCGAAAAATCTTCGAAATCTTTTTCCCTGTTGTTTCAGTTATGAGCACATATATTGTAAAATAATCATCCCACTAACACAAGAAGTCCGTCAGAAGTCAGAAGTCCGTCAGAAGTCAGAAGATAATACCTTAGCCTTTCCAGCGATATACAGATTGTCCAAATCAGATGAGATTTGGGGAAGTTATTGATGGTGAAAGTTGTAAGAATTTTTCGACCATTTTCAAAAATTATACATTTTCGAATGATTGTTTTACAGATAAAATAAATGATCTTCTAAAATCTAAGTTGAGAGATATAATATATATATATTTGAGCAAACAATAGAATTGAATTGATCAATAGAATTGAAAAAAATGACAAAATTATGATGCACTGAGTTAAAACACCAACTTTACATTATTACACCATGCGAAAAATTTTTTTTTTGCCGAGACCCATACAAATGTAGACGTGATAGACGTGAGACTAGAGATCATATATAGTAACCTGGCATAGTCAGTTTTTCATTTTCTGACCCAAAGACCTTTTGAAAGGACTTTAAATTTTTAAGGACAGGCCGATTTCAAACATTTTTTTCAAATATTTGCGGTTGCGCAATAATGAGCTAAGCTCGACCTTAGAAAAAATATTCATATTAATCGAACCATTTCATTGTTTTTTGAATATTTAGAAGTAAAACTAAACCGTCTTGAAGTTTTATGAACATTTAAATATAAAATTAGAAATGGCTGTGGTATGATCCCTTAATTAATTTTTTCTTTATGCATTGGATTAAATTTATATTTAAACCCTATGCAACACTGCTTTGGAGAAATTGTTTTGAGACAATAAAACTTTATACAGAAAATAGCTACTATCGACAAAAATTGGTACAGAATTATGGAGAATTACTTTTAGTTACTTAAAATTTTAAGTATTATCCTGGTCACAGATATTTTCACGCACTGCACTGGGCAAGGACTGTGTAACGTAATAGATAACTAAGCAAAATATATATTTAGGTATTTTTGATGTCGGGATCAAAAGAATAAGGAAAAATTCAATAGGAGAATAGAAAAGTTTTAGCTTGAAAGTATGAGGCTTGTGCAGTTGATGAAAGAACTCGGCATGCTTTTCTTAAAGTAGTCGTAACAGTCCCTCAGTGAGTTTTTGAAGACTCAGATGAAAGTTCATGAATGAATTTTCAAACACTTCTTTTAAAGCAATAACTAAAAGTTGTGCCGTCACGGATGAAAGTTGATGAATGAACTGGTAAACACTTTTCTTAAAGCGGTTTCTAAGAACCGTAACAGTCCGTGAATAAGTTTGTCAAAACTCTTAGATGAAAGTTGACGAAAGATCTTGCGAATACTTCTCTTAATACAATTCCTAAGAGTCGTAACAATTCCTCTAGTACAATGGTTCGAATGGACTGAGCGCTATTGAAGTCCTATAGCCTTCCTGCCCTCACATCACCAGCACATCACCAGCACATCATCAGCAGTCCCTCAATAAGTTTGTCAAGACTTATGGATGAAAGTTGATGAAAGATCTTGCAGACACTTCTCTTAAAGCAGTTCCTAAGAGTCATAACAGTCCCTCAGTAAGTTTGTCAAGACTCACAGATGAAAGTTGATGAATGAATTTTCAAACACTTCTCAGTAAGTTTCTCAAGACTCACAGATGAAAGTTGATGAATGAGTTTTCAAACACTTCTCTGTAAGTTTGTCAAGCCTCACAGATGAAAGTTGATGAATGAATTTTCAAACACTTCTCAGTAAGTTTGTCAAGACTCACAGATAAAATCTGATGAAAGATCTTGTAATCACTTCTATTAAAGCAGTTACTTTACTAAGAGTCGTAACAGTCAGTCTGCCAATCATAAAAGTCTCCTATGTATGCAACTGTCAACTATTTGAAGCCAAAGCCGACATTAATAATCTAGAATTCCACTCTTACAACTTATAGTCTTCAATAATTTAAATATCCAATCATTTTCCTTGCCATATTAATTTATCTTTCTAATCACTTCTATATCATAAAACTGCTACTAATGCGCACATTGATCTCGTTTAGGAATAATCAAAGTCTGCTGTCACTAATTGCACCATGCAATGGTGACAAACAATTAAAAAATTATACGTTGTGGCAAATTTATGTGGCTGGCACTTCCTAGTCGCACGCATTGATTGCTTCATTTGTCTACTGGACGAAACCTACTGGACGCCCAGTTGGCACTGACTAACCGCTAATAAATTGTCTGTCCGAAGGTGTTGAATTACACATCGAGTGCGCTTATAAAGTATCAGCATTAGCATAAAAACTTCAACGCGCCAAACTAATAAACTCACAGCCAATTAAAATGAAATTCTTTGTCATAAAAAGTACAAAAATTGCACAGCGCACAAAGTCTTTAAGCGTTGTAAATGGCGATTTATTGGTTATATACAAATGGGTGGAAGACATGTTGTTGACACATAATTGCGAGCATAGTGGCCGTCGACACACCCCCAAACGGTATATGCGCTGCAAATAACAACAATAACAGCGACCAGTGGACGCCAACAAAAAAATGAAACGTTTCAAATTAAATATGGCGCGCATTTTGATTTTCAATTGCTTGCCAATTCATGTGACAATGTTGCGGTTGCAGCGAGGTATGGCAGACAAGCTTGCAACAACAACAACAAAAACAACCAGGTTACTTTATGACAAAATACCAATTAATTGTGCATGCAACAGGCACTTGAACGAACGCACAGACGGACAGACTTGGTGTGGTGCATGTAATTAACGAACTAATGGGACATGCAGCTGGCAGATTAATTAGCCACGGGCGACAGCGCGTGGGCGAGTGTCAATGGCAATTGTTGGTAAGGCATTTGAAATAGAAACTTTAAAATTTTATAAAAAAAAATATTAAAAAATTTAAATATCGACGAAAAAAGGCAAATTTTAAATTTAGGAGAGCGATAATTTAAAAAGATTTAGTTGTCAATTATTTTAAATATTTATGCAATAAAAAACTTACTTTAATCCAGTGTAAAAAAGCCGAAATCTATGGTAGCTAAAGTTTGTTTCTCTCGTAAAAATATCTTTTAAATATTTATTTATTTATTTATAATATATTTATTTTTAATAACAATCACAACTTTGTAAACAAATAGGGATAATTATCAATTAATTATCATTATCATCATCATTATCATCATCATTATTATTCGTTCGTTTCTCACTAGAAAGCTCCGCTCTTTCAGCTCCAAACGCATTGAAACTGCGCCAGCAACAAGAATGCATACTCAGCTAATTGCTAACATGGCAGCAACTGTTGCTGCATATTAAACAGCCACCAATCCGCGGTGCAGCTCATCAACAAGAGCCAACCGCCAGCTTGGCATAGAATCACGCACATTTCCGCATAAGAAATGCCCATCCATGAAGGGTTCGCAACTCAGCCAAAGCCCAGCATTCTTTGGGGAATTTTCACCACCAGACATGCCAACATGACTGCCGCCATGTCACAGACGACTCAAAATGTAAAAAAACCGAACCAATGCACAAAACTGTAGCAAATGGCAAACGTAAACATTGAACTTGAGACTCGACGCAAAAAACCCGAGCATCGTCTTTTCGTCTCACGTGCATCAGTTGCCGCATGTCACTGCGTCACTGCGCTGCGCGCTGACAATTAATTAATTCTTTGCAATTGTGCAGCGCTGACAATGCCTGCTTGCAACTACCATAACATGCATTGTTGTTGTTGTTTTATTGCTTTATTGTCTCTTGCTACCATTTTCATATGTTTCGCTTCTGGTGTTTTCTTGTTGGCGTTGGGAACTGACGTTTGGCGGCGCAGCCAATTGTTGTTTGCCAGCCAGCTGACGTTAACAGTCGAACGAACAGCAACATTTGCCAATTGCTGTTTAATTGCATGGACGGTGCCATATTCGTGTGCGCCGGCGCAGCGTCGAATGCCGCTGGCTGCCGCTTGTCGATGGCATGTTGCTATTGTGTTGTTGTTGTTGTTGCTGTTGTTGGGCGCTTTGATTGCCGATTTTTGTGCGCGGTTAGTTGCGGCGGCCGTTTGCTCTTGTTGACAACTGAATGGTTTGGTTTTGCTGGCGACTTCTGGTGCCCAATCAGTTTGGCAAATTATCGCACACCGACTGCTACTTTAATTGTTGACTGTCATTTATGGTTGTTGTAATTGCTGTGTGAGAACAGCAGTGATTTGTTGGCATCTAAACGGAAGCGAAAATGTACAGATTTGTGATAGAATATTTGACTAAAGTATTGCAACAACGTTTGTTTTCATATTCTTGGCTGAGTTAGAAGACTAACAGCGTCGCACAGTGTCGCGATCCCATATAAGCCGTGGCCAAAAATACTTAGCGTTGTCCTATTTCGATGAAACTTGGTGAGATTGTTTTCGTGGTGGAAATTAAGAAATTTACAAAAAATTATTAAAATTGGAACACTGCCACACCCACCTCCCATACGAAAAGAACTGTAATATTGAAATAACTTTCTTAATATTACTGATAGAATTATGAAATTTTGCATTTCAACTTAAAATAATGACTTAAAAGCTCACACTAAATTGGCGGTTTGCCACGCCTACTTTCAAAAATATTCGTATTTTACTGCAACTAAAACTGAATTTTCAGAAGACTGTTAACGATACTTATTTCACTATGTAATTTTAAATGGGAAGCTTTCTAAAACCTTAAAGTGGGCGTGGCAGTTAGAGCATATATAATAAGTGGCCAAAACTTTTCCTTTATGAATTCATGTTTAATTTTTTCAGCTTGTGATACCATATTTTGGTATAAATGTTAAGATTTTTAAAGTGGGCGTGGCATTCTGCCTACTTTTGATAGTACGAACAATGTGCCAACCTTGTCTTTTATATAGCTCATCATTGCAGCAGCTGCTTTGCCGTTACTTTCATTTTGCGTGGGACGCCATACTTCGAAAAAAATCACAATTGTTGACTGTAGATGTCACTAAAAAAAGTAAATGTTAAGGTGGGGACGCAAACTTTGCTTTTGTTCAAGATTAACATCAACGCCCATCTTATCTTTAAGTAAATTTCAAATCAAGTTATAAAATCAAGTTTTATTGACCGCTTTCTGGACTCAGCTTTACGATACACATCAAAGAAATTACGTATTTTTAGTGGAGGCGTCACTAGAAAAATGCGAATAACAACCAAATAGGTATTTAAAAGCAAATAATTACTCCGGATTATGTTAAAACATACTTTTTTGAGTACTTTAGGGTTGGAACTAAGGAAGTGTTTTTTGACTTTTTTTTTACTTTTTTCCACCAAACTTTAGGTTCTTTGTTAGAAGCAAACCGAAAAACGTAAATTTTCAATGTAACGGGATTTCACAGTTATTTCAAAGCACAAACGAAAATATTGAACTGCCATACAGGAAAAATTCCAAAGTTTTCTTTAATATATAACATGACTATATTAGTACATAATATATATTTTGATTTGATTTTTCATTCAGCATAAAGAATTATCCGAAAACTTGGAACGAATGCGTATTTTTTAACATTAACTTTGAAGCTACATAAAAATGGAACGGAATAGAATATTGAAGATCGGAAAATGGATTTCTCTTAGTTGATTAGATTTCTCTTATCTGTTGACTGTCATAGTCATTTTAGTCATGTAGTAACATTAATTTTTACCATTCTTGGCCACACTCGCAACACTATGTGTCGTCGCTTTTGCTCACTTTCCTTGATCATCCTATAACAAACAAAGTGAACATTTTCGTGCAGAGACTTTTGCAATCAACATTTTTTTTTGTCTTTTTTCAAGTGTCATCAAAATCATCAAAATATTCAAAGCAATTCCGCTACCTGCCAAAACCGGCTTTGTTATCTGAAAGCCCTGAAAACAACTGTTGAGTGCAACTAAACATCTTTTCAGTCCTTTCACACACCACTCCAAAAATTCCATCTAGACTCAAAATATATAAAACCTGAAAATAAATTGTTGCCGTTTCGTTTATGAAATTATGCCAAGTCTGGTTTTGTTTTGCTTATTTAGCCGAGAAACAAATATTTTTAAAGGACCTGCAGCCATTTAGCGAATTTTTCTTGTTCTCTCGAGCCCATTAATTTCGCTTTAAACTCTTTTTAAATGCATATTAGCGAAAATTTACGCTGTCCTCACTAATCTGCACTTAAGTATTTCGCAGAATTTCGCAGCCCCGGAACATCAGCCAACGCGTTCAAAGCTTCACTCAAGCTTTGTTGTATTTGTTTGCCTGCAAAAAAGCGAAGAACACAAACAGCGGCGCGGCATAATCTCAATCAAAAGGACAAACGGCGGCTTAAGCACAAAATTCACCCCAATTTAGTGTGAAATCCGACAAATCAAGAGTAAATTATGCGCTCATTGTCTACGGCACAGAATTTGTAGCGCGGCTGGAATTGAGGCCGTCGCCGACAATGCCGCCGATCAACACAAACCGACAGCCAACACGGCAAACACGCAATTATAAATACAACACAATAAAAGAAAAGGACACACAGTCGTGGAGCAAAATTTGTGTGCCTCAAAATTCTGAAGCACGGCGCGTCAGAAGGGCAACCAAGACGACTTAACGATTTAACAATAGATTACGCGGCGTATTTCGATTTTCGGTGCACAAGTGGGCAGGACTGACAAGTGTACCTTTACCACATACACACACACACACATACACTCACACAAATACAATACGTGTGTTGCAGAGCGGTAATTAGCAGTTGGCTGCTCGAGGCGTGCGCGAACTGCGCAGGCGCATCGTTTATCAGTTCAAACAAGCTCGAATCATAACGACGACGCTAACGACGGCTGCTGTGGTGTTGGCTGCTGGCTGCGTCTGTGCGCGCCTCGGAAAGGATAATTGCGCATAGGCGTGTAGATCCTTTGTGGCCAGCAGGCGTTATCCCGTGCGCTGCCTACTTATCTGCTGCGCATGTGTGAAAATCGCACATGTTAGCAACGCTGATTGCCGACATCCGCGCGCTGCCATTACGATTTTGACAAATTGCCTGACTTTTCGCGGTATTTAAGGCAACGAAAAGTGTAAACTCAAAACATTTACTTCATGGCGAGTGTGCACGCGGCAACGTGCAATTACTGTCAGACAGGTGTTGTGTGCGTCCAACACTCAAGCAAACGGCCAACAAATGTTTGCTGATTCATATCAAAGCATCATTAATTGCAACACGCAACGCTGCCGCTGTTGGCCACTCATGTGAACGTAGCGCAGTGACAATGCAATGGTGGCCACACTCAAATCGCCTAACAAAGTAATGACAAAAGTTTTGACACTCCTCGAACCAACAAATCTCCGCCGCTGCAGCTAAATTCTATTAAATGGTTTGTGTTTGGGGCCCGCCGCCTGCCGCTGATTCGATTCGTATCAATGCCACGAAGGCGTGTCGGCAGCACACGTATCGACAACACGGGCAACGGCCACAATTGCCGCAAGAATTGAATCACTGTCAAACGGTTGCAACTACTTTCAGCAGCGTTTCCAAGCGGTTGAGCTGGCGTGCCAAAGCTGCTGTTGATATTATTGACACAAACAACAAATGCTACACATTTGACAAGTTCGAGTAGGGGGCAGGAATTATATAAATACTAATCAACATTTCCTAAGCCATGGACCATGTCGTACCTGCCGGTTACTTTTACGCTCGTTACAAGTATAGGAAATAGAAAAAAGGCAAAATATTTTCTGTTGGAATTTTTTTGCAAGCATTAAATACCAGAAAGTAAAAAACTGAACGAGTCATAACTATAGAAAAAAAAATTGTTATGATTACATAAATGTTAACGAGTATTTAATATGAAAAGCTTGTAGTCTGTTTGAACAAATGTAATTTTTTAAATATAATAAATCAATAATAAAAAATAAAAATAAAAAATAACAAATAAAAATAAACATAAAAAATAAAAACAAAATAAAATAAAATTTAATTTAATTTAAAAAAATTTAAATAAAATGAAATAAAATTAAATTACAAAATTTAAATCAAATAAAATAAAATAAAATAAAATAAAATAAAATAAAATAAAATAAAATAAAATAAAATAAAATAAAAGAAAAGAAAAGAAAAGAAAAGAAAAGAAAAGAAAAGAAAAGAAAAGAAAAGAAAAGAAAAGAAAAGAAAAGAAAAGAAAAGAAAAGAAAAGAAAAGAAAAGAAAAGAAAAGAAAAGAAAAGAAAAGAAAAGAAAAGAAAAGAAAAGAAAAGAAAATAAAAGAAAATAAAAGAAAATAAAATAAAATAAAATAAAATAAAATAAAATAAAATAAAATAAAATAAAATAAAATAAAATAAAATAAAATAAAATTAAAATTAAATCAAATCAAATAACATAAAAAAATAAAATAAAATAAAATAAAATAAAATACAATACAATAAAATAAAATAAAATAAAATAAAATAAAATAAAATAAAATAAAATAAAATAAAATAAAATAAAATAAAATAAAATAATAGACATAATAATAGACATTCAGCATCTTTGCAAAAAGCAAATCTCTAGCTTGCGCCGATACTTTCTACAACAGGACACTGCATTACACATAGCGGTATGCAAAGCCGATGACAGATATACGCCACTTAACCTAAAAAATGCGACGCCCCAAGACGAAGCAACAGACATCATGCGCATTGACAAGTTATTGGAAGAATGGAAGATGAAATCGTTGCATGGCAAACATCCACATGCCTTAAGTCAAGCTGATATCGACGCCCCTGCCTCAAATCTGTGGCTCAAACAAGCGGGCATTTATGCGGAAACTGAAGGACTCATGCTCGCGATCCAGGACCAGGTTATTGCAACCAGAAATTACCTAAAATATATTGCACGCGCTGACATTAACAACGACAAATGCCGGAAATGCCAACAACAACCGGAAACGATACAACATATCACTGGAGCATGTGTAATGTTAGCGGCCACTGAATACTTGACGCGTCATAACAACGTTGCAAAAATTGTGCACCAAAGCCTTGCAATACGGACCAAGCTGCTAACAGAAGAATTACCATATTATAAGTATACGCCCAGTGCAGTGCTAGAAAATGACGAGTTCAAGATTTACTGGGATCGCACAGTATTGACGGATAGGAGCATTCCGCACAACAGACCAGATGTTATCCTGCTCGAAAAATTGACAAATAACGCACATCTAATTGACATCGGAGTTCCCAACACACACAACCTACAGGACTGTATCGCGGAAAAAAGCAGAAAATATCAGCAACTGGCCCAAGAACTGAAACAGATGTGGCAACTTGACAAAGTAGTGATTGTACCAATCATCATTTCATCGACAGGGGTAGTGCCCAAAACATTAATGACGACACTGGAGAGGCTTCAATTAGCGGATAAATTTTTGACTATACAAAAATCAGTAATATTGTCAACAACGTCAATTGTTCGTTCGTTTTTAAGTATTGAAAGTTAAATTGTATATATGCTTAAGAAAATACCATGTACCTGCAATAGTTTTATGTATCTTGTTGTTATACAACCGATATGTAATATTTAACCCTTAAGGAGTTCAATAAATCGTGGAAATAAAATAAAATAAAATAAAATAAAATAAAATAAAATAAAATAAAATAAAATAAAATAAAATAAAATAAAATAAAATAAATTAAAATAAAATAAAATAAAATCAAATCAAATAAAAAAAAAATAAAATAAAATAAATAAATAAAATAATATAAAATAAAATACAATAAGATAAAATGAAATAAAATAAAAATACTAATCAGTTTTTCTTAAGCCAAGGACCATTCACCGGTCATATGTGGTTACTTTTGTGCTCGTTAGATTTAAACAAACAATTTTGTCTAAAAATGTTGATTAAAGTTATGAAGACTGTAAATTTTGCGGATATTTTGAAGTGATTTCTACAAGAAAGCCCAGCCTTAGGAGAGAACGATGATACATCGGACGATGATGTCGGTCTGTGCCACTTGTGATGGAATCAGATTTGTGCTTTTGGCACCAATGGGTTAAGAAGCGCTTATCTGGCTCGCTGACACTGCAGGATCTGTTCAAATTCGTTCGTTATTACTTTGATACGTCTTAAATATTTACGAACATTATGAGAGCATGTGTTAGCTTCACCCGAATCAGGCCAGCGCACAGTGTTTCGTCTAGAACAAGCTAGCTGGACAAAAATATTTTTCAGGATTTTTCGTTTTATATGCGGCTTTTTATTTCAAATACATATCTTTTTTAGTTTTCTATGTATTTTTCTATGTATATATACATATATACAAACGTACACATACCTATATATACATATATACATTAAGGAATTTAATAATTCCAGTCTTAGGACCCAATGGAGAAAAATAGATGACCTAAAACATACCAGATATACTGATAAGTTGGTTTATGTTGCGAAGATATCTGCACGATTGTCCACTGGCGAAATGTAGCAAGTGTTATCAAAACTGCGAAAAGGTAGGCTCACGAATCTCTGACCGAAAAATATGATAGACGTTTAAGTTCGAGATATTAGAGCTCTATTGTACTATATAGATACCCAATCGACTAGTCATGCACACAAAAGGCTTCGGAAGTGGAGTATCTAAGCTTGTCATAAGGTATTTCCGTCATTTTATGTTATACCACGAATAGAGATTAATGTACAGTGTTTTCAGCTACCGCGCAAATAGTTCGAATTTTTCAATATTTATATCATAACCCGAAGATAAAGCGCGTTGGAGTGTGTCGAATTTTTTTATGAAAGTAACATCCAACCCACTAATTTCTGCACTTTTCTCCGAATTTTCAAAGAACCTACGTGCAGTATTGCCGTCATTTGTGTTACCGAATCCAGGCTTTGGTTTATCTACAATCAGTCCAAGTACATTTTTAAATTGCTCCTGAATGTGTTTTGAACGCTGCTTCACACTAGCTTTGTCTGATTCGTCTCTAAGCTGCCACTTTTTTACATCAAGACGATAGCTAATGTGAAGCAGACATTAAAAACACCTTATCCATGCGTGCAGTGTAGATAAGCCAAAACCTAGATTTTCTCGGTTGGGTAAAAACTCCTGTGTCTCGTTATTCATTATTTTTGGATTTCCTCCACATATAAAGCACCTTTGAGTAGAAGACATTTCGGTTAAAGCATTATAAACTTTCCCATCAATCATGGTTAGAAGCATATTATGTTTGACAGAAACTTCAAAATCTTCCAGCATGCTCTTTGTCGGTACTATAAACTTTATCTCTTCCAAAACTTTGTTCGTTTCAGAAACAATAAAATCCTTAGATTCTTTGGAAAAAATAAACTTTATAGGACGACAATACATGGTAGAAGATGGTCGAGGATTCTGCCAAACAATATTACCTTCGTCATTGCGCAATTGAAAGGGAACGAATGAAAATACAAACAAAAATTCATCACTGTCATCACCGTTTGTGAATTTTTGTTTGTATGTGCTATGACCGGAACTACCATCACAACCCCACTTGCTTATTAGAGTGAATGACGAGCAAGTAGGTAATAAATTGACAAGAACTTCTTGCTGTGCTAAGACTAGACGCTCAACAGTTTTATCTAAAATTGCTTGAACTTTAATTTCAGCACGTGTTTCATTCACATCAATTTTCTCTGGATAACAAGCAGCTTTTGCCTTTCTTAGACTATAAAATGATGGAAATACCTTATGACCACCTTGGATACTCCACTTCCGAGTGCTTTTGTATGCACGACTAGTTGATTTGCTATCTACATAGTATGCTAAAGCTTCTTCACTGCTCAAACATCTATAATTTTTTCACATTTGTTTTCGTTCAGAGATTTGTGAGTCTCCCTTTTCGCAGTTTTGATAAGACTGGCTACATTTCTACTGCCGGACAATCGTGCAGATACCTCTGCAGCATAAATCAGCTCATCAGCACTTCTGGATTGTATTAAGAGACTGGAGTTATCAAATACCTTCTTTGGTCTGCCAGGACCTGGTTGGCTGTCTGATGGTGTCGATGGCAAGTTTGAACGTACAGTAATGTTGAAAATTATCTCTGAATCAGATTGCCATTCAGGTTTCTTATCTAGAAATCGCTGACGGTTTCTTCCTAGTGTATTCCAGTTCATGGACAACTTTGATGATATTTGGGACAGCTTGACTCTTATGCTCCTTAAGGAATGTTCTGTCACTTCATAACCGTTTAATTTTGAAAACATGTGCCTCATTATTTCTTAATTTTTTGTTTCATTCGAATATTTCAACCAAATTTCCATAAATTTAAATTTTGTGATACTTATAGTCAAATCTGAAAAAAATAAAATAAAATAGATGTGCAAAAAATTCGCAATGGTTTTTTGTTCCATCTACTAGTACGTACTTATGAGCAGAATATATATAAAAATTGGAAAGGTGACATGAGGAGACATCTCAACTTTTCACCTTTGAAGTTAAAAATTTGGGGAAAAAATCGCGTTCCTTCTTAATCATGGCACGTTATAACTATTAAATATAGCTTAATTGCTAATACAAGATATTGTAAAAATACTACACACTCTTAAGCACAGACTCCATTATAAAAAAAGATGTAACCGACTTTAAAAACGAACTTATTTTAAGAAATTGCTGCAGGCCAACTATGTAAAGAAATTATTAAAATTTTCGATAATCTGATGTATTTATCTATATAACTCACTATATTGAAAGTGCCGATGTGTTATTTTCACACAAA
This sequence comes from Melieria omissa, assembly GCA_963971225.1. Taxonomy (NCBI): domain Eukaryota; kingdom Metazoa; phylum Arthropoda; class Insecta; order Diptera; family Ulidiidae; genus Melieria; species Melieria omissa. Next base: position 119,908,528 of record OZ020268.1, on the reverse strand, counting down.
TCCTAATGTATGAATGTTGACATTCATTATCTAATAGAAAAATCAGGAAATAAAAATGACGTTTTTGTCCAGCTAGCTTGTTCTAGACGAAACACTGTGCAGCGTTGCCATATGGCAACAAGACATTCCGAGTGTTCTGTGGGCAGGATTAAAAAACTAATGATGCAGTTTTTTTTATTTTGCATGTAAAGAGTATGTTTCTAAAAAATCTTTTTGAAAATCGAAAAAAAATTTACGTGGGCTAATTTGGGTTAATTATGGAAGAAATTCTGTGAAGAACTTGTGAGCTCTGTTTGACAACAAGCTTACATTAGAAGCAGTAGAAGTTAAGGTAAATTTTGAGATAGCTTTATGTTGGCAAATCCTCCAACAGGGAGTTGTTTTAGTAAGTAAAAATAGGTGTTACTAGTGAATATGAATCCACAGAATCTATTAAATTTTCAACCTTCATCGCCAACGAAAAAATATTTCAGTTATTTCGCATGAATTTAGTTGATTCATTGTCTCTGACTTTATAAGTTTTTCTAGGTGGCCATTCAGTGGCGCAAACAGGATCTCATTTTTGGGGGTTTTTCGTACAACTTTTGAGTCGAATATAATTTGAAACCATATTTTGTGCCAGCAATTTTTATGTTCGGGGAAGGGGTTTGAGCCCCCACACATCCGCTTTCTTCTGCTGGTATTCACCAGTTCTCCCACAAAATCAAATAATCTGAAGCATCCATTGCAGTTGAGTTATCACAGGGTTCTCTCTGAAAAGTTTGACAGTTCAAAGAACAAAGTATTCAATTTCGAAATTAACTCGCAACTAACTGTAACTGTACTAAAAGTTAGTCGGTTATGCATGACATCATAATTGGAAGCCGGACACGTACTTGCGCGGATCACGCACGAATTGGCGAATTAGCATAGCACAAACACACACACACACAACTTGTGCAACTGCGCTTAGCACAGAAGTTGTGGCCCGCATGTCCAACAAATGACTCTGGCGGAATTTATTATATTTGTGTGCAATTGATTTGTAAAGATTTATGGCGATTTGTATAAATTACGTGCGAAGGAGCAAACGCAAAAAACTGTTATGCGCTCATAAAGTGGCAACAGCTCGCAGCGTTTTACACAAGTTTGTAATTTATTTGTGACTGCGCCGCATTCGAGCACAATTAAATGTGCAGACAAATGTATGTATGTATGTATATATATATATATGTATGTATGTATATATGTGTGTATGCATGTGTGACGAGTGGGCATATGCAAATAGTTGTGCGCCATAAGCGCGCGCGCGCTGTAAATTTAATTGCGTGCTGCATCTGATAAGCGCTCACCGGCGATGGCGTTTCGGTGATGCTGATGGAAGCGTAATTCTGGCCAAACGACCCCACTTCGACTTTGCACGACACCAGCTGTTGCCCACACGCTGTTGCCACTTTCCATTCGCACAAAACGCAATCGTTTTGTCGTTGGCTGCGCTTTTGCAGACACTTTAAAGTCGAAATTCAATCGAAATTTCGTCATTTGCAATGTGCCAACAACACGCATGCAACAACAACACACTCTTGTTATTGTTGTTTTTGTTGTTGAAGTGCGCGCATTTGCCTTATCCGTGGCAGGCATCTTTTACCGGCTGTTGTTGTTGTTGTTGTTTTTGTATATGCGTAATGTTTGCATTTGTTGCGTTTGCTTTCACAGTTGCGCCGCTTTGGAATGATTTGCTGGCCGTGATGCGAATTGCTGCGCTGTGGCGTATAATTAATTTTATTTGCACATGCGAGTGCGCTGTCGATACGGCTGCGCATGCGCACACGCAGCATTCATTCGTCGGCATTGTCGGCACTGTCGCTGCCAATTGAGCGACAGCGCGCTCCAACGAACGAGTGCGAGTGCGAACAAGATGTGTTGCCAATGATTTGTTGCTGAAAAATGTTGCCAATTTTTCACTTTGATTCATCACAAATTTACATAAATTTCAAAAATTGCATATTGATTAATTTGTTGTTGTCAGGTTGTCTGTATGTGTGTGGTTAAAATTGCAAATTGCAAAATGTTACAGTGGAGAGTTTGAATGTCGAATCAATGCAATGTTTATGATGAATCATTGTCAACAGTAATGAATCATTACAACTGGTAATGAACAAATTGCATTCATTGTCAGGGGCGGATTCAGAAACATATTTCGGGGGGCGGGGGTTTCAAAAAGTAATTCTTTAGTGCTTATAAAATGCCTTTTAATTTGAATGTAGTTTTTAAGTCGATCTTAATATTTCGGAGGGAATTTTAAACACCAAAACTCACCCTGAATCCGCCACTGTTCATTGTCATCGAGTAGTAAATTAATAAATTAGTAAGAACGCAAAGTAAATTTGTTGGTATTCTGTGGTTACACAAGGCAACAAATTTCGACTTTTGGTCGGCTTTTCTGGGTTTGACATCAGTTCTAGGGTAATTAGGGATTTCGCTGATTTCGAATCCGCAAACCGTCTTTAAAACTTAGTTTCTGTTTTCCCAAAAAATCACTTTTCACTTATCACTTTTTCGGATTTTCCCTGACTTTTTTCACGTTTGAAATTGTAATTTCTAAACCAATAAACCGGTCGACATGATTTTCTCTTTGTGGCATTTGCAACACCTCGCGGCTTCTTTTGCAATGTAATTTATTTTTATAAGTTTTACAATTCCGCGGAAATTGGTCCTCAAAGTCGGAAAATATGGAATTTAGAGGCGTTTTCTTTGATGTTGAAAAACATGCACCTTTTTTGTAAATCAACTAATGAGTTATATGTTAAATGAAAGCGGAAACATCAAGTAATACAACACAGCCAAATTATTTGGTCTGATTCCCATTGTCTTCGAAGTAATAGCAAAAATGTACCTAGTCATTTTCATCAATTTTCATACTTTTTCCTTAAAAAATTAGGTGCCTCAGTTCACAGTCAGGAAAGGCAGTTAAAAATTTAAGAAAACTAGAATTTTCAACTCTGAAAAGTTTGACTCTGAAAGTTTGACCTGAAGACTCACAGGTCGATTTTACTATTTAACACTTCACAAGTTTTTAATCTATTTTATTTAAATGACTTGCAAATATTTAATTAAAGAATCTGAGGAACGAAAGTTGACATTTTATGGTTTTTAGTGAACAAATACAGTCATAAATAAATAAATAAATATTTAGTTCAAGAATCTAAGGAGAGAAAGTTCACATTCTGAAGACTTGGTACCGTAGTCACTGTGAAAACGGTTACAAGTCTCTTGTTTTTCCAGGCTAATTAAGATTTTATGCTTTCCCCCAAAATCCTTTATTACCAACGTCAAGGAACTCATATAACATTGTATTCACCAACAGTATCTACTGAACTCTCTATTGAAATGCCCAAAAATGCGCCCAACGTTTCCTATCTAAATCGCATAAAACCTAACCTAACCTAATGCCAACCTAACCTCATTGTCTTCAACCACTTCTAAACAAATTCTTCCTGGCTCCTGGTTCATCGTCGACTGACCAACACTATTGCAAATGGCGATTGCGTCAAGTGTGCGTTAAATGGGCCGCTCGTTGCCGATAATTTGCGCTCATATTTTAACGTCCATTAAGGAATTCTAATTTACACAAAATGCACCAACGGCACACAGGTGATTGCGCGGCGGCGGCACATAAATTAGCGGCCAAACAGCAAATGTGATTAAAAACCAATTGGCGGCAGACAAAATCAGTGCAGCAACAGCAACAGCAACAAAGTGCAGAGCGGTGGAAGCGCAGCCGCACGACGGCGCGCATGCGCAATCGATGGAGGCGCACTGCCAGCGCGCATAAAGATTTGTGGGCTGACAGGTGAAAATAATAGAGCGACGCTTTAAATTATTATGTTGCAGACGGCGCGCAAAGGAGCTCCGACACCGGGCGTGTTGGATGCTGGCGCAGGCGCAGGCGACGTGGGCTGGCAGGCGAGCGAGCAGCGAGGCTACTGTTTTGCAGTCGAGTGTGGCGGCGGTGGGACGTGTTGCAATTGGGAAGAAATTAATGGATTTACATTTGTGGAAATTATAAAACGATTTGTTTCAATTTTATTTGTGAGCTTTGCGTGGCGTTGCTTTATTTTATTGCACCTCTGCAATCAGCTTTATTGAAGCGCAGCAGCGGCCTAATGCCGTGGCACATTCCTGCTCGTACGCCGGCAACATGTTAAATAATCAATTGCCATGAATTCCATTTGCGGCCAATATGGCTGCAGGGCACAAACCACCATCAAACCACAACAAGCCATCGCCATCCGCCTGTTCGGCAGTAGGGCGCATCGCATCAACATTGGCATTGTGCACATTGCGGCCAACACGTGTGCGCAGCTGCAGCGCTTTTTGCGCTTTTTGTTGTGATGGCTAATTTTTTTGTCATTTGCGCTGTTTGCAGTTCTTGTTGTTCTTTTGGGTGTCCTGCAGCATAATGCGCTTAATAAACCATGAATCACTGTCCAGCGGCGGCGGCGTTTGCGCATGTGCCGCCTCGCCGCGCTGCGCGTTTATTGAGTGCGCGACAAAAGGCGCAACACTGATTTTGTCACGAAGCGCGCAACACTTTAATGGAAATTGCAGCCTTCTTCAGCGTCCTCCACAACGAAGGTTTTATTTATTTTGCGTTTGCTGCGGCTGCCATTTGCAACTCGTTTTTGCACGCTTAATCAAAGGCGACGCTGCCTGCAAGTCAAGTTAAGTCGCGGCGCGTCGAGTTGAGTCGCATCGATCGAGGCAAACGCAGTCGCGCAACTTGTTTCGCTGCGAATGTGATAAAGGGCCCTTTTCTGCGTTGTCGCTTTGCGTTGCTGTTGCTGCCGCGACTGCGACTGCGCACATTGTCCAAACAAAACGTTGCATTGCAATGCGCGTTAATGTGGTTGTTGTTAGTGGTTGCTGGTTGTTTTATTCGCTCCATGTAGTAGTTGTTGTTGTTGTTATTGTTGCTATTGGTGTACGTTGTTTGCTGTGCATGGTACGTGAGGCTATCAACATTCTCAGGTGCGCCAAGTGTTTATTTTCTGTGTCTGCGTCTTCATGTATGTATGTGTGTGTGTGTGTGTGTGTGCTTCTTGTTCCTGCTGATTTTGTTTACCACCATTGGACCCCATAATTCTATGCGCAACGCGGCTGCAACCGGCTGGCTGACTGGCCAAGTGGCCGCATTGCACCTCGTCGATGGCAAAGCTGGGAGCTGTTTCAATATCGACATCGTCATCGTCATTGTCCAATGCTTATTGCTTTCGTGGTCTCTGTCAAGGGCATCGTCAACAGTTTGCGCTCTTTAAGTGCTGTTGCTGGTAGTTGAATGCAGAAAAAATAAATTTCTCACGATCTTTGTAGGGACACATAATAAATAAACGCCACGCAGCTGCTTGTATGTGTGTGTGTGTTTAGTTCGGTTTTTTATATTTTCAATATGTGGCAAATGTGTTGCGGAATATTGAAATTAAAATAAACACGTTTTTTGCAGCATCACTCAAACATTTAAAGGGGTTTGGTATGCAATTAGAGAGAAACTAAAAAACAACAACAGATTAACTGGCGCTTTCATGAGTGAAAAGATCAGAGTCAAAAGGTGGACTTTAGCTTCACTAGAATATATCACATTTCTTTATATTTTAACTACTGTGAATCTTACATAATGAGCCTGATTGACTGAAAGATGTTTGTCTTATACTACTCAGCGTAAAATTTTTCATACATTTGCAATGAGTTTGTAAACAATTTAAATTTTTCAACCAAAGCCAGTAGTTATTTTCATATTGGAGATCAAAAGATATCAATAAAGAGATTCAAATGTTTGTTGTGAAAAGGTTTAACGCTTTCGACCACAAAGTTGCCTGAGAGCAACTTCACCTATTTGTCTTCTTATAGCAAAAGTACGATTGATTTATGAGTTTAATTTAAGTAAGAACCAACAAATTAATATTTTTAGAAGTGAATTCAAAGCAAATTACAAACATTTTACTGTTAACCCCAAAATTAGTTCGAATAATTTGCAGCGACATCAGGGAAAGTTTGTCTTCTAATTGAAGTCTACGAATTGGGCGCGTTTGATCAAAACCCTGTTTTTTTTAATAATGAGTAAATAAAATCAAAAAGTGATAATTTTGTATTTTTCCGTAAATTTTTCTGTAACTAAAAAATATTGATACAAAACTTATTTAACCCGTTTTAATCTAAAATTGTCCAAAAGTAATCTACCTCTAGAACTCTAAAAAAGAGGTGTGGCGACTTCAAATTACGTGTGCACACGTCTTAGGTAAATGTTTTATGATTAAAATACCAAAAAGTAATATCGAGACACAGGGTAAAATTCGGGGTCGAAAGGGTTAAGGGCAGTGGAAGGAATCTACGGTTTTATGTCGATTCTGAATGCAAGTTTGTGGAGTTTTTATATCATAATTTACTTAAAAGGTTGGTGTGCCTGTTGTGGCAAAAACAATGTGTTTCTCTTATTCTGGTGTTGGCTTAGTTGTGCATTAACCACTGCATTAACTAACCTAACCAAAATTAATTCAACCTAACCCAATATTTCACACAAAATCTCCAATAAAGCCATACAAATTGTTGTTATTGCTGCGATCGTTGTGGTTTATGTCGGGTCTCTTCTTTCTCTTCAACTTGATGTTGTTGCTGCGGTTAAGCAGTTATAAACCGTTTTAATAAAATTTCTCACGCTGCGCTGTCACACACACACACACACACACACACAGTCGCAGACAAACCGCGAAGTTAATGCGTCAACGGTTTACAAGTTGCCGGTCGGCGCGCAAAACAGAAGCTAATACGGGAAGCAACAAACTGTCAACGTTATCAGCGCTTAGTGCAGCACACATAAGTCAAGCGAGCGTTAAAGTTTCGTTAGAAGAGCCACAACAACAACAACAACGACAACAATGTACGGTTCGAGCAGTCAACATAAATGATTGTGAGGTTGTAAGCTCGTTGCTGTCTGCTGCCGAGATCATCTTGCAACGTGTGTATGTATGTGTGTGTTGTTACAAAAATTTAAATATGCATGCAGCATTTTCCAATGTAAAACAACGTGCAGCTTGAAAAGGTACGGCACACGGCAAGGTACGCTGCGCTAGGGCAGCGTCTGTCGGCCAGATCGCCATGTCAGGTTTTCCTTGAAAACTCATCTTGATTACATGAGCACTGGAAGCACTGGCAACAACTTCTGCATAAACATGGCTGGGATTGTCGGAATTTTGCGCCGCGGCTTTTGTCGTGGTTGTAGCTAGTAATTGTGTTGTTGTTGTTGTTGTTGTTGCAGATCATTGTCAGATTTTCGCCTCTCATGCGCTCACTTCCAAATAAGTCAAAATGAACTACTTGAGGAGCCGAACTCCTGCTGCGTCTGCACAGCTACCAGTTGGATGACGCGGACAGTGGAGGGGCAGCTGAAAAGGGGGTGTATGCTCGTGGCAGCTGCCAGACGCGGCTTACGTGTATATGTGGCGGCGTATTAAAACAATCGATTTTGCTGAAATTATGCACAACGATGCGACGACGCGACGCTATCCAATTAACGTGCACTGAAGACGGCAGCGACGCAACGGTGCAACGACGCGCCGACAACAACATGTGACTTATGATTAGAATCGTGGCAAGGCAACCAGCTGCCGCTGCCATAGACAACACCGCCTAGACCGCAGCGAGCAGCAAAAACGGCTGCCGCAGGCTACGGCAGCAGCTAATGAAGCATGTAGACTGAGACGCTGCAGCCGCCACTGATGAGGCAAACTGATTAATGTCATTTCGCTGTTGCCGCCATTTGCCGCCACTATACACTATTGCAGCTGCCGCCGGGCGAAGGAGGCAAGCATCAAACAACAACACGAAAAAATAGAAAATAATAACAAAATAAATAAATGAAGGCGGCGCAACAGCTAACAACTTAACTAACCGCGAATTGCCACTGGCGGCAGCGCTGAATTTAATCAGGCGCACGTTGCGCAATTGCTGGCCGCATTAGCGACGCGTCTCGCCGTCGAGAATGTATGAATGTAGTGGTGAGATAGACAAGTCCGGCGACGGCAATGTTCTGGCGGCAAGTGCAGCCGTCCAATTGGAAATTGTTGCCAGACTTTTACTTTCCATTTGTGGACGAACGAGCGGCCAAATGCGGCAGCAACACAATGCGCGCACTTTCCTTGCAGCGACAGCGGCCGCCGCGGCTTCAGAATATTGTCAATTACTGGCATTGCCCAAAAAAGGCAACAGACAGCCGGCAAACTATGCGTGCCGTGTCTGGTGTGCGGAATGCTGCTGCTGCTGCGGTTTTTGTTGTTGTTGTGGTTGCTGGCGGAGATTATTAAATATTTGCTGATGCAACGATACTGCCAAGCATGTTGCCGACGTTGTCATTGCCATGTAGGGCAAATAATTTAGGATAAATGGCCAGCGTCCGGTATCAGCTGGCTTCCTTGCCGTGTTGGCTGTCTGGCTGACTGGCCGGTTGGGCAGCTTAGATTGCCTTCTGTGATAAATTTTGTCGAGCTACATATGCAGCATGTGGCACCTGCCTTTGGGGAATGTTTGATCTCGAAATGGGAGCATAGAAATTTTAATGGACCAGTGCAAAATTCTCTAATTAATGTAGTTTTGCATAGTCGAAAACTGAAAACGTGTGTGAGATTTCAGCAAAGTTAAGAAGAAGAGAGTTCTTGCTAAAAGTAAGAATCCTTACATATTTTTCAGAAGAGTGCCATGAAGTGTTAAGGCTTGATGGCCCTTACATTCTGCTTGATACAAGTTTGAATTGTGCCACTCTGTCGCGACGAAAGTTCACAGGATTAGAGTAAAACAGCCGTCTTCCTTTATAAATATTTGATTTTTTTTTTAATTTTAATTTTTAATTTTTTAATTTTTTTAAATTTATTTTTATTAAAAGGAGTAACGATTTTTATTTAATTTAACCCTTTTGACTCCGAATTTTACCGTGTGCCTCGATATTACTTTTTGGTATTTAAATCATGAAATATTTGTCTAAGAAGTGTGCACACGAGATTTGAAGACGCCACGCCTCTTCGTTAAAATTTTAGACCCAGTTTACTTTTGAACAGTTTTAGCTTAAAACGGGTTAAATAAATTTTGTATCAATACAAAATGTAAAAAATACAAAATTATTACGTTTTGGTTTTTTTTAACCGTTATTAAAGAAACAGGATTTTAATCAAACGCGCCCAATTCGTAGACTTCAATTAGAACACAAACTTCCCTGATATCGCTGCAAATTATTCGAATTAATTTTGGGGATAACAGTAAAATTTTTGTAATTTGCTTTGAATTCACTTCTAAAAATATTAATTTGTTGTTGCCTATTTAAATCAAACCCATAAATCAATCGTAGCTTTTGCTATAAGATGACAGATAGGTGAAGTTGCTCTCAGGCAACTTTGGGCTCGAAAGGATTAAGTAAATAATTATACATGAAAAGTTCACCCTGCATTCAGAATCGGCATAAAACTGTAGATTCCTTTCACTGCCCTTAAGACTGTCGTGACAGTTGTGTTTGTATGTAATGCTGGCTATTTCTTTCCAATTAACATTTTTATTTCATTTCTATTTAATGTTATTTCAACTTATTGATTAATTGTAATTATATATAATAAATATTAAATAAGCAAATAAATAAAAATAAGTAAATAAACAAATAACGATAACAATTCAATATAATAAATACATAAAATACAAATTTAACAAGAGGGACAAAAAATGCCAATTTATCAAGCAAAAATATGAATAATAATAATAATAAAATGAAATAAGAATAATAATGAAATCAAAGAGATAAAAAGGATCATTGATCAGTGAGAATGCTATCCCTTCAACTTCAGTAGAGTTTTGACGTTGATTTCGAAAGCTATTCTAGTACAAAATGACGACAAACTCCCAATTTATCAAAACTCTGCATATTCAATTACAATACTGTTTATAATGTTAATCAGTGGCGGATCCCCGAAATATTAGAGTCGACTTTAAAACTACACACAAATTAAAAGAAATTGTTTTATTGGTCTTTAAAAAATATTAAATAAATACTTTCTGAAGACCCCCAAAAAAATTTCTGAATCCGCCCCTGGAGTTAATCAATGATTACATTTGCTGACCGACTTACCTTTTAGACACGAAGCATATAAAAACTGAATAGAATCTTTACTATCTATGTATATATTTCCATTAAATGATCTGTACTACGGCATATCTCCTAAACCTGCCATCAAGTGCGCACTACATATTTCCAGTTGATCGCATCAACATGTCATTGTATGATTCACGTGATTCAGCCGAGTTTCATTCAAAACGCTGCTGGATGCCTGATTTGATCTGATTTGATTTGATAATATCTGAGTTAATAAAACATTAAACAAACATTAGTTGTTGTTACAACTTGTTCATTTAAAATGCATCTAAAGTGGTATTAAGTGTTACTAATTGAAAATGGTAATGTCTACACTGGACAGAAAATTTGTTTGATAGAATATTTCTAAATTAGTCAATATTTTGGATCAAAGTTTTTTCCCCACTTTTACAATTTAATTGACTTTATAATATAAGTTGGAAAATTACAAAAATACTAAAAAGCATTCAAATATTTATCAAATATTTGTCACTACTTATTTACTGTCAATCCTACATTATTATATATTTTGCTCTTCAGTGTATTTACACAACTTACAAACCATTTTCACCTGCTGATTCCAACAATTAAATATACATAAATCATGGAAATTCTTGTCGTTTTTGCATTTTCGATCTCAATAAAACGAGCCACTCCTACCGAGTTGCAACAATGTAACTGTACACCACATTAACCCCACAATGAATGCGTACGTAGCAGCCGATTTAATTATGCGTGTAATTGCTGTGTACAACACTGGCCAAGTCGGTGCAATTAAAACGAAAGGCCAACTCGCCGCACAGTGGTGGCAGCTCTGAACCGTTGAAATAATAATTTTCCAATTAAATAAAACACATTTAATTAAATCGACACAATTATGTCACAACACAAATAAATGAAAATGTGTTATTTACGCGCGTCAGGTAGCGACAACAAAATACCAAACAACAACAAAAAAGTTCGCTCGTGTAGTAGAAATGCGTCTGCGCGCAGTTAGCGCCAACACCTTCAACTCGCGGCTGCAGTGCAATTGGTGGCAGTTGTTTGCGCCAAAGACAACACCTGCCCGCAACCATGCAGCGAGCATACACGCACTTTAACCCTCGAATGCATGAGTTGTCTTTAATGAAAATTAGTTTTAGAGTAAATAATTTTGAGTTGCTGATTACAAATTGTGGTTTCGCTCGAAAGTCTCAAGCGGGAGCGCCTTCATATATGCAATAAAAACATATTAACAATTTATATGATTTTTAGATTCATAAGAGTATTTTTGTAATAAATTTTATAATATTTTTTATAATAATTTTCAACAAAATGGGACACTTTAAAAAAATATTAACAATTTATATAATTTTTAGATTCATAAGAGTATTTTTTGAAATAAATTTTATAATATTTTTTATAATAATTTTCAACAAAATGGGACACTTTAAAAAAAATATTAACAATTTATATGATTTTTAGATTCATAAGAGTATTTTTTGTAATAAATTTTATAATATTTTTTATAATAATTTTCAACAAAATGGGACACTTTTACCTCTTTTAATTAAACAATTTTCAGAAACACAATATTTGACCTCTTGTCGAGTTGTCGAATGGTTCTTAAAAGAATTAAACCATTTTCGAAACAAAAACATGGCATATGAATCTTTCTAAAAATAAAATAATATCTTTGTTTAATTGTTTTCTAAGTGATGTGTTAATGCGCTTCGAAGCGTTCGAGTGTTAAGCCAAACCGCAACACTGGCCACCAACCAAATCAAGTCGACTAACTTCAAAGTGTGTAATTTGTAGCTGTTGCTGCCGCTTGCTGCTGTTGCTACTGCTTGTGTTGCTGTGAATTCGACTGCGTATGCAAATTTAGAAATTGGTTTTTAATTGAAAATTAATTGCGTATTAGCGGCGTAAAAGTGCGCTGCACATAAAGTACACAGGATTAAGCGGCTGACTGTCAGCCAGCCAAGTGCAGTGCACTTGCGGCCAGAGCTGCATCTGTGGTGTCGATCAATGGCAAAATATAAACCCGTATTGGAGGATGAAATGGCAAAAACTTGAACGTAAGTAAGTAGTAAAAATTAATATAAATTTTATTAAAACATTACTTAACCTAAAAGCAGACAGCGGCATAGAATACTAGAATTCATTTGTGCGTTGTATAATCTGTTAAATAGTGAAAAATGTGAGATTTGTATCTATTTAGATTAAAAACAATGAGTCATCAGCATTGGGCAGAATTCTTTATAGCTTTCGAAAATCAGCTCCTAAAGTGAAAGAATTTTTTTCTGATTTGCGTGAATTTTGGCACTTGAAAACAGCCGCAAAAAATCGCCCAAGCAAATGACGCCGAAAACAAAGCAAATATAAACCGCCACCAAATAAATATTACACAATTGCCAGCCACAAGCAACCACCAACCTTAATCGAACAATGGCCAATAACAACATAACAATAACAACAGCCAATAACAACAAACAATTGCCGCATGCATTATTGCTTTGTAGGCGGCAAACTGCGCGCCACCTGAACACAGCGCAGCGCAAAACCTCTCAAGGAATATGGCATAGAAAAATGAAGATGAAGATTCCCACAATCGCACACACTCTCACAGACACCTTGTCCCTTCTAGCTTATTTACGAATTCTAAACCTCTTTTCATTTTGCTGCACTGAATTCTGATTTTTATTTTTATTTTCATTCAACTTCTCAGACGCTTCCTTGCCGAATCTCTTTTTTTCCATTAGACCATTGTTTATTGTTGTTGTTATCGCTACACCAAGTTAATCTACAACAGAAATTCAACAACAATTCAACAACAATTCGCCTGTGTTTATTGTGTTAGTGTCCTTTGTTGTTGGTTTTCTTGTTCATTCATAACTTGCATTCTCACTTGTCTACGTTGAATTTGGGTTGTTTAGGCTTAGCGGCCGGTCGCTGGTTGTGTGAATTGAATTCGCACAAAGTAACAGCAACAAAAACAACAACAACAACAGCACAAACACCAACAATAATAAATATGAAAGCAGCATAACAGCACAACAACAACAAATAGAGCATTAAGGAAACAGGAAACTGTTGTTGACATGTGGAATTAGATGCGAGCTGCGCGTTGTGGTGGCTTCAAGTGTTTACACTCTGATTGTGATTGAGCCAATAAAAAGTGAAGAGCGTTGAATTGGAAGTTTTCAAATTGCGGTGATTGGCGTCTTGGGAAACTGCTAATCACAATGCTTTTCTCATGTAAATAAGCAATCAATGTTGTTATTAGTGTAAGGGTTGTCATGAATTGAAGTAAAGGAAGAGTTTGAAGAAGTTTGAAGCAAAAATAAAAAATTAGCATGAAAACTTTAACACTAAAAACACTAAAATATTGGAAATGATTTCAGTACTTCTTCTCATTAGCCTTTTTGATGTTTTTGTTTTAAGTTATAGCACAAAATAGAATTGATTAGAACTAAAGAGAACTTACTTCCAGCAGAAATACTCGTAAGCAAATTATTCCTTTATCTCTCAATACTTCCAGAACTCCCGACATTGCCAAATTTCAACCAACACCACAGCAATCAACAATGGGTCAAACCAGTGGCTCACACAGGGGATGGTTTGTGGGGTTTAAACCCCCGAAATATCTTAAAGTTAGTACAAAAATTTAATTTATAACCGTCGCATATATATTCAATCATCAATAACACTTCTTCTTGATCCATAACACTACTCGAAAAATGCACCTAAAAACAAAAGTATTTGCTAAACTAACCTTGGGCCCCAGAATACGAAACTGAAAATCAAAACAATTTGTTTTAAAAAGAGTTTTTTGAAAAATCTTCGAATTCAGTTTTTCTGTTTTTCCCCTGTTGTTTCAGTTCTGAGCACATATCTCGTAAACAAATCATCCGTCTAACACAAGCTCTCCGTCGATCAGAAGATAATACCTTAGCCTTTCCAGCTATATATACATTGTCCAAATCAGATGAGATTTGGGGAACTTACTGACGGTGAAAGTTGTAAAAAGGAGAATGTTTTGACCAATTTAAAAAATCATAAATTTTCGAATGTTTTGTATAGATAAAATAAATTGATAAAGATAAAATAAGTAACTTAAAAATATATTATTTGAGCAAATATTAAACCTAACATCAATGTAATGGAAAGAAAAATGACAAAGTTATGAAGCACTTAGTTGAAACACCAACTTCAAATTTATTACACCGTGCAAAAAAAATTTTTTCTATATGTTGATATGGGTACGTGGGCAGTCCGATAAGTACTTAGCCCCACCGCCCGATGGTGCCACTATCTTAAGAGAAATTTACTATCGTGTCCATCCATTTGAGTCGAATGAGGAGGTTATCGCCGTCACGGAGGCCTCCACAAAACTTTTTTTTCAGACGGGTTAAAGAAGTTGGAGCATCGCTGGGTCAAGTGTATCGAGTTGAAAGGAGACTACGTTGAGAAATAAATCGCCACTTTTCCAAAATTTTCGTTGTCCTTTTGTAGGCTAAGCACTTATCGGACCACCCACGTAGACGTGAAATTAGAGGTCATTTACCTTACCTGGCATAGTCCGTTTTTCTTTTTCTGGCCCAAAAAGCTCTTTAAGAAGGGACTTTAAAATTTGAAGGACATACACAATCAAATATTTTTTTTAATATTTGCCGTAGCGCAATGATGAAGATTTGGATATCAAATGAAAGAGGAAAATTGTATTCTTTTAATTAAATTTTCTATTTTGAACTTTCAGGACCAAAATATGTCAGGTATGGGAAAAATACATGTTTTGGATCTCAGTGTGGAGATTCATGCATCTAAATTGTATTCTATTTCAAAGTTCTAAAAATCCCCCATCGCAGTTACAATCAATAATCACAGATCGCCAATCAAACGTTCCACAAAGTCCCCAAATCGCGCAGTGACAATCGCCAACTTTGACCAACAAGCCAAACCCTGTACACCTAACAAAAAAAAACTCTCACAAGTGCAAAAACTATCAAAAAACGAATAAAAAACCAACAAAGTAAATTGCACGCCAAATTGAGATCTCAATTTCATGGATTGGCCAATTCAATTGCTCGCGTTGTACAACATTTGCATACCGCAAATAGCCAAAAATGTACAACAGCACCAACAATTTCGCCAGCACTCGCACTCGTGCAACAAAAATTGCCGCAAAAAACAATAAAAAAAAAATTTGAAAAATACAGAAATTCGCAACAAACCAAAAAAGACATGGAACCTCGCTTCATATTTTTCCCATGACCTCGAAAGCCGTAATTTTATACGCGCGAGTTACGTTGGCACCCAACGCCACCACCGATAACCACTGACGCAGCGTTTCCAGCCAACTCCAGAAACCCGAAACCGCCACTTGCGCAACAACGATTCCCACAGAACGTTTTAGTCAGTAAGCATTATTGTAAATTAGTACGTAAGCACCTTTGTATTTTCGTTTAAATAAAAATCCATCCAACTTTAGTAAGCATTATTGTAAATTAGTACGTAAGCACCTTTGTACTTTCGTTTTAAGTAAAAATCAAATTCAGATTCAGAATAAACTTGTCCGTTGAGAACAGCAGTTGTGTTTGTATTTTTTTTGGCTACCACCGTACTCCAACCCATAACTCGCGCGCCGCCAGTTCAATGTGCAGCCGAAACGCTGTGCCCAGTAAACGACCGACCGACCAGCCGGCCAGTCGGCCAACCAGCCTAGCAGCCAAAGCGCAAAGCCGCCATTAGCAGTGCCGGCAGTGCAGTCAACGTGACGTTGAAATTAAGCGAACCAGACTGCCGTGGACGCGGCCTGCGCGCCAAGTCGCGCTTGATTCATTTGACCGCACGACCAGCGCGCTCGGGCCGCCGCTCTTTGGCGCTGCCAGTGTGCATCTTGTTGCGCGCCACGTTCGTGTGCAACATTTAAAATTTCCATATTTTTTGCATTCGCCACTTTCTGACATTTACTGGTGTAAATTGCTCACCATTTAAACATTTAATTTGTGCAATGTTGTTGCTGTCGTTGATCGTGTTGCTCATGTCTGCAGCATCCTCGATCAGCGGCAATTTGCTTTCGTGATTTCTTATTAATTGCTGACCGGCGGCGACAATTTTTATTAAGACCTGTACGCGCTCCCCCTTTCAGAAAGAGGAGGTGAAGTGGGCCGCCGCCTCGATGGCATTTGTTGCACATCTTGGAAATTGCACCGATCGTGCGGTGCACTGATGTTTCTATAAAATAATTACACATTCGCATATGGAGTGCTCAGGTTGCCATCTGCATCAGGTGCGCCAACTTTCCATAATGAAAATTTTGCATCACGATCGTGCTGACCGTTGCACGATCGCCGCGCCAAATCCATCAACAGTTCAATGCAATTGCACCGAAAAATGTGCAAATCGAGGAAGCGCTGAGCTGAGCTAACCCCCACGAAAGCCCACCGACCTTAGCGATCAAAACAATTCAATTGCAGCGCCAAATTACATGCCGCCACAACAACAACAACAACCTCAAGCACGCAGACCTCAATTTGCTCGCGCGAAACGCAACAAAGCACTCAACAGCCGGTGCGGCATGCGGAGCAGACGAAACGCCGATATAGCAAATTGAGTTAAGGTTCACCTTGAGGCCGACTTCTTTAATCCACCGCACAGCGCACATCATCAACAGCGACCGCAGCTGATTGGTTTGCATCGATGCGAGAGAAAGGTGGCGGCGCATCGGCCGAGAGATCGGCAACAAAAGTACACGTTCGCTGCAATTTTGCATGCAGCGAAAAATCAAAATCAACAATTGAATCTACTGAAACAGATCAAAAGGTCGTTCCAGCTCACCAAACGGCCTGCACTCCACGCCACCACGATCGGCAGACGATCGGCAGCGACAGCGCGCACATTGCTCGTAATGATCGGCAATGTTGCTGACGGCTGTGGCTGTGGCTGGAGCTGGTGTTGAGCGACGTTGGCAGCCAGTGCGCAATATTCATGCTGCTGATGGCTATGTCGGGCAATTGCCAACAATTGTAATGCAATCAACCACAACAACAATACACGACAGCGGCGGCAACGGCAACGGCCGAAACAATAAAAGTAAGGAAAATGTTTAAACGAGCGAACGATCTTGCCGAAAGGTCGATTGGGTCCGATCGATGGATTTGCCGAACATTGTGGAGATCATTTCCGCATGATTACACTGCGGCACTGCAAGAAGTAGAAGAAGAAGAAGAAGCACATAAGGGAAGAATTAAAACAATGGGAATGAGAATGAGAATGGCAGAGTAATCAGAGTAGAGGGAAATAATAGATATACGTAAAATAGTTAAAGAAAAAGCTTTAATGAAAAGCAAAAGAAATAATAATAGAAGAGAAACGAAATGGGTGAAAGAAACAGTTTGAGAAAATAAATAAAGAAAATAAATAAATGTATGGGAAGCAAACTAAAAGAAAGAAAAGGAATAAACTGAGAGTAAAAGAAGAAAGATTTAATAAACAAATAACGTAATTTTAAATAATATTTAATTGAAAAAAACGTAAAGGCAAAAGATTAAAAAAACGGGAAAGGATAAGAAAGAAAAATAAATAGAAAAAATATTAATCTAGTAGAAAGCAATGTAGAAATGAAGAAAGCGAGAGTAAAAGAAAAAAGATTTAATAAACAAATAACGAATATATTTTAAAAAGAAGAACAATTTAAGAAAATAAAACATTTTAAATAATATTTAATTGAAGAAAAACAAATGTTGAAAAATATGTATGGGAAACAAACTGAAAGAAAGGAAAACGAAAAAACCGAGAAAAGTAAAAGAAAAAAGATTAAATAAACAAATAACGAAAATATTAAAAAAAGGACAATTCAAGAAAAGAAAACATTTTAAATAATATTTAATTGAAGAAAAAACAAATGTTGAAAAATATGTATGGGAAACAAACTGAAAGAAAGGAAAACGAAAAAACCGAGAAAAGTAAAAGAAGAAAGATTGAAAAAACAAATAAAGAAAATATTTTAAAAAGAAGAAGAATTTAAGAAACTAAAACATTTTCAATAATATGGGAAACGACTGAAAGAAAGGAAAACGAAAAAACCGAGAAAAGTAAAAGAAAAAAGATTAAATAAACAAATAACGAAAATATTAACCCTTTCGGGAGAGAGTTTAATTTTAAAATCCAAAATATGCTCAGTAGAAATATTCTCACGCTATGAATATTGGGTTTAGAAAATAATATTGGATGCTCAATCCTGAAATCATTCTTTTAGGCGGGAATACCGAAATCGAAAAAATAGTTTATGTGGGTCGTAAGATTTGAATAATTGTTCCGAGGGGCAGTAAAAACGTGCTAGGACGTATTATCCCAGTAGTCCCGAAATGGCACAAAAAAAAACAATTTAAGAAAAGAAAACGTTTTAAATAATATTTAATTGAAAAAAGCCAAATTTTAAAAAAATCAGAGAAATAAAAAGAGAAAAAACCCGGAAAAGGAAAGAAATTAAAAATTAAATAGAAAAAATATTGAACAAGTAGAAACCAATGTACTCGATTCAAACCGAATTCAAAAGTTCTTTTCTCAACTACCTTTTTAGAATGCAGTGACAAATTGTTGAGAATTTTTATTCTCACTTTTAAATAGAAATTGTTATAAATTCGATTAAAAAGTTCTGTGTTTGTAATCGACATAAGACTAAATATATTTTTCTTCTTTTTCTTCTTGACTGGCACGACAGACCGACAGACTAAGGCCTAGCAAATATCCATCCATCCATGTTGTGCGTGTGAATTTTTTACAAGGCTGGAAGGGACCTACAGTTCTATGCCGATTCCGAACGGCGAGTTGGGAGTTTTTTTCATAGACAATTCTCAAAGGTTTGCCATTTCCTGCGGAGAGGACAGCCGCCGAAAGAAAAATTGTTGTTTTCTTTTTTTTCGGTGCTAACACAACGGAGTATTGAACCTGGATTCGTGCGTCTCATTTGACTCGCGACCCAACGCACTAACCAGCTGAGCTACGGCGACTGAATATATGTTTCATTCAAATAAAAGGTTCCTGAAAGAAAACAGAAGAAAATGAAAAAACACAATGAAGCAATTAAGTGGGAACAGTGGAAGAGAAAACAGTGGTAAACAAATATGACGAGGAGTTGAGAACAAAGTATAATAGACAAATATTAAACACAGAAGTAAAAGTTGCAATAAAAGAAAATTACAAAAATTTACAGAAAATGGAGAGTAAGAAAAACAAAGAGTGTAAAGCTAAGACAATTCATAATGTTAGGGTATTTGGAAAATGAACATCAACATAATTTCTATTTGTTATTTATTATATCAATTTACCGATAAGAATCTCAGAGACTAATACAGAAATACTTAAGTTATAACAATTTCAGGCAAATCAAAATCCAAAATATGTTTGAAGAATCCAAAGCTGTTACGTAAAAAAATCACCTGTTGATCGGCTCAGTTGCAATGTAATTTGTTCTAGGAATTTTAGTCTCTGAAAATCTAGAATTCCTCGGAGATCATGGAGGATCAAGGAGATCGTGTAAAAATCTATATGACTAGATAGAAGATTGAGTCAAGAAACTGGTGTGAAAGCAACGTATAAAACAAAAGTTAGGCATAAAAAAACAAAATATGGCAAATGAAATATAAGAAAAGTTGAAAAAACCAATATTCCAAATCATTGAAAAAAGAAGAAAGAGATAATCTAAGTCCTTCACTTGAGCAAGAAAACCGTGCATGAATATTTTGGACTTCAGAGTTTCATTGCATTTAATTTTGTTCTCATAATTTTGTTACTATTTAACACCAGAAAGACAATTTGTCATTTTTCAATATCTGTATTTTCTTTAGTATTTTTATCAACTTTTGCTTTGGTGAGTTTTATTTTTTTAGCAATTAGGGTTTACCAATTACAATTAGCCAAATCCAATGTGTACTTTTCGAAATATGAACGGATATAAAACATAGTCTTTGTAGGTATGGAAAATTTGCGGTCTTTCTAGTGTTAACGTTTCTTCATATTTTAGAGTCAATCTTCATTTACTCAAGTCAAGAATTTGCAACATTTGCATCCTAATAAAAAATAACATAGAAACCTTCATGTTTTGACATGAATGTCATGTTTTGCATTCTCGTTCTTAGTTTAAGTTTAGTTTTTTCTTATGTTTCAACAACAAAACAGTATTTCAAATAAAACATAAAAAATCAATCAATCAATCTTTATTTATTTCTACAGTCATGCCCACCTTTTTTTTTGTTTTTGGTTTTTTTTTGTTTGGCAGCCGTTACTGTCGTGTGCCACTTGCGAATTGCCGCTAAAATCATTCGGCTCGCATTCGGCCCGGCTCAGTGACTGATTGTGAGGCAACTACCACAAACCTGGCTTTGTTGCTGCCGTCACTCTCTCAGCGTGCGCTGTTAACAAGTCTCCACTGGGTTTTGCGCTCTGCTGAAGGGGTCGTGTCAAGGGGAAATGAGGAGAAATCAGGGGTAAAGAGAAGAAATGTTAGAGATTTCCCCTCAGTTGTGAGCGAGTTGAGTTGTTTCCCTTAAGTGTAGACTTGAGGCAGAGAGCGAGACATGTGTGCGCAAGTGCTGAACGCTTGTCTGAGGGGGTGAAATGCGGGCGTTATGCTCATTGCTCATTTACTGTTAAGCTGATATTTAGAGCGTTTTAATGCCGATTGTTAAAATTGAATGTGGGGTGTGAGAAAATTGCAATTGAATTGAGCAGCTGCTGGTTAGCGATGCGAAAATTACTGTTGTAAATATTTTGCTTAGATGATAAATGTTATTAAATTTGGTTTGGGTTTTTTTGTTTTTAATGCGACTAAAAAATTTTAAATAATTAAGTTTAAGTTTTAATATAATTTTCTATGATTAATGGTATTTTTTATAATTAGCAGTAAATAAATAAAAATAAATAAATAATAAAAATTTTGTTAAAAAAAAACCGGATCACTTCTTGTGTCATTTTAATTAATTAATTTATTTTATTTTGCTGCGATTATAAAATTTTAAATAATAAAGTTTAAGTTTTAATTTAACTGTCTTTGATTGATAGTATTTTTTATAATTAACATTAAATAAATTAAAAATTACAAAAAAATTAAAATTAAACTACTAATTAAAAATTAGTAAATTATTAATTAAAAACTAATTAAAAATAATAAATTACAAAAAATCAGCTCCCTTCTTGTGTCAGTTTAATTTATTTAATTATTTTATTTTGCTGCGATTATAAAATTTTTAATAACAAAGTTTAAGTTTTAATATAACTGTCTTTGATTAATAGTATTTTTTATAATCTACATTAAATAAATAAAAAATAAATACTAAAAATTTTGTTAAAAAAATCAGCTCCCTTCTTGTGGCAGTTTTATTTGCCACTATCAAAACTTATTTCTGATTTATGCTCAATTATTTAATTATCTAAACCCACTTGTCCGAAATCGCAAACACTCGACGTTTGCCGCCAAACCAGTTTGGCATATCACGTCGCGACAGGCCGAGGTGTGCGAAAAGACACACACATTAAAATTCTTGCGCTGGCTTACGAAAACAGGAAATTGCAAAACGCACATTATTAATATGGAGTCGTAATCGCGACGCGGCGATAAGAGGTGTCAAAATTTTCGCGAAACGGATTCACAGCCGCGTTAACGCGCACTGGCGGTGGCTGCGAGTGGTCCGACAACTGTCAGCATTGCATTTTTCATTCTGAAAACGTGGTAATGCGGCAACAGGCAGAAGCGACAATCGAAGTGGGCTGCGCATGCGCAGAGGCGGCATGTAGAAATGACGCGCCTGTGCGTGGCCGGCGCAGGTTTGGCTGAATATGACAAGGCGGGGTGTTGGACGGCCAATGCATTCTAGATAAGCGCGACAAGCCGACGCGACGGCGATAAGTCGAAAATGCGCATAAATCGAGGAAGTGCTTTTATTTCAATTGCCCGATCATTATCGCCGGACAGCAGCTGTGCCGCGCGGCCACTTGTTGCAGTCCCTCTCACTTGTCGTCTGCGCCGCAATTAATTGCGTGCAATTAACCCGCTGAGTCAACACTGATCAAGTCGCATGTAGCTGCCAGTGGCACATCCTGTTGTTGCTGCCGCTACTGCGACTGTTGCTGCCGCTGCTGCTGTCTTTGTTGCACTGATTGGTGCCGTATTCACTAGTGTTGCTCTTGTTGTTATGATGGCAGGAGCGCCCACTGCCACTATCAGTCAGCGGCGGCAATCCGTTGCAAATGCGCTGGACTTGAAAACGCGTAGCGACATTTCACCAGCAACATCTTTGGAACACATGCGCGGTGGCATGCCGCATGCGGCTGGTTGTACGCCAGCTTGTTATCTTGTACGCCGTCTGTCCAGCTGTCGTCATTTTCGAGTTGAGAAAATTGATGATTTCAATTAAGAAAGAAGTCAAAATATTGAAGCAGCGCAGCCGCCGCGTCAGTCTCAGCAACAACACAGTAGCAACAGCAACAGCTGCTGCATTGCTGCACTGCCACTGCCGCTGTCGTTCGTAATTAGGCGATTTTCAAATTGGCGAAACATGTTTGCACACTTTGGCCAATCGCAATCGCCACGCAGACGCGGCGCGCCACATTTGTCAGTGCCACAATTTTTCGGCATTTTAATGGACATTTTTGGCCATTCGGCTGCTGTCATACGACGCAGCCACTTTGGCTCTTTTTATGCAATGTGTGTTTTTGATTTTCGATTTTTGAGTTGTCAAATGGTGATTTTGCAGCTGCCCGCTCAACGCTGCCGGCCATCAACGGCCGCGCTTATCACTGATGCGGCTCATTAGCGAGACCGCGAAATGGTTTTCTCGTGTTAAGACATTGCGGCCGTCGATTAGTGCACAGCAAGGTGTCGGATAATGGAATTTTTTGGAAATTTGAACAGTATTAAAAAACCAAAGTGAACACCAGTAAAAAATTTTTATGGTAAATTTCGTCGTTATTGCAGCTATTTATTTGGTTATAAAAATGTGCATGATTATAGTTTTACAATGAAAATTTGTGTAAGCCCATCAATATTTAAGAGAGGAAAAGATTTGCAAAAGAAAGCTTTTAATTTTGCGATAAGGATGGTCATAGACATTGGTTTTAGAAAATTTTTTTGTAATGAAAAAGATGTTATGTTAAATTTGTTTAAGTGGTCACTTAATAGGTTCGTGGTTGGATTTAATCAGCCTTGACTATAACTTGACTTTAGGCTTCTCTGAATTTGCCCCACTTGGCGGTATCAGAAGAGGTTTCTTCCGACTGAAACCTTTGAACGCGTGGTTATATAAACCATATCATAATTTTGCAAATCATCAGAAATAGACAAACTGACACAACCTTATTGTCAGATCAGCCATCAAGTGCTATACAAACTCACTCTTAAATCGGACTTATGAAACAGATGAGAATTACAAGAATCGGGTTCGGGTGAAATAAGTATGTGGTATCACAATGGGCCTCACAATAGTCTTCCGAGTGTGTCTCTTATAGCAGCCACCATAACCTAACCTAGGTAGATGTATTTCATAGATCATTAACCCTTTGCACTCCGCTGTCCCCTCTCAGGGGACATTCAAATTTATTCATGATTACGGGGAATTGAGTTATTTCAGGGCAACTTTTTGAGACAAGCATGTTTTCCTAAGTTTTCTCTTGAAATGGCACAAGAAATCAAATCGAGATATCGTAAAATTACTAAGATATATACAAGAAATGTCAGCGGGTTTTGTCGCAGACGAGAACGTGTATCATCCTCTACAAAATTATAAACAATGAAGTATTGATTTTTTTTGCAAATATACATTCTTCGATCTCAACCAATTCATATAAGACCAATATCATTTTAATACGTTACTTAGTTCCAAAATTATAATAAATAATACGAGGGTCTGTAAATGTTCAGTTCTGCCATAAAGTGGCGCTGAGTAGCTGATAGCCAACGTCGAAAATCGTTCGGAGTGCAAAGGGTTAAAACTACTTGTAAAGAGTTTCCCAACGTATCGAGCTGTGTAACCCTTTGTACTCCAAGTTCTGAAAAGTAAATCAAGGGAAGTATAGTTCACAAAAATTCTGTACCAATAGTTCAGTTCAAGAAACCTCAGTACAGATTACTCGTAGTATGAAAGGATACTTACTTATGGGATCATAATAACCCATTACCAAGTTGTAGTATAGAAAAAATATACAAAAAACAGAGTTAGAGAAGTATGAACAAATAGCAGAAGAAGATTATTTCACTCTTATCAAATCTCCGAAGATTGCACTAAAGCAGAAACTTAGAGTCATGTGCTAGAAAAGTCGAAACACTTACATTATATCCAAAAAACTGCTTCCATACCATATCCTGACCACTTTGGTTGTGTTCCTCTTGAAATCTGACCAGAATTAGGTTCTTCTTAGTGTTAGAAGCAACTCCGCTACCGTTTTTTTCCGTTCAGTCAAACAATTGCAGTTCTAGATTTACCTAGATTAGGTCATCATCATCTGCTGTTAATAAGGAGAAGGTAGACATATCAGACAGTGCGCTATGTGCTGCTTGTGGGAGACTGATGAGACGTCGGACCACTTTCTTTGTTTCTCTACCGCTTACTCCCGAGTCTGATTTGAGACATTTGGAACTTGGCTCCTTTGGTACCTTAGAATTAATTCAAAAGAACTAAAACTTGAACTAGCTAAAAGGGAATCTCAAGTTGCAGTATAATGAACGTACGAGGTGTGTTCAAAAAGTATTGCGAGTTTTGAATTTTCCCGGGTTACGGATATTCGAGTTTCGATTTTTTTTTGTGGTGTTATGTTGATATTCATGTTGCTCACTTAGGCCCACAAGTTCGCCCATTATTAAGTTCAGTTAATTTGTTACAGCTATTTTGCTTGGACGTGTTTGATTTTTACTTATTCCAAAAAATGGATCAAAGAATATGAAGGTTTTGCTTACAGTTTTCTTCGATTACAGGGGCATAGTGCGTTATGACTTCTTGCTACAGGGTATAACGCTCAATAAGGAATATTATCTGCAAGTCATGAGCACTTTGCGCGAAGCAATCCGCCAGAAACGTCGGGATTTGTGAAAGAACAAAAGTTGGCTTCACTCTAACTTTAATGGTTCGAAAGTTATTTAAAAAAATGCGGAAGCTGCAGTTCTAGTGAAGTACAAAACTTCTAATTTATTTGAGTATGAGTATTTAAAATAATAAAAAGATACAAAATCAATGAAGCGAAAATAATGAAATTTTGACACGTGATCAAGGAGATTTTGTATAGTTACTTTTCAAGAAAATTCTATATAAATTTTCAAGGATGTAAAGGATTAAAATTTTCAAAGGAACTTTTTCATAGCTTTTTTTTAGAAATGGATAAAAAATCAATTTTATTTAAATTTCTGAGCCTTTCCCCTTTCATTCGATATACATATCGCCATATTCCGATGAGGTTAAGTATTTTTTATATTTTTTTTTATTTTGTATCCCTATCACAGTTTTGAAGTCAAAGGATGTACAAATGAAAAACTGAGTACGCAGTATTACTATGTTTGGTCTCTAGTTTCACGCCCACATGGAGTTTTTCTGGGGTGAAAATTTTTTTAAATTTTTGTCGCACGGTGTCATAACTGATAGGGATTACTTTCAAGGAGACAAAATAGATATTCATGAATAAAGAAATAATTTTCCAAAAAACACAAACTTCGCTATACTTTTTGCACAAACCTCGTATATTTTAACTGAGTGCTTGCTAAACTGTTTATAAAAAAATATATGTAATTTGAATATTTTGTAAGATTCTTCACATAAACATGCTTTTCTCTGGTTTTTTGTAAACTTGTTTACCGATAATTACACTGCACAACAAAATCTTATTTTTTTTAATAACAAGGTTGGTTCTAAAAGAATTTTTTGTTGCTTCCATCTGCTATTCCACGTGCAAGTTTTGTATGAGATTTTATTACCAATTTTGACAAAGTAGGAACTAAACACTCAAACACATTTTCAGTTTTGGCTTAATTCTGTCGTTCAAGTTAATTTCTGAGCTTTGATGTATTCAAATACCTATAGTAAAATTTTGTGGCGAATATTTCCGTTGTGCATTTTGTCCTTAAAAAGTCCTGTTTTACAGCACATTTTTGGCATTTTAGAAAAAAGGGTCAAATTGACCCATACAAATAGGAGCTACAGGGTTAAAATGCTCCACAAAAGTGTTCTTCGTAGTATTTTACATCAAGTTGAGGAACACATTATATACGTAAAATGTGAGGTTACATGGTTTTCGTATGCCGATTCACCATAAGAATGCGCGAAAAGGGGAAAACTTTGACCCGCCCAAAAAAAAAATGCAGACGTAAACTTTCAAAACGCCGATACACGTATATTTTTTTTGGCCCCCTCTATCAGAATCCTTGTTATTTTCAAAACAAATTTGATTTTGTTGTGCAGTGTAATTATTACCAACTCTTCTTTGCAGGTGTCACGCGTCTGCTCTTCAAAATAATAGTTTTCCATAAATTCATAAATCATAAAATATACATAAATAAATGTGCATTGTGCAAATGTACATTTTCGATAGGAAATCCATTAGTCTACGGGGAGCGAGTTTTCAGCGCAAACACAGCTGCCATTGTTCCGATGGGAAATGTAAGCAAAAGTTGCGCACAGAAACACTGTCAAAACATTCGACGCCGCCGAACTGAGGGTCTTTCGATAGTGTTCTAAGCAGCGCTTGCGCCCCCCTGAGGCGACAGTCCACCAGAGACAAGTTCCCACGCCACGTGGCCGGCGTGCAGACGCACACGTGCGAAGCGCGGCGCGGCTGAAAAAGCACACCCTTCCTACAGGATTATCGGCTGACTGCTGTCGGTTTCGGTTGCGCGTTCAGGTGTTGCACGTTTCGGGGGTTGCAACTTGCAACAGTCAACGCAAAGCGATTGATTGCACTTTGATAGTGCGTTGCCCGACCCAAAGTCCATAAGCTGCGCAAATATTAAAATATTAAGTAACTATCGACACATCGACACGCCGCCTGCAACAACACTGTGCTGTCCATCGTCGTCGACGTCAGCGTCATCACATCATCATCGGCCACTGCGCCACATTCAATTGGAAGAAATTGCTGGCATAGCTGGCGAGCGCTGACCGTGGCGTTTCTCATCGGAATCGTTGGCGTTGACGAAAAATCACACGAGAACGCTGCCAGCCGCTGTGAAAATATTTCAGTAACTCGGCTTCAGTTTTAATGCTCTTCCGCTTTTGTTTTGGTTTATGTTTCGTTTCGTGTCGTTTTGCAGGCATGGGGGTGATTTTTTCTGTTGTTGTGTCTCGTTATTGTTTTTGCTTTTGGTGCGTGTGATTGTGATTGTTGTGAGGGCAATTTGTTTGCTGTCGTTAATGAGCATCACGACCAATGCTGACGGCCAATGCTGGCGTGGCTGACGTTTAATTCGCAAACTGCGCGCTCGTCGGGCTGCCGGTTCGAGTTCACAGCGGTGTGGCGTGTCTACGCACCGCCATGCGATTCCGTTTCCCATTCCCAGCCGCTTTGGCGCATTCCAAGTGTGGGACGCCGCTGCGCAGTGTTTTCGGTTAAGCTGCACTTAATTGCGTCAAATGTGGAATGCAGATTGATTTCGATTGCGCGAACGATGCGGCAGCACAATTTTGTCATAATTTGTGGCACTTGGGAGAGGAGGTGGAAGCGAGCGAGTAGCAATTTTAGTAGTAATTTTAAATAAAAACAAAAGCACACACGCTGCCAAGTGCCAAGTAGTGAGAGAAGAATGCCGCGGCACGGGGAAATGTGGAATGGACGAGAGATTGCGCGTGGTTTTTGAAAATTTTCGAAATACTTTTCAAACGCGCGGCCAGTGTGAGAATCCGAAAAAGTGTGAGACTGAGAAACTGAAAATTGCGCGCACTCATGTCTGAACGGACACTGACAGGGCTTCATTTCATTAAAAATCAACATTAGTTAAGTGGCAGAGAGAAGAAACTAATGAAATGTGGGAAGTGGAAGGGTTGGCGCGATTCTTGCTAACAACCAATTTGAACGCTGCTCAAAGCCACAGAACATTTGGAAAACAGTTCATTGAGGCGTAGGCTTTGAGATGGACGTAGGCTTTACAACAACATTGTAAGCTTTGAAATTCTTGAAAACTTCGTTTAGTTCAATTTGAACTGCAACACTAACATTGTCAAGTTAGGTTAGGTTTATTTATCTACTTTCAATTTTGGAAAATTTAAATTCTCTAAATTCATTCAATTTTGGAAAAATTAAATCCTCCAATTGATGTACTAACATTTTGGATATTAAATAAAACAACAACAAACTTTATTAGTCGCGGACAATGTGGAAAAAAATTTTGTTTTAGTTTTATAATTTAATTTTTTTTATTTTATAATTTTATAATTTTATCTACTTTCAATTTTGGAAAATTTAAATTCTCTAAATTCTTTCAATTTTGGAAAACTTAAATTCTCTCCAATTGATTTCTTAAAATTTTTGATATTAAATAAAACAACAACAAACTTTATTATGCCAAACAATTTTTAATACTCGTTTCTTTCAAAAACAATTCAAGTCATTTAATTGCAAACAGCGAAAAAATCAAAAACAATTGCAGCAGACTGATGAAGCCACCACAGTTGCCACAACGATCAACTATGATAATTCCGCACACACACACGTGCACACTTGAACATGTGTCATATGAGCTCATAAAAAATGGTCCGCACCGAAAAAGGCAACTGCGCAGAAGGCAATAAGACCAAAAATGGCAATGCAACGCTGGCGCTGTGGCCAACTGTGCCGGCGCCCACCCAACTGGCCGCAGCACTGGTCGAGACTGCACACAATACAAAAAGGCCAACTCGAATAGTACATTTCATTTATGGCGAAACGCGCGAAGCAGCAACGCCCACTTGGCGGACGCGCCGCTTGGCAGCAGGAATGCGCACTTAAAATTGAAGCTGCAGTTGGCATTACAATTTCAGATTTGTGTGGCACTAAAGACGCGCGCCACCGCCCCCTCCCAGCAACGGCACTGCCGCCAACAGTGCGGCGCAGTTAGAGCGCGTGCGGTCACTTTGGGAGACAAGAAATTTCAATCGAGCAACAACTACAGCAAACGAAGAGGAAGACAACGAAGCAGCAGCACCAATCTTTCGCTGCGCACAGAAATGCCAGAAAGCTGAAAGCTGAACAAAAAGTGTTTCGGCACAATCAAAAAATTATTGTTATTGCTTGCACAGCACAACAACACAAAAAAAAGAAAAACACTTGCAGCCGTTCCACCAATAAGCGCACCGATCAATCGGCCACAACAACCAGCGGCCAGCGTTCGCCGCGAAACGCCTTTTGGTAATAATGAAATTATTGTAATTTAAACAAATGAAAATTCAGCAAACCACAACCAACACGCCCAAGCCGCAGCGGCGCTTCAGCGCTTGGCGCGCGATCGTATCGCGCGCAATTGATATCAGCGTTTTTGCGCAAAATTCGTGCAATGAAAAGCCCATTTGATGTGATCGCTGCTTGGCCAAGCGGCGGCCAGTCTTGCACACAGTGCGCCAATGTGCAAGTTGGCCAGATCGAAACGATCTTTCGCTGCAAATTGCCGCAGATAAGGCAGCGTCTAAACGACTCGAGCGGAGAGACGAAAACAATGCAAAGCAATAAGTTCGAGTTACAGCTGCGCTTTGTGGAGCGTGTAGATCCCACAGGCTCATAATCCTGCAGAGATCATACGGTTCATGTTGGGCTGTGCGCAGCAATACAACAAAAATGAACAAAAAAAACTATGGCAAGAATCAGCAGTCTATATTTTGACTGCAAGCCTGTGGAGCGCTGAACGGCCAGCTGGGTTGGACGCAGTGGCGTAGACTTTCACCGATTTGGGGGAGGAAAAAGTACTCTGCAAAACTTTTGGGTTTGCTTGCGTAGGCAACTTTACTGCCGTCACTGAGTAAGGCAGAAGTTGTACGAGCTTTTCAAGGACATATCGCACACGGACAACAAAAGTGACACAACTCAAAATTTTTGATTTTTGTTTTTGAGCTAAATAAACATTTTAAATAACGTATAGACCGTTCAGTAGAAAATCTTTACAGATTATGCTTTATGATAAGTTGCAAGAATTTTTTTTAATTTAACACTAAAAATCCAAAATTTTGAGTTTGAGTGACTGTTTTGATGATATTTTAATTCAATAATTACCGAATTATTTCAAGTTATGCCACTTTTTCTGAATTTAGTAATTATAAATGACAGTTAAAAAGTTGAAAGAAAAATGTGGAAAATTCATAATTAATTTTAATAATTACAAATATGTACAAAAATTTTCAGAATTTTGCTTAAAATTAACTTTAAAAAAAATTTATTTCGTCAAGAGTGACACAATTTGAGTTAGGACTCTTTTGCATTGAGCTGCAGCGATCAAAAAGCATCAAACTTCTGACATAAAGAGAGACCTAACTTTGCAACAGTTAACAACAACAAAATATACTGAGCTTTTGCTGATTGATAGATTTATGCATTGTGCACAGTATTAACACATAAACCCGATAATGAAAAATTTTGAGTTGTGTCACTTTTGTAGTGCGTGTGCGATATTGAGATGTCAGATGTAGCACAGTAGGTCAACGATCAGCTCCAGTGAGAAAAGTACTCAATGTGGAAATTGAAGGATCACAGAAAAAACCTTATCAGAGCTGGTAGATTCATGTAGAACCGATCTCGTAACCCATTGACCCATTTCACAGTGATTCGACTGCATACAACCGTTGGACAAAATTAGAAGGAGTGATCTGTTTTTCATAAAATTTCGTATACTAGTTAATCATGATCTACTGAACTGGAATCTTCAGTTGGTTTTTCTTAAGCTGTTGTAGTTTGGCAATGCCTGAGACTTAAATTTGCAAATTGTGTTGACTAGATTTTTCAGATTTTACTTAACTTTACTTTAATCGGTAACTTTAACATTGACAATTCCCAAGAGTAACATAAATTGTCTTAGGACCCTCTGGTTTTACAATAAAAACGATAAAAATATATGTATGTTTTGCATTTGTGCAGATTTTTTTCATTTTTCATGTTGATTGCATACTTTTAGGGATGAAACAAA
Source organism: Melieria omissa (assembly GCA_963971225.1). Lineage (NCBI taxonomy): Eukaryota > Metazoa > Arthropoda > Insecta > Diptera > Ulidiidae > Melieria > Melieria omissa. The sequence goes on along the minus strand of OZ020268.1, from coordinate 119,877,284 downwards.
TATATTTGGTCGAGAAATGCGTGTTTAGACGACTTTTCAAATTGAATTATTTTCTGAGATCCGAAGATATCGGAGGATGTTATAACATTATCCGACAAAGAAAGAATTCTTCTTAGAATTAAAAAAAAATCCAGAACATACTTTCAAATACTTTTTAGATATTTTCGTTTCAGTTTTGCCAATTTTCAGATTTTCAATTTGGAAAAATATTTTGAATTAATAGTGAAGTAAAAGCCTCAGCTTTGCAAATTTTGAGAAAACATTAAAAGCGAAAATGGCTACATAATTTTTTAATCTATAGTAAAAGTTTTAGAAACTTCTTGGTAACCATGTATTTTGACAATTTTTTTTACTCAATAGACTAAAAAAACAGAAAATATGTTTTCACATTTTTTTGTGAAAATGTTGTCAACTTTGAGCCGATTTTTTTTAATTTTTGGAAGTTTTCTTAGTTCGGGTTGTACCTTTCAAATGACATCAAAATCGTTAAATGCTGAGACTAACAATTTTTTTAATTTTTTCTATAGAACGAATCACTGCAATTCCATTGTGAACAATTTTGCAATAAACATTTTCCAATAAACATTGAACTCTCCCCCTTCACTACGTCTTAATGCCAGCACTGCAATTGCGAATTTACAATTTTGTAGGAGGGCTCTGTCTGCTTGTTGTAGTTTGCAAAAAATTATTATGTTCGTTGTTGTTGCAGCGCGCAGTGCAATTGCTTGTTGTTGCGCGTCTGAAACTGAATTGAAATTTCACTCTGCGGCAGTGCTTTTGTTGGCTCGGCCTCGCCAACGAACTATTTCAATTGTGAAGCGCCGCGCCGACTTTAAACGACGAACATGTGAGGTCAATTGTTGTGGCAACAGTTGCAATGCCAGCTGTCAATGCGATTATGCGCCATGGAAAATTGTATGAGGCAGCCAAAAAAATTGAGAAATTATTTAATAACAAAACGAAAAATTTTTAAACACCGATGTGATTAATTCGCTATGAGCGCAATGTGCAACTTAAGAAATGTTGCACAACTTTAGAGAGTTGCCGCGTTGCCATGAGTCGTTTGCAGCTTGTTGGCATTCATATTGCAGATTAATTAATGTCGGCAAAAAGTACCAACTGGCTGCTGCAGCTGCCAAGGAGGATGCGCAAATGTGCACAATTCCTAAAAGCATTCATAAAAATAGCAAAATCACAGTCACCTGTTGGCGGCGGCGGTGTGGTCGACGTCGTAGTTGTGGGCCGCCTCGTGTGTGCGTATGCACACAACATTTGCACCTGTCGTGCGCCAACAGACCAACCAAGGGCACAGGCAGTTTTCCCCCCACATGAAAATACACGCAGCCTCACAGCCTCAGTTGCACAACAACAACAAGAAGAGCAACAACAGCTGCAGCAACGACAACAAGCAGAACTGTGTTTGCGCTGGCGCATGCAGCGCCATTATCGGCGACTAACTACAGCGTCTGATAAGTGATGCCGCCGTGTGGCACTGGCAGGCAGCCAGTGACACTGGGAAGGGGAGGACTGGCTGCCGCAGGGCGCAAGCGTATTAATGCTTGTAGGCGCACACGAAAAGGATACGTGCAAGTGGGGTGCGGCCATGTGTTGCTTCGCACATGAAGCAAATGCTGCTAGCTGGACCACTTGTTGCTGGCTGAAAATTGTAAATTTTGTTGTTGTTGTTGTTGCTGTGTTGGCTGTGTACAATTGCAGCGCCATCTGCTCTGAAAGTGTAAGCAACGAATTCGTTTTACTGCAATTTTATTGAACAGCTGCCATGTGTGGAATTTGCAATCCGAGCAAAAGTTATAACCACGAGTGATCTGAAGAAAGGAGTGTTGCCTATGCGATTCTCTAACTGAAACTACACACTCCGCATGTACATTTGTTGGGTGGCACTGTGGCCTTTTGACTTAGACAGAAGTTTTGTGTATTAATTGTTGTTGTGAGGAGATCAGTGAAAACGTTAAGTTCTGTAGTTTCACACATTTGTAAATACTACATACAACTTACATAAATGCATGAAAAGAGTAGTGAGTGGGATCAGTGAAGCATAAATTTAAAAAATATAAAAGTGAAGTAAGAAATAATATTTACTATTCTATGGAAATAAAGAAAGGAAAGAGGGAAAATGTTAGAGAAAATACAGTTAAACCAAAGCTAGAAAAGAAAGGATTAACAAAGTTGGTAAAGAGAGATAATAAAAGGTGAAGGACCAAGAAGTATTTTTGTTTGTCCAAAACCTCTTTAACGCTAATTTATTTTAAAAAAAATTCATAAAAATATTTCGTTCTAAAATAGTACATAAAGTTCTAAACGCATTCTTCCATTCTGCACAATGCACAGTGATTCGGCTCGACACAACCGCAGGACAAAATTAATAAAATTTAAATTTTAAAATTTGTTCAGCTAGTTAATCATGGTCTACTGAATTGAAATCTCCATTTTGTTTTTCTTAAACTTTTGTAGGTTAGCAATAACTGAGACTTAAATTTTTTTTTAATTTTCATCTTTTCGTCATTTTTAGTAAGCAATAGCACCAATTGTGTTGGCTAAATTTTCCAGAATTTACATTTAATCAGTAACGTCAACATTGATAACTGCAAGGAGCAACAGAAATTGTATGAGGACCCTCTGGTTTTGCAATAAAAATGTTAATAATAAATATATGTTTTGCATTTTTTAATTTTTTTCATTTTTCGTGTTGATTTCAAGGATGAATAAAATACATTTTGTCGAAAAATTAGTGTTAAGACCGCTTATGAAATTTAGAAAAAGTAATAATAAATGTATCTTTTGCATTTGTACAATTTATTTCATTTTTATGCTGATTTCATTCTTTCAGTGATAAATAAAATATATTTCGTCGAAAGATAGGTGTTTAGACTACTTTTCAAATTGAATTTTCTAATATCCGGAGATATCGGAGAATGTGTTTATATTTCTCGACAAAGAAAGAATGCTTCTTCAAATTAAAAAAACCAGAAACATACTTTCGCATATTTTTTTGATATTTTTCCTTAAGTTTTGCATTTTTCAGATTTTTAATTTTGAAAAATATTTTAAATTAAAAGTGAAGTAGAAGCTCCAGCTTTGCAAATTTTGAGAAAACATTAAAAGCAAAAATGTCTCAATCAATTCTAAAATTATATTGAAAGTTTTCTCAACTTCTTGTTAACCATGAATTTTGACGATTTTTTTTTACTTAAAAGACTAAAAACCAGAAAAAATTCATTAAAATTTTCGACTTTGAGCAGCTGATAAATTTTTTTTTTAATTAATTAATTTTTTGCACACGTTTTTTGGCATTTTCTTAGTTGAAGTTATACCTTTCAGATGACATCAAAATCTTTAAATTCTGAGACTATACATTTTTTTTTAATTTTGTCTATGGAACGAATCACTGTGCAATGTTCTAAAATAAAACACAGCACAAGTTGAACACACTCCCTTTATTTTGCTTAGGAATGAAAGTGCGTGTCTCTGCTATGAAATGGTTAGTGTCTTTGGTATGCATGCTTCATACTCATCCCGTTATTTATCTGAATATTCACAATGAAATACAAATAGTTGAAATGATTTCACATTGCTCTAGTTTTGGTTATAAGCCTTTTTTCCAATTTAACCAAAAAAAATATATTGACAAAATATTAAATACAATTTGACCTTAAAGACAATTTTTACAATTTTAACGATTTAACTACTAATGACTCCCTTTGATTGTAATCTAGTTTTAGCTTTGTAAATTGTTTTAAATTCACAATACTATAGTTGTAAGATTAATTGTAAAACCGTATCTTCTTAACTTTTTGATAACATAAAACATTTTTTAACGATTTTGACTATATAAACAAATGCCAAATTCTAACTTTTAATGACAACTCACATTTCGTCAAAATAATGGTTGTATAACAAAAATATTTTATTTTTAAATTATCGCTAACAAATACATATTCAGTCACTTCAGTCTTGATTCAGTACTACAAAAATTACACCCAATTGCCCAGACGTCCCTTTCTACTTTTGTGCGCCAATGGCATTCACCAGCTGACACTTTATGCGTTCCTGATGGAATTTCGGCAGACGCTGCGTTGAGCGCAGCATTGCATCAAAGAAAGCTTTCAGATTTTGATCGTTGACAGACAGCTGCTCAAATGTCTTGGACGGCTGCGCCTTCTCGGCATCAGTTATTGTTGCACTCGCTGGCGTAGTTAACCTAACGGGCAGCTGTCCGTTGTTGACCGCTGGCGACGCCAATGTCTGCGGTTTGTCCACTTTAATCTTCAGAATCACATCACCGATTTGCAGCTGAATGGGCGTTTTGCTGCCGGTGCTTGTCGTTGCGACACTAGTTACGGTTGCTGTTGTTGAGGGCAACGGTCCATTGATATTCGAAAATGAGCTTAAGGTGTCAGAGTCCATTGTCACTGTGGAAGTGGGAATGGTTTGCGATTGACTAACTGTTGGAACTCGCTGTGGATGCGAGTCCATTTCGCGCGTTTTCACATAGCGACTCGGCCTGGGCCTGCGCGGACGTATATAAGGCGTCATGAACTTGATGTACTTGTAGTAGTGCCAGTCATCCAAGTGTATGTACTGATCATCGGGATTGTCTGTTTTCGGTATGTAGCGACGCAGCGTCTTCTTCTCCACGCTCTCCGAATGCTGCCGAAGATGAGAGACCAGCGCACGCCATTTGTTTTTGGTTTCCTCCGCTTGGTAAATAAAATAAAAGCATTTGACAAACAATGTTTACAATCACATAGACCAATTGTAGGGTGGTTATGTAGTCTGCTCTTTTACTCACTCTTCGAGTAACCGCAACGTCTGGTTATCTCATCCCAAAGTTTTTGTCGTTCCCAGCGCTGCCGGCTTATCTGCGGATTATACAGCTGTGGATATTTCTCAACCGTTTGTATTAGATCGATTGTTTTGGCGTGAGGAAACCCGTAGTTGGACATTGCAGTGCAGCACCAGCTGACGGCACCTTCACACACGACAACTACGACGTAATAACTTTAATTCATTTGCCCGATGCGGTCACGCAAGTTGTGCGTTTATTCAGCAATGAACTAGCAACAGCAGAGTGACAGCTGCTCGCAAGTTAATGCAGAGCTTAAAGCTGCTGAAGCGAGCTTTTCAATTTTTTAAAGCTTGTCTGCTTTATTGCCTGTACACATTCGGCAACAATAACAAAAAGTAAACGTAGACAATAACAAAAAGTAAAAGAAGACTTTTTGTTCTTGTTCCACTTTATATAAAATTCGTTTTAAAATAAATAAACTTGCTAACTTTGATTTCATTTACACTTTAAAACTCTAAAAAGCTAATCCCAAATATGCCGCCACTCTACGTTTCTTCCGCCTCAGCTTCGGCTCTAACCACCGACTGCAACAGTTCACGTTTTACTCGGCGTTGCAAGTGCGCCGGCAGCACACGTGTGGCACGAAACATGGCATCAAAGAAGCTACTCAGAGCGCCTTGCTCCTCGGCCAGTTCAGCGCTGCTGAGCGGCGGCACATCTAAATGCAGTATGGCTGTCTGCAGCTGCGTCTCGGCAGCTGCTGCTCGTTGTGTTGTTGTTGTTGTTGTTGTTGTTGGGGCAGCTGGTGTGGTTACAGTTGCACTGGCAGTGGTGTCCGTTTTGTTCTTCGCTGTCGATGACGATGACGACCGCAACACAATGGGCTTGGCCAACTCAATGAGCCGCTCCAGCTCAGGATCGGTGCCTTTGATGCGAAACGGTGCAATGAAACGCATGTCGCTGTAATAGCTCCACGTCCTACTGCCCAGACGGTCGTTGGCTGTGTCGTTGAGCACCTCGTTCGGCAGTGGCCCGATTTCGGTCTCGTCGTAGTTGGCGCGCACAAGTCGTATTAGCTCGTTGCGATAGAAAACGGTAAAGTTGTGATGTAGTTTCTTCCAGTAGTTTTGCGCTTCGTTGGCTGTAACGAATAAGCGAAACGATTTTAGTAGCGTTTTAAAAAGCAAAATATTAGTATTAATATTAGAGGCATTCAAAGGTACATGAGGACAGGGGCGGATGCAGAAAAATATTTTGGGGGTTTCAAAAAGTAATTATTTAATATTCATAAAATGCCAAAAATGCCTTTTTATTTGTATGTAGTTTTAAAGTCGATCCTAATATTTCGGGGGTTTCAACCCCGAAACAGCCACTAAATCCGCCACTGCATAATGATAATGACGACCAGAAGTTGAGTTGAATTCAAATCCCAATGCAAACGACAACAAATTTATTCTTACTGAAAGGGATAACGAAGTAGCTACTTACCACTTGGCAGTCCACATTCTACTGCAATTTGCTGCCAAATTTGTTCCTTCAACACCTCATCTCGGTAGCCGGGCAGCCGATAATCGTACAGTGCCATGTGCCGACGCACAGCAAGAATTAAGTTGAGTATTTGCGGATCGCGATTTGGTTGCATACGCATCTTTTATCAGTTCAAACAAGTAGTTTGTTAAACTACTCACAAGCGCCGCTCAAGCGCGCCAGTGCCAAATAGCAAAAATTTGCTGCTGGCAATGCTCTTCCGCACAAGCACTCAACTCGAAAAATACACACAAAGCACTAATCCGTCCTTGCCACTCTACTTGCTGACTTCATACTAAATTCATGGCAGCGCTGCTGACGTCTCTTTGCACAGACAACAAATGAACGAACTCTATTCAGCACATGAACGCAGTGCAAGCGATGAACACTGCGAATGACCACGTAAAAATGCATACAAAGAATGAACAAAAAACACAATGTGCTTCTTTGATTCATTTCACGAATACAAAGGATACAAAGGAGGATTTGTTCGGTACAAATTCGGTTTTATTAGTATTTCTAGGCTACAGGTAACAATCGACAACCTTTCTCCCGCACTGCTATGGGATTTTCCCGAAGAGATCCTCCAATTTTACCGTCGTGCCATCCGCATACACATAAGTGCTGTCTTCCGTGCCATCGTCGTCATCTTCTACCGTGCCCGCCTGTCGTTCGTTGGCAAAATGTGCATCGCTTACAACAATGGTGGTGCGCTTCTGGCGACCACCGCGTCCCAGTGTGCCCATACAACCCTCGAACAGTATGTCCGCAATAGCTTTGCGTGCATGTATTCGCTGATCACTCGACATCTCCTCGTACTGTATGGCCCACGATTTGGCCAGTATCTCTGTAGATTCACTGATCTGCCCTGCGGCGGTAGTTTCAGTATTTTCCGTAAAAGTGGACACATTTCGCAGCAACTGCGTCTTTGCTATTGACTGTTTTTTACTAGTGGCATTGTCAGCTGCCAGAACCTCAGCCTTGCCACATAGTTCCTCCTCTTGTTCGATCTCCTCCAGGATTTCGCTCGCCTCTATAGGATCATCCATAAGCTCCTGATATGACTTTGTATCCTCATTGTAGGTCTCTCCATTTTGCGTACTCGAACCTGAATTCGTGTGCTGCAGCGAGAAGGTGTGAAATTGATTCTGGAACTGTTGCTGAAAGGATTTTTCATCGCTGTACTCCACATTCTCCAACATCTCTTCCGATTCAATGGCATTGTCGCCATCATACTTTTCGTACTGCAGCATATCGGCTTCATACTCATAGTCCTCGTCCGGTGATATTTGCTGGTGATTGTTTGGTGTCAACGGCGTTGCGTCTCCTTCACGCTTGGGCCTGAAGAGTTTCAAGTGTTTTCGTCGCTGAAAAACGTATACTATAATGCTTTCAACTTTGCTTTGGAACATAACATTCAAATGATTATAATTATTTGTATAATAACTGATACTTATGCTTCACTTTTTAATGTTGAAATGAAAACAAAATTGTCTCAGAACACAATGTCCATGACATGAAAAGAATTTCCAGTCTTCATAATTTCTAAATTATGTACATTTCTTGTCAAATAAAAAGTCGTTAGTTCTCGTTTCTTCATTACCACTTCTTTGTAAAACATAAAAAATGCTCTCGCATTTACATACAAAAATTGTCACCTAAAACATCAAATAGTTGCAGTCAACCTTTACTTACGCCACTCTTTAATATACACTTTTCTCCATCGGAACTGCGTTTCTTCTCCCTGCGCGATTCCTGGCTCCGCAAAAAGCTCAGCATATCAAAGTACCAGAGCGTCGTCTTGTACCGCTTGCCCATCACCTGACTCATGTTGATGCGGGTACATTCGCGCCGATAGTTGGTGCGGAAGATGTTTATCTTGCGTAGTACGTCTTCGCGGTCGGCATTCGGCTCCAATTCGCGCAGCTTTTCCACCATTATGTCGTAGGCGTCCGCCTTGGCACTGCGCTCTTTGTACAGCGGATTGTGCATGTCCCACAGTGCCGGCAGACTCTCGTACAGCGCAAAGAACTCCGTCCAGAATCCGCGGTCGTTTATCGAGTGTGCCGATTGGCGCGCTGCGGCCATTTTTTTCGCCGCTTGCTTGAATAGGAATTGCACGCCAAGTGAGTCAATCAATACAAAAACAACAATACAAAGCGAAACACTGTAAAACGTTCACCCGCTCAATCACAACTCGCTTGCCCGCCTGGCTTGAACGCTGGCATTCAACTGAGTCAAGCACCTTCACTGCACGTCTTTCCTTGCCCTGTTGCTTTGTTAAAATTTCTTTGCTTGCTTGTGGAACATTTTGCTGGTCGATTTATCTGTGTTCATTCGTTCGTTTTCACTCGCCGCAGCGAATATTCAGCCGATTGCTGTTTGCTGTTTGCGGTGTGCTTGGCGAATGCTTGCGCCAGATGTCGGCCGAGGGCTTGTTGAATTTGCTTGCACGCTGGCGTTCGCTTTGCTAGCTATGCGCTACACTCGGGAATGTGCGATTCGAGGGAATTTTGTAAGTGTTATTTTAATTTATTGTAGCTGCTGCTTTCTTCTGCGAAAAACAACTTGATAGATAAAGAACGTTTCAGAAATAAGTAAAAAAAGTGTTCTTGCTAATTTATTATGTTATGTTATTATAAAATATCGGATTTATATGCAAAAACTATGCAAAAAATGCAAAAATATGCAAACAAATGCAAATATTCAGTGCATATGTTAGCACATTCTTAATATTTTTCAACAAAACTAGTTTCTGTCTTGGTCCCGTTCAAATCGGAAGCTCCAAACAAATATGCACTTGCATATAATTCCGATCCCTAGTTATTATGTATTATGTTTACAACTAAAGAAACTTACTATTGGGTTGTTTTTCGGCCTAATATGTACTGCTTACTTAGTTGTTTAGATTAAGCCGAGTCCATACCTCAGCTGGTTGTCCACGAGCAAAACCACCTGCTTGTAATAATTTTTAAATATATCTTTTAATTTGTTTTGTATTCATAAACTCAAACTGCGCGGGAACAAGCTGAAACATTGTCCACAATGTGTGCACAATGGAAACCACGTGCCCCCAGTCCCACAAGGGATTTACAGAAACCAATGATTTTGTTGAATGCATTTTATATTAGTTGTTGTTGTACAACTCCAAAAGCATCTCAGCAGCTGGCTTGGGTAATTATATTAGGTATTAGTAAACAAAATTAAATAAATCTTGTTTGTGAGAAACTCAGCCGAACATTGTTCATGCAGGTTCATGGTCAGTTAAGGGTTGTTATCAGTTTCGGATTCAGGGGGGGAGGGGGTTGGGGGTTGAAATCCCCGAATTATTATAATAAAAAGAGGTGCCTATGCGAGAATAACCGGTAGAATTTCAAAGTTTTACTAGGGTTTCATAAAAACCAACTGAGACACAATATTTACATGATTCAAAAAGCAGTCTACTAAGGATGAAATAGAGAATGAATCGAATTTTTTAAATCCTGTATTGCTAATTGTTTGTTTGTCGAAAACAAACAACAATGTTTGACACAAGCGGAAAACAACGGCAGTAACAAAAATGACGCTTTCAAACTGCAACTGGGACGAAATATACTGTTCACAACAACAACCGAGGAGACACTAACTGATCCTACGTCTCGCTGCGGCAATGCAACGTTATTTCGCGAGAATCTTCAAACAGTTGTTTACATAACACACTGCTGAAAAGTTCCGATAATATAAACGTCCACAAAGAGTTAAAACAAAAAACTATTTTTTTTTTATTCTCTCGTAATGAAATTAGATCATTTATAACGTATTAGAAATTTATTTTGGATAGAGTTCTCTCGCAATGCGAATAGTAAAGCGCTACAAGGCGCGGGCCGATATATCGGCTCTGGCACTTCTCGCTAGTGCAGCAAGAGCCGATATATCGGCCTCCGGCACTAAAAGAGTTAAGGTCGAGTTTAAAACTACATATAAATTATAAATCATTTTATGAATATTAAAGAGTTACTGTTCAAAATTTCCGGCCCCATCAAAATATTTTTCTAAATCCGCCTCTGGTTGATACGAAATTTGTTGTTCAACGATAATAAAGCCACTTTTCTTAAATTTCCTACTTCTTTAAAATCGTCTAAGAAAATATATATGTAGAACCTTTCTCTCTTAACTAAAACTCCAATCAGTTATAATTGAGAACAATGACGTTCTAATCAGTTCCAACTATGAATTTAATTACACACCTCTTTTGCACAAAGCCCTCTGTGGCAGCTTTTGCTGCGCGCAAGCTTTATGTATTTCTACGTTTACGCTTTCTCAGCACTTCGCTTCGCACAGTCCCTGTCCTCCTTCTCTCCTTTTGCTCCTGCACCTAGCAACAATAACAACAAAGCACCGTATCAACAGTTAATCAAAAATCGCATCGGATGCAGCAGCGCGGCACCTTACAACTGTTGCTATTGCCATAACAATTGCTGCACCTCCCTCCCTCTCTTATCCTACATTTGCCGAATGGCAACGATAACGAACTGGCGCTTTCACCGCTACGCCTTGCTGACGCTCTCTGCGACGACTTGGTGTCGGCCGCGTTCTTTCGACGAAGCTTGTGCTCTGCCCATAGCGGCTGGACCGACTACGAGTACCCATCGCAAGAGCAGCAACAACAGCTTCGGTTCGGCGTAGCTCTATTTTTCGTACTGCTTGACTACCATTCAGCCGGCGTAAGCACGAGTATGTGTCTGTGTGCGGGAATGGCTCTTGTTCGGGCCCGAGCGACAGCCGTGGACGCAGATGTGTTTTGGCTTGTTGGAGCTGCTTTCCTGTGTTATGCGCTCAGTCATTCGCCGGGCTCCTTGTCAATTTCACGTGCTTCGTGGCAAGCGAGCGTGTGTGCGTGCGTGTGTGTGTGTGTACGTTTGCAGTGTTGCTGCAACGATTGTTTACAAGTTTGTTGGCTTCGTGTTTTGGGCTACGACGACGACGACAACGTTTATTTTGCTCGGGATTTTTCGCAGTGCCATAAAGGTCGTTAAGCCGAAGACGCGTCGTTGCGGCAGCAGAGTGCGCTACATTCAACCCTCGGTTCTGCAGACGTGCTTCAGCGCAAGGAGTCTTCACTAAACCCGTACTAACAGCTTCTAGTTCCGACGAGCGCACAACACAAAGCATTCATGGTGAGTCAAAGGAACACTAGATTTTTAATTTTTTTTTAAATTATTGAAATGCTATTTTTTTTTTTATCTCCAACAGCCGAGCAAGTACGTGCGGGAACGAATGTCAATGAAGAACAAGCCCCGCAAGGTGCTCAATCTGGAGGAGCGCGTGCTGGCCATTCGCCTCTACCAGCAGACGCCGGTGTACCAGCGCGTCGCTACCGTATTCAAGTGCAGCTGGGAGCAGATCAAGAACGTCGTGCGCAACAGTGATGAGATTCTGCAGTACTATAAACGGTGCCAGGTCATCGAGCCCACGGACAGCGCACATTACGTGCGCTACAAGAAGATCAACTTTCTCGGCAGTGCCATGTACGAGTTCATCAAGCGGGCGTACTACTACCGCAGTGCGACGCTCAACAACGAGACGCTGCGCAAGAAAGCGCTGCAATTTCGCGACATTTTGAAAATTGACAGATTCTACCCGAACTGGGCGTGGGTGGCGGACTTCAAGCATGTCTTCAATATCGATTTTGAGCGCTTGCACACACTAATTATACATGAGTCGCCGCACAAATCATTGGACGTCAGCGACATCGTGGCGCACTGCACACGCACCGTGGAGCGCACTTTGGCCTGTAGCGGCAAGATAAAATCAGCGAAGGGGGCAGCTGCCAATAAAAGCAATGCCGCCGACGATTACGACTCTGCCGAGGAAGATTTTGAAAATGCAGACGATGGCTCGATTATTGGAAGACTCGAGCAGGATGACGCCGAGGACGTGGCGGCCGTAAGCGAAGGTGATGACTTCAAGGACCAATACCTGGATGAGGGGGATGCGGACGACGATGAAATCAACGAGAATGAAGAGGGACCCACCATTGATTTCGGCACATATGAATATGACGGTGAGATGCAGGAGTTACGCGCAGCAACGCCTACTCCGCCTGCAGCAGATGCGCAAACAACGGCAACAAAAGCAACAACAGCCAATTCGCTACCGGCAAACTCACCGATGCGAACGGAATTGCAGGCAGCGCACTCACCAGTCGTGCAAATCAAAGTGGAGTGTCGCAGCCGTAGTCCAAGTCCAGTAAGCAACACTGCAATGCCGCCGCCCCCCGCCAACAGGTCAGCGCATGGGAAAACCTCTACAGCGACCGTTGAGCCCAGCAACTGCATACTTGAAACGACAAACACGAACGCAACGACGACGACGACGACGGGTTCTATCAGCAGCTACGCTGAAGCGCTGCAGTGGCTGCGGCCACTGGAGGATTTCGCGTATCAGGAAGAAGACTTTCATGCGGTTAACTTTTTAGCGCAACTCGCACAATTGTACGAACGACGGGCCAAGCAACCGAAAACGTTTCATACTGCTTGAGTTGAAATGGGGGACTCGTTGTTTAACGCGAGAGCCGCAAGAATTGCATTGCGCACGGGTGACAGACGAAGACGTTATGTGTTAAATTTAGGTTAGTTTTAATGTTATTTAAATAAAGTGAAATGTCTTATTTTTTAAAATAATCATAGCACGTCAGAGGGAATATATTTTGTATAAATTTAGTTTTTAAATTGTTACAAATCGATCAGCGCTCATCCGAATCGACGTAAGCGTTATCACACAATCAACAGTATCAGCCCCCGGTGCGTTCGTTTAAAATTATTTAACAGCCATGCTCAAGCCCGTACCGAGAGCGTGCACAATGGGTTCTAATTATAAACGTCAGCCACTACAACAACAACAAACACGTCACATACATTGTTGTCGCATACACTGTGGCGAGCGCACTGCTGATGCGAGAGAGCAATGACGCGAACACATCTGAGTGGGCAGACATGCGCACTAGAGTCGGCAGCAGCAGGAGCGCTGGGGCGCTGTTGTGTTCTGATGTGGACTTTACGACATGTACGCGCATATAGTATATAGTAGTACAGCTGCACACACACGTACACCGATGAGTATTTATGGGCTACTTTGCTAGAACTTTGTGCTGACAGACCACAATCGCCTAGCAAAACTCCGTCTTTGGCTGATTATAGCAAAAGGCATTTATTTATTAAAGTTTCAGTTGCACTCGGCAACTTTGGGTGCATGCGCTATAATATCCAGCCCTGGTATGATTCGGGGCCCAACTCTTGTGAGTGCTAGAATGGAAACTATGCTGGCCTTGAAATAGCTCGCCTGAGAAAACGATTGTCGTATGTGCTATTAAATTCAATGGAACATACGACATTCAATTTCTGAGGCGACGTTGTGGATGAAGTACGCAGTTGTGTTCAAGAAGTTTACAAATGATTCTTTATTTTGGCAGTATTCCTGCGCTGTATGTACAGGGCTATTTGTAGCACTAAGTGAGTACACTGAACGTAAAGTTATGCTTTGACTGCTTCAGTTAAACATACATACTAAGTTATTCTACTCAGTTCGTTAAGAAATTTTAATTTTCCTTGAGAAAATATGGGTTTGGGGCTTATTGACTATGGTAATAGCTATAGACTTTGGTTTTCAGAAAAAATGTAAGAAAGCGTTATGCTCTCAGTCCACATCAACGTCCTCGTCACCGTCCATTTCGCGCAGCACTTCGTCGGCACGCGTTATCAGTCCGATCAGTCGAAAGTTCTCACGCACCAGTGCGAAATCCTCGACCAGTTTCAGGTACTTGCGTGCCTCCGCGCAACTCTTTATTGCCGGCAATGGTATCTCGTCCGCATTGTGTTTTCGCTTGTTCGCCAGGCGGCTTAGCACGGCGGCGGGCGCTTTCGTTAGCGGCGGCAGTGGCGGTGTGAAGGTCGACGAGCGTAACTGTACCGGAATGCTGGTCATGACGTTGGCTGCAGTGGTGGCCGTCTTTTCCTGCGGTGCGTTTGGTGTGCCAGACTTCGCTTGAGATGCAGTGGAATTGGTCTGTGCAGTCGTCACTACGGAACTCTCATTCTGTATGAGTTTACGCAGCCGTGACAGCGCCAAATTGTCGTCGTCCGTCTCTTCGTCCATTTCGGCATTTAAATCTGCTTCCATAATCATTTGATTGATGGCCTCTGTGGTGGTTTTCTTGGTCGCTATTACATTTCTTGTATCTGTTCGCGTGTTTTTCTCCACTGACGTTCGAGCCGCTTCAGCCACATCCTGCATATCTCCTTCCTCGTCGGAGATGTATTCCTGTTTGATATGTATGGGCTCGTCTTCGGGCTCTTGCTTGATTTCCTGCTTGATCTCCACCATTGGTGGCGGCACAGTCTGCTTATCGCTGTTCGCTGCTGGTTGCTGCACATTCTGCGGATTAGCTATAGTCGTCAGCGGTATTATGGTCATGGTCATTGGCGAGGTGCCCGGCACCTGACCGGCAGGTGCTATGGGCGTGGCCACCAACACCTTCTGTGGCATGCCCGCTCTGTTGCCCTGCAACGGCAGTGCCACCAACTGCCGTATGGGCTGCAGCTGTGGCATTGTTTTCGACGTGGACTGTTCCGCATTGCTTCTTTCATTGTTGTTTTGGTTTGTCAGGCTGGCTGTCTTTGTTTTAGATTTTGCTTTCGTTTTCTTGTCAACATCATTACTGTTCACTGATTCGCATTCATTGGCGTTTTCATCTTTATCATCGTCCTCCGTATCGGATGTGGCTGCATCCGGCGTGCACTCGCTCAGCACATCCTTCATCACGTCCTTTATTTGCACCGAGTAGCCCTGCGTGTAGCCGATCTTCAAAAGTTTGCTATCCTGCTGATTAATCTTGTAGGTCTGCCGAAATTTGTCGCACCACTCCTGATGGGGGAAAAAGTTCTGCAGCCCCATGGCGCTCTTGAACTGCAGCGCCACCTTTTGAATTAGACCGTCGGTGATCTTGATGTCCTGATAGTACATCATGCGGCGCATCCAGTCATAGACGGCCTTGCCCAGCATAGACACGCGCACCACCTTCATCTCCAACGTTTTCGCGTCCTGACAGCGGCGCGTGCGCTGCTCCCACGCCTTGAGTATGGCGTCCTTGTGCTGCACGATGCGCTTTATCTGGTCGGGGCTGCAGTGAAACATGCGTCCGATGCGCTTGTAGACGGGCACCTTTTCATATTCGCGCAATGCAGCGACCTTCTCATTGAGGGCCAGCACATTTTTGCGCTTGATGCGGTTGTCATACAACACCTTCTCGGTGGGCGTAGGCGGCGGACTCTGAAAGTACGAATGAACGCGAGAGTGCAATTTATTGAGCAAAAAATATTATTATTTAGAGGCAAAGCGATGGAAGGAATCTAAAGATAAACTTTAGTTTGGGTAAAGGGATATTTTGATATGTAAATGTTGAACCGTTTCCCTTATTTGAGTGCAGTTCCTTCTGCCCCATGAATTCTGTATACAGTCGTGTCTGGGTATAATGAACACCTCGATATAGTGAACACCCAAATTTTGACATGGATAATCTAAATATTGAACAAAATTTTGAAAACAATTTCAAGCAAAAATTAAAAATTCTGTTTTGAGCAAATAAAACGATTTTTTTTTGCAAAATTTTAACCTTGATAAATGAACAACCTCAATACTGTAAACAGGCCTTGCAATAATTAGTTCACTATATCCAGTCAGGACTGTATTCTGAAAAACATATGTATATTTTCTATATCGTCATTTCAAAACCCCAATAGCCGTTGCCATAGTTTAAGCGAATCAAATTAAAAATTCAATGAACACAAACGCAGCGCCTCAACCCTAACTTCACCCATCGCACTGCATCCCCTCTCCCAACAATGACAATAGCACTGCTTCAGCGCGCCGCCGCTTACCGCTGTCTCTTCCTTTTCTCTTTCCTTAATTTTCATGACGTCGCTACTGGGTCGTGCGGCAGTTGCGCTGTTGGTGCCACCGCTTCTGCTTCTTATTCTGCTCCTCCGCCTGCTGCTGCTGCCGGCGCCGCCGCCGCTACCGCTGTTTCTGTTTCGTGCTTTCTGCCGTGGTTTACCCCGCGACAGCAATAAATTTCGCAAGCTTCGCAGTTTTGTTGGCCCCAGCGTGTGTGCGTCTCGGAGTTCGACTGCTCAACTATGTGTGTGT
Source organism: Melieria omissa (assembly GCA_963971225.1). Taxonomy (NCBI): domain Eukaryota; kingdom Metazoa; phylum Arthropoda; class Insecta; order Diptera; family Ulidiidae; genus Melieria; species Melieria omissa. The sequence goes on along the minus strand of OZ020268.1, from coordinate 119,860,768 downwards.
GCGTGTGTTTTTGGTGTGCGGGGGGTTGGCCGTCTGCTCGGACAATACGGCACGGAGCTGGGCTGGCGGCTGCGATTGTTCACGTTCGGAACGTTGCTGCTGCTGTTGTTGTAGTTTTAGTTGCTGTTTCTGCTGCTGTTTTATACAACTGAATGCACTTGCGGCTGGCAGCTATCGCGCTGATAGCATTTAAAAATTGTAATTTCTTTGATTTGTCGCAGCGAACAGCTAACTACACGAAATGGCACTGCAATGACAAAAACAAATGGCGTTGCGCTTTGCGCTGCGTCGAGAACTTCCAAGTGGACGACAGGCTGGCGTGCAGGCAATCAGTTGTCTGTGTCTGGCTCGGCTCGTTGGGGTGGTGGGCACACGCGGCAAAAATTCGACTCACAATTCCAACCAGATTCCCAGAGTATCACGTCTCAACTAGAACGTTGCGTTTGTCTAAAAGCGGAAACAACCAGCGTCAGCGTCAGACCCAGCCAGCCAGCCAGCCGCAGACCCAGAGACCGTGCACTGCGGAGAGTGCGAGCGCGCACACGCTGGGCCGTCTCTTTGCGCCTGCTCTCTCACCCTGACACCGCTCTTCGGCCGGCGCAGCGCTACCAATTCGCTAGCGTTCACCATATCGCCGACCGATTTATTGTGGCTGTTCGCATAGCTGCAGCTGTTCTGGTTCGTGGTTGTTGTTGTTGGCGACGTGTTATTTTTGAAATTCGCTTTCGTTTGACTGAGTCGTGCTGTCGGCTGGTTAGCTGGCACTGCGGTGCGCATATGCACATTTGTCGGCGACCCTCGCCCAACACACACAAGCCGAACAGTACCCCGGGCCCCCTTCGCCGACAGGCAACAACTGAGAACAGTTGCGGTAATTGGCATTATCGGTCATACGATTTTATTTACTTTAATTTTTTTTATTTTCCAATGGTCAACAAAAGTGGGTGGGATGTCGAGAAGTTTGCGTTTATCTGCGCTGCCAAAAATGTTGCCGCATTTCGCATAGAGGCAGTGACGCAGTGCGACGACGCAGTAGCGACCGTTGCAAAGGCGAGGCAACGCTTCGCTTTCGGTAACTTGAGTTTCTAGCTGGCAACTTAAGTTCAATAAATGCCTTTGACCTGCAATTAAATGTGAGCGCCGCCCTGTGCAGTGCCGAAGTTTAATTGCAGCGTGCACCCTATGCGCATTGCGGCGGACTTTTCGGGCGTTTTCGGCGACGCTTACTAACAAGTAATCAATATAAAAGTTATTTCTAATTTACTGCGATAAGTTGGTCGGTGTCAATTAGCGATTCTGAAACAGTTAAAGAAACTGCACAGGTTCCACAGACCTACGGACGGTGGTAGCAGTCATTTTAACAACCGGAATTTTGGTAAAATACGTACATGACACCTTTTGTTGTTGTTTAGTACTAAGCAGTTATTAGTCCGACCTTGAATTGTTCATGTTCCACATTCGATTCAATGAATTAGTAAACCAAGAATTTAAGTTCCTACAAATCGTTTACATTGTGTGAATTCTAGAATCGGTTAAGCAAGAAAAGGAATTCGCATTCATTTCAGTTAAACGAGCTTTTGTGGCAAAAGTCCATATCTATTTACAAATATGTACATACATATATAAATATATAGTGTCTATATATTCATAAACACATCCACAAAAACAGTTTATGACAGTCGCGTTCAGCGATTATTTCAAAACCCCATTTTGAGCTTTGAAGTTTGCACCGCACTGCACTTAAAGTTCAATAAAGGCATTCAGTGTTTGTGAAAATGTGCAATTTTCACATTTTGTTGTTCGTATCTACGTGCATACAGCGCAAATGAAAATCTCAATTTGATTTCAACGAACTCGCACGAAAAAATACTTGTGTAGTATTTATAATTCCAAACAAAAACTCTGTACACGCGCCTCTGTTCAGTGCCGAAATCGAAACAAATTCTTTGCAATTCATTTCCACGCAATCTTCTGGTGCCTTTCTTTAGCATTAATTGTTTGATTTCTTTGTTTTTGCGCTTGTGGTGACGTTATGCCGCGCGTGCTAGTACGTCGAAACGACAGCGAACAGCAGCGGCGCCAGCACGCTGCAATTGCGCATGTCAAGCAATTCTTATCGCCGTCGTTGTTGAACCGTGCTGCTCTCGTGCTCTCAACTGTGACGGCCGTCAGTCTTCCCACCCCACGACGGGCGATTTGGTGGTCGCTCAACGCTCTCGGCAACGCACATGTAGTAAACAAACGAACGAACGCGGCGAGACGAGGAACGCCGCTAAAATTAGACGACACGCCAGCAAAGTAACGCATCGGCCCAATGGGTCGAAAGGGGCGCAAGGGTAGTGCTGACTACTACTGGGCATGTGCGCTTGTTCGTTTTGTTTTGTTTTGCTGCGACTTATCGCTAGTTTGCTTTTGTGCGTTTTGTTTTTGATGTTTGTGTTGCTGCTGAAAGTGGTGAATGATTTTCGCGGAGCTTTAAAGCTTTCGATGCGAATGAATGCAGCATTGCCAGCTGTTAAAATTTCGTGAGTAATGAATGCAGCTGCTGTCACGAAAATGAAATTGTGTGAGGAAAAAGTAAAATGTAAATGAATTCAGCAGGTTAAAGTGCGGGCAAAACAAATCGTAAAGTAAAAGGATTAAAAAACTTTGGGGCGGCGCTGAATAAGTTGCACGGCGATGTCAACAATAAACTTTGCGACACGCACAAGAATCTATAAATGAATGCTAGTCGAACGAAAATGAACAAACAATTAATAGCAATGAATTTGTTATTACTGCAAGTTGGTGCAGACTTGTCACTGGAGTAGTGCGTTTACCTTATGTGAGGTTGTTTATAATATTTAGTATTGTGGCAAATTCGAAGGTAATGTACATTTTGAAAATTCTGCTGGCATTGTTTGTTTTAATCTTAACTTAATCTTAATGCTTGCTAGTGCCCATCATGCCATGGCCAGCTTGGAGCCAACGGTGATGGTGAAGCAGGAACTTGAAGAGGATGCAAGCGCTGAGGAGATGCTATATGCCACATCGTCCCTGTCGCCCATTTACTGTGACATCAAGCATGAAGAACCGATTCATATAAAAAACGAAGCCGACTGCACGCCCAGCTGCAGCCAGCTGCCCACATTGCAGCCGGCTGAGGTCAACAGCATCCATCGCAATGAATTTGCCGAAAGCTTTGTCGCCTACGAACTGGAAGCGCCACCAGCTACTGCAGCCATAACTACAACAATAACAAACAGCGGCCAGCCGGCACCTCCGCCGCCCACTCTACTCAATACCAGATTACGCAAAAAAGCCAGAGCGGACGCCACTATTGCACCCTACACGCGCGCTGCAACGAAAACAAAAGTCGCTGCTACCGCACAAGTTGCCACCGCGCCCGCAAAGTCCAGCCGCGAGCTAAAGGTTAAGTGCCTATGTCGCCTGAGCAATCAGCGGGGAAATATGAGCGTGTCGGATGGTCTCGAACTGAAGCAGTTCTTCGAGGAAATGTTCAACGAAACGCGCCGATTGACGCAGGCGCAGCAACGTGCAGTGAAGCTGACGCTGTTGGATGCAGTCTGCCAAGCGGAGGATGACATGGAGGCGGGCAAGTGTTGTGCGAGGTGCTGCACATAGCTGCTGGAACTAAAAAGTAGGTGTAAGAATCAGCGAGTAGGTGTATTTAGAGGAATACATTTAATTATTAAGTAAACTATTAAGGACTTAAAAGGAGTTATTCACCTTAATCTATTTGAAAAGTCTGTTAGCGTTGTTAGTTTCAAACATATTTAAATTTCTGTATGGTCAGTCAGTAGAGAAACTTTTCATATGTATATATGTGCCATATACGATCATCTGCCTGAAGAAAGTGGGCCTAGTTAGTACATTTTTAAGTAGCGTTTCTTTCATTAACCCTTACCTTTTTTTAATATTAAAGTTAACACATTCGTCCTATTTGTGCTAATGGGTTATCGAAGGGACTATCTGTAGTCGAAAATGCATTACTGAAATTTTTGGTGGCATGCTTTCTTAATCTATTATGAGCCTTATTAACCCTTTCGAACCCGAATTTTATCCTGTGTCTCGATATTACTTTTTAGTACTTAAATCATGAATCATCTTTGTTAGACTTCTAGAGCAAGTTTACATTTGAACAATTTTAGCTTAAAAAGGTTGAAATAAATTTTGTATCAATATATTTTAATTTAAAAAAAAATAGTTCATATTTATGGAAAAATACAAAATTATTACTTTTTGATTTTGTTTAACCATAATTAAAGAAACAGGGTTTTGATCAAACGCGTCCAATTTGTAGACTTCAATTAGAACACAAACTTTCCCTGATATCGCTGCAAATAATTCGAAATTATTTTTGGGATAACAGTAAACTTTTTGTAATTTGCTTTGATTCACTTCTAAAAATATTAAATTGTTGGTGCCTACTTAAATTTAACCCAAAAATCGTCGATCGTAGCTTTTGCTATAAGATGACAAACAGGGGAAGTTGCTCACAGTCAACTTTGGGGTCGAAAGGGTTAAATATGAAATTCCGTTAAAAATTGAATTGAAAATAGCTGACAAATTCAGCGTTACCACAATACAGTGTCAGTCTAGATCATGAAATATATGAATGTAAAATTTAACTGTTGAAAAACACTTGCAAAGTTGTAACACTTCATTTCCAAAAAGCAGCTCTTTAAAATAAAACCTTCTAAAGATAAACACACCATTACATTATGAATTCAAATATTGTAATTTTTATTTTTGAAACAAAAGTTCTCATGTCAATGGATTTAAATTAAAGTTGGAATTTTACTTAGAAAATACGAGTATGTACTACGACAAGAGTTATTTACATGTGTAAGTGTTTTCAGTTTGTTTTCTTGGAGAAATATCTAAATCATCAGCAAATGGTTTGGAGTTGCAATTCGACAAATTTGCTAGTTTTATTTTCATGCTCAGTACAGTCGAACAAGATTTCTCATGCTCTTAGCTACAAAACAGCTGATGAAACAAGACCACTTTTATACAAACAAGCAGCAAATGAATTTTGCAAATTGAGTAGCTGCTGTGTGTAGGCTTTTATTAAACAGCTTCGGATCTTGCTTGATTGGCGGCATTCTCATTTCGAGCCAGTTTATTCAATTATCACAAGCCGGGAAATATGAATGAAATTTGAGCTACTGCATAGCGTAGGTTTGCTTCATTCAGATCTTTATGTTTTTGACAATATCGACTGCAGTGAAATTTTCTCAAATGCTTCGTGCTAAATATGTACTTTCTTTTGCGCAGCTTCAGTTACTTCCAACATACCACACTGCCAAACAAACTTATTTCAGATGCTTATTAAGACAATAATAACTTATTTCGTATTAAAATAAAATGTCTAGTATAAACCGTACTTTAAAGTTGAACTAACATTTAAATAAATACTTAATGCCAAAGTAATGCTTAACGGTAAACTGCTCTTGTTCTGCGTCACTCGAATACAAAGTTAATACTATTTACAGGGAAGCCACAGCGCCGCAACGCCGCGTTTTACCCCTCTAGATCAACCGTTATTGGCCGATCGCCTTTGCGCAGTATCACCTCTAGCTGTGAGATGAGCCCAATGGCGCGGAAGTTCTCCTTGAACAATGCAAAATCCTCCAGCGGCTTGAGGTATTCCAGAGCCTGCGTATAAGTGTCGAGCTCTTTGCTGGATAAATGCTTCGGCGAGGTGTGTCCATTTGTTTGACCGTTGGTGGGCTTTGGCGAATCCGCGGCCACTTCTCCATTTGGCGTTGTGTTGCCATTTGTTTTTGCTTTTGTAACCTCGTTTGTGTTGGGACTGTTAGTCAAATCTTCGATTGATTCTGCGGCAGGTCCCGTGCCATTAGTAACCGGCTGCACTTCATCGTCGTCCTCTTGCAATTTAGGTCGTTTGGCTGGATTTTGGAACGGGGTGGAACGATGCGCTGGCGACTGTGGCTGCGACTGCGGCGAGGAACGTGAGGAGGGGCGCTGCTGTGTTGGTGACGAGTAGCTGTTTTGCTGCTGCTGTCGCTCATAGTAGTAGTCGTCGTAGCCGTAGCTGCCTTGCTGACTATAAGAGGAGTCATAGCCGGACTGGTTGTGGTGTTGCTGCTGGTAGTGATTCTGTTGTTGCTGTTCCATATACGACTGATCCTTGGAATCTTCGTCGTCCTCTTCGTATTCGCCATACTGCTGCATGTAGTCAATGTACTGTTCGGGCACATTCTCCAAGTTGGCCACGCGATCAGCGCTCGTGGGCGGAAAGAGATGCTGTAGATCTTGCACAATGTCCGGTATCCAGAGTGAAGGTCCCAGCGGCTTCAGCTGATTGGTGGCCAACTTTTGCGCAAAGCCAGTCAGATGTGTCTCGCGGAAGCGATTCAACCAACGATTATCGCCCACAAAACTATTGGAGCCAATTATTTGACGTGCAGCCTGAGCTTTCTCTTTGATCATGCCGTGCGTAATGGAGCCGCGCAGCTGCGGATTCAGATTGGCGCGCACCAGCCACTCGTAGACCACAGCGTTGATGTAGGCGCACTTGCGACTGCGCTCGATCTCCTCGACCATGGCCTGTTGTTCCACTAATTTCAGATTTGAGGGCACCTCCAGCCGCAACGAGGGCACAGCCGACGCGATGAGCCGACGTCCGCCGATGCAGCTGGGTGCAAAGTGCAGCGCACACACAACTGGCTTTTTGAACGGTAGTATGCGGCTCATGGAGGCGTGGCAAGCCTGTTTCCACAGCTTGTGGAACGGATTCTCCGGTCGGGGGAACTGGAAGAACTGGAGCTGCGGATTCTGGCGCGAGTTCGACAGACAGCCGACAATGCAACAACGACGAATGGTCGGCATGATGCGGCTAACAAACCGGATTTCAAGTCAGTTATCGAAGTAGATATGCAATTAAATTGTGAACGAAAATCGCGCGCGTCAATACAGCTGATCTGAAAGGAGAAAATAAAAACAAAACTTGAGTGGAATGTTGCCAGATCGATGTGAAAGTGAATCTGTATTCAAAGTGAATCATGTTTGTGTTGTTGTTGCTATTATTGAGGCATCTAGACTCCAGATATGCCGCTTTTCGTCTGTTCGGACAAAAATTGGTCAGATTTGTTTACTTTGGTCCGCTGAAACGAATTTCGGTCCGTTTTGTGATGTTTTTATTAGTACAAAAAATTTATTAAAAATTTTATAAAAAAAATTAAATTGTAATTTAAAAATAAATTTAATTTTTTTTTCGTTGGTTGGGATCGGTTTTGGTCGGAAGTTTGGTCAGAAAACAATTTTTAAGTGGCAACACTGCTTGACTCACATATATATTTAGGTTTTCAATTTATTTTAAATACAGATATGCATAAAAATGTAATGCGATTCTTGACATAAACAATAGTAAACAAGAAGGTTTAAGCTTAACGAAGTACAGGGCCTCAAGTGTTCCATCTCAAGCAAGCTACCTCAAAACAGTGGTTTTCAACTGTGGTACCAATACCTCCTACAGTATGTGAGGCCTCTAAAGTTGGGATATGTTTAAGAACCGCTGCTTTGAAGGATGTGTTAACTCCTGCAAATATTCAAATGGTCAGTTTTTGATTTGAATGAATTTGTTGCTGCATTCCTTGAATTTATTGCTCAGCATCCAGCATGATGATGCAGACTCACCTTAGGCTCGAAGGTTTTTAAACAACTTAATAACTTAATACTTTTTATACACATTAAGCTTTGATGGAATGCTGCCTTTGCAGTCTTCGAGATAAGACGCGTTTCCTAATCTTATCGCTTAATAGTGAACAGGTACTCTAGGCGCCTCAACTAATTAGTTTCCCAGCATTTCAAAACCATAAATTAGGCAGCAAAGCCCATTGTGTTATTAAAATAAGGATGGTTCCAAGTAAAAAACGTAAACAGTTCAAAAGTCGAAACCAAATCCAGCTGGCGTTCAGCTGCCAACTAGCGAAGGCTGCCAAAATAAAATATGAGCTACACAAGCAATTTTGTGAGGTTTCTTTGGACATTTAAACCTTCACCAGACCTACACATATACACACACACAAAGACGTTATATTTCAGTTAATAAGTAGGTATACCTACTGATATACAAATATAAGTATGAGATATAATACCCACGCTTTAGAAGCTTTAACTTGATAGTTCAACGCTTTTCTGCACTAACACTGTGCAACTGCAACTTTAACACAAAAAAGCTTGGAATACATGGAAGTGGAAGTTAGTGTTTGCTTATAGTTTTAAACTCTTTGAAACCTTTTAAAGAATCAAGTTTTCATTATAAATAAATAAGAGTACTTATGTACATCTAATCTAGATGACAGTTGTGAATATTTTGGAGTACAGTCGTGTCTGGGTATAGTGAACACCTCGATATAGTGAACACCCAAATTATTACATGGAGTACTCTAAATAGTGAACAAACGAAAACCTCTATATAGTGAACAAAATTTTGAAAACTATTTCAAGCAAAAAGCAACAAAAAACACAAGAAGAAATCAAAAATGAAAGGGGTATTCCCCTAATTTGTATTTTTGCTGTTGATTGTTACAAAATCAGCTGTTTCTTGATCTTAATGGTTATGTTTTTTGTCGAGTGCAAACCGATTGTGGTTGAAAGTAGGTTTTTTTAATTTTTATTATGATGATCTCTTGAATTTATATACACAAAGTGTATTTTGAACAAATAAAACCAGTTTTTGAAAACAACAGGCCTTAATAAGCAATAATTAGCTCACTATATAAAGACACGACTGTATTTTTAATTTTAATATTTTTTTAAATTTTTAAACAGTGAAATCTTTCGAATGTAAAAAATATAAAATATAAAATATAAAAAAATATATATAAAATGTAAATAAAATTATGAAATTAAAGTAATGACTTTGTAAGTTGGTAATACCAAAAACAAAATAATATTTTTATATGACAACTTTTCCTAATTTTTCTAAATGATATTGTTTAATGTTTCTAAAATCTCGCGCACATTTTCGTCTTCTATTTATCTTCATTTCCTTCATTTTAAAATAACGTAAATGGTTTAGTTAGAACTTGAAAATGTTGCCAAAAAAGTACCGATTGCCTGAATGAAAGCTTAGCACGCAATTACTCAACGTTTCATCTCTCTGATACTCTCCAATGCAAACCCACACCAAATTTGTGATGTTGTGCCAAAAGTGGATTTTTGTCGAACGGTGTAATCAAACAACTTCAACCTATACACTTCTACAGAGTTCACTCGATGCGTACACCAATCGATATAGCGCACTCACACAGTGAAATAGTTATTTCGTATTTCGTGTATGTTTTTTGTTCTCCAAGTACCAATTCCCTGCCCTAAACTGCTCGGTGTGGTCGCACAATGGCCCTGTGCACCGGCAGTGTTCATTCCCCTCAAGGTTGCCTTAATGGAAATGCTTGAGACGCTCTTGTCTTGTGCGCTAATCTTTGCAGATGCTGCCGCACATCAGGAGGGTTACTCGTACAGAGCTGTAGGTAGCCGGTGCGGTGCGGTGCGGGCCGCACGAACGTCTGTGCGATTGCATAGATACACAACAAAAATACTGGTCGAATATTCGAGTATAATGCCCGAGGGTGGTTTCCAAGACACTCGAAAGGTGCGCGCTGCCGAACTCGTCCATAACGTCCGCCGATACGCTCGAACAAACGCGTCAGCGCTCGGATATGTATCTGGCGCATTGTGAGACCCTCATTACAATCTTGAAATTCTGCTTAAAAATCTGAGCCATGCACAGTCACTGGATATAAATGTGCGCTGTACTTTTCGGTTGAGTTCTTCCGAAGCGATCGGCGCAATCAGCACAGGTAAGAATACCGCTTGGAATCGACGGCGTTAGCGTTAGCGTCAGCGGCAATGATAGTCACGGCAGCCAGCTGTGCTGAGTCATTGAGTCGTTGAGTCAGTTTGGTGGATTACAAAGCCGCTGCTTGAGAGATAGAGTTCGTCGACGCTTGATGGTATATAGACGACGCTTCCGTGCGGCGAGCATTCCCAGCGAGTGTGTGATTTCGGCCATGATTTGCGTTGCGACTTCGGTTTATGCTTCAGCGACTGCGGGCTATAGCTTTCATATCTGTCCGATGCTCAAGTGGTTTTCTATTCTAATAATTTCGCTCGCCGGCGCTCTAATTGACGACTGATGGCGAACGGGTGGGTTGCAAAGGGGGTGAAGTAGTAAGCAGCGTAGCTTCTGTGCGCAAAGTCGTAGCTGAATTCGATTTGACGAAGACTTTGCTATCATAATGCGTCGCGATTTGCTGCAAACACAACCAAATATATATGCCTACCCAGCTATGTATGTAGTCATGTAAATCTATTTTGTGTTGCTTATCATGCGAAGATAAACACTTGAATATCTGCAAAATAACAGAGCGCAGCTTTTCTAATCACAACCATCGAATGCCATTCATGCGAATACTACACTTATTTGTTGTAGGTGGTGCGATTCTGTTTCTTTCCAATGTATTTTTCTTTTTTTTTTAATTGTTAGTAGAAACCCCAAATAGAGCTCCGCTATTACTTGTTTGCCTACGTAGTTGGTTTCGATGTTCATCTTCTTGTTTCGCCATTCGAGAGTCACGCTACACCGTCTAATTGTTCTGAGCTGAGAGTTGCACACGTTGCACAGGTAAAAAGTAGTTTTTCATTTTCAGGTTAAATCTTTGCGCGCAATTCTATAGCACAATGTGATGTTGAGGCTTTATAGGCTGTGCGTGTTCAAGTCGAATTCTGACAACTTACGAGTTATGCGCTATGACGACAGCTGCAAGTACCCTACAAATATACTTGAACAGCTGACACACTGTACGTGACTATAGATGGTGAACATTTTAGATAAAAAGCGTTAAAATTCAAAGATGTATGGAAGTGAAAAAGGATGTTTCTGGTATCAAGTGAAAAGCCAACACAATTTGTGTGGGTTGGCTTATACAAAAAACTTGTTTAATTTACTATACAAATATAATTAAAAAGAAATGAATTAAAAATGAGTAAATAATAAAAAAATATAATAATTTACTATATAAAAAAAATTATTTGATAATGCAAAAAAATGGTAGAGATAAGGCTTGATTACACGTAACGAGTAGAGCGACGAGACATCAATTCTAACGAGTACTCGTTTCATCTAAACGGTAAGGCGAGTTCTTCATTGAGTCAGTGACCGATGAAAGTGGCGAGAGAGTCACTAGAATCACATTTTGTTTGCTAGGCCGAGCGACCACTACTTTACCGTTATATTTGTCTCTTTTTCGCAGCGATTCGCGGAATCGCTCGTCACATGCGGAATCGTTCGTCACATGTGGAATGCGTCACACACCACTTTTCGCTCGGTTGAGTTTAATTGCGCGAGTTGCTTAGTTCATTTTGTGCATTGTAAAACCGAACTGACTCGCCACGTGTCAAAATACGTTTGAACAACTCGTCGCTTTTGCTCGCCATCTCAATTCGCTCGGCCTAGTACCATTTTGATGTCTCGTCACTCGACTCGTTACGTTGAATCAAGCCTATAGATCTGAAAAGTGAGCGAGTGTAGTGTACAATCTTCAATCAAGTAATGACAACGTATTTGCTTCATTGTGCTATCAAGAATATGAAATCAGGTAGTTATGAGAGAACCAATTTGTAGAGACTGATTTTGTTTACACTTTGTTAGAGATGAAACTTCTTAATACAGATAAAAATTCCGCGATACTTTCAATTTGAAGAATTTTCATAAACCATAATTCTCAGAAAGTAACGTAGACCCAGAAGTGAGACTGTCAGGTTTATATGTTTAAAAAGTACAAAAACTGTCTAAAATGTAAAATTTATAAATGCAATATAAGTAATTCTAACATTCCATTAGAGGATTAGCTAACTTAAGGGGGGAAGTACCTCTCGGAGCCGAAAAAAAAGTCCTTTTTTGCGATTCAATTTGTGGAGAAATAAAATGGCGCACATAAAAATTGATATCGTTTATATTTAGAGCAATGTTTAAGGAAAAAAAAACATTTTTTACATTATGAAAAAAAAAAAATTGAATGACTTATGGTCGATCCCGTAAGACGTGTTGCCGCTGACATTGAAGTTGCCGTACACGATTCTGGCCGCAATTTTCATCTGAAATCATAAAACCAAACATTTTTTTACTCGAGAGGGTTTTTTTTATCGGATAGACTACAATCTTTGCGAAATTCGAATATTAACTATAAAAATCAGTGTTGCAAAGAAAAAACGGCTTTTTTTGCAATAATTTTCGAGTCAAAAATGGTCAAAAAATAATTTTTTTTTTACGCCTGTAGTCTATCCTGTGCAGTTTTTTATGCTCTTTAAAATAAGGGCTGGATGAAGGAAATCGGCCAACAACTTTTTTTGTAATCATGCACGCCAATTTGAAAAACATGGTTTTGAGAAAACGCCGTTTAAAGTTTGCGTCTTGCCGCCAGTCGCGCTCAGCCGCTTCGGCGCCAACCAATATCAAATGGCACAACTTCCACAATTTTGACAATAGGCTTTTGAAATTTTTTGACTGATTTCTCAATGCTTATACCTGTCGATTAAGATAATAAAAAAAAAATCGATTTTTTGAAATTTATTTTCATACTTCCCCCCTTAATGGAATCGAAAATCTTTTAGATTTATCACCATTTGAAATCTTTAGTGAGACTGTGAGGATCACTTCTGGGAATTAGGGTTAAGTGTATAGATCTCAAAGGAGACTACGTTGAAAAATAAAATAACTTTTTATCTAAAAACCTGTGTTTCATTCAAAAAGTCACGGACTTATTGACCCGCCCTCGTACGTACAACTAGACAATGCCGGGAATAAGCAAACAAATCAGAAAAAAGCATAAATTCGAACGCAGTTCAGAATGAAAATTTATATTTCAGTGTCCTCAAAACAAGTTTTGTAAGAATTGAAGAAAATTAAATTAAAATACTTGACATCAGGCGCGGATTCAGAAAAATATTTCGGGGGGGGGGGTTTAAAAAAGTAGTTCTTTAATATTTGTAAAATGCCTTTTAATTTGTATGTAGTTTTATAGGCGATCCAAATATTTCGGGGGGGGAGGCTTCAACCCCCAAAACACCCCCCTGAATCCGCCACTGCTTGACATGAGTGTAAGAATTTATCGATAGTAGAATCTATAAAGTGAGATCACTATCAAGAAAATACAGAATATTACGCAATGTTACTATAGGGTTTTGCGATGGTAAATTCGGTAAATTGGTTGTACAGTACTTCGAGGGACCGTGCAAAATGGTTCGTTTTAACCGAAAGTTTGCTTTAAAAAGGGTCCTTACTAAGCGAAAACATAAAGCGCGTACTTTTGAAATTGGTTCATATTAGACGGAAAATCGTTTTAAGCGGGTTCGTTTTAAGCGAAAAGCACTGTATTTGTTTTTGTAAAGTTAAAAAATTTACCACAAAAACCAACAATACATCTTACAAATACACAGATTGTGAATACGATTCATGTTTTTAATAACATGTTCTTATTTAATTTTAATATTTAATTTATATTTAAAACGCATTTAGAAACTATATATCATTGCTGAACAAATCGAGAACTATCTAGATAACACCGAGTTGCCAAAATAAGCACATTTAAAAGTGATAATTATCACACACACACACACGCGCCCATTCAGTTATCACACACGCATGAACGCACGCACGCACAGCCAAATCGACCGGCCATTGCAGGTGTAGTGTGTCAAAAAGCCTTTATTAGTTGCTGCTGTTGCTGCCATTCGGGCCGGTTATCTTGCGTTGCTTAATTCTTTGTATACCCATTCTTCGATTCAGAGCCCCTTTCCAACACGTTTGTGCATAGTTTGGGCCCGTTGTCACCGATGGCGTTGCTATTGTTGTTGTTGTGCTTGCAAAACCATTCAACTTTTGCCTGGCAATCATCATCACCTTCTTTAAGGGTGGCTTTCCGGTTGTTGCTATTGTCAGCAATCACACACACAACATTAAAATTATCCTGAGATGTATAAAAGTTGGACAAAAAACATTTGCTGCTCAATATTGTGCAATCCAACCACACTGTCACTGCAGCCTCACTTGCAATCAGCGTCATACATAATTGTAGCATCAGTGAAATTATCACAATTATCACTGCGTCATTATCGCCTTCGCCAAATTGTCATCGCCATATCAAGCCTGCCCCCTTATTTATCACACATGTCAAAGAACGCCATCTGCCATTTGAATACGTAAGATAGCGGCAACAATTCCAACATCAGCAACAACAACAACGTTATCAACAACAGCACCATCACCAGCAGCAACAGCAACACACCAACCTTAGCCGCAACACAAACAGCCAACACAAACGCAAACATTAACGGCAACAATAATAATATCAACAACAACAACATGTAAATGAATTTGTTTGTTTGTTTGCGATTTACCTCGTACGTACACGCTGCCACTCTCACACACGTGCAATTCTCAAGACCCCGTGCCTCGGTCGTCTCACTCGAACACACGTACTGCCCGGAACACGGCCCGCTCGCTGTCAAAGCGTTGAACGTCACTCCGCTCCACTCCGGTCGGCCTATCGGTTGGTAGTCAGTCGCACAATGCCGTTAGGCCCCTAGGCGCGGTACCGCACACCACCGCCACTCAACCGAGTACAACCAGCACAGAAATATATACAATATCTATCTATATCTGTTCGCGCACCCGTTCACTATCCGGCAAAAATGCAGAACGCAGAAATCGAAACACAAACGCTCGACCCGACTGCTCAACACTAAATGAGACGACGCTCGTCTCGTGCGCCCAAATAATACTCGTTTTTCCCATCTATAGGAAATCCTCCAAATACGCCGAGTCGAGCGTCGTCGACAACCAACAACAGCCAGCGTCAGTCGTCGTCAGTAGTAGAAAGCAAACAGCACAGTGGTGGCTTTGTGTGCACGGTAGGTACTCGCACTCGTCGTCGCCGCAGTACGGTATAGTATAGTGTGGTATGGTATGGCTGCCATGGTATACTGGCCGCCGTAGTCGGCGCTCTGGTATGGCTGTAGCTACGCTTATGGTTGCGGCGCTGCTGTGTGTTGGTTTGGACGATGATGGCTGGTTTGGTTGACGGGGATGCGGGATGCGGGACGCGCGCATGGATTATATAGCGCAGATATAATGCGAGGGCACAACAGAAGTGCGCAGTGCCAAACCCCGGCAGCGGCGCTCAGTACGACTCGCGAGCGACCCTTCCATATACAACAGCTCTCGCGACCGGCCGACAACCTCGGCTAGCTGCCTGACGAGTTGTCTGTCCGTCCGTCTGCGGGGCCGATGCAACATTCCGGGTACGATTGTGGGCGAGGGGGGCGCGACGACGGCCATCCGGCCGGGAAGTGGTGTGTCGACCAAGCGAAGCGCAACGTAGCCAAAATGTGTGCGGCGAGCGACCCCAGCAGCACACAGACGCCCAAGAAGACGACATGACGATTACGATTACGCTAACGACGACGACGGCGGCGAACGGCGACGAGCGCATGCACGAATGTAGCAACCCAGCAATCCAACCGCTGGGGCTGTCGGGGACGCACCGTGAAGAAGCGCGCGCGAACAAGTTTTTAGTTTTCTCGTTTTCCATTCAACCATCCATGAGATATTTTTTATACGGACTACTCGTCTGTGTCTGCCTCTGCCTCTGTACTGCACGATATATTCGGCGAGCGGGCGCTACTCGCCTACGTCTATCCCAATTTTGGTCGTGGCCTGACTGCGGTGCGGATTGTTCATAGTGACGCACACACCAACTCAACGCGCTATATGTAATCATCTTTATTATATGTTGGCTTGTTGTTGTTGTCATTATTGTTGTTGTTATTGTTGTTACTGATGCTGTTATAACGATAGGTAGGCCAGCTGGGCAATATTCTACAAGCTGTTGACTCCGGACGGCATTGCTCCACTGATATTGTTGCCATTTTTTGTGTGTACAACAGCAAATAAATCCAATCGGTTAGTACAATAAACGACATTCAGCTGTGCAAAAGGGCGTAACTATGTACGGTAACAATCGGACGAGGGGCTACAACCACAATCACATACATATGTACATAGGTATTAATATAATTTTAACAAGAACAGATCTCAATAAGTGATCGACTTGTTGAGTGATCGCTGTTAGCTAATTAAAGGAGGAGACGTTTGCTAATCAAGATTGTCTCTACAAACTATTTAATTAATGAGTCAACTATTTAATTGATGCTGTGTCGTGCGGAAACAATTTAAAATGCACAAGTTCCATATTTCTGAGCTGTATTTGAGGCAAAAATTGAGACAATGATTCAACTCTGAAAGTGTCAGAAAGTAAAAAAGAAAAAGTTAGTTTTGAAATTGGAAAGTTTTGAGAGAAAATGAAAATTTCGGGCTCTATTGGAGGCAAGAATTCAACTCTGAAAGTGTCAGAAAGTAAAAAAGAAAAAGTTAGTTTTGAAATTGGAAAGTTTTGAGAGAAAAATTAAAATTTCTGGGCTCTACTGGATGATTCAACTTTAAAGGTGTCCGAAAGTAAAAAAAGAAAAAGGTAGTTTTGAAATTGAAAAGTTTTGAGAGAAAATTGAAAATTTCTGGGCTCTATTGGAGGCAAGAATTGAAACAATGATTCAACTTTAAAGACGTAAGAAATAAAGTAAATTTAAAGTTAAAGGAAAGTTTTGAGAGAAAAATGAGATATGTATCTATCTAACAGTTTGCAAGCAGATTTTTGCCAAAAACCGCTTATGAACAGATCACAACAAAAGATTAATTAAAGATTTATTAAAGATTTATTCTACTTTTTATTCGTATTTCTGCATAGTTTTGTTTTATGATAAGGAATAATTTATGTTTTGTGGTTTGTTTCTTCTAATTAAATAATCATTATTGTTTTTAATGTGGCATTTTCTTTAAGATTTTAAATGTGAAAGATTAATGAAACCAATCCAAAATGAGTTTGATATTAATTTGTTGTACTTTATCTGATGCGTTTTACATCATTGACCTGTTTTTGAATGAAAAATAATCTGATTCAATAAATTAGTTATGTTCTTTTTGAATAAGTTACATATTCAATAAGATTTCAAATTTAACGAAACGCAATTTTTCTTCAGCCATTCTTTAAAATGTTATAATTTTTACATTTAATATAACATTAAATGTTTAATGTTGTAATGGTTTTCAGTTTTTATTAAAAAAGTTAATATTTATAATTAATGTAATTTATTTTATAACATTTATTTGTTTGTTTTTCATAAAAATTTCAAACCCTGTAATGTAACAATTATTTTTTTTTCTTTTTCAACAAGATTTCAAATGTAAATGGGAAAAAATTGATATTAATGTACTTCATTTTATGACATTTATTTTGTTTCTTTTTTATAAAGATTTCAAATGAAAGGCTGTAAAAACCCTGAAACCCATTTTTACTTCATTGTTATATTTTTTACATTAAATTAACCGTTAAATGTGTTAAGTTTTATTGGTTTTAAGTTTTATTGATTAACATTTTTTATTAAAAAAGTTAATATTTTCATAAAAAATTTAATATTAACTGTTTTTACATTTAATATAACGTTAAATGTTTAAAGTTTTAGTGGTTTAAAGTTTTCAATTATTAAAAAGATTATTATTTTTACGTAATTTATTAACCCTTTCTGACATGAAAATAAAACCGTTCTGTATGAATTGTATGGGCTGTAGTCCAATATATTGGACATTGTGACTGAAAGGGTTAATGTAATTTATTTTATGACATTTATTTTGTTTCCTTTCATACAATTTCGTTGTTCAACTCGGTTTTCTGGAAGTTTATTTGATTATATTTCTTGTTCACATAGTTGTTTTTTTATTTAATTAATTTTTAAATAATTAAAAAAAAATGTTTTTTTATTTTATAAGTTAAATTTATAGCCTAATGCAACCCAATGCAATTTTATATTTGAAAAAACTATAAAATTCTTAATTAATTAATTAATGATTATTTAATTTTTATATTATTTTTGTTATTTTTTTTTGCTTTTGTCTTTTAGCTACTTAATATGTTAAATTTATTTTATAGCCTAACGCAACTCAGTAAAATTTTATATTTGAAGAAATTTTAAAAATCTTAATTAATTCATTTCTATTTTATTTTTATATTATTTTTTTTAATTTTTTAAATTTTTTCGTTGCTTTCAATTCTTGGCTCTTTTATAAGTTAAATTTATAGCCTTACAACTCAATAAAATTTTATATTTGAAGAAATTTAAAAAATCTTAATTAATGTATTAATTAATTAATTTTTATTTGATTTTTATATTATTTAAAAACAACTTTTTTTTAATTTCTTTTCTTTGCTTTTGATTCTTAGTTACTTTATAAGTTAAATTTATAGCCTAACGCAACTCAGTAAAATTGTATATGAAGAACTTTTAAAAATCTTAATTAATTAATTCATTTTTATTTTATTTTTATATACTTTATTTATTTTTTTTTATTTTTTCGGTGCTTTAGATTCTTAGCTTCCTTACAAGTTAAATTTATAGCCTTGCAACCCAATAAAATTTTATATTTGAAGCAATTAAAAAATCGTAATTAATTAATGAATTTTTTTATTTTTATATTATTTCTTTTTTATTTTTTTATTCTTTCCGTTGCTTTCGATTCTTAGCTCTTTATAAGATAAATTTTTAGCCGTACAACCCAATTTATTTTAAGAAATTTTAAAAATCTGAATTAATTAATTCATTTTTATTTTATTTTTATATTATTTAAAATTTTTTTTAAATTTTTTTCTTTGCTTTTGATTCTCAGCAACAATTTAATGCAACCTAATAACATTTTATATTTAAAGAAATTTTGAAAATTCTCGCACAATTTCCCACATGCCTCGCATTTACTCAGTCATAGTTCAAAACCCCCCTTTTGAATGCGGCCCTGCTCTGTTGTATTCCACAATTTAACATATTATGTTCAGACCCTCGGACCCGTTCGCTCTGCACGCGTCCCGCACCACTTATAATGGCAAACACGACACACAATACGATTCAAATCGCCCGGGGGCTTCGAGCAGTAGTTGTGCTGGTGTTTTATGTGATTAATGCCATGTGCAAGCCACCCCACAGTGGGCCTTTTGGAATCATACAGAAATGTATCTATACTTAATGTGTGGCAGATTCTTGTTTATGCGCCCTCTCGCTCTAAACCATGCACGATGGAAAGTTTATGCACCGACAAGCACAACGTTCAAGGACTCGTATAAATCATATATATATACATTTATATCAATAAAACGTTGCACACTTTCAGCGCTCATCTCGGTGTGTCGTCGGTGTGCTTTCAGTAGAACTCGATGCTTGTGGCTCTCATTGTTGTTGTTCTTCTTCTTGTTGCTTATGCCCTCGTTTCCTTGGCAGCTTAGTGACCTTTCATCTAAACGCACACTCATCCAGTCAGCTAGCCAACCACACAAACCAGCCAAACAACCGTCCATCCATCCATCCATCTAACTATCCATTCATCTATTCGAACCTTTGAGGGATTTTCTGAACATTTGTTATTAAGTCGGGTGCAGGCGAATGTTTTGCTTGGGTTCGTAAACGAGTACAGAGAATGGCGTTGTCATTAGTGCTGGCGTTGTTGTTGTTGTGGCGTACATAGCTGTCGCTATCGTATAATGCCATTGCATGCCAATCCCATTTTTCGTCCCTTCCCTTTTCGAAGTGACTCAAGTTTCCCAGCTGTGGAACTCTCGTCATATATAAATGGGCGCTCGTGTGTGTATCTGTTGAACTACAAGTACTCGTCAGTGTGCGTGCGTGTGTGCATGTGTGTTTGTGTGTGTGAGTGCAACGCCTTTGGCAGCACCCAACTAGCACCATTGGGACCTGACTGACTGTGAGTTTTCTTGTTAGGTTTCTGCTACTTCCACTCTTAATATCATCCACTATTCGTTTTGTAGTTGCTGCTGTTGCTGCTGCTGCTGCATCTTCTGCTGTTACTGTTTTTGTTGTTGCAATGCTGCTTCTTGCCAGCATCTGCCACGACAACCATTCGCGGCTGCTGCCGCCTCCATTGCCAATGCTTTTGTGATACTTTCAAGTACACGATATCTATCCAAAGCATCTGTCTTAACTTTTACAACACACAACCTGACGTATCTTCACGCAGCATGCGCCCGTCCCTCGTTCGCGCCCCCTCTCCGTCCCCGCTAACAGCTAAGCCAACCGCTCGTACCTTTCCATTTTCCACTTCCATGCCAAAAAAGCAAACCATACCAACAGCCAACAGCCAACGGCTCTGCTCAGGTCTCTACCACGACTCTATACTATAGAATTATATGAATTGATGCCATGCCAAGTGGTTCGGCTGGTTCGCTTTTAGGAATCAACGTGCAACAACAATGGTATAGCAACAACGCCATCCACCAGCCGCCGCTCAGTTGTCGGCTCCGGTTCAGTTCTTCGTTCGTCCCTCCGTCCGTCCATGTGGCCCGTCTGTCGGTCGGTCGTTGTGTACACAAACCGGTTGGGCTATGGCTCGTCAGCTATTTTGCTCGTGTCGCCCGTTCGACGGCCCGCTGAGCACCCGCCCCAAATAGTGCTCGGGCAATGCCGAAACCGAGTCCGCAGTGTGCACACTCGGTTCTGGAGCTGAATTGGGGAAAGCGCTCGCCTTGTGTGCGAGGCGGCCATGGGTGTGGGCAATGGTTCGGCTCGGGTGCCATAATATTTTATATTTTGCGCCGATTTAATGCCAATGCCTCTCATGCACTCGCCGTGCATGTGTGTTTGTGTGTGCGCGCATGTGAGTATATATCGGATTTATTGCAGTCATTTGGGGTCGTCGTGGTCGACGCTACTGGCGTTGTGCTGGGTGTCGTTGGCGCATCGTGACTGTCGTTTTGTACAATGTACTTTTTCGTTTTACTGAAATACTGACAAATCATTGCCGCAACAACTAATGACGACCGATTGAAAATTGTCTGCCATTCGATAAGGTTGTGCGATTGACTACAAGTTACAGGTTTGGGCATTTCTTGGGTATCGTGCACATTCAAGTTGTTGCCTTTTTGTTGTTGTTGCTTCTACTTCTACAGATAGCAGCAGAACTCTCGTACATTCATTCCATTCACTTTGGCCATCGGTCCGTACGGCCGAACATCGATTGGTGGTCGTAGCGGCCGTTGTTTCACTTGAATAGCTCACACGCTGTAAAAGGTCTTCGAGACGCTCGTCTCCCCACTGTTATAAATGGGTTGTCGGTCGCTTGAAAACTTCAGCTCTTTTATGTATTGCAAACGCCCAGCGTCACTGGCACACCAACTCGCACACACACACACACACACACATAGAGCATTTTATACGCTGATGAAAAGATATACACTAGAGATTGTGTTCGTGCACGTTGTTATATCTCTCCGTACACCTCTTGAATTGAATGGGCTTCTAGAAGCTGATGCGTCTGTGTGAGTGCGCTCGATTGTGTGGCCATGTCGGCGTGCGTGTGTGTTGGTGGGTTTAGGGTCGGACCGTCGATTCTTGGCAAAGTTTCGTAACCTGAGATATTTTTTGGTATACACACCATCAGCTCAGCAGTGACTAAGTATGAATTGGGTTGACGGCTTCCACAGCGTTGCTCCGCTACCGATGGCTTCATGCACATTGCGCTGCTGCTACTGCCTGCACCTCGGCTACCCCTCGGTGACGGTGACGGTGACTGCGAGTTCTGAAATTCATGGAAAGTTTTTCTTGCTCAACCATTATGCCGAGTCCTTTTCCGTCGCTTCCGTCTGCTTGCTAGGGGTTGAACGTTTGAAGTTTTTTTTTGCCCGTAATGCCGAGTGCGTCGGATATTGCGTAGTCGCCTGCGTCCTCGTCATCCTCATTTCTCTCGTCATGATGTTAATCTCGTTCAGGTCAGTTTGTGATGTTATAATAAATTACAATATATTTGTTGGCCTTGTAGCAAAATCGATTTTATACGGCGAGGCGCTATAGCAGGTAGTGTGCGATGTGAGTGATGATGTGAGCAGTTAAAGTTGGAAAAGGATTCGTAAAAGGTTCGTCGTTAAGGTCTCAGAAATGTGTGGGTTCAATGTTTGGAACTTCCCGGTTTGTCAGATCTGCCAGAATTTATATTGTTGGTACTTATTTTCAATGAAATGTAAAATTAAGTAGTTTTCCTTTAAGTCATTTATTTGCAAACAATTTTGATTTTATGAATACGAATGTTTCAAAGAATTTGTTGTTATTCAAAAACTGTTCTGTAATTTACCGAGAATGTAGACGTTTTCATGGTCAAAAGGCTAAAGTTTACCTGAGAAGTAATCTTTTCAAATGTCCATATTTGTGTAACGTTTTTTCAGTAATCGGAACTCATTTAATTTTTAGTGTAAAAAATGCCATTAAAACAGTAAGTTGCACAATTCTAATGCATTAATGTTTCACCAAAAATGTGCAAATCTTCATCATTGCAAAACCGTGAAAATGAAAAAAAATTTTTGAAAATTTTTGATTTTGTGTGTATCCTTAGAATTTTAAAGTCCTTTAAGAAGGTTTTTGGGTCAGAAAATAAAAAACCGACTATGCCAGGATACTATAAATTACCTCTAGTTTCACGTCTATATTAACATTTGTATGGGTCTCTACAAAAAAAAAATTGTTTCGCACGGTGTAATAAATGTAAAGTTGGTGTTTTCACTCAGTTCATCATAACTTTGTCATTTTTCTTTCAATTCTATTGTTGTTAGGCTTAATATTTGCTCAAATAATATATCTTTCACCTTAGATCTTAAAACCAGAGGAGCTCATTTGCTTATCTATAGAAAAAAATATTTGAAAATTTATGATTTCTTAAATTGGTCGAGAAAATTCACTTTTTTACAAATTTCACCGTCAGTAACTTCCCCAAATCTCATCGGATTTGGACAATCTGTATATCGCTGGAAAGGCTAAGGTATTATCTTCTGACCGACAGGTAGAGATGTGTTGGTCGAATATTTACGAGATATGTGCTCATAACTGAAACAACACGGAAAAAAACTGGGTTTTCGAAGATTTTTCGAAAACGCTTCTTGAAACAGTTGTTTGATTTCCAGTTTCGTGTTCAGCGGCCCAAAGTTAGTCTAGAAAATACTTTTATTTTTAGGTGCATTTTTCGTATCGAGTAGTGGAATTAATCAAGTACACTATATGTTTATATTTATATTTTTCCTTGTTTAACACAAAACAAAAACATTGGTTTGTTTTTTGCAAAAGTTCAACAGTCGAATTCCTCTTCAACCTACGCCACTGTATCAAATAGTTAGTCAATTGTTAGACCTTTCACATGACTAACATTTCATCACTTGAAACAACTTGAATTTTCGATGAAGATAATTTTATAAGCGCCGAGGCTAAGAATCTATTGGTACAGAATCTATTTATAGAGCTACAGTCAGTTGAATGATTGTCGTAGAAAATATAAAACACCTTAAAAGTTTCGCGTACTGAATCAGGTTTGTATGTTGAATGTTTGAGCGCAACGTTGTTTGTCTCAGAGCTGTGTATGCGATCGAACTAAACTCTTATTGAATTGTATTAATTTTAGCTATGCTTCATTGCCTCCTTTCCCATGTCATGTTGTATTTTATTGATGTTAGGTGCATGCACCGACTGTAGCGTGTCAGAATGACCATCACATCCTTAGTAGTATTAGCTCACAGATACGAAGGCCATTATATGGAATCCCTGTATAAAATGTAACGCAGTTTTCCAGCATCTATTTGTGTATTTCATACAAATCGAATTATTGTTCTTATGCATACAAACATCTTTGGTACTCTGCAAATAGATTCAAACTATTGATTGCCAAATTTCGAGGTGTCAAAAC
This sequence comes from Melieria omissa, assembly GCA_963971225.1. Classification (NCBI taxonomy): domain Eukaryota; kingdom Metazoa; phylum Arthropoda; class Insecta; order Diptera; family Ulidiidae; genus Melieria; species Melieria omissa. The sequence continues at coordinate 119,836,902 of OZ020268.1, read as the reverse complement.
GGCTAAAAACTATTCAAGAGCTCACCAAGATTTTGGAATTATTCAAATGTATAAAGTAAATATTTATATTCGTAAAATTTATTATTTCTATAAAAACGTTTAAATTGCTTAAAAACATTTCTTCTTCTGTTTTTTCTGTACTAAATTTATATACATATTTCGAAATTACGAAATCACAACGCTTTGCCTCGACAGTGAGCTACTGTTAAAATCGGGAATTGTGATCATCCTCAATAAAATACACACACACACATATGTATATGTATATGTATGTATGTATATATGTGAAGCTGCATACCATCCATATACACAACACATACTCGCATTAGTGTGAGCAAATTATTTACAACATGCAATTACAAACTTGTATTGTATAAAAATCTATATGAACAGCACAAATGTAGGTACACAAATATGCTTATTTACATATATGACTATTACATAGGTACACATATGCCGGATTAACTTTAAAACAAGCCAATTTCCATTGCATGAATATTATTCGATTTGATTTGATTTAATTGTCCTCTCCCTTTTTGGGCGGATTCTTGAATATCTCTTCCAGCTGCGTTATCAGACCAATCACACGATAATTCTCCTCGAGCATTGCAAACTCCTCCAGCGGCTTCAGCAAGCGCAGCGCATCCGCATAGTTATGCACGTGCCGGGGCAGCTCATCGGCATCTCTGTCGCTGTGTTCCGACCAGTGACCCGGGCTATGTACCGGCCTCTCCGTACTTTCCGCCATCGACTCGATTTTTTGTATCTTCAGCGGCGGCGGTACACACTCGTCGCGCCCCCTCTTCTCGCGATCACTTGGCAACGACGACGTTAGCTCACTCAGATTCGGTTTCACATCTTGCACGTCGTCACCGGCCAAGTCGATGACTTCCTCTTTGATTTTCGGCTGTGGCTTTTCGACGCGATGCAGGTCCAGCGTATGAATTCGCACCAATGGCTGCGGTGACGGCGGTGCTGTTGGCGCTCTTGGCGCAGGTGTAGCCACCGCTGTCGTTGCTTGGACTGGTTTGTGTACGGCTACAGTTGCGCTGTTGAGCAGTGTTGCTGCGCTGCGCGTTGCGCGCGCCGGTTCTTTGGGCGCCAGTGTTATGGTGCTCGGCGCCTGCTTATTCTCGATGCGACTGCAGTAGCTGAGAATGTCCTTGAGGTCCAGCGATAGTGGTGGTGAGCGCATGTTGCGCGGCATTTGCATGTTCATGGCGGGCACAGTGGTTCCCATGAAGTAGCCCAGCCACTGCTTGTCCGGATAGAAGTTCTCGATTTTCAGCATCTCCTTCAGCTCTAAGGCCACCTTGCGCAACGCTGTCTCGTTCATTGGCACCTTGGTGTGGCATTTGGAGCGTAGCCAGTACTCGTGCAGTGCCTTCTCCAGAAATTTGATCTTCCGTATGCGACGCTGTCGCAGCTCTTCCACAGTCCGATTGTTGGCATTGCAGACGGCAATCTTCGTGGATGTTTTGTACAGATTTTTCACCTGGTTGCCGGTTAGGCCGCAGTCGATCTTCGCCTTGTTGGTACTGCAGTAGGTCATGATGTCCTTCAGCTCGAGCGAGGCGGGCGGTGTGCGGGTCAACGTGATTTGGCGATTGGACAGCGAGAAGTTGTAGGTCGCCTTGAAGTGATTGATCCACACCTTGTTGGGTGTGAAATTTTGTATGCGTATAATGTCGCGGAATTCCAGCGCTTTGGTGCGAAGCAGCTCCTCGGTGACGTCGACCTTGGCATGGAACTGGGCACGCTGTATGTACTCGTACATGCACTCGCCCAGGAATTTGATTTTGCGTTGACGTATCTCGTCGACGTTGGGATCGGTTTGGATTTCGGTGTTTTTGGTGGCGTTATAGAACTCCATGATGGCGTCGCGATTGGCAATGATGTTCTTGATCTGTTCCCAGCTGCAGTTGAACATTTTCGCCACTTTGGTGTACATGGGACGGCAGTCGTAGGCCTGTATGGCGCGCACGCGCTCCTCCAGCGTCAGAATGTTGCGCACGCGCTGCAGACTCGGCTCGAGTACAGTCTCATCCACGTCTACGTATGATTTGCCGGTCTGCAAGGATACAACGAAAGCTGCAGCTTTAGGTAATGTTTTGGTAAAAGGTCAAATTTTGATAACTCGAAGCGCAAGACACAAGTTTGCAATGCGATGGAAGCATTTGATGTCAGGGTAAGAAAAAACACCTTCAAATTCAAGAGTAGATTGTGTATTTATTTGTTTTTTATTTTTTTTGTTCATTTCAGATGATATCAAGACCGGTAGAAGCCGATGCACCGTCGTTTGCGGCTAGGGCGAATAGACCGTCATGTTGCCTTTGCCGTTCTGAGTACGGGCGGCAGCGGAAAACGAGGGCCTACTGCTTCGGATGCGGTAACGCTGTTTGTGGAGAACACAGCACAGTTCTACATCGCTGCAACACTTGCGCACAGGGCGGGGGACAAGCGGAACACGCTCAACAACAATAGTTTTAAAGTTTTTTCATAGTAAAATTAAGAAAAATGGAGCAAAAAATTAAAAAATTTTATTTTAGTATGTAGTATTTAGTTAAAAATAATAAAAACACAAAAATAAAAAAATAAAAAAAAAATTTTCATGAAAAAACCCTAATTTTCAAAAAAAGGTCCCTACGGACCTTGTCAGACGGCCGTGAAGTTCAGAATTGTCACTCATCGAAGGGTTAAACACTTCTTTGAACTGGTCAAGCGTTTGCGATTATGGTCGAGTGTGAGCAATCGCGGCATCCATTGCGCGGATAGCTTTTTCATGTGCAAATATTCATGCAAAATGTTGTGTACCCGCTCAGTGGAGATGTCTATAGCTTCAGCCACCTAAAGCACTTTTATTCCCCGCTCGTCTAATATCATTCCATGGACTTTATTAACGATTTATGACGTGACAACCTGTTTTGGGCGAGCTGAACGTTCGGCATCTCTTGACCACAACGGAATTCGGTAAAGCAATACTTAACCAGAAATTGATGGTGCAGAGTAATTAATAATAATTGACTGGCACGACAGCCCGCTTACGCGAGACTAAGGCCTAGCTTCCCGCAACCTTCCGTGTTGTGCGTGTGAATTTGTACGCGGGTGAAAGGGACCTACAGTTTTATGCCGGTTCCGAACGGCAGGTTGGGAGCTTTTTCATAGGCAATTTTTACTCACAGAGGTTTGCCACCTCCAGCTGAGAGGACAGCCACCGAAAGAGAAAACGAGTTTCCTGTTATTTTTTTTTAGGTGTTACTACATGCAGTATTCGAACTTGCGCCGCTCTACATTCGACTCGTCCAACGCACAAACCAACTGAGCCACGGCTGCTGATGGTGCAGAGTCCCCACAGTATTTATCAAGCCTTTCTTTCGGTTTCGGTGATGGGTTTTTTGCGCAAAAAATAAGGTTTAATGTCAAATGTTAAATGTAAACATGTCGAAATTCACAAAGTTATCTGCTTTAGATGCCTGTCAAATATAATCATGCTCAAAATTTGAACGTATACTACTACTAGTTGATAGTAGCAGGGTTGCATTTAAAGCGACTAGGCGGGAAATTAAAAAAGTCACTGACTTCTCCAACTGCCCTCGTATGTACGTATGTCCCTGCAAGAACATTATAGGTAAAATGATTAATCATTTAACCTTTAGTGCTGATAGAAATTTCCACCAGAATTCTCGTCAGTTTCTGAAGAGCCGTGTGAAAATTCTGATAGAAACTCAGGTATACGTGTGATTTTGCATCACCTTTTAACACAGGAGTTTTGGTATCTGGAACAGATATACAGCTGTCTAGCTCGCACCTACTATTCTAAAAGACGTTTTGGTTTTCCTCCTTTTTCCTTTTTGTAAATTCCAGCGAACGTCCGCAGCACACAAATTTCACGATTTATGCGCGCCATGTGCACGAGCACCTGACGGGTTCACTCGCCAATGTATACATTAGCTATCTCGTTCTCTCATACATAACTTCATGTTTGTAAGAAATGTAGCCGAACCATATCTTTTATTATCATTGGATTAATAGTAGAAGAAGACATTTTTTTTTGATTCAGAATGTGTTTTTTTGGAGTTTCTACAGTCCTGTCTTGCAGGGGTATATGTATTTGTCGAAATTATTTTCACGAATTTAAGAGAATATTGAAATGTACAATTTGGAAAGTTATCAATACTAAAAATTTGAAAACTTCGTATAACATAAAACAAACAAATTTCAAAAATCTGTGATATTCAAATATCAGAACCGCAAATTTACATTAAAAAATTTAAATAAATTTTTTGTTAGTTGTTAATCAAAATTTTAGTCAAAATATTTACTACGTATGAAGTTTTATGAAAATAATGCTAGAAACAACTTGTTTTAACGAAAATAAAGAATGTTTTTAACGAATATAAAAATATAAGTAATATGAATGTATTGCATATAGTATTAAAATATAATACATACTTCTTATAAATTGATTTTAGACAAATGTTTACTACTTGTTGGCAACAGTAACTTCACTGATGCGAATTTAAATATCAAAATATAGCAATGAACGATAACCACAAATGACAAACAAAATTCTGACATTTAAGACAACAATAACAATACGTACAATAACAGCAACGTACTCCCCGCACTTGAGCTAATTTGCAAAATTGATTAGCTTTGGCGATCGCCCAGCGAACTGATAACTTCAATTACAACGAACAAATGCTTTTCTGCTTATATTCGGCCGATTCGATTGCATAGCCACACACTCACCTTAGCCATGTTCGCTGAGAAACCAAACTGCAGTCGTTTTCTAAGCGCCGGCAGCTACAACAAATCCCACCAAAAGCGAGCAGGCGCTGGCAAAATGAGCTGATTCGCTCACTAAACCGGGAGAACCGGTTCGCGTGCTAAATGCCCAAACGGAGAACCAGTTCTCAGTCACACTGCCACAACAGCGCCAGCATTGGCTACAACAAAACCAACAACAACAAGAAACAGCAGCAGCAGCAGGTCGGTGCGGTTCCGCTGCGTTGCTGTTTTGGTTGTCGTTGCCCGACCAAAACGGAAACTGGTCTTCTCGCACGACGCGTTGGCCGTGAGACAGCCGTCAACTTTGCTGTAGCGGCCGACTAATGCGAATCGCTCGGGAAGAACTGTTGCTGGTGTCGCTGTCGATATCGCTGCCAACAATGTTTGCTGAAATCGTGCAACGTTCTAAAGTTTTGCAGCAGTGATGGATTTTTGCATTGACTGCTTCAGCGCCAATTGATGTACTAATGTTTGAATTATATATCACTGACCACGGCCGACTCACAACTCAACTACTAATGGATCCACACGTCTCTAGCGCAGCGGCAAAGCAAAACTGAAAAGCGATTTCGTTTTGACAGTTGTGCTGAGAAAACGACATCGACACACGAACAACGAAATGCGGGGTCTGTGCGCTCGGCACTCTCTGTCGCCTCGCTATTCGGCAGCGCTTAGCCCGGATGTCGGCCGCTGAAAACAAGTTCCGAGAGAACCGGCGCACAAGTGTTGCCACCAGCGAAGCAAGCGCCAAGTGCTTCGTCGAGCAGTTGGCGTAAAGTGAGCGCGCTCGCTCACAAACCCGCCTCGTGCTGTTCGTGCTGCGATTTCGCTTTTGTTTTCTTTGTACAATACTTTCGCTTATATTTAGCGCGGCTTCGCTTGCGACGTTGAAGACGAATGTTTTTGTTGGGTAAGGAGGCGCGGCATGGGCTGCGTATGTGTGGCTCGCTTATGTTGCAGAAGTGCTGTTTAGGCAGTGGGTGGGGAGGCGTAATGTGGAGACATGGATCGTATTGTGCGACAGCGTAATTGTAACTGCAAAGGTGCGCGATTTTCCATGATGGATTTGTATTGATTTGCAGCTGGTGGAGGCCCAATGCAGGCAAACAACAACTACTCGAACGAATTAATGGAAGAGCTGCGATCGTTTATGAACAAATTAAAGTTTGCAGGTCAACTGCTCTACACTGCACTCTGCAAATAGTAAATGTACATTGATAACAGATATATATGTATGTAAATGTGTTTGTACGCACTGCTAAAAAAATGCGCAAAAGGTAGTTTAAAGTGGTTGACGTAATGTTTGTTCGGGGTCAAAAATATGAAGTCAACAAGGTGCGTGCCACAGAGTGCAAACAGGCCGAAGAACCTGGGGTGGGAAGAATGAAATACTTTTTCTGGTTAAAAGACAGACTAAGACATATAAAATCAAAAATCAAATATTCAGTTATATTGAAATTAATACTGACGTTTTAATCGCATCCATTAGAAGAAGTTAGAAGATTAACCCTTTCGCTATTTTGTTGCCTTATGGGAAAATGCTACTTTGTGGACGTCTGAACCCTCTGTGGTTTTAAGAATACATTTTTTGTTGGTCCTTAAATAATTAATAATTGACTGGCACGACAGCCCGCTTACGCGAGACTAAGGCCTAGCTTCCCGCAACCACCCGTGTTGTGCGTGTGAATTTTGTACGCGGGTGAAAGGGACCTACAGTTTTTATGCCGGTTCCGAACGGCAGGTTGGGAGCTTTTTCATAGGCAATTTTTACTCTCAGAGGTTTGCCATTTCCAGCTGAGAGGACAGCCACCGAAAGAGAAAACGAGTTTCCCGTTATTTTTTTAGGTGTTATACAGGCAATATTTGAACCTGCGGTTGCTGCCTTTGACTCGTTGTCCAACACACTAACCAACTGAGCCACGGCGGCGCGGCGGCTGTTGGTCCTTAGAATAGTTTAAAATTTTAGGAAAAATACGAAATTAACCCTTCGATGAGTGACAATTCTGAACTTCACGGCCGTGTGACAAGGTCCGTAGGGACCTTTTTTTTTTTGAAAATTAGGGTTTTTCATGAAATTTTTTTTTTTATTTTTTTATTTGTGTGTTTTTATTGTTTATAACTTAATACTACATATTAAAATAAAATTTTTTAATTTTTTTTTGCTCCATTTTTCTTAATTTTACTATGAAAAAGCTTTAAAACTATTGTTGTTGAGCGTGTTCCGCTTGTCCCCCGCCCTGTGCGCAAGTGTTGCAGCGATGTAGAACTGTGCTGTGTTCTCCACAAACAGCGTTGCCGCATCCGAAGCAGTAGGCCCTCGTTTTCCGCTGCCGCCCGTACTCAGAACGGCAAAGGCGACATGACGGTCTATTCGCCCTAGCCGCAAACGACGGTGCATCGGCTTCGACCGGTCTTGATATCATCTGAAATGAACAAAAAAAATAAAAAACAAATAAATACACAATCTACTCTTGAATTTGAAGGTGGTTTTTCTTACCCTGACATCAAATGCTTCCATCGCATTGCGTATCCTTGGATATCCGGTTATATGGTTATTCAGGGCACGTTCCTCGATATTTGGTGTGGCCAATTGTTTAGTGAGAAGTAACAGGAATGACCGCCGTCTGTCACTCCTTTTTATCGGCTTCATCTCATTATAAATTGTAAAAGCAGCCAATGCAGCGACGTCCAGCATATTATAGAACATGGCCAGTGGCCAGCGTTTCGTTGATTGCTTGCATGTGTACGTGCCAAGCATCTGGTCCATTGTATCAACGCCGCATTTGTTGGCGTTGTAGTCCAATATGCGCCAAACTGCTTCCGCTTCTCACTTTGCTCGTCGACACGGCAAGTGTAGTGCATTGTAGACAGCACGTTCACAATTTTATTTTTCTAAAGGTACATATGAGCACAACGCTATGTCCCCTTCGTTGAACCCGAACAATGTGCTGTTGATGGGGCGCTTCGGGTTCTTCTTCACTTCCCGTGGAACAAAAGTTTTGTTGTAGCGCACTGTACTGAATATTTAAGTTAAAAAAGAGAAGTATACACGTTTTTTAATGGTATATATTGACATAGTAAAGGAGGAAGAAGTAGAAAAATCCGATAACTTTTTAATTTGACGTTTTCTTACAATTTCTTTCTTTTTTTTTTAATTTTGGCTGAAATAAATGAAGAAATATTCAAATTTTCGTTATGAGTAAAAAATGTTATGTTTGAGTAATTATTACAGCCACAACGATGTTGTTCCTCTCATAGAACACTCTAAAATACAGGTTCCGAGTAAAAATATTACTATTTAATATAATATTTGATATATTTATATTATTTGTTTAGTTTTAACTAAACATTGTTCATACAAATACACTTTGTCTTTTGAAAATTTTTCAGAATTTAATTGTTCTTAACTCAAATGCCTAAGCTTAATTTAAGCCTTAAAACTTAAGCCCACGAGTACTTAAAAATAGTAATGAAAAATATTTATTTGTACTCTTGACGGTAAAAATGTATATCAACAAAAATATAGCTGGGTTCAATAAAAAAAATAACTGGAATTACATTCTTATCTGCAGTCAGTAAGTTGAACCGTCGCACAACACCATTTGATTTGGCTGCCAACTCAAAGCCGACCAGTACCAGCCTTTTTGAAGGAGTTTTCTGCGAAAAACTGCTTCCAAATCAAACATAAACAGGTAACTTTTTTAAAGTTATTCTCAGCTAACCGCTAATTCATAAACACTACTTGCAGCTGACAGTTATGACTCGAAATCCTCGTTCTTTGGTGGATGCTTGAACACCTGTCCCAGCTGTGTAATCAGTCCAATGGCTCTGTAGTTGTCCTGAATCAAAGCAAAGTCCTCCAGCACTTTCAAGTGTTGCAAGGCCTCCTCGTAGCTGTGAATATCCGGCAACGCAGGCAGCTGCTCTGCTCTCGAAAGCTTTTGCAGCCGCTTATCGACGCTGCTCTCCGAGTCGGTTTGTGCCAGTTCCTCATCAGAATCCATTTCCTTCACTGACATAAGAATGTTTGTATTAGGCTCTGTTTTCACGTCGTCGTCATCCACCATCTCGTACACCACCTTCACTTCCTCGGTCTGCAGATCACTGCCATTGATCACTGATTGACCATTGAGCAATGGATTCACATTGTGGCCGTTATGCGCTGCATGATTGCCGTTCTCGTCTGGCGTCCGCTGCTGCTTACACTGTGCGCGTTGGCTTTGCTTCTCGCGCTTGCTTACATAGCGAATGATGTCGATGCTTTTGAGCGATGCCCTTCTCGGCTCCAGCGGCCCCACACCGCGCTCACGCAGTGTGACCTGCTCGAATTGGGACACTTGGTAAGTGCTCTTGAAGTTCTGCATCCACTCGTCGTTCGGATAGAAGTTCTCGATGGCAATGCACTCCTTGATCTCCAGCGCCTTGTCGCGCACAGCATCCGCACTGAGCGGCAGGCTGTGATGCAACGCGCGCAGCAAATACTCATAGATCACTTTGTCCAGAAAGTCAATCTTCTGCTGGCGACGAAGCCGCGCCTCGTTGGTGCTGTCGTCCGTGTGACATGTGGCGTAGCAGTTGAGCAGCGCTTGCTTGTTGGCGACGATGTTCTTGATTTGCTTGGCGCTGCAGTTGAACTTCTCGGCGATGTGCTGGTAGACGGGATGTCGCTCGTACTCGCGTATCACGCCGACGCGCTCCTCCAGACTCAGAATGTTGCGCGTCGTGTAGTCACGATTGTGTGGCGACAAACGGAACGTGAATGACATCTGCAGCAAAGTTAAATGATATGCGATTAAAATTATAAACGAGTGACGGCACTCAAAGCTCGCGAAAACCGCTGACGCATAGGCGCAAGAAAAAAACAACAAACAGTCGATCAACTCACCTGATCCATGTTGCTGCCAAAGTCCGACTGAGAGCCGAGTTGAGCGAAAGCCTGCTGGCCAGGCATGAAGCCGATCGTAAATTAGTCGTAAAGTTTCGTGCGTTGATTGTTGAAACGTGATCAGAAAACAGAAAACAAACAACAACAGCTCGGGGCGTTTGAAATGGCAGCGAAAAAAGTTATGGAAGCTCGCGTCAGTCAATCAAAAGCACGGAAAGCCAGTAGCGAAGAGAAAAATTGACAAAGAACGCTGAAAACTGCGGGGAAGCGGTGCACACAGATCGTTGGCGCACGAGAGCCAGTGACATTTTTTTGAATTGAGCGAAAACGTTAAAAACGATAACAAAGAGCAGCGCCCAAAAGAGCCGGAAAGCTTTCATTCGTTGGCTGTGCAAATGCGATGCAGCTGGCTGTTGAATAGCTTCAAAGCTTTGTTGCACGGAAACATGTTGTACACTGAGGAAATGGTAAGCAAAGGGAAATAAATAAAATGCTTTAGTACTGAGTTGCTGCCAACTTGTCTGTGTTAGCTTTAAAAAACTGAAAGATATAAATTGGGAACATTAGATTAAAACGAGAATTCTTAATTTTATTGATACAAATACCAAAATCGTGTGCACTGCAGTTTTTTGTTAGTGCATTTGAGTAAATGGTTTTGAGTTTTCACGCCAGGCGACTGGCTGCCAAATATAGCGAGCACACCAACCAAAGCGTTGAGACATTACCGCCAGAGGTCGCTGCTGTGCGATTGGGCACAGTTTTCAAATGTAGTGAACTGTTGGGAACAATTTTCGATAGGTGCAGCAGCTGAGAGACTCAGCTGTTAGTGTTGCTACAAATATTTATGTATTTATTATTTTTTTCAATATTATTTTTGTGTAATATTTTCATGTAAATTATTGCTATGTGCAGCTAATTATTGTTGATTGAATAGCTTTGATCAGCACATAGAGTCACTTGTGAAGCAGAAACAAATAAATTAAGTTAAGTTTGTCCAATGGTTGAGGTACAAATTGGAAGCTCAGATCCTTTACAGTTACCATATATGGATCCATTTTTAAACTCTCAGTTTAGTTTATTGGTGTTTTTAAACACCGACAGTAATCATTGCAGACTTTCATTCAAAGTTGCAGTTAAACTTTGACCTTCGAAGCAATTATTTCAACTCCCACGCTTTCAAAAAAGTTTAAGGGTGTTTATAAAAAAGCCAATGAAGCGCTACATTAGTTGTTTTCTGGCAAAAAAGGGGTAACTTTTTTATAGAATAAAAAACATTGATGAGAATTGTTGAGGTTAAAAATTAACATAACCTAAATGCAGTTTAACAAAACACCTGCACTTGTGTGAAATTAATCAGGTATGAAAGTAAAAAAGAAAAGGGAAGGAAGAAGCGGATATTGCATTGCTGCATTGACAGCTGAAGAGAAGAGAATGTGCAGCGAGTCGTAAAGTTGAAACATTTTGCCCACAGAAGCGTAGCGCAACAAGGGTAAATACACATAAACAGGGCTGAGATATTTTTGAGTAGCAATTAATTTATGAATAAAAAATTCAAGGCTGAAAGTGTTGAAAGAATAAACACATGAATATTTAGAACAAATGCAATAAACTTGGAGAGTTCAGAGGGTCGACTCAACCAGTAATCACAAACCTTCTCAGCAAACAATGGCAAACTTGCCTGTAAGTAAAACAATTACTTATGAAAAGCTACTTATGAATAGCTAAGTGTTTAGAATCAATAAAAAAAAAACAAAGAAAATGATGGTGATAAATGAGAGTGAAATATTTTTCTATGAAGAAACTCAATGCTCGAAATCAGAATAAAACTTCTGGTCCCTTTCATTAATTTTTAAATTAATCGATAAATTTTTAGCATCTTTCGTTCTTCCCTCCTCTCCAGATTGATGATGTCTAGTTTTGTAGTAAATCAAATCAAAACAAGCAATTGGCGTTCGTCGTGCAGCATCTGCAGCGTGCAACTTTTCATGCCACACAGTCATTCAGGCACTCATTCGCTGCCACCAACCGGCTGTAATTTGCGGAAATAATTGTCGTGGAAGTCAGAGTCGAACGTTAACTCAACGCCCTGCTGCACAAACGCAAACGCAAACGCTGCGCAGCAAAATCGCAGTCACAAGCGGCCACAGCCACAGTCACAGTCACAGCGGCAGCGACAGCTGTGATTTTGATTTTTATTCGTCAATTTGCGCGCAGCTGCGCAAATGCGTTGCATACGCGCTGGCAGTGGTGTAGCCACAATTGCTGCCGCTGCCGCTGCTTGGACATTTGCTTGTGCGAACAAACATAAACGCAAATATTGCAAAGCAGTTGACGTGGCGCAGGGACAGAGCGGCCAAGTAGCCACTGTAGCGCAGTTCCTTTCCGCCGAGCAGCAGCCGCCAGCGAGTCGTTTCAACTGCTTGTGAAATGAATGAAAATGCTTGTTTAATTCTGACTTTGTTTGCTGTTGTTGTTGTTGCGTAAACCCTTTCATTGACTTGCTGGCTTTACTTGTGCCGCTTCTTGTTTTTTATGAGTGCATTCCTTGCGCAAGAATTGTAAACATGCGAAACTCGAAAAGAAATCTGTGGTCACCTGGAGCGCTGCATGCAGCATGTACATACATATGTACATATGTATGTATGTATGTACACGGCGTTGTGAATGTGCTGCTGAAATGGAAAGGTGTTTGATAAGCGTTAGGTGCGGAAAACTCAAGCGACGACAGCAGCTGATTTCAAGCTCTAATGGAAACTTGTGTTGTTGGGAAATTGGACGGAGGCGATTTGCCGGTTTTCGGAAACCAACACTTTTTGTGCCACTGCCGGCTCGGCGGGAACGCCAACTCCGTACCCTGGGGGCAAGATTCCTAGATTCCTAAATTCCAGATCTGATCTCCTTTATCAAAAGGTCGAACTGGTTTGTCGCAGATTAAGACTGATTGGTTAGCTCCAGAGCTATTTAAGAAGGGATTCACAATGTTCCACTTCGACCTCCGTGTGAAAGTGCAGTCTCTGTGCCATACAGACCCTTCCTTACCTAACCTAACAAAACCTAAATTTAATGAATTTCTCATCGTTATTATTATTATTATAATTGATGGGGATGATGCACTGCGACCTGTAGATCTATTATGACCCCTTCTTGGTCTTCAAAGACTGTCAGTGAGTCCAGTATCCAGGAGGAATTTTAGTATGCTTCCTTCACCTCTAGATACCCAGTCCGTACCTGGTATAAGATGGTCCCCCAGGTGTTTCTTTTTTCCTAGTATGTGTAATCCAGTCTGGCTTTCCTGGAAGCAGAACCTGCAATACCTGTTTTCACGGATACCTAGTTTGGCTGGATGATAATTCAATCTGTAATGCCCTGTTAGAACTGTTAGGATCATGCATTCCTCGAATATTTTCCTATTGTAGGACCCGATAACCATCTTGGAATGCTCTAGACCTGGTAGATTTTCCCAGTATTGATTCCTTCTGGTTAACTCGTCCTTTCTCGTTAGGATAGAAGAAGTTCCTTTTCCCAAACCACAAAAGGGTTCACGGCCGGCAAAGGGTGTGGAAGCTCTCCTCCTCGCCAGTTCGTTGGCCCGTTCGTTTTCTCAATGCCAGCGTGACCCGGAACCCAAAGTTCCCAGACCTGGTTGTAACGGTCAAGTTCATTCAGCTTCTCAAGGCACTCCAGAACCAGTTTCGAAGAGACCTGATAGGATCTTAGAGCCTTGATTGCCACTTGGCTGTCGGAGAGGATAGCAATCTTTCGGTTCCGGTATCTCCTCGCCAGATTGAAATAAGCACACCTTTCATTTCCGTCTGGAAGATAGTGGTGGATTTTTCCGTAGGTTCCGAGTATCTTATCCTCGGCCCGTGTACGTGTATCCCGGTGCCCTCCTCCGTTAAAAAACCATCCGTGTACCAGGATATCATATGCTGGTCTATCAGATATGTTTCCGATCATGTTACTAAGTTCAGTTTTAAATCTTTTGACAAAACTGAACTTTAGTGAGATTGTGTCCCTCGGCATTTCTCATCATTTTTTTTAATTTGTAAATAAATTATTCAAAGCAACAAGTTTTGCTTTTAAAATTTAAATTTAAATTAGATCCTATTTGCAGTCCATTCACCACGAATTTGTACAACAGAGCTGAGTTCCTCAGAGATCCATTCATTCTCTCAGTTGAAATGTTCAACGCTTGAGTCGTTCTGACTGTAATTAAATTATCAGAAACTAATTTTCTGTAATTGCACTTCAATTGCCACAAGTGAGGCGGCCAATGCAATGAAAATCCATTTCGATATTTCGAAAATGATTGAAAAGTTGTTCGCTTCACACTCGACTGCCATGATTTGCATCGTTGACACGATGGTCAACGCACTCTCGGTCCGGCTGGCAAAGTCAGCGAAACGCAACAAATTAATGGCCTCAGCTGCGGCAGCAATGAGTCGCTCGTTCCCATGACGAAACGATGAAGGGCTCGCTGGCTCGCTGACTGGAACAATGCCGCATAAATGGTGAGAAAAAAATATTCAAAACAAGCGCGACCGCGATCGCTGTGCGAGTTCATTGCTGTTTTGGTTTGTGATTTCTCAAAGCGAAATGGCGGAGGAGTGCACGGAGATGACATGGCAGAAGAAGCCACATACTGTGGCAGGGCTTGAAGTTAGGTTAGGGCGGGCACCTGCATGACACGAACTGCGTTCAAGTGAATGAATTTTGTGCTGGTCGTGTTTGATGTGTTGCCTTTTGGTGTTTGGTGCTTCAAGTACGCAAACGGAAAGCCATAAGTCAGACTGCTTCACTGTGCAGTCAAACAAAGAAAAGTACTTCATCATTGGCAACACCTGAGTGGCTGCCGCTCGAGCTGTGGGAGAAGAGGTGAAGCGAAAAGGTGGAAAAAAGTGGATGAAGCGACGGCACAACAGTCGACTGCCGCCCACACCAATGCAAGGCACTCACAATCGGCCACGCTTGGAGTGAATCATTCGGGTGTAAACAGAAAGACAGGACGGGTCCCTAATGATTGCAACGATCAATGGAAATTTGCATATATTTCAGAACACAAAATTGGAGCATTTCGCAAAAGTCGAAGTACTTTGAATCTAAGGTCACCACTCATCGATTGTGGATCATCTTCAAGTTGTCAGTCGTGATGTCAGTTTCACATAACTATTTGCTTCAAAGTACTTCCATGGTTTTGGGTCATCGCGTAGTTGTGTGCGTAATTACACACACAGCTCGAGTAACCCATCGTAATTGAAGCAGCAGAGGTCGCATGAGGAAATGGAGGAAGCAAAACAAGAGGTGCCGCAGTAATACTGCCACCACAAAAACAACAACAGTAGCAAGACGCAAGCAACTACGAACAAGCCACCACACGGCACATGTCCACTGCCACTGCCAGCGACGTCGTCTTCAGCAATCGCCGAGGGGAAGTTGAAAAGCTCACATGAAAAGTTCAATGATCGTGGGTCACGACTTTTCCATAACGCCAGCAACGACAGCGACAACAACGACCACGACGAGACTTGAGGCTTGACGTTGATGTTGTTACTGTTGTTGGTGTTGGCTTGTTGATGTTTACTTGCCATGGCCAACCAAGCAGCACGTTTCGGTACCCACGCTGCCAACGTTCCTGTAGTTTGGGGTTTGTGTCGGTCTGTGGTATTTGCGCAGCTGTGCCCACTTTTCTTCCCGAACGCTCGTAAAGTAACGAACGCTGTGTAAGTCAGCCAACGCTGAAATCGATCACTGCTCCCAGGGAACGGGCTCGAGCCGCAGCGAACGTCAGCGATAAATCCATCCGAGGCGAGCTTTTGTTGCAACTCGTCGAGCGTCGTCGAGTGGGGGCACGTTTGTCTGGCAAGTCAATCGACACGACAATCAAAGCGCTGCCAATTGAACCGATCGACATTCGAGATCGCCTGCCAGCCAGCACTGCGTCAAATGACAAATGCAAAATCGCCAAATGCTGCTAAACTGTTAAATGAAAGAACGCTGCCAGCCGGCACGCCGACATATCGACTGTCTGGCTGTCGACTCAAGTTCAAGACGAGATCGTCACGGCTCGATGCGGTGCGCTGCCGCGCTTCAGCGTTGCTGAGTGGCGACTGAGATCGCCTGATTGCGCGCAAATGCGGCAACAATTTGACTCTTTTCGGTCGCAGTCAGCCAGCAGCGATCGGTGATCAGCGCGATCAATGAAGCTGATAATCAACAGCGCCAATTGTTGCTGCTGCAGCGCAACTGCTGGCTCGCTTCACCATACGCGGCTTGAATGAGTGACGAGTTGATTGACGTTTGGCGGCCTTTGCCGGCACCGGCACCAGCACCAGAGCCGAGTCCCGGTGTGAATGATCCGGCTGCATGTGTGTGGCTATGTGGTGCACAAGCCAAACACTACGGTCGAACGATCAGTCAGCCGGTTGCTTTGCTGTGCTCTTTCTTCGCTAGCGCTGGCTGCCGCCGGTGCTTGCGGCCGGAAGAGCAAGTCGACTTGGCTCTTTCTTGACGCGTTTTTGGGTGAACACGTGCAGCAATCAAAAGATGCCGTTTACAATTTGAAAGTTTGCCGCAGGTCGGTGATAATTGCCGCCGTCTTTGTGCGCCATTGTGTGCGCGGTGGCTGGACGACTTGACGTGGTGGCGGGTTGGGAAGTGGCAAGAACTAGTTTCAGTGCACAGTTAATTTGAGCGGCTTGCATGGAATTTGTTACTTTGACTTTATTAACGTGGCTAATTAGCGTTTAGTGCTTCGTGCATTTGCCACTTTGCGGCATATTTGCACATTTTCGACTGGCTGTGAAATTTGTTGTGCACGAGAAAAATTTCTACTCACAATAAGCGACTAAGGAATGCCGAAACTGCAAGAATTCGAGAGATTTCAGTGAATGAAGAAATATGTGTGGTGGTGGGATTTAAAGGTTAAGTGTTGTATTAAGTTTGGTTTAGTGATTGATTGGTTGACAAAATTTTGGCTAAAAAACAAACAAATTCATGTTGTCTGTGTTTTGTTAGTCTTTAATGGAAAATGTTTTGTTGATAATGTCTTTGGCTGATTTTGAGGTTAGGTTTCAAATTGAAATTTGTAGAGTTCATAAGAAGCGACTGCAAATGGGATCCAAGCGTGACCTACTATTTTGAGTGAAAAAACTCGGTTTGTGGACTTTGTTTAGCATTTTTAGAGAAAAGACCTCTGAAGTTATTTTTCTAAAGAGCATAAAAAGCAACTTCAAAAAAATTGTACTTCGTCTCATATGTATTGATGTACTCAGTCTGCAGAATATTCTAACAGATATCGTTTTGAATTTTACGATAGACTCAATGCGTTATTTCGTTTCAATAAGTAGTATTGATTAGAACATTTTTTAAAATAAATTAACAGATTTTGAGTTTAGAACTCGACCTGAATTACTTAGCTAGAAATATTACAAGGAAATATTTGGTTTTTGTTTACTTTTCTTAACCTCGAAGCCTCGTGGTTGATGATCTGTTACAGGAGCTGAATAACGCTGGCCTAACGGTCCAGGGTTATGCGGATGACATCGTAATCCTGTGCAAGGGGAAATTTGAAGATATCCTGCGGGATAGGATAACCTTAGGATTAAGGTTAACCAAGAAATGGTGTAGAAAGTTGGGGCTGAATATAAACCCGGCGAAGACCACCATTGTACCTTTCACTAGGAAATATAAACTTGGAGCTCTTAGACCAATCCATTTGGATGGGATAGAGTTAGAATTCTAGAAGGAGGTGAATTATCTAGACGTTATACTAGTTTAGAAACTACTCTGGAAAGAACGTATGGAGAAAACGATAAAGAGGGCCACCAGGGTCTTCATGACTTGTAGGTCCATGGCAGGCAAATGTTGTGGATGCACTCCGACTATACTGAGATGGATCTACACGGCGATTGTGAGGCCGATGATAACGTATGGTTCAGCTGTCTGGGTAAACAGGACCAGCCAACCGACCACTATCAAGGCGCTCAGTAAGCTACAAAGACTGTATGCATAACTGGGGCTATGAGAACGTGTGCAATAGCTTCTTTGAAGGTTCTTATTGAATTTACATCTCTTCACTTATATATGCAGACCCAGGCGAAGAGGGCTTTCCTACGGATGAATATCGGGACTGGGGGATTCCTGAGCCATAAGAGGATTGATACTTTTACGAATCAGTATCTCGACATTGCAATAATGAGGGACATAATCTCATTAAAGTTCAGTTTTGCCAAAAGATTAAAAAATGAACTTAGTAACAAAAGGAACTGGATAGGTATATCGGAAACATATCTTATAGACCAGCATATGATATCCTGGTACACGGATGGTTTTTTAATGGAGGAGGGCACCGGCATAGACGTATACGGGCCGAGGATAAGATACTCGAAACCTACGAGAAAACACACCACTATCATCCAGGCGGAAATGTACGCCATTGAAAAGTGTGCTTACTTGAATCTGGCGAGGAGATACCGGATACCGTAAGATTGCTATCCTCTCCGACAGCCAAACGGCAATCAAGGCTCTAAGATCGTATCAAGTGTCCTCGCAACTGGTTCTGGAGTGCCTTGAGAAGCTAAACGAACTTGATCGTTACAACCAGGTCTGGGTACTTTGGGTTCCGGGCCACGCTGGCATTGAAGGAAACGAACGGGCCAACGAACTGGCGAGGGGGGAGCTTCCAAACCCTTTTTCGGCCCTGACCTTTTTGTGGTTTGGGAAAAGGAGCTTCTTCTATCCTAACGAGAAAGGACGAGATAACAAGAAGGAATCAATACTGGGAAAATCAACCAGGTTTAGAGCATTCCAAGGTGGTTATCGGGTCCTGCAATAGGAAAAGATTCGAGGAATGCATGACCCTATCAAAAAATAATCTAAGGATTATCACGGGAATGCAGATTGAATTATCATCTAGCCAAACTAGGAATCCGTGAAAACGGATATTGCAGGTTTTGCTTGCAGGAAAACGAGACTGCAATACATATACTAGGAGAATGCTCTGTACTCATGCATACAAGAAAGAAACATCTGGGGGACCATCTTATACCAGGTACAGACTGGGTGTTCAGAGGTCTAGGAAGTATGCTAAAATTCCTCTTCGATACTGGACTCACTGACAGTCTTTGAAGTCCAAGGAGCGGGCACAATAGATCTACAGGTCGCAGTGCATTATCCCCATAAATAATAATAATACTTTTATTATATTTATTTTTTACAACCCACCCACCTACCAGTCCACCCAACAAAAATCACTATTCATATTAATTCTTGTTGTCCATTTGATGAGTTTTTTTTCTATATTTTTTAATTGATTTTTTTTATATCGAAATATGTGTTTATGTAGCATTTCATGGTCACACATTCACTGCAATCAAGTCCGTTTCGCGGCATTGTCAGCTGCTGCAAATGTATCTCATCAGCGACCAGTGGTGGCTGGTGGTCGGTTGGTGATTTTCACACCAGGTGTTTCCCAGCCACTCGATCGGCATTCGCCTGCTCATGCGAGGCTCATGTGGCTTAAAAGCAAATTCCAGTTGGCTGCCATTTTTGGTTTGACCATAAGCGAGAATTGCGCGCCGCAACAATTGCGAATTGCGCACAGGAAGCCATTTAAGGAAGACGCTGCAGCGACAGCAACAGCGACAGCCATAGCGCCAGCTGTGCGCATTGATTTGACCAGTTAAAAAGTAGCGAGAAGAATGTTTACGGCCAGAAGAATGTAACGCTGGTGGCGGCGTATGTGAAAGATTTAGGCTGCATGGCGTACAACATGCGAGATTGAGAACAGCAACAGCAAATTGCGTGTTGTTGCAGGTGTGCAGTCGGCAATGAAATGAAATTCTTAAGTGATCGCGCCAGCAACACACACACGCCAACATAGAACACACACTAAGTTTGCTGGCGATTTGTTGCAGTTGGTTGGTTCAGACGTTGTTGAAACGCACCCATACGGCTCACACACACACACATTCAGACACTCACTCATACACTCTTAGCAAGCTGGATGGTAGTGTGAGCAATCATGGTCAACTCCCACTGATCGTGCACCTATGTATGTATGTATCTGTGTGTGTGTCTGGTTGTGTTGACATGCGGGTGGCTTGCACAATTGCGCTCATATACACACATTTACAAACATATATATTTATTTGCACATATAGTTATATGATCTTTTTAGCGCTAAGGTGCGATCGCGATCGAGTGTTGATTGATTAATCACCGCGCACAAAGTCTGCGCACAACAATGAGCCGTCATTGGGCCCGCTTGCCAGCCAATCTCCGAGTGCTGTGCATGTGTGTGTGTGTGTGTGCGTGCTGCTGTTCTGTGTGTTGCTTCATTAGCGGCGCAAAATTCAAATTCAATTCATTTCAATTACGCGAACGTGGTCGCTTTGGCGAATTGCTGCGCCTTTGCTATTTCGCTACTTTGCCATGTCAACGCCGATCGTCATGATCGATTATTTGCCAGCATTCAGGCCAGCTGCACCTCACCTTGGCATTAAAAAAACGGTAAAAATGTGAAATTTAAGCTGCCGCCGCCATCACACAGCGCAGTCAGAAACGATGCGGCGATTCACCGACTTAAACGAAATGCATTGGAATCGCTTTAAGCGTGCACCACACACACACACACAGACGCATAAGTACGCACACATGCACGCCAATGATTTATGGTTTATGACAATTCGCAAGTTCAGCTGCACACCTGCCCCCGCCGCCGTCTAAAAGAATTGACTGCATCGAGTAACGCTGGAGTCATAGCGGCGATCGTTGCGTTTGTGCGCGAGTGATAGCGTTTTGCGGCGATCGGCGATCGGCGTTGCAACAATTGTTTTGATTTGTGTGCGCCGGGCTGGGCAATCAATGCGCATGCGCATGCGCACTCGAACCGAAAGACCCATAAATCTTTGATAAATACCACAAACGAACGCTAAAAGTGAACTGTCACCCACTGCTACGAGCCGGCTGCGATCGCTTGATCCGTTAGCTGGTCGACTCGTGTGCAACGGCATAAATGTCAAGCTGCTACTTTGATGTTGCTGTTGTTGTTATTGTTGTTGTAATTTAAAGTTGTACAACTTCTTTTTGTAGCGATTTTAAAATTTCAAGGAAAAAAATGTGCATAAGGAGCAATTTGAAATACCCTACAGACAGCCATATATGTTCACTGCTTACTTGAAAACTACCCAAGAGATCAGTAAAGTAATTAAAATAAATTTTTTTCTAATTATTGATTTTAATTTTCAATAAAAGTTACTTTTTGTGTACCTAACTTCCTGTGTAGATCACTGATCTGCGCGCAATTGGCGCACTGTAGTTCACCCATTCAAATTGAAATAAATTCTGCCAAGTGTGAGCAACCGTACGGCAACAATGAAATGACAGAAAACGTGTTTCGGTTGCATTTAAATTGACGTTTAATGAGCTCGTGGCACATGGAATTGTTCGATTGACGCACGTTTCTTGTCGCACAGTCACATAGAATTTTGCTGGATTGTGGTTGGCGCACGATTTGTGCTAAAAATATGTCAAGTCGAGTCGAACGAATGGAATTTAATTTTTGCCTTTTAATTGCTGTTTTTTTTTTAATTGAAAATTGACGGCATAAACGACCAACACGGAGACGGTAGTCGTTTTCAGTAAGTGCTCTCAGTGCAGTCGCTGCGATTGAGATAAATTGTGACAGTTTTTGTGAAAGTTCAGCGCCGCCAGACGAACCCTTTGCAATTCGATTTTAGGCCTTGTTCGCTTTTATGGCTCTTGGGTGACCTTAATTTTTTCGCTCCACACGCCGATTTTCGCTCGTTTTTACGCTGCTTTTTTTTGCGCATTTCAAGTGTAAAAGAGCGTAAATTATCACACTTCATTACAGTTGGATTGTTTGTCGAAATGTTTGCACACGATCGTTGTTGTCTGACGTTGTTTGTAACTGGGTTTGGCTGGGTTTGCGTGAAACGAAATTGGAAAGTGGGCGCTCGAACGTTGGGTTTGAGGTAAAGTCGACATGACGCATGCGCCTGGCGCGATTTTTGTTTGTGTATGCAATGCTTTGACCAGTTGGCCGTTTCGCCATCGGCTGCATTACGCAGTTGGTGCTGTTTGGGTTTGGCATTAACACGTTAATGCGTGCTGACAGCAAAGGTTGAACTTGTGTTGTGACACACTTTACCGCTGCAAACAGCAAATCGTTGCGTTTGTTGGTGGCGTGCAAAATAAATCAAAGTGAAAATAAGCGAAATGCAGCAGGCCAAAGCAAACAGGTCGAACTCTGGGTTGACAATTGAGTATTGAAAATAGTTGTTTGTTAAACAAAAATTTTTGTGACACATTATATATTTGTCACAATACGTCAATTTCATAAAATTTGTTGTTCCGCGGCAAGAGAGGAGGCAGAGAGCCGTTCAGGGCTAAATTGGCGCGTTGTGACATACTGTCACAAATGCATGATGTCACACAAATATAAAAATTTACTAAATGTTTCGTGTGAAACACGAAATTTGAATAGTTTTGTAATATTTCTTTATACTGTTTGACTTTGGGACACTGGTTGCCAACTACTCGAAAGGTAATTCCTGAAAATTTGTTGTCCCACGGCAAGAGAAAAGGCAGAGAGTTGATGATGGCCAAATTGGCATATTGTGACAAACTGTCACAAATACATAATGTGACAAAAATGTGAAAATTTACTAAATGTTTATTTATTGAATATTTTTTGTGATATTCCTTTATACTGTTTGACTTTGAGACAATGTTTTGCCAACTACTCGAAAGGTTATTCCTGAAACTTTTTTGTCCTACGGCAAGAGAAGAAGCAGAGATCCATTTAAGGTGAAATTGGCATATTGTGACACACTGTAACAAATGCATGATGTCTCATAAATAGGAAAATTTACTAAATTTTTAGTGTGAAACAGAAAACTTAAATATTTTTGTGGTATTTCTTCATACTGTTTGACTTTGGGACACTGTTTGCCAACTACTCGCAAGGTAATTCCTGAATCTTTTGTGTCCCATGGCAAGAGAAGTGGCAGAGAGCCATTTAAGGCCGAAATGGCACATTGTGACATATTGTCACAAATGCATGATGTTTCACAAATTGGAAAAATTACTAAATGTTTAGTGTGAAACACAAAACTTGAATTTTTTGTGATATCTCTTTGTAATGTTTGACTTTGGGAGACTGTTTTCCAACTACTCGAAAGGTAGTTCCTGAAATTTTTTGTCCCATGGCAAGAGAAGTGGCAGAGAGCCATTTTAGGCCAAATAGGCAAATTGTGACAAACTGTCACAAATGCGTGATGTCTCAAAAATTGGAAAATTTACTAACTTTTTTAGTGTGAAACAGGAAACTTTAATATTTTTATGATATTTCTTTATACTGTTTGACTTTGGGACAATGTTTTACAACCTATTTGAAAGGTAATTCCTAAAAATTTGCTGTCCCACGGCAAGAGAAGAGGCATAGAGTTGTTTAAGGTGAAAATGGCACATTGTGACATACTGTCACAAATTTGAAATTTTACTATATTTTTGTAATTTATTGAATATTTTTGTGATATTCCTTTATACTATTTGACTTTGGGACAATGTTTTGCCAACTACTCGAAAAGTCTAGCAATGCGCCATTTCCCTTCACGCTGACAACAAGAAATGCGCTCGTTGGTTGCATTGTTGCAGTGGCTGTGTTGTGCGAGTTGCCAGCTGTCAACGCATTGTCACGTTTATGGCCATGTTTAGCAAGCAGACGGCACACGTGACTACAAATGACTGTCAACCAACAAGTACAGCACAGCGCAGTCGAAGAATCACTTGTTGTGCGCACCAACGAAACAATGCGGCATCGTCGTCTGAGTGAGTGCGGCTTTCGTATCAGCGAGCGGCAATCAGTCCAATTAAAAATAATAAAGCAACCATGGGCCATCGGCAGAAGAGTCAGAGCCGGCGCAGCAAAGCTTCTTGCTGGCAGACAGAAGACAGCACTCGGCCATGCTGCGGTCTTCTTCAGCTCGTGGGTGACACGCTGCGCAAATTGGACGCGGCTTGCAGCCACAACAAACGACAACAATGTGCGCGAGCGTGCGATCGGCCAACGCCGATATGTCGCACGCACTGGCCGCCATCTGCTGACAGCGAATGAAGGAATGCATTGCGTGCCGCAGCTTGTCAGCAATATGAATTTTTCTCAGGCGCCAAAACAACAGCCGAGCGCACACGTGCAGTGCAGCTTCATTGTCGCTTTCGTCGAGTCCATTGTTTGCATTCAGTCATTTGAATATGTGAACTGCATTGTGAACGCTGAGCGCTGACGCTGACGCCGGCGCAAGGGTTGCTCTCTCAGCACGACTGCGGCTGTTTGATTTTCATTTGATAGCCTTTATGATTTGTGTTTGTTTGACAACGTGAACGTGTAACGTTTGCTGAATTTGCCGAAAATTCCCACGTTCCCAATTGTTACCCTCCCTTTCGCTCCGCCACTGCAGCGCGCGCATAAAAAACGCACACAAACAAAAAGTCAGCGATCAGCTGCAGTGACACACAAGTTTGCGCAATTCGTACGATTTGCCGTTGCCTCGTTTAACTGCTCTCTCAACCTTTCCCTCAAAAAGTCAACGCAAATGTCATCGGTGTCCTTGGCCCCTGGCGCGGCAGTCGCCTACTTTTGCGCCGCTGCCAGCCGCCTCAATTAAGGGTTGTGATTAATGAGCGACAGCAGTCGACAGCGCACAAGTTTCCGGCCATTTCCCCCACATTTTCGCCGTCAACTCATTGACAGCGTTTTGTGTCAGCGGGGTAAATATTTGCATTGTGCGTCTTTGTGGCGTTGCGAATTTTGATTTCTGATGTTTGCTGCGGGCGCAGTTCTCAGCGTGGCCGCAGTGCAATAATTTCATTTGGACGAGGCGGTGCAAGAGTGTGTGTGCATGTGTGCGTGTGTGCGGTTTCTTAAGTGGCAGTGCCGCCCCTTAGCCGTTTTGTTCCCATTCCTATTGCGGACATTTGACGTTGCCCGCATAGGAATCGTTTCCGCGCCTTAATGCATTTCTGTCTTGCTTTCAATTTTTTTTTGGTTTTTTGTTGTATTGTTTGTAGAAAATTGTGCGCTCTATGCAGATTTTATAGTCGATTGCATTTTATTGAAATTTTCACATTGAACGAGCAATTTTTGTTGGCCGGAGAAGGAGGAGAAGGGCGATGCAATCAATCGAAAGCGAATATTTTGCGGAAGTTGTTGAGTTTTGAGGTAAATGTGTTGAGTCTTGCGGCAAACAGGAGTATGGGAACATTTGAGAAAAAGAAGAAGACTAACACAACGTTATAGAAAGCATACGAGAGGGAAAATAACAAAAAGAAAAGGTAGAAGCAGCTGGAAAACAAGAAAAAAATATGAAATGGAGGAAAGATAGAAGAAGCGTAGGAAAAAAAGTAGAAAGAAACTAAAACAAGATAACTGAGGAAGAATATTAGAATGTGATTATAGTTTTTCTATTACTTCTGTACAAGCAAAAAGAGAAGACGACGACACGTGAACTAGAAGAAAAGGAAGATAGATATTATGAACAGGAACAAGAAGTAGAAGAACATACAGAAGGTCAAGCAAAAATTAATAGAAACAAGAAGACGCAAGAGAAAACGGGCAAGGAGAAGACGAAGTAAGAGAAGAAAAAGAAAGAGATTGAAAAGGAGATTATGAAGAGAAGAAGAAAAAGAAGAGTAATAGAAAACCAATATCAGCAGAAGAAGAGTGGAAAGCGAATACAAGAAATGAAAACTAGAAGGAGATGACTCGAAATTACTATAGCGAAAGAGAAAGAGGGGAAGAAGCTAAAGAACAGAAAAGTATAAAATTATTATAACAGAAAGAGGAGAAGAAGGCGAATAGAAGAAATGAAAACTAGAAGGAGATGACTTGAAATTACTATAGAATGAAGAAGGAAAAGACAGAGATTTAAAGTAAAAAACTAATTGAAGGAAGATAGGTAGAAGAAAGAAAAAGAAGGAGAAGAACAAGAAGAAGTACATGAAAAAAAATAGAAACAAAAACGAACAGAAGATGAACAGAACAGAAAAGAAGATGGAAAAAGAGAAGATGAAGTAAGTGAAGGAGAAAAAGATTAACACTTCGTTCAATAATGTGTGTGACTAACTAACTAAAACACATTTTTTTGCCAAAATTCGTTTTTATTCATCAACATAGTCCCCTTTTAGGGAGATACAATCATTCCAACGCTTTTCCAATCTTTCGATACCGCCTTTGTAGAACGATTTTTCTTTGCCTTCAAAATAGGCGTTAGTTTCGGCGATTACTTCATCATTTGAGCCAAATCTCTTACCACGGAGCATCTTTTTGAGGTCTGCGAAGAGCCACTAGTCGCTGGGGGCCAGATCTGGAGAATACGGGGGATGAGGAAGGAATTCGAAGCCCAATTCATGCATTTTTGCCATCGTTTTCATCGACTTGTGACACGGTGCATTGTCTTGGTGAAACAACACTTTTTTCTTCTTCATATGGGGCCGCTTAATCGCGATTTCTTCTTTCAAACGTTCCAACAACGCTATATAATAGTCGCTATTGATTGTTTTCCCTTTCTCAAGATAGTCGATGAATATTATTCCGTGCACATCCCCAAATACTGACGCCATAACCTTGCCAGCCGATGTTTGTGCCTTTGGACGCTTTGGGCGGCTTTCACCGGTTGCATGCCACTCAGCAGACTACCGATTTGACTCTGGAGTGAAATGGTGGATCCATGTTTCATCCATTGTGATGTACCGACGCAAAAACTCCGACTTGTTGCGCGTAAACATGTCCAAACAGCTCTTTGAATCATCGATTCGTTGTTGTTTTTGCTCCGGTGTGAGCAAACGCGGCACCCATTTCGAAAACACCTTTTTCATAACCAAATGTTCGTGTATTATGGTGTGTACACTGCCTGCTGATATCTTTAGAATGTCAGCAATATCCCCCACTTTCACTTTACGGTCGGACATAATGATTTTCAGTGTTTTTTCAACGTTTTCCGGAATAACAGCGTCATTTGGCCGTCCAGTAGATGGAATGTCATCGGTGTCTGTACGACCACGTTTGAATTCGGCATACCAATAACAAATGGTTCTTTTTGATGGAGTAGAGTCCGAATAATGTTTTTCAAGCCATTCCTGGCATTGAACAGTATTTTTTTTCATTAAAAAACAATGATAAATCAGCACACGGAATTGCTTTGAAAACTCAAAAGTAGTGTCACTTAAAGCACTGTAACTTGTAAACTAATGGTCGGATTGACATATAATTTTGACAGTAAGCCTAAAAAGGTTCACAATTTCGAAAAAAATATTGATTTAGTATTAGTGCCGCCATCTATGTGTCAGTCACACACATTATTGAACGAAGTGTTAAAAACAGAATATGTAGCGAAAGAGAAAGAGGGGAAGAAGAATAAGAATATTAAAGTATGAATATGAGGTAAATACTAGAAATGAGGACTAGAAATTACTAAAATTACTAAAGAATGACGAAAGATTCGAAGTAGAAAACTAATTAAGAAAGAGGCGTCGAAGAAAGAATAAAGAGAACAAGAAAAAGAAAAAAAAGACTAGAAAAAAAGGCAGTAGAAGGAAAAAGAGAAAAAGAATTAAGACAGGAGAAAAGATTAAAAAACAGAATATGTATAGAAGATACAGAGGAGAAGAAGAAGAACAAAATGACAATCAGTATAAGAAGGGAAAGAGTATAGGGTGAATACAAGAAGTAGACTTCTAGATGACTAGAAGCAGAAGAACAAGAAGAAGTACATGAAAAAAGGATAGCAATAAAAATACAGAACAGAAGATTGAGAAACAGAAGATAAAAGAAGTGAAGGAGAAAAAGATTAAAAACAAAATATGTAGCGAAAGAGTAAGAGGGGATGAAACTGAAGAAGAAGAATAATAGGAAATTATCACAACAGAAAGAAGAGTAAAAGGTAAATACAAGAAATTAAAACTAGGAGATGACTCGAAATTACTATAGCGAAAGAGAAAGATTATAAGAAGCTGAAGAAGAAGACGAATAGAAAATTATTATAACATAAAGAAGAGTAGAAGGTGAATACAAATGAAAACTAGAAGGAGATGATTCGAACTTCCTATAGCGAAAGAGAAAGATGGTTAGAAGCTAAAGAAGAAGAATAAAAGAAAATTATTATAAAAAAGGAGAGTAGAAGGTGAATACAAAAATTAAAACTAGATGGAGACGACTCGAAATTACTATAGAATGACTGTAAGAAGAAGAAGACGATGGTTCGAATAGAAAACTAATTGAAGAAAGAGACGTAGAAAAAGAAGAAGAAGAACAAGAAGAAGAATATGAGAAAAGAATAGAACAGAAAGATTCTGTCTAGAAGAAGGAGAAAAATAAAGAAAAAATGAATTTAGAGAGGAGAAAAAGATGGAAAAACAGAATATGTAGAGAAAGAGGAGAAGAATAAGAAGAAGAATTAATAGACAGTAGATAGATAAGAAGGAGAAGAGTAAAGGGCGTATACAAGAAGCGAAGACTAGAAGGAGATGACTAGAAATTACTATAGAGTGACTAGAAGAAGGAAATGAAGACAATTCCAAGTATACAATTAATTGAGGAAAGGGGCGTAGACTAGAAAAGGATTAGAAGGAAAAAGAATAAGGTCAAGAAGAAAAAGGAGAATGAAGGTAAAATAAACAAGGAAGGGAATACAAAAAAGAGTAGTAACAAGGAGACTGAAAAGATAATGAAAAGTAGAAGATGTGTTAGTGTAGTTCCACTTAAGGGGATAAGGAAAAAAAACAATAAAAAGTATATGAAAGAGAAGAATAAGAAAAGAGAAAAACATTGAAAGAAAAAGAGTTTAAGAAACTGAAGGGGAATAAGAAAAAAAAAACAATAAAAAGTGTTTAGTATTCTGTGTAAGGAATGAGGAAAACATTGCAAGAAAAAGAGTTTAAGAACCTCGGGGAGTAAGAAAAAAACATTAAAAAGAATATGAAAGAGAAGAATAAGAAAAGAGGAAAACATTGTAAGAACAATTTAAGAAACTGAAGGCTAGAAGGAGAATACTAAGCGAAGACAACGAAAATAATAGAACGCGTAATACGAGTCGATGAAAATATCAAAAGAAACTTAGGAGCAGAACTTAGCTGCAAAAGAAAAGCTTTGTTTCTGGTTGAAAACTCGGCCGACTTCAACTGGCATTGAAATTCAAAAACTTAAGTAAAGAAGAAATGCTAGCAACCTTTGTAAACTTTTGATGAGCATCCCGATCCATTTCAAATTACATATTTTAAATAATCCAAGAATATAAAGACCTGCTCATACTTGGGTTTTGAAAAAAACATGGCAAAAAACTATCAGGTGTACAACTTTGCTTCCGCCGTTTTCCGATAGGTGGCTGTACCGGCTGAGGCTGGTTGAAATACATAGATGGTAATGCCTTTAAAGTGAGTGTGGACAGTGCCTAACGAATTGTCATCGCCGTTTCAGTGACAGTTGTTCTTGTTTTCGTATTATTCACGCTCGAAAATGTCGATATATAAAAAATATATATAAATTAAATATACATATATATAAATATTAATATAAAAAGATATAATTTGGATGAAGTTAAGGTGATGATTGGGTCTATCTAGAAGTAATTTATTGAGCCTCTATGACCCTTGTAGAGTCCACAACATTAGATACATTTTCCGCTTTGTTGATTCCATAAAATTGATTCCATATTTTGCTCTGAAACTTATTCTCTGAGCCCTAAAGCTCACATGATGCTAAATTCGAGTTTTACCAAACGGATTCTATGCTCATTTCTGGATCGAAACAAGTCACCTATGGCACAACCCATTATGAAATAGAATATCTATAAACTCCTTTTGTAATTTTGCATATTAAATAAACATCCATGAAGCGCTGATTAGTTGCTCTTAAAATTAGTTGTTTAACTCCAACTAAACTGCACTACTGCAAAAATGATCAAAACAAAAAGTGTAATGAATATTGCTCGTAAACATAAAGTTCACTTATTCATAGACATCAAACTGTACGCCAACAACAACAATAAGCGCAACAGAAACAGTGACAGCAGCCCACGGAGCAACGGTGGCTCAGCGGTTGCACATTAACAGGTCGTAAACCTTTCGCGAGACAAACAACTCGCAGCAATGGCGAAAAATTATGGAAATATTTGCAAGCATGAAAAATCTAATCTGCGGCAAAATGACCGAAAATTTATACAAAACACTGTCAAATAAAGCAAAAATTTCCGCGGCAATGGCAAAAGACATAAATAAGTTTGATTGTTAAGCGGCGGCAGCCACAGCGCGCCACAGTCAACAGTCGACAGCCGGCAACGGCAACAGCAACAGCAGCAATGACAACAATAGCGAAAGCCGCAAATACGCCCACAACTGGAGCAGCCGCACGCAGCAGTCGCAGACACCGCGGCGGTACCGGGCGGCGGTTGTTCGGCCCAAATGATATCTGGCGCTACATGTGCACTTATGTTTGTACGAATGTGTTTGTGTGTGTTTGAATGCATGTTTGTGGCACTGTGGCGCGCCGGCTTATTAAATGTGGTTTTATGATTTCTTAAGTTTTCATTAATTCTGCACATTTTGAGCGTTTCGGCCGCTTGGCTGGCAGCAACGACTGATGCAGCCAGCTTTTCGACTCGGGCTGTGGCGCTGGTCGGTAATTGAATTCCAGCGGCGGGCGTTGCCAGCCACACCGCCGCGGCAACTTCCCACCCCGCCTCGCTGCTTATCTCATCACATCGCAATGCCGTGCAGAATGCGCAGAACCTGCGTGTTAATCGCCGACGCTGTCGCCGTCACCGCGGCCGCCGCAGCCATGAGGCGTTTGGCTGTTGTTGTTATTGATTTTTTGTTGCGTTCGAGTTCGCGTTCGCGCGCTCGTGAAAGCCTCGCAGGCCTATTTGATCGATTGGTTCGATTAGTTTTCTGCACATGCAATCGATGCAGGAAATTCTCGAGTGCGATACTCATTTGTTGTTGTCTCTTTCGTTTCGGGCACAGCAGTTGTCTGTTGATTTAATTTGGCCCGGGGGGCTGACACCGCTGGACGTTCGACGTTCGACGTTTCGTTCGTGCGAGTGTTTCTTAAATTAAATTATTGAAAAGTTTGACAGATTTGTTACTGCAACGTGACATGCGGCTACGTTTTGCAATTAGTCGCCTGTCCATGTCTGCGTTCATGTCTGTGTCGATGTTGGCCGTTTGGATTACTTTGTTAAAAACGCTAAATGCTAACGTGCGCGAAATTGGGTGTTTTGAAAATTTTTAATTGAAGAACGAAGTGTACACAGCTTATTTTATTTATTTATTTTATTGATTTTATTTATTTTATTTATTTTATTTTTTTTTATTTTATTTATTTTATTTATTTTAGTTATTTTATTTATTTTATTTATTTTGTTTATTTTATTTATTTTATTTTGTTTATTTATTTTATTTATGTTATTTATGTTATTATTTTTATTTATTTTAGTTATTTTATTTATTTTATTTTATTTATTTATTTTATTTATTTAAGTTATTTTATTTATTTTATTTATTTTGTTTATTTTATTTATTTTATTTTGTTTATTTATTTTATTTATGTTATTTATGTTATTATTTTTATTTATTTTAGTTATTTTATTTATTTTATTTTATTTATTTATTTTATTTGATTAATTATTTTTTTTTATTTTTTGAATTAGTTTATTAATTATTTTATTTTATTTATTTTAATTATTTTATTTTTTTAATTTAATTTATTTAATTAATTTAATTAATGAATTTTTTTAATTTATTTAACTAATTTAATTTATTTTATTTTATTTTATTTACTTTATTTTATTTTTTTAATTTTATATATCAGGTGTACAACTTTGCTTCCGCCGTTTTTTTCCAAAATTAAAAGCTTTATAGCGAAAAAGTGCTTACAGATGTATTATTCAAAGTATTGTCCGTCGCTAGCGACAACTTTCTCCCATCTTTCCGGCAATTTTCGGATCCCGGCTCGAAAAAAGGAGTCCTCTTTTGATGCTATCCATGAAGCAATCCATTTTTCCAATTCTTCGAAGGATTGAAAATGTTGATCTGCCAGGCCGTGTGCCATCGAACGGAATAGGTGGAAGTTAGAAGGGGCGACATCTGGGGAATACGGTGGGTGGGGCAAGACTTCCCATTTCAGCGTTTCCAGGTACTTTTTGACCACTTTTGCTCGATGTCCCTCGGTTTCAACTCGTACGGCACCCAGTTTCCTTCTTTCTGAATCATGCCCAGGGCCTTGGGACGTTTTGAAATGGCTTGCTGACTCACTCCCAACGATTCGGCAAGCTCTTCTTGGGTTTGGCACGAATCTTCATCAAGCAATGCTTCTAGTTGTTCATCTTTGAAGGTTTTTTCTCTTCCACCACCATGTTTGTCTTCGACATCGAAATCACCATTTTTAAAACGTTGAAACCACTCCCGACACGTTCTTTCACTCAGAGCAGCATCACCGTAAGTTTCTGAGAGCATTCGATGCGCTTCAGCTGCATTTATTTTCGAATTGTAACAGAAAAGTAAAACTTCCCGCAAATGGCGAGAATTGGGCACATAAACGGACATTTTCGAGCGTGAATAATACGAAAACAAGAACAACTGTCACTGAAACGGCGATGACAATTCGTTAGGCACTGTCCACACTCACTTTAAAGGCATTACCATCTATGTATTTCAACCAGCCTCAGCCGGTACAGCCACCTATCGGAAAACGGCGGAAGCAAAGTTGTACACCTGATAAATCTATTTCTTTAATTTAATTTATTTAATTTATTTTATTTACTATTTAATTAATTAATTTGTTTAATTAATTTAAATATATTAGTTTATTTATTTAATTTTTTTCATTTATTAAAATAATTTATTTTATTTTATTTATTTCATTTATTTCAGTCTACTGATACAATATCTGATAAGCTTTAGAACAAGTTGAACAGTTGAAAAAGTTCAAAAAAAAGTTTAGTTGGTTGATCAATTTGAAATTTGTGCATTATGTTTTTTACTTTCATATTTGATTAGTGGTTTTTCAACTCATCATTGATCATATAAGAGGTCTATAACGAATTGTATGCTTAACCCCTTGACGTATCAGTTAGCGCAACGAAATTCGTTTCCAACTGTTCGCACACAACTTGCTCACTGCCCGGGCAAATGCCCGATTTAAAAAATTGAAATGCCCAATTTAATTTTTCTAAAAAACAACACTGACCACGAGTCAGACTCGTGTTAATCATGTTAGGCACAGAAATTGTACCACGAGTCAGACTCGTGATAATCATGTTAGGCACAGAAATTGTACCACGAGTCAGACTCGTGATAATCATGTTTGGCACAAAAATTGTACCACGAGTCAGACTCGTGGAAATACGTCAAGGGGTTAAGTTGAGTTATGTGCTCCGCAAATTCATCTCAATTACATGTAAGCAGGTATTAAGCTGAAAACTGTGTTGAAACGTAAATCTTTTTTATTGAAATTGTCAGAGATCATGTTCTTAAGATATAATTGGCTGTTTAACCGACTAGATTTGGTGGAAATGGATATCGTTCTAGATTGTCTAAGAATTTTGCTTTGCTATGATCTGTTTAGAGTCGTTGAAGAGGAAAGATTCAGTGTGAGTAGAAAGTGATCACATTGATCGTCATTGAACTTGAGAAGAACCAGTTAGATTCTTATTTTTTTCCTTGGAAGGCTTGTAGCCTTCCTGCCCACCTTTTCTATTTTGGACCATTGTAATATACCCTTGGAGGAAAGGGAACGAGAGGAGAGTGATATACCATATTTCACCTTTTTTGAAATGTGTATGAAACACTGTTTTTTTAAACATATGTATGATACAGCACACATTTCAGTTTAACGCCGAATCCGAACGGAGATCTAAAGTTTTTCCTTTCAAACTTGGAGGTTTTGCCATTACCTGCCAGGAGCGCACTTGTGCGATTCTTGTAATTCTCATCTGGTTCATGTGGATAGCGATAGAAAAAAATGAGCGTTTCACCAGCCCGAGCTAGGAATCGAACCTAGGGCTTCGGTATGAGAAGCCAGCGCGCTAGGTTCCTTAATAAACAGGTTAAACTCGGCGTTGCCGATCGCTTAGAAACCATTAAAATCGGCAATGAACGAGAACCCAAACTTGTAGAGTCGTTTTGAGCTATGAAAGGACAGTGGCGACTTGAGATGCAGAGCATTGTCTTTCTCATCTATTGATTTTTGTTGCGGCAGTAGTCATTGAAAGTAAGATTGAGCTCTAAGCATAACTACGAACAGTGGTGCACACAAAATTTCATTTTGGGGAATTCTGTGAATAGCTTTTGAATCCCATACCAGTCGAAACCATATTTTCCACCCACCATTTTTTTATACAGGTACTTTCGAGGGGTTTGAACCCCCTAAACCCCTCTTATATTCGCCACTGACTACGAACGATCCAACATACTGTCAACACTAAAACCATAGCAAGGATGGTTTGCTCACATGCAAACCTGAGTTTTATTCCAGAGTTTGTCATGAGTTATTTTGAAAGCCAAACACAGTTTAACCCTTTCGACCCCAAATTTAACCCTGTGTCTCAATATTACTTTTTGGTATTTAAATCATGAAACATTTGTCCAAGAAGTGTGCATACGACATTTGAAGTCGCCAAGCCTCTTTGTTAGAGTTCTAGAGCTGGTTTACTTTTGAACAACTTTAGCTTAAAACGAGTTAAATAGATTTTGTATCAATATTTTTTAATTACAGAAAAATTATGTAATATTTATGGAAAAATACAAAATTATCACTTATTGATTTTATTTAACCATTATTAAAGAACAAGAAACGTGCCCAATTCATAGACTTTAATTCGAATACAAACTTCCAAGTAATCGCTGCAAATTATTGGAAATCATTTTGAGGATAACAATAACATTTTTGTAATTTGCTTTGAATTCACTTCTAAAAATATTAATTTGTTGGTGCTTACTTAAATTAAACTCATAAATCAATCGTACTTTTGCTATAAGAAGACAAATAGGTGAAGTTGCTCTCAGGCAACTTTGGGTTCGAAAGGGTTAAGAAGAGCAGTGAACACGTACATATGTATGTATGTAAGTTCAGGTTAGTTAAGATTAGGTTAGGTGAGTTAAGTTTTCAGTCCATTTTGGTCATTGATCCTTTTGAGTTTCTAGCAATACGAGAATACGAAATGGCAGTCCTTAGTGAGTCGGTTTGAAAATGATCGATGGTCATGTGCCATGTTTTGGAATCCAGTTCAATCCTGAAAAGAACAGTTCAGCTCAGTTAATTTTAGACGTGGCATTACAGATTTTTCTGTCTGCGAACATGAGTGGGAGTTAGATTGTCTCTTCTGTCACGTCTCACTCAAAAGGCACAACTACCATAACAACTGGGGCGTGATTTGTAGCCACAAAAAGCTCCAACAAATCAACTAAATATTGCTTCAAAATAACTTATTATAAAATCTCTTCCTAAACATTTCTTCTTTAGGCAAAACAGCCTAAACAGTTGCAGCAAGCAACAACAATACATTTCAAGCAAATTTCATATTGTGTGTGTGTGTGTGTAGGCAGTCGATTTAATTCGTCTGGTCGAAAATTTCAATAATTAATCACGCCTAAGCGCTGCCACTAACTGTGGCAGAAAAATGCAGCGAAATTCAATCATTTTACCGCCAAAGTGTGCCCCAGAAACCAGAAAGCCGACACCAACCAAAACGTGGCCCAACCGAAAACAGCTGCAAAATTGCCAAAACTGACAGGAAATTATACGTGTGCCCGGCCTGGATGTGTTGTTGCCGGCCGGGAGGAAAACTTTTCGAGCTGTAAATTTATCGCGCGAATTCACATTACTGGCAATTTTCATATATTTCAATTTCGGCATTTTGACCGAGTGGGAATAATTCGGGGCGCGCTGCAATAAGTGGCCGCCGGCATAATTCGATATTAATTGGACAAGAAATTCTCAGGCCCGGGCGGCCTGCTCGAAAAGGCGCTTTGCGGCGCAGGAGAAAATGGCAAACTTCACACAGATCTACATACGCGCCGACGAAAATTCGTGCCGGCAACAACAATTACAGCTGGCAGTGCGCACGCTAGACGAGGCCGTGATTTAAGCTCCGGCACCGAAGACTGATTGCACCAATTTGTCTGCCAATATTCAAAAAGAGCGAAAATTTAAGTGGCCGCAGCGCAAAACAAAAGCAAATACCACAAACACAATAGCAACAAAAACAACAACAAGAAAAGCAGCAACAACTGCCGCCTGACGGTGACGGCTTAAATGCAGCCCCGAAACAACAACAACAAATTGCTAATATTAAGCGCTTTGTGTTATCGCCAAGTCTGGACTTTTGGCTTAAACGCTTGCGCTGACTCAAATGGCAACAACAACAACAGCAATTGGCTCAGCGCTCAGCTGCGGCGCATTGCAGTTGGCTGGCGCGCAGCTTAAAGGTACGAAACCGCCTGCTGTGCATTGGACACTTTCCGCGATTTTTTGTTGTTTTCTGGTGGTTGTTGTTGTTTTGTTTCGATTTGCAGTTGTTGAAGTGTTTGAATTGTTGTTGCTGCGGCAGTGTAATTGCACTTTTTTCGCCGCGTTTGGTGTTGCTCGTAGCTGTGTTGCGGCGCCTGCGCACAACTGCAGCAACAACGGCAAACAAAAGGCGCACAGAAATACACATAGGTAAGCGCGCTCGAAAGCAAACGCGGCTGGCAGGTGGGGCGGCGGCGGCAGCGGCGGTTGTGGCGCTCGACTGCACGCCGAATTTGGGTGCGCGCGGTATTTACAAAAATCACGCACTGTGGGGGTTTTCCTACACTTCACTGCCCTGTTGTTGTTGTTGTTGCTGTTCTGGCCGAGATGTTGTTTGGTTGTTGTTGTTGTTGGTGCGCTTTCTGACCAACCCACGCGCCAAAATGGAGTGGCACCGTTGTCTGCTATTAGGATTCGATATGGTTGGTTTTCTAGCCAACAATTGTTGCTGTCGTTGTTGTTGCTGTTGTTGGCATTTGTTGGCTTGCAGTTGTAAACGCGTTAAATGGGTGCGTTTGACAATTTAATAGGAAATCAATTAAATGGAAAAATATTTAGTCTTTCTTAACAGTAATCGGTGCGACGCAAAGACAGCTCAATATATAAGTATGTAAGTGCTTCGATCGAAATGTGACAAGAAGAGGAAACTAATTCAAAAATGCATGATTGCAAAGATTTATGGGAGCCCAAAGAAAGTTTTGAAATTTGAAGCTAAGCTGCCAAACATGTATTGGGATTCAAGAAGACTTGTTCTCAAAGCTATAAACAACAAAGTAATCGACTTGCCACAAGTCTCATTTGAACATAGACATTTGGCTACTGCGTGATTTCTTACTACAACTTGTTGATTAAAAATGCCTCTTCTTAAAAAACATTTTACTAGATTATATTTCATGACATTCATCTGATTACTAATAGCATTAATTATTACGAGTGGATATTAAAATTAACTGTGATTCCGCTAGATCCCACTTGTGTTCTTCTTAACCTTTTCGACCCCAAAATTGCCTGAGAACAACTTCACCTATTTGTCATCTTATAGCAAAACCTACGATTGATTTATGAGTTTAATTTAAATAGGAACCAACAAATTAATATTTTTAAAAGCGAATTCAAAGTAAATTACAACAATTTCACTGCTATCCCAAAAATAATTTCCAATAATTTGCAGCGATATCAAGTCAAGTTTGTGTTCTAATTGAAGTCTACGTATTGGGCGCGTTTGATCACAATCCTGTTTCTTTAATAATGGTTAAATAAAATCAAAAAGTGATAATTTTGTATTTTTCCATAAATATTACATAATTTTTCTGTAATTAAAAAATTGTGATAGAAAATTTATTTAACCCGTTTTAAGCTAAAATTGTTCAAAAGTAAACTAGCTCTAGAACTCTAACAAAGAGGCGTGGCGACTTCAAATACACACTTCTTAGTCAAATGTTACATGATTTAAATATCAAAAAGTAATATCGAGACACAGGGTAAAATTCAGGGTTGAAAGGAGCTTAGGATCACTTGAATCATAAGGACTCAGCAAAGCTTTTCCGCAGATTTCAGATCAGATCATGAGATTTCCTCCTAGATTTAGAAGATTCTTGGCCTTTTAGGAGAATTTTAAGAGGAAGAATTGTTTAGGAAAAAGATTAGGAGATTTATATTTTATGTTAGGAGATTTTTTTGATCCTTATTGGAGTTTTAGGATGGAATTTAAGGAATTTTTTTTGATCCTTACTGGATTTTTAGGAGATTTTTGGCAACAAAACATATTTTGGTCAACTATTCAATTATTGATATATAACTCATTTGTTATATGTTTTGCTTTTGTTAAGTGTTTGTTGTCTTCAGCTTGAAGATGAATAAAAAATTATAAAAAAATTATATACATATATATTTTTATTTTTTAGGAAAAGTTTAATTATTTTAAAATGACGCAAATTATATAAAAAATTTAGGAGATTTTTTGACTTTTGGGAGGAAATATCAGTATTTTTTAAGATTTAGGAAAAAGTCATTTTCAGTATCTAGCAACATTGCTTATCCTGGTCGATGATTTAAGTTTCTTCATGGTTCCATTCTTGGAAGAACATCTTTCTTGAATGAATGAATGAAAAGTCATTCGTTCCATAGACAAAATTCAAAATATTTATAGTCTCAGAATTTAACGTTTTTGACATCATTTAAAAGGTAAAACTCAAACTAAGAAAACCCCAAAAAAATGGGTCCAAAAAATTAATTAGTGTGTGTGCAAAAGCTGCTCAGAGTTGGAACTTTTGTCACAAAAAATTTTAAACACATGCTTTCTTTTTATAGTCGATTGAGTAAAAAAAATTTTAAAAATATAATAAAAGCACAAAGATGCTAAAACATTCAATATCTATAGATTAAGAATTGATGTGAGCATTTTCGCTTTAAAATTTTTTAAGCTCAGTTTTCTACTTTACTATTAATTTGAAAAATTTTCAAAATTAAAGTTAAACCTAAAAATTTGGAAAATTAATAGAAAAATATCTAAAAATAATTGTAAAGTATGTTCCTGGATTTTTTTCTATTTTAAGAAGCATTCCTTCTCTGTTGAATTGTGTGTTTAAATTCTCCGATATCTTTCGATCTCAGATAATAATTCAATTTGAAATCGCGCACGAAGTTTGAAAATATAAAGTAAGAATTGATGTGAGCATTTTTGCTTTTAATATTTTCTTAAAATTTGTAAAATTGAGGCTTCTACTTTACAATTAATTAAAACTATTTTTAAAAATTATAAACCCAAAAATTGGGAAAATAATAAGAAAATATCTACAAATAATGTGAAAGTATGTGCCTTGATTTTTTTCTATTTTAAGAAACATTCCTTCTTTATCGAATCATGTAATTAAATTCTTCGATATCTTTCGATCTGAGAAAATAATTCAACTCGAAAGGGTTCTATAGACCTATTTTTCGACAAAATGTACTTCATTCATCCTTGAAATCAATAAAAAAAATGAAAGAAAACTGCAAAAATGCAAAGCATTTGCTGCTAAAGTTAGCCAAAACTGACGAATATTGTAAATTCAAGTCTCAGGCATTGCTAAACTACAAAAGTTTAAGAAAAACGAAATGGAGATTTCAATTTAACAGACCATGATTAACTAGTTTAACAAATTTATTTAAGAACAGACGAATCTTTCTTATTTTGTCCTGCGGTTATATGAAGTCGAATCACAGTGCATTGTACCAATTTCTCTGGATAACGATTTAAGGTTACAAAAAAATTACGCCCAATAATCTGGGTGCATTGTAAAGAGATATGAATAATACATTTGACCGATGTTGATGCTGATAAAGAAATAAACACATCTGACATTTGACCAAACCGTACCTAATGCAATGATTTTCTGAGGCTGTGACATCTCTTTCAATGCGAAAAAACGGCTATCAGAATAAACTCTCATTGCAACGATACTATCAGAAAAGAAGATTTTGTCTATAAGAGAAAATATTCCCTTCGAAGCTGATCCAAAGATATATAACTATAGTAAGTAGCTTAATTAACTATAGTTGTATATCTTTGACTGATCTCATTTTGCTAAGAACTTTTTCTGCTAATTCATGATCCTACAAAGTTATGTGAACAGTCAAGTGAAAACTATTTCAAGTATTCGATAATCATTTAAAGTTACTTTCTACTCGGAATTCGTTTTTTATGCAAACTGATGGCTTTCACCAAAAATTTACCAAAGCGGAAATTTCAACTATGCATGTTCACAATTTAACAAATTCAATTGTATTGAATGGAAAATGCTCGGTGCTTTGGCGTTTTGTATCGACAATTACAACAATTGCTCAATAAACTTTAATTTCGGCGCTAAGCCACTTGAACCAGCTATGCGCACTGGACTCGGATTCGGTGTCCATGTGTGGTTTCGCTCGCGTGTAATTTTCCGCAAACAACGTCATTAATACACTTTAAAACAACAAAATAAGTGCAGCTTGTAAAATGCAGCATTAATTTCGAAGCGATAAAATCTAAGCCAATAAATTCACGACAAACATTCCGCGCAACAGCATCCAGCGCTCGCTCACTCGCTCGCCGGCCGATTTCTATCGCTGCGATACTTTAGTGACTGCCACGAGATGCACGTAGGTGCGCAGCGAGTGCGGACGCGGGTGCGGACATATTGGAGCTGTTTAAAAACTGCGCCAGATAAGCCGAAGAATCTCGTATCGCTGGGTTATTTGTCTGTGAAGAGAGAAAAAGCGATCGCCGGCATCAAGCGGCATTTGCATTGCGGATACCAACTGTTGCTGTTGTGGTCGTTGCCGTTGTCGTTGTCGTTGCGAGCGCGACAAATAGAAGCATGGCGCAGTGCAGTTGCTGCCTTGGTGGGTGGGAGAGGGGGCGCCGCTAGAAATGAAGTCATGCTTCTGCCCCAGTGACGACCACCTGCGGCTTTTTATTGGCGTTCGCGTGCACGCGGAAACACATCCACTTAAATTATGATTGTCTCTGCGCACCACAAAAACAACAACAACAACAACAACAGCATCGATACTGCAGTAGCATCGACCACTGCAGTCGCTGCCGAATGAGTGACTAATGGCGGCACTTGTTGTTAGAGCTAGTCGCCTCTTTTGTTGTTGTTGCGATCGTCTGGGCATTTTGTGGCACATTCATTGGCTTTGAATTTGCGCCGTGTGGCAGCTTTAAGTAAATGCGCTCTTACGTTTGACCCCAGCAGCAGCAGCAGCAGCAACAACAACAGCAGCAGCAAATTGTTGCATTTATTGGCTGATTGTGCGCGCAGCAATTGTTGTTGCTGGGCAGTGGGTTGCACTATTTTTATGTGCCGGCGCTAGCAATATTTTTTTACTGTTGCTGTTGTTGTTGTTGGTATTTATTAGTTTGAAAGCAGCATTCGCTCCAATTTTGTGTTGTGTTGGCTGCAACAGGTGCTGTGCGCTTTTCCAGCTGTTGTTGTTTGTTTACATTGTATCGACAGCCGACTTGAGTTTATGAGCGAGAAATCGTGAGAATTTTGGTTTCTTTGAGACAGTTTGTGCTGGTTGGCTGAACGAACGAGTTAGAGAAGCGAAAAACAAACAAGTGGCGGGCTTTCAGTGCAGCACTGAAGTCGATGTGGTAAACTGTCACAATGTGTAAAAATTACATACAATTTCCAAAAAAAAGAGCCAACGACAATCGTGTGAACTCAATTTCGTTTCACTCTAAAAGCTAAAAATGCTCAAACAGTATCGACATATTGGTCGATCATGTGATTAGCCAAAATAAGAAAAACAAAAATTTGAAATTGAACTGAAATTTAAATTTGTTCCACTCCTTGAATAACTTCTAGAGTGGCTGAAAGCAACTTTCAGATAGTCGATAATCGGTTTTGCTATTCAAAAAGACCAAAGCTGACGCTGATATTTAATAATCTCATGCATTGTGATCCAAGTTAGACTTTTTTGAAATAAATTTAAAGGTTTTTAAAACACATTTGAGACATTCTTAAATACGTTTGAGACTTTCGGAAATACATTTAAAGCTGAAAATAGATTTGAATATGAAATATGAAATAGATGTCATACTTTCTGAAAGACATTTAAATGGTTTGAAATGCCTGAAAAGTTTTGAAGACCTAAAATATACAATGTATTTTTTTGCTTTATATATTCGACTGTTCTGAAATGTATTCGGGGGTTGTTTAAAACATTTCATGATTTCAGAAATATATTTGGATCTTTCTGAAATAGATTTCATAATTTCGGAAATAGATTTCATAGTTTCTGAAATAGATTTCATAGTTTCTGAAATACATTTACTGTTTTCTGAAAGACATTTGAATGGTCGGAACTACCAGGGATGCTTTGAAAGTCTAGAATACATACGACCGTTCTGAAATTCATATACTTTGGATTTTATGAAATAGATTTGATGATTTCAGAAATATATACGAGGCTTTCAGAAATACATTCAACTATTTCACTGTTTTGATATATTCGCGGTTGTCTAAAACATTTCATGATTTTTCAAATCCTTTTTTTTTTAATAGAAAAAAAGAAAAAATAGAAAAAAGTTCCTGAAATACATTTCATACTTTCTGAAATACATTTGCTGCTTTCTGAAAGATATTTGAGTGTTCTGAACTACCTGAAATGCCTTGAAGATCTTAAATACATACGACTGTTTTGAAATATCAGGTGTACAACTTTGTTTCCGCCGTTTTTTTCCAAAATTAAAAGCTTTATTGCGAAAAAGTGCTTACAGATGTATTATTCAAAGTATTGTCCGTCGCTAGCGACAACTTTCTCCCATCTTTCCGGCAATTTTCGAATCCCGGCTCGAAAAAAAGGAGTCCTCTTTTGACGCTATCCATGAAGCAATCCATTTTTCCAATTCTTCGAAGGATTGAAAATGTTGATCTGCCAGGCCGTGTGTCATCGAACGGAATAGGTGGAAGTCAGAAGGGGCGACATCTGGGGAATACGGCGGGTGGGGCAAGACTTCCCATTTTAGCGTTTCCAGGTACTTTTTGACCACTTTTGCGACGTGAGGCCGAGCATTGTCGTGTTGGAGGATGACTTTGTCATGTCGAAATCACCATTTTTAAAACGTTGAAACCACTCCCGACACGTTCTTTCACTCAGAGCAGCATCACCGTAAGTTTCTGAGAGCATTCGATGCGCTTCAGCTGCATTTTTTTTCGAATTGTAACAGAAAAGTAAAACTTCCCGCAAATGGCGAGAATTGGGCACATAAACGGATATTTTCGAGCGTGAATAATACGAAAACAAGTACAACTGTCACTGAAACGGCGATGACAATTCGTTAGGCACTGTCCACACTCACTTTAAAGGCATTACCATCTATGTATTTCAACCAGCCTCAGCCGGTACAGCCACCTATCGGAAAACGGAAGCAAAGTTGTACACCTGATATTAGAGCTTTTTTGAAATCGATTTGTGGCTTTTTTGAAATACTTTTTATGCTTTCTTAATTTAATTTCACTGTTCTGAAATACATTTCAGTGTTCCGAAGTTCGTTTGAAATACGTTCAATGCATTCTGTCAGTGGCGGATTCAGGGGGTTGAACCTCAGAAATATTAGGATCGACTTTAGAACTACATAGTCGGCCTCGATAGTCAAGCGGGTAGCACGCTGGCTCCTCATACCAAAGGCTCCAGGTTCGATTCCTGGCTCGGGCTGGTGAACAACTCATCTACTTCTATGGCCATCCACATGAAGGGAATGAGAATTACAAGAATCACAACTCATCTACTTCTATCGCTATCCACATTAAGGGAATGTGAATTACAAGAATCACACAAGTGCGCTCTTGGCAGGCAATGGCAAAAACCTCCAAGTGTGAACGAAAAAAATTGCCAATCGCCGTTCGGATTCGGCGTTAAACTGTAGGTCCCCTCCCCCCCTTTCCCCATCCGCTTGAAATGTGTGCTGTAACATATGTTGGC
This sequence comes from Melieria omissa, assembly GCA_963971225.1. Lineage (NCBI taxonomy): Eukaryota > Metazoa > Arthropoda > Insecta > Diptera > Ulidiidae > Melieria > Melieria omissa. The sequence continues at coordinate 119,793,193 of OZ020268.1, read as the reverse complement.
AAAAACAGTGTTGCATACACAGTTCAAAAACGGGTGAAATATGTGGTATCACAATGGGCCTTTCAGGCCTCCAAGTGTGTCTCTTATAGAGGCAGCCACCGCAACCTAACCTTAGAACTACATACAAATTAAAAGGCATTTTTGGAATTGCATAAATATTCAAGAATTAATTTTTGAAACTCCCAGGAATATTTTTCTGAATATATTTCATAATTTTAAAGTTGAAATAAATTTTATGAAAAAGATTTCGATGCATTTAAGAAAACATTTTATTTAGAGTCCGAACGATTTCTATTTTTTTGCTCGAATTCTATGTCGATTAGTCGGTCCGAAAGGCGAGAATCGGCCGATGCCGATTCCGTAGAAGAAATAAAACGAATGGATTTAATCAAAAACAGTTTATTTTACAAAAGAACAAAAACGAAGGGGTTATATATACAAGTGTTTGTAACATATTTCACATAAATAACATGAAAAGAAAAAAATAAAATAAAATTAAATTATCAATAAAAATTTAGTGATTTAGCTTCGAAAAATAAAAAAAAAATTGGGGAAAAAAATTGAAGCAATAAAATAGGCCCATACTAATTTTTGTAGCCGATACTAGCCGATGCCAATGCCAATTAATCGGTCGGACTCTAAATTGATTTAATCTGAATTACTGTTGAAACCGATGTAGATAGGTATTAAGTTGTATAGTTTCTTTAAATACTTATTGAATGTTGTTATTAATTTTTTTATAAACTTCACTTCACTGCAAACTATGTGTTAAAAGTTATATTTAGTCCACCTTCGAACCTTAAAACCTTCTGCAAATATATTTCGTAATCATCAAATAATGTAACAGAACTGCAAAAATCACAAAAATTTGTGGCACAATGATTGCGCTAAGCGACAGCGACACACCTTGCAGCAAACGACAGTCGCAATTACAGTTGAGGCAAATCATGTACGTACCTCAAACATGACAAACGGTTAGCGCTGACCAATACGAATATACTTACACACACATTACTGCATACGATCCAAACTGCTATTACAACAACATTGACAGTCGTAACGAATTGTGGAGCAGTGCAATTGGAACGCTGCGCGCTGTTTGGCGTCACCACGATTGCTGGCAGGCGGGTTTTCCATACAAAAACAAAAACAACAACACCAACTATTACTATTAATATTTGTGCCTTTGCAGAAGGCAAAAAATTGAAAATGAAATAAAAATTAGCTGACGCACAAGTGTGTGACTTGCATTAATTTTCGCGAAAAAGTGTCGGCAGCAACGGCTGCCACATATTGCAGCGTTTGGCAGGCGGTGCACAGTGGCTGCCCGCGTAGTGGCACTGGTGAGCACAAGTAGCGCTGCAATATGTCAAAAATTACGTATAGGTACGACTTGACAAAATGCGCATGCGCACAGCAAACGGGCTTCGGTTGGGGTACAGTGTGTCAAAAAAGTTATGAGAGATCTTTTAAATACTGATGGGATTTTGAGGAGAAATGAAGGGGTAGTGTTTTGGATTTTTTTATTTTTATTTATTTTATAATAATAAAAATTATTTTTAAGAAATTTTTTATTAACCCTTTCGACACCGAATTTTACACTATGTCTTGATATTACTTTTTGGTATCAAAATCATGAGTAACTTGAATAAGAAGTGTGCACACGACATTTGAAGTCGCCACGCCTCTTTGTTAGAATTCTAGAGCTAATTAACTTTTGAACAATTTTAGTTTAAAACGGGTTAAATAAATTTTGCATCAATATTTTTTAATTACAGAAAAATTATCGAATATTTATGGAAAAATACAAAATTATTACTTTTTGATTTTATTTAACCATTATTAAAGAAACAGGGTTTTGATTAAGCGCGCCCAATCCATAGACTTCAATTAGAACACAAACTTTCCCTAATATTGCTGCAAATTATTGGAAATTATTTTGAGGATAACAGTCAAATTTTTGTAATTTGCTTTGAATTCACTTCTAAAAATATGAATTTGTTGGTTCCTACTTAAATCAAATCCATAAATCAATCGTAGCTTTTGCTATAAGATGACAAACAGGTGAAGTTGCTCTCAGGCAACTTTGGGGTCGATTGATTTTTTTCTCCTTCCGCCTAAAGAAACAAAATGTATTTTGTGGGGTTTGAAATGTCGAACTCACAGCTTGATTTTCAAATTTGTTGTTCATTTAATGACAACACTTAGCATTGTATCAAATTTCTAGTGGCATCAATAATTTCATGGCTCACTGTATCTACGAGTATGTCTACGTGTTTTGTATGTACATGTGTGTGTCTATGCGTTTGGCCCAAGTGGCGCTCATAATTTACAGCCAACTTAAAGTCCAACTTAAAGACCGGTGCGGCAACAGGGCGAGCATGCGGCTCGGCCGGTGATTAAGAACATTTCAGAAATGCTGTAATTAGTTGGCAGCAAGCTGTGATTTTGAGAAATCACTTGGCCGGTCGCTCGATGCCAAATTTGGCCAACAATAAACGCGTCAAGCGCGACTGAACGCTGCCATTTGTTAGCGGCTTTAGGCCGTTGTTGTTCGGTGCTTTCTCTTTGCCACAAGCGGCAGCAATTCGCAGTGGCTTGACCCAAAAACCAAAACGGCAGAAGCGGCACATTCACCTCGCTGTCAGACTTTATGACATTTCATCAAATACAGAAAAATTAACCAAAAGAAAAAACACACACCAACACACATTGTGACAACTTGCAGTCGTCAGTTGATTTGTTTACTTTGCGTCGGTTTTAAAGTTTGTCTTGCAAATTTTTTTAATGCCATTTTTTGGTTACTATGTGCCACTTGCATGGCATGTTGCACATTTGATTAATTGCAATGACGCTCGGCCGCGGCAAGAAGTGGGCTCCTCACTGTTGACTGGAAGACATTCACCTGACACTTGACACTCGACATTCGACTTGAGTGGCGCTGCCAGCACTGCCACCGCCGCAGTGCAATCAGTTGTCATGTCGCGGCTGTCAGTTGCCGTGGACCGCAACTTTGCTGGCTGTCATTTTGAGTTGTAATTTTGTGTCTGCGTTTATGATGTGCTGCAATTTGCCGTTTGCGCATAAATCACACAATTTTACCTAAAACAGTCAATGCGCCGAAGGAGTGCAGCCGGTGGCGAAGGGGATTGTCGTCGTCGTCAAACTGTTTGCTATTTTCAAGTATGTAATTTGTTGGTGACTTGAGCAAAATGTCAGCGCTGTCTGCGCAAACGGCACGAATTGTAATGGCCGCCTTGTCAGTGGAAGCGTCAACTTCTCCACTGTTTTCGGGGCAGAGCTGGTAAATTTGTTTGCGCTTAAATTTGGTCATTGTGGCACTTTGTGTTTACACACCAATGGGTATTTTTACTCATTTAAAAGTGTTTGTTGCTCGCAGAAAAAGCGAATATGTCGATGGATATTTTTTCATTTAGTTTCTTACATAATTCATATATTCAGCATATGGAGATCAGAAATGTCAAAATATGTTATGGTTATGAAATTTGTAGCGTTCACAAGAAGGTGTGGTTGATATGGAAAGTATCTCGAAATATGTTTTCAATGTGTTGTTGGTTTTGTACCGAAAAGAGTCTTAGAGAACCTACGTTCAGGCATTAATGGGCTAAAACCAGATAGGTAAGGTTAGGTTAAAAAAGGGGAGTGTGCTTTTTTTGCACTTCCACTCAGAGGAACTGTTGGGCCCATTGTGATTTCCTTAATTTTTAATATACCGGTGCCCTTCCTTATTTGTTCGGTTCACTGTAGATCCAGACAGGATCTTTTAGGAACCATTTAGTCCTCACGAGAAAATTGTGTAGATCCGTGCATCCGCTATCTCTACGAGTTCAACAAAGAACCTTGCTCCAAAGGTTTGGAGCCGTCGGTTCTGTAGTAATGGACAGTGACAAAGCAGGTGCTCGACCGATTCCCCTGCCTCCTCGTCTCCAAAATACCAAATAGGAATGTAAGCTTCAAAACATGATTTATAAGGTTATCATTATCAATCCAGTGATCTCTGTTGCTTCGTTTATAAGACTTGATTTAAGAGGTTCAGTTGACAGTGTCATACCAAATTCAGGCTTGAACTCACCAAAGTTCTGAATGATGTTGTTATCCAATTGATTAGTTGTTGTTTCTCCCGATGCAATGGAGATTCTTGGTTTTGCTGTGGATTTTTCTCTTCCACCAAATGCTGCAATTTTGCTTGTTTCCGAAATCGCTTAGTCTGAAATGTGCCTCATAACTAAAGATGATGCACAAGAGATGATAATAGTGATTGGAACACGACTATGTGACTATGATACAATACAAAGATCGAAGAATATTAGCATTGCCAGCTGAAACGTCAGAGAACTAATTTCTCAAAGGAACTTTTTTAGTAGTATCCGATCGTATATTCGTCTTCAGTTCCGGTATTCAACTTATACGCCCAATTTTAAATCTTCGACCACAATAGCTGAATACTTTAGCTGAAGGTTTTCTCCCTTTATCCCAAATATCGCGTTTTATCGATATTTCTGACTCAAGATTGCGACCAATAAAAATGTTCTCTAATCATCTATTCATGTCAATTGAGTTCGATTTTTTGTTTTTGTTAGAAATATAATTCTAAGACTGTTTTTGGTTTTTCTTTTACTAAGATAAATGTATGTATTCTTTTAATAATTCTTAAGTAGAACAAATAAATGAATAGAGAAACTTGATCAATATTTCCTTAAAAAAATTGTTATTCGTATTTGTCTTTGGCTTCGGCCTTCGCTCTAATATTTTAGTTATGCCGAATATTCTGCTTCCGCTTCAGCCAAAATTCCAATTTCGGTCGGACACTATTGTTTAGACATGTCTATTGAAAACCCCTTTATATACGTCTGCCCTACCTCACATAGAACCAGAGACATAAAATAATTATTATCCATATTTTGGGAAATGAATAAATGGTTCTGAATTGAAACCTCTAAAGCTGGGCTTTTTTCTTCGACAACATAACTTACCAACCGGTCGATCAGGAGTAATGCTCGCTTCTAAACGGAATCTTAATAGTTGTGACCGAATTTCGGTACTGAACTCTCTGAGCTGCCGAACAATTTTAGCCGAACCGAATGTATTCCTCCAAGACAACAAAAGCAAATCTGCAACAATTTCAGCTCTAAGATGGGGTTTTCCCTGTTCTGTGGTCACAAGCAATAACCGCCTAAGTCGAAAGTTACTTTTTTGAGCAATCTCGTTTTAAAGTTTAAGCGCATTATGGGAATGCGAATAAGTTTTTGTTAATAACTTTTTTTATTTTAAAGTTACAAACTCCCCGATTTTACACAAATGTCATTCATAACTTCCTAACTTTTTCTTAAGTCGACTTAAGCGGTTATTGCTTTTGACCACAGAAATGTTTAACCATTTCGCCGATGATGTGTCACAAAATAAAACCCATAAAGTGTCTGCAAAGACGCAGAACAAACCCCAGTCTGCAAAGACACAAGAGATGCTACTGCCTACTGAATCTCATACGAAGATAACAAATCGGCAAGTTCACTAAGAAGTCTATGAAATCGAGTTGCTCGGACTATCGTTAACCCTCTCACGAACCACGACAATATTTTCATTTAATCACCGTTTGCCAATTTCGTTTAAATCTTCGCCGTTGACAGGTGTTGAGATCGGTGTGACCAATTTTAATAAATATCACCGCAAATATTTCTTAATTATTTTGCGCGCCCATTGGGAGCTGCGCCAACCGACGACACACGACGACCAATGACAGCAACGCCCCCCTAGAGTGGCTCACGGAAAGCCGGCACACGGCCAGCCACAGCCACGGTTCGCGTCCGTGTACGACATGTTGCTCATTAGTCGCGCAAGTCATGAGCGCAAATTAGCCAAACGCAGGCGCAAAGATGGCAGCCGAGCGGCTAATGTGCGGCCCGCCAACCAAAAATCGTAGTCACTAGAAAATGCAAAAAATATAAAACCAAATGGCTAAAGTTTAGAAAAGTTGCAGTGGAAGTGGGTGCGCAACGTTGCCGCTTAAGCTGTTAATTAATTGCCGCCACAGCAAACGGTTGGCAGCACTGCACGCCGACGCCGGTGATTAACTGTACAGCCAAAGTGGCCGCCACAAGTTGCAGGAACAGGCGGCGTGGCTGTGGCGCACGCAGTGGCTGACCCCTTGAACTGAACAATTCAATCGCCCATAAAATATCGACAAGACGCGCGCAATAGGCGCGACTACAGTTGCCAGGGGGCGGCGTGCAGATTGCATGTGTGGCGCAGCTGACTTTAATGTCGTCAGTGTGCATCCATTTTCCGGTTGGCCGCAGCTTGGCTTCTAGCACCAAACAATAACAACAACACCAATGTTTGCCATACATGCACAACCGACAGCGACAACATGTTGCACACAAGATTTCTGGTGGCGACAATATTAGTTGCTGTTCCAGGCGCTGGCGACATTGGCTGGTGGCTGCTTTGTTGTTGTCAGATTCGACTCTGAAAGAGTCATCATTCAGGTTTTATGCATTTTTGTCCGCATGCGCCGCACTTGGCAGATCGATTGCTCCACCCAATCAGCATTGCATTACGCGCGTAATTTTCCACATCCGCCACCTCTGCTCGATGCGGCAATTCATCAACGAATTTGTTTACGTCGCGTTGTCAATGCTAATGACAAGAAGGCAAATTCAATTTTTTTGGCCGTTGTCTACAACTTGCCGGTAGTTGTTGTTGTTGGCATTATTGGTGTCATTGTGCGCGTATGTTGCAATCGTATTTATGACTGCGGTGCGACGTAATTGACCCTTTTATTGATTTTCAATTCAGGTGTTGAAGTCAATAATAATTTGAGCTCTATGGCAAATGTCAACGATGTACAGTGTTGCCACTGTGTTTGATTTTAAGAAAGAGTGCTTGTTGTTTAGCAATTGTATAATAAATTACAGTTTTTAATGAATACAATTAATAAAAATGCATAAATTTCAGTAACAAAAATATAAATAAAAAAATAATAAATTAATAATAATAAATAATAAAATATAATTACAATTTGTTTATTTATATAAAAGTGTAAACAAAATAGTAGTTGTTGTCTTTTGATTCAATGCTTAATGATTCAAGGTGTCTGAACATTGTGTTTACCTTCAAGTACATAGGTCCGGGTGTAATTGGATTAACCCATTACTGCCTGCATTTAATTCTGGCCAGCGAATTTTGTCTAAATTTACATATGTTGATAAGGGGTGCTTAGAATAGTTATACACAAAAATTCAGGTATCTACCTGATATAGCCCCTGAAATATAGGCCCATCTTAGTGCCGGACTAGTGATATTTCACCCCTTTTTGGAAAATCATTCATTGTACACAGGTAGATCGTACAAGCAATACCAACAATTCACAGAAGATATGCAGTTCAATGAACTACATATTCCAGAAAAAACTGCTGGAATTTCCAATATTTACTGTTTTTAAGAATTTTCTCGATAAGGTACACAAAAAAGTTTGTCAACTTTAAACACGGATTGGGATAACTAAATGTCATAGTTCTTCAATATTGTTAAAAACGAAATAAACCTGCGTCTATTCCATTTCATTCTACAAAATTTCAGCCAAATCGCATAACACATTTAGTCAGGGAGGCTAAAGAAAATCACCATTCCGGCGGGTGGAATTTCACCCCATCCGGCTGGAAGTTTACCAGCCCTTTTTTGTGCATAATTTTTGAATAAATAATTAAATAATTGAATTGATTGACCACAATAAATCCAAAATAAAAATTTCATTCGTCATATGAAGAATCTATTGAGATCTGTTTCTTCTCCTTCGTCCTGCCATACTCGTATGTCCGTTCGACAATGAGTAAATCAGAACGACTGCAACCCAATTGTGGTTGAATTATTGGTCTGAAATTTTGCAATGTTTTCCATGTGCTGAACGAATCCACTCAACGGTAAACAAAATCAGTCTAAGTTTAAACAAGTTTCCTGTATAATAGAACTATTGAAAAAGATATTTTTAAACAAACGAAGAAATTTTGCCCATTTAAAAAGACGAAATTTTAATGAAAAAATTTAAAAAAAATTTTTATGTCTTGAAATTTAATGAAAGAACAAATTATGAATAAAAATACGAATAAAAAAATGGACAACAAATAAAAAACTACAAAAACCTTAAAAATCAGGTCGAGTTTCAAAAGGTATTCACGATGAAAGTAAAAAGGAAACTCCTTGAGGAAGAAAGATAATAAAAACACATATGCGGATTATGGAAAATAGTTGAATTGAGCGTGAACGAGTTATGAACAATGTATGAAAAATAATGAATAATGAATGAAAGTACTAAAAACCAAAATTTTTCAAGTCAGACCGGATCACAAATGGTATTGACTAGGATACGACCGAATAATTGGTCTTCGTCTTCGGTATTTGGGTTATTCGGCAGTTTTAAATCTTCGACTTTAGCCAGAATGGTTTCGCCCTGTAATGCAAGTAAATTTGCTCTGTTTCCAAATATTTTATCAAATACCGGGTTTTATTGATATTTGATGAAGAAAAATTATCTCTAAATAGCTATTTATGTTAATTGAATTGTTTGATTTTTTGTTTCTATTAGCAACAGAACTCGGCTTCGGCCTTCAACTAAATATTCTGCTTCGGCTTCGGTTAAAAATCTACCTTCGGCCAAAAATCACCTTTCGTTCGGACAGTAGTATTCACGACATAACTAAAACCAATTCGAAGCTGCTTAAGGATGAAAAATATATGAAATACATCTGTGGATAATGCGGTGCGATGCGATGTGATGTGATGTGAGAACAATAATGCATTACGAGTGATGATAATGTATGAAAAAGTATGAAAAATGTATGAAAAAGTGTGTAACGAATGAAAAAAATTGCAAAAGATAGGCACAGCTTTGTATGGCTTTGGCGATAAAAGTAAAATGGATTGAAAATTGCTTACAGATAAAAATATATATAATATATCTTTAGCAGCCGTCGTAGCTCTGCTGGCTAGTGCGTTGGGCCGCGAGTTCAAAACTCCGTTGCGTTAACACCGGAAATAAAGAAAAACAACAATTTTTCTTTCGGCGGCTGCACAACACGGTTGGTTGCGGGTAGCTAGGCCTTAGTCTCGTAATCGGGCTGTCGTGCCAGTCAAGAAGAAGAAGAATATATCTTTAGATAATGTTATGTTATGTAATGTGATGTGAGGGTTGACAGGAAGGATACAAGCCTTCCATGGCAGAGATTTCATTTGGACCATTGTACTGAGCCCATGGCGGACAGGGCAGGAGGGGAGAGTGATATCTCATATTACATCCTTTTTTCCCAACATGAGTTTAACGCACTTTTTAAGAGCATGGTGGTAAAGGGTGAGGGGATTTCAGTTTAACATCGAATCCGAATGGGGACTGGCAGTTTTTCTTTCACATTTGGAAGTTTTTCCATTGCCTGCCAAGAGCGCACATGTGCGATTCTTGTAACTCCCATCTGCTCTAAGTAGATGAGTGTTTGACCAGCCCGAGCTAGGATTCGATCTTAGGCTCTCGGCATGAGAAGCCAGCGGAAGGCACTGGTATATTGACGCCAACATGGATAATGGACAATGCAAAATAATTGGATTGAGAGTAAGTTAGAAATGAGATATGAGATAGTTAGGTGTGAGAAAATTAGGCATAACTTCGCATGGCTTTGACAGTGAATTTAAAAGGATTCAAACTTGCTTAACGTATCTTTGAAAAAAGCAAAATAATTGTACCGCGAGTGCATCAGGTTCCAACATTCAACTAGTTTTTAATACAGTTTTGGTTAAGGTTTTGAATTTCATAGTTTCTACATAATTACTCATGCAAAAAAACCAAATTATAAAAGTTGTTTATGTAAATGAAAAGCATACATGAGCAATGTGAAAAATGTTGGCAACTCCATCGAGAGGTAATAATTGCAGGCTGTGTACATTTGCTTCGGGAAGTCTTTAATAAGCGTCCGTTCGTGCTTCAGACGGATGGACAAAAAACAAGCAATGGGCACGCTTTCATGTCAATTGGCCTGACGCCTTGGCAGGTTGATTGTTGGCGTTTGATGCGGTGCTTAGCATTGATTACCTTTAATGTGCCACAATCAATTTCTAATGCGCAAACAGTACGCAGCAAACGGTACGTGGCCGTGTCGTGTTGTGTCTGATTCGTTGTACATTTCCTTGCGTTTGATGTGCGTTTAAAACAAAGCAAAAACAATACGAAAAAATTGTGGCATTAGTGTTCAATGTGGCTGCAATGTAATTTTCACAATTTTTCTACATATGACAGCGCTCTATGGGGGAAAGGGATGAGGCTGTCGTCGTCGTATGTCTGCAAGGAGTCGAATGCGTGTTTGCGTGCTTGGAGAATTTTGAACTTGTTTTCCTCAGTTGTTTCTGGGTTAATTGAAAGTTAATTGATTTGGCTGCGGCAGAATGTGTGCGGAAATGGTCTTGGCTGCTGGTTTTGGGTCTCGTCTAATGTTGACCATTAGATGTGCGTGTGTGTGTGACAGAGTGTTTGATTGATTATTGTCAATACACACAACTATACACACACACACAGATAAATTAAATAGTTCTGCGCGCATGAAAGAATTTATTTATGCGGCCCCAGGGCATTCGAATGAAAGTGGCGCGTTTTGTGGCCCTCATCGCAACACGTGCAGGCGGCCAATTAATTTTAATAAAAATTCATTCTCACTCGCCGAAATTCCTGCAGGCTTCAATTGAAGCTGTCGCCTGGAGTCGTTTAAATTTCGAAAAATTCGGCAAATGTGCTCTGAATAAGCGCGTCATGCTGATAATTTGGTAAATTAAAATTGAGCGGTTCGAAGCTGCGGGCGCGTGTGACAGCGAGCGCCGCTTAGCCTTTATTAGCTGTGATCCGGGCGCGCATTGTTGTTGCTTTTGCTTCTTAATGAACTTCGTTTCGACAGTCTGAAGTAATTCAAATGAACGTAGCGAGTTTTTGGAACTGTTGGGCAACGCTTATCGCTTGTGGCGTCTCACATTTCAAATCTTATCAATCGACAATATGTGCCACACTGCTTTAATACAACACCAATAAAAATCCGAGTATATGAGCCTCGAAAAGTCGGGCGATAAAAATGAAAGTGGTTTCTGGTACGCGGTCATAAAAAAAGTCGCCGGCTCCAATTACCTCTTCGGTGCAATCTCGAGTCGGTTGATGGTTTTTTCAACCGAAGCAATCTGAGCGCACTTTGGAGTGGCTCGTAAATGTCCGAGTCGTCGTTAAAGACTGGAAAGAATTATTGCGAGAGTGGCGCAACAACTTATGGGAACCGCATCAACCGCAGAAACGTGTCGGATCACCGGGGGTCAGCGTGTCGCGATCGGTGTCGTTTACGAGCTCGAACCTCAGCCTCAGCCTCAGTGCAAAAAAGCACAAAGCAAAGCGTGTTCAGAAAAAGCAACTGCGCCGAAAAAACGTGACTTCAAGACACATTTTCGTACTGGCAGCGTTGATTTTCAGGCGAAAGATTAAGGCACAGTGGAAACATTTGCGCGGAGAGTGCAGCAAGTTGTTGTTGTTGTTGCGGTTGCTGTTGTCTTTTGTGTCACCGACACCGACACTGGCGACAAAAACAACAACAATACCAACACCTTCACCAAAACCGACCAGCACATCAACAACACTGATATGCAACCACTGAGTGGCAAACAACAACAACAACAACAATCACAATTCTCGTAATACGATATGAAGACTTGCATTGAGCGTGAATGAGTCGCCGCTGCGACCAACTCCAAATCTACACAAACTGGGCAAACACAAGTGTTCACTGCCGCGCTGGGCCGCACTTGTTGCTTGTCGAGGCCGCTGAAGGCAAGCGCCCAACAACAACAACAATGTGCAGCGACAATTTGCTTATCAGTGCTCGGTCATGCGCGCTTCTTGTGAAATGCGTTCCGAGTTGCGGCTACGGCACTTTCTTCATCTTACAATGACAACAACATTAATAACAACAATTACAGCAGCAATGCGCTGACCTAATGTGACGTTACTTGCTGCAGCGTTGTTGGGTTCTCTGCGCTCACTTGTCGTTCACAAATATTTGTTCGAATTGTTGAACAACAAATACTACAAGTAGAAGAGAACACCAACTGTGGAGTTTAAGTGCGAGCGCGTATGTGTGTGTGGGTGTGCCTAGTACAGTCTGTACGCCAGTGCTGGGTCTGCACTGTGGCTCAGTTCAAGTGGGGCGCGGCCGATTGAACATTTTGTCTGCTGGCGCGATAAGCCGCTCGGTTGACGCTGGACAAACAAACCAAATGTAAAGAATCATATTTAGGTAAAATTATGACAACAGTTTGAACAACGACTGAGCGCTGCATGTGGTCATGTTGCGGCTTTGGTTTTTTTTATGAATGAGCAGCAATTTTGGTATCCAATTTTACACACACTGGGCTTTCATTCATGAGCCAACTTCGAAGATATAATTTGGAATGTTTGTAATGTGATTTAGAAAATTCAATAAAGAATTTAAAAAACCAAAAAACATACGTTTTATTTCTTTTTAATTTATTTATTTATGCAGTCAAACAAAAAAAATTTTAACAGACCATCGATAAAACTAGAATATTACAAAATAATAAAGTTCAATTAAAAAATTCAACAATAATTTTTACATTCTGCACACGCTTCATATCAATTTTCGAATTAATTTCAATTTTAAAACTTTTTATTTGAAAAACTGAATTACAAAAAAATATAAGAAATAAATATATTTCTATTTAATGAAAAATTAAATATTCAATTAAAAAAATCAACAATAAATTCTACGTTCTGCACACGCTTCCTGTCAACTTTCGAAATTTTTTTAAATTTCGAAATTTTTTATTTTCAAAACTGAATTTAAAGAAAATATAAGAAATAAATATATTTCTATTTTATGAAAAACTAGCAGAGCCAAGTAGCTTTGCGCGCAAGTTTGAAGTCAATGGAGCCAATAAATCAAGTTCTTTTAACCCTTTGTTGATCTCGTCAGATTTTTATGAAACAATACTTCTCTAATTATTTCGCATATGAAGTGCTTTCAACACATTTGAAGTCAATTGGCGCATTAATTCTAGTATGCGTGCATGAGGAAGCAAACTCTTAACCCATCGTTGACTCCGTCAGGTTTTTATTTTCGAAAAAATAAAAAACACGTGTCAAATTATTTCTCATTAAAAGTAGATATTTTCAAAAAGTTTGAAATCAAAAGGCATAACAAATCATATTTCTTCATACAAACTGTGAACCCATTGCTGACCCCGTTAGATTTAGATTTTCAAAATAATGAAAAAGATGTATTGAATTATTTTTAATTTGGAGTATTTTTTCTTTTCGATAAGTTTGGAATATAAAGGCAAACATATAAACTCTTAACCCATTGTTGACCCTGTTAGATTTCGATTTTCAAAATAATGGAAAACACGTATCGAATCATTTTGAATTTGGAGTATTTTTTCTTTTCGAAAAGTTTCTAAACGTTTGAAATCAGAAGGCATAAAAAATCATGTTTCTTCATACAAACTTTTAACCCATTGTTGACCCTGTTAGATTTCGACTTTTAAAATAATGAAAAACATGTATGGAATTATTTTTAATTTTGAGTCTTTTTTCGTTACGAAAATGTTTGAATCTAAAAGCTTAAAAAATTATGTTTCTTCATATAAACTTTAAACCCATTGTGGACCCCGTTAGATTTCGATTTTCAAAATAATGAAAAACACGTATCGAATTACTTTTAATTTAAAGTATTTTCACCAAGTTTATTCAATTCTTTCACAGTTTCTCCATATAAACTTTTAACCCATTGTTGACCCATCAGATTTTGAGTTTCGAAAAAATAAAAAATTGATATCAAATTATTTTACTTTCACCAAGTTTGAAGTCAAAAGGCGTAAAAATCATGTTTCTTCATACAAACTTTTAACCTTTGGGTCACATCTTTAGGTTTCGATTTTCCAAAAATACAAAACACAAGTCGAACTATTTTTGATTTTGAAGTGTTTTCGCCGAGTTAAAAGTCAAAAGGCTCATTAATCCATGTTTTTCCCCAGTTTCTCCACAGGAACTTTTAACCAGTCGCTGACCCCATCAGATTTTGATTTTCGAAAATATACTTTCAAAATACTTTCACCAAATTTTAAGTCAAAAGGCGTAGAAAATCGTATCCCGTCTTAGCGGGAGTTCATATTGCAAGATGTACCTGCAGTTCAAATTTCATAATTGTGGTTATTCAGTCAGGACAAAAATATATTTCCTTCTTTAAAAATGTTTTGTTTTGTAAATTTTATAGCATTTCATTTAAAAAACTGCTACCTGTTCCCCTGAAAATTTAACTATTACCGCCATTTTCTCCTTTTTCTTTCTTTTCTCTTTTAGGTGATTTCTTGAACATTCAATTTAAATATTCACATCACACACGAAGCAACATAACAAACACAACAACAACTACTACACAAAGAATAACAAAAGTAATCATAAGCCGGCTTCAGTTCAACGACTTGAATATAAAAACCCACTGAAAAATGCCTCAAAACTTCAAAAACTCAATTCTCGGAATGCCAACAATGAAGCACAACGAAGAAAAAAATCAACGACTTGATATCGCATTCGGCTCACATGCAGACGCATCATTTATTTAATAATAAAGGAAAAAATTAACGCACAAGAAATTCGACAAATCAACAAGTGTTTGCATTTAAATTGGAATAATTAAACGCAAAAGGAAAGGAAAGGAATGGAATGGAAGGAGGACGCTGAAAAATATTCAAAAGCATAAAAATTTAATCTCGACATGCAGGCGACTGCAACGCCAACGCAATGCAACGCACAGACGCGCTGCACTTGGCATCAAATGACTGAATTGAAATACCAACAATGCGCACCAGCTGACCTTCCACGAATTCGACGCAGCGAGGAGCGAACAATGTCAGAAGGGAACTCGATCATTGGTTTGCTTGACTTGCGGTGAAGTGGAGCCGAGTCGAGACGGGTCGAGCTGGAATGCTGCGCTGGTTAATGATGAACAAATCACACGATGATAAAACGCCGCATGTTGCCGGCATACGCAATGAGCTAAACGCCCCTGAGTGGCAGAGCGGAGAGTGACGAAGGTGGCCGCATAGTTGAAGGAGTGATTCGTTAATGAGGCTTGTTGCATTTAATGAGCTACGAAAATTAACAGATTTGCTGGTTGTCGCTTCAGCACTTTGCCAACGGATGCATTAACGTTGTGTCAACTTGATCTTGTAATTTCAGACTGTTTAGAGTTTCGTTTCTAAATGCTTACAACGTTTAAGGACCCAGTTTAAAACTTCACCAACTGTTACTATTAATTTTATTATAAGTTCATTATTAACATGTTTTCCCTTGACTTGCCTACCAGGGAACATGGTAAAGTGTTTTGAATCTCCGGAGAAATCTAGATCTAGATCTTGGGATGTCAAGGTCGCTTCTAAAAACGCTAGTGCCAAACGTCTCAAACCTGATTCGGGCGTAGGCAAAGTATTCGGTATTCGTCCTCTCCTCAGCCAGAAAATAGTGCACTGTGAGATATTCCTACCTTTTCCATGTGATTTCGCCATAGAGAAAGGCTCGTCATAAACCCGACCAATTGCCTGCATTCCCTTCTGCTTAGTGACAGAAGAAACTGTGAGCATTTACTAGAGATGACTGGAAGCATCATGAGAATGGCACTGGACTGGAAACCGCAAGTCGCAGTCGACCAAAAAACACCTGGAGAAGGTCGACCCTATGCGAATTAGCCGTTGCCAAAACCACATGGGACGGCGCGAAAACAACAGCCCAGAATCGTCTAAGATGGAAGAGTCTTGTGAAGGCCCTGTGCTCCAGAGAGGAATGAACAAGGAAAAAAAAACAGGAAGCATAAGTTTTGTCCACTTGAAGCCGCTCTCAGCCTGCCATGCTCGCTTCTGGGTCACAGTGACCTACAGAAGAGGGAGTCAGAGGTCTCGTTACCCCTAATTCCTGCATGTCTCGGTACCAAAGCAAGCGTCAGACTATTATATCTGCCGTTTAGCCTGGATTTGCAGGGGTTGACTATCGTAAAGGTGGTTGGAGGGCTATCCAAGGCCAAGAGCGCAGCATGATCGTCGCTACAGACAGAGATCGATCTACCTCTCCCACAAAAGTGAGCCTTAGGCAGCAACACCGTATGCCGCTTTTTTAGTATGACGGTTGAAGACAGGGAGTCAAGGGGAAAGAAATAGTCGTGAAAGCTTCCGTACAACAGGGGTTCTCCTGACCCCTGCCCCAGGACATGATCGAAGGGTCCATGTCGGTGCCAGTACTATTATCCAGTACAGGACAAACTCCTTACCATTGACCATTCCTTGAACAAAAACATCAAGTGGAGGCAGATTCCCCCGGGCATCTAGCGACGGTTCAGAAATAGTCGGGAACGCTCCGTACAACAGGGGTTCTCCTGACCCACAGGGCACCATACAAGGAGTCTGCTCATCCATACCGCCGATGCATAGGAGATGATGGGTCTTATCAAAGCCAGACAGCCGACAGCGCTTGTGATGTATTTAGTTCCACGTGCCATATCCAAAGAAGTTTGTCATCAGGGATAACTTCCACATATTTGATCCCTTTGGATAATTGGATAGCGACGGGTCTTATCGTAGGAGATGATGGGTCTTATCAAAGCCGTTTGGATTCGGAACACTTTGCTCGAAGAAAGATCCCACGTCTTCCAAAGACCCTTTTGCAATGCCAGAAAGCCGACAGCGCTTGTGATGTTATTTAGTTCTATGTGCCATATCCAAAGAAGTTTGTTATCTAGGATAACTTCCACATATTTGATCCCTTTGGATAATTGGATAGCGACGGGTCTTATCGTAGGAGATGATGGGTCTTATCAAAGCCGTTTGTATTCAGAACACCTTGCTAGAAGAAAGATCTCACGTCTTCCAAAGACCCTTTTGCAATGCCAGAAAGCCAACGCGCTTTTGATGTCTTTAGTTCCACGTATGATTTCCAAAGAAGTTTGTCATCTAGGATAATTTCCACATGTTTCACCTCGTTGGATAGTTGTATTGTGACGGGATTTATCGTAGAAGATGATGGGTCTTATCAAAGCTGTTTGGATTCAAAAGACCTTGCTAGGGAAAGACTACACGTCTTCCGAAGACCCTTTTGCAATGCCAATTTTAGTTCCACGTGGAATTTCCTAAGAGCTATGTCATCTAGGATAACTTGCACATATTTGACCTCTTAGGACAGTTGGATAGTGACTCCCTTGACTGTAGGCAATCTATCAAGCTTCTCCTTCTGATAAAAACAACAGAGACACTACTAACGCTCCCGTCAATATGCTTTAATTTGCTACCAGACTCAGTTCCATTGATGACCTCGCTGTCGCACTAATTTCACCGATACTTTGGCGCCACAATGCTATGACAAATTTACTCTTTACTTTCTTTTCCACTTTTGTGCTTCACTTTAAAATACTATTGAAAAATATTTCATTGCTTTGCGCGCTTCGAAAGCAAGACAAATTACTTTTCTTGGGCTTAGGCTTTGTTGTTGGTTGTTGTTGTAGTGTTGCGGCGGCACACCTCAAAGGGCGTAAAATTCCGAGAATGTCAACAGAGAATTTACAACGTGCAGCAAGTCGGTGGCCGGGCATTTCCAGTGGAACACGTGCACACTCGACAAATGCTCAAAGGGACATTGCCACACATTGGCAGCGGCGCAGGATAAGCCGCAACCGGATGGCATCACAGGTAAGGGGAGAAGAGGCATTTTACGATTTGTTTCACACTAAACGGCAGAGAATTGGACACCCCAATACGAAATAGAGATAAACGGCAGTGCGACAGACAACGCACAATTATGACGAACTAAGGACTCGGCATTGCTTTTGTGATAATTACTCAATGGCAAAAGGACAACTGTGAGAAAACAAAGCGGCCGGAGAAGGCTGCAGCAAGTGTTGGAATTGTCAAATCATGTCTGCAGCTGCAGGAGAAGCAGATAAATTAGACAGCAGAAAGCAGTTGCAAGTACTCGTTCGAGGCGCTTTTTATTGCAGTCGAAATGAACGGCAGCGCTTGTGTGATATTCATTCGATTTTGATGGAATTATGAGCGGTGATAAACATTGCTTGTTATTGTTGTTGTTGCAACTGTGTACATTGTACGGTTTCGAACAATGTTGTCGAACGTGCGGCAACGATACGCGGCTGTGCCTAATGAGCTCAAGATAGCGTTGCAGCAAAGACTGCTCGCAGATAGCGAGTGTGTTCTCCAGTTGATGACGGAGCAGCATCGCATGGAGCACTTGACGCAGTGCTGTGGCGCTGATAAGCGGCCACATGTGCGTCTGTGTGCGTGTGAAGTCAATTCCAGATAACCAATCAGCTAATGAACCAAACAACCCGACAACTGTGCGCAGCCGATAAAGCGCGCTCAGGCGGCCACGGCTGCGCACTGCTGACGGCAACTGCTGCCACTGGCGCACTGGCGACTGCGGCTAATGGCTGATTCATTCTCACGTTTTGTGCGCCGTTGACTGCGCTTCGTGCTAAGGCGCTTCCCCCCTGCCCGATCGTTTGTTGCTGTCAGTCGGTGCGGCCAGTCGCCATAATTTCTCAAGAATGTTGCGGCTGTTTGCTTGCCATGTTGGCAATGCCACACATGTTGATTTGTGTCGGTTGTTGTTGTTGTTGTGGTCACTGACTGCAGCGCAGACAAATAACAAATGTTTGCCTATAGGCTTGCGTGCTTATCGCCGTCGAGTGATAACGCGCGTTTCTTGTTTTTTCCTTTTGCCGCAAAGGCATTTTTATCGTGGAGCGATTTCTCAATGAGTTTTGATGACACAACGAAGAACGCTTTGAGAAAACTTTAGTTGGAAACGGACGCGCATTATCTATGTTATCCGTGTGTATGTTTGAGTTCTTGATTTGTTGTCACATTGCTGAATGCTGTCAAAAACCTTTGTAAGTAAATGCGAGTGTGTGACAACGAATGGCGTTTGTGGGACAATATTGTCACATGGGGTTTGTTAGTAAGTAAGCTGCACGTGCGGAATGAGGGATTTATTTATGAGCAAATTAAATAGAAAGCAAATGTTGTTGTACTCATAGCAGCGAACAATAATACTTTTTATTTTTAAGTTAAAGGTCCGTTTTGCTATATGGTGAAATAATTTAATTTAAATGTATTAAAAAAGTTTGCTATTGTTTGACGTAAACATTTTTAAAACAGAATTTTTGGTTATTGGCTAAGAAAATGGTTCTTTTTTTATGTTGTATTCTTAGGAGCTAAAAACAAATTTTAATTTTTAATTTTCAGTTCAAAGTTGAGTTTTATTATGTGGTGGAATAATTTTACTAAAATGTATTAAAAAAGTTTGCTACTTATTGTTTGATGTAAACATTTTTAAAGCTCAGCATTTTGGTTACTATCGAAGAAAATGGTTTTGTTTGTTCTGTTGTATTCTTAGAAACTAAAAAAACTTTAAAATTTTTAATTTTCAGTTCAAAGTTTAGTTTTATTATATGGCGGAATAATTTTACTTAAATTTATTTAAAAAAATTTGTTATTGTTTGATATAAACATATTTAAAACAATACATTTTTTGTTACTGTCGAAGACAATTTTTCTCATATTGTAAGATTCTAAAAAAATATCTATTAAAAAACTTAATGGACAAATTTAACGAGCATTTGGGAACTTTTCAATATCTGAGTTCAGTTATAGTTTAGAAAATTTGTGAAAAATATATGAATACCTTCTGCTATATTAAAAAGGTCAGTTAACATAACAATAAAAGTCACTAACAACCGGAAAGCATCTCATAGTTTTCAGATATTTTTGAAGAAATTGTTATCTTTTAGCAAAAAGATTGACTAAACGATAGTTGGTTGTTCTAAGATCTCAAATTTTCGTTATTCTAGCAAACTGCTCGGACTAAAAATGAACCGAATGAGAACCACAAGTGGTGTTCTGACAGTCTCAAGAAGGTTGGGTTTGCCATTAATTATTCATTAGAAAGACTTTTGTTGAAGATGTATAGACGCGGAAGAGGAAGAAAACACACTACACCTTCTATGAACTTGAACTGCTTTAAGTAGAAGAAGCAAGACTCGCTTTGAAGAACATTTTAGCTTTTAGTAAAAAGATTGACTGAACGATAGTTGATTGTTCTAAGATCTTAAACTTTTGTCATTCTATGAAATTTCTCGGACTAAAAAGGGACCGAATGGGAAACACGAGTGGTGTTCTACCGGTCACAAGGAGGTTGGGTTTCTCATTAATTAGTCATTAGAAAGACTTTGGTTGAAGATATATGGACGCAGAAGAGGAACGAAGCACACTACACCTACTATGAACTTGTCCTGCATTATGAAGAAGAAGAAATACTCACTTTGAAGACAATTTTATCTTTTATTAAAAAGTTTGATTGAACAATAGTTGGTTGTTCTTAGATCTTAAAATTTTGTAGAAAACTTCTCAGACTAAAAACGGATCGAATGGTACCACGAGTGGTGCTCCGAGGTTCACAAGAAGATTGCGTTTGCTTTTTAATGACTTCTGTTGCAGCTGAGAAAAACACACTACACCTTCTATGAATTTGTCTGCTTTATGTAAAAAAGGAAGAATCACTTTGAAGAAAATTGTATCCTTTAGTAAAAACATTGATTAAACAATAGTTGGGTTGTTTTTAGATCTTAAACTTTCGTGATTCTAGAAAACTTCACGAATTAAAAAGGGACCGAATGTGAACTACGATGAACTGGTGTTCTGACGGTCACAAGAAGGTTGGGTTTGCTTTCTAATGGCTTCTGTTGAAGTTGTATGGACGCGGAAGAGGAAGAAAACACATTTCACCTTCTATGAACTGCTTTAAGTAGAAGAAGCAATACTCACTTTAAAGAAAATTTTATCTTTTAGTAAAAAGGTTGATTGAACGATACTTGGTTGTTCTTGGATATTCAACTTTCGTCATTCTAGAAATCTTCTTAGACTAAAAAGGAACCGAATGAGAACCATGAGTGGTGTTCTGACGGTCACAAGGAGGTTGGGTTTGCTTTTTAATGACTTCTGTTGAAGCTGTATGGACGCGGAATAGGAAGAAAACACTCTACACCTTCAATGAACTTATCCTGCTTTATGTAGGAGCAACAGAACAGAACAGAAGCAACACTCACCTGAGCAACTTCTTCTTTGACAATCTAGAGGATCGAGAGCCGATAGAACCATTCACAGTCTACCAGGCTTTGTGAGGAGCTCGAACTGATTTAATGAGCGAGCGGAAATTTTGTATTTAATAAGTTTTGTATTTAATGAATTACATCGATTTTTTAAGGTTAAAAAAAATAAATGTTATATGTTAGTTTAATATTTTATATTACTTTAATAAATAATAATAATAAATGTTGTTATTAATGCCACACAAAGGAATAACTCGAAAAATGTGGAATTATAAAATTCCCCAGTAAAAATCTGTAGCGAAAGACTTCATAGAATAATTAAGTCGAATCTTCAGCAACACTCGATTCTTTCACTCATATAACTACTGTCGCTGCAACTAAGCTCCGCAACTACTAAAAATCAGCCATGACAATCGCATTAGCAGCAAAGTTGCACACACTGCGCTTCAAAGTGCAGTTTTTGGCTGCGGGCAAAACAATGTATTTTAATATTTTGTGACATTTTTCAGTTAGCGGAAGACATAAAAAATTGAATGCGCCACAAATTGCGGCATGCAACAAGCATGACGAAAGCTTCAACAACAAAGAATTGCAGCAGAAATTGAGATGCTGCGGCCATTATGCAGTTAATGTGCGTGCGGACGTGGCATGCAACAAGTGGCGCGCATACATTGTGGCCGCGAGGCAGCACCGAGCACAACAATTGCGCGCGCACGCTCGCTGTTGAAAAGTGCGGCACAATAAATTACGCGCACGATTAATGCGGCTGCGGTGCCAAACTGAACAACAAGAACAAGTACAAGAAGCAAGAAGTAGCAACACGATGTTGCAGAGAGCGCGTAGCAGCTTGCGTACGTTTGGCTAATTTCACTTAAAAATTGTACGGCAAACGCGCAGACGCGCGCCGCGTTCTCATAAATTAAACACCAAATTATTTGAATTCTGGCACCGCGTGCAAGGACGCCGTCTGCCACTGCGCATTTTGGCTGCGGCCGTCGCTGTCAGTTGTCAAATCGAATTGCAGCTGCCAGCCGCGGACTGGTCACCACCCAGCGAAACGCCGCCGATTCTCATTGTTGGCCAAATTACATTTTAACTGGAAGCTGCTTAAGCGGCCGACGGTGCGGCGTCGACATTGATTTGCTTGCTGCCACTGCCACCGTTGGTGTTGCTGTTGCTGTGCGGACCGGTCGCGGCCCCTCGTTCCGTAGGGATTGTAATTTGGCGCGGCGCGCAATTATTGTATTCTGTGGCACATTTCCTGTCGTGAGCGCATCGTGCGCGTCCCACAGTAGCAAACGATGCCGCTGCCGTTGTTGTTGTTGTTAGTTGCCGTTGTTGTGGCAAGCAACGGTTGCGCTGATTCAACAGCGGCAGCCATTTAGATGCACTTTTGCGCATACGTGTGTGTGTGTGAGTGTTTGTGTGAGTGCTGCCCTCTGGAGAGGACGCGGACGTGTTGTTATGTGGCACCTTACAGCGCAAACGCCTTTCGCTGCACACGGCGCGCTGCATTTAATTTTCAGCTGTTTTGGCGCTGCCAATTTGCGCTTCCAGCGGTAAACCAAGCTGCGCCTGAGATGAAGGGGAGACGGGGGAGTTGAGCGGCGTACTTAAGTGTAATTATGGCCACGACCTCTTTTGGCCAAAGTGGGCTTTACGGGCTGGACCGTTCGTCGGAGTCTTGTGGCACGTCATGAACTTTTATTGTTTCTCGTTGCTTATTGTGTGTGTGTGTGTGTGTATGTGTTGTTGTTTTATATTTTTTGGGTTATTTGCTGAGGCGATGCTTTAACACAGTTCGGTGTTGTGTGAGAAGTGTTTGGCCGCAATTGTAAATTGCCACTCGCTGTTGCATGTGCAACAAGCGCAACAACAAAAACAACAACAACAACAATGTATGGCAACAAGTTTTTGCTCTCATTGCTGACTGGTTGATTGTTGCTTTTGTTTTCTTTTTGAGGAAGGAGTGGTGTTTGTGAGGCACCAACAACGGCAACAAAAGCAAAGATGGGATTGTACAATCAGTTGCTCGATTGTTCGGTAATTGCTGGTAACACGGTGCAACACTGAAAATACACCTGACAAATTACATAGTGTAGGCTGTTTATATGGTCGAATAATGCATAAAAATATTTTTGTTATATTTTTTGTACCCTCCAAATTTTTTTTATTTACAAAAAACCGTTTTTACAAACTTTCAACGGTAATCTATGAATATCTCAGTCATTTTTTTTAACGATTTTCAATATGTAATATGTTTTGGAAAGAGCATTGTCAGACCTTTCGAATGATGTATGTCAATTCATTGTTTAAACAAATGAGTAGTAAGTTTTTATCGCATAAACCTTGAAAAAGTGATTTTTTCTCAATTTTTTTAACTTTAACCAGTTTTTATTGCATAATGAAACAAAAAAATTAATAAAGTTAGGTAATATTCTGAAAGAAGATTTGTTTACGAACCAATTGGTGTATTGCTTTATTGAATTGGACCAAAACTGCGGAATCTACGCTATTTTTTCGTAACTAGAAAATAAAGCCTTGAATATGTATTCGTTTGAGATTTAAATAAAAATTTAAGACGAATTCATTGTACACACTGCAATACACATGATAGGCTTTATTTTCTAGTTACGAAAAAATAGCGTAGATTCCGCAGTTTTCGTCCAATTCAATAAAGCAATACACCAATTTGTTCGTAAACAAATCTTCTTTCAGAATATTACCTAACTTTATTAATTTTTTTGTTTCATTATACAATAAAAACTGGTTAAAGTTAAAAAAATTGAGAAAAAAATCACTTTTTCAAGGTTTATGCGATAAAAACTTACTACTCATTTGTTTAAACAATGAATTGACATACATCATTCGAAAGGTCTGACAATGCTCTTTCCAAAACATATTACATATTGAAAATCGTTAAAAAAATGACTGAGATATTCATAGATTACCGTTGAAAGTTTGTAAAAACGGTTTTTTGTGAATAAATAAAATTTGGAGGGTACAACAAATATAACAAAAATATTTTTATGGATTATTCGACCACATAAACAGCCTACAGTATGTTACTTGTCAGGTGTATTTAATTTTTTTTTTTTTGTAGCACAGTGTAATTTTTATTGAATTTACCGTTTTACGATTTTATGGTGACAGGATGACTTGGGCTTTGAGGGCCGTCGTTTTTCGGGGCGGATATTAGCGAATGTTTGGCATTGTTTGGGGTGTGGACATTTGACGGCAAAGAGAAACCGTTTCGTGGGGCGGAATGTAATGGTTGAGGTAACAGCGACTGGGTGGGTATATGGCTGTGTTTTTAGTGACAAATTAATTTGGGGTTTGAGGAAGAATTTGGAATTGAAACTCAAAGCTCAATAGAAATAAAGTAGAAATAAGGTACATTATTGGGTTCAGGCGGCTGATTTACTTTAGTTTTTTTTGTTGATAGCAAATTTAAGGGCCGATGATTGTTGCAAATGTGGCAAGCAGAACGCATTCCATTCAGGTGTGAGCTGTTTAGTTGAGTTAAGTGTTTTATAAACGAATCGATAGATTATAATAAACTACTTTTCCACCAGAAGGTTTTGATTTTTGTCCCTTGAATTTCGATGTTGAATCGATGTTTGATTTTGAATGTCGCTGTTGTACTGAGACTCGAAATATTTACCTTCCCTACAGATCAAATACAGGTTCTGACTCAAACAAATGCTATTTGAATAAATTTTCTATATAACCTAACAACAATTTACATTCGACTTCCATATTTCCAATGTGAAACCTCAAAACGAAAGACTTAAACAACAAACTTGGCTTTAAGGACATATGAAATAATTTTCCATATAACCTAACAAAACTTTACATTCCTATGTGAAACCTCAAAACGAAAGACTTAAACAACAAACTTGGCTTTAAGGACATTTGGATACATTTTCTATATAACCTTACAAAAATTTACGTATGATTTCTATATTTCCCATGTAAAACATCAAAACGAAAGACTTAAACAGGAAACTTGCCTTTCAGGACATTTGAATAAATTTTCTATATAACCTAACAAAAATTTACATTCGAATTCCACATTTCTCATGTTAAACCTCCAAACGAAAGACTTAAACAAGAAACTTATCTTTAAGGACATTTGAATACATTTTCTATATAACCTAACAAAAATTTATATATGACTTCCATATTTTCCATGTGAAACCTCCAAACGAAAGACTTAAACAACAAACTTGGCTTTGAGGACATTTTGAAAAATGAACAATTGGTTTCCATTTGCAACTTCACATTTTACTTGTGTTCGCCGAAAAGGTCTAAACAACAGCGCTATTCAAAGCTAATGAAACACTCAGTTTCAATGTCAGCAAAAATCAGCAACAATAACAACACATCGACAGCAATAAAACATACAGAGTTATGTTGTGGCAGGAAATGATGGTAAAATGGTCTGAGTTGAATAACTAAACTAAATACAAAACTGCGCCAACAACAACAACGGCTATTTGACATTGAAAACGACAACAACAACATTCAGCTATTGCTGATGAGCAGCAGCGACATTATGCCGCGCAGACGCATTCATGCGACCAGGTTTTTCAACAGAATTGACAACGTTTTAGTTGGCCCGGCCCGACTGGTCCACAGCTTTTGTTACTGGCATTGTTGTTGTTGTTGCTGTGCTTTTGTTGTTTTTGGTTTTGTGGTTGCTGTGATGTATGTGTTGCCACTTGAATGCATATGTTTTGTTTGGCCGGCAGCTGTGCGCAGCTGATGCTGCCGAGTCAGTCGCGGCGTGGCGGCAATAAATGCGGCTTACAGCCATTTCTCTAGCCGTAAACAGACAATAAAAACTGACAACAAATGCGTTCAACACAAATCACACCCGCTCGCGTTCGTTGCGGCCATTGTTATCGTATGACGGTCGCTGTTGTTGTGTGGCTGCCGGCCGAGCTTGAAAGCGAGACTGTGTTGGCCGCCACAGCAGCGCCGGAAGTTTACTTTGCTTTATTTTGGAGATTTTCGTTTCGTGCAGTGTGTGTGGCACATTGCAGGTGTGCACAGCACGTTGAGTGGGTTCTTTCGTTTCAGTTTCTTGTATAAATTTAATTTGTGTTGTTTTTTTTTTTTTAGTTGTAAAGCTGGCTTTGGGTTTTATGGCCGATGAGCCGGAAAACAACGCAACGAATTGCTGAGAAAAACTCAAATAATCTACGAATATTTTGTGCAGGGCGTAAGCGCATTGCAAGGCGCTCACGCCCACGCCCCGCTTACGTCATGTGCCGTGGCGCATAGAAAAAGGTTCAAAGTTGGCGGCGCGCAGTCAAATTAGTGAGTCGCTTTTTGATTGGATTTTGCATTTACAATGCAAAGCAGCAAATCAACAGTCATTGCAATAAGAACAACAAAAACAATGACAAAAGTTCACCGAATTTAGTGCAATTGCAGTTGACCAACAACAAGCGGCGCGCGCTATGTTGACAAAAAGCGCTGCAGAAGCGAAGTAAGATTGCCCAATGCGGCGCGTAATACAAATGCAGCAACAACAATTGCCATTGGAATTACAACAACTACAGTTGCATGGCTCGCAGCTGCCACAAAATATAAGTCACGATTTGCGCTTTTGTTAATTCATCAACGCGCAATTTGCATTTTGATTCCCTTGTACGAGCCAACAACACTGGAAACAACAACAACAAGAACAGCACTAGTCAAAGTAGCAACAATTGTCGCACCGTACAGGCGACTGCAAAATGTTCGGTATGCAGACGCAGTGTGCGATTGCCGCACCGCCACCGACACAGCAACGACAACGGTGCGACTTATGCAACGCGACCGAAAGCGAGGGAGGCCAAAGCAAAAGCGAAAGCACAAACTGACCAAAAATACAAAACGAAAACCAAACTAAACTGAAAATAGGCCCATGTAATTTTCCCTTCTTGGCACTGCGCAGCGTTGCAGTTAATTAGCATTTTGGAGCAACAGCAACAAGCAACCAACAAGCAGCACAGTGCATGGCAACAACTACATATTTAAAGCAGCAGCAACAATCAGCCAGCTGTCGTCGATGCAATTGTTGGCAAGTTGTGGCATTGCCACTGCCACTGTGCTGCCACAGCTGCCGTGTGCTACGCGATGCTGTGCTGCTGATGATTGCCACTGCAGCGCAGTAATTGCCGCTACCGATTTCAATTAACCTCTACGCCAGCGCCAACACGCCGAAACAAGTGACAGCGCCGAAAGGATGCCACCGCCATTTGCAACATTGCGAGTAACTATTCGGCTGTGCAGCCGCAACGGCAACGGCAACGGCAACGGCAACACGTTTTGCATGCTGCATTTGAAATGTGCTGCAAGCAACGTGGACTAAGCATGTGTTAAGCGCTGCGCCATTATTTACGCCATTAAATGTAATCAGTATTTATTGTTGTTGTTGCTACTTTGTGGCAAATGTTAGGCCACAAAAGCAGTGGAAATTTTTGTTGATTGCAGAAACACGGCATGGAACATTTGAGAATGATGGACATGCGAAACTGCTCAGGAAACAAAAGCAAAACATTGCCGCCCACTTTAATTGACGCTTATTTATATTCACTTTTGTATATAAAGAAATATATAATCTGGATAAATTGTAATCTGAGTTGGTGCTTTAGTTAGTTGAGGTATTGGAAGAAAATACAGATTTATGATTGTTAAATTGCGTCTCTCGCATGGTGATATAACAGATTTTTGGAAATGAAAAGGAAGTTGAAGATATGTAAAAGTTTCCATGCCATTGTCTGGTTGTCAAGGAAGGTCTCCTATGTGGCTCTGGCTTTTCTTTTTCTTTCTTTTCTTTTTTGTCTTAAGTTAAGAGATTCATAAGTAAAAGATTCTTAACTATGGGTTTTTCTTCTATCTAACTTCTTAGTTTAATGTTGGGTTTTGTAAATTTGAATATATTACAAATGCTCCCATTGCTAGAGCTCTTTCGGAATTGAATACTGTTGCGGGATTTGATCTCGCAATCTTCGGAACTTGATCCCAAACTTAGTTGAATTTTTTAAATGAACATGTTGCCTATTTATTGTTATTAGTCTGTAAAGATTGTTAATTCATGGACTTAATAAATAAAATAAAATAAAATAAAATAAAATAAAATAAAAATAAAACAAAATAAAAATAAAATAAAAATAAACAGACCCATCTTACACTCAAAGACTTGTAGTTGTTTCCTTGGTGGGCAGTCTCTGAAAATCATCCATGACATTGAAAACCCGTTGATTTATGGTTTCATTTTAAGCCCAAATAAGTAGACAAATGTTGCTACTAACCAATAAAAAGCGGTTAGTACTAACCGAAGTGGTGCAATACTTCACTTCAATCATGTCACGTCTCGGTCCAAGCAATGTACATGATCCTACGAGGAAGCAGAGCCAAAACCAAAACTATTGCAGACATGTTGGCCGAGCTTAATTTGTTCTGTACATGTAAATGCAAAGAATGTTGATCCATAAGGTTACGTTAGGTTACGGAAGGGGTGTGTGCGGCAAGCACTTCCACTCGGATATCCTGATGGGCCCATTGTGAATTCCTTCATTTTTCGAAAAACCGGTGTCCTTCCGTTATCTGTTGGGATCCCTGTAGATCGAAACGGGATTTTTTGGGAACCATTCGGTCTTGGCGAAGAAATTGGGTAGATCGGTTATCTGTGCATCGGCTGCATCCGCAAGCCCATCCCACCTTGCCCCAAGAGTCTGGAGAATTGGAGACTGATCCATAAAGAATTATCCATATATACAAAAATGAATTTCGGTTTATTTGTGTGTTTGTTTGTTAGTCACACGACCCTAAAACTCAAAAACTGGGAAGCCGATTGAGCTGAATCTTTTACGGAATGTTCGTCTTGACCAAATCTCGGTAACCCACATAGTGCCAGTACGACTCAACAGGTGGGTGTGGCACATTCCATATAATATACATTTTTATTATGGAATATTGTTGGAATTATAGGTTGGACAGCATTGAAATTGGGTACTAGGCCACCATTTAGGTGTGTCAGCTTACTGGTAACTTTTCATAAGGGAGACTTTTCAAGAAACCCAAATCTTTTGAATAACTTGGGAACTACATTCCACGCATGAACGACATTTGACACAGACTTACGGATTCAGACGTGCCCTTAGACGGGGGGATGAGGTGTGTATTGGACGAAGGGGCATGGCACCGCCCATACAACCAAAAGTTTTAATGTTCAATAGATTTGGAATAATAAGTCGGATAGAATTGAAATTTTGTACACCATTGTCCCATAGATTTGGCATTCTACTGGTAAAATTTCATGGGCATTCGACAAGGGGCGTGGCAAATTTTATTAAAATTTAAATTAAAATTTCCGCGTAACTTTAGAACTGTAAGTCGCACATTAATTAAACTTTTTCACATATTTAGACTGGAGTAATGAATTGGGCATTACATGGGCATGGCACTGCCCATATAGTGTTGTGTTGATTTATTGGGCCCATTGACTTTAAACAGGGGTGCTAAGCAGCGGCGCCCTAATAAGGAGTGCTAATAATTTCGTTAACACAAGTTCAAATCAAACTTTCTTCGATCAAGTTTAACGGCTTACTTGATCGAAGAAAGCTTGAAAGTCTGTCATTGAATAGTTTATGCCCATTTAGAGCATTGATTGAGTATTTAATGATAAAATGGCTTCAGATTAATTCGTAAAATGACTTCTGGCTTATATCCAGAAAATTAACAAAGGAACAATGAAAGCCCTCATTAGGGGTATTCCAGAAAAAGTTAGAACCTTTACCCTTGAAAACGTATTATAATCTTTTTCTAATAAATTCGAAAATCTACATAAAAGATGTGTTAAATGAAACCAAAGTTTTCAAAAATTAGACTAGTGGTTGCTGAGATGTTTTAATTTTTCGATGTCAAAATTTTTTAATGACACACTCCTTAGTATTGTAGAATTTTCTAAACAACCCTACGGAGAACTAGTATCATAGATTCAATAAGATTCACTAAATGTAAATCTAATGAAACCTGATCCTTAATGAATCCTGACGTTTGGTTTTCTAGATAATTCTACGGAGATTCAGGAATTAATACTGATCCTATTGAATTCTGATTTGATTTTGATCCACAAGGACTTCTCACGTATGTAAGATTTTCTTGACACAATATCAACTTACAAGACTAATTTTTCCCTCACTTAGTCCAACAACTCTCAGCATAATAATCTGAAATTCGTCTGCTCATTAACACTAGAAAGACGCAAGTTTTTCATACCTACAAAGACTACATATTATATTCGCTGATATCTCTAAAAGTACACATCGGATTTGATTAACCTTAGATCGAGCTTCAAAAAAATTAAGGAATCCTATCCTATGTATACAAAGGAGAGAATTATAAACTTCTCAATTTTCTCAAGGCCTCTTTCTGAAAAAAGTATGAAAGATGGTTTTAAACAAGCAGAATCCCTACACAACAAATTCACAAAGAATGGTTAAATTAATTATATCCTGAAAAAAGTTATAATTAAACAAAAAACCAAATGTAGAATTTTTGATACAAAGCTCGATCTACGGTTAATTGTAATTTTAGAATCCGATAAAAAAAGTCATCAAAGCAAAAGTTGGTAGAAATACTAAAAAAACAGATATTTAAAAATGGAAAACCATCACCGGTCTTTCCAGTGTTAAATTGGTCATTAAAAATTGTTGCAACTAGTTGAAATCTCGATATGTAATGTTATAGTAGATGTGAACGAGTGGCCATGCGAAGCGCTCGCGAGCGGTAAATAAATCAATTCAACTGTTGCAGCGATAATGCAGCATCATTGCCGCCTACAGTTGCGGCCGCAAACAAGATCAGACGCAGCTGCTGCTGCAACACCAGCCCGCTTGATGTTCGTGCCGCCAAACTGCGCTGCACTGCGCTTCACTTCAACTTGAATGCAAGTCAAGCGATGCAAGTCAGTGAATGCGCCAGCGGTTACTATTTTCACTGCGCATGCGCACACACGCAGCATTGCTCAGCTCATTTTGAAACTTTCAAGCACAAAATAAAAATGTAAAAAAAAACGCTGAATCTTAGCGCCTGTCAGTGCGCCAGCGCCAACACTTCTGACGCTCCTGACGGCCAATCAAAGTCAAGGCATCGATCCGCTTGTGAATGTTAAACTGCTTATTGGCGCAGCTGGTTGAGAGCGCCTTATGGATTGATTTCAATTGCTGAGATTTGTGTAAAAGTTGTCTGTCTTCCTCTTGTTCCATATGCAACGCGCTTAACGAAGAGCAAAGCAATGCTTAAGTAAATCTTTAGCTGGCAGTTTAGCCTTCAAGTGCCTGTCTATGCGTTCATTTGTCTGTCTTTGTGGCTGTCCGACCGACTTCGTTCAGTTGTTACGCCGCGGCGCTGCATCTGCGTCGTATCTCGCCAGCCGTCTGTCGGTGTCTGCTTATCGAGCTGTCTGCAGAAGTGCTGTAAATGGCGGCGCAAAGCACGCACGAGCACTTGTCGCTCGCGTACTTGTTGCATGATCATTTTCATGATCATGGCTATAAGTTCGTTGCGGGGTTTTGTTTGTTTTTCGGCGGTGCCGTTGTTGTTGCTACTTCTGCTGTTCGACGTTAATGTTTGTTGTATTTCATTGGGATTCGTTTGTTGAAACACCTGAGAGAAGTTCGCCTTAATGTGAACACACACACACATACACACACACATGCGCCACTTAAAATGTTGGTGGCGATGACGTTGAGTTGGTCGATTGTTCAGCCGGCTGGTTGCTCATTTGCCGCTGCTGTGTGGCCATTGTTCGCCGTCAAACCAAAGCTGGACAGCAGCAGCCATTCAAGCGATTGCCGCCATTCAGCCGCTCATACAACTATTACCAACCACATGTACGGATTTGGGCGGCCAGCGCGCTCGCTCTGGTCGCACCAGAACGCACCTGAGTAAATCAATTGACGCGATTCCACGAATTCTTGCGACCGGCCCCAACAGCACAGCAACAACAATGTAAGGAAATCTTTTGTACAAGTATGCACACACAAGCGCTCAGGTGTGCGTCCGTTTGCCTGTCTGTTTGTCTGTCAGTCTGTCCTATTTGTGTATGTGTAAAGCGCACAATTCCGGCGACCCTCTTCGCTTTGAGTCGGCATTGCCGCTCGCCTCCTAGCCCCATGCGCCGCGCTTTCTACCGCATCCACCTAAGACACTTCAGGCCGCGGCTGCAAAAGTTGTTGGTGGCGCAGCATCGGGCGAAGAATGCGTTCAGCGTTCACAATCAACGCCAACGGAATTCAACGTCCCGTCTCGGACTCCTTTGCCAGCCATGTTTCGAAAATCATTTGTCTTGCGCGATGCTGATCGGCTTTGAGATTTTAACGCATTTGTAAGCGTCGCTCGCTTGCTGCGTTTATTTGAGACATGATTAACATTTTGTCCATTGCGGCGGCCTGTTTTGGCGTCTGACCTGTCTTTCAGATTGATCAGCGATCGTAACCCGCTCAGTGCCAATACAAAAATGTACAAATAAGCGCTTGAATGCGATAAAAAGATATAAAAAATTAAATATTATTGGAAGTAAACAATTGGGAACTTGGTATGTTGAAAGTTTTGTAAAACTTAATAAAAGTAATTTTTATTTAGAGATTTATTATAATTTTTTTATATTTGAAGTAGTCAGGGGCGGATTCAGAAAAATATTTCGGGAGGTTTGAAAAAGTAATTATTTAATATTCATAAAATGTAAAAATGCCTTTTAATTTGTATGTAGTTTTAAACTTGATCCTAATATTTCGGGGGTTTGAACCCCCAACCCCCCACCCCCCTAAATCCGCCACTGGAAGTAGTCGTTCTTTGTATAGTTTACTTCCATGGTTTCCATGGGTGGTTTTTGGGGGTTACCCCCCTCCCCCCAAAATATTAGAAACTACATTTAGAACTACATACAAATTACAAACATTTATGAATATTCAAGAATTACTTTTTTAAACAAAATATTTTTCTCAATCAAAATATTTTTCTGAATCCGCCCCTGACCCTTGGGTGCCAATGGAATACGAGGTAACCACTTACGGGTTTTAACTTACCATGGGGACCGCTTACAGGAGGATATATCTAGCTTTTTCAATGGAAACGTCACCACTTTTTTGTCACTGACCTTCAACTTGCATACGACAGGACTTGTCTTGTTTTCCATATAAGTGAAATTAACACACTTGAACTACCATTCTGGAGGCACGTCTTCTTTTATTCTCACTTTAAAAATTGATCCCCACTCAAACTCCAAGAACGGCGTCACTTTGTCCCTCTTAGAACATCTTGACTTCCATCCGGTTAACATATCCAAGTCGTAATTAGTCCTTTACTTTATTTTCCTATATTTATTTTCCTATAGTCACAATTAGTCCCTGGCTGCTCATTTTCATACCCACTCAATTCTTTACTCTGCAAGAAATTATCTATTTACCTCTTACAATATTTTCTTTAAATTTCCTATAATCACAAGTAGTCCCTGGCTGCTCATTTCCATACCCACTCAATCCTTAACTCTCCAAGAAATGATTTATTTTAAATTCCCCACATCACTCTTCTGTGCCGAAAGTGTTAAATCTACCCCAGCGTTTTGTGTTGGTGTGAATTTTTCGTAATTCCATATGCAATCGAACCCGTTCGCCTTTCACTCCACACGCTGTTTGGTGCATCCTGTGAGACCGTCACTCTGGCTTGGCATTCAATCCAATTCATTTTATAGTTTATATCCCAAACCCCCGCACTGGCCTCGCCTTGTCTTCTCTCTCTTCCACACCCGTTTTGACTGCATTTTTGTGTGGCTCAATTGACACCTGCATTTCTTGTTTAGCCTCCAACGTAGTCACCGTCACCATTGCCATCACCGTCACCATCGCCATCGCCGTCAACGTCTCCGCACTGCCGTCTTCAACATTGTGTCGGCTTAGCTGATCCAGCCGGTTGAGTCATCGCCGGTGCGCGCGCCT
Organism: Melieria omissa; assembly: GCA_963971225.1. NCBI lineage: Eukaryota > Metazoa > Arthropoda > Insecta > Diptera > Ulidiidae > Melieria > Melieria omissa. The sequence goes on along the minus strand of OZ020268.1, from coordinate 119,758,986 downwards.
GCGCAGTCGAACGAACGCACCAGCCATCTTAATGTGGACATTCCTTTGCTGCTTATCTGCCTGTCTGTTTGTCCGCCTGACGATTCGACTGCTCGCTCGCAGTGCGATCTCGCAGACCAGTATGGGTATTTAGTAAATGAAATGGCAGGATTTCATGGCATTGCGTTTGGCTCTTTTCTCTGCCCGCTTGATTGATGTTTTCGTTTGGGCCGCACTGCAGCGCTAAGACCTCACGGCAGGTAGTGTTCGGTGTGCCCTCCACTTTTCGCCTTGTCAGCCTGTGTAGTTGTAGTATGGGATGAGCCGGTTGTTTCGTTGTTGTGATTTGTTCGATGTGTGCTGGGGTTTTGTTGCTTTGTTGTGGAAGGCCAACCGCATTGTTGGTCCATGACGTGTTCGGGTTTTGTAATGCGTTTCCTTGCACGCAATTAAACGAGGGTGTTCGTAGGTGTGTAGTTAGTTACCTGGTGGCTAGTTGTGCGTCGTTCTCGCTGCCGGGGTATCGGCATTTTGATGGGGAATTTCTTGAATTTTTCCATTATTAATTAATGCACTTTGGTAATTGAGGAGTTTTATTGTTATTGCCTGTGGGCATTGCTTGTATCGATTTATTGTTGGCATTTGTGGGAAATTTACTTAAATTTGTTTGTTGATCTTTGGCATTAAACAGGGGTTTGTGTAAATATTTGACCTGAAGATGAGTTCTGAAGCTTACAGGTGTAGTTACTGGTGTTGGGTTTTGGAAATTACAAAGGGGTAGCTTAGTTTTTGGGTGATTGCTTCTACGGTTATGAGTCTTTCATTGAATCATGTTGGTGTTTCTTTAAAACTGTACACCAAATGCAAAAGTAGATCAATTCAAAATTGAATAATTTGCTAGCACTATGAAACATTTGTTTCTATTTTCTCATGCAATCATTTTCATTTGATCCTATTAGCACTTTTTGGGTTAGATGTATGTGGATGGATGTGAAGGGGAGCCGAGGAAATAACCTAAGGGAGGTCATTACCTCAAGCACTCAGGCTTTGTAGCCCATAGTACTTAAGGCTCCGGAAAAAGGTTGATAGAGGAGATGGGAATGGGAAAAGAAAAGAGAAAGTAGATGGAAAGGGAGAAAGAGTTATGAGATCTTCTGTGAAAATTTCCCGGACTCATTAATGAATCTCAGGAGATCAAACAGGGTGAGAGAATGAACTTCGTCCATTCTCAAAACAACTGAACCCAGCGTGCGCAATCTAGAGAAGGCAAAACATGCACAGAGAAAGTGCTCTGTACTATCTGCCTCCTCCAGGCAAGACGTGCAAGTCGGATCTTCGATGATGCCCATGTTGGCCATATGTCGCCCCCATGGATTGTGTCCTGTGATTCGACGGATGTGTTTTCTTCTCAGCTTCAGGAGGAAATTCCCTGCTTTCCTGTTCGGGCTTTTCACAAAACACTTGACAGCTTCCCAAGTTGGACCAACGTTTTCTATGTATGTTATTGACACAGGACTTGATCCAGTCTAGGGTTCCTGCTAATTGAGTTACCAAGATTCAAAAATTACATATGGGCAACGATGCTGTCGAAAGGGGCGTGAAATTCATCAGACACTATAATGACGCCTTGTGACATAGAAAACAAGTTTTGTTCCAAGCTGCTTACGCAAGGAGTACCTATACCGGCTGAATAAAAAATTCACATTTTCTCACAAAAATCTAATAATTTCTTCTTAACACTCACTTACGATTGCAATTATATTCAAAGTAGGGAAGGTTAGTGGGGTTTCGGCAATATATTTTGATTTTTGCTTTGTAGAAACCCAAAAGTTGACAACGTCACAAATCCGATGGTACGGGAGACGCCATCTGCTGGTGAATTTCTGAACCTAAATTAATTTTGTATTTTTTGTACTTAAGAATCTTGGCGATCGCTGAATAAATCATTGAAATCGGTTCAGTAGTTTCCGAGATATGATGTTTTCTCGCTTACATAACTGCTACATCTACAAGTTGGAGCCAGTGACATAGGAAATGGCGAATTTTGTATGGCATTATCATTATATTAACAATTTAAGGATTAAATAAGAAAAGTTCATAGAATTCACCTCTGACTTTGTTTATCCGTGAAATACTCGAAATTCGGCAAAATAAGATTAGTTTTCCAGGGTTAAAAAACAATTTAGAAGTCATTCCAATCACAATTTGTCTTGCGCATTACAAGACTATTAAGTCCTTCAGAAATTTTTCATTTACCTCAGTCGATCCGACTAAATTCAGCAAAATAAGTTTAGTACTCCAAGGATAAGAAACAATTTAGAATGAGTCCCAATCACAATTCGTCCTTGCGTCATTACAACACTGTTTAGGCCTTCCGAAATTTTTAATTTACCTCAGTCGATTCAACTAAATTCGACAAAATAAGTTCAGCACTCCAGGGTTAAGGAACAATTTAGAAGGAATCCCAATCACAATTCTTCCTTGCATCATTACAAGACTACTTAGTCATTCGGAAATGTTTCATTCACCTCATTCATTCTCAATATTTTCCATTCGAATATGCTAAATGAAAATCGAACTGCATAATGTGAAAACCGCCTCATTTCATCAGCCACTACGTGCGCCGGCGAGTGTTGCACATGTTGGCATCGAATTCTGGAAATTCCATTGTTGCGACATGCAACATGCCACACGGCCAAGTCGAACGAGCCGATAGTCAAACGTATCCATTAACGGCAACATGTGATTTCTAACACCTGAACAATGCGCACAGAGTGCAACCTGCGCCTGCGCACTGCGCAAACACTTTGGCACTTTTCTGCGCTCAACAGCAAAGAAACAGGCGGAAAATGTTTGAAGATGCAGTCGGCACAAATTTGCATTCTACACAAATATTGTTGTTTGTGTGTGCCATCGATAAGCAGCTGCAGCAAGCAGCAACAACAACAACAATATGCATAGCAAACAGCATTAACACTTTTATGGGCATTTGACGATTTTGGAATTGGCGTTGCGCTTAAACGGCGACCGTTGCCCATGTTGTTGTTGTTGTTGTTGCTATTGTTGTCAATGTTGCTTTGGCATTAGCATAAAAGTGCGAGAATCGTCAATTACCTGCGGTCAGGCGCACTGCCGCCGCTGTCGCCGACAACAACAGGATGCCGCTGGCAGCAATCATGTTGCACGTAGCATAGCCGCACTGCCAACACTGCACACTGCACGCTGCACGTGCGTAACAAAAAGTCAATTAAAACGCTCGTGGGACCAAAGCGAGCGGCACGTACGCGCCAAAGGCAAAAGCAACAGAAAGAGCAACAAACCAAAAACAAAAAAACAATATGTAGAAAATCTCGGAATTGGTCACGTTTGCAAAATTGTCCACGACGGTGGCAATTGTTTGCCGCTTATGCCACAGTTTATGCTAAAAATACCAACAAAAACAATAGGAACCCAATTCCATGGAAAAATACATAGCGCAGTGTTGAGACCTCCAGGTGTTGCCATATCGCTAAAAGCGCCACACATGAGCCGCACATACGCCTCCATTGCCTGCAGCAGCACAACTCCCCCACCGATCGGCCGGTCATTAGGGGGGCGCGCAAGTGTTGTGTTTGTTGTTGCGCGGCCCAGGTAACCAGCCAAGCCAACAGTGCCACTGCCAGCCACAACATACATCCATACATACAAACATATATACGACATGCTGTACATGTCAATCTGTGGCAGCCAACTTTGCATGGGTGTTGTGGTTTCTGTTGTTGTTGTTATTGTTCGGTTAATGTCGCGTTTGCGCTTTTCAGGTTTTTCATTACGCTTTGCCCTCAAGTGCAGTCAAGCTCAAGAACACACCTTAAACTCAAACATTTGCTTGAGAAATTGTTTTTGTTTTTGCTATTTGTTGTTGCTGTCGTTGTTGTTTAGCGTGTCGCCTTTTTAAGAAAAAGTCAACCGACAAGTTCACATGCGATCGGTTCAATGTCAGTTCTGATTCGTCATGGCGCAGCTGAAAGGCTCTGCGTGCTGGCCGTTTTCAGTAGATTGCATTGTTGTTGTTGTTGTTGCTTTTGTAATAAAGTTTATGTTAGGGACCACCATGCAGGCTTCTGCAGAGTTTTTGGATAAAAAAAAATAATAATAATAAATTTTGTGGTAGAATGGAAAAAGGCGAAATTAAAACAATTCTTCGCTATGGCTGTGCTTTGCTGAGCTGAACAGTAGTTCCCAAATGTCTGAAGAGGAAGAGAGATGGAGCTTCATGCAACTATTTACACTGTGTGTGTGAGATTTTATACATGAATTGAATGGACCTAAAGTTTTATGCCGATTCGAATTGAAGAGTTGCAAGCTAAGCATAGTTGTTGACGCTTACCATAGATGAGCTACAATTGCTTGTTGAGAGAGCAGCCATCAAGAGAAAATTTCTTTCAATTTGCGCAATACGAATTTAGGGCTTCTAAGTCTAGCATATGAGGCACTGAACTGCACAAATTAACCCTTTAATGGCCAACGGCAGTTGTGTATATGTCGCACCATTACTTTCAACAAGCTCAACTAATACATTTTTCTCAAAAATTTTGTAAGCAATTAATTTGAAAACACTGTACAAACGCGACTGTAATGCAACTTAAGATAACACTATACAACACAAAAAAAAATAACAAGGTTATGACAACAGATTCTGGTAGAGGGGGTAAAAAAAAAATATACGTGTATCGGCGTTTTGAAAGTTTACATCTGAATTTTTTTTTAGGGGGGTCAAAGTTTCCCATGTTTTCCACATTCTTATGGTGAATCGGCATACGAAAACCATGTAACCTCACATTTTAGGTATATGATATGTTCAACAATTTGATGTAAAATACTACGAAGAAAATTTTTGTGGAGCATTTTAACCCTGTTTCTCCTATTTGTATGGGTCAATATGACCTTTTTTTGCTAAAATGCCAAAAATATAACACAAAACAGGACTTGTCAAGGACAAAATATACGACGACAACATTCCCCATAAAATTCTACTATAGGTCTCTTAATACATCAAAGCTTAGAAATTAACTTGAACTCCAGAATGAAGCCAAAACTGAAAATTTGTTTAACCCTAATTCCCAGAAGTGAGCCTCACAGTCTCACTAATGATTTAAAATGGTGATAAATACAAAAGATTTTCGATTCCATTATTTTATGTAATCCTCTAATGGAATGTTAGAATTATATTGCATTTATAATTTCAAAATTTTAGACAGTTTTTGTACTTTTTGAACAAATGTTTTCAGTAATCATGTAAGCCTGACAGTCTCACTTCTGGGTTTACGTTATTTTTAAAATTCTGGGAATTAGGGTTAAGTGTTTACTTCTTACTTAGTCCAAATTGGTACATAATCCGTTGTTAGAACTTTGGTATTTTTAAAAAATCTGATTTTGTTGTGCAGTGTAAGTGAGTGTGCAGTGTCTGTTTGGGAACTTTTCCAGTAAAATTTATCCAGAAAAAAATATCAGGAGAGTAAGCCAGCTTACGCTCTCAAAAATTAAACAATCCAAAAAAATACACAAACAGAAATTTGTAAGAACTTGCAAGTTTTAACTCTTGGTTGCACCAGTGGGACTTGGAACCTTCACAATACACAGGAAAAAGGATGTAAACAGAAGGGTTAAAGAAAACAACAGCTGATCTAAAAGTTTCATTTAAGATTGGAAATCATTAATGCAAAAGGCAAATGGTTCCTTGGGCTCAATCTGCGATTCTTCACTTTCAGCTGCAGCAGGTAAAGACGGCTTCGGAGTCAGCAGACTTGCGAATGCACAATTTCTTTTCTGGTTCCATTTGCCTCCAAATTTTTGCAAACATTTTTTGTTATTGCAACCAGTCATATGTTTTTCTTGTTCTTCTTACTGGCTAAAAGTTACTTGACAACATTTCTCCAGTAAAAACTGACAGGTTCTCACGAAATGATCTGTCACTTTACGCCCTCAGTTTCTCTCTCGTTGCAACCTGTCATATGTTTTTATTATTCTTCTTCTTGTTAAAAGTTACTGGACAAAATTTCTCCAGCAAGAGCTTGCAAGTTCTCACGAAATAAACTGTCACTTTACGCTCTCAGTTTCTCTCTCGTTGCAAGGGATTTGGCGTACACAAACAGAAAATTGTTACAAGTTATCCCTACCCAAACAGACCCAATAACAACACTGTTTTGTTTTCTCTTATATATAATGTTGAACGTATTAAAAATGTATTTAGACCAATAAAAGACAAACTGTGCCACTTAAAGCGAGACAAAAACATGAAAAATTACATGGAATATGATGAAAATTCAGGGCCAGGGCGTTGAGCTGGTAGAGACCACCGCGTTCGCGCTGAGTCCTTCCATTTGCTCCTCGTCCATGCATTCGGTTTGCGGAAACGCCTGTGGCTGTTGCTGTATCTGCAAGTAGTCCGGCAACGGTCGCGTTTCCTGCAAGTTGACTTGCGTCAGTTGGCCTAGCTGCATCGCCTCGGCGTTGGACGGCAACACTTGTTGTCGCACCACTTCTGGTCGCATACACTGCCTGGGACATGGCGTTGTGGTTGTGCGCGTTGTGGCGCTGGGGCAACTGCTCACTACAGCACCCTCTGCGGTGCCGCACGGCGTCATTATGTTCAGTAGCAGTTCGCTCATTTTGGCGCGAAATTGCAAATTCTGCAGCTCGCACATTCGCTTCATCTGCGGCAAGAAGCTGACCAGGAAATTGTAGTCGGAGTCGCCCACGTGACCGGCGTTGCTTGCTCGGGTCATGTCCTGGCGCGTGGATTGCATCAGCTTCTGCTCCTCGCGCTCGAGATTCTCGAGGAAGTGCACCTGGTCGTCGGAGCGCTTGCTGCACTTGCAGCTGGGACCGGCCACTTCGTTCAGCACATCGTCCTCGACCGCATTAGCAATGGAGATGGAGTTGGAGAGGCGTCGCACCGCCTGCGGTGTGGCCGCGGACTTGAATTCCTCGAAGAGCTTCTCGTTGTCGTCCTCCTCCTCGTCAGCGTCGTCGTCCGTGGTGGTGTGGTGTGGCTCCATTTTGATGTCGCAGAACGAGTGGAAGCCGGGCTCGTACAGTGTGTTGTCGGGCGAGCCGTTCGAGCCCTCCTCGCTCTTGGTCGCTGGCGGCAAATACTTGGCGCGCCGACTCTCGTTGATGAAGCTCATCGGCTCGAAGTACACCCATTTGCTGCCGACCTTCATCTTCTCGTCGTACTGGCCCGATGCCTTCAGCCGCTCCAAGCGACGCTCGGTGCGGCGCACCTCGGCGCGATAAGCATCGCGCAAATTTTTCCACTTGCGTTTGCAATGCTCGACTTTTGGCGGGATGCGGTGTGGGGCAGCGGGAGAGGAAGAAGAAGAGAACAACGCGAACGAAGAGATAAAAATACAATCGGCATGAACACGTGTCGCGGCGAATCAATGAGCGACAGTTGTGTTGGCTGTAGCACATTTGCCGCCTGCGGCTCGCTGCATGCGCAACTTGGCGGCAATGCGAGCGAGAAAGCGAGACTCACCGTCAACCTCCAAGATGTCGGCGATTTCCTGCCACAGCTGCGGCGTGTTCGTTCGGTCCTTGTACTCGGCGTAGCGGACGTCCCAGAGGGTGGGCCGATTCTTCACCTCCTCAATCAGCCGGCGAACGTCCATCTCGTCAGGCATTTTTCGCGTTACTAAATTTCGTTGAATGACGTCGCCGTCTGCTTTCGTTAAAACGAAACGAAAATAGCAACAACAGCAAAAGCAATACCAGCGCAAAATACGACGACAACAACAGCAGCGACAGCGATGAGCGAGCGCGCCACAAGAACGAACCGAACACGTAATGTAACGAAGGCAGCGGATTCCCAGAGGAAGTGCCGGCTGCAGCAATAAACGAAACAACAGCAACAACAACAAGAAAACAACAGCAGCAAAAACACGAAAATAACAGCCGGTATCTATACACACAGATTAACCCGCCAAGTGTTGGTGTTTGTTTTGTTTTGGTTTTATAAGAAATCTGATGTTAGGTGCGATTGCTTTAGGTATGGAAAACTGTTATTTAGTAGACGAGTTTGCATGTTTACATACATGTGTTACAGTTATATTCAGTGGCGAACTTTGCGGGTTCAAACCCCTCACCCACAACAAAAATTATTCGTAAAAACTATGGTTTCGAAATGGCCTTCGGCTCAAAAGTGGTACGCAAAGCCCCCTACTCCCACCTAAACTGAAATTCTGTGTGCGCCACTGGTTATATTGTAACCATTGTAAATGGAAAGTCGATACTTGGCTTTAATTTTTCATAAATGAAACTTGTTTACTTCTAATTCTGATAAATTTTTGGCGAAATCTCTGAGAGGGGTTCTCCCCTTGTTTTGAGAAATTGAAATTGTTGATTGAGAACTTTAAGTGTTTATGGATTCTCTTTTACTACTGGTTCGGTAAATTCTCCGAAAGGAGGAGGTGAGGTTGTGCTTAGTTAATGAAAAACAGTTTCCAAATAATTTGGGAATATAGTCTGTGTATAGTGTCGAGTTTGAGCGAATTTATTACTAAATCAATTTTCTCATCCATCATGTGTCGACACCGACGTTTGGGCGGGTTAATGTGCAGGCAAACACGAAAACAAACCGAAAACAAAACTCGATGAGGCTAAACGGGCACAAACGCAAACGCCAATGCTTCTGGTAGATGGCTGCCTGAGTTGGTATTGGGTGTAGTTTCGTTGTTGTGTTGTCTTTTCCAGTCGTTGAACTTCATTCCACGAGAGAGCGGGATACAGCTGCACGCAAAGAGAGAGAATAACGAAAGCTGAACGGCGACGAGAGACTCCCTGTATTTCAACGATACAAAAACGATAACGAAAGCTATAAAACGCGAATATGACGAGAAAGCATAGGCGACAAATTGTGTTATTTTGGCGTGAGCGCGATAAACGGGAGAGAGCCCAGTGATGAAATTGTGTGGGCGATGTGTGTTGGGGAGGGCCATTGTGTTGTTGTAGTAATGCGGTTTATTACATCAACTTGGGGCCAGAGCAACGTGCGTTTTGCTCGAAAGTAGAGTAAATTCGTAAAAGTCGATAATTGTAATAAAACATTCGACTGGCTGTCTTCTCTCTACAAGCACAGTAGCAGTGTCTCTCAAACGTTGTGCTAGTTTGATATATTGTAAAGTACTAAATGAACGATTGTATTGAATTAATTACAGTAATTACACTATTACACTGTTTGTTATTTAATTTAAGGCTGTCGGTAAATAAATAAATAAATTAATAAATCAATAAATAAAAATTTAGATAATAAATAAATTAAATAAATATATAAAATAAAAACTAAATAAATAAATAACTAACTAAATAAATAAATAAATTAAATAAATAAATAAACAAATAAATAAATATATTTATTCATAAATAAATAAATAAATACATAAATAAATAAATAAAATAAATAATTTATTTATTACTAAAAAAATATATAAAATAAATAACATAAATAAAATAAAATAAAATAAAATAAAATAAAATAAAATAAAATAAAATAAAATAAAAAAAAATAAAATAAATAAAATAAAATAAATATAATAAATAAAATAAATAAAATAAATAAAATAAATAAAATAAACAAAATAAAATAAAATAAAATAAAATAAAATAAAATAAAATAAAATAAAATAAAATAAAAAAAAATAAATAAAATAAATAAAATAAATAAAATAAATAAAATAAATAAAATAAATAAAATAAATAAAAAAAATAAAATAAATTAAATAAATTAAATAAATTAAATACATAAAATAAATAAAATAAATAAAATAAATAAAATAAATAAAATAAATAAAATAAATAAAATAAATAAAATAAATAAAATAAATAAAATAAATAAAATAAATAAAATAAATAAAATAATTAAAATAAATAAAATAAATAAAATAAATAAAATAAATAAAATAAATAAAATAAATAAAATAAATAAAATAAATAAAATAAATAAAATAAATAAAATAAATAAAATAAATAAAATAAATACAATCAATAAAATCAATAAAATCAATAAAATAAATAAAATAAAATAAAATATAATAAATAAAAATATAAATAAATAAATTAATTAATTAATTTTAAACTTTTTAAGTAAACTCTTCAAATCAAAAGAAAAGCCAAACAAAAATCCATCTCTGCCATTTGAAAACCTTTTCCTAAAAATTTACTCATGTATGTAAATTCCATTAACAAATCTTAAGTTCCAAGTGTGTGGTCTCTCTTGATTTATTTCTCATTTTCACCTTCTTTCCTACCATTTATTCCACTGACCGTCAAGATACCGCCCGACTGATTAAAACCATCAAAATATTTACATACATAAGCGCCAACAGCGAAAATGCACAAAAAACTAACTAACTGAAATTTACTGCTAACAACATAATCAGCTAAATAGTAAAAAAAGCAACATCAACAACGGCCGCGGCAGCCACGGCACTTGCGCCAACCACAGCATCGACACGGCGCAACATAAGCGACAACAACGGCGACGACAACGCACGCTGGCAGCAGACAGGCAATGCGGCGCACAGTGGCCGTTGGCGTCTAATGCCAAACGCCAGCAACAGTTGCGTCCATGTGACTTGCATCGCATCGCAGCGAGAATCAATTGAAATGTGTGGCAGCGCGCTGGCAACGGCAGCGAAATGTATTTTTAATGTATTGCCAGCAATTTGCATTTGCGGCTGGTGAGCGTTGCTGCTGTTTATGCGGCTGCAAAAAAAATAAGAAATTCACAAACATGTACGCAATGCAGACAGCAGACGATGCAGCCGAAATGTTGCAGTGCCGCTAAAAAGAAGCAGCAACAACATTGGTTCGGATCGTCGGTCGATGATTACCATTGCGTCTGTCTGTTAATAATTTTGCTGTTGCTGCGGTTGTTGTATCTGTTGCTGCCGTTCGACCTGTCTGCCAGTTGTCAATCTCCTGCTGCAATATTTCCACATGCAAAAAATGCAAATTTCAGTTGTTTGACGAGGCAAAAAATGGAAATGAAACAAAAACAAGAGCGAAAGATCGAAGGGGCACAACATGTTCGCAGGACTTGTGTGCGCATATGAAATTTTGCTTGTCAACATGACAGTTGCTGGCTGGGCTTGATGTCTAAATTTGCGCGCCGAACCTCGGCTGCGATCGACAACGATCGTGCTGCAATTGACAGGCGACAAGCTGCGCAGACAATTGATTTGTTGAAATGCCATAATCGAAGTGACAGCGCGTTCTGTGCTGTCAGTTAGCGACCATTGTCCCTTGCAACATCCTGACAGCCTGCCACCGTTGGTTGATAGGCAAATTCCACGCAACAGCCACTCTGCAATTAACACTACCCACCTACTGCTGGCAGACTTTGTCACCGCTACGGTGCTGCCGATCGTCATTATCGCAGCAATATTTAAACGGTTGCTGCGATATTTCAATGAAACGGCAACTGTCGCTCGTTGGCTCGTTTGTTCGCTTAGCCGTTTATTATTATTAATATGCATAATTAAAACGCTTATCTGGGCAATTTGTTGTTGTTATTGTGGCAGCTGCTTAAGGCGGCGTTGCACCCACTAACTACGCTGCGCCTGTAAGCAGTCGAGCGCGACAGCAGGCAAGCAACAGCAAAACGCTGCCAACACTTTTGCACTGTCATGACATAATACAATCAGCAATCTGCATCTGATGTGTCACCGTGCCGTACTGCCGCCGGCGCCGCGCAGTTACTGCGATCTTGACTGTTGTACACAGCGATGGCCCGTTGCTGCTGCGAACGAAAGAGATTTTAAGAAAAGAAAATTACATACTATAACTACATACAGAGTAAACTAGCGAATGAATCAGCTACGTGGGATTCGGAGATGAACTACTATGGATGGATTTGTGGAAGAAGGTTCCTAATCGAAATTAGAACACCATGAGATGAATGACAGTATTAAACTTCTGTTAGGGAGACAATTGATCAGACGAACCAGCTAAGTGGGATTAGAATTGGACCACTGTTGATGTGGATTGATTAAACTGAATCTATGGGCGAATGTCTGGTTTAATATGGACTAACTTCGAGACACTATGAAAGGTGAAGTAGGACTGCTAACTGTAGACAAGTCGATAGGAAGTCTCCTCACTCAAAGGTTCAAAAGGTTCCTAGTCTAAATTAGAAAGCCATAAGATGGTTGACAGCATTAATCTCTTGTTAGAGAGAGAATGTTATGAAACACAAACACGCAATTTGGTCTTTCAAACAAGGTATATAAAATTTTGATTTTCCAGTAGATTTTTCAAGATTTTCGCAAGATATCAATTTGTTTAGTTCAGTGAAATAAGTCAAAGTTACTGATGTAAAAATATTAGAATGTTTTTGTGATCTCACAGACCAACAGCAGTAAAGTAAATGAAGACTTATTTCGAAAGATGGAAACTTCAGAAGACACCTTACACAGCTCGATCTTGTTGGGTAGGCTACCTGCCTATGACTAGAAGGATAATACAAATCTAACTATATTGAATTGGGTCTTGAATTGTCCAGTATTGGGTCTTTTCGTTTAACTTTATGATCGTGTACAACCAGGGTATGGATGTCACCAAAGAAAATTAGCTAAGTAAATAAAACAAAAAAAAACAATAAAATAAAATAAAGTGAAATGAAATAAAATAAAATTAAAAAAATAAAATAAAAAGAAGTAAAATAAAATAAAATGAAATAAAATAAATTTAAATAAATTAAAATAAAAAAATATTTATAAAATAAAATAAGTAAAATAAAATAATTAAAATAAATAAAATACAATTAAATACAATAAAATAAAATAAAATAAAATAAACTAAAATAAAATAAAATAAAATAAAATAAAATAAAATAAAATAAAATAAAATAAAATAAAATAAAATAAAATAAAATAACATAAAATAAAATAAAAGAAAACAAAATAACATTAACTCAACTCAACTCAAATCAAATCAAATTCGTTTTATAATAAAATAAAATAAAATAGAATATAATAAAATAAAATAAAATAAAATAAAATAAAATAAAATAAAATAAAATAAAATAAAATAAAATAAAGTAAAGTAAAGTACAATAAAATAAAATAAAAAAAAAATAAAATAAAATAGAATAAAATAACAAAAAAATAAAATAAAAAATAAAATAAAATAAGGTAAAGTAAAGTAAAATATAATAGAATAAAATAAAAAAAATAAAATAAAATAAAATAAAACTAATTTTGTTCGTTTCATATTCTTTGGTATCAGATTAAAAGCGTATGAAACGCACATTTATTGAACTCGTGGTGGCATTTTTACTGCATTGTAAAGTAGACATGTTATAATTAAGAATGATTTAAAAAATAAATAAAATAAATAATTATTGTGCTTTGCGGTTCTGATCACAGACCACTGTTGTCTTCGAAAAATGTTCAATGATATTTTGACACAGATGTGATTCTATCTCACTGACGATGCGGTTGAGCTGAGCTCTGATTTAAGCTCAAGAATTGTTTTTTTTGGTTTAGGTGCTTAGACTAGTTGGAAATTTTACAAAACATCGAAGAAAGAAATCGCAGGATCTTGGGTTGAAATCGGAATTCCAGTAGTTGCTCCAATAAAGCCTTCCTACATAGAGCATTTAATTTTGTATAAACCGAACAATCGTAGTCGACATCTATTTCAATTTCAGAGCTGCCATTTGACCAAAAAATTATACAATAAGTATTCATAATGTGATCTTGATGGTCGCTTGAGATCGGAATTTCAGTAGATGAATCGGTCTGGAAATCGTTGCTCCAATAAATCCTTCCTACATTCCATTTTTAATAACCCGAATAGTCATAGACGACATCTGTTAAATTTCAAAGCTGCCACTTGTACAAAAAAACTATACAATAAGTATTCGAAACCAAATTCGAGTACCAAATTCCACCTCCCACTGAAAAAAGCTATAACTTTGCATTTCATTTAATTATTTTAAAACAAATACATTAATTTTAAATATTGGAAGAAAAAGCCTACAACCTCTTTGTGTATTTATTTATAACACATATTAAGTATATAAATAAAAATCTTGTATTTGAAAAGTAAACACAAATATTTAGGTATTTGCTTTACTGCATAACAAAAACATGTGGCATTTTTTAGCACAACAAATAACACATTTCATTTTGCACACAAATTTAACTTTGAGAATTGGCCGCACATGTTTTTGTCAACATTTCACAAAATCTTTTCGAAATTATGAAAACGCTAAAATCTCAAAATATTAGCGAAATATGCCACAAATGTTGGCCAGCTGTGTCCTCGTTTGTACTTTAGCTCACTTTTGTGTGCATGTGTGAATGTTTTTTTGAACCATGTGTTTGTGTGTGTGCACTGCACAATGTGCGCGCCAAATGGACGCTGTTCGCTAATTTTTCACACATTACAGACGCACAAAAATATTGCCCGACTTGCAACCAAAACTACTTTGCCGAAACTACTTCACCGACATCCGTTTGTCGAACATTTTGCGGCGACTGTAAGCACTGCTGTGCCGTTCTGCCAATTTTCCATTTGGCAAAATTTTTAATCAAATCACAAACAAATTGCACACATTTTTATTGTTCACTTTGGCAAATGGTTTGTTGCTGTGCGAGTGCATAACAAAAATTTAATGCTTCCACATAGCGAAATTAGTGAAAATATATTAAAAATCGAATAAATGCCGAAATATGCCATAATTTTCACGATCTGCCTTTAGTGCAACAGTAGCAGTTGTTGTTGTTATTGTAGATTGCATGCATGCAACATGTGTGCCAGCGTGCCCGCTCGATGCGCGCCGAGCGTCAATTTGCACATTGCGGCTGTGAAATTTGCCTGGCGTCGCGGTGACGCATTGCGCACAGCGCAGTGAAAACAAAATTAAATGGCAAAAATAAACAAATTAAACGGCGAGCAATCACCGGACGCCAGCGCACGTTCGCAATTGCGAAGTGATCGATTGCCTTGGTGGGCGCATTGTGCGAGCAGTCAGTAGGCCACGCGGTGCATTGTGCGGCGCCAGTTTTGTCGTTGACGACACGACTGCCGACAATGGCCACAACAATCCAGTTGGCATTAACTGCAAAATGTATTGCTTTGAAATTTTTTTGAAAATTAAAAAAAAATTAAATTATCTATAGAAGTCTGTGGCCTTTTCCAAGTTGGGGACTTACGAGTAAACTATGCAATATTTTTTTATACATCATTGACTATGATTTGATCACCATGAAAGAACTATAGAAATATTTTTCTAAATTTTGTCAATTTTTTATTTTTGTCATCAGAATTTTTGGTAAAGTCCTGATCGAAGCGAGTTGAATTGAATCTATGGGCAAAGTTCTGATCGAATATTGGCTAACCTTGAGATACTACGAAAGGTGAATTGAGACCATTGACTGTAGCAAAGTTGTTGGGCTCTAAGAAGAAGAAAGTTCCTAGCGTAATTGAAGATACAATGAAACACAAACACACAATTTGGTCTTTCAAACCAGGTATATACAATTTGGATTTTCATTTTTTACATACATTATTGAAGATATTTCCAAGATCTCAATTTGTTTCGTTCAGTAGAGTTAGTCAAAGTAACTTAAGTAAAAATATTAGAATGTTTAGTTGATCTCACCGACCAATGGCAGCAAAATAAATGAAGTTTAATTTCCAAAGATGGAAACTTCTGGAAACACTATTCAATCAATTCGAAGTTATGGACTTAAACCATGTAATATTAATTTGAAACTATTATAAATTAAATTTTTATTTATTATTTATTTATTTATTTATTTATTATAAAATAAACTAAGCATTATTCATTTGGTTTGAACCCTCAAACCTCCGTGTGTGTGCCAATATTTGTTTATTTATTTTTATTTATTTATTTATATCCGATCATGCGTGCATAAACCAGGCTGCACGCATGATCGAAGTACTGGACTTGCCTCCATCTAACCTGATCATCTATGTAGACAACCAGGCGGCAATCAAAGCACTGTAAGCCTCTCACACTATAAAATCGAAGACAGTGATGGAATGTCGTAAGTCTCTGTATGGTATCAGGGACCACAATATCACACTCTGTTGGGTGCCTGGTCACAAAGGCATTCCTGGAAAGAGCGGATGAACTGGCTCGGAAAGGATCGGAGTTTACGGATGCGAGCATGGTGGCAGGAATCTACCCGCCACTTCAAGACTTCTACACTGATCTTCATAGGAAGGCAATCCAGCGCACCAATGATCAATGGAGCCTTCGGCCTGACTGCAGGATCTCACGCGCGCTGTGGCCGAAACTGGGCCAAAAGAGAACTCTGCAACTCTTACGATTTAGCAAAGCAACACTTCGTATTCTCACGGGAGTCTTAACGGGGCACTGCGCAATCGGCATTTTTGCGGAAAGACTCGGTCTGCCCCATCGAGACTACTGTCGCAGCTGCGAAGATGAGGAGGAAATTGAATCCGTGCAGCACCTCCTATGCGAATGCCCTGCGCTTCACAGCATACGCCACCGGTATCTAGGGGGCAGAATGCTGGGCGATTTGGACTTTGTTTGCACGACGCCACTGGAGGATGTTGCCAGATTCATTCGACGCTCAGGTTGGTTTCAGCCAGCACCGAATACAGGATGACACACTCTATCGGGCATCACAATGGGCCTTTTGGGCCTCCGAGTGTACTTGCTGAGAACCAGCAAGCCGCCTGTCTGACCTAACCTAACCTATTTATATTATTATTATTAATTATGTATTAATTTTTAATATTTAATTTTTTATTTATTTATTTGATTATTTTATTTTATTTTATTTTATTTATTAATTTTTTTATTTGTTCATTTATTTATTCATTTATTTACTTATTTGTTTATTTATTTATTGAACTTAATACCGTTCAATTTGTTTCTTTGGGCTTTTGTGAATTATCTGATCAATACAAACAAACTGGAAACGGTTCCTGAGTTCAAAGCCAAAGCATTATTTGTGAGATGGAACCACATCTTTTTTAAAATTTCATCAATTTCGTTTGTGGAATATTTTTTCGATATGTAATTGCAACATGTTTACTGTACATTTACTCTCTAAAGTAATATGCGTTTTTTATATTGAATGGTCAATTTGAGGTCGCAGTGGTTCAGTGGTTACTAAATTCGATTGTGTATCATAACATTGCGAGTTCATAACCTGACTCAAAACAGTCGAATATATGAAAAATATTCCCTTGGTATCTTCTCAATTGGATTACCTTTATTCACACAAATTGATGCGTGAACCTAGGCCCCAATTCGTCAATGTTCCTGTTGGCCAATTTCAACGCATCACTCAAACCCATCGCCTTCCATACCTCACAAGCAACGTCCTCTTCCTCTAGCTGCGTGCCTGATTCATCGCAAAAATACTCGGAAACTATAGTTCGAGCTGTTGCCACCCGACCTTCTGCTCATTGTTGCCCATTGTTGTCGCATTGTTGTTCCCATTGTCTTCGGTTGCCGCTGTTGCTCATTAATTAAACGCGCGCAGCTGCAATTGCAATTGTTGGCCACTACAATGACAACAACCACAACAACCACCCATAACAATGCTGCCAACAACAGCATAGCGCACTATATTGCAATTCTGTTCATTGTTGTTGTTGTCGCCAAGCTGTTGCATTTGTTGTCAGGCGCGCATTGTTGGCTGCTTTCTGGCTTCTGATCAAAATTTGATGTTTTAATTATGGGGCGCGATCAGCTGCACTGAACGTGGCGCCCTCATTGTTGTGCAATTGTTTTTGTTGTTGGCGCTTTTAATGCTGCTGCTGTTGCTGCTGTTGTTGGTGTTATTGTTATTGCTGTTGTACTAGTCATTACAACAAACATTTAACACGACTATTAGCCAAATGCTGGCGCTGCTGCTGGCTGTGATCGAGTGTTGCTCTTGTTGTTGTTATTGTTACAGTTGCTGTACTTGTTGCTGTTGCAATGGTTTGCTGTTGTTTTGTTTTTACATTTGCAATTTCATGCACCTGCAGCAAAGCGCCGTCATGCATCGCCGCCTCAATTCAACTAAAACTGTAACAACAATAACAACAACAACAACAACACTAAGAAAACCTTACAATTAAAACAACAATAACACAGAAAAATGCTTAATAGCAACGAAAATAGCTAAAACAGCGCCCAATAAAAATAGAAAACAAAAACAATTCTTGCCTTTCTACTGGGCACCGGCTGCATTCGCCAAAAATTAAAAAAACAACAATTAAAACAACAACAACAACTATTGCAGCGTGTGCAACAAATATTGCGCGTACTTGGCGCTTATCACTTGGCAGCGTAAGTGAGCGGAAAAACCGCAGAAAATATTTTTAATTTATTGGTGGCGAAAGCAGTAATTAATAAAAATAATTTTTATAATAGTTGTAGTAATAGTTTTTGTAATAAAATTCATAAAAAAAATTATGAATATTTTTTGAAAATAATTTAATCATATTTTAAGTAGAAATAAAAATTTGGTGATTGGTGTAATTGAAGACTTTCGTTCTGAGTGCAATTGATTTCTTAATTTTTTTGTTTAACTTTTTAATTTTTTTTCAGTGTACGCCATTTCTATGAATTAAAATGCAAAGCAACCTCGACGCATGCACATACAACAACAAATACCTGGCAGCACCCAATATACTCCTTGCTTCCCCTCCTCTCCCCTTTCCACCTCGATCGGGCGCGTTTTCGTTGCTTTTGGACTGCAATCCGCTTGTAATTGCTTGTAACCTGCGCTGACATGTTGTGCGCTCGCCGGCGCAGCGTGCGCAGTGCGCGTGCGCGTACGCAGCAATGCAAAGTGGCCGATCGGCCGGCCGGTGGCACAGTGCCGCGTCTACAAGTGCACGCGCCTGCGCCACCGTTGCGTTGTCGTCTGTCGTTGTTCATTTTTTATTATTTTACATTTGACTACTTGTCGTTGTTGTTGTTGTTGCTAGCTGCTGCTGCTCCCAGCAAATGCGTAAATCGTGCTGCAATTTATGCGCCGCTGTTTTGCTTTTACTTTATTGTGTGCTGCGTTGCTGGCCTGCGGTGGCGGGCGACTGTTGCTGTTGCTGCTGCTGTACCAGTGATTGTGGCAACATTTTTCATTTTGCCGAAGGTTTTCTGTGTTTTTGTTTCGTTGCAATTTTTTGTATTTATTACGCTTGCCAGATTTAAATGAACGCACAATTCTGTTTTTGTGCTCCGAATTGCTTTGCATTTTTCCCCACTGTGCACAGTGTCGCTTGAAAATCCGGCAACGCTGCGTCACCATTTGACCGCCATCCATCTTTTCGTTGCTCGACCTCGTTCAGCGATCGCTGTTGCAATAAACGCACCAATTATGCCGCCGCCCGTGCACCCCACCGCCCACCGATCTTATGGCCACTGCCCGCGACGACGCCGATCATCGATCACCGGCGAAAACGCTTTGCTGGTGACATTTAAGGCATTCGGTGCGCATTGCGTGGCGTTGCAACGTTTCGCCTTTGCACCGCTGATTTATGTTGCTGGTAATTAATATGGGCAACAGCAACAACTGTTGCAACTGTAAATGGGCCATTGTCTTTGTTGTTGTCGCAGTTGTTTCTCTAAATCGTTAGATAAAGTTTGCATGAGTTCGCCTAAATGCGGCAATCAATTTGAATCGATCGTTATCTGGAAGGATTTTGTTAGACTTTTGTTTGGAGATACAATTTTCAGAATATATATGAATAATGGTAACAAGAGGTGCACAACGGATTTCATTTTGGTAGAGTCCGTGTACAACTTTTGAGTCCAGCATCAGTTGCAACTACAGGGTAGGCCATTTAAAGTGGAAGGCTATTCTTGTTTTTGAAAAAAAGAGGAAAAAAAATGTTTTTTTTTGTTTTTATCTCGATATTCATTTATTTTGGTCCAAGGAGAAAAATGATATCGCTTAAATGGCCACCATTAGCTTTGGCCGCAAAATGTGCCCTTTTTTCGGCATTTTCCATCACTTTTGCCAGTGTATCGGCCGATATGGCTCTTATTTCGCGGCGTATGTTGGCTCTGAGTTGAGCTAGTGTCCTTGGCTTGTTGGTGTATACCTTGGACTTCAAGTAGCCCCATAAAAAACAGTCTGGCGGCGTCAAATCGGGTGATCTCGGTGGCCACTCTTAATCGCCGTTTGGTTTTCACAATCGAGAAGTTATTTTGAATGAAAGCTGAACAATTTCAGCACGTTCTTTTGGAGTGTACTGTTCCATGGTATAAATTGTCTTGGAATGACGCTTCCAACGCGCTATGTCATTAGTCGATCTGACAACTCTGTCAAAAGTTATAGGTTTACCAGATGCTTCCACTTTCAATGGCCTACCCTGTGTATTCGTCACACAAAATCATTGTAAGATACATTTATTTGGATGGATTTGAATCCCCAAGATCCCCCTTGTGTGCACCACTGATGGTTACTAAAAGTATCTATGTACACAGTGGCGCATAAAAGAATTCATTTTGGTAGAGTCTGTGTACAATATTGAGTCCAGTACCAGTTGAAACCATATCTTCAATCCAATCAGGATGGAACAGAAAATACTTAATCAGATATTTGAGGCATTTGAACCATACCCCATTGCATGTGCCACTGTATGTACTTATAACGCTTCAAAATTTAGCAGTGTTACAAGATACGAAGATTTCATACTAGATTTAGGAGATTCTTGGCCTTTAAGAGGAATTTTTTGAAGGAAGAATTGTTTAGGAGATTTACATTTTATGAAGAAGTTTAAAAAAGCGATTTTGATGGTCATACTTTTGACATCATTAGTGGCACTGAAGCTTTGAATATTGAAAGTTAAAGTGTATAATTTAATTAGATTTTTTGCTTCAAAGTGTATAATTTATGCAATGAATAAAGGAAGTTTCAGGTTTTATAATTTTTTGGCGTTAAGCTGTTAACAAAGACGTGTTAAGCTAAAGCTGAATGAATAGAAAGACTGCAATAAAAAAATCAATATATATTTTAATTTAAATAAAATTAATATATTAACATTTTTTGGAAGCTTAATTCCTTAGTTTATAATAGCAAACATTAAAAAGTTAGGAATAAATAGAGTGGAAAAAATATATATATTTTAATTGAAATAAACATTTATATATTTTAATTTTTTTAGAAGCTTAATTCCTTAGTTTATAACAGCAAAAAATTAAAAAATTAGGAAAAAAAGATTGGAATACAAAAAATAATATTTTTTAATATAAATAAAAATTAATATATTTTAATTTTCTTTAGAAGCTTAATTGCTTAGTTTATAATTAATTGCTTAATTGCAAACATTAAAAAGAATTAGGAAATTTTTCAAATTTTTAGTAGGTAGTGTTTTTTGATTTAGGAGAAAACCATTTCAGGTTTCTGGCAACATTGAGTTAAATAATGAGGTTATATTACAATAATTTTCTAGAAGCAGAAACCGATAAGGTTTGTCAGGGTCTGGCTTCTTTGTATTGGAATTGAAGTACTCAGTGGCTTTTTATATTAGAAGGTGACTGAAAAAGTTCTGTGTGGAGAAAAAAATGATAGTAGATAAAAAATAAAAGATAATAGAAAGAAACGGCACAAAAGGAAATGTAAGTAACAAATATAGGAAGAAGGCTAAGAGATAAATACGTAAGTAAAAAAATATGGGGTGAAAAATTAAAAAATAGAGACTAAAATAAAAATAAAAAATATGTATAATAAAAGATCAATTAAACTGATTCTTAAAATGTTATGTTTTGTTTTTTGTCTGAGAAGCAATTTAGATTTTTAACTCTAATTTCCAGAATTTTAAAAGTAACGTAAACACAGAAGTGAGACTGTCAGGCTTACATGAGCTAAATTACTGAAAACATTTGTTTAAAAAGTACAAAAACTGTCTGAAATGTTTGATTTATAAATGCAATAAATTCAAATATTCCATCAGAGGATTACACAAAATAATGGATTAGAAAATCTTTTGGATTTATCACCATTTGAAATCCTTAGTGAGACTGTGAGGCTCACTTCTGGGAATTAGAGTTAATTAGTTTTATTCTATTATTTTTCATTCTTACAAATTCTATTGTAATGCCTTGTATTTTTTAAGGGGTTGAACTGAGAAAAAATAACAAATATTGGAAGAAATAAAAAATTTCATGGTGGTGAAAATCCTAGCGTCATCTGAAAATTCCTTCCACCCCTTTCCTCTCCACAATACTTTTTCACTGAGCATAATACAATGGTCGAAATGACTAAGAGCTCCGGGGACCTCTCTTTGATCTTCCTGTCCATTCCCTAAAATTTTGTAATGATTCGAAAACAAATGTATGAAAAACTTTACTGACAAAGTTAGGACAATGAATAGAAAAGGAATTAAAGAAATTCATGGAAAGCAAAAAATATAAAAACCAAATTATTTGTATGAGTTTTATAAAGAAAACAAATATAGAAAAATTATCAGAAAGAGTAGCACGGCCAAAATATAAGTTATACTTGTAAGGAAAAAGAATGGAAAGAAAAACTAAAATTGATAAAAATTTCAAGGAAAGGATAAGTGAATAAAATGCAAGTAGAGAACAAAACAAAACAAAGTGACGAAAGGAAGGAAAGAAAGAAAGTAAACTTAATGCAAGAAAAAGCAATGAAACGAAGATAAATGATAGAAGAGAAAGACTTCGCTACATCAGTTGCTTTCCCTTCTACTTTCGTTAGCCATAGAGTAGAAAGGAGAAGTGGCGACTCTACAAGCAACATATCTAAATTTTTCTGGAGCTTTTGCCTTGAATCTTGATAGGCAACAATGAAACACAAACAATGCTTCACATTTCCTTGCCTCAGTAAACGAATATCGTATGTTCTACTAACTTTACTGGGACATACTCTCTTAGAGCATATAACTTGATTAACGCTTAACATTTCTTTGATTTTTCTCTATCAAGATCGGCTTTCATTAATAATATTTACAGTTGATAGTTAAATATATACTTCTCGTCAGTAGGATGGGTTAGGTCAAGTTATAAAGGAAAAGGAATTAAAGAAATCCATGGAAAGCAAAGAAATATAAGAACGAAATTATTTGTTTTATTATTATAATTATTTTTTTAAAAGGAATGGAAGTGGTGTTTGCGTCATGCACTGTCACTGGGAGACCCTGTTGGATCCATTGTGACTGCTTTTAGTTTAGAATCTGTAAGCTTTCTTTAACTGTTGGGGTCCCTGTAGATCTAGATGGGGTTTTTTTTAAACCATTTGGTCTTGGCGAGGAAATTGTGTAAATCGGTAAGCTGTACATCAACTATTTCCGCAAGTTCTTTGAAAAACATGGCCCCAAGATTTCAGAGCTGTGGTTCCTGTAGTGATGGACAGTGGCATAGCAGGTGCTCGATTAGTTCCAGTAGATTGCCGTCTTCGTAGTTTGCACCAATGACCTATGATTACTCTTGAGACATTGTCTGTAGTATGTTTGTGGAGGAGCAGCATGCTCTTAGTTCTTCTTTTATCCAGCGCTGGTCACAGTCAGTAGGATCATAATAATCATTCTATTTTATTTTAATTTAATAAAGTGTGTTAAGATGAAGTCGCACATGAGTTTTATCAGGAAACAATTTTCCATCATAAACGTTCTTCTCTTTGTTGTTTTTTGCACATTTAAACAACAATTTCAATTGTGCGATCCTTCCGCTTTTGCTTGAGAAGTGCTGTATGTGACAACTGTTGCTAAATTTGTTAATTACAAAAGGCAAAATGGTCAAAGAGGAAACCAGCAAAACAGCCACAACAGCAGCAGCAGCAGCAGCAATATTTGTTGCCACAGTTGGTGGTGACAAGCGTAAAAACGTTTAGCGACACACACACAAAAAATCAACAACAACAACAGAAGACAAACAAACACAGCCACATGCAAAGCTTTACCGTTACCCTCAGCGAATACGCGAAGAAGTAAATAAATAGCAAACGAAGTGGCGAGTAGTTGTAAAAAAATTACAACAAATTACCGACACAGCAACAACAACAAAAACAACAATAACGCGAACAAAAGTAATGACAGCAGACAACAGCAACAGTTGTAAAATATTATGAATTGCAATAACTCAATGCGACGACAACAAGTGTTGCCAGCTGTGGTGGTTGTTGTTGCTGTTGATTATATTGTTGTTGTTGTAGTTTTTTATTGTCGCTGGATGTTACCGCCAAGAGGTGTCAATACGATCAGCGTGCAGACGCTGCTGCAACTGTTAAGCAAACGCAAAAACAAGAACAACAACAACTATTAACAACAACGCATTGGCAGTTGCGCTTTTAACGCCTTGCAGCAGCAACATTGTACCGTAAAAAGGGGGCGGGGAAGAGGGACGGGGCCATTGACAGCGGCTGCTGATGTCGCGGATAATGGCCGCCGCCTCGACAACGGCATAAGCGGCAATGATTGTTCGCTAATGCCGCGACTGCGTCATTATGTCAGCGCAACAGCAACAGCAGCCGCAGCAGCAGCGGTGGCAGCAACAACATCATCATTACGGTCAGTTTGAGCGGCGACACGCACACATGTGCCACGCAAAGCGGTTGTCAAGTGTTGTTGGTACGTTGTTGTTGTTGCTTTGCTGTTGAGCTCTAGGTCAGCGAATGGTAGGCGGTCACTGTTGACGGTTGTTGTTGTATAAGCAGCAGCAGCAGCGCCTTACAGAGAAGGCCAAACTGAAGAAGCAGAAGCTGTGGTTGTTGCTTTTCAATTTGTTGTTGGCAACATTTGAAATGTGCAACGTAATGCTGTTGCAACATGCGGAAAGGAATGCGCGCAAGTGACAAATGTCGCGCAACATGCCACAAGCTCGAAATGCTAAAATGCCACAAGCGAGATTGACGGCGGCCGGTGGTCCGGCGGTCGTCTGACGACTTCGATATGCGGCCGGCTGCCTGCGCGGCATATCAGCGCCATCGATCAATGCAAAGTCGCACTAGTTTTTGCTCCCGCTATACGCTTTTTTGTTGCGGCCGTTGTTGTTGTTGTTGTTGCACAATTTAAACGCAAATTGAACGTTTTCCTCGTTTCGCGCAGTTCCTGTTTTTTTTTTTGTTTTTGGCAGTTGTTGCGCACACTTGTCGCGCCGCCGTCTACAACGACCAAAACAACTACAAACACAACAACAACAACAACGAAACCACACTATTTCAACTACCGTTGGTTTGCGCAGCGAACGCAGCTGCAACTTGGACGCGCAACTGCTCGGCGACCGGATGAGCAAGTGTCGTTGTGGAATGTTTGCTGCTGCTGCTGTCGTTGTTGCCGCCGACTGGTAACCCACACAAATGCCGACAACAGCAGCGAACGGCAACACGTGCAGTTGCCGCAACAGCACAAAAAATTCCAATGGCAATTAAAAATTGCAAATGACGGCACTCGCTCCATTGCAGGCCGCATTGTTGCTGTTGCTGCTGGTGCTGGTGCTGGGGCTGATGTTGTTGCTGGCAATTGCGATGGCAATTTTCACTTTAATGTGCGCGTCTATGATGCGATGGCAACGGCAACCAGGCAGCCGCCGTGTGGCAGTTGTGGCACATGTTGCTCATGTTGTTGTTGTTGCTGCTTTTTGTATGCGTCGCGCGCTAATGTGATCCAGTTTTCGCCTCAACAGCAGCGCAGCAATTTATTGCAGCTGTGCCGCCGTTAGAAATGCTAATATTGCAAGTCAGACAGACGGACGGACAGACAGACGGTCGCTGACAGTAACGGTGACTGTGTCAGATGCTCGGTGACTGTTGCACGCAATTTCCAATGTTGTTGCTGCGTAGAAAGTTTGCGCTGCGCAGCAAGTTTTGCACTACAACATTCAACAACAATTGGCTGGCGACATTTCATCAAATGTCACACGACGCTTACGCGCGCTCACAGTTTTATGGCGTCGCGACTTTTCCGCCTTTCTGCGCAGTCGCACATGCGGCAGCACATTGGTGGCATGTGCGCGCCGGCCACATTCGCAAGCTGCCGTTTAGGGGAAATTTCCGCGCACACACAAAAGCAACAAAGGTCGCCGGCCGGGAAAAAATTGAATGTTAAAAACTATGGCAGCCAGCGCGTCGCACACGTGTGCACAGCGCGACTTTTCCCTGCAGCTGCAGCAGAACTTTTAGCGCGCCCAGATGCGGCGACTGCAAGGACGTCTTGTGCGCACTTCCACCCCTCGGCCCTCGGCCCTCGGCCGCAGATGCTGCATCGACGGCGCATTTTCAGGCCGCGCCAGTGTGTGCAGCATATGCGCTGCAGTTGGCCGCATGTGCGCGCCGATGCCGACTAAAGTGGTGTGACGTTGCGTTTTGCGGCATTTGTTGGAAATATTTTCCACATATGCGCGGAATTCGGTTGCTGCGCACATGTGTGGCTGCGTGCGAATGGCTGGGGCGGGCCGACGCGTCGACGACTGCGCATCGTCTGGTCGAAATTGGCTTTTTCCGGGGGGGAGAACTAACTGACATCTCGGCCGCAGATGACAACATCATTTCGAAATTGCCGGCCATTGTTGTTGGCAGTGTTGGCAATGTGCGAATGTTATGTTGAGTTGGTTAATTTTGGGAAAATTGCCACTAATAAAGTGTAAAAGAAACAAAAGAAATGAGTACAGGGTTTTTAGAAAATCCTTGCAAATATGTCCTTAAAATTTATATTTATTGAATGCACATACATATGTTGAAACATACTAATGTACATATGTGAGGAGTGAAACATTTTGAATTTTTTTTAAGAAATTATTTTCAAGCTGAGCTGAATTTGCTTTACAAATTCCTAGACTGGAGAAACGAAGCCAACTCCACTAATACGTAGGCTGAATTTTAAATTTTTTCAATAGGGATGGTCTAGTAAGTTTTTGGAAAATCTGAAATTGCCATTGAAAAGTTTGTAATTTTTTACCATAAACGTACTTAGAACATTTTGATGTTCAAGCGATATTTGTGTTGTTTACATTGACTTGAAAAATTCATCTCGGTCAAAAAATGGATTTAACTCGTGAACATTTTCGAGCAATAATTTTTTACAATTTCCGAAGTGAATTATCTCTACAATAGTTCGATCGCCTTCATTCGGCATTTGGTAATGAAGCATCAACCCTCAAGACAATTTGTAACTCCTTTAACGAATTCAAGCGTGGTCGCCGTTTGCTCCAGGACGAATTACGTGAATGACGTCCAAAATCGGTCATTGTGCCACAAACCATCGATGCTATGAGTGCACTGATAGTGAAAGATCGTCATGTGATATACCGTAGAGGCATCCTTGGGCATTAGTTCCACGGCACTGCATTCGATATTGCATGAACATTTAGCTGTCAGAAAGATTTCTTCTCGTTGGATCCAGCATAATTTGGAAATCGCTCAAAAAAGGCTCGTGTCGATTGGTGCAAAGAAATTATGGAAAAATTCGATCGTGGTACTTTGAAAGACGTTTATAAGATCGTGACAGGTGACGAATCATGGATATATGCGTATGACCCCGAAAAAAACGGTAGTCGACCATGGGGGTCTTCCAAGACGAGCCAAATCCAACAAAAGTCTTCGGGCACGCAGCAAATCGCAGAAAACGGTCTGTTTCTGTTTCGGCCTGTTTCTTCGGCAAAACTAGTCATGTGGCTACTGTGTCATTAGAGCAACGTAGAACGGTCAATTCTGAGTGATACACAACAATTTGTTGGACAGAAGTGTTCAATAAAATACGAAAAAACAACCGCCGACGGCGAATCATTCTTCACCAG
Source organism: Melieria omissa (assembly GCA_963971225.1). NCBI lineage: Eukaryota > Metazoa > Arthropoda > Insecta > Diptera > Ulidiidae > Melieria > Melieria omissa. The sequence goes on along the minus strand of OZ020268.1, from coordinate 119,731,271 downwards.
GACAATGCGCGTTCTCACACATCGGCCCAAACAACTGTCTATTTGATCAACCAAAGCATCGATTTAATGGGTCATCCGCCATACAGCCCTGACCTGGCACCCAATGACTTCTTTCTATTCCCGCACATCAAAACAAAATTGCGTGGTCAGCGATTTCCATCATCAGAAGATGCTGCTGAAGCATTCAAAAACCATGTTTTGGAGGTGTCTCAATCGGAGTGGAAAAAGTGCTTCGACAATTGGTTTGAGTGCATTTAAAAATATATAAATCTTCAAGGAGAAAACCTTGAAAAGCAATAAACCATTTTTGATGATAACAAAATGCATTTTCATCCTTTTGAAAAAATATAAAAGGCAACCCCCGTACCTCTGCTTTTTTGATTTTCTTTAATTTTAATGCTTTTAATCAATAATTGTATGACTTCCAAGTGGCTTGAAAATTATAAAAAAATGAATAATTATTTTAAAAATATTTTGAAAAATTATTTTTTTTAATATTCTTTAACCTCATCTTGCTTTGATTTTCTTTAATTTTAATACTTGGAATCAGAAATTATATAGCTTCCAAAGGGATGGAAAATTATTTAAAAAAAAAATTGTAATTATTTAATAAATGATTAAAAATTAATTGATGTGCAAACAATTTTTTAATTTTTTTTTTTTCAATTTTTCTGTTTCTGAAAAATATTTCATAATAATTAAAATTAATCATATTTATTTTTAGAGCTTTAAATCAGAAATCATATGACTTCCAAGTGGCTTGAAAATTATTTAAAAAATTAATTATTATTAAAAATTGTTTTTTTTAATAAATTATCAAATGTTCAAACTCTTCTTCAAAATTTTTGTTATAGCAAAATTTCTTAAAAATATTTCATAATAATTAAAATGAATACCGTTTCACTCAAATATCGTTGCATTTTTTAAATTGAAGAATTGAAGGATTCTTCTTACAAAATAACTGTCTCCACTTTGACTCAATACAAATCGCCATAACATAATTCAAATCGACTTCGAGTGATAACATTAAATGCTCATTAGCCAAACAGGCACTAATGCCGCCGAAAGCAAACAAACCCGAAGAAGGACATACAACAACACCGCAGCATAAACAACAAACAGCCGCATGGTAATCAACTTACGCGTGCAATGCACAAACAAAAAAAGTGAAATTCAAATAAAAACAAACATCAACGGCCGCTGCGAGGACTGCAGCTTGCCCGAAAAAGGCAACAATAACAACCCCTTGTGAAAAGGAATGCAACAACAGAGCTGTGAAGGACACACATGCTCGCAACGAAAAAAAGGACGCGCCGAATTTGTAAAGCTGCCAAAATGTATCGATGATGGAGAGCAAACAACAATGGAAACACAAACGGAAAATAGCAGCCGTCACAATTGGCGCAACAACAATAACAACAACTATAACAACAGTGGCAGCATCGGGCGAGCAAAGGTGCAAGCGGCGTGTTGAATGGGCAACGCTGCGAGCGGCAAGAGCGTAATCCAGGTGAACCGATACGATGCGATTAGGGATCATTATGCCATTACGCAGGATACGATTAACGTAGCAACAACAACAAGAACATTGATGGGTATAAAATAAGGATAACAACTGCAGCCGTCAGCGGTGACAACTGCCAGCGCCGCGACATATGCTACGCAAATTGAACGCAGAATGCGGAGCGAAAGAGAGCGGAAGACCTGGGAGTGAGCGCGAAGCACATAGCTTAAGCGTGACAGAGGCAACATTGCGTTGGCGCATGTAATGAATTCCTTGTTGCATTTTTTCTCATATTTTTGTATTGTTGGCTTTTGGGAATTTTTTGACTCGAAGCTACCCTAAACGTTTTAATTGTTTACCTTGAACAAAAAAAAAATACAATTTAATAAAAAACGCACACACTGCCGAATAGCAATGCCAGCCAAAATGTGCAAAAGCGGGGAAAACCGAGCATTTGCTGCGTAAAAAAAGGATACTGCAGGCACCGTTACGAGAGCGGCTGCACCGGTGCACGGGGGTAAGTGGCCGCACGCTGGCGCCGCATCTGCAATAATCGACGAGTGTGAACTCGATTAGCAGCCGTCGCAATTGTCGTCGCACAACAGCGACGACGAGTTGCAGCGCGGCCACAAAATGCGACGATGCTCTGAAGTACCCAAAGGACACCGGGCTTTTTTTCGCTGACGCATATGTATTCATGTGTGTGTGAAATCGAAAACTAACGCCAGTTGCAATTGATGCCAGTTGCCGTTTGCCGTTCGTTGCTGTTGTTGGCCGACTTCGAGTGCATGCCACATGCTGCACGCATGCACACGCACGCACTGAGCGCGTAGGGCGCGCGAAAGTGTCAGCTTGCCACATGCGTCAATGTGTGGCTGAAATTTGAATAGGCACTCGAGCGGCTGCCGCGACTGTCCCGCAATTGCGCGCTTTGTTTCAAGCAATGTGTTTTGTATGTTTGTGGAATATTTTTGGGGGTTTTTGTGCAACATTTGTTCAACATATTTGTAACAAGCAGGAAATGCCATCCTTTAGCGCACATACGAGTCGCCGAGTGGGCCACTTGAGTGTGCATTACGCGTCGCTTGATGGCTGTGCGGCCGAGACGAGTGAATGGAGTAGCAACTCGAGAAGCTGGAAATTGCCAGCCTGCGGTCACACCTACCGCACGTCCTGGGAACGAGTAAAGATTGTGTGGCGCCGTAACTGTACGTGTTGGTGTTGTACAAAAATTATTATATATATTTTTTCTTTTAATTAGCAAAAGTGCTTTTGAATGGGTTTAATATGAGTGGGTTAGTTTCTATGTGTTAAAGTTTGGCAATTTTAGAGTCAGTGGGGGTAGAACGTAGAGCAAAGAAGCCTAATGTAAAAAAATTATTATATAAAATAAAATAAATAAAAAAATAATAAATTGTTGGGCTTTTAACCACTGCCAAAAGAACCGATTTGAACTTCTAATGAAGCTATCGAAACTGTGGATAGTATTATTGGTTAGATTCCCTAGATTATGGAAGAAAAACTCACCCATATGCATCTCTCTTCCGCTAGAGAGTGGATGAGAAGTACACGGAAGATGTTGTCCTCACGTTCTTCATCCATGCAGCTGTTGAAAATCATTGAAAAACAACATCAAAGCTCTTATAAGTAGTGTTCTTTGTGCTGATGCCTTTTACAGGTCTAATAGACCGTTCGGTTGGAATGCAAAGGCCTTTTGGCAGACCCAAGGCATTGAATAGGAATGTCTACATATTTGCTTTACTCCACTGAGTAGCTTCAGCAGTAGTCGCTATATGGGAGTCACGTCTATTTTGAACGGTTTCAATGAAAGATGTAATCAAGTTCTCTAAAATGTACCATTTATTAGACAATAGGTTGTCTCAAGTTTTTGGTTATGAGAGACTAAAATAGATTGGCAGGAAATCGTTCGTTGATAACACAGTGCGACAAAAATAAAGAAAATGTTCACACCGGAAAAAATCCACATGGGTATGAAACTAGAGACCGAACATAGTAATACTGCGTACTCAGTTTTTCATTTCTACATCCTTTGCCCTTTAAAAGACTTCATAACTTACTGAAGGGGATGAACAATTAAAAAAATCTAAAAAATACTTAACCTCGTTAGAATATGGCGATATGTATATCAAATGAAAGAGGAAACGCTCAAAAATTTAAATATTTAAATTTTTATCTTTTTGTGAAAAAAGTATATGAAAAAGGTCCTTTGAAAATTGTAATCCTTTATATCCCTGAAAATTTATATTAAATTTTCTTGAAAAATAAGTATTTTAACCCTTTCGGGACTACTGGGATAATACGTCCCAGCAGGTTTTTGACGCCCCTCAAAACATTTATTGAAATCTCACGACCCACGCAAAATATTTTTTCGATTTCGATGTTCCCGCATAGAAGAATGATTTCAGTTTATGTGAGCATCCAATATAATTTTCTAACCCCAACATTTATACTTACTTACTTACTTAACTGACCATAACAACCCGTTATCGGGTTACGGCCTGCCCCAACATTTATAGCATGAGAATAATTCTAGGAAGAGTGTTTTGCATTCCAAAAATAAACTCCGTCCCGAAAGGGTTAAAACCCAAAATCTCCTTGATCACATGTCAAAATTTCATTATTGTCGCTTCCTTAAGTTTGTATCTTTTTATTATTTAAAATACTGATACTCAAATAAATTAGAATTTTTGTACTTAGTTAGAATTGCAGGTTCCTCCTATTTTTAATAACTTTCGAACCAATAAAGTTAGAGTGAAAAATGTGTGCAAAATGCTGTTACATGGTGTAATAAACAGTCATGTAGTGGAATCGAATCTTCCGATTAGATTCGATTGTTGATTGTTGGAGTCACCTCGCTTCTATGTTATTTTTTGTTTTTTGCAGGCCTTCGGTTTTGTGGCGGAAGTTTGTAGGTGGCAAAAAGGCCGTTGCTCGCACCACACAAGTGGATCATCAAAGCAACCATCAACAGTCTTGCACCTAACTCTAGTTCCCGAAAATCAGTTCAGATAACACTCGAACGCTCATTAGACTGTCTAGACAGTGTCCTTGCACAGTATGAGCAAATCCACACAAAGCACTTCCTTTTCAAAATTGCCAATGGAAAATTCAAAATCCATTTGAGTACAACATTCAAAACAACAAATATCCCGAGCCGTGAATGTTGCTACCGCTGCTGACAAAGCACAAAGATGACAGCAAGGACACTTGTCTGGCGCACTAAGTCGCCTGTCTGCACTCGAACAATGCATCAGTTGTTTTCTTTCTTATTTTGTTTTCTCGCTATTTGGTAATTTTTGAGCGAGTGGCCACATGCAGTCGCCGTCTCTCTTGTATGCAATTGTTGCCGGCATTGTCTGTCGCCTGTTGGGCATTTTAGGCCTCATCGGTATTTATAACTTAATTTGCCGCAGTGCCGGCCGACAGGTAAATGCTCAACGCCAGCAACAACAATAACGAAATTATATAGTTTTTAGCAATAATTGAGATGGCAATTTCGCACAAGCGGCCGTCACCGCTGCAGGTGGTCCGTGTGTTGTTGGCCGGTTTGTTTGTTGGCGTTGATTTGCCATCACAGTTGTTGTGATGGCCATGCGGTCAGCTGAGGATAAAGAAGCAGGAGCCACGGAACGGCCAAGCGGTCAGTGTGCAAATACATATCTTGTCTGTCGGCAGGTGTATGTATGTAGGTGAGTAAGTGTGTAGTGGAAGCTGCAAACATGTTCGAACTTGTTGCTGGTGTGCACTGCGTGAACATTTCGATTTGCCATTTTTGGAAATTCTTGTCGTCGAAACAAGGACAAAGGAAATATTTGCAAAGCGAAACGCCTGTCGAAATGTTGTCAAAATTACCAAATCCAGGAACTATTGACTCACTTTCGGGCCATCAGAATTCCATTGGATGCGTTTGTATATCTTTTTGTTAAAAACAAAATCGTCCTTTATGATTTATTCTTCAATGTTTTTCAATCAAGTTAACCATTAACCTTGTTTGGTGTTAGCCGAGTTGGGACTGGAACACTCCACGTCTCTGATGTCACTAATCATTAAGCCACTGCTTTTGCTGTTAGTTTCTTATTCAATATCAGCGCAGATCTTTTCGCTTCTCTTCATTAAAACGTTCACATTGTTTAAGCACAAACGTCAATCAAATTTCAGCTGACCAGCTGAACAGCTGCGCTGAAGGACAGCGTTGTTTTCAGCACAAACTTCTACACATAAAAATATTTGGCGCAAACGCATACAGTCGACTGTCGTCTGCGATATGCAAATAAACACAACAAAGACAGAAGAAGAAGAAGAAGCCAGAAAAACACACACAAAACAACTTAAAGAAGCAACGCGGCAAACCTACCTAAATATGTATGTTTGTATGTATTAAAGTATATATGTAGTAAATACACAAAAGTCGCGCGCATACGTAAATTTTTTTCTCACGGTCAATGTTATTCAACACCTGCCTGCTTGCGCCGTCATTCGTCCAATGCTGCTGCGACCACAATGGCTGCGCTGGCACGAAAGTGTCTGTCAAACGTGCGGCGTCAGATCAACAAATTAAATCACACACGACGTCTGAGAGAGCGCACACAATAAAAAAGTGCGCAGTGCGATAAAAAACTATGCGTTGGCCATGTTTAGGGGGGAAACGCTGGCAGCGCGGCCAAAAGCAGCCAAACAACAAGCAAAACACAGTGAAAGTTTGTGTGTGTGCGTGCGTTTAGATGACAAATTGACAAGTGACACATTGTGTTCGCACTAGTAAACACAACAATAAAAGGCGTAATATCCAAACCAAATTTTGTCTTAATTAAATCAAATATTGAAATCGAAAGCACCGACGTATGAAGAGCTGCACGTTTTAGCGTTGTTGTAGTTGCTTCTGCCATAATTGCTGCTCTTTGCGCTGCATTTTCATTGCCAACACCAGCGTCGCATTGTAATTGTTACTCGTTGGTTGGGCATAAGTGAGTTAGACAGACAGACGGCCAGCCAACTGAACGCTGCCACTCGTGTGGCAGCCAGTCCGTTGCACTTGCTGCACGTCGGTCGTGTGTCTGTGGCGATGGCGCGCACATGTTGCACCGCACGAATGCACACGTGGTGCCTCAGCGTGCCGCTCGTTGCTACATATTTGCAAATTGATGCTTTAATTATGCCAACACCTCGTCTTAATCATCATCATCATCATTGCCATTGCCGTCGCCATAATTATGGCCATTCACTGTTATTGTTGTTGGCATTAAGACGTCGACACTGCCAACTTCATTATTGCCGCAAATACATTTCAGTTGTTTCGAAGCGCGCAGTTGTCGGTGTCGGTTAGCCGTCGACGAGCTGCCATTGGATCCCGAATGTTGTTTATGTGTCGGATCACAGCAACTTTCCGCTCAACGGAAACGCTCGACGCGTTGCAGCAACCTGTTGACGCTGTGTGTTTGTCATTAGTGCCGTTATAAATCAAATGTGCAGCGCTTCAATTATTTAATTATGAAAACATTTTTAACTATGTTTCGAGTGCACATATGCATTTTTTACAAAAGTCAAAGTTAGTTTTCGACTAAAAAAATGCTATTCATTTCAGTCAATTCAATTTATTTCAATTAAGTTTAATTCGCTTCAATTAATTCATTTCAATTCATGCACATTCGATTAATTTATTTCATTTTAATTCAATTTTTTTCAAATAAATTAATTCAATTCGTTTTAGTTCAATTCATTTCAATAAAATTTTATTCAATTCGCTTCAATTCATCTTAATGCAAGCAATTCAAATCTCATCAATTGTTTTCAATTAATTCAATACTTAAAAACAAAATTTCAATTAATTTCAATTCAATTTATTCAATTCGTTGTAGTTAATTTCATTTAAATTCAATTAATCAAATTGCTTTCCATTCTTTTCAATGCATTTGCATTCAATTCTTTTCAATTGATTTCAATGTATTCAATTCATTTAAATCCAATTTAATTCAATTCATTGCAATCCAATTTAAATTTATTCGCTTCAGTTTATTTGAGTTCAAACAATTTAACTCATCAATTATTTTCAAAAAATTCAATTAATTTCAATTAAAAGAAATTCTTCTCAATTAATTTCAACTAATTCAATTCGTTTTAGTTCATTTCAATTCAAATAATTCAATTTCTTTCAATTCTTTTGAAGTCATTGCTACTCAATTAATTTAATTTAATTCGTTTCGTTTCGATTCAATTCACTTCAATTAAATTAATTCAATTCTTTTCAATTAAATTACTTCAATCCTTTTCTAATTTTCAATTTCAATTGTAAATTTTTGAAAATTAGTTTAATTTAATTCAATTAATTTCAATCAAACTTATTTAATTCGTTGCAGTTAATTTTAATTCAATTTATTCAGTTATTTTCAATTTATTGCAAATCAATGTATTTAATTCGTTTATGTTTTATTCAATTTATTTCAGTTAAATTAACTGAATACTTTTCAATTTAATTAAATTATTATTTTTTAATTAATTTCAATTAGTTTAATTAATGTAAATTTTTAAAATTGAATCAGTTTTTTAATTTAATTTCAATTATTTCAATTAATTTCAATCCATTTCATTTAATTCCTTTCAATTAATTTCAAATCAATTAATTTCATTCGTTTCAATTCAATTAAAACCACTTCAAGTAAATTATTCCAATTTTCTCCAAATCAATTAATTCAGTTTCTATCAATCATTTATTTTCTTTTCCATTCAATTCAATTAATTTCATATCAATTAATTTAATTCGTTTCAATTCAAGTCACTTCAATTTAATTCAAATAATGCAATTCAGTGGATTTCTAATTAATTTCAACTAATTTAAATTCATTTCAATTCAGTTGAATTCATTTCAATTATATTTACTTCAACTCATTTAAATTCATTTCATTCTACGACATTTCAGATGACTTCAATTCATATCAATTGACTTCAATTCATATCAATTGACTTCAATTCATCAAAATTTATTTCAAAACATTTCATTTCAATTAAATTTTTTTGAATCGCTCTACCAAAACTAATACAGTTAAACTAAAAAGTATACTTTTGAAATCATAAATTCAAAGATATTTTGTTAAAATATGTCTAAGGGGTGACCAGATAGCAGCGATAGTTTGTTTAGGTATGCAAAATTATTTTCTTATTGTTCTTATTTAGTCACCCTTTACAAACATATATTTAACATATTTATATATAATTTCAATTACAATAAACATTTACTTCTAAACAAAAACTTAAATATAGAAAATTGACTAACCACCAATTTGTACGAAGATGCCCGTCAAGCTTGAATACCACTTCAGCAACCTTGTTTGTCAACATGACAACTTCACCGTCATGCCGCTTCCTGCATTGCCTACACCGTCACAACACCAGACCTTCTCGTTGAAAAGTCGCATTTGCGAGTGTTTCACGTGACAACGAACCAGAGTCGCATTTATTCGTTTTTGCAGAAATCTGAACTGTCTGTAGTGTTGTTGCAAATTCTTAGTGGCGATGGGCACATCAACTACTTGTCATACAATTTGACACTTTGTGCCTTTTAATTTGCGTTGTTTTTGCTGTCCCTTTAATACTTTATAACGCACACCTTCTCACAAAAAAAAAAAACAAAAAACAACTTTTTTACCAGCTCCACGTTTACATTGTCACCGCATTTTGTTGTCGACTTACGTTCATCCGATTCCAAAGTTATTTGCATGTTTCGACAGTTCTTAGCTGTAAACGGCTTTGCGTTGCTGTTGAATGTCAGACAGCTCATTTTTTTCTGTGTGTAATTGAAAACTTGTCATCGCTGAGGGAAAAAATTCGCTTTGTACAATGTTTTTGTATCGCTCAGAAATAATTTCTCATGACGCTGCAGGCCGGCGTGCAGGTGAATTTCACACAAACAACAAAATGTAGAGGATGCGGTTTTCAGTGGTTGGTTGGTTTCACATTGTTGCTTAACAGGAATTGACAAATTGTTGTTGTTTATAGAGAATTTTGCTGTGTTTTTGGTTTTACTAAATGCAACAATTGAAGGCTTTTTGCATGCGTTGTGTTTGTTTTGGAATTTTCAAACTGACAGTGGGCACATTTACCTGCACTTCATCAAGCTTTCAATCAAAGATTGTGAAAATATTCTATACATTTGTATGCATGTGTGTAGGTAGGTAGAGACTATAGAATCCTTGATTCAATGTTGAGTGAGGGTGAATAATGCTATGAGCGCTGTGATTGGCAGTTGAGCTTATTTCATTCGAATGTGCTTATTTATAAAATTTGGTGTTTTGCGTGATGCAAAATGTTTGATTGATAAGTTATTTGCATGGAAAATTAATAAAAAAATCAATGTTCAAATCAAGTTTTTGATTGAACATTAGTAATTGTTGGCACAAATTATTGAATTATCGAATGAAATGATGAATGAATACTAATTGTGGAATTTTGTGGGAAACAAATTGGCTTTAACGCTACGAAATCTGAGGCATTTGAATATGTTTCGATTGACCTTTCGAGATGAAAGAATGAAATGTAAACTACCCATTTTGTGGGCTCTAACAGAGTTCAATGCTGTTTTGTATAGAATTTTTCGTATCCTAAAGATGGCTTCATGGAAACATGGACTTTATTCACTAGATTCTTTACTTAATTTGCAGAATTTATATATGAAGATGGAAACACACATCTTTGTTAAATTTAAAACTGAATTTCTTAATTTAGTTCACTTTAACGATTTTTTATATATATTTAAATTTTTACTTATTTTTTTAATAATTATTAATTCCAATTAGTTCAATTAATTTCAATCCATTTAGTTCAATTATTTTCAATTAATTTCAAACCAATTAATTTATTTCGTTTCAATCCAATTTTTTCCAAATTAATCAATTCAATTTCTTTCAATTAGTTTCTTTCTTTTCAATTAATTCAATTAATTTAAATCCAATTAACTAAATTCGTTGCAGTTAATTTCATTTCATTTCATTTCAATTTAATTAATTCAATTCCTTTCAATTTATTTCAAATCAATTAATATAATTCGTTTATGTTTTTTTCAAATCACTTCAATTAAATGAACTGATTTCTTTTCAATTTCATTATTTCAATTTTTTTTATATTTTAAATTAGTTCAACTAATTTCAAACCATTTAATTCAATTCTTTTAAATTTATTTCAAATAAATTATTGATTAATACTTTTCAATTAAATTTAACTTCAACTAAATTAATCAATTTTTTCAAATATATTAATTAAATTTATTTTAATTAATTTCTTTCTTTTCAATTAATTCTTCAATTCAATCAATTGAATTCTTTTAAATTAATTTCAAAACAATTAGTTGAATTCGTTTCAAGTCAATTAAATTAATCCAATTTTTTTCAAATCAATTAATTCAATTTCTTTCAATTCATTTCGTTCTTTTCAATTAATTCACTTAATTTTAATCCAATTAAGTGAATTCGTTGCAGTAAATTTAATTTCATTTCAATTCAATTAATTAAATTATTTTTAATTTAATTCAAATTAATGAATTCAGTTCGTTTATGTTCTATTCAATTCACTTCAATTAAATGAACTGATTTCTTTTCAATTTTATTAATTCAATTTTTTTGAATTATTTTCAATTAATTCAATTAATTTCAATCCATTTCATTCAATTCGTTTAAAATGTATTTCAAATCAATTATTGATTGATTCGTTTCAATTCAATTTTATTCACTTCAACTAAATTAATATATATTTTTTTCAAATCAATTAATTACATTTCTTTCCATTAATTTTTTTCTTTTCAACTAATTCAATTCATTAATTAATTTAAATTAAGAATTGTTTATCATTCCAAATAAATACAAAAATGTGATTTCAATTTAATGAAAAACATCAAATAACTGAAAATCCAATATTTGTAGTCGATTTAATGTGTGAAAAATTGTCAAAAATCTTCGAGTAACTCATAATTATAACAAAGTTAGTGAAGGTATTCAACTTAGTGACTTAACAAGTACAGTGCGTTCTGCTTTATATTCATTCATTAAATTCCGCAGACAATTCTAAACAAAAAACACTGCTTGCATGTGTTCAAAAGTGTCAACTTTCATGAACGTGAAATGATGTGGCTTCATGTCGCTGTCAATGAACATAACGCAGGTGTCAATTTGCTCAAGGCGCGCACTTTGAAAAATTATTACGTAATTGAAAAAAATAAATTATAAAAACTACAAAAAAATATGCGCAGTTAAGAATAGCAACAAGTTATGAAAATTATTAGAAAAACAATTTATTATTATTTTATTAAAAACAAATGCAAAAATAGGCGATTTCATAAAATTATGTTTACTAACTTGAAATAATTTTTTAGATTTAATTTTTTAATTTCTATTTTTCAACAACATGTGTATTGAAGTTTTTATAAATGCATTTTAGTTTCTTAAATCTTATTCCTAACATTTGTGCTAAGTTAACTGCCTGATTGTCAACAATGAAACTCTGCAAATATCCCACTGAACTGCAGCTCATCTTATGCACAGTGGTCACAAAATCTAAAGCAAGTTGATCACTTTGCAATCATTTACACAGTAATAAAAATAAATAAAAATTACAAATCCCTGTTGAGATTTCACTGCAATCAAAGCAATTCAACAAAAGTCAGACACAAACAAAAATACAAATAAAACCCAACACACAAAAAATCAACACGAATGCAAGAAAAGTGAGAATTACTGCATAGAAGGCGTCAATTTCATTCACAAAATCCAAATGAAGCGCATTTCTAGATAAACTCAATGAAGCGGCAATAGCGGCCAGCACTCGCTTCAATTAACTGCGCTCAGCACAGCGATCGCTGGCCGGCCGCCCGCTTTCCCCGCCCGCAACTGCTGACCGGCCGATGAATGAGCAACGAAATGCGCTCAATGCATTCAAGCTGAAAATTGAATATGTGAACAGTGGATAGCGGAGAGTAACAAAGTGGAGACTTGCATCATGAGAATTTGTTTGAGACATTTTTCCCCAACGCCATTCTTTGTCAGTGTGCGCGCTCAGTGGGAGCAGTGTCGACTGTGAGAGCGCGCACGTGTAAGCGCCAAGCAAATCCGACCAATCAGCACGCGGAACGAACAACCGAATGGGAAAATTGGCCAAAAACGTGTGTAGAATAGATACTCAACACCGGGGAGAGTTCAGGTGAGGAATGGTGAATTGCAGTGAGCTGACTTTGGCTGCAGCAGTTAGCAGCGAAATGTTGGAGATAACATTTTTGTGTTGGTTCGGGTGCAGTGCGAAATGTTAGCAGTGCTTCAAAGGTTTATTGAGTTGAGAGGGGAAATTTAGTGAGAAAGAGTGTTGTGGATTTGATGCTTCTTCAACAGTTTTTTTAATGTCCTATAGGTTGGTAGAGTTGACGCAAATGATTTGTTGGAAAGAACGTTGAAGATTTTAAGGTTAACAGAGTTTATGTTTACAGTGCATTTTACAGTTTGAGTTGATGGGTTGATGTGAAACTTCATTGAGAAAGAGCAATGCAGGTTTTATGCTTCTTCAACAGTCTCAAAGGTTTATTGCGTTGAGGGGGAAATTTAGTCAGAAAGAGTGTTGTAGATTTGATGATTCTTCAACAATGTTTCTTAGTTTTTTAGAAGGTTGGTAGAGTTGAGGGGAAATGATTTGTAGGAAAGAACGTTGCAGACTTTAAAGTTAACAGAGTTTAAGATTACAGTGCAGTTTGAGTTGATGGGTGGATGTGAAACTTCATTGAGAAAGAGAAATGCAGACTTTATGCTTCTTCAACAGTGTTCTATAATGTTTTAAAGGTTGGTAAGTCGAGCGCTATATTTTGTGGGAACGAGTATTGTAGACTTTAAGATTAACAGAGTTTAACATTGTCCTAAAGATTTGTTGGTTTTAGGGAGAGAATTAAATGGGAAAGAACGTTTTTATTGTTATTGAACAGTGTCCAAGTGGTTAATTGGGTTGAGGAGAAAATTTTATGAGAAAGAATGTTGCAGATTTAATGCTTCTTAGTGTCGAATAGTAGAAAACAGACAGGAAAAGATGTTTTGTGATTGAAGGGGAACATTTGGGGTTAAAAAAAGTTCTCTAGAGTACACTGGAGTAATTAATAACATATATAACAGCGTTAAAATTGATGTTGGTTGCTCTTTAAAATTTTTTTGCATGTGCTTACTGTTTCATTGCCTTAAATCCAATTAAAATCCAATCTACATTGAATTAAAATAAAATTAAAATTAAATGCAATGAAAAACAAAAATTTAAATTTAAGTTATATTTAAAAATAAATAAAAAAAATTGAATCATTAACAATGACACAATTTGCGATAGGCGAGTTTTTGAATATAAAAAGTGATGTTTCTGATTAAAATAGCTTTTAGTAATCAACAAAAGTAACTCACAAATCTGTTTAATCTTTAAGTTCACAATTTTCTTTCCATAATCTTCATTCTCTCTCCCCCTTAACATTGTCTTTACGGTTGCTTACAGCTCTCCAACAGCCAAATATTTTGAAGTTGCAATACCTCCACCGATTCTACACTGCGCCATACATACTCGCCAGCACTACATAAATGCTTGTGGAGAGCCACTTTCAGTGCACGAACAAATTCCCCTCGTCGGCGCTCCATCTGCTCGGCCACTGCTTACTTGCGTGAGCACTCAAGCAATGACGATTTCCCTGCACACAATTTTTGAAAATGCCACTCTGACCATATCGCATCATGTCAGGTCTCCACCACTGCGCTACCTCTCCAAAGTATCTGCGTATTCGTGGCGTGTTTGCGCTCGCGTACTCAGCGCCGCGCACACCGAGAGGCGGAGTTACCTCCGTTCGCTATAAAAGCGTGCGCTCTGAGCGCGCTAACCTCATTTCGAGTCGTCTACTCAAAGCGTACAGCAGCAGTTGAAAAAGGTGTCTAACCGATACAGCCACACGCGCGAAGCCAAAAATTATTAAGCAAAAAAATAAATCAATCTCAGCCACAAGCAAATAAAAAAAAAGTTCCATCACAGTGTGAACACGCACGATTATCTCACGGATTTCGGTCGAGCGAACGAACACGCGATTATCTGAAAATTGAAGTGCTTTCATAGCTGTGTTCTGACGAATTTAAAAAAATTTAATAACATCTTTGAAAAGATATTTTCCCAAAGGCAAAATAAAACAGTGAAAAACTCAAGTGCTGCAAAAGATACTGCAAACGTATAAGTTGTGTGTTGTCTCACGGATATCAGCACACAATAAAAACAACAAAAAAATATTAAAAATCCAACTCGAAGAATTCAATTGAAATTCCCACACCACCTCGCAGACGGTCACCGCAACCGTACGCCAAGCCGCCAAAATTCTACTCAAAGAGCGTAAGGCGATCATCACCAAAATGAAGTCACTCACTGCCGTCTGCCAGACAGGTGCCTCGATGCCGCCCATCAATCCGAATGGGCGCGTTGCGCGCCATCCGCATCAGCGCGGCGATGGCGAAAACGCCGAAATGAAGATGTACCTCTCGAAGCTGAAGGATCTGGTGCCGTTCATGCCCAAGAATCGCAAACTCTCCAAGCTGGAGATCATTCAGCATGTCATCGACTACATTTGCGATCTGCAGACCGAGCTCGAGACACATCCCGACATTGGCAACTTTGATGCGGCGAGCGCGCTTAATCTGGCCGCCAGCGGCGCCGGCGATGCACACGACAACGACGACGAGGACATGCTGACCGAGCGACTGGCCGCCGAGGAACAACAGCAACAGCAACAACAACATTCTAGTCCAGCGACACGGCAACCATTGGTCGACCGTCAAGCGCCGAACACCATTCTGCCGGCGAGCGGGCACAGCCTGGCGCCAAGCGCAGCACAAATGCAACAACTGCAACAACTGCAGCAACAGCAACAACTGCGCGAACAAACACTGGCGGCGATGCACAATGGCGAGACGGTAAGTTTCGAAACGAATTAAAAACAAAATTAGGTTATGGGAGAAATATTGAAGAAGAATGAAAGCAGTTGGGAAAGGTGGGCTTTTATGGGTCTTGAAAGATCTTGAGTTGAGTTTGTTGCCTTTCTTCCAATGAAAATTTGGGCTTTTATGGGTCTTGAAAGGTCTTGAGTTGAGTTTGTTGCCTTTTTCCCAATGAAAATTTAGGCTTTTATGGGTCTTGAAAGATCTAGTTGAGTTTGTTGCCTTTTTCCCAATGAAAATTTGGGCTTTTATGGGTCTTGAAAGATCTTAAGTTGAGTTTGTTGTCTCAAAGGCGTTTTAACGCTTGAAAATAGTGTGAGACACAATTCAATAAAAACAGTTTTCATGGCAAAGATTTTATTAAATTAATTAAATCTGAATTTGAAATTAGATTCTAAAGAAATATTTAAAGTTTAGGTTCACTGACAGTCAGCTGAATGCTGGTTCCTGGTTTGGAACAATTTCTTGTCACATCATCACATCACATTTCTCAGGTTTCTGTATTAAAGTAACAAAGTTTTCTTGGCTTTTAATATATTAAATGTTGACACAAAATATTCGATTTCTCTTTAATAAAAAAAATTGGCCACACCATTGAAAATCAATGCAATTATATATGAAACCATACGTACGAACCCACTGACAGTATTTGTAAAAAATTTGGATTTCTCCAAAATTTTCTTTCTAAACACTCACTTTCAAAGTAATCGTTTCGAAAACAACAATTTTTGGAATTCACCACATTAATTTCCCCCCAAAACCTTTGAAAAACATTCACCTGTGCTTTGTTGCTGCCAACAGCTGAAAGTGATTTATGTGTCTCCGTGTATCCAAAGTCCTCAAATTAATCACTTTTCAGTTTTAAATGTCATTAGTGTGTGACTCTTTCATAAACCATGAGACACAAACCACACCAACAACAATAAAAATCCAACAAATATGTCTGGAAGCACACAAAACTAGTTTTAACAAAAATAACTCTTCATGTCTAAAGTTTAACTTTTATAAAAAGCATCAGCGGCGATGAGCTCGACTCGACTGTCAAACAAAAAAACCAACATTTTTGTAGAAAAATGTTTCAAGAAAAAAAATAAATAAATAAATGTTTCAAACGTAAAAACCCAGCGTAATAATTCAGCGTGTGGTCGTAAAGCGGCGACGACGTCGACAACAGCAACAACAACAATAATCACACATACTTTTTCGCCACCGAATTACAAAAACAACTTTGCAATGCAAATGAATTTCGCATTGACGTCGGCGACAAATTAAAAAAAAACAAAAAACACAACAACAAAAATCACAATGAAACTGAATTTGTAGGACAAACGAAAGCTCTAACGACAACAACAACAACAATAACAACAGCGCCGACAAAAATCAGCGCCAGGTTGCAAAAAACTTGAACGACAAAAACAACAACAACCATAACAACAGCAAAAACAAGACCAACAGCGTTAAATGTTTCAACGAAAACGGCAAAAATAGCAACAAGAAAAAAGTTGTTTTTGTTGTTGTTTGAAGAAATACAACTAAAACAAAAGCAAACGAATTGTGAAACATTTGCAAAGTTTACAATGACCTCATTTAAATAAAAACAGCAACTAAAACAACTACAACAAAAACAACGGCAAACGCATTAAATAAAACCAAATCTAAGCGCTTGCACGCACCTTGTCAACAGCAACAACAACAACAACAAAAACAATAATAATAGAAGCAATTGTTGTGCTTTAGTTGTTGTTGTTTGGTGCTGATTGTTGCTTTTGGTTGCGTGGCAGCCGTTGCCGTAGCGTTGATCTGGTTGCTCTGTCGCCAAGAATGTTGGACGCAGCAACAGCAGCAACAACATTAACGAAAAACAATCAACACACTGCGGGGCGGAGAGGAGCACTTGTACCGTTACTTTCTTTTGTGCGAATCGCTTGGCGCATTTTTTGGGGCCCACTCCCAGCGGTGAGCGTCTAAAATTTATAGTTAGCAGTCGATTGTTGGTGTTTTTGTTGTTGACAAAATTTGCAGTTGTGCTTTATTATTGCTTTCTTTTCTTACTTAAAAATTCTTTGCGGAATTTTGGATTCAGTATTTTCAGCGGTTTTTTGTATGATTTTTTTTTCGTTTGACATCAGTATTGTTGTTCTTGTTGTAGTTGCTGGCTTTGTGTTGCTGCGTCTGTTAGTTAGTTGTTGTTGTTGTGGTTGATGATGTTTCAAATGAACACCTGCAGATACTTAAAATTTGTTTCAGCCGCGCTCGTATTTTTTCTGTAGACACACACACACACACACACACAGACGCACTCGCAGTCACACAAACATTCCCACACACAGCAAAACACCATACGAAATTGCCGCGTCTGCCGCAACGTTAAAAACACAAACAACAACAACAACAACAACAACGACACCTAAATACCTATACAAGTACAGGCAGTTAGACTTTGATTGTTATTGCTGTATTTGCTGTATTTCAGCTCCACAGCGCTCAGCCGAGATTGGGTGGCTGTGTCTCGTCGTCTGGCTGTTTCAGCGTACGGCGAGTCGCGGGGTCAACGCAAACAAAATAACATAATGGCGGCATTCACGATCGTTGGCAATTTATTGAATTTATGCCAAACAACAACAACAAAACTACAGTGACTACACAAACAGGCTGACTTTTGGTAGATTTTGAAGAGTCAGAGACTAATTTAATTAAATTTTAATTCGCATTGTGTTTTTTTTTCACTCGCTTTTGTACCAGTCAGTGAGCACCGCCAACAATAAAAACCCAAATACAAAAGCAACAACAACAGCAATTGTGTTACGTTGATTTGTATTACGGCGACATCTCCACTTAATTGTAGCTTAGTACATAATTGTTGTTGTTATTTTTGTTTTTGTCACTAGCGCTGATATGGTTGTTTACGTACTTGTTGTCATGTTTATTACGTGTTGACAATTGTTGTTGTTGCGGTTTTCTACATTTCCAATTGCCCACTTTTTCCCCGCATCAACGATTTTTTATTATTCGCCTTTGGTCTTTGTGTCTTTCGTCTTTTTCGTCTTTTTCGCCTTTGTTGGCATTTTATTTGGAATTAAATATTTGGGTTTTTGTTTCGTTTTAAATTATCTGGCGGATATTGGGCCATTTCGTGATGTTTATTTGTTTATCTGCAGCACACGTCAATGTCCAACAGCGGCACCTCAGCTGTTGGTGCCATTGCGACGGCAATCGTCGTCAATGACTCTCAACAACTCAGCCACCAGCCACCAGTCATCCACCTGGCAGCGCACAATTTGCGCTTTTATCGATTTCTATTTTTGTTCAATATTTTTTTGCGTCGCCTGTTCTCTGACGTGGTTTCGACGCACGGTTTCGTAATTATAAAGTTTTTGACTACTTATTAGTTGTTGTTGTTGTTTTTATAAAAATTGTCGAATCACCAAAGATGAAGCGAGCTTTTAATCATTTTTTTTTTAAAGCATCAAATTGGACATTGAGATGAATGTTTTTGCTAGATTCTTGTGTTGTTGTTAAGATTTTTTAAAAATGTTCAGTATAATTTTTGGGGGTTATGCACGCGTCGAGAGTCAAGGCCAGAGATGAGATCTGTGCTGTGATTGTGGGTTTAAGTACATTGGAAGCCTGAAGCTTTGCTTTAACTTGCGGAAGTTTCCAAATAACGCTTATCTCTGCTTGGACCTCGAATCTCACATCTCTGCTTTGGCCCCATTTTCACGTGATATGAAAGATCCGCCTTATATATATTAATTTAATTGATTGGCACGACAGCCCGCTTACGCGAGACTAAGGCCTAGCTTCCCGCAACCACCCGTGTTGTGCGTGTGAATTTTGTACGCGGGTGGAAGGGACCTACAGTTTTATGCCGGTTCCGAACGGCAGGTTGGGAGCTTTTTCATAGGCAATTTTTACTCTCAGAGGTTTGCCATTTACAGCTGAGAGGACAGCCACCGAAAGAGAAAACGAGTTTCCCGTTATTTTTTTTAGGTGTTACTACATGCAGTATTCGATCTTGCGTCGCTCTGCATGCGACTCGTTGGACCGCGCACTAACCAACTGAGCCACGGCGGCGCATTTTTTGGGGCCCACTCCCAGCGGTGAGCGTCTAAAATTTATAGTTAGCAGTCGATTGTTGGTGTTTTTGTTGTTGACAAAATTTGCAGTTGTGCTTTATTATTGCTTTCTTTTCTTACTTAAAAATTCTTTGCGGAATTTTGGATTCAGTATTTTCAGCGGTTTTTTGTATGATTTTTTTTTCGTTTGACATCAGTATTGTTGTTCTTGTTGTAGTTGCTGGCTTTGTGTTGCTGCGTCTGTTAGTTAGTTGTTGTTGTTGTGGTTGATGATGTTTCAAATGAACACCTGCAGATACTTAAAATTTGTTTCAGCCGCGCTCGTATTTTTTCTGTAGACACACACACACACACACACACAGACGCACTCGCAGTCACACAAACATTCCCACACACAGCAAAACACCATACGAAATTGCCGCGTCTGCCGCAACGTTAAAAACACAAACAACAACAACAACAACAACAACGACACCTAAATACCTATACAAGTACAGGCAGTTAGACTTTGATTGTTATTGCTGTATTTGCTGTATTTCAGCTCCACAGCGCTCAGCCGAGATTGGGTGGCTGTGTCTCGTCGTCTGGCTGTTTCAGCGTACGGCGAGTCGCGGGGTCAACGCAAACAAAATAACATAATGGCGGCATTCACGATCGTTGGCAATTTATTGAATTTATGCCAAACAACAACAACAAAACTACAGTGACTACACAAACAGGCTGACTTTTGGTAGATTTTGAAGAGTCAGAGACTAATTTAATTAAATTTTAATTCGCATTGTGTTTTTTTTTCACTCGCTTTTGTACCAGTCAGTGAGCACCGCCAACAATAAAAACCCAAATACAAAAGCAACAACAACAGCAATTGTGTTACGTTGATTTGTATTACGGCGACATCTCCACTTAATTGTAGCTTAGTACATAATTGTTGTTGTTATTTTTGTTTTTGTCACTAGCGCTGATATGGTTGTTTACGTACTTGTTGTCATGTTTATTACGTGTTGACAATTGTTGTTGTTGCGGTTTTCTACATTTCCAATTGCCCACTTTTTCCCCGCATCAACGATTTTTTATTATTCGCCTTTGGTCTTTGTGTCTTTCGTCTTTTTCGTCTTTTTCGCCTTTGTTGGCATTTTATTTGGAATTAAATATTTGGGTTTTTGTTTCGTTTTAAATTATCTGGCGGATATTGGGCCATTTCGTGATGTTTATTTGTTTATCTGCAGCACACGTCAATGTCCAACAGCGGCACCTCAGCTGTTGGTGCCATTGCGACGGCAATCGTCGTCAATGACTCTCAACAACTCAGCCACCAGCCACCAGTCATCCACCTGGCAGCGCACAATTTGCGCTTTTATCGATTTCTATTTTTGTTCAATATTTTTTTGCGTCGCCTGTTCTCTGACGTGGTTTCGACGCACGGTTTCGTAATTATAAAGTTTTTGACTACTTATTAGTTGTTGTTGTTGTTTTTATAAAAATTGTCGAATCACCAAAGATGAAGCGAGCTTTTAATCATTTTTTTTTTAAAGCATCAAATTGGACATTGAGATGAATGTTTTTGCTAGATTCTTGTGTTGTTGTTAAGATTTTTTAAAAATGTTCAGTATAATTTTTGGGGGTTATGCACGCGTCGAGAGTCAAGGCCAGAGATGAGATCTGTGCTGTGATTGTGGGTTTAAGTACATTGGAAGCCTGAAGCTTTGCTTTAACTTGCGGAAGTTTCCAAATAACGCTTATCTCTGCTTGGACCTCGAATCTCACATCTCTGCTTTGGCCCCATTTTCACGTGATATGAAAGATCCGCCTTATATATACTCGTACTATATATATACACCTTATGCCAATGGAATCTTTGTGTTGTTTTAAAAAGTCGCATATCAATGACAATCTGAATGAAATTTGTTTGAGTTAGAAATGATGGCTCATGAAAGATGCCAGTTCCTAGTTAAAAATTTAACAGTTCTTATAAAATAAAATTATAATAAAAAATAAAAATGTTATGAGCAGTTATGTGTTTTTGCCTCTAGAGATCATTTGGACACTTTTTCAGAAGTGTCCAGAGTGCTCGTAGCCCATAACAAAGAATGTATATGGCACTGATTTTTAATATTTATTGTTCCGAACGCATTCTCAGAGTTTGGGGCTTAACCCTTTCGGAAAGGAGTTTAATTTTGAAATCCAAAACACTCTCAGTAGAAATCTTCCCATGCTATGAGAGTTGGAACTAGAAAATTAAGTTGGATACTAACAAATTCCGAAATCATTCTTTTATCCAGGGACCTAGAATTCTAATAAATATTATGCATGAGTCAGAAGATCTGATTAGTTGTTTTGAAGTACATTTAAAAGTTGCTGGGAGGTATTATCCCAGTAGTTCCGAAAGGATTGAAATACTCAAAGCATTTGAATAAAATTATATTTTTAAACGATTAGCTGAAATTTCAATGGATTTCCTAGCAATAAGTCAATGGTTTTCTATTTATTATTACTTTTTTTAGAATAAAATCGTATCTGTACACAATTTGATTTTGCTGATAATGTTCTCACTTTTGAGATATTGGGATGTCTATGAATTTTCCGTATATATATCGTGTTTCTTCTATTTAGTGGCCTTTCTTGTCCTTTTCATAGACCATATGGTCGATTTTTATTCCATCTTCAAGCCTAACTCGCGAGTAATTCATATGGAACATTCCATTTTTTTTATTTTTATACTCGGACCCTGTAATTAAGAATGTTTTTCTATGAGAGAAACCACATCGTTGTGGCTGTAATAATTACTTAAACATAAAATTTTTTGCGCATAAAGAAAATTTGAATATTTCTTCATTTACTTTAGCCAAAATAAGAAGTAAAGAAGTAACTAAATTGAAAGAAAACGTCAAATTAAAAAATTATCTAAAGTTTTCTGCTTCTTCTTCCTTTGCTATGTCAAGATATACCATTAAAAAAACGTGTATACTTCTCTTCTTTAAAATTAAATATTCAGTTTATCAATTTAGTATTTTTCCTAAAACTTGAAACTATTCTAAGGACCAACAAAAAATCGTATTATTGCAACCATAAAGGATGCAGGCGTCCTTAAAGTAGCATGTGCCATATGGCAACAAAATAGCGAAAGGGTTAACAATGATTTTTATGATCAGTTCTACTACTTTGGACTTTGATGACAGCCACATTAAATTTTTAGTAGAAGTAGAAAATAGATAATTCACGTTTCTCCTCTTATTTATTTTATTTTCTTATTTGAAATCATTCCAGAATTCTATCAAATAAGTCTTTTATTGTTTGTTTTTTTTTTCAATTAAAAACTCAACTCCAGTTCTGTCGCAGCGCAGTTCTAGTTTGCTTTTATTGTTCAACCAGCTGACTAATATAAAAATTTAAATACGTTTAACGCGACAAACAGACATTAGCAAATCATACATGAAAACATGACTCAGGCGCGTCGCAGCATGCGCCCACATGCAGCACTCTGTGCCACAGAGTTCAGCGCGCGCTGCAACGCACTTGAGCCGCTCTTTCAAGATTTAATTGAATAACTAATCCAATTAAGCGCGCAGTGCAGGCGCAACATTCCAACCAAACAATAACATTGCGCCCCCCTTGACGACGCTCGGGACACTCGAGTGGGGGCCTCGAGCACAGCGCAGATGTGCAGTAGTAGTCGAGTCACCAACCAACCAAACGAAAAAATCAGCCACATGTGTACTTCTATTCAATCTTTGTGTGTGTGTGAGTGGCGCATGTGTGCACACTAAATTGCCAACGCAATGCAATGCCACGTTTCGACGCGACTGTTTCGTGTTGGCGGCAGTGCACCGCGCAATTGTTGAGGGCGAAAAAAATAGAAAAACAGCGTGAAATGGCGCAAATTTACAGTGCGGCGCTCGTCGCTCGTCGCCAAGTCGAAAATCATTTGCTAGAGAAATGCGCTAATAACAATTAACAACAATAACAAGCTACACTGTAGAAAAACGTTAAGGTTGTCGCTGCACGTGCAAGGCGACGACAGTCGCCCGCGCAGCTGCGCCACGGTGTGGGTCCGTGACGCATCGTTGGAATTTTTCGTTCTGTCAGTTTTTGTTTCATTGAAACATTTTTGCTAATTTCCTTTGCTGCTAATGCCACGCAGTCAAGCGTGCAACAATTTCATTGTTGTTGTTTGAGTTTATTTTCATTTCATTTCAAAAACGTTTTGTTTTGATGCGGGTGAAAAGATTTGATTTTTATTTAAATATTTTGCATTTAACTTGTAGAATAAACAACAAATATTAAATAGCAAAGTGCAAAGTTCAGTGTTGATGCGCGTCTCTGTGCTTGTTTTGTCTCTATTGATAGCGTCAACAACAACAAACATGATAATAATGAAATATTTCCATGAATTGATAGCGAAAAGATACAACAACTCAGAAGAAGCGGCAGGGAACGAAAGCCAATGCTGTGGCAGAGACTGTATGTAGTCAAAGAAGAAGCAGAGAACAGTAGCTGGGAAAAGTAGACAACAATGATAATGAAATTGCAGGAAATCAATTCATTGCGGAAAATGAGTGCAAACCGCCGTAGCTCAGCTGCCTAGTGCGTTGGGCCGCGAGTCAAGATTCCACGAGTTCAAAACTCCGTTTCTAAAAAAATAAAAACAACAATTTTTCTTTCGGCGTCTGTCCTCTCAGCAGGAATTGGCAAACCTCTGAGAGTAAAAATTGCCTATGAAAAAGCTCCCAACTCGCCGTTCGGAATCGGCACAAAACTGTGCCGATCCCTTCCAACCTTGTAAAAACATTCGCTAGTTAAGCCTTAGTCTCGTAATCGGGCTGTCGTGGCAGTCAAGAAGAAGAAGAGTGCAAGCCGAGTGAAATTTCAATGATATGTTGAGGGTTGAGAGAAGAAGTGTTGCAATGAAACATGCAATGTTCGTTTTCTGAAGCAATGATTTAATGTGAAATTTTTAGGATGAATATTGCGTCAATTGTCGAGTAATACTAAGTAAAGTTCAGCTCAATTGAGGTAGGTTTACTGCTTTACTGCAGCATTTATAATTTATTGAAAATTGTAAAAAATAACATTGGAAATGTCCTGGCAACGCAAAGCTTGGCATTATAAACTTCCTATTGAGATAAATTTTAAAATAAAGTCATTTATGCATGTCAAGCCGATTATCTCAGTAGAGTTGTGATGGTCATAGTTGTGAGATGACAAATAGTTTCAGTTTCGTTGTTAAGTAAATAATAGTGATGGTCATAGTTTTGAGATGACAAAGTTAGAATATAAAAATTTATGCACTTATGGTGTTTGGACAACTATGGGGCACAACCATTACGAGTGCCTGAGATAAACTCAAAAAAAGCTGACAATTGAGGTGCAGATTTGTTTTTTTAAACCATACACGGAATCATTAAAAAATTTCTAGTCTTCTCTACAAGCAGTTGTTGCCAAAATTTTTCATCAAAATACCAAATTTTCAATCGAAAAACCACACTGTTAACGACGATGTTATTCCTACTTTGCTTGTTTTTTTACTTTATATGTTTGTTAAATTAAATTAAAATGAAACCAAGTTATAAAAAAAACAATTTGTCAAAAATGAAAAAAATAAAAAATCTTTGTTTGAACGAAATTCATCATCATCGGAAGCAAAATAAATACACACAATACTTTTTTATAGCTTTGCTCATATTCAGAGACCTTTCCTTCGCCCTTCAAGCAGTTGTAGTAACAAGTTTTTAAGGCAAAATTTTAACCAAAAATCACACAATATTTTATTTAGTTCCACTAAACATTCAGAGACCTTTGGTCGCCCCTACAAGCAGTTCTTGTAAAAAGTTTTTAAGTTTAAGTTTTCTGTTTTTAATTTTTAACCAAAAAATCGCAAAATATTTTTTTTAAGTTCCACTCAACATTCAAAGACTTTTCGTTTGCCCTACAAGCAATTTTGGTGAAAACTTTGTTGAACATATTTTGTCAGCGGTTTACATAATCGCCAACTTTCACCACTTTGTTAATTGCAAATTTTTCTCTCCATTTCCCTTTTGGCTTCAATATTTCTTTTCATTGCTTTCTTCAAGACATAAATAAAAAATAATAATTATAATAAGTAAAAAAAATAAAAAATTTCAGCAAAAAGTTAACCTCACTAATTGTTTGTGTATTTCGTTTTGTGTTTTTGCAGGCGACAGCGGAGAAAGACAGCAGGCAGACAGCGTGTTAGAAAGTCTCAGCGTCAGCATCAGCCGCAGCCGCAGCGCAAAAGTCGTGCGAAGATCTCCACACCACACTCTGTAATGCTATATAACTACAACAACCAATATATACAACAACAACAACACGTACTACCACAAACCCAAACAACACGTAATGAGCAGCAGTAATGAGCCATCGCTATGCAATAGCGATTACAACAACAGCAATAAAAACAATGAACAAATGAAAAATTGCTGCCGAGCAAAAATCAGTTTGTATCGTTTGAGTTTGAACTATTTAAGAGCGTAATTGTCTTTATTTAGGTTTTAATTTATTCACATAAGTAATGTACCGGTTAGCACTAACTGCAAACTGCGAAGACGCAGCAAAGAATGCAAACTACTAAAATAAAATTAAATAAAATTAAATAGAATTAGCACGACTGCTGCACACGCAGCTGCCACATTAGCACTCACACTCTCACACAGAAACACATACAAACAAACAAACATATTTAGTATCTACGTTTATTGAAGTAAGCAACAACAACAACCACACTTGGCATAGCTTTAAACTTTA
This sequence comes from Melieria omissa, assembly GCA_963971225.1. Classification (NCBI taxonomy): domain Eukaryota; kingdom Metazoa; phylum Arthropoda; class Insecta; order Diptera; family Ulidiidae; genus Melieria; species Melieria omissa. The sequence goes on along the minus strand of OZ020268.1, from coordinate 119,704,941 downwards.
GTTTTCTATTTAATTGCTAGATTAATTTGTTTTCATTAAACGGTAATTTCTGCGCTCGAACTCACCGAAGGAAGTGAAGGGGCCGCGGTCCGCTTCTTTCATCAACTGCAAAGCAATAATTTTTATTATCATTATTATGATTTTTTTTTGTTTTTTTTTAGTTCTAAAGTCTGTAGTGTGTAACAAGTTGCCGCCGCGCGAATTTTCCTATTAATTTTAATTAATTTTCTTTTATGTCGTTTCAGTTCAATTTTTTTATTCATATGAATATATATTTTCTTTTGTTCATCTTCTGTGCTTGAATATGTTTTCATTTAGTTGTGGCGTTTAATGCAATTTCCTATAATTTTAAAAGTTTCAAGTGTAATGATGCGCGCGTTTTAACTGCAATTAATTTTTATTCTCAATTAACATAACTGTTTTAATTGCCACACGTTTCCTTGCATTTCTCAATTGCCTCACTTATTTTCAATTTTATGATATTTTTTACAATTTTTTTTTATTCGAGTTTTTATTTCGTAGGCTTAAGTTTAGCACGTAAAATATTCGGGCGCAATTTGAAAGCTAAAAGCGGCCGCCACAATGCAAATGCAACCTTTTTCTCATTACTTCTAATTGCAATCTATTTCGCATGCTTCTTCTTCTTCTTATTCTCGTTCTGAATCCGAGTCTTATGATTAACTATTTGTATTTTGTATTTCCGCTTTGAGTTTTGATCTTCTCACTTGTGAGCGCATCAGGTGCGTTTGTCAACTAAATAACTGTATAATCTATATATATGTATATACTATATATACATACATATACAATATATATTTGAATATATATGTTCTGTGATCTGTAGCATACTTTGTACAAAGTGTATAGGAACTATTATGCGTTTTTATAATTTATAATTATAACAACCGGATGTGTATGAATTTTTTAATTTCACTATTAAAACAAAACAACAAAAAAAAAAACTTGAAAAAAACAACAACAACCAACACAATCTACTACAATTTTGAATATGGTATTTTGTCTGATTGTATGAGAATTGATATGAAAAAAATTAAAAATTTTAAAATATTACACATTTAAATGGAGTAAAAAACGTAGAAATAAAACAAATGAATATACTTGAAAAAATTAAGCCAAACATGTGTTTTTATTGTGGTTAAGGGTTGGACTGCGATTGGGGTGTGAAATATCACTTACGAAAGAGCTAACGATGGCGCTTTCTGAGATGGTTTATTGATGGTAAAAAATTGGTTTATTATTGGAAGGAAACGCAGAAAAGATGGCCACAATAAGTTTTGTAAGTTGGTATTACTGTATTAGATACAGACGAGAGATTTGTCTGAAATGAATCTAAGGAAACTAAAGAAGTTCCTATATAGCATTGAAGGACACGAACTCCTCCAGTAGCGTAGAAGGACATGACACAATAGTTCATTACTTGGATGCAGTGTTTCGGACAGTTGTTGTTCGAATCCCGAATCTAATCTAATTACTGGGTTAAGGCGAGTAATTTGACCGTGTTCTGTCTTTCGGGATGTTGATCAAAGCTGTTTTTGGTAAAAACATACATTTAAAGGTTTGGCAATTGGAAGTCATCGAAGTGATCTAAACTGCTTTTGCTTGTCATCGACTGAGGTCATTAAAGTAGCTTTGACATGCAGTCAGAATATGGAAAATTTATCGAGGATTATATCAAAATCTGACACAATTGCTATTGCATTCCGTGAAGTCCATAGATCCAATTATAAATTCATGTCTACAGTGGCGTCCCCAGGGGGGGGGATTAGGGGGATGGATCCCCCCCCTTGGTCGAAGAATTCATTTATGCAATTTGATATAAAGATATGGAATTGTGAAAAATTTTTACTATTTGCTTTATCTCTTCTGTAATCACCCACTTAAAACCTAATAATTGAACCTCCCATGATCTGGCCAGACCATGATGTGAGCAAGAGGATAGTCAAGGATTGTTGTTAATGATATAAAAAAAATCAGAAAGTATAAAGAAATAATTTGTTTAGCTTGCCTACATTATTTTTACGTAAAACGGTGAAAATATACTAGAATAATTAAGTAAATAGCGAGTTTCAACTTCAATGAATTAATTTTGAAATAAAAAAAAAACTACAGTAAAGCAAGAAAATAAAAAAAAATTTATTAATGTAAAATTCGTTACTTATGGATCTACTTCAACTGCTTGACCAATGCAATTATTTCAACGATGTAATGCAGTATCATGACTAAACCACATTGAGATTTTACATTCAACACATACAAATCGCGTTTTGATATATCTATTTCTGGATTCCCGCACTGTCAATAATTCTGAACCGCTTTGCCAAAAAAATATGAAATGAAATGAAAAATATGCAAAACATGCTCAACATGTTATTGTTCATGCTGAACTGGCCGGATGTCTTTCTCCTTGTCGCCTTCGGTGTCGCTATCTTCACATTGAACTATCTAAACGACCATTTTTCTATCAGTATCAGAAGCTTGGTTTTTTTAGGGCCAAATGAAAGCGTGAAACTGGCAGCACCGTTATTATTACCTCTAGCAGCAAATTATTTAATATCTTAAATTCGTTGCTCTAAAGAATTAGTTTCCGCTATTGCTTAGAAAATTTTTTTAGAGAAATTTTCTTCTCTGATTTAGCTCCAGCGTCGAAGTTCAAAGGCAATGTCCACCTGATCCTCAAAATAGCATTCCCTTCCTTTCATCTCTGCCACAGAAAACACCCAATCGAATTGATAAAAAACCAGACTCTACAAGACCACAAATGCTTCCTTCACTTCAGGATTGTAATTGAATTGACACCAAAACACGGATATAACCATGAATACAATGGATAAGTATTAATTTTGAATATGTTCCAATATTATTTTCCAAGAAAAATTCTAATTTATTAACCCAAAGAAAATAAAAGCCAAGGCGAATGAAAAACACTTGGACCAGGTACATTTTGCGTCAGCTAATTTATGTCACTATTAACGGGATGGCAGGAAAAATGCTTCAAATCGGGTCAGATGGAAAAGCCTAGTTGAAAATATATATAAAATAAAAATATATTTATAAACAATTCTGACAATAATTACGTCGAAAATAACAAAAAAAAAACTGAAAATAACTGGCAAATTTGTATGAAAATACACCATGGTCTGGCCAAGCCATGGTTTTGGGTTTTGTGCTTAGAAAGGATCAGTTAAGGATATCATGAAATATGAGCTCGATAGCTTAATTACAACATTACTAAAATGCATCCAAAATTCAATATGGTCTGGCCCGAACCGGATGCCCGCAGAAGTGTTAAGAATAAATGATTAAAAAAATCAGCATTGCATTTGTTCTCGCAGAATAGTTGTATTTTTAGTGTTCCCAAAAGTATCGACTAACTATTTACCAAAGTAGTAGCCAAACGCAGGCTTCATGCCAACCCTGCATGATCTGTTGAAATTTGGAAAAAAATGCACTTACATTTTTTTGGTGAGTTGTGTGTAAACATGGAAACATGGTCACCTATATCATAATTAAATTTCAGAACGTCATACATTTTGTAAATGTTGGATTTCTTTTACATGGCTGGTGTGTTATGCTTTTTAAAATACGTCTTTTGAGTTTTTCGTAATTCTTTTAGAAAGTTTTTTCAATATGTAATAACTTAAAACAAAGTTGAATTTTTCAGTTGGGATTTTATGACTTTAAAATACATGTCACTAAAATTTTTTGTTTTAATAAGTTTATACTATATGTATACATATATGTATGTATGCAAAATTTTATTCAACATACATTAAAAATAATACGCAAAGACGAAAGTATAAAAATGGCGTTAAACTGGAGTTTTTGCATATCCCCCCCCTTCCCGAAATCCTGGGGACGCCACTGCATGTCTATGTTATTTAACACTTTCAGTTATTCTCCCGACAAAAATTAGGTTAAATTGCCAGCTTTGGGAGGGCACATAGGCAGTGGCGGATTCAGGGGTGGTTTTGGGGGGTTGAAACCCCCCGAAATATTGGAGCCGACGTTAAAACTACATACAAATTAAGAGGTATATATGTCACATTTATGAATATTAAAAAATGTTTCTGAATCCATCTCTGCACATAAGTCAGTCTTGGCCGTTGTTGTTCACAAAACGGAAGATGAACCCTATAGAGGAAGGTTCCTTCCTCTTATGAAATAGACCACGCCATTTATGTCAATGGCTGACAGATTTGGCAGATCAATCAGATAAGCACTCAGGTCAGATCAGTGTTACCAGATCAGGAGATTTTCTCCTAGATTTAGGAGACATTTTTGGCATTTTACGATAATTTTTAGGAGTAAAAATTGTTTAGGAGAAAGAGATTTATATTTTATGTTAGGGGATTCTTCGGATCCTTAGTGGATTGTTGGGAGATTTTTGAATAACGACAACAACAACAAAACATATTTTGGCAACTATTTTAATAGTCAAAACATCCTATTGTGTTAAAAATTTGTAAGCTTACAAAATATAAGATCGTTCTATCTCTTCTTCTTGACTGGCACGACAGCTCGATTACGAGACGAAGGCCTAGCTACCCGCAACCAACCGTGTTGTGCGTGTGAATGTTTTTTACAAGGTTGGAAGGGACCTTCGGTTTTATGCCGATTCCGAACGGCGAGTTGGGAGCTTTTTCATAGGCAATTTTACTCTCAGAGGTTTGCCATTTCCTGCTGAGAGGACAGCCGCCGAAAGAAAAATTGTTGTTTTCGGTGTTAATGCAACGGAGTCTTGAACCTGGGTTTGAGCGTCGCATTTAACTCGCTGCCCAACGCACTAGCCAGCTGAGCTACGGCGACTGCTCGTTCTATCTCGTTCTCACTTATTGCCATCACAATGAAATCCCCCCAAAAATGGCACTTTTTGGTTAATACATTTGTAATATGTTTTGTTTTTGTTGCTAAGCCGAAGATGAATAAAAAAAATTAGGCTGCATTAAACGAAATTATATATATTTTTATGTCTTTATGAGAAGTTTAATTTATATAAAATTCATATTTATTTATGTTTAAATTTAAATTAAATTTTTGGAGATTTTTTTAACTTTTAGGAGGAAATTTCAGAGATTTGGAGATTTTTTTAATGTTTAGGAGGAAATTTCAGTATTTTTTAAGATTTGGGAGAGAGTCATTTCAGGTATCTGGCAACACTGGGTCAGATAAGGACTGGACAGTAGCATCTTTAGGAAAGGTTAGGTAAGACAGGCGGCTTGCAGGTACACTCGGAGGTCTCAAAGGCCCATTGTGATGTCCATAGCTGAGGCAGTGTTCATGATCGAGGGGAGCTATGCGCTCATTTTTAGAGCTCAATGCTACACTTCAAGCGATTAAATGACGTCCCAGGCCCAGAAGCTATTTATTGTTGTTTATTGTTCATTGAAGAAATCCTTCATCTTCAATCATCAATTTAACAATCGTTGGTTGCATTTGGAAGCGTTGAAAAGTGATTAACTCATGGTTTATTATTGACCAGGTTTCGCTGGATCCGTCTTCTTCTTCAATCATCAATTTGACAATCGTTGGTTGCATTCGGAAGCATTAAAATTTGCTTAACTTATGGTTTAACTTTGACCAGGTTTCGGTGGATCCTTCTTCTTCTTCAATTGTCAATTTGACAATCTTTGGATGCGTTTGGAAGCGTTAAGAAGTTTTTAACTTATGGTTTAACTTTGACCAGGTTTCGCTGGATCCCCGTCTTCTTCTTCAATCATCAATTTGACAATCGTTGGTTGCATTTGGAACCGTTAAAAAGTGATTAACTCATGATTTATTATTGACCAGGTTTCGCCGGATCCGTCTTCTCCTTCAATCATCAATTTGACAATCGTTGGTTGCAGTCGGAAGCATTAAAATTTGCTTAACTTATGGTTTAACTTTGACCAGGTTTCGGTGGATCCTTCTTCTTCTTCAATTGTCAATTTGACAATCTTTGGTTGCAATTGGAAGCGTTAAAAAGTGCCAAACTTATAGTTTAACTTTGACCAGGTTTCGCTGGATCCTTCTTCTTCTTCAATCTTCAATTTGACAAGCTTTGGTTGCATCTCAAAAAAGTTAAAAAGTGCTTAACTTATGGTTTAACTTTGACCAAGTTTCGCTGGATCCTTCTTCTTCTTCAAACTTCAATGTGATAAGCTTTGGTTGCATTTCTCAGCGTTAAAATGTGCTCAACTTATGGTTTAACTTGGACCAGGTTTCGCTGGATCCTTTTTCTTCATCGATCTTAAATTTGGCAAGCGTTGGTCGCATTTGGAAGCGTTAGAAAGTGCTTAACTTTGACCCTGTTTCGCTGGAATTACTACGTAAGTGTTTCATTGCTCGCTTCCTAATCGCCAAGCGAAGATATGCCGGCTTGCAGTAGAGCACACAGATTTTTATTTGGCGCTCGATTCCATTTGAAACCATATTCTGCACCAGCGATTCTTGTATTTTGGGTTTGGGGGTTCAAACCTCCCCTGTGCACCTGTGCCACTGCGTGCTTGACACTCAATTTGACAAATCGCAATGGTGCATCGATAGCTTCAATTGCCAGCACCAACTCTGCATAGGTCAATATTCCATAAACCTTTCTGTCAGCTTCCACTAACCGACAGTTTCTCGGTAGTTCCGCCTATTTTTCCTGTTATCATTTCGTTCGATCCAGTGTTCCGGCGAAATTGTATTTTCTCACCAACACCTGTAATTTTCGACAATGACATTCACAAATGTGCAAACACACCCGAACCGAAACAATGCCCAACACATGCACAACAACAACAACTGTGACGTTTGCAGCTGAGCAAGCTGACCAGTGCAACTGCGCTGCTACCTAACGGAGCGCGAACGACTGGAAACTACGCGCCACAAGTGCAAAGTGCACGACCCGGCGCAACTCGTCGTGGGCGTTGGTTCTCACGCAGCTCGTTTGAGAAAATCCCATGTTGTGTTTTGGGCAAAGGTCGCTACGAAGGGTTTTCCGCCGCGCACAGGTAGCAGCCATCCACCTGTAGCTGCAGTGGCCGTCAACAATTGACATCCGGGCGGGCCACTCTACGAATATGAATTGGTGATGTGTTGCACGTGTGCAAATTGCCATCATCAACAACAACAATAAGCGATCAACAGAAAAAACTGGCCAATAATTAGACGAGCGAAATGTTTATTGTTTTGTGCTCCGTGCAGCTGAGGCGATCGGCGAATCAGCGATCGGCGACTCACTCGCTCACATCAGCTCACTCGCGAACATTGGAACTGTAGCTGTGGCCACCGACGACTGTGTTGTCTGTGTGTAGCTTCGGTGCGATTGTTAATTTGTTGTTGTTGATGTTGATGTTGCTGTTGTTGTTGTTGTTGTGACCATTGGTCGTTGTTGTCTGAACGGTTGGCGCTTGAGTGGCGTAAAAACTTCATCGTCGCAAACCAGTTGAAAGTGTAAAAATCGAATCTCGCATTCTAAGTGGCGTCGATCGTGCGCGAAATCTTTTTCATCTTCGGCTTCGTTTGCTTTATTGCTAAACGCAATAATACCTATTGTTGTTGTTGTTGCCATTGTCGTTATTGATATTGTCATTGACGTGTTGGCGCACAGCTGGACAGTGTTGAGCCAGTTTTTGAGCTGCGTTGATTTTGGCCAACGTAATTGTTGTTGCTGTTCATGTTGTTTGATTTTGGTCGACAACTATTTTGCTGTTTTGTCGCTGCTGTCTGATTGCATAAATTAAGTGCGCAATCGCACATTGGCAATGACAATAAACGCATCAATTAAGGTGGTTGCTGCCATTGTAGTTGTTGTTGTAGCTATTGCACTTGCACTTGATTGTTGGATGAATTGGTTGCTCGACAGATCGAAACTTGAGTGTCAGGTATTCGTTGCCGTTACCGTTGCGGCAACTAATTGCATTATTATTGTTGTTGGTGTTGTTGTTGTTGATTGACTACTTGTTGTTGTTGGTTTTGTTGCTATTGTGATCGCACTAAAATGCTTGCGAAATGACTTTAATTGCGCCACTCGGTCAGCCGGTCGACGGCGCCTCGTCTCGTCTCGATCTCTCGCCGTCGTCGTCGTCGCTCTCACTCTTGCGCCATTCGCGGCATTCGTGCAAATTTTTTCACACTAATGATCAATTTCGGTTGCATTTGCCGGTATGTCGGTGCACGCCGACTGACATTCCATTGTCGTCGCCCAGCTGTAAACTGTTGTAAACTGCTGTTTTGTTGTTTCTTATTTTTTTCGCGTGGTTTGTGTAATTTTTATTTGGCTGCTGATTTTGCTGCTTTTCTTCAGCTTTTGGCGAGCAAATGTCAATTTGCTGAATGCTGCGCCCCTGATCGGGCAGGGCGCGCACCTGTGATCTATGCAATTGTTGTTGTTGTTATGGTTGGTGTGCATTGTGTGTGCAGTTTAGGTTTGTGCCGCTGCTGCGCAATTCGTTGTTGCCAATTCGAATTGCCAACTTGTTGGGCCGTTAATTGTTTGTCAAAATGTTGTGACTCGACGTGATTTCTTGTGTGCAATTAGCTGCTTTGTGTCTGTGGTTAATTTCGGCTTGTTAAATTCGCTATTTAAATGCAAATAATTCGAGTGGGTGTTGGTGCTGGCTGGGTGAGTTTTTGTGGTAGAGAGCAATTAAAAAGGATTTTCAGTTTGAACCCGGAATGAATGCAAAATATTTTCATAGTAGATTTTCATAGTTGTTAATATTAGACATAATAAAGAGTTCGAAGTGCAATAAAAGCACAAAAAGTGAGAAGGGTTATTATTAAAATAGGAAATAAAAAGTTGCGCTTGAGTTAGGTCAACAATATTAATTGAAGATTAAAGTACATGCAATGTATTTATTACTTTTTTCAATAACGTAGTTAACCGTAGATACGTTGGGTTCATTTTCAACCAAATTATTGTTTACTTCTGATATTTTTAAATTTGTTATAATTTTTAAGTGTTTTTTCATTACTTTCTTACTTGGATATTATCTATCGAAATCAAACCGTTTTGTATTTAAAAAACTAAGTCCGCTTTGTTGCATTTGTTTTAATTTGTGTGTGTCATTTTGACCCTTTCGCTACAAATTTTTACTGGGGAAAGTTAGAATTATAAATTTTACGTTTTAGGCTTCTATGTGGTTGTATTAGTAACTTTCCATTAACAATTGTTTTTTTTTACTCGGACCCTGTATTTGAGAGTACAACAAGTATAACGCATAACTTCAGCCAAAATTAAAACAAACATTTTTTCAAATGAAAAAAACGTCAAATTAAAAAGTTTTCTGCTTCTTCTTCCTTTACTATGTCAAGATATACCATTAAAAACACGTGTATACTTCTCTTCTTTAAACTTAAATATTCAGTTTATTAATTTCGTATTTTGCCTAAAACTTCACACTATTCTAAGGACCAACAAAAAAGTGTATTTTTGCAACAATAGAGGATGCAGACGTCCACAAAATAGCATGTTGCCATATGGCAACAAAATAGCGAAAGGGTTAATAATGGTTAAATAAAATCAAAAATTGACTTTGTATTTTTCCATAAATATTAAGTAATTTTTCTGTAATTAAAAAATATTGATACGAAATTTATTTAATCCGTTTTAAGCCAAACTTGTCCAAAAGTAAACTATGATAACTCTGGAACTCTAACAAATTGGAGTGGCGAAATGTCGAGTACACACTTCTTAAATAAGTGTTTCATGATTTAAATATCAAAAAGTATTATCAAAACATAATGTAAAATTCGGGGTCGAAGGCGTTAAATAGTTTCGCTATCTCTTTCACAGCAATCGTTTCGATTGGTTCAATTTGGTTTGACTCTTCGTAGTAGTTTGCAGATTTTATGGATTTTAGGAAATGTCCGAGGGAATATTCGGTTTAGGTTTTGGCCCAAATAAGTGTTTCGGTTTCAGTTTCGGCCAAAAAATGACTGAACTGCCGAAACCGAAACTTTCGACACTCTTTTACATTTTGTTGTGTACCGAGTAAGAAGCGATGGAGTGATGAGAAGAAGAATTTAGATGCAACCAATGTGAATAAACTTCTTGTTTCAGAATAAAATATTAAACTATTTAATTTTGAATATTAGCGAGTAAGGTACGAGAGGTTGATTTGTTTATGTTTATGTTTTTAAAAAATTAATGAATTGTTTTCATTTGATTCTGATGCTTGATGTGGTGATTTTTATTTTAACTAGAAAGTTTCGGTTTCGGCCGAATATTAAAAAAAACCTAAATTCGGTTTCGGCTTAGGCCAAAAAAAGTGGTTTTGGTCGTACACTAATTTTAGGGAGTAAAGTTGGAACCTGTGATCTGGAGTCAAACCCATGGAACAGACAGAAGATGAAAATTAAAAGACAAAAATATGAAAACATGAAATATAAGGTATTTTTGTTTTTATTTAGAATTACATGAAACATAAAGAATTTGAATTCATTTGCATTAGATTTATAGAAAAGCTTCAAACATGACTGGAATACCTACTAAAAAAATAAAATAATAAGTTTAAAGATATTATTTTTGTCTTCATTGTTGTTGATCACATCGAGTGTGCTCGAATTCCCCCTCACAACCTTTTAAAAGACCATTCAAAGTGCCAAAAACCCAGCATTGGCAGCCACAACTGGCGTGATGGCCATTTCAAACCGCATTCAGTTCAATGCAAAGAAATTGTGTGTGTCTCACCATTAGGAGAAAACACTTCCTTATTAGCGCCACACATGTTGCAAGCGGTGCGCCGATGCATTGGCCGATATCGGACACCAGTCGGCGCGCTGATACCAGACACCGGTTACGCGGTGCGCTCGCAAAGCTGAAACATTTCCGTCGCACTGCTCCAGTTGCGTTTTTAATGCCGTCGCACAAGTGCTGCATGTGCCGTCTTCGACGTATATACATACATATGCACATATATACATATATACAAGTGCATATATAGAGCCAACAACGACCAATGCGGCGACGATTTCTCAAGCGCACCGCACATTTGGCCACCAGACACAGCTAACCGTAACTGTTACGCTTTCCAGTTTGCATTGTTGTTGTTGCGGGGTTTTTCTTCTCATTGTTGTACAATTTGCGGCAGCGTTGGTGTGTCGCACAGGTGCGTTGCAGGTGTTTCGCGCCGCCAACACCACCGCCACCACCACCATCACTGCTGCCACCAACAGCGCCAGCCAGTCAGCTAGTCGGCCAGTCAAGCAGCCAGCGCGCTCCGCTTGGCGTTGAAGCGTTTCACATACAATAACACTCGCCCGCCCACTCCGGCGCTCCATCGCTTTGCCGCCAACGTGCGCTCGCAATTCGTGTGAAAATCACAATTAAGTGCGGTTTTTATTCCATTTTTCATTTCGTCGCCGCCATCGCCATCACCAGCGCTGTTAGCCGCCAGCCGCCAGTCGACTGCTTTCCTTTCGCGCCGCACAAATTACCCACATTATGAGTCGTCGGCTTTAAATGCGATTTGCTCAAGTCGACGCGCCCCGCATTGACGTATGCGCCACTCGTCGCGTCTGCAAGCCGTCCCCGGCCTCGGCTGTGGCCATCGTCAGTCGCATTCGTTCGTAGCCGAGCCGAGTCATTCATTCATGCGAGCGCTCAGCGCTCAGCTCAGCTGTCAGCTGTACGGTTAGAAATGTCAGCTTGACAATTATTACATCAAATTTTCCGGCGCAGCTGCTGCAGCGGCTGCTTGCTTGCAAACAAACAACCAGTCAGCCAGCCAGCCGCACAGACAGACAGACAGACATACACAAATATGAATTTTACTTTTATGGTAATTCGAGTTGTTGCCTTTGTCTTTGCTGCGCTGTGTTGCAATTGCAGTTGGCCGCGTTTGGTATGCTAACTGGTTGCGTGAAGGAAGCCATAGGAAAAACGGTTTTCGCAATTCGCGACAATTGCCTGTAAATGAATATAGCATGTGGCTAATTATAACTGCAGGGCTTTTGGTGAAATGACAAACACTTGTGTGGGTTTGGAGAAGCGAATGGGGGGGAACTCTGGCCCAGACAGCTGCTGGCTGTGGGTGTGAAGTCAGCGTTAAGTGTGGTTTTATTCCACTTTGAAGGAGGGTTTTCTCTAAAGTGGTGTCAAAACGTGTACATATATGTGGTCATAACAATCTATTATCGAGTTATGAATATCCAATCAAGTGCGAATGCTTTGTGGGTTTGCATGCGACTTATTTTAATGGATTCTACCATGGAAGATCTTCCGTTTGAAGGCAAGTTAAAGAGTTGTAGGCTTGAATTCCAAAGTTGCCACACAGAAATATAGAAAATTCCCCATTCAAGAGATTTATGTCAGACTTCTGTAATACGACTTAGAAAATTAACCCTATAATGCCCAAGGAAGTCATATTGACTCCACTGAGACTCTTTTTTATTATTACTTACTTTTATCGCTTCGCTTTTTCAAACCAACTTTGTGATTCATACAACGCCAAATTGAATAAAAAAAATATTGTAAAAATTTGTATTGCCCAATTTTGAAGCATGATTTCAATACCTTCTTGTATATGAAAAATTGTGAATTTTTTTTAATTAATAATTTTTTTTTAATTATTAATTTTAATTATTAATAATTGAATTAATTTTAATTATTATTAATTGAATTAATAAATTATTTAAATTTTTAAAACTATTTATTAAATAAATTATTATTAATTAAAATTATTAATTAAAAAAATTATTCATTAAAAAAGTAGCACATTTTTTATATACAAAATAGTAGTGAAATTGTATTTTAAAATTGGGCAATAAAAATTCGTACAGTACTAAAAATTTTTGTATTAATATTATTTTTTTATTTTATTTTATTTATTAATTAATAATAATTAAAATTATACATTATTCATGTTTCAATGATATATTGATAAATTACGTTTCAAGTTGATCCATGTACTATTTGAAAGAAAATAATATGTGGCAACTCTACTGCCATTTCTTAAAACCAATTTGTCAATAATTGAAATTTCTTTCTAAGAAGCACAAATTTATTTCGCTGATAAGAGGAGTTTATCTGAATTGATTTGTAAAAAACTAAATTGTAATTTCATGCAAGTATTTATCTATATTTGCCGTATAAAAAGCAATAAATATATAAAAAAGCAATAAAATATTTATTAAAAAACAGTGTCAGACTAGAGACACCATTGCGTTCATTTTGACAGTTTTTCATTTTTAAATATCTGCATTTTCATTAGTATTTCTATCGGCTTTTACCTTGAGGACTTTTATTTTGTTATCGGGTTCTACAATTAGTTCTATAATTAGGGTTCTACAATTACATTTAGTCAAGTTCGATATGTACTTTTCGAGATATCAGCGGATATAAAATGTAGTCTTTGTAGGTATGGAAAACTTGCGGTTTTTCTGGCTGGCGTTAAATCAGTTTGGGTTAGCTGCACATTTCACTGGATTTAATGTTGTATGGAGATTCTTAATAATGGGTTCTGGATGCTCTGCAACCTCTCATTTTATGCGGTTTGGTGAACAAGTGCATGAGCCAAAAAATTGTGGGGCTACATGGCGTCGAATCGAGGTCAAAGTTCACAAAAATGCTGGGAAATTCGACAAATTTCTCCACAGCTGGTCAGAAGTTGCTCTTAGAGGGTTAAAATATATGAATGACCCCCACTAGTTTTCTCTACTGAACAATTCTTTCGAACATATTTTTACCGTATCTCCAACCCTTGATGGGGCTCCCATACAAACTGGTCGTTTTTATAAAATGGGCTCTCACTGCTCCCAGGTTTCCCCCAGATGTATCAAATGTATGACCCACACCAATTTATTTTCCCATTCGACAATGTCAGCTTAAAACGGGTTAAATAAATGTTGTGTCAATATTTTTTAATTAACAGTAACATTTTTGTAATTTGCTTTGAATTTACTTTTAAAAATATTAATTTGTTGGTGCCTACTTAAATTAAACCCATAAATCAATCGTAGCTTTTGCTATATGATGACAAATAGATGAAGTTACTCTTAGGCAATTTTGGGGTCGAAAGGGTTAAAGGCTTCAGTGCCACTAATGGTGTCAGTCACTATCAAAATCTCATCTCATCAAACTTGTATCTAAACAATTTTTTCTTCTCTAAAAATCTCCTAAAAAGTCAAGAACCTCCATCTAGAAGGAAATCTCCTGATCTGGCAACACTGCAACTAGCGTTGCGTTTTTTATTTTAAGGACACAGTCAGGCAGCTAAGAGTCTGTTAGATTCTCACATTAACGCTCTAAATTAACCAAAAAGGGGAAACCAGGGGAATTCCAGCTGAATACATTCCAGCACACAGATTCACCACTGAAACCATTGAAAGCAATAAATGAAATCGTCTAAGGTGCACACATATTGCTCGTCAAATTCGAATATTTCTTGGCAGTTGGCAAATAATTCAACATTTCACGGGCGCACTGACCGACCGCCAAGGTTGAATTACAACAACAACTGCAAACGTTGTGAGGATAACAACAATTGCAATAAAGTAGAAAATTGTCCCACCAGAACACACCACAAAGGATAACCACTTGAATGCGTTGCAATAACAATAACAACAACAACAGTAGCATCATCAGCAACTACCAGCACACATGCAACATTTACGCATTGCAGCGATTTCGTGGAACTTCTTCGCCACTGCTGTTGTTCAAGTACATTTCTCAGCTACACAGCAGTAGCGACAGCAACAAAAACAATAACAATGCTGGTTGCTGCTGTTGAGAAACAATTACAATGCCTCGAAACGAAAGAAAGACGCATTTCCTTTCAGGTGTGCCACAGCCTGGCCCAGACTAAGCGCATTCTCAACTTGTTTTGTTGTTGTTGCTTTTTCTTCTTGTAGAATTCTTTCCTTCGCTCAGTTTTTTGTGTGTTTGTCTTGTAGGTTTTTTCCACAATTTTTCTTGTATTTTTTACCTTCGTACTTTGCACTGGCAAATAGGTGCAGCTGAGCGGATTAAAATTACAACAACAACAGTAAATATTGTTAAAACAACAACAACAATGATCAGAGTTACAACGACAATAAGTGGCTGTGATTTCTGTTGCAATAAAATGCGACAAATGGAATTTTTCGAGTTGCGCCTCGATTTTCGTTTCATTTGCTTGTTTTTTATGGTTGTTGTTGTTGTTGATTGTTGTTGAATATTTTGGCTTTTACCCAAATGATATGACTGTTGATTTTGGTTCTTCCGCTGCCACTGCAGCCACTGTTGGGACCAGTGGCACTGGCAATGTTGCTGAATTTCTTGGTTGTTGCTTTTGTGGAAAGTGTTAAAATGTTATCACATACTTATTGTTGTTGCTATTGTTTTTGTTCCACAATATGGTTATAGTGTTATGATTATAATTGCGTTAACTTGGAAGTTGATTGTTGTTGGTTTGGCTTTATAACGAAAATTTGTTTCTTTCTGTTGCTTCTGTTGTTTCTTTAGTTTTTTGTCGTTTTATGTAATGTTTTTGTTATGTTTCTTCTATATTTTTTAAATTGTATCCACTTAGTTGACTATCCACAATATTTTGCTGAAATTTCAGTTCGGACGTCGGAAATGATCCAGAAAGTTCGTGATTTTATTGCAGAAGACCGCAAAGCTTCACTGAAAATGATGGAAGAGGCCTTAAGGGGGTCTTCTGCTTACGCGGATTGAAAAAATCGATATTTTTTTTTTTGCATTTTTTGAATATAGAGGATATAAGGAATACGTCTTATAAACGGTTTCGTGAAAAACACATCCCTTCTTGGGTTTTCGAAGCCGGAAACATAGCCGCCTCCAGCCGTTTCGAGCATTTCCGTTATCTTTAAACGCATTTTCCCGAAAATCACCTTTTTTATACTTTGTGGTATGACTTCTACAAGTAATTTTCATCGGATCTGACTAATTTTTTTTTTCACTTCTTCATAAAACAATTCTCTATGCTTCTCCGAGTACGATTTTTGAAATTTTGTTTTGTTCAATTTTTATGACCCTCAACAGGTCAAAAAACGTGGTTGAAAAAAATTTTAAAAATAAAAAAAATCGTACTCGGAGAAGCATAGAGAAGTGTTTTATGAAGAAGTGAAAAAAAAAATTAGTCAAATCCGATGAAAAATACTTGTAGAAGTCATACCACAAAGTATAAAAAAGGTGATTTTCGGGAAAATGCGTTTAAAGATAACGGAAATGCACACACATAAGGCATTTGTCATTTTTCAAGTTTAAACATGTGCAAAAATAATAAAAAAAAAATTTTTCAATTATCTTGTATAGTTTCCTTACAATTAATTTCCAAAAATAGACTAAAATTCCGGGCGCGTAAGCAGAAGACCCCCTTAAACATCAACAGAGAAACTATCCGACTCATTCTTTACGAGGATTTGTACAAAACAAAGGTCTGAGATTCAATCATTCTAGAGACATCGTTGCAGCCGCAGAAAATGATCCAAACTTCCTGTAAACATTGTTACGGGTAATGAAACATGGTGTTTCCAATACGATCCAGAAACCAAGCGTCAAAGTGCGGAATGGAAATCAAAAAACTCACCACAAGCCAAAAAAATACGAATAGTTCCATTAAAAATCAAAACAATGCTCATCACATTCTTCGATGGCAAAGAAATTATCCACAAAGAATTTGTTCCAACTAGTCAAACAGTTACTGCCGCATATTACCTCGAAGTTTTGAAGCGTTTGATGGCCAGAATACGTTGCATTCGAACAGAATACCGCGATCCAAAAAGTTGGTCTCTGTTGCACGATAATGCACCGAGTCACACAGCACTCATTGTTCGTTAATTTTTGGCTCAGAATCAGGTCTGTGTGTTGAATCATCCGCCGTATTCACCTGATTTGGCACCGTGCGACTTCTCTTTGTTCCCGAAACTGAAATTGAAGTTGAAAGGATGCTTTTTTGATGACATTCAGACCATAGGACGAGCTTCGACAAGGGCACTGGAGGAAAATCCGAAAAATGAGCTCGAACACGCGTTCGAGTCACAGTTAAATCGATGTAACAAGTGTATTGAATCAGGAGGAGAATTTCGAGTAAATATACCAACAAATTAGCAGATATCGTGTTTTTATTGTGTTTTCTAGAGGCAGTCTTAATACATAATTGTCGCACTGTGTATGTGATCGCTCGAACGAATAAATTTTATAGCTACTTAAACATTTAAATATTACATATTTTTCATTTACAAAGTTGTTCAAACTATTTTTTTATGCAAATCAATAAAATTTCAAGCCAAGAAATTGGTTTACTTCAATTTAGAAGATCTCCTAAAGTTGAAAAAATTACCGAACAAAAAAATTCTAAAATACCAAAAATATTGATTACTTTAGAAGAATTAAAAAAATCATTATTTCTGTATAAAGAATTTTCTATAGGTACATATAACGAAACGAGTTTCTGATCTTAAAAGTTGAAACATCAAATATTTTTCATTTACGAGGTTTTTCAAACAATTTCTTTTATGCAAATCAATAAAATTTCATACCAAAAAAAAAGTAAAACCCATTTAGGAGATCTCCGAAAGTTGAATATAAAAACCGAACCAAAAATACAGATTACTTAAGAAGAATAAAAAATTCATTATTTCTGTATTAACAATTTTCCAAATAACGTAATGAGTTTCTGATCTCTTGGAGATTAACTCTAAGAAAGCTTGTTTGTATATATTTTCTAAAGGTTATGGAATTTTTTTAAAGTAAATTTTTATAAAAATAAAAAAAATAAAATTCGTTTAATTATAAGTTATATTAAATATGTACTTTAAAAAATGTCATAACGTGTAGAAAATATATATAATTAATTAATTATAAAAAAAATTTAAACATTATTTAATAAATTAAAGTAACAAAAATATAAAATGTTCTATATTTTCCTATATTTCCTATATTTTCTTGTATTCCCTCATCTTAATTTCTATATTTCGTTGCTCATAATTTTCTTTTCTGCCTTTTGATTGCTACTTATTTCCTTCTCCTCTTACTTCTATCTGCTAATCTTTTATCTCACCTTCTACTTTATGTTTGTTCTTGTTGTGCATGCATCAATTGTTGTTGTTGGCATTATTGTTCTCCTTTTGCTTCATCTTCTGCTCCATGTTGCCGCATTTCTTCATGTCACTGATATATATAGGTTTTCATTTTTAAATTGTTGTTGCTGCCTTTTCTCAACTTGATGTCGTTGCAGTCTATTTTTTGGTTTCCACTGCCGCTGCATTGTCGCTACCGTCGCGCTGCGCCCATTTGCCAGTCAGCCCACTCATTCCAACAGCAGATAACAGCAGCTGCCGTCGCGGCCTTTGCTCTGCTTGTTGTTTCTTTGTGGCGCGCGTCTGGCCGAGCGGAAGACGCTTTGCTGTGCACTTGGGTGGGTGCCACCGGCTGCGGCAGTTAATGTGAAATAATGACGACAAATGAGTTTTTCGCTTCGTATCACAGTGCTCCTCTTAGGCCCCTCGCGCTGCCACTGAGCCAAAATACGCTTTCGTCGTTGCGCGCTGACAGTGGAAGCAGCAACTTCCGCACTACAGCGCGTCGTTTGTTGAGAGCGAATAAGAAATAAAGAAATTAAAAAGACTACAATTTCAAGCAAAGAAAAAAATTATTTTTAAATATTAATAATGGTCAAACTGAAATCGGCCGCACTGGAATTTATAGAAGACACGCCAACTTGGACCTCCCAGAAATATTTGTGCCCAGCGATTATATCTCAATTTTAAACTCATTTTCGAAGGCGCAACAACAACAACAACAAAGCCACAATATGCACAAAACCTGTGCTGCTTTGCATTCGATCTGTGGCTGTGGTCTTCGGGCCACTCCTGGCGCACCATTGTGTGTTGCCGCTGTTGGCGCGCGAAAAGCCGCAATCGTTGCCGGCACATCTTCGGCCGGCAACCAAAATCCGCAACACACCCAAAGCGCTGCAGCGCCTGCGCCCTTTTATGGCCGTTGCCAGTGTCGGTGTCCCAGTCGACAGTTGCCCACACACAAACAATCGCCGCCGCAGTCGCTGCCGCAGCGCTCGATGCGCGCAACGCATTATTTGTCCGCGCCTTGTTGTTATATTTTTGGGTTTCAGCAATTCCAAGAATACAGACGCTGCTTTCGCCGTTCTTATTCTTTTCAATTCGTTTGCTGCATTTTTGCCTTCAATTTTTTATTTTTTGCTTTATGCTTTCAGATTTCCTTTTGGCTGCTCGATTTTTGCGGCCAACGCAGCCACCGAAATAGCCGACCGACCGAACGCAAGTGTTCAGCAAAAATGCCTCAAACAAATCTCAGCGATGCGAAAAGGTATTCAACGGCACCAAAAACAATCCCAACAACAACCACAAGTAGCGGCAGAGTTTCTAAACGAGCACCGAAGTAAGCAAGCAGCCACAACAGCCAAGAACTCATTCAATGGAGCAGCTCGAAGAGTGCACGTGCAGCACACATTTTTTTGCTGCGCTGCTTTTTTAAGAAGATGCCACCACGCACACACACATACAAACACACAAACACACAAATATACATACACACTCAAATGCAGCGATCTGCGTTTACAGTCGAGTTGGCCGAAAGGATCTCACAATGAAATCGCTGCTGCGCCAAAGTGTTTGCCGCCAGATTGCCGTCGCTGATATCGGCAGCGCGCCCTTTTTGTGAGTCACGCCGGCGCATCGTTCGTCGTCTTTGGCCAGAACGGTTGCCGCTTCCCAGCCACTTGTTGCATTGTTTCGTTGCTTTCTTCAAACTCCGAGCATCGTTCTTACTGTATCTGCCACCGCTTCGTTTGGCCTTTGCGTTGGCATTTTTGGGCTTTGATGTTGATCGTAGTCGTCATTGTTGTTGTTGTATTTTGGGGGGTTTTGGTAATTTCATGATTTTTCGATTTGAATTTCAGATTGCGATTTTTAATGGCCACACCTGCATTGCTGCGCGCACGCTGTGCTGCCCAGTTTTGCTTGTTTATTTATTTATTTTTTCCTGTTCGGGCGAGTAAATTTCGAAATTGTTTAATTTAAAATTTGAGCTCGTTGCCCAGTTTGCAAACGTACAAAAATTCAATTTCATGCTTATTATTAATTGGGTACGCATCATTTGTGTGCACTTCAATGGGAATTCGCGCAGCATTTCGCATTCTGTGCAACAACTATGTGTTATCCATAAAATTATGAAATTATTACTTGCGCTGTCAGTCAAAGGGTGGCAAGTTCGAGGATTAGTTCAGAAAATTGCCATAAATAAAAGAAAATTTGAGTTGTCTAAAGACGTACAGACAGTGAAGACTTATTAAGTTCCAACTAATTGCATTCGACAGAGCATGGAATTCTGGTGTTAATTCTGTGATAGAACATAAATTTAATTGTGATTTTAATATTGGAATTATTGCTTAAATGAGCAGGAGCGGTTTGAAGGAAAAATTCTGCTAAAAAAAAATTATGTAAACATTTTTAGTTCTAGAGCTCGTTTGATTTTGAACATTTTTAGCTTAAAACGAGTTAAGTAAATTTTATGTCAATAGTTTTAAGTTACAGAAATAATATTTAATATTAATGGCAAAATACAAAATTATCACTTTTTGATTTATTTAACCTATATTAAAGAAACAGGGGTTTGATCAAACGCGCCCAATTCGTAGACTTCAATTAGAACACAAACTTTCCCTGATATGGCTGCAAATGATTGGAAATTATTTTGGGGTAACAGTAAAATTTTTGTAATTTGCTTTGAATTCTCTTCTAAAAATATAAATTTGTTGTTGCCTACTTAAATTTAATTTCATAAATCAGTCGTAGCTTTTGCTATGAGATGACAAATAGGTGAAGTTGCTCTCAGGCAGCTTTGGGGTCGAAAGGGTTAATGGTGGTGCCATCGATATGAGACTTAATGCATTAGAAATGTACATTTTTCACCGATTTTTAGTCAAACTTTCATGAAACTTGGTTCACTGGAAGCGAAGTTACCGCGTCTGAAGAGAAAGTATGTTTGTGTCATCGGTATTAATTTTTGTTTTAAAATTATTAAAATTTTTAACTGAAACATTTCAATTGAAGAGCCAAGTTTATGGTGTGATTGTTAATGCTGTGGCAGTGTGTCTGATTTAAAAACGATTGTCAGAACAAAATCAGCGTTCACCGGAGATTCCATCAAAATTGTGCAGTAATTCGTCATACAGTGGGTGCTCAAGCAATTAGCACGCGTCAAGCAATCAAACGCTTTTTATGTTTAAAACAAACTCTTAAAATTTTATTTTTTAAAAATTTTATAAAAAAAAAAATTATATAGAATTTTCATGAAAATTAAGTATGTTATCAGGTGTACAACTTTGCTTCCGCCGTTTTTTTCCAAAATTAAAAGCTTTATTGCGGAAAAGTGCTTACAGATGTATTATTCAAAGTATTGTCCGTCGCTAGCGACAACTTTCTCCCATCTTTCCGGCAATTTTCGGATCCCGGCTCGAAAAAAGGAGTCGTCTTTTGACGCTATCCATGAAGCAATCCATTTTTCCAATTCTTCGAAGGATTGAAAATGTTGATCTGCCAGGCCGTGTGCCATCGAACGGAATAGGTGGAAGTCAGAAGGGGCGACATCTGGGGAATACGGCGGGTGGGGCAAGACTTCCCATTTCAGCGTTTCCAGGTACTTTTTGACCACTTTTGCGACGTGAGGCCGAGCATTGTCGTGTTAGAGGATCATCGGAGGACATCGAAATCACCATTTTTAAAACGTTGAAACCACTCCCGACACGTTCTTTCACTCAGAGCAGCATCACCGTAAGTTTCTGAGAGCATTCGATGCGCTTCAGCTGCATTTTTTTTCGAATTGTAACAGAAAAGTAAAACTTCCCGCAAATGGCGAGAATTGGGCACATAAACGGACATTTTCGAGCGTGAATAATACGAAAACAAGAACAACTGTCACTGAAACGGCGATGACAATTCGTTAGGCACTGTCCACACTCACTTTAAAGGCATTACCATCTATGTATTTCAACCAGCCTCAGCCGGTACAGCCATCTATCGGAAAACGGCGGAAGGAAAGTTGTACACCTGATACAACCCAAAATCTCCTTGATCACGTGTCAATAAATCATTACTCTAACTTTATTGGTTCGAAAGTTATTAAAAAAAAGCGGAAGCTGCAATTCTAATGAAGTACAAAAATTCTAATTTATTTGAGAGTCAGTACAAATTTTAAATCATAAAAAGATACAAAATCACTGAAGCGAGAATAATGAAATTTTGACACGTGATCAAGGAGATTCGGGATTTTAACATACTTACTTTTCAAGAAAATGTGAGGGAAATTTTCAAGGATAAAAAGGATTAAAATTTACAAAGGACCTTTTCTATATCCTTTTTTTACAAATAGATAAAAACTCAATTTTATTTAAATTCTAGAGCCTTTCCTCTTTCATTTGATATACATATCGCCATATTCTAACGAGGTTAAGTATTTTTTATATTTTTTTTATTTTGTATCCCCTTCAAAATTTTGAAGTCCTTTTAAAAGGACAAAGGATGTAGAAATGAAAAACTGAGTACGCAGTATTACTATGTTTGGTCTCTAGTTTCACGCCCATATGGATTGTTTCCAGTGTGAACATTGTTTTTCATTTTTGTCGCACGGTGTTATCGATGGGTACTTGTGACTGATTTTTGGACTAAAAGTCCCATTTGAACCATCAAAGACTGCCCGTTTTCAGTCACCGTGCGACTTTCACCTTAAAAAAATGCATTTGGGTATTCAAAAAAAAAGCCATTGAGGTCGTAGAAGCCATTCAAAAGGGTTCTGACACGCCTCCTCCTTGGCTACGCCCCGGACAAGAAATATAGAACATTGTTCTATAGCTGGGAAGTTGTACTGCTTTTGCGAGTTCTAGACTGCTCAGAAACTTTACTATGTAATATTTAAAATGTAAGCTCGAGTTCACTCCAACCATTTCCAAGCGCCAACTAACTAAACAACTACTCATGAAAAGAATGAAAATAAAGGCGAACTACATTTGCCGCTTGTAATCTATGAAACACCCTGGCTACAATTAGATTTAAGACTCATGAAGCAACCGAGAAAATTATTGATTCTTCAGCAACAAAGTTCTCTCTCTCTGGCTGACAATCAAAGACAACGAACGCATCGGGAAAGCATAAGGATCGCGCGACATCCGAGAAATCAATTAACATCCGCAAATAAAATAGTTAAATTAACTAAACGTTCTTGGAGTACACTGCCTTATGAATTCTTTTTGTTACTTGCTCACAATCAAATATTGGAGGTTTATTAGGAAATCTAAGCAATTTTTGTAGTTGCTTACAAATTACAAATCTTTTGGAGCAATTTCATGTTAAATAAAGTGTCAGAAACTGCCACAGTAACCCAACTACCTGGAGACTACTTAGTACAGTACTTCACCTTACTTTGTGTTCGCCTGAACCCTCTGTGGTTTCAAGAATACATTTTTTGTTGGTCCTTAGAATAGTTAAAAGTTTTAGGAAAAATACGAAATTAATAAACTGAATATTTAAGCTTAGAGAAGAGAAATATACCTGTTTTTTTAATGGTATATCTTGACATAGTAAAGGAAGAAGAAGCAGAAAAATTAGATAACTTTCTAATTAGATGTTTTTTTAAATTTTGATAATTTTTTTTTTAATTTTGGCTGAAGTAGATAAATGAAGAAATAGTAAAATTTTTCGTTATGAGTAAAAAATTTTATGTTTAAGTAATTATTACAGCCACAACGATGTGGTTGCACTCATAGAAAAAAACTTTAAAATACAGGGTCCGAGTATAAAAATTAAAAAATTTCTTATGGAATGTTGCTAATACAACCACATAGACGCCTATGTACCCTAACATTTAAAATTTAAACTTTCTGCAGTAAAACTTGTAGCGAAAAATATTTTGTACGGTCGTCCTTCAGATATTTGGCGCTGCCATCCTTCCCTTCCCTTCTCCAGTGCGCTACTCTTCTATTTCATCTTTTACCTCGTCACTGACCTTAAGCCAAAGAACTACAAACTTGTTCGAACCGATGCATCGCGATGCTTCTAAAAATTTTTTTTATAGCTAACCTTGGGTTTGCAACAAACAATTTCGCTCTCTCCTTTTATTGATGCCACACAACTAACCCCTAACCCATGATCCCAGTTATAGCCAACAGACATTCTATCGCAGCTGCTTGGTTCTCGTAAATCCCACCCAAACAACAACAACAAAAACACAAAGCACCCACATTAGCCGCCAAGTTCATTGAACCGTTTCAGAATATTGCTGTGTGTCTCTCCACTCGCACTCGCACGCGCCCGCAGCTGCGCGCACTCGCATAACTACGCACCGCTTAAAGCGGCAACGTCCATTCAAGACAAATTACGATCCGTTCGATTGGCTCGATCGGTCGATAACGTGTGCGCAACAATTGCACGCCCAATTTACACAATTGAATTCCTGCGCAGTGCGGCGGCAGCGCTTAATAATGTCTTTGCGGCAAAAATTTGCCAGCCGCCAGCTGTCGCTGCCAACAATTGCAACTACAACACGCACACACTCGCACTCACACGCAGCCAAACGGTCAGCCGCCACACAAACTTCGACTTCGTCCGAGTCGTTTACATTTTGGCGGCTTCGCGCAACGTACTCGCCCGGCCGATATCATTCCAAGATCAATGAATCAATTAACGAAACGAATGAGACCGCCTTCCAGTTGGACGCTGGGCCCTCGGTCAGCCCACCAGGCCGCCTGCCGCCTGACTCTTGCTTGCGGCCCACACCAATTGTGCGGCACTTTGGACTGCACGTTGTGGTTGTTGTTGTCATTTGCGCTTGTGCACAGCATTTGTTGTGCTTGTGCTATTGGTGTTGTTGTTGTTTTTGTTGTGGCGCATGTTCGGCCGGTTGCACTGGAGGTGTGGGATGGTATTTATCAACGTCAGTTTAGATTTGAAAACTTTTCGGTTCTACTTGGCGGCGGTCTAAGGTTTCGGGTTTCGGGTTTCAGTTGCACGCAAACGACTGACCGCTTAACTGCTAAACGCTAAAAAAAAACAAAATGAGAAAAATACAACAACAATGCACTTTTGTTTACGAAGCATGCAATTTGCATTGCATTTGCAATTTAATCGAAATACAAAATTCTGGCTGGTCGAGCGCAACGAAAGAACACCCAAATGCAAAAAACAACAACAACAACAATAAAATTAACAAAAAAACAGCAACAGCGGCAACATGCAAACTGCAATTTGTTTAGTATCAATCATTTTTATGCTTTGGTGGCTTTTTACTGTTGTTGGTGTTATAGTCTTTTGTTTTTTGTTTTTTGTTTTTGCTCCATAGCCGGCCGGCGCTAACCGAAACGTCTTGGAGTTTTGCCGTTGCGCCGTCGCATTAGTCAACGCCTGTAATTGTTGCCGTAAACAATTTAATTGTCAGCTGCAACACTCGCCGCCGACTGCCGTTCAGCGGCGGCCGACTGTACTTGGTGGCGGGCCGCAGCAGCAGCAACAGCAGCCGGCTGCCAGCTACTTGTCTAATGGTGTGCAAACAAAAATTGTAATTTCAATTAAATCTTGACACTCATTGTCTGACAAATTCTTATCGCACGAAGATCTAAAGTGCTCGCGCGCGGCGCTGCTGTTCTGCGCGCTCGTTGGCTCGTTTCGTTTCGTTTTGTTGCGCCGTCATCGTTGCGACAGCGGCCGCAGCAGCCGCAGTAGCCGAAGCTAATTTCCTAAGCATAAACAACGGTCATAAACAATTTTCGCCATAAAATGATTACAGAATATATTGCAAAATGTTATATCCACTTGCGGATTAATTGCGATTGTATAATTTTTCACCAATTTATGACACAGTGGATGCTGCGGCGCAACATTTGTCACGGATTTTTTTGGGCATTGACGTGAGCGACGATTTTGTGACAGTTATTTATGCTTGAATGACTAACGAAGTTGTTTAGTGTGATATACCTACATATATATTTAGTTATATAGATATGATAGGTGATTGAAGTCAGTCTAAGCGTTTCACTCGGTAAACATTTCTGACCACTTTTGTAGAGCGAACTTTGATCGCCAGTATGGACGTTGTTGTTAACTTTAAAAACCATTCAAGCTGAAAAAAAATTGATGATAGTGTGATGGATTTATGATTAATTTAACCGTAGACCTACGTTAAAAAAGGGTCGAAAACGACCCAGATTAAAATCACACACACAAATTATAAAAAATGCTAAGCCAGCTTAGTTTTTAAAATATAAAACGATTTGGTTTCGATAGATTTTATCCAAGTAAGACAGTCATGGAAAACAGCTAAAATAATAACAAATAAAAAAAATATTAGAAGTACAAAAAAAAAAATTTGGTCGAAAACGACCCCTACGTAGGTCTACGGTTAAGAGGTAGCAGCGGCTTTGTCAAAACCAAAGGAAAATCGTATATTGTTGAACGAAATCTTATGTTCATTGTGCCACCAAATAGCTAAAAGAAGCAGTAACGTTGAATTTTGAATCTACGTGAGAAGGTCCTTCAACGTCAGGCACCATTGGTGACCATAGAATGATCTGAAATAAAGATTCTTAACGTGCAAAGCTGTTGCTGTGCAATGAACCTCAATCAAATGTTAGTCCAAAAACTGATAAAATGGTAGAATCTGCATCAATATAATTTATTGCTTACAAAATTTCATAACAGTAGAGCACGAACAGCAAATATGCAATACTAGCTTGAAGTCAATGGGCCGTTTGTTGACCCCGTTAGCTTTGTATGAAATAATACTTGTCGAATTATTTCTCATTAAAAGTTCTTTCATCATATTTTAAATCAATAGACCTCTTAACACCGATTTTGATTTTCGAAAACATTAAAAACATGTGTCTAATTATTTTCGATTTCATTTCGAGGCCCATTAAATCATAATTTTTCACAGTTAGGTAGGGAAGGGTGTGTGCGGCAGGACCAAACTTCCACTCGGAGGCTAAAATGGCCCATTGTCTCTTCTTATGGTTTCCCTTCTTATGGTTTTCTGGAGCTAACCAACAGTCTCAGAGTTACTCTTAACAAACTCTTAACCCGTCGTTGACCACGTTGACCAGATTTCTATTTTTGAAAAATCAAACCACATATCGAATTACTTCACATGTTTAGTGCTTTTAATAAGTTTGAACTTAAAGGACCCATTAAATTTTTCTTCTTCATACAAACTGTTGACCCATTTTTGACCGACAAACTGTTAACATTGTTGTTGTCGAAAAAGTGAAAAATATGTGTTGAATAATTTTTCACTAAGAGTACCTTCACCAAGTTTAAAGTAAAAACCCCCATTAAATCATGTTTCTCCATAGAAACTTTTTACCCTTTGTTTAACAATTTACATAAGTTTTGATTTTTACAAAAGACAGTTGTTTAATAATTTTTTATTTCAATTGGTGTTTAAATTTTTTAAGTCAATTGGCTTATCGGTTCATGCTTTTCTTGTAGTCTTCCCGTATGCAAACCTTAACCCTTTCGCTATTTTGTTGCCATATGGCAAATGCTACTTTGTGGACGTCTGAACCCTCTATGGTTCCAGGAATACATTTTTTTATTGGTCCTTCGAATAGTTTAAAGTTTTAGGAAAAATACGAAATTAATAAACTGAATATTAAAGTTAAAAGAAGAGAAGTATACACGTGTTTTTAATGGTATATCTTGACAAAGGACTTTGGGACTTTTAACTTTTTAGTTTGAAGTTTTCTTTCAATTTGGATACTTTTTTTACTTTTTTTTTTAATTTTGGCTGAAGTAAATGAAGAAATTTTCAAATTTTCGTTATGCGTAAAAAGTTGTATGTTTAAGTTATTATTACAGCCACATCGAAATGGTTGCTCTCATAGAAAAACAATCTAAAATACAGGGTCCGAGTATAAAACTTAAAAAATTTCTTATGGAATGTTGATAATAAGACCTAAATCGTAAAATGTTAAATTTTAACCTTCCCCAGTAAAAATCTGTAGCGAAAGGGTTAACCCAAAAGGGAAATTTTGATTTTCGAAAAATTTCAAAATACGTGTCAAAGTATTTTTGATTTCGAGTATTTTCACCAAATCTTAAATCAAAAGGCCCATTGAATCATGTTTCTTCATAGAACACCTTAACCCATATTTTGTCCCTTTAGACCCCGAATTTCAGAAAATCCGGTTTGTTTGGAAATCCGTGGCTTTGGCTTAGTCAGTCAGTCAGGACAAAGAACTATATGTATATAGACAGATATAGTAAATATATATATGGAAGAAAACATGTATTTAAAATCGTAAAATCGTGTATTATCTACACAAAATATATACTTTTTATTCAATTATAAACAATAAAATAATAAATAAAAATAATATTTAATATTTTTCAAATAAATAAAATATAGTATAAGAGTAAATTTAAAAAATTGAATAACAAAATATTAGAAAAATTTAATAATTAAAATTTAAAAATAAATAAATTATGTATCTATATATAAAAAACACTTAACAACTCACCGAAAAATCACACGCAGTGGCATTTTTCAGTCTAAACATTTCACGCCGAACAAAAGCACAAAATTAGCCATGGCAACCCTAACAATGGAACAACATTTGCAACATGTAACATTGCTGCGCTTTCGAATGAACACTTACAGCTGCATTTGTGGTGGGAAAAGCCGCGAGGAGGGGGGAGGGGAAATTGTAATTTTAACAATGCCATTGAGGCGCGCTTGTCCGTGCCGCTGTGGCAATCACAGCAATGACGCACGAGCGCCAGTCGCGCAATTACACGACCCGCGCAGTTGCCACGCTGCGGCAGCTATGCAATACCGGCAACAACAACAACAATAATGGCAAAATAACGGCTGCAACAATTTGACTTTCAATCAGCTTTCAACAATACAATGACAACAGCAACAACAACAACAAACGGCAGCAGCAAACAGCAGCCGGCAAGCGGCGGCATCAGCTGTGCACATGTGCGGCGCATGTGCAACAAGACACACAACACACACATGCAGCCGGCAATTGACTTCCGACTGAGCAAAATTATATATATGCACACAGTGTACGTTTGTGTGTGTGTGTATGTGTGTGGTTCGGTTATCTGTTGGAGCCTGTCAGCGCACAATGAATGCATTCGATCAAATGTCAATTTGCGGAACAAAAGGCGCGCGGCTCCCAATTTTCACACACACACACACGCACACTGACTCACGTTGCAGTCGCAGTTGTTGGCGTTGCTGCAATATTGCGGCGGCATTTTATTCGCCTTGTTCGTGGCCCGCTTAGGTGGCGCTTGCCGCTGTCAATGACCGCCGCGTCGCGTTGCAAAACGATCGCGCGCGATAAAAGTTGTCGCATGAGTGGAAAATTGCCAAGAACGACAACAACGTTCGTTGACAAATTCAGTCGTCGTTGTGGCTGTCAGCGAAAATGAGGCGGTGAAATTTGAGATTTTGATAATTTCGCCGCGTCATGCGAGCGCGCAAAAATTTGATGAATGGCCGATAGCGATGAGCGTTGCGGTAAAAAGAAGTCAAAACGACAAAATAACAAAATGTAAAGACAAACAGCACTCACTGTTGCACATGTGTGTGTGTGTGTGTGTGTTCGCGGATCGGCACAGCGAAATGCTAAGGAATTGTTTTTGGTATGTGTGTCACCTTAAATGCCGCCGACACATAAATTTCCTGAAGGCCCACTCAGCACACAAATGACAATTCCCGCTTTTTTCATATTGCCGCTTGTTGCATGTTTTGTCGTCGTTTGCTGCTCTGATCGCTGTTGTTGTTGTTTTCAGTGTTTTGGCGAATTGTTAATAAAAAATTTATTGCATTGACATTTAAAAGACATTTGATTTAGAGTCTCTGTGTGCTTTTCGGTCTGTTTGACAAACGCGCTGAAAAATTATTAACATGGAAACCTAACCAATGCAGCACTGCAGCCTACAAAGCGATTCGCATCCGCCAGTTGAGTTGGGTCGTGTGCGCTGCTGCAGCAAAGGAAGCGAAAGGAATGGAATGGAAGAATTTATGGCCATCGCAGTTGGACTGAGTGAAGCTTTGCAGTTTTTTTTTAGCAGCTGAAAAAAACCTTGGTTGGCGGAACTGTTGACTGTTTCATCACTGGATTACTCGAGTTAAAGATTTCCATACATTTCGATGTTCACAAGTTTGACTCACAGAAAAACTTAAACAAAGTCCTCCTGTAAGTGCTGTCACAATAAAATATATAAAAAAAATACATGAAGCTTACATACTTAACTGGCCCTGGCTACCCGGGTACGGACTGCCGGTAAAGTTCTCTCCAGTCATATCCATTTGGCCACATCAAGAGTTGAGAGGGCGTCCTCAACTCGGTCCTTCCACCGGAGACACAGTCTCCCTCTTCGCTGTCGCTCTCCAACTACTGTCGATCAGTGTTGCCAGATACCTGAAATGACGTTCTCTTAAATCTTAAAAAATACTGAAATTTCCTCAAAAAAGTTACAAAAATCTCCAAAATTGTTTTTCGATGTCACAGTAATAAGTGAGAACGAGATAGAGCGAGCTTACATTTTGTAAGCTTTGACTATTAAACTCGCTGCCAAAATATGTTTTGTTGCCAGTGTTCCCAACACATCATGCTTCGTTATCCAAAAATATCCCAAAAATCCACTAAGGATCCAAAAAATCCCCTAATATAAAATAGAAATCTCCTAAACAATTCTTCTTCCTAAAAATTCTTCTAAAAAATGGAGAGCTCTCACCAATCTGAACTAAAAAAAATACTTATAAATTTGCAGTTAACAAAAAGAAACTTCTCATAGAGATTTTATAGGATAGATTAATGCACCATCGGTTTTTTTTTGGGCTGCTGTCTGTGTAGCATTTCCTATGCGACTGCTCGGCGTTTGGAATCTTACCCCCAGATAACAGTGCGTTTGGTGATCTGGCCATAGATAGGTAGGTTTTGAATCACCAAAGAACAGTTTTTTATTTTTTAATGAAAAATGGTTCTATAAATACGATTTCATCATCCTTAATGATATTGAAACTATCCATATTCTATAGAAAGAAGTATGTATTAAATTTTAATTTTTTTATTTTTTATATCTTAAAGTAATAAAGTTAGAGGGACGAAATTCAGGGATGTGCTAGAGTACATATTAGCCCTTAAGATATATTAAAAAAAAAAAAAACTATTGAAAATTTCAAAGGATATTCAAGAATAAAGTTTTAAAAGGCCATTTTTAATTTCGTCCTTTTGCACTGAAACATTAAATTTTCTAACATTCTAAGGATTTTTCTGTTGAAAATGTCCAGGGATATTCAAGGATAAAGTTTTAAAAGGACATTTTCAATTTCGTCCTTTTGCACCCAAACATTAACTTTTCTAAGATTCTAAGGATTTTTCTCTTATTAATCTATAATGCGCTCAATTTTTATATAATTTTTTGAAATAAACATATCCTTGAAATTTCAAAGTTCGTCAAAAAACCGACGTCAGAGAGAAAAAGTAAAAGCTTAGTTTGACTACATTTGGCCCCTAGTTTCACGAGTATATAGATTTGTTCGTGTGCAAAATTTGTTGTCACACGGTGTTATCTGGGAATAGATAGGAAAGTTTTGTATCACCAAAGAACATTGCCAGATTAATTCGAATTTAAGTTTGGTTTTAATCGCTACCAAACACTGAATAGAAGGGAACTGGTCACTTTCTTTTCGGGCATTAAAATGGATCTCCTTACAGTGTCCTCCAAGTGTACTAGTCGAACAATTGGCAAGCCACCTGTCTTACATACCTAAGACACCAAGATGGTCCCGGCAGCAGACATACGGGCTTTCATTAGGAAAGCTGTAATCTTGCTGTTTTCAAAATACGTAGGAAGACACAAAAGATCTCTTAGTTCGCAGTGTCGGACATATGGTCCTCCCAACTCACCATATTCATTCATTCAAACCTAATAACACTCCTTCTAAAAAATAAATTCCTCCTAAATTCCTTCTATAAGCCTTCTTTTGCTCGTTTAAGGTCTGAATGGGCATCTATAACAACTTAACTTGTGATGTAAGGATATCTTAGGAACTCTAGAACAAACTTGTGTGGACGTTAAGGTCTGTAAAGGCTGTCATCTAGATGTATCAAGATGCCCAGATCTTCTATACAAAAAGCTAAATCCCACTTGACTTTGACAACTCTGTGTCATTGAAAAGTGTTCAAAAGAAAACAAATTAATATTACTGTCTCTCCAGATCAGAGAGACTCTTTGGTGTCTTTAACCCTTTCTACCCCGAATTTTACTCTGTGTCTCGATATTACTTTTGGTATATAATCATGAAACATTTGCCTTTGAAGTCGCCGCGCCTCATTGTTAGTTTACTTTTGAACATTTTTAGCTTAAAACGGGTTAAATATATTTTTTATCAATATTTCTTAATTACAGAAAAACTATTAAATATTTATGGAATAATACAAAACTAACACTTTTTGATTTTATTTAACCATTATTAAAAAAAGTGGGTTTAGATAAAACACGCTCAACTCGTAGACTTAAACAAGAACACAAACTTTCCTGATATCGCTGAAAATCATTAGAAATTATTTTGGGGATAACAGTAAAATTTTTGTAATTTGCCTTGAATTCACTTCTAAAGTTAATAATTTGTTGTTGCCTACTTAAATTAAGCCCATAAATCAATCGTAGCTTTTGCTATAAGATGACAAAAAGGTGAATTTGCTCTTAGGAACTTTAGGGTTGAAAGGGTTAAAATCTTTTCGGATTTGGATTTCGGAACTGCTGAAATTCGAACTTGTATCTTTTGTTTGATGCAATTTTTGATTGGATTGTTGACAATCTTCTGAAAATAATCTTTGCAAAAGATGAACTGATAGTTCTAAATACTTTTTTCTGAATGACCTTATCACCTTCCGTCGGCCCAATTAAATATCAATTGTTTTTTGTAGGAAAAAATTATTAAATAATTTACATATTTTGTACTTTAAAATCGATTTCAGCAAACACTTTTAGCCAACCTGTGATTTGCATTTTTCATAATCCAGCAGCTGTCGCATTGTCAAATGTCAAATCAGCCAGCAAAGCACACGCAATTCTTTGCTTGTTAGTGATCACACGAAAAAAACAACAATTTACAGTGAACCTCTCTAGCGTTGCCACACTTGGACGCGTAGTGCGGCGGCCAATTAACAGCGACCTTCTTTATGATCCCGTACACACACACACATGCAAAACGGCCAACAACAGCAATTTCAATAAAAGCAACAACGCGTATTAGCGTTGCAATTGCTGCGCCGGCCGGCTGCGGGATCAAAAGGTTGAGCTGCTGTCAAAGCGCTGCTTAAGCTTTTAAGCGGCTTAAAAGTGTTCGGACGCGCCAAAAGACGTCCGACAGAAACAGAAAAACACGCGTAAGCTGCACGCGGATGTGCAGCGGGCGCTGGAAGTGGAAGTGTCGGCCAGTTGGGCGCTCATGTGGCGTTTATGGCGGCGAGCGACGGCCAACGATCCTCGTTAAAATGCACGAAAATTGCAATTTACGACGACAATAAACACACGTCGTGTATTTGTTATTGTTATTGACGGTGCTGCCGCTGCTGGCTGCTGTGATTATTGTTGTAGTTGCTGTTTTGTTGCCGACTGGCGTTGAAGCATTTAAAAGCGTATATATTAAATATTTCGCGCTGCGTTTTCCACATTTATTTCTCATTTTCCTTTTGGCCGTTTCGCGTTTATTATGATTGCATATTTTTATTGCTGCCTAATTATATTGGCAACACACGCACTCAAACATGCGCGCTCGAATTAGTGTGTGTGAGTGTATATATATGTGTGTGTGTACGTGTGCTCGTATGATCGCGAGGTGCGATCTTATCCGTGTAAATTGCATGCAAACACCAACGAAATTTGCCAACGACGGCAACCAAAGCAAAATTTATTGACAGCGCATACGCTGAGCGGGCGTGCGGCTGCTGTTCGCTGCAGTTGGTTGCAATTGGCAAAAAAGTCAGCAACAAGCAGCTGGAAAATTTGGTGGCATGAAAATTTGCCAGCAATAAAGAATTTGTTGTCTATTCTTTATAACCGAAAGGCCGCAACACACGCGCTGGCAGCGGTGGGAGGCGGCGTTCGCGTTCGCGTTCGGCCAGTGGAAGCGGCACATTGTTGATTTTGTTGTATTTATGGACAATGCGGCGCTGCAGGTGCGTAGTTAAAGGACTTTGCAAGACTTTAGACTAAGGGCATTGTTGTTGTTGTAATGTCTTTTGACCCCATCTGTTTGTTGTGTGCGCTCCTGCTTCACTGCCGCCGGATATGCAGCGCCACGAATCGCGTCTGGCGCAGCCGCCGTCAGCTTGTATGCAATAATAAATAAATATTTGACTTGAAGCGCAATGAATATGGCCGCTTATTATTTTAGCCGCTGTGCTTTATTGTGGCTGCTGCGCTGTTTTTCTCGTAAATATTCTTTATTGTGATGCGGATTTGTGCGGCGTTTTAATGAGGTGGCACTTTTATGCCGAACGCTAATGAATTTTTTATTGAGCCGCCCGCAGCGTCTGCGGCCAGTCAGCCGTCACAGCGGCGCTGCGTGATCGATTCGGGCGCTGCGGAAAATTTTAATTACTGAGGCCCAGACGCAGCCATAACAACTCAATTTGACAACGAATCAGCAGCAGCAGGACCAACTGGAGCGCACAATCAATCAGCCGCTGGCTGGCCCGTCCGGTCACGCCGTCTGTTAGTCAGTCAGTTTGCAAATAAATCACCGATTAAACGGCCAACAGTCGCAATAAATTAATTTCTGCAGCATGTGGCATGCAACCTTAAGCCGCCCACATGGTGCACGTCGCGGCTGCACCGTCACACCCTTCGCTGACCTAGGCAGCTGGCAAAGGTGCGCTCACAAGTCGCGCGCGCGCATGCGCAAAATGCAAATCCATTTGCCGCCTACGCCCACGTGTGGATTCGCCAACTGTTGCCGTCTCATGATCTCATTGCTGATCGCTGCAATTATGCTTGGCCGCACAGATCGGCGCCGACTCCGATTTCGTTGCGCCAGCTTGTTTGGGTGCAGGCGCACGCTCGCGTCCAGCATTTGACAATTGACGAAATTCCAGCTGAAATGCAAATGTCGCCGCCGAAATGATCTGTGCGACAACCGATCGCAGCGCCGCCGCTCAGCTGCGCCCTATAATGTCAACGCCCTGTTCGGCCCCAGCATCGCGCACGTTGACTGATGGCGCATTCGCGCTGTCAACTCTTACTGACGGCATTTGCCACATTTGACACACTTTTACCGCGCTGACAGTTTGCCAGTCTGCGTCGCACATTTGCAGTTTTTCATTTGGTTTCGACTGTCTGCTGTTTGCTGCCCGCTCGCAATCTGCTGTTCCGTTGTGCATTTAGCTGCCGTTGATTGCTCAGTCGAATTTAATTATTGAGACATTTCGCTGCCGCCCATCGCCCCACGCGCGCCGCACCGGCCGACCGCACAAATTTATGTCGCTCGCACGAATATGTTTGTGTGTCTGTTTGCTTGTTTGTTTTCGGCTTATTTGTTTGTCTGTTGCGCTGTTTTTGCACAGCGTACACATGTGATTTGCCTAAGCGGCCGCGGCGTCAAGTCGCCCATGTCTGCCGTGTTCGTCGCTGCTCCGCCGCTCACAATCTGCACGTTTCAAATTGCTGCGGTGCGGTTTGTGTTTCAGCGTTGACAATTGAGTTCAGACACCTGCACAGTTGCACTTGTGTTTTTGTTGTTGTTGCTGTTGGGGCGCACTGAAAATCGACCATTATCGCGTAGAAAGTAAGTTTTGCGCATTGCGTTTTCGTATTTATTCAAATCGTTTCTGAAGTTTTCGCGTCGAATACTGCCGAGTGAGTTCAGTTGAGTTGAGTTGAGTTGAGTTGGGTGCGATCAGTTGGCGGTGCGACGAGCTGCTAACCGACTGTGTTGCGACAGTCGCATACAAATAGGCAATGTGAGACTTAAATTTTTATGAAAGCAACATTTTGTGTTGCGTTGAAAGTGTTAGCGTTTGTGTACAAAAATCTGACATGCAGTGAGCTGTAGTCAGTCAGAAGGGTGTGTGTCCAATGGATTTAGTGCAAAATTTTTCGATTTCGATGCTCCGAAAAATCACATTTTATGCGGTTGGGTGAAAAAGTGCATGAGCAAAAAAATTGCTTTGTAGAAACCCAAAAGTTGACAACATCACAACTCCAATACTATGGGAGACGCCCTCTGGTGGTGAATTTCTGAACCTTAATTAATTTTGTATTTTTTGTACTAAAAAATGTTGGCGATCGCTGAATAAATCATTTAAATCGGTTCAGTAGTTTCCGAGATGCGATGTTTTCTCGCTTAACTGCTATATTTACAAGTTGGAAGCCAATGGCATAGAAAATGGCCAGTTTTGTATGGCAGCCCCCTTAAGACTTGGAGTTAGCGGGTAGGTATGTTTGGAAGAAACATTCGAAAAGGCAAATAAATGGGTGTCGGTCATACATTTGATACATCTGGGGGCAACCTGGGAGCAGTGGGCGCCCATTTTGTAAAAACGACCATTTTGTATGGGAGCTCCATTAAGGGTGGAAGATGGGGCATAAATATGTTTGAAAGAAATGTTCAGTAGAGAAAACTAGTGGGGGTCTGTCATAGATTTTAAACCTCTAAGAGCAACTTCTGACCAGCTGTGGAGCAATTCCCAGATTTTTTATGAGCTTTGACCTCGATGCGACACCATTTAGCCTGCAATTCTGCAATTTATGTGGTTGGTGGTTTAACCCTTATACTCCTTGTGTGCACCACTGCAAACCACTTTCTCTGTCCTTTATGAAAACTATGAAAAATACCTTCGTTGTAAGAGTAGTAAGACTTGAAGAGTTTAATCAAAGACAATTAAACTATTATTTGTCTTTGGTTTAACCCTTTCAGTAACAATGTCCAATATATTGGACTACAGCCCATCCAATTCATACATCGGGCTGTTATTTTCATGTCGGAAATGGTTAATGAGATGTAAAGTTTAACTGAAGGCTTTTGAAGCCTTCAACAACTCGTGTGTTGAACTTAGAGCCTATCAAACCATCAACATGATTCGGGTCATCTCGAAGATTCTGTAAAAGTCTCACTAAAAGATTTAATCTCTTTTGTAAACAAAACCAATGTGCCGAAATGAATTGCTTAAATAGCATCAGACTTAATTAGTCTGCAAAAGTACTTAGGAGCACTGCGTCTGTGTGAGACTATTTTTTTCGTCGCTGTAATCTAATTGAGAAACATCTCATTGACTCAATTCATAACACAAGAAAATCAAAATTTTTTCAAAATAGCAAGGTTCTGACAACGAATTCTGGTAGAGAGGTCCAAAAAACAATATACGTGTATCGCCGTTTTGAAAGTTTACATCTGACTTTTTTTTTGGAGGTCAAAGGTTTCCCCTTTTGAGCTCTAGAGCTTTCTTTTATACGATGACTTATAGTGAAATTTTACGTTCAAAATTTTTCCCATACACACTAACCCTCACAAATCAAGTTTTGTAGTAGATTTTAGTATCAATTTTGAAAAAGTACGAAATAAACACATAAACACATTTTCAGTTTTGGCTTAATTCCGGCGTTCAAGTTAATTTCTAAGCTTTGATGTATTCAGAGACCTATAGTAGAATTTAATGGTGAATATTTTCGTGGTACACTTTGTCCTTAAAAAGTCCTGTTTTACAGGACATTTTTGGAATTTTAGAAAAAAGGGTAAAATTTACCAATACACCTAGGAGCTACAGGGTTAATGTGTTGCACAAAAATTCTTCGTAGTATTCTACACCAAATTGCTGAACATATTATATACCTAAAATTTGAGGGTACATGGTTTTCGTATGCCGATTTACCATAAGAATGCGCAAAAAGGGGTAAACTTTGACCCCCCCTAAAAAAACTGCAGACTTAAACTTTCAAAACGCCGATACACGTAAATTTTTTTTTTGGTCCCCTCTATCAGAATCCGTTGTCAGAACCTTGTAATTTTTTTGTGTTGTGCAGTGTAATCAGTGCGGCTCGTATAGGGTGTTTTTTTAGAGGTTAGGATAAAACTGGCATTTTGTGGTCAAATCTGGCAACTCTAATGTCATTTATGTTCAGTTTGGTTTGCCATTTCATCATGAACAGGTTGACAAAAGAACAACGCTTGCAAATCGTGCAAATTTATTTCGAAAATAATGGTTCAGTTCGCGAAGTTTACCGCAAGCTCCGTCCATTTTATGGTCGACATCGTCCATCGGAGCAATTAATTCGGTTAACCATTTGTCGTTTTCACACTACGTTTACTCTATGTGATAATACGCATCCGCAGAGACGTCGAACAGTGCGCACCGAAGAAACAATTGCCGCTGTAGAGCAAAATGTTGA
Organism: Melieria omissa; assembly: GCA_963971225.1. NCBI lineage: Eukaryota > Metazoa > Arthropoda > Insecta > Diptera > Ulidiidae > Melieria > Melieria omissa. The sequence continues at coordinate 119,666,577 of OZ020268.1, read as the reverse complement.
AGAGGACCCGAATGAATCGATTCGCCACCGTGCACAGCAATTGGAGCTTTGTCCATCAACTTTATGGAAGATTGAAAATTGGACCTGTAGAATTGGCTTTATTCGAGCCAGCCGCGGCGGCCACATGCCCGAAATCATATTTAAACATTAATGGCATAAAATTATCCTTCCAATAAAGCCAAATTGATGGACATTAAAACGATTTTCTTGTGTTTTATTTCAATTCGAAGTTCTATACCTCTAAAAAAAACACCCTATATAACCATTACATCACAATACTTGTACACAACGAATCTCTAAGTGGAACGAGTGTCCAAGAATGCACTTTTCTAACATGGTTCGTAATCGCTTTTATTTATTGAATTTTTTGTTTTTGGTTGAGGTAGGATTCCAAATTGGTCATGACTGCCGTATGGACGACGAAGCTCCGGCGAAAAAGGTTTTCGATGCGGTGGTTGGAGGTCGACGGCAAAGAGGGAGGCCGTGTCCCCGGTGGAAGGACCAAGTTGAAGAGGCCCTGCCATCTCTTGGTGTGACCAACTGGAGAAGGCGCGCGCAAAGCAGAGGCGCCTGGAAAGAAGTTTTGCGCCAGGCCGTAGCCCGATAACGGGTTGTTATGGCCAGTTAAGTAAGTAAGTAAGGATTCCAACTCATGGCTTCTATACATTTTCTTCAACACACTAAACACTAAACTACGCTTTCCTCGGCAATCGTGGAACGCGTTTTTCTAGTATTTCTCATCCAATTCAAATCCATAGAATCTGATAAGACAAATGTTATTTCAGATCAATAAGGTTTGTTATTGCACTACGATTATTACTGCTACTATTAAAATTACAGATTGCACAATCTTATTTACTAAGTGCGGCTTCTATGATGCGGAATCATTGATTGCTTTGAACTGTTTATGGCGCCTCTTCGTTAGATTGTGTGAAAAATAAATAGATTAACTTTGATTTTCATGCAAGATAGTCAACTGTACAGGCGATAACAAAGTATAGATGTCTATATATTTAATCAATTTTGCAGTGTGGGTGTTGCAAACTTGCTGATTGCCGTTCTTAGTTTTCTGACGCAACAAATTCGTCACATCCGAAGTTTTATGCAAAAAGTAGACAAGTTGAAAGAGATTTTTGCCCAAGTCAGTGTTACACAATTTTTTTGTATATCTGATAAATAAGCGTAAAAAATATATTTACAACTCATAATTTGTTCTGCAATCAAGCGGCACAAAATGCGCCTTTAACCCTTTCGCTATTTTCTTGCCATACGGCACATGCTACTTTGTTGACGTCTGCATCCTCTATGGTTGCAAGAATACGATTTTTTGTTTGTCCTTAGAATAGTTTAAAGTTTTAAGAAAAATACGAAATTGATAAACTGAATATTTAAGTTTTAAGAAGAGAAGTATACACGTTTTTTTAATGGTATATCTTGACATAGCAAAGGAAGAAGAAGCAAAAAACTTAAAATATTTTTTTAATTTGACGTTTTCTTTCAATTTAGTTACTTCTTTACTTCGTATTTTGGCTAAAGTAAATGAAGAAATATTCAAATTTTCGTTATGCGTAAAAGTTTTTATGTTTAAGTAATTATTACAGTCACAACGATGTGGTTTCTCTGATAGAAAAACACTCTAAAATAGAGGGTCCGAGTATGAAAATACAATTTTTTTTTTAATGTTGGTAATATAACCACATAGAAGCCTAAGACGTTATTTAAAATTTTAACTTTTCCCAGTAAAAACCTGTAGCGAAAGGGTTAAATGTATAAACTAAACACAGTTTTCTTAGTATTTTCCAGCTTGAAAACTTCTCCGATTGCAGCCGTAGGCCTCAGCTGTTAAATGGTGTTGCTTTTCTATATAAATTATTTTATATATAAATTACATAAATGCATAAATTAATAATGAATAATTTAATGAAAAACTTCTCAAATGCCATTTGAAAACTGCCATCTAACTGCTGAGCACAGCTGCGCGCGCACCTGAGTTTGATTCTATTTTCAAAGCGGCGCGCAGAAATGGCATTTCACTGTCTGGCGGCAATTTTCGCAAATTACTAAGCAAACACACTAACCAAACACACACACACACCAACGCACACCAACAGACAGCAGCAGTGAGAATAATAAACGCGTTTATTTTGTTACTTTTCACGCTCAGTTTGCGAGCAAAGTTTGATCAGGTGCGCATACAAAAGCGTTTTTGCGCACTAAAAACAACAACAACCAAAAACGTTAAATCGTATAAAAAGTCAAAGAAAGACAAACAACAAATATAAATAAATGAAATAAGGTAAAAATCTGTGCAATCCGGAGAAAAGGCGCAGCAGACACGCACGCACGATTGCGCTGCTCGTCAAGTGGGCATTGCAACAACAACAAACGAATAACTACATAAACTGCTAATAAATCGTGAAGGCGATTGCTTGACCACAGACGAAAATAAAACAACAACAAATAATAGAAAGCGCACGCATTCAAAAATAAAAATCATAACAATAAAAACGACCGAACGAGGCAAAAACAACAAGAAATCAATCAGCGCGGCACGCTGACCGCAAGCGGCCGATGACGCCAACAACTGAGTCAACAACTGAGTCAACACATGCAGCAGCTGCACGACAGCTTTGGCACAGTCAGCCGTTTCACATAAATTCACTTGGCACACAACGACGCAGCTGCGCAGACGCTCATAATGTCGCTCATACGCCCCAATTGACGCAATGTTAAAAGTGCAAGTGCGCCCTGACCGCTGATAAGACGGCGACGCTGCACTGGCCGGCGCTATGTGCCGCTGCATAGTCGCCGCGTCAGCGCAACTTAATCGCGCGCGCTGCTTGTTTGTTTTCATTGAACGCGGCTAATCTGTTGTTGGCATTGTTGCTGCTGTAACAGTGTCGTTGCTGTTGTTGTCGCTGTTGTGTTGTTTTTCGCCAGTGCCAGTGTGCAACCCCATTCGGGTCCACATTGGCGCCACCGCTGATTATTTTTATTGTTGCACCGAAGTGCATTGCGACAAATGAAGCGAGCAATATTTGCACTTTACAGTGCGCCTCTGTGTATGTGTGTGTGTATGTGTTCAGTCAAATTTAAACAATATTTTGCGCATTTGTTGTTGTTGTTGTGGTTGCATTCGTTCGCTAATTTGTACGCCACTTGCAGTAAATAATTCTAATCAGTCACTGGCTGTTTCCGTTCTTTGCTATTAATTGCGCGGCAATAGTTGTTGTTGCTGCTGCCGGTGCCTTCGTGCGATTAGCTAACGATTTGTAATTGTGACATGACAGCGGCAATTATTGTTGTATGAGTTGTGGAATGGCGTGGCAAATAGTCGAAGTGTGTGCGAATATGAATCGCAACTGTCAGTAAATGCCAAACGATTCGGCGCAAAGCGGCATCGCTCCCAAGAGACTACAGGCAGTATGGTTGTTGTTGTGGGTTGGCAATTAGTTGCTGCGATTTGCATTTCCTAGTAAACGATGCAGTTAAATGTTGGTTGTAATTACAACCAACTATTGTAATCGACCTTAGAAGGTCGGAAAAATGAAACAAGCGCGACGACAAGTACGCGCCGATGCCAACTAAATACTCATTGTTGTTGTTGTTGGGGCCAAGTACTTGTAAATGCGCAGCTCTAAGATTAATTAGCTTTTGGTTATGCTGAATTCAACACACTTGAACTTACTTACTGACTGCCTGTCAGTGAGTAGTAAATTATATGAAAGGAAAATTGAAAAATTTAATGGGAAAAAAAGCTTTGTAAATAATTTGCTTGGAAAAAACGCACAAGTGTTAAGTGCTAAGAATAATGCTGACTATGCGGAAAGATTATATGTAATGTTGAATATTCAAAGTAATAAATTAATAATAAAAATAAATTAAAAAAATAAATTAAATTAAAAAAATAAAAAAATATTAAGAAATTATAAATAATAATTGATTGATTTTTCAATCATTATTCGTCTTGTAGTTAATTATTTTTTTATGATAATACAACAACAACGTGTCTTAGCTTGGGTCTAAGTCTAAATCAATGACTTTGCCTACCTTGATCCACAAAAAGTCGTGTTTTAATGATTATCGTTGAGGTTATAAGTGTCCTATCCAACGCTTCTATGGATCTTTAGTGGAATTTATTTTACGCAATGGGTACCAAACCCAAAAGGAAAGTCCAGGGGAAGTCCCTGACACTCATGAAATGACTCTTATGTTTACCATGCATTAACCTCATATGGTCACACTAAACATGTAGTAATAAAATTAGTTTTTTCGATATTAAATCGATCAAATCTCATATCAGTTATGCGCTGACGGAAAACACATTTTTCAAAAAATAAACGTTATCGGTGACGTAATAGTTTTTACCCAACAGACAAAATATTTGCCACGAATAATAGTTATAAATAGATGTAAAAGTATGTGTAAGTAAGTAACAATTAAAATATTTGTTACAACGTTATTTTCCACTGACTCGATTGGGTACTTAGCCATGCCAGTTGTCCACTTTAGATAGTGGATTCCTACTAGAAAAATGAGTTGAAAAGGAACAGAAAATGAAGAAAGCAACTTGGGAGCTCTGTGTTTTGATTTACTAAATTTAAATCTATTAGAAGAAACGTCCGAAGCAATATTGTATTCCCAACAATGGAAAAGACTTATTATGCAAATGAAATGAATGAAAACTATGTTACAAGTGAGTTTATAAATCTCAACTTTTGACAAAGATAGGTGACATAATTGCGACTATAGCTCAGCTGGTTAGGGCATTCAACAACGAGTTGGAAGTTCCAGATTTCTCCTTTGGCGACTCCTTTAGTGTAGCCAATGCCAAAATACAAAATAAATTCCATTTACCGATAGACTCTTTCAGTAGGGAATGACAAACCTATTGAGAGTGAAAAAAGTTGTCTATGGAAAAGCTTTCAATTTGCCGTTCGGAATTGGCAAAAAACTGCAGGTTCATTTTGTAATACACGCAATAACGCATATGGTTGCGGTAAGCTGGACCTCAGTCACATGGAGGGGTCTCAAAGTGACAGTTATGTATGCTCGAAGACTTTTGTGTGTATCAGGGGCTCAGCTTAAAGTAAACTGCACTTTCCAAATAAGGCATTTTGTGGTGGCTTATGTGATTTAATGCATTGGAAATTAATTAAGTAAAAATGTGGTGCACTGGAATCGAATTTATTCCATCTGAAGTGAAAGTATAATACAAAGACCCAATATTAACATTTGTTTTAAACATTTTTAAACTTTAACAGAAGCATAAATTTGAAAGTAGTTTTTAATAACATATTAGTTTTTTGTTTTAAAAGATTGTTAATGTTTAAACTTGAATTTTGTCATTTTTTTATACAAAATACCTACCTAGGTGATCCCAGATGCTTTCACTGCCATTTTGAATAAAACTCACAACAATTTGTTTTTTTGCATTAGGCCTTTTTTCGAAAACTAACTATCGCCAGAGGAAGATATTGAGGTATGAACAAATTATATATTTAACTACTAAAAATACAAATTAGTCTCGCGCAAAAATTTTTTGGTATTATTCTTTTAAATGTTTAAAGATGAAAAGACCTTTTTGCTAATGTGGGAACGTAAGTACCATGCATTGTGATTGAAAATGTTGACAAATTATAGGCTATGCGGGTTCTGACATCCCCCTCCTTGGCTACGCCCGTGGTCTGTATTTATGTGTTTACGTGTAGGTGGTAAAGATTTAAAGAAGATTGAGCAAAGTACCTTTTACAACGTTTTAGTGGATGAATGTTAGCCTTTAAAAATTAAGAACTTAGAGAGATCAGAAAAACCAAAGATAGCTTTAACCTTCACCACAGCAAATACTTTTCCTGTGTAAAAGCTTTTCATAATAAAAATATTAATATCAAAGAACTGCCATGGCCCACATTATGGAGGCACTCAATGAAATTGTTTCAAAAAATCGATTTTTTTTTGCTTTAATCGAAAGATATATTATCCGAGAGCATTATTGCAAAGTTTCAAAGTCGAACTCTGAAAACTTTCGGAGACACAGTTTTTTAATCGACGCGCGCTCAGCCACACCAGGTGTTCCGAATAACTTTGGAACGCGTTTTCTCATAAACACGTTTTTGTAGTCCGTCCACATGATAAAAACAAACGACTGAACCGATCTACACGAATTTATACTCGTTTTGTAGGATATTGAACAGAGAAGTGCAAGAAAAAACGAACTTTTTCGTAGTTTATATGGCTTTGTTGCTAAATTTTGAAAATTTTTCTAGTATTTGAGGTTCACGCACTTGCGACAAGCCTGCTGATTAATTTTATATATAATTTTTATGTTTCAGACTTAAACTTCGGACGGCATCGTGTGGACGGGAAGACGTCTTTTTTTAAACCAAGCCTCGGAAGATGTTCAATATGTTTGCCATTTTTAATTTTTTTGATGTATAACTTTTTTTTTTGAACTTTTAACTAATACCTACAGATGTTCCAAACGGATTGTTCCTGTCTCTGTCTTTTTTGTACAGTAAAATAAAGAAAATTGATCATTTTTTTGAGCGTTTCATGGAGTGCCCCTCTTAAAGTATCTAAAACCTGGTGCATCTGATACAATGAGGAATCATGATCACTTTAACATGCTATATACCTATGTACATATGTACATATATACTTTACGAGCAAACAGCAATGCACAGCGGCCACCGTCATATACGAACAGATCACTCAGAAGTCAAATCATATCAGCGTAAGCGGCTGTTGCCGCGATATCAACTTGAAAATATATCGCTAAAGCCTTGAAGTCAATTGACAAGAGGCGCGTAAAGCACACAAAAAAACAAATATGCACACACAATTCCAATAAAAGAAGAAAAATTGCCAAAAGCAACAACAATGACAATAACAAAAGTAGTCGACACAGCAGCTGAGCGAAACTTCAAACTGAATGATCGTGAAATGATTGCAATTTCGGGGTAGAGCGACGGGGGAAAAATATTGGGCGCTAGTTTTTGTTGTTGTTGTGGCCATTGTGAGGCTTAGCACTTTGACAATTGAATTGTTTGCATGTTGTGTGTGTTTTTCTGTATGTTATTGTGATGTTGTTGTTGTTGTTATTGTTGTACAAAGCTGACTGGAGAAACCACCAATTGTGGTGGCAGCAAAGTCGATCACTCCGACGCCGAGTGGCCAATGCGGGGCGGCTAATATTATTTGCTGTCAGAGTGCTGCGAGAGTGTGGGCTTAAATTTGGACGCTTGCTGTTGTTGTTGTTGTTATTCAGATGTGTCAACAGCTGCCAGTCTGTGGCGCGTTGCTTGCGTGTGGTTTGGTTTGGTGTGGCGTGCCTCGAGTGGACAATATGATAATTGATAAAAATAGCTGTGTTTATAGGGAATTATAAAATGTTTTTTTATTTGAAAATGTTGTTGTTGTTGTTGTCGTTGTCGTAGAACAACTGTATCCGTTAACGGTGTAGTTGTTAACAATTTTGAAACGGCTTTCAGAATAGAATTTCAAGGCATGGCATTTGGAGATCGGCGGCGCCGCGCCTTTTCGCAGTCGGCATCGAGTTTGTGCCTTCAATCGCTGACAATCAACTGCAAAAATACGTGCAACGCATTTTAATTAACATTTCGGCGATATTCGCGCATGTGGCGCATGTAACAACGAAACACATAAAATCCACAACAACAACAACAACCAACACGAATCGAACAACGTTAAAATGGCATTTTGAACACGACTCGAGGACATGACGTCGAATTAGAGGCAATTTGTCAGCCCGTCTTGGCCGCTATTGTTGCTGTTATTGTTATTGTTGTTGTTGCTGCTGTTTGTATTTGTGTTTGTCGCTTGACTGGTAGGATTAGGTACCATTTGTTGCTGCTATTGTTGTAACTGTGCCTTTGCCTTTGTTGTATTGCATGCAATCGAATTTTCGACGAAAAGCTTAACAAAAAAAAAAGAAAACCTGCACAAAAAATCCACAATTTGACGTCAATTGAAGTCGGTGCTCATACGAGAAATTCATCGCATGTTGGTGGTATGCGCGATTGACTTGACTTGAGTTGACTTGACTCGACTTGACTGGAGTTGGCTTGGCTTGGCATTGTTGGCAGTGGCTTTGCGTGCGTACACTGGCGCAGGCTCGACACCACTCGTTGGGGTAATTAAGCCGCATTGACATGTCCAATTGAGCGTTTAAAGTTTCGTGAGTTTTGCGTTAAGTGGCACATTGCAGTCAGCTGCGACGTGGTCTGGCTACGGTTTCGGGTTGGCTTGACTTGGTTTGGCTTGGCTTGACTTGGCTTTGGCCATGATTGCTCAGTGATATGTTGGTAAAAATATTGATGGCTTTAATTGAGTTGTTGGCTGGTTAGCTGCGTTTTTCGATGACTTAAAATCTTAATTGCTTTATTGGCGTAGCGATCAAATTGCGTGTGCAGTGTGTTTTTTTAAACAATTTTAGCCACAAATTGTATGAAGTAATTATTTTAAATATTTTTATTCAATAATAGCTTAATTTTTTAAATGTGAATAGATACAATGAAATATTAAAAGACAACTTAACCCTTAAATGCATGGCGTACCATATATGGTACAGTTCCTAAATCCTTCGTAAATCTGTTGAATCAATTTAAATCATGTTTGTGCTTTTTCTAGATTGATTCGAAAATAATTGTCCCATGCATTTAAGGGTTAAACCAAACCCTTTTGAAATGTGGGAATACCCAATTTTGATGCCTACAGACCAGTGACCCGTGTTCACTGCCGTCAGCCTACAAACATTCTTATGAAAACTGAGCAGCAGATCATTTGTTCAACAGACGATTTAAAAGCCATTGTCGCAAATTCTTTATTCTAAATGTTATTTATTGTTAATCCATACTTATTTTTGTAATATATGTTAAACAATTGAATAAATAATATATCTATCTATCTATCTTATTTGTTCTACGAGACTTGTAACATAATCTGTCAAGCCCCTCAGCTAGTGAGATTCTGCCACCTACTCGTCGCTATCCACAGGAAGTAGTCCTTTATCTGTCCATAGCAGACCCCATCTTGGCCAGGTCATTAGCCAACTCATTCCTGTGGATGCCCGTGTGTCCGAATATCCAGGGATGGTTAAGTCCACCTGACAGCCCACCGAATTCAACAAAACCTTACAGTCTCTAGTTTGGATTTCTCTATATCTTAGTGAGCTCTTTAATGGTCGTTTCGCTATCGAAAAAGATGTATTAATTTATTATTGTTTATTATAAAATATAAAATTCTGTGTCTAAGAAAGAGGAGTAATAGCCCCCAGGGCTTTCAGCTCAAAAAAGAAAAGATGTAAATATCTCTACCCCAGACGTTTTGCTATAGAAGAATCCTTCCCTTAGTGAAAAACCTTCCCTATTTCAAGCAGAGATTTTGAAAATTAAATACATCTTCCACTTCCAGATCCCTGGAGATCCGTGGCCCAACCCCACTTTCCATTGTAATTGAACTGTAATAATAATTAATAATTGATTGGCACGACAGCCCGCTTACGCGAGACTAAGGCCTAGCTTCCCGCAATCACCCGTGTTGTGCGTGTGAATTTTGCACGCGGGTGGAAGGGTCCTACAGTTTTATGCCGGTTCCGAACGGCAGATTGGGAGCTTTTTCATAGGCTCAGAGGTTTGCCATTTCCAGCTGAGAGGACAGCCACCGAAAGAGAAAACGAGTTTCCCGTTATTTTTTTTAGGTGTTTCTACATGCAGAATTCGATCTTGCGTCGCTCTGCATGCGACTCGCTGGACCGCGCACTAACTAACTGAGCCACGGTGGCTGATTGAACTGTAATAAAAATTAATAAATGCAGCTTAATTTCAAAATAACTACATATTATTAATTTATTAATTTATCTATTAATTTAAAAACATGTAAAAAATATGTATAAAAAATAAAAAGGACGTTTTTATAAGTTTTGTATAAAAACATATTTTTCGCTAATAACATTTCATTGGTGTGAAAAATCGTTCGTATTTCATTTGATACCCATACCATGTAAATCGATTAAGATTTGATTGAAATATTCTGAAACAAACCTAAAAATTTGACAATGAACCACGCCTTTTGTGGTCGTTTCCACAAAGATGTTTCAATTCATTAGATTGAGAAACCAAAACTCTCTGTAGGTAGGAAGGTTGTATTAGCTGCCTCTGTATGAGCCTGTTGCCCTATCCTGAAATTTGTACGATATATCGTACAATTTTTTCGACGATTTTTTATTTGACAGCGAATGCACCTTTTATGCAACAGCTTTAGTATTTCCATTAAGTAGGCTGTGTTGTATCATTCTGTTTAAAAATGTAAATCATAATAGCCGTGGCTACACAGGATGAGTGTGTTTTGTAAGCAGCTTTTGCAAGATTTTGGAAAACCAGCAAATGACGGTACTTCTGCATAGGAATTTTTAAATATTTAATACTTTTTGGTACCAAAAAGGGAAACAATTTCAAAGTTCGAATCTCAGTTGAGTTATAGAACTTACTAAATTTAACATTTTTTGCATCTAAATATTTTTGCCGAGACTTTAAAAAAATTATACGATATATCATACAAATGACCACAAGGGTTGCAAGGCATTGTACGATAAATCGTACAAATGGAAGGCAAAGGTTGTAAGTGATGTTTACATTTTTTTTAAATTATAGGTTTGGTAACAGATTTTTTGCGTTTGTATGCCTGCCACGCCCATCTGTAAACCACGTGGCTATTAAAATTCGACTATTCGGCAATTTTCGATTAAAAATAAGAATTACTAGACGATTTTGTGTTTTACCAGACACGGAAAATGACCGAAAAGGGTTAACACATCAAAGATTTGTCATCGTCTGCCAAAAGCGCACTTGTGCGATTCTTATAATTCTCATATGCTTCATGTGGATAACGACAGAAGTAGACGAGTGTTTCATCAGCCCGAGCCAGGAATCAAACCTAAGACCTCTGGTATGAAACTCTATGCAAGAGCACACTTATTTATTTTATTTTTGTTTAAGGAAAAAATCAAATTAAAACTTTTCAACCCGTGAATGTCATCACAAAACAAAAATAAAATAAAAAAAAATGTGCTTAAAACTATTTCAATAAATTTGTCATTGCAAGTGATTGGTTGATATGGGGTTCATTGTTTAATTCGTTCTTAATAAAAAACCAATAGTCTTGCAACTCCTCACAGTTCCTTGAGATTCCCAAGCATTCTCTTTAATCGAATAAATACTCAAGTTATGTAGTTTTTTAAAGAAGTTTCCCACTGGCATTTTAATTTTTTTCTTATTTTTCATTTAAACAGGAAAACATTCAATCAATCCGCTGCAGCACTTTTGCCCAATTCGAGATCAAACAAAATTTCAGTTTTCCAGCATTTTCTCATTTTCACACACACTCCACACGTTGTCAGGCACTTCATTGATCTTGTCCACATGACCCAAACACTCGAGCGAGCCAACAAACAACAACGCCACATTGCGGAAACCACTTGAGCACAACATGCAGCAACCGTCGAGCAGCAGTCAAGCAGCAGCCGAGCAGCCATCGAGCAATCAGTGTTAAAAGACATTCGCCCAACGCCCAAAATGCAATGCGCCACTAACGCAAACATATGAATGATGTTGACCAGATCAGATCGGATCGGGCCAGATCAGATGGGATCAGCTACCAAGAAGGTGGCAGAGAATGAAACTACACTAACAGCAATAACAACAACAATAATGCTAAACAGAAATAAGCACAAACTCATGAAAGAAGCGGAAAATAATTGGCCTAATTTTCAGTTGAGTTGAAAAAAAAAGCGAAAAGCAAACAACAACAACAATTAAATACCTACAGTGAAGAAGTGAAGCTAAAGCAACCAATGCGCCACAGCTGTGCTTGTGTGGCATTTTTATATGTGCCACACACACACACACACACATACACGCGGCCCACACTTTCATGCGGAGCCATTCAACAAGCATCGACTGGGCAGAGAGGAAAGTGCGCCGCATTGACTAATGAAACGGCCAGCCGGCGACCAACTGAAGCATCGACAGCACTGGCAATCGTTGGTGGCACAGCGCCCTACAACTGTGTCTGCTGTTTGCACTCGCTGGCCACTGGCGTGTTGTTGCCTTTGATAATGCTGACTATCATCATTATGCTGCGCTGATGCTTTATAAATAAACAAGCCAACACCAACGCCATCACCACCACCAAAAACAACTACAACAACAATGACGACTTGTGTTCGCGATCATGTTCCGCAACGTGTGCGCTGCGCTGATATGTTGGTGGTCTGCATCAAATCAATTCTCTACGTTTCCCAAGCAAAAGCGATCGCTTTGCGATCACTTCGAATTGATTGCTTTCCACCGTCGCCCGCTGTCGACGCCGCTTGCAAAGCGATTCAGTTCGGTTCAGTTCCGCTGCGTTTTGCCGGTGTCGGTGCCGATGCCGGTGCCGGAGTGTGCGTGCTTTGTTTGTTTTGCATAGATGTTGGCCCAAATATTGAGGCAACCATAACGATCAGTGGCGCGATCAGTGCTGGACTTGGGCCGGCCGACGCACTGGCCGAAGCATGAGTGGTGCGGGCGCGAAAGCAGCGAATGCTTTGCGCTCCGATCGACGCTGACCGCGGCGTGATCGCGTTCGGCGCGAATCGTCTTGGGCGTCTGCGTTGTTGCAGCTGCCTTTTGGCTTTTGTAAATATTTGTTTAAAGTTGCGCGCCAGTGTCGAAAGTTGCTGGCCCTGCCCGGTGCAACTGCCAGCCACATATGTAGCCAGCAGCATGAATTCATTCACGATCGACAGCAGTGCTCGCACTGTTAATGAGCATAAAAGGAAGTGGCGATGTGCTTGCGATGAAAATATCTCACCGCCTCTTGGCGCTGCTGGCAAATCACAACAACACTGGCGCGAGAAAGTGCCGGTGCCGGTGTTGCTGCGCTTCTTCTCATTGTTGCTATTGTTGTTGCTGCTGCGCGGCATATTGTAAATACGCTAAGTGGCTGTGGAAATAAACAAAAGTGTGCTCACACGATCAGCAGTGGTCGGGGATCATTCGCGCATTTGCGCATATTGGAAACATCACCGCCGCCACTGCGCCGCTTCCACGCGCCCGCAGCAATTTTTATTAACTTCTACAACTGTGCTGTCTGCGTTTTACTACTCCATTTCTGCGTCTTCGTTTTTACGGCCAGTTGGTGAATGCCTTCGATAGAATTTCATTTGGCGCAACCCTTTCAAACCATAAAAACCAACGATGAAATTGTGCCGCACTGGTCGCAGACGCAGCGGCCGCATCCACTGCACACTTTGCTCTCATGACAGCGACCGCGATCGCACTTCGCAGCCGTCCGCATTTATTTGGGCCGCACTGTTAATAATTCGAATTGACTTGCGCGTGTTTACGATGCGGAGTTGCTCGCATTGCTCGCTGCTGGGGCGCGTAGCGGCAAAACGTACGCGAGTACGCGCCATAAAATTCGAAACGGAAATCACTTGATGAATGGCATCGCTCTAGTGGCCGCTGGACGTGCAAGTTTATGAAAAGTGTTGAAATTTAAACAAACATTTGATTTGTTTGAAAGCAACAGTTGGCGAACCTACGCGGGCGCCCGTTTTTCGATACTGTAAACACATTCAATTTGGCATTTGCCAGCGCCGCCGAACCTGTCGATTATGACAAACGTGTATTATGTGCGTTTGTTTACATTTGAAAAATTTCCTCCATCTCAATCTCAGTCGCCGATCACATCGTTTTTATAGACTCCTGGTTGCAATGATTGGAAGGAATGAGGCGAATGATGTTGAGCAGTGCGGCATTTATTGATTTTAAGTTTTCATAAATGATTTAGTTCCTAATACAAACAAACGAAGGCCTCGCGAAGATTGGCAAAAACCAATATTAATGAGCTCTTGAAAAATAAATTCCAGCGTCTGATGATTTTTAGCTTTCAAAATGCTAAAGTAAGAATTATAGCGTAATTTGAAATTGACTTGTTTGTTTTTGGTTTTTTTTAGTATTTATATTTGAATAAAATCTGTATGGGAAAACCATGCCCTTAACCATTGAGACACGTCTTCTACCAACAAAATTCAATCTAAATTGATTTCAAGTTTGGGTACTAAGTAAGTTCTGAGACGATGGAAAATACCACAGACTGGTAGACATACTCTTTCTTCTGTGTTGCCAGATAGCTGAAATGACTTTCTCCTAAATCTAAAAAAAATACTGAAATTTCCTCCCAAAATTAAAAAAAAATCCCCTAAATTTTTAATTAATTGTAAAGTAGAAACCTTTTGCACTCGCACTAGTTAATTTTTTGCACAGATTTTTTTTGGTTTTTCTTAGTTGGAGTTAACCTTTCAAATGACAGCAAAAGCGTTAAATTCTGTGACCATAATTGTTTCGAATTTTGTCTATGAAACGAATCGATTTCCTCCATTCATCTTTCAGGCAACATTCCGCGTTGAAAAAATTCCTCGTCCAAGAAGTCACTCAAATCATCGACCGAGATAAGCAGTGTTGCCAGATACCTGAAATGACTTTCTCCTAAATCTTAAAAAATACTGAAATTTCCTCAAAAAAGTTAAAATAATCTCCTAAATAGTTTTATATAATTTTCATCATTTTAAAGAAAATAACAAAATTATAAAAATATATATATATGTTATATATTTTTTTCATTCATCTTCAGCTTAACAGCAAAAAGTTAACAGAAACAAAACATATAACAAATGAATGAAACAAACAGAGCCATTTTTGTCGGGATTTCACTGTGATAGCAATAAGTGAGAATGAGATAGAACTATCTTACATTTGATAAGCTTACAAATTTTTAACACTAGTGAGCTTTGACTATTAAAATAGTTGCCAAAATATGTTTTGTTGCCAGCGTTCCCAATACATCTACATACATACATGAACATTCTTCGTTATCCAAAAATCTCCCAAGGCCTCCAAAATTCCCCTATCTGAATGGTTGTATATCAAATCAGCAATAATACCATTTTGTGTAGAAAGGCCTTTCAGGTTCTCGCCACAGACAAAAATGCCGAGTGATACAAGGTTCAGGAAGACAATCAGAGCAAAGCCAAAGTTGGTTGAGAAAATCACTTAAAGATCTCCTAACAGCTGTCATTGGCCCACTTAGAGAAGTGGCAAATATTCATCGTCAGTTTGTGGAGAAAGATGTATTTCGAGTAAGATTGGATTTATAGAACCGTTGTGGCTTGCTATGGTTTCATGAGGAGCCAGCAAGTTGAAAGAACTGCGTGGCTTCCAATACACTTCAATGTTATATATCGTTGAAAGAACTGCGTGGCTTCCAATATGCTTCAATGTTGTATTTCGTTGAAGCATATTGGAAGCCACAAAGTTCTTTCAACTTGCTGTTTCCTCATGAAGCCATAGAAAGTCACAACGGCTTTTTTGAATTCACACCGCTTACTCGAAATACATCTTTCTCCATTTCGCTTTGGCAATTACTACAAAGTTTATGCAAATTGTTACTATGCGATCGATAAATATCAGCGAACCGCATTTTCGTCAATCAATGCCGCACATAAAAATGTCATGGCGTCTTTTTCACAGCCAACGCGTTCAATGGAATTCGTTTGGAAAATTACAGACCGACGCATTTTATGGTTTCGAGAAAGTCACTGGCGCACTGGGTTAGCAAAATATTTACGTGCAACAGCGTCGACAGGCAGCCGCATCAAAGTAACAAAATTTTACGAGCTTCCAGTAAATGGAAATAAAAATCACAGATTGGCAACGCGTTCGCTTTGAGGCGCCTAACTATAACCCAATGAAACAGTTTCCCAAAAAATATTTACACAAGAAAATCATACAATAAGCTAATGCAACCGTCAGCAATACAACAACAACAATATACAACAACGACCATATGATCACAACGTCAGCGCAAAATTTCACTGTCATAAATGGATCAAAGGCGCAAATTGTGCATTGCAAGCAGAAACAACAACAACCACCACAATAAAGACAACAATGCAAAAACAAAAACAAAAAAGTCGTTGCAATAATAAACAAATCACGTCGCCGACAAGACCTCCAAGTTGCAGCGCGCATTATCGACACTCGGCGCAGTGCCGCATTGAAAGTGTTGCCAAATGTCGATGACGCCAGCACGACAGATGCGCGGATAAGATCGGCCTGATCGGCAACAGCAGCTGCAGTCAGTTACGGCAACAATAACAAAAAATAACAAAAACTCTGGGTAGCTGCTACAATTTGCAGTCAGAGTCACATCAATCACTGGCAATATTGGCGGTAACACACACAGATACGCACACACATACGCACACAAACTCACACACGCAGCCTCCACCAACGCCTCAGGTGTGCGTCGCATTCGCTTCCACCGACACTGTCACTATTTTCAATATTTTCGACTACTGTTGATGGTTGTTGTTGCTTCAAGTGTGTGCCCAGCTGCCGATGGTGAAATTCGGGCTTGAGATTTTGCCTTTGTTAATATTAATGATCTTGAAAAAGTTTTCGAATCATCATTTGTAAAGTATGCCGCCGCCGTCGCCGCCTTCGCTTTTGCCTTTGCCGCTCGTTGTTGACACAACAAATAAAGCGAAATCGCACGGCTGGCCGAGCGTCACCGCATCCGACGCCGCTCATAATGAGGAACATCTGTGCAAACATTGGCCCAAAATGTCGAAAAAGCACACCGAAAAGTACTCAAGAAATCTTTCTGGTCACTTGTTAAATTTCGTTTTTCTTTTCATTTTTTTTTAATATTTTTGCCATCTTTGTTTGTTTGAATGTCTTTTGAATATTTGCTGCTTGACGTGACGGTGGGCTGGTGTTTGTTTTGTTGAATGACTGGGCGGACTGTAAAGTCTCCGACGAGTGGTGCAGCGGCAGCAACAATCTTAGTAAAAGGTGTGAGAGACAGGTAAACAGTTGACCAGGCTTCGGCATTTTTAAGTGCTGGCTTGGTGTCTGCCGAAAGCGTTTCAAAGTAGTGAAACAAGTTTAGTCTTTAACCGCGTCAGAAACTCTTTCGACATACAATCGAGTTTCAGATTCATATTCAGGATTGGACAATTATTTTATGGTGACTTTATTTCTGAAAAAAAACTTGCTGCAATCAAATCTTTTGATACTTGGAATATTCACATTTTTTTGAATATTTTGAATTCTTGACTTAAAATGTAATTTGCTTCTGGGTTCACGGTCATTGGAATATTGAAGCACTCAACCGATTTCTTCTCTTCTTATTCACAAGAAAAACACATGAATTTTTATCCAAAATCGTTTTCCTTGATTGCTGAGATGTGGTCCCCTCCGAATTTCTTCAGCCAGATCAGACAATAACACTGTGCAACACAAAAAAAACAAGGTTCTGACAACGTATTCCGGTAGAAGGGGCCAAAAAAGGGGGGGGCGTCAATGTTTTACCCTCTTTGCACATTCTTATGGTAAATCGGCATAAGAAAACCATGTAACCTCACTTTTTAGGTATATGATGTGTTCAGCAATTTGATGTAAAATACTACGAAGAACATTTTTGTGGAGCATTTTAACCCTGTAGCTCCTATTTGTATAGGTAAATTTTACCCTTTTTTCTAAAATGCCAAAAAAGTCCTGTAAAACCGAACAAAATGTACCACGAAAATATTCGCCATAAAGTTCTACTATAGGTCTCTGAATACATAAAAGCTCTGAAATTAACTTGAACGCCAGAATTAAGCCAAAACTGAAAATGTGTTTAAGTGTTTATTTCGTACTTATTCAAAATTGGTACAAACACTTCTTTATACGGAAGTGTTTGTCTGCTTCCTCACTTGTGATTGACATCATAGCTTTTGAAATTCAAAGCTTCCGTGTCACTAATCCGATTAAACGTTTTCCGTCAAATCATATTTGTTGCTTTGTCACTTACAAAACATTCAGATATCACTACTCGTACGTTATCCAAAAATTTCCCCAAAATCCCAGTAGTTAGTTAGGTAAGTGGTAATGGCTGCCTCTGCATGAGACACACTTCGGCCTCTGTATCGGAATATTTTTGATACCACAAGTTCCACCCGTTTGAAATGTATATGAAACACTGTTTTTCCCAACATGTGTTACAACACACATTTCAAACAGCTGAGGGAAGGTGGACCTACGTTTAACGCCGAGTCCGAAAGGCGGTTTTGGCAATTTTCCTTTCACACTTGGAGCTTTTGCCTGCCATGAGCGCACTTGTGCTATCCTTGTAATTCTCATCTCCTAGACGAGTGTTTCACCAGCTCAAACTAGGAATCGCACCTAGGGCCTCTGGCATGAGAAACCACCGCGCTACCCGCTGAACTATCGAGGCCGACTAGTAGTAGTAGTAGCAGTTTCATTTATTTTCTTTACTTTTTCTCAAATTGTTTCACAAATGCTCTTATATGATTAAACAACATTATTTAAAAAATACATGGAATACAAATATGACATTTTCCGTCAGCGGGACCTGTGATAATCCATAATTAGATTTTAATTATAATTAAATTCTGAAATAAGGAGCTTCCTATACTCGATTTAAATTCTTGCAAAAATTAAAAAATTTTTTTTTTATTTATACATAGTTTACAAATTTCCTTAAATTTATTCGATGACGACTTTAATCGAGACCGACTAAAGCCCACTGAACAGAAAATTAAAATCTCCTAAACTTTCTTCTAAAATGTAGTCGTTTTAAAATTTGTTTAAGAGTTCAATATTCTCATAAAACTAGAAGGACATCTCTCAATCTTTCAACACTGATCTGTTGGTATTGCGAAGTTGAGGGGAAGGAGGTAGGTAGACAAGTAGGTGCAGCTGGCTGGCAATGAATGTATCTACAAAGAGATAGATACCAGATGCAGAGAGGGAGGAGAAGATTTGATAACATTTCTAAGGCAACGACTTCGTACCATAGATCACTTTCTTGGATCAGAGTTGTTATATGTAGTTCCTCGTGAACACACAAGAAGCACTGTACGGTTTCGAAAGAAAGAAAAAATTATAAGTCTGGCTACACCAGTGGCAGTCGCCAATTTAAATGATTTTGCCATCATTCAGAAAAAAGGAGGAAGGAGAACAAAAAAAATTTAATTTGAGCATCAGTAAAATGTGAATCCATCAGATAGTTACCTTTTTTTTACAATTGAATATTAATAAAAACAATTGGCAAACAAGAATAATCAACTAAAATTATTGACAAAACAAAGGACAAATTTCTCATAGAAAAAGCACCCCTTTTTTTCTATGCAGATTCTGCACAAGTACGGTTACCTTAGCTATTTAGCTACATGAAACAATTGAATGCGTTGAAATCTTCAGCCAAAAGCTATGCATCTCTCTTGAAAGCGACACACAAAGGGCCAGAATGACTTTGGGGCGCACGTTTTTATCTCAACCTAATCCAGCACAGTTCGAACTTTCTATGTTGTCCAGCATCCTAAATCGCACTAAAATTGTTTTTTAATTAAGATGCAATCTTTTTACTAATCACTCTAGTAACAATGTCTCTGTCCCCACTGCTGCTTTACACTCTCTTTTTCCAACTTCTCATCACTCTCTGCCACACTGCTCTGATCACTGTGCTTTGCTTTACTACCAGAAATTGAACTTTATTGCCAGAAATTATGCCAACATTTGCGCGAGTTTAAATATTCATAAACCGATAGTGCAGGTTGTAGCTTTTTTATACGTTCTTGTTTTTGTTGTTGTTTCGTTGAAAGCACGCAAATCAAATTTTTTACCCTCGGCTGGCGCACGCAGTTGCGTAATTTGTGAAACCAATCATAACATGTGCCTATCTCATTTAATACACACACACACACACTCACACAGACACAACAATGCACTACACTAGCAGTGGCAACAACAACCACAGCAGACACCATAATCCAATCCAATTCGCCTTTTGCAACCATCTGTCATAATCGACTTTTAAACTCATGCAACGAATGCGAATGTGCGATGCGGCAACCTGGCCGCGGCATATCGCTTAATAATTCCCTAAAGTCTGATCAGCCACGGCTCGGCCAGAAGGTGGTGCGAAATACAATAAAGTACACGTTATGTAAAATAAAGCGAGCAAGAAAATTGCCAACTCAATTAGTGCACGTCTTGGCCATTGAAGACATTGTCAGCGCCGGCGTCGACGGCGACAGTGACTGCGGCATCAGCGACACCATATGTGGGGGGTAGAATTGCATGCGGCTCGCAGCACAGTCGCTCAGTCATTCATTCACTCACTCACTGAGCCAGCTGGCGGCCCAGAGCCAGCAGCCAAGCTCGAACGCGCACAAGGTTGGCACACGGCGACCGTAAGCCGTGAGCCGCCGCCTGCCGCTTGCCACATGCCGTTTGCCGTATCTCGTGGCCACTACGTGAGTTCGTGTCGTAAGTGGACTTCAGTATTCGCTGTGCTGCTGTTTCTTTTTGTGCTCGTTTTTTGCTGGCGTTTCGGTTTTCATATTTGGGCAGTTATGAATAAAATATGACACCTTGGCGCGGCGGCTGAGTACATGCGGCGGCCGCCGTGCTGGGAAAGCCACCCTTGTGTGGTGTGGCGCAACGTCGAGCTCTTTCGTTTTCCCCAAGGAACTTTGAAAGCCAAATCGTGTCGAATTCAATTTTGTTCCTTTCAATATCTTTTTGTATTTCAAGTGTGCTTTTTGCCACTGAGAGCTGAAAGCACATAACAAAATACGAATTATGGTGCAAGTGGGCGGGCTGCAAGCGCTGCCAATGAAGTTGTCAGCTGTCAAAGCAAAGTCAACAAAGCAACATAAAAACGCCAACAACACTTTGAACCCGCCTTGGCTGCTCGTATATCCCGTTGTTGTCATCTTCGACATTTGTTTGTGTGCGTGTGTGTGTGTTAAAACATTTTTCAGTTATAACTACTATTGTTGTTGGTGTTTATTTTACTGCCATGCATGCGCGAAACTTATTTTGCAACTTTTACACGCAATCTACAAAGTCAACAACACAATGCAAAATTATTGCATTGCATTGCATTGTGTGTGTGCTGCTGAATTGTGTTGTTGCACCTGCCGTGGGGGCATCCCACGCCATGAAAATTGCACAGCTGCTGGCATTGCGCTGTTGCCGCCAACGTCATCGTCATTGTCAGCTGCAATGATCGCCAACAAAACAGCAAAAATAACAATAACACATGTACAGAGCAACACAATTGCCGGCAGCAACACATCAACAACATCATCAGCCACAGCAACACATTTCCACTCGTCGCACAGCAAACTTGCAATGCTGCAGCCAACGCTGCAGAGTTGCCGCCGTTGGAAGTTGCGTGCAGTCGCTTGGCGCACATGTTGCTACAACAGTTACTGTTGTTTTTTGCTCGTTGAGTGGCAGACAGCACGCTCGCATCGTCGCGTCAACTGAGGCGTCATTTGTTTAAATACCGACGATAAAAATCTAAACTAGACACTAATTTTTAGTGGCAACACTAAAGCACACAAATGAAGAAATAGAAAAGCAAAGCGGAGGGCAATGTGTGAGGTAGCAGGTGCAGCCAGCTGTTTGAAGTTCGTGTTGTTGCAGGCAACTTTTTGGTTTTTTGTTAGGTGTTCAAACACGCAGCGGTGGGTGTTGGCAACATTGTTGCATGCAACTAACTGTCAATTGGCGTTCGATCGCTGACATAAGAAGCACAAAAATTGCCAAAGGTTAATTGCGATGATAAACCTCACGTCTGATACTCACTGCTAGCATTAAAACAGTCAACAGTGCTGCTGTCAACGCTCGAACTGACCAACGCAACAGACATGCGGGCGGCCGGATGGGTGCACAGTTCCAACGCTGCCGCTGATGACGCATTGCGTTCTCCAAAACCCCGTCTCACTTTTTTATTAGAGAGCCTCGCATTGAGCGAAGGTGAACGCAACGAACGGCACAGGTGGCTGTTCGGCCGCTCTAAGCTGCCGTATTTTGACCGCGATTGCAATCACACACATACACACACACACAAGCACAAAGAAATTAGTTGCTGTGGCAGCCAAAATGCAGTCTGAGCTGCCTCAGTCGGCAGCCAACAAGTTTGCGCTTTATTGCATTTTAATTTTGTTTTTTGCATTTTATGTATTTTTTTGGTTTTTTTTTGTTGTTGCTCCAACAAACAGTCGCCAACAAGCCGACTTAAATTACGAGCGCTGACGTGCGCCTTCGGCATATTTTAACCATAAATTCGCAAATTGTTCTAGAGGCGCGCGGCGACTTCTTCTTCATGCGGCATTCTAACAATTCGCCAACATGTAATTGTTGTTGTTGCTTATGCCTATGTGGCTATGGCATGTAACGCAACATTGTGCGCATGCGCGCCCGTGTCTGCCTGCACTTGGCAGCGCCGCATAAATCTTGGCCATGGCAGTCGGTTGACAGATTCGTTAAATGTGTGTGTGCAGTTGCCGGTCGTCGATTTCCTCCTCCTCCTCCTCACTGCACACCTGGGCCGCACACCATTCGATTTATTTGCGTTTTCCTGCACTAAATGCCGCATTTATTAGTTTTGCCAGCTTGTTGTGCTCTGATTGTTGTAAGCACTGTTGTTGTTGTTGTTGTTACACTCTGTGTAGAGTGTTGGAATTAGCTCGCCTGGGGAATGTTTAATGTGCACCGAGTTCAGAGGTCAGTCTACGCAAATTGCGCGATATGCGCGCCGACAGTTGTGGGTGGAGCACGAATCACAATAGAGCCGAGAATGCTGATTTATGTTTAACGGTATTGCTTGTAATGCAAAGGAAAATGCAAAGACCGCTTGATTAATGCATACAAAATGAGCGAACTAGTACGCGAACCACACAAAACTTGTGGAACTAACTGTGAGCAACATTTCATGGCGGCATTTGATTTGCGTAATGAGACTTTCATTAGTTGAATGGGGAAATATTGTTGTAATTAGTTGTGTGTTATTTAAAAAAAATATATACATATATTTTCTACTTGGTTGGATAAAGGATGAAGGAAGCCAGCTGGCAATTTCTGAATCTAGGGATTTTGCAAATGCGAATACGGATGTGACGAATTGTTCAATGTGAGGAAGCATTTGTAAAGACGAAATACGGTAACAATTGTTTTATGGCCAATTAGGTAAAACTTGTACAAGTATGTAAACATATGTTGACTAGTCCAAGTTCAGTCTAATGTCCTGTTCAGACAGCCAACTAAATTGAGCAACTCAGTTCTTAATTGACTTTATTGCTTTTACTGTTCACACACCTCAATTTATTTTACACCTCAATTAAGTTGTTATCGAAAATGTTATCGAACACGTTTTTCTTTTGATTTTGTAGAAATGTTTTTTACCGTAGACCTACGACTAATCTAATCTACAACGTTAGGGTCATTTTCAAAAATTTTCACAAATGACAAAATATGCAATGCCAACTTAGTTTTTAATATATGAAACGGTTTGATTTCGGTAGATAAGAAGTCCAAGTAAGAAAATCATGAAAAACAGCTAAAAATAACAGCAAATTTAAAAACTATTAAAAGTAAAAAAAAAATATTTGGTCGAAAACGACCCCCAGGGTAGGTCTGCGGTTAAAGGTGTTTAAAAACATTTATAGAGCATTTCTTTAACGGAATTTCAAAGCAAACAAATGTTAACAGACATTTTTCGATGCTGTCAGTTTCTCATTTTTGTTTTGATTCCGTCAATTGTGAATTAATTTGTTTATCGATAACACCGTGCAACAGCATTTTTCACACTGGAAAAAATCCATATGGGCGTGAAACGAGAGACCAAACATAGTAATACTGCATACTCAGTTTTTCATTTCTACATCCTTTGTCCTTTTAAAAGGACTTCAAAATTTTGAAGGGGATAAAAAATAACAAAATATAAAAAATACTTAACTTAGTTAGAATATGGCGATATGTATATCAAATGAAAGAGGAAAGGCTCAAGAATTTAAATAAAACTTATTTTTTATCTATTTATAAAAAAAGGATATGAAAAAGGTCCTTTGCAAATTTTAATCCTTTATATCCTTGAAAATTTATATAGAATTTTCTTGACAAGTAAGTATATTAAAACTCAACATCTCCTTGATCACGTGTCAAAATTTCATTATTCTAACTTTATTGGTTCGACACAGGGTTGCAATTAGCTTAATTGAGATTTTCTATGAAAAAATGGGGACAATTTAGAGTTAAATGTTGTAAAAATTGCGAAAATGTCCTAATTGCGCAATTTAGTTTATTGCCTGAATAGGATATAACACTAGAAAGCCAACGGATTTACGGACCAAATGTCGATTGTTTGGAATCGAACTCAAGGTAGCGGATAATATTACGAAACATGTTTGACTTCTTAGTTCCAACTTAGTTTACTTGAAATTGTCAAGCGAGTTGAGATCTCTTGGGGGAAATTTGGAGCGTTTGGAGTCACAGCACTAAATCAACTTCTTCAAACAAACAACAACTAAAAAGTAAAGAAAATTTTTGAACAGATTTGTTAAATTGTTAGTGAAAAAATGTTGAAAAAACGTAAAGAAGAACACTCTTTTATTTCTTACTCTCTAACTCTCACTCTCACAACACTAGGAAGAGCGCAAGTTTTCCATACCCACAAAGATCACATATTATTATTCGGTGATATCTCGAAGAGTACAAATCAGATTTGGCTAATTGTAATTGTAAAACCCTAGTTGTGGAACTAATTGTAGAACCCGATATAAAAATAAAAAGTCATCGAAGCAAACATTGATAGAAATATTAAAGAAAACACAGATATTCAAAAATGAAAATCCGTCGAAATGGTCGCAATGGTCTTTTTAGAGTTAACTAGTTAAAAAAAAAAAATATTTGTAGAGAAACTCTTGAAAGATGGTCAAAACAAAACAATATTTCAAAAGTTTCAAGGATTTCTCTATAAATATTTTTTTAAACTAGTGTTAACTCGTGTTACGAAGAGTTCCTCTATAAGTATTTTAATTTTTTTAAAACTAGTGTTAACTAGTGTTAGCTAGTTAAAAAAAAATTAAAATATTTATAAGGAAACTAAACTATTTAAAGAACACTAGTTTTAAAAAATTAAAATATTTAAAACTCTAGTTAACTTGTTAACACTAGTTAACACTAGTTAAAAAAAAAATTAAAATTTTTATCGAAAAACTCTTGAAAGATTGTCAAACAATTGCAAAAGAATACTTCAAGAGTTTCTCTATAATTTTTTTTTTTAACCAATTTATTTTTTCTAAAACTAGTGTTAACTGTTAAAAAATAAATTTATAGAGAAACTCTTGAAGGATTGTTTTGATTGATCGATTGAGTTTCTACTCTAGTTTTAAAAAAATTAAATTCGTTTTAAAAAAATATTTATAGAGAAACTCTTGGTAACACTAGTTAACTCTAGTTTAAAAAAATATTTGTAGAGAAACTCTCGAAAGATTGTCAAAAGCGTCGATTGTCAAATTGTCCCGAACCTTCTATTTAACCCTTTACTCCCCCCCCTTGTGGTCTTTTGATGCTATCATAATTAGCGAATCTATCATAATGCCAAAAACTTCACCGATCACACTTCCGCACACAAAACATGCACACATTTCCATATCGCAGTTCGAGTACTCGAACATTGAAAAGGCTGAAAATCCCTGCGTAATCGATTTTACTGACTCAAGTTTGCACTGCGCTATCAGTAAGCAATCGGCAATCGGTAAATAAACGTAATTAATATTTCGTTTGCACAATCACAACCATGACAAATTAAGCCGCCCCACTTCAACGAGCCAAAAGCCCAACCGGCCAGCGGCCCCGGGGGCTGGCGGCAACCACAACGAGCGGCCGTGAAGACGCGCGGAAGTGCGAACCACACATGCCAGAAAGGAATGTGGTAAGCGCTGGTCGGCGTGTACTCTGCTAATTACAACAATAATAACAAGTGCGGCACACAACAACAACAGCAGCGCCTGCGACAGCAACGGCAACGCCGCAAAGTAAGTAAACGACAGAGATAAGAGACGACGAAGCGATCTCGGTGCAACCACCTGTTGAAACAGAATACAGAGAAAATATTTCATGCGCTTTGATAAGCGCGAGCAATTCAATGTGCGCCGCGCAGCTGCGGGCACACATGGGCTGCTGGCAAGTATGAACGCAAGGCGGGCGTGTACTTACATACTATGAGTGTTTGCCTTTGTTTCGTTGCCTTATTTTCAGAGCTGTCTACTCTGTTTCGATAAGAGCAGCGCGCAAGTACAAGAAACGCCCGTACGAGCGACTAAAGTCCCCAACCCAACGCCCGCTTGGTGCACTCGTTCGCGGCAAAAGGCCTTGATAAGGGCGCACACAAGGCAGGCAGTGAAGGCGAACTCAGCGACAGTCGAGAGTCAGTGCAGTGGCACCAAAAATGTACCCAGCCGCGCCGAGTGTGTCAGGTGAAGTGCTGAACTGAACTGAACTAATGTCTTGTAATCAGCAATGCTTTGCGACCGTTGGACAGGCACGTTTGGCGCCCCCTGCTCCCTCACGCCACGTGTAGTAATCGGTAAAACGGATCGAAATGTTTACATTGTCAGACGATGTGCCTTCTTCGCTGCTGTTATTCGGACCTCAAAATGGCGCAATTTTATTTAAAGTCGATCTATTTTTTGCCAACTCATCTCTGCGCATTTTTAATGCCAGTTGTCTTTGCTGCTGTTTGCAACTTTGATCCCATTGAGCGGCACTGTACCGACAACTGCTGCCAAAGTTCACAGTTCTCGCAGAGAGAAATGGCTGCCAAATAGCCAACGACAGCTGCTGCTGCAGGTGTTCGAGTGTAGCGCAGTCGATTTCACTGAATGACGATTGAACTGCTGCTACTTAATTTGTACTCGGCCGCAGGTGTCAAATTGGCAAATTGTTTCTTATACAATCGAATGATTATTGACATTGTTTGTGTCGCCTGCTGACGCTGTCAGAAGTTTGACGAAAATATTTATGGACTTGATTAATTTTGCATGTGTGTTGCCATTGTTCTTATTATCATTATTGCTGTTGTTGTTTTTTGCACACTATGCAATTTTTCCACACATATGTAACTACGGTTTTGTTTAGTCGCCACTCGCCATGGCATTTTTTTCCTTTTCCCTGTTTTTGCCAGTCTTTTGTTGTTATTGGCTTCTATTAGATTTGACTTCTTGTTGTTGTTTTTGGTATTGTTTTGTTATTTTTGTTATTGCTGTTAGCTTTGCGGTTGCGGCTTTGATAAACGGCCGCGCAGGTGGTGTGCACCGAAATGACAATTTTGTTGTTGCGATTAGTTTGAATTGTATAATTTGCTCGGTTATTTTTAATGGCAAGAAATTTGTATTATTAAAATATATATGAAGTGGTTTTGTGCGGCCCATCAAGTGTTCATAGACGAGCCGGAAATAGCGTGAAAACATGTGACAGCGAATTAGAAGAAGAAATTTCCCGCCGACACTGTTGTCTGCTGGTTTCTGTAAGATTTCGCAATTCATTCATTATTACGGTCAAGTGTCTGCTGTGTTGTCAATGTTTAGAACGTTTTGACAAAAAGGCACTGTTGGATTTGCGAGTTTAGACAATTTTATAAAGCAAATTCTGAAGTGATTGCATGCAGATGCGTAGAATAACAATTTTAAGTAATTGGATTCAAATCCCAACTTGTTTTGAGAAATATTGGGATTTTGCCAGATGATTTTGAAAGACAAACGAAATATGATTTACATTATTTTATTATACTTTCAGACTTTCCTAAAGCAAATTTTCATTGAACCAGAACATCATTTTTTTTCTAAAGGAAATTTATTGTAATACAATTATTTTTACAGTAAAAATGATTTACATGCAATTTATATGATGATCTTATGATATATGATCTTTGAATGTTTTTTTTACCAGAAGTCACTTATATAAATTTAGCTCTCACGGTTTCCAAGATATTCAAGGATAACAATTTATTTGATGTCCTTAATGCCCTTTTTCTTTGAATTTTTCTTCGACTTCATATCATTAGCTTTCATTTGACGTAAAAATTATTCCTTTCTGTCATTTAAGTCAAAAGATATGATGTTTTAAATGCTTCAGTAAGGGGCACTAAGCCGTCATCTTTAAACTGCATTAAAAAAAAAACTGGAACATCCCAGGAAAAATTCTTTGACACTTTTTCATCTACTGAGGTCCTCTATCGAATGAGATATGTTTGACCTTGTCCCTCGAATTTTTTTTGGAATTTGTTGCACTGTGTAATTAATTAATAATAAAATTATAGAATAAGGATTTATAGTTTAGATTTCAATAATATCCTCATGGAATACACAAACGCAGTGATTATTATTACCAGATTTTTAAGAGGACAAACCATTTCTATTTCGTAAGCATAGTGAAGCCAATGTTGCCAGATACTTAAAATGACTTTCCCACAAATCTTAAAAAAAAACTGAAATTTCCTCCAATAACTGGAAAAAAAATTCTTGAAATTTTTGTTTATAATTTTTCTCATTATAAACTAAGGATTTAAACTTCTCATAAAAAAATTAAAATATGTATATTTAACTAAAGTACAGTTAGTTTAACTTATTTATTTTATTTTTTGTATTGTTGTATTTTTTATTGCAGCTTCAACTTAACAACAACTTAACAACTTAACGCAAACAAAACATATAAAAACTAGCAGGGCCCCCGGCTCCATGGGGTCAATAAATCAAGTCCTTCTTAATCCTTCGTTGATCCCAGATTTTCATAAACAAATCCTTTTCTGATTATTTCTCATTTCAAGTGCTTTCACCATATTTGAAGTCAAGTAGCGCATTTAATCATATTTCCCCATACAAACTCTTAACCCATCGTTAACCCCGTTTACTCTCGAAAAAATAAAAAGCGCGTGTTAAATTATTTATCGCTCAGAGTACTTTCACAAAGTTTGAAGTCAAAAGGCCCATAAAATCTAGTTTCTTCTTCTTTTAACCCATAGTTGACCCCGTAAGGTTTTGATTTTCGAAAACAAGAAAAACGCGTGTCGAATTCTTTTTTATTTCTAGTACTTTCACCAAGTTTAAAGTCGACAGGTTTAAAGTTCGTAGTTTCTCCATATAAACTTTTAACCCTTAGTTGACCCCATCATATTTTGACTTTCGAAAAAATAAAAAATACTTTTCAAATTATTTCACATTTGAAGTACTTTCACCAAGTTTGAAGTCAAAAGGTGTAAAAAATCATATTTCTTCATACAAACTTTTAACCCTTGGGTCACTGCTTTAGGTTAAGATTTTCAAAAAAATTAAAAACATGTGTCAAATTATTTTTGATTTTGAGTGTTTTCACCAACTTTGAGGTCAATACGCCAATCGGTTCATAGTTTTTATGTAATCTTACCGTATACGCACCTTAACGTTGATTCCGTTAAATTTTGATTTTGCTAAAAATAAAAAATTCGTGTCGAATTATTTTTTAATTTAATTTAAAGTGTTTTCACTAAATTTGAAATCAATGGGTCTATTTAATTGCATTTCTTCATACAACACCTTAACCCATTAAAGCCGGGTACCAGTTTCGCCCATACGATTTTGATAAAATTTCATACACGACCTGGAATTGGCCCAAAATGATCAGAAACAAACAAAACATTTCAACTTTCTATCTCTGCACGTTGCTAAGATATACATTGGGAATTTTGTACCCATTAGGAAGCATTGGTAGCTTTTTTCCATACTTTTTAAAGTGATCAGCTAAACACGTGAACGAAAGATGTATTGTTTACAGGTGAGTTAGGAGGCAGATTTTTGTGAAGTGCTAAGGCCACTACGTTTCGCCACATTTTCCACCTCCGGAAAATTCACAATTTTTGAAGTCTGGTAACTCTAGCTAAATGGCGGAATTTTAGGGTGACCTCCACTAGACTAAGCTAGTTCCATCCTTACCCCAACCATCCCTATCAATGATTTTGAGATATCTCTGCGACGGACTTTTCTGTGATTTATTAAAAAGTCAATTTTCATGGGTACAATTTTACCCATTAGGCATGCAAAACCCAAGTTTTGCAGTTTTATACCCCGAATTTCAAAAAATCCCGTTTTAACACTTCGTTCAATAATGTGTGTGACTAACTAATTAAAACACATTTTTTTGCCAAAATTCGTTTTTATTCATCAACATAGTCCCCTTTTAGGGAGATACAATCATTCCAACGCTTTTCCAATCTTTCGATACCGCCTTTGTAGAACGATTTTTCTTTGCCTTCAAAATAGGCGTTAGTTTCGGCGATTACTTCATCATTTGAGCCAAATCTCTTACCACGGAGCATCTTTTTGAGGTCTGCGAAGAGCCAGTAGTCGCTGGGGGCCAGATCTGGAGAATACGGGGGATGAGAAAGCAATTCGAAGCCCAATTCATGCATTTTTGCCATCGTTTTCATCGACTTGTGACACGGTGCATTGTCTTGGTGAAACAACACTTTTTTCTTCTTCATATGGGGCCGCTTAATCGCGATTTCTTCTTTCAAACGTTCCAACAACGCTATATAATAGTCGCTATTGATTGTTTTCCCTTTCTCAAGATAGTCGATGAATATTATTTCGTGCACATCCCAAAATACTGACGCCATAACCTTGCCAGCCGATGTATGTGCCTTTGGACGCTTTGGGCGGCTTTCACCGGTTGCATGCCACTCAGCAGACTGCCGATTTGACTGTGGAGTGAAATGGTGGATCCATGTTTCATCCATTGTAATGTACCGACGCAAACACTCCGACTTGTTGCGCGTAAACATGTCCAAACAGCTCTTTGAATCATCGATTCGTTGTTGTTTTTGCTCCGGTGTGAGCAAACGCGGCACCCATTTCGAAAACACCTTTTTCATAACCAAATGTTCGTGTATTATGGTGTGTACACTGCCTGCTGATATCTTTAGAATGTCAGCAATCTCCCCCACTTTCACTTTACGGTCGGACATAATGATTTTCAGTGTTTTTTCAACGTTTTCCGGAATAACAGCGTCATTTGGCCGTCCAGTAGATGGAATGTCATCGGTGTCTGTACGACCACGTTTGAATTCGGCATACCAATAACAAATGGTTCTTTTTGATAGAGCAGAGTCCGAATAATGTTTTTCAAGCCATTCCTGGCATTGAACAGTATTTTTTTTCATTAAAAAACAATGATAAATCAGCACACGGAATTGCTTTGAATTCATTTTTTTTGAAAACTCAAAAGTAGTGTCACTTAAAGCACTGTAACTTGTAAACTAATGGTCGGATTGACATATAATTTTGACAGTAAGCCTAAAAAGGTTCACAATTTCGAAAAAAAATATTGATTTAGTATTAGTGCCGCCATCTATGTGTCAGTCACACACATTATTGAACGAAGTGTTAGTGGAGGTTCATTTTCTAAGATGTACCTACAATTAAAATTTCATGTTTGTAGCTTCAGCGGTTCGGCCAGTCAGTCAGTCAGGACAAACAATTGTATGTATGGAGATGAGATCGGTATGAAATTCTCTTCTGTAACCTTCGTTCATTCATTGCATAAATTAAACACTATAAAGCATAACAATTAATTTAATTAAATTAGACACTTTAGCTTTGAATATTCAAGACCTCATTGCCACTAATGATATCAAATCTTTAACCATCAAAATCACCTAAACTTTCTCCTTAACAATTCTTTCTCTTAAAAATTATCCTAAAAGTCCAAGAATCTTCTAAATCTAGAAGGAAATCTCCAGGCCTGGCAACACTGACTGAAGCCAATGAGATCTGTTCTGATGCCAGAGCATTTAAAACCATTTTCTAGTTCGAGCCTTTTTTTCCATGGTGCCAACTTTTTGCCTTTTTGTTCAACTTCTGTATTGTCAACCAGATCGTTTATATGGTGAAACCCTTTCATTTCCTGCAGAATTCGTTTCTGCAGCGTTGATTCCTCTCAGCATTCGTTCCTCGTATCAGACTTCTCTCGCTACTATTTGCCCGCCATGCCACAGCTTCAACTGCCCACTTGCCAGCGCCGAATACCATGTTTTCCAACACCAACAACATGCATCGTCTGTCAACACCCATAAAAGCGCGCTGACAACACCGTAACTCACCTTCCAGCGGCGCGCTTGCGACCATAATTTCTGCACTTATCGCCCCTCGGAAAACAATGCACAACTCACGGGCCCAGCACACCGACACCGACACCGACTCCCTCAGTCGAAGTTGCCCAAAACATCAAAACATCAGCCAAACCGGCAGCGGCCAGAACGTGCACTGACAGCGACACGACACGACAGCACAGCAATTATTGCCTCA
Source organism: Melieria omissa (assembly GCA_963971225.1). NCBI lineage: Eukaryota > Metazoa > Arthropoda > Insecta > Diptera > Ulidiidae > Melieria > Melieria omissa. Next base: position 119,634,317 of record OZ020268.1, on the reverse strand, counting down.
TAATTTAGCGTTTATTGTCACCGTGATCGCCGACGGCATGTCAGACGGAGTGCACGCGCACTTCCTCGCGCAACTCGTGTACGCGCGCGATTTGGTGCATTGTGCGCGCGTATGGATGGGCGCCGCCATATATGTGGGTAAGTACGATCGGCCATGAAGACGGCAACAAAGCGCGCCCGCAGCGTTGCAACGAGGGCGCCATTGTGTTGCACTGGCCACCGACAACAACAACAACAGTCAAACGGACAACACAAAGCAACAACAGTCAAATTTATGCAGCCATTGTTATTTGGCGCTTTCGGTGAGATTTTAAGGTACGATCGTCGCTACTCGGGGGGCCGTGGGGCGTTCGCTTGAAGGTGTCATTAATTTTCCGTCTTGCTGGACAAATTACGAATTTATTTTTATGTGCGCGCCGACGGTTGTGGGTTGTGCGGCCAGTTTATGGAGGCTGGGGAAATGCGATGGCCGCTGATTTAGCACGTTGCAAATGTGCGCATTAGCTTTCATGGACTGTCTAATGAATACATTTGGCAGCTGGAAAGTAATGTTGCCGCAACTCGCACACATGTTGCAGCAGACTAGTTTAAATGCCGCTCGGAATGCCGATCGAGTTGATTTGTTGGGCGCACACCTGCTGCCCCAGGCGCTGCCATGTGGCCGGCTGCCGCTACGATGCGCCCATTACTGTCCGCACACATGCAACAGCGGCCGCTGCCGTTTAGTCACCAACGCAATGCCGCACAGTCGCGTGTGCCGGCGCAAGCGCGTGGCGTGGCTGCAGTGGCGCGATTCGGCGCGCTGTCAGCGACCGCAACGAAACCAGTCACCGGACACTTGTTGCCGTTGCCGCAGTCGGCCATGATCGATGAATTGGCCGGGTCGGCGCTCCTCTAATGGCGCGTTCGCCGGTGTAATTGCTGGATCGCTGTCCGGCCGCCACTTAGTGGCCACTTTGTGCGAAATGCAAATGTGGCGCTGTCGATCCCGGCGACAGACACCTGTTCAACATACATTCGTGTGTATGGTTGCTTGGCTTTGTGGGGCATTGCTTGGCCCGGCTGTCAATTACGCTGAAAATTGAATCAAAACTCGTCCGCTCGACAGTTGTGGAACTGAAGCGATTTTTCAAAATTATTTCCTGTTCATGCTGGTCAAAGCCATTTGACTCGTTTTCACCGGGTGTCATGTGCAACGGTAATGAAAAGCAATGTTATGTGGCATTCAATAATTTAAATTGCAAAATAATGAAATTAAAACAATCAAGGACCGGAAATAACAGTTATTTATGAAAACTATTTATATTTGAAAAATTTACTATGAAAGAAAAGACATACAATGAAATATACCAATACATCTCTTTTCGCACGGAGTATCACACTTGGCAATAAACATTTTTTTGGAATTTTAATAGAAAAATTAAAAAATAAGAATTATTTTTTATTTATATTTTAAAAATCCTTTGAATGATTTTTACTGATGGACTTTTATAAATAAAAGTCACTGGCTGATTTTTATTGATGACTTTTTTAAATAAAAGTCACCAATAATTGTTATTATAGGAAAACTAAAATAAAAATCGGAAAAAATGTTTTTTGTGGACTAATAAGAAAAAAATCAAAAATAATTGTTATAATATAATTTTTAAAATATAAATAAAAAATAACTATTATTTGTTGAGTCATTAAATAACAGTAAAAAAATAACTCTTAAACATTGATTTTTATAATAAAACTTATAACTGTTAGGGTCCCTGAAAAAAATTCATCACTTTTAAAGAAAATATTAGATGGGACCAACTACTCTTTTCTATATATATTTTCTATATAAAACTTCTAATTATTACAACAAAATTCCAATTGACACAACGCCAAAATGCCAAAGTCTCGTGTGCCACATTGCTGTGCAGCGGCAATGCATCAACAACAATTCCAATTCCAATGAAATCCTCCAGCAAATCGCACATTAGGCGCCGCCGCCGCCGCAGCGACAAGTGCGCAAAGTGTGCCACCTGCCGTTGCCGAAAAAGCACAAAGCGATCACGTCGAAACGAAGGAAAAAAATATATGGGAAAAAACCAAATGCCAATTAAGAACGGAAAAATTGCACAACTTAATCACCAGCAGCGGCAACGTCAGCGTCAGCAACTTGCGGTTTGTTGCAATTTTGCGGATACAAAACAGCTGAGTCAGCGCGCGTTGGCCAGCCGGCAAGGCAGCCATCCAACTGAACAACCGAACAACCGGCCAGCCAGTCAGACAGTGAGGCAGTCAGCTAGTCAGCCAGTGCCGAGTACAAATAGCAAAGCTACAAATGGCAGCAAGCAATGAACAAATTAATTTATCAAATTGCATAAAATTGTTATTTTCATTTCTATTGTTGTTGCGTTGTTGTTGTTTTTGTTTTGCATTGCAGCTAATGTCAAATGTTGCAATGTGGTTTGTAATGGAAAAATAAAAAAATAAAAAAAAACAAAACAACAACAATGACTACAATAATGCCAGCAAAACAACAAAACTATTGATGATCTTTAAATAAAATTAATTACTGCCATTAGTTGTCGGCGGCGGCGGCGGCGGCATTGGTGATGACGCTTTGTTGGCAGTGCAGGCGTAGACATAACTGTGCAAAGCGTTCAACAACAACAACAACAACAACAATTACAACAATTGCAATAGCAACAATATTAAACAAGGTAATTGTTAATGCGACGGCAACAGGCGCAGCCGGCAGCTGTGCACAATCAACTTGCAATTAAATCACAAATTAGCAAATCCAATGCAACAACCTTAACAACAACAACAACAATTAATTAATGCCGCCTCTGCCACATTATAAAATCAATTTCAATTTGATTTTTGATTTAAATTTCAATTGGAATGTGGCGATTTTATTTAGAAAAGTCTCGGTGAGCGTTTGCGGGTGACTGCAGTTGGTTGGTATGCAACATGTTGCAACATTGCGCAGCTAGTTGCAATTTCGTTTCCTGTACTCCTGTTGTTTGTTTTGGTGAATTTTTGTGAATTTTTGTTACTACTTTTTACTACTTTTTTGTTACTTTTATTTGCAATTTTTGCTCCAACTGGGCGGGCAACCAGTCTGTGGCCTGTTGGCTATTTTTTATGGTCAAATCAAAGCAGCTGTTGCGCTTGCGCCACTGTCGCCAGGCTGCCCAATTGTCAATTTAAATTTATGTTTGTCGCAGCTAATGCAGCAACTACTGGCTGCCGCAGCAACATGTGACAAACGTGAGTTATGTATGTGGCAGCACGCAGCAGCTGAACAGGTGAAAATCCTCAGAGTTGGCTGCTACAGTTTCAGCAATGTTGTGGTTGTTGTTGTTGTTGCGCACAAATGTAGCAGCAATACTTCCTGTCACTTGGACGCCGCTTTGCGCAACTCTGTGGCTACAGTTGCCGCTTGCGCTGCGCTGCATGGAGCAGGTGAAATTGCACATTACGTATACGCCGCGTCGAACCACAAATATTTTCATTTTTCGGACTTTTATATAAGCAATTCCACATTGTGTTGACAGCTATTTTCTTCTTGCTGATAACTTTCACATGTTACAAATGCACAACAACAACAACAACAAAGCAATGATGCCACAAATCTCATAGTTTAAACGAAAATAAATAAATAATAATAAAATGTGGAAAAAACATTAACGGCAGCTGCAGCGCCACAAGATGACAGCAAATCTTGTGTCGAAAAATCACACAGCAAATGTACGCAACGAGCCCTTGGCTCCGCCCTCCGCTGTCGTTGTGACAAGAAGCGGCGGAACGGCTCGAGACCATTTTTTACGTTGTTCCAAGTTTTTGCGTTCGATTTTTTGAGTACAACATTTGCTTGAATTGTTGTTGTAGTTGTCATGCGTCTATTTCTTTGCGTCAGTCTGTTTGTTTGTGTGTTAGTGTGTGTTAGTGTGTCTGGGCGAGACAGCTAAAATGTGCGCGCACATCGTCTGCGCGTTCAATTAAAACGCTTCACACCTGTTATTTTTTGAAAATTATGTGTCAATGATTTAAGCCAACAATTTTGGCGTGAAGTGTTGTTGTTGTTGTTGCTATTAGTATGTGTGTGTGTAGCAGCATCAGCGTCAAGATTGATGCGCGCCCAACGTTCGAAAATTTGGTTTATTTCGCTGTTTTTCTGTCTGCCGCTGCGGCCTCTCACTGCGAGCAGCCGCCGCTGGTCGCTGCCTACGAGCGGAAATCGCTGCGCGTATTCCTTGAAAACTCAAACACAGGTGGCCGTGTCGATGCTGTTGGCGTTGATGTGCCAGTTGCCGATGGCAATGGCGTTGAAGCTGTAGTCTTTGTTGTTGTTGTTGTGTTGCTGCTGTTGGTAGTGGCCGCTGCTGATTGCTGTGCTAAGCTGTTGGCGTTGATGTGCCTATTCTTCTAGCCGCTGATGCGCTGTCCAAAAGATAATAAAAAAAAAACGCAATTTTTGTGAAACATTTGCCGCGATTTTCTTCGCTTATTTACTTTTTTTTGTTGCTAGCACAAAATTGCTTAAGTGGCATTTCAGTTCGTTTAGTTAGTTAGTTGCCGCCTGTCAGCGTCGCTCGGCCGCCGGCACACGCAGCTGTTGATGGAAATTCGCTCAGTTGTGTTTGTGTTATTTGCGGATTTTTTCCTGCTCGCATTTTGCGTTCTTTATTAAGTTTCACGCATTTTCCACACACATCATTGTTCTCAAATATGTTTGAGTTGTTTTATAAATTATTCAAGCAACTGTTGTCTTGTGGTCATTGTTGTTGTTGTTGTTGTTCGCAGCATTATTAACACGTTGTTCTTAGGTGAAGTGTGCGCGTGCTGAAAATATTTGGCGCGCCAACGCTGCCAAATGACAAACGATGAATGAATCAGTTGATGAGCAATGCAGCCGATAATGACGCCCACACAGAGGGCGGGAGGCGGCGCGTTTTAATAAATCGCTTCAGTGGAAATGGCACAAATTAATTATACAACAAACACACAAAAGTGAATAATATTTAACAGAACATGGGGCAATAACAGCGAACAATGCTGACGCAGAGTTGCGCGCGCCAATTCAGTTTTATATTAAGAAATGGCAAGAAAATGAATAAAAAGATTTTTAAATACTAAATAAATAAAATCATAAAAGACATTTTGTCTAATTTTCGTTGTTTAAATGGTCGTTTGGGGATTTGAGAAAGCGTGAAAATTTTGATAATTCGATTTAAGATTTTCTGATGCCAAAATAAAACACAATAGGCGCGAAATGCAATTAACAAACGATGCAATGAATGTTTTTTAAATAAGTTAAAATGAGAACTCATAGTTTTTTATGAAGTAGCAGCTGGCTGAGAATCAGTCAATATTTCTGAGATCTTTCACATATTTTTCATTAGTTGACTTAGTGCATAAATTTGGTACTGGATTTGGCATTTCATATTTGTGATAGAATTTGTACAGAATTATAAAGGAATTCCATTAGTGATGATAGCAGTTTGAGTAAAATTGGCTACGCAGTCTGCGCGCTTGAGAATTTACATCATCGAAGGTTGTATCTTCGTTCCAGGGAGGTCGGTTTTTAATGACCAAAAAGAGCTATCAAAGCAATCTGGAGAAAGTGCAAATACTTACAAAGACTTGTATTTGCCCTGCAAATACTTCTACACCTTCTTCCAGTGGACCTGTTCGTTAAGATTAGTGCAGCGAAAGACAATTCTCAGATTGAGAGAGTCTGTCCAGCTGAAACCAGCCAACTATGGACATTCCCACTAGGGATTGCAATCCCGGGATCGCGAATCCCGTAATCCCGGGATCCCGGACAATTTCAGTCCCGAAAAATCCCGGGATTGACAAAATCCGATCCCGGGATCGAAACAAAAAAAAACTTACTTTTTGCTTTTGTCCCGTTGATTTCAAAAAATGCAACACTTCTTATTTAACACTAAAAATAAATTGCCCATTGCCTGTGACGTTTGAATAAGTGTTAATGCAACAATAGCTCTGTTTGTGTATAACTACTTTTTACAAATTTGTACAAACTAGCTCTGTTTTGGTACTTTTCCAGTACAGATTTGCCAGCAACCAAAATGAGAAGTGCAAACACGCTTACGTTCCCAAAAATGAATCCATTCAAAAAAGTAAACAACCAGAATTTTCTAAAAACATGCAAGTTTAACTCTTTTTTACACTTATGTGACTTGTCATATTCACAATACGCAAGGAAAATGATGTAAATAAGAGGATAAAGAAAGAAAAAGCTAATATAAAACCATTAGCATTTGAGAATTAAAACTATAGCGAAACTTAAATTATTGATAGTTATTACTCACAGCGAATTTCACTTATTTTGAATGGCCAAAACTTGAAGATTTACACATAATACGATTTGATGTACTTGTATTGAACCAGAGAGATGACTTTTTTAGCAGGTTAGCCAGGTGCTTTGGCAATTAAATGGGTTTTTAAGTTATTCGTCATAATAATTTTGTTCTTAGTTTTAAATTAAGTACACAGAATTGTATTTAATACATAGACATCATTTATTTGATTGAAAAAAAATCTGAACTTAGTTCCTTAAAGTAATATATTCAATCCCGAAAAAAATCCCGGAATCACGGGATCGTTATTTTCAGTCCCGAAAATCCCGGGATTGTAAAACTGGTCCGGGATTGCAATCCCTAAACATACCCAACATACTGAAAGCAATAGTAAGTAACTGGCGCTACCACTCAAGGCCTTCTAGAAAAGACCGCTGATTATTTGGAAGATTCTCAACGGGTCCAGACTCTTGCGGCCAGATTCTTCGGTGGATTTAAACCGATTCGAAACATTTTTTACCAGTAGAGTTTCTCTGATAGTTTTGCAGAGCCACAAAAGTCTCCCCATTCGGTTCAGAATTACAGATCAACTTCTTCATATGAAAATGTCATTCATTGCTATTGATTAGATTTCAGAAATATAGGTAAACTTCTTCCCATGCAAATGGCTTTCATTGCGATTGATTGTTAATACTAATTTTTTTAATATGTCGTGGTGAGGTTTTGTTTAGAAAACCTTTAAATATGTTGGAAAATCCACAACAGATATTCTATCATCCGCTTACATCGTAATGAAGCCTTCCAGAGCTATCAACATCTTCCCTAAAGACCACATCTCATGTATTTTTGAACTTTGTAATTCATATCACTAAATCAACTTTCTGTCCAAAGTCTGGTCTCTTTTAAGTCCCATGGACTTATCAAAGTATAATAAAAAAAATCACAAATTTTGTCAATAACATTTAAAACAAAGTTTACAAGATAACGAATTGCCTGCTGGCAATTACAAATTTCCCATTATACCATCAACTTGATAACATTTTCTTCTAACTTAACTTTGAAAAGCCTCAAATTATTTTATGGAACCCGTGCAACTTTTTAACGCCACTTTGAGCCAAATATTACCAAAACAACAACAGCTGTCACAGTGATAACAGCAGTGACGACATGAACGCGCACGCCAGCTGCAGCGCCAAGGCCGCCGTCAACGTTTTGACATTTGTTTACATAAACTGGGCGCGTTATCAGTGGCAGCTGTTGCTCGTAGGCGCGACAAATGGCCAAAGTGTGCGCGAATTTCTAAGCAGCGCCTATGACTGCGTTGGCCAGGGGGGAGGCACAGCAAATTATGCCAGCGTCGACTTGTTCGGTGCACACACCTGTTCGCATGCGACGCTGATAGCAGACCTCGTTTCGTTGCGTTGCGTTGCGTTACGTTTTTTCAATTCAATTACGCTTCGAGTGCACGTACACTCGCACACTAAGCTCCGGGCCAAAGATGCCGCGGGCTGCCGCGGCCCCTCTGCTGCGATTCCGTTTGCACAGGTGTTATGCACCTGATTTCGGGCGCTGATGGGCCGATAGTGGGTCTTATCGCGCATTGCGTACACGCTCCGCCCCGTCAGTGCTCCAGCACCCGGTTTGCTGTGCGTAACGCGGCCAGGTGTCTCTGTGCCGAGTACATTGGTACGTTTTGAGAGTGAAATGTGGGCGATTAGAAGGCAAAAACCACACGAACATTGGTGACTTTTTCATATCTTATCAGCGGCGTAGATGAGTAGCGGCCCTTGTGCGTTGATATGCGTAACTAAATGAATTCAACTAGTTTAGATTGTTAGGATTAATTTTTAAATTAACCAGCCAAATGTTCGTAGTTTCGGTGCAAACGGTGATTAAATGTTAATTATTTCTGTGTGTGTGAAATGTATTTTGGCTCTTATCCCTGAAGCATTCATTTTTGAACTGATTGTTATCAATTTGAACGAGTAATTTTAGGTGCAATAAAATAAAAACTTGCTCAGAAAAAGTTTTCGCAATCAGAAGATAAATTCAACAGAGTGTAAATTATCAATGCTACTCGACTTCTGGTTCGAATTCACAACGCTCTGACTTGAGACTCGGATTCCCAACATTATGATTTGAGGTTAAATGCTGTAGTCGTGTCTGGAGATAACGAACTAATTATTGCAAGGCCTGTTCACAGTAATGAGGTTGTGCACTATATCAAAGTTAAAATTCTTGTTCAAATCTCTTATTTGATCAAAATGCACTTTGTGTATATACGTTCAATAGATCATTACAACAAATTAGAAGGAAAACATAAATGTTTCAACCACAATCCGTTTGCAATCGACAAAAACATAACCACTAAGGTCAAGAAGCAGCTGATTTTGTAACAATCGACAAAAAAAACTACAAATAAGGGGAATACCCTCTTTCATTTTTAATTCTTTCTTGTGTTTTTGTTTTGCTCTTTGCTTAAAATTGCTTTCAAAATTTTGTTCACTACTTAGAGGTTTTCGATTGTTCACTATTTAGAGTACTCCATGTAAAAATTTGGGTGTTAACTATATGGAGGTGTTCACTATACCCAGACACGACTGTATTCTAAAATAGTACGCTATGAAATGGAAGGAGCCGGGTGGCTCCTTTGATTATTTGGTACAGTGTTGCATTGCATTAGTTCATAGGTCCCAAAAACTGAAGGCACCAAAATACGTTCTTACCAAAACATTGCCACAAAACACACAGTTTAGTATGTAAAACTATTTCATCTCTGGTTTCATTACTTACAAACTACTTCAAAAGATTACTTACGTACTTAACTGTCCATTTAAAACCCGTTACAAGGGCACAGCGTACCGTAAAATCTCTCTCCAGATGCGCCTTCTCCATGGTCCATGGTCACACCAAGAGATGATTTGGCGTCCTCAACTTGGTCCTTACACCGGAGACACGGCGTCGACCTACAACTAACGCACCGAACACCTTCAACAGATAACTCAGGGTTTTTATTGGTAAGCTTCCATACATTTTGATTTGAAGCTCTGGGAAAAAATGATTCTGGCCCACAGTTTCAGTCTCCATTGAAATATGAAACTATAGTTTCTATCCTGAAGCCATTTTTCTTGATGTGATTGAAGCTGGTAACTGTTTTGTATGTTAAATTATGTAAGTAAATTTGATTCATCGAAATACTTAATAATGAGTCTAATGTTTGCAAACCCAATGTGTTGAACCAAAACAAAAATGTTTAGCTGGGCACAGGTAGACAAACCACATCTACACAACTCCTTGCACCAAGGGGAAATTTTGACACATGATCAAGGAGATTTCAAGTTTTAACATACTTACTTTTCAAGAAAATTCTATATAAATTTTCAAGGATATAAAGGATTAAAATTATCCATGGACCTTTTTCATATCCTTTTTTTACAAACAGATAAAAACTCAATTTTATTTAAATTCTTGAGCCTTTAGTTTTTCATTTGATATTCTATAGGGCTAAGTATTTTTTATTCCTATTATATTATTATATTCTAACGAGGCTAAGTATTTTTTATATTTGGTTTATTTTGTATCCCCTCTAAAATTTTGAAGTCCTTTTCAAAGGATATAGAAATGAAAAACTGAGTACGCAGTATTACTATGTTTGGTCTCTAGTTTCACGTCCATATGGATTTTTTCCGATGTGAAAAATTTTTTTAATTTTTGTCGCACGGTGCAATGTGTCCCCCCACGCTTAGATTTTAGAATAGTATTATAAACATTTATTTTTAGATCGTCATATCTTGTCTGTAAAATTCATGCCATAGACTGACTAAATAAATAATAACTAAAACCCAATAAAAATGAATGAAATAAAAATAAACGAAATGAAATGAAGAAAAAAATCAAGCAATTGCTCAAAAACTGACTGCCAGACTGCTGAAACAAATTGTTCTCCGATTTTTTTCAGTTCAAGTTAAATTTATTTGCATTGTTGCGACAAAATTTCATGACACACCCTATAAACAACGCGCCACAACACTCATATCGCTGCCAGCGCGATTGCCATATCAACCTGTGTCAAGTCTGTTCGCCGCATGGGCGAGCAATCGAAATTCGTCTGAGATTGCTACAAAAAAAAAGTGGAATTTTACAATTTTATTTCAACTAAATAAATCGAGCGTATGGCGTATGGCATATGGCGGCCAGCAGTTGGCAGCAAATTTGCAATTTGCTTATGTGCCGCGCGACACACACTGCAGCCGCCACATGCCACACATGGCAAATGCCGAAGCAACGCGCAATTTATCAGCGGCGCGTACGCAAAATTTGAATTTCAATCACTGCGATCGGGGACGGTGATTGGCAATTGGCGACCGGTGGCCGGTGACCGTTGATCGTCGGTCGTTGGTTGTCGGTTGTTGGTTGCTGGCAACAGGTGCAGCAACGCAACACTGCACAAATCGGTGCAAATCAAATTGTACACAAATCAACGGCGGCGCGCGTTAAAAATCGAATGGAAAATCATAATTTTTTTAATTTTTTTAATTTTTTAGTGCGTGCCACGCAGCGAAATTAACAAAAAAAATTACTTTCAAGTTTCCAAAGGCAACAAACAACAACTACAACAAAACTATATTTGAAGTCAAAAGCGACTCGACCAAAGCAGCAACGCGTAGTGCAACAGTTTCAGTGAAAAAATGGCCCACTAAAGGTGGGTGGGCCGTCGTAAAATGATGACTTGCAGCTGCAGACCAGACGGCCACACTTCCATTTCAATAAATGCGGATGAGACGGACGCTGCGACGCGTCGTGTGCGCTAATGGCATTTTACTGTTTTGGTGGCGGCGCACAGCTTGAAGAGTGCGCGACAGGTGCTCCAATCGTGAAAGCAAATGGCAAATTTACAACGATTTAAAAATAAATACGCGCACGCGGCTATGCAAATGAAAATTAAAAATTGATTGAACGCAAAGTTCCGCCAGCGTAACGAAATCACAACAGCCGGCAAATTTTTCGGCAAAGTCAATAATTGACAAAGGCGGCACACAAATATGGCACTTTAAACCCCGGCTCCGCCCCATAAGCCAGCCAACAACAATGTTGACAATGAGCAACAACAACAGGGACAATAGCCATGAATGTCAGTTGGCAATTAGAGCAAACACCGGGCAATAAAAACGACGACTGCAAACAGCCAACAACACAAAATCCTTTCGCATGTGATTTGTTTTTGTTGTAGGCAATTTAACAGTTGAATCAAATTATAAAGCAGCAGCGGCAACAACTACACCATGAATGACAATCATATTACGAAGAGCAACAACAGAAACGACTCAACCGAAAACAACAAGCATTACCAACCAACAACAACAACAACGAGAATTGAAGAAGGCGACATATGAGCAAATGTGGCTGATCCGCTGCCGAACGCCGCACAGGGGGTGTGTACTCGCTGTGGCCGCGGCCATTCATCACCCTTCGCCGCAACGGCTGTTTGCTTTTGGTATCACAACATTTATTGCCGCCCTGACAGGGGGTTGAACGCGAGCGCGAATGCTGCAGCTGTTGTTGTTGCTGGTACTGGTGTTAGTGCATCGAGTCAAGAGGCTTTGAATACATTTTCACAATTTGCTTCACAAGTAATAAAGCAATACGGCGGCGCCTGTTTTTGCTGCTGCCGCATTGTCAGCGCTCGCTGACAAATGTCATGTTTTCGCCTTCGTCCTTATTGTGATCGGCACAGTTGGCAATGCGCTGTCACTTCCCCATTGTTTGCCAGCGCAGTGCTTTATGTCATCATTTTCTATGCTAATGTCGCTTAAATGTTGCAGCGATTTTTCCATTTTGTTTGCTTGTTCGAAATGCTGTCAGCTGCGTGCGGTCGCCGGTTAATGCACTTAACCGTGTTACTGCCCCGAAGTGGGCACATGTTTCGTTTTCTCGCTGCTTCTTCTTGGGCTTTTCATTGCATATTTGCGGCACTAATCCGCACTAATTTGAAGCGTGCATTATTTATTGGCTCCTATGCGTTGCTGGGACGGCAAGCAGCAACTTCATTCATATGCAAAGCCGCTAATGCAGTTCGGAATGTTTGTGGGCAGCCGTAGTCCGTAGGCCTTGACCGGCTAGAGGCTGTTGAGCCAATTAATTAAATGACGTAATATGAGAGGCAACATTAATCCAGCTGATGCAGAAAAGTTGTTTAGCTTACACTAAAATATTTATTAGAAAACCATGACAGAGTCTACAAGCAGCAAACTTCAAACATTTTTTAGTACAAAAGTTGCTAATGATGAATGGGTGAGCAGAAGTCCAGTGAGTTAGTGTACGAAAAGTTTCAAGTTGCAGCAAAATGTTGAATATTTGGTGCTCCAAAAATATTTTATATATACATATATATCTGCATATATAGGGTTTTCCAACAAGAGGTGTTAGCTGTCACTTTTGAAGCTTTTATTCTTTGACATTTGACAAGTAGAAACTACGCCATTACTAAAAATGGAACGATACACGCTTCAACAACGCATTGAAATTATTAAAATTCACTACAAAAATGGTGAAAATTTTGCAGTCACAGTTCGCAAAACTAAAGCATTTTTGGATCGTTGTGAAGCACCTCGTCGGACAATACAGAAATTGGTGGAAAAATTCTAGCTATTGGGACAAGTTAGTGATGTGAAGAAGGTGTGAAGATGTGAAGGTGCGGTGTATGGTCCGGCGAGGTCATTGGACCTTACTTTTTCGAAAATGAGGTTGGAGCAACAGTTACGGTGAATGGATTGCGCCATCGAGAGATGATTAATTTAAATTAAAAAAATTAATTTTTTATGGTCGGAGTTGGATTGTATTGATCTGGACAACGTTTACTTTCAACAAGAAGGCGCTACGTGCCACACAAGCAACGAAACCATTGCTCTTTTACGGGAAAAGTTTCCGGACCGTATTATCTCTGGAAGAGGTGATCACAATTGGCTACCGAGATCTTGTGATTTAACACCTTGCGACTTCTTTCTTTGGGGCCACGTGAAAGATAAGGTATACGTCAACAGCCCAGCGTCGATTCAAGACCTCGAAAATAGAATTCGTGAGGCTATCGAGGACATAGGGCAGCCACTTTGCGATTTGGTTATGGAAAATTTCATGAAAAGGATATGGTCCTGTAAGCGTGGTCGTGGTGGCCATTTGGCTCATGTTGTTTTTCATTATTAACGGCATACCTTCCTCTTTATTATGAAATAAACATCCGATCATTTATCTCAAAAAATGGAATTTTTCTTTGAATACCAAAATAACACCTCTTGTTGGAAACCCCTATATATAACTATTAAGCACAACGGTTTTTAGCGAAAGTAGAACGAAGATTCTTTGAATCTACAAAGTTGTATTATACGCAAACGAAAGGCATGGAACAATTCCAAATTGCAGATGAAACATTTCTCAAGTTTATTGTAACAATCCCAGAGTTGTGCGACTATATTCAAATAAATTAGAATTGTTGTACTTCATTAGAATTGCAGCTTCCACCTTTTTTAATAACTTTCGAACCAATAAAGTTAGAGTAATGAAATTTTGACACGTGCTCAAAAAGATTTTGGGGTTTAAAATACTTACTTTTCAAGAAAATTGTATATACATTTTCAGGGATATAAAGGATTAAAATTTTCAAAGGACCTTTTTCAATCCTTTTTTTACAAATAGATAAAAAATCAATTTTATTTAAATTCTTGAGCCTTTTCTCTTTCATTTGATATACATATCTCTATATTCTAACGAGGTTAAGTATTTTTCATATTTTTTTTAATTACTATCCACTTCAAAATTTTGAATACTACTACTTGAATACTAAGTACGCAGTATTACTATATTTGATCTGTAGCTTCTCTCCAATATGTATTTTTTCCGGTGTAAAAAATGTTGTCGCACGGTGTTATATCCGTTGATATCTCGACAAGTACACATCGGATTTGGCTAATTGTGATTTTAGAACCATAACTGAGGAACTAATTGAAGAATGCAAAAGTTCATAGAAAATCTAAAGAAAATACAGGTATTTAAAAATGGAAAACCGTCAAAATAATCGCAATAATCTTTCTAGAGTTATGGGCTCTTGGCTTCCTACGACTTTTTCTTCAACTCCCAGAGACAGGCATTGTCACCTACTAAGAAGACAGCTGCCAAAAGACACCAGATATGTAGTCAAAAGAAGTCTGGGAACAGATCTATCGAAGAAATAACCACATGACTTTTGAGGTTAAACTTTAATGAAGACAATAAGACTTCATAGGCAACAGTAACTAAGCGACTGGCTCTCTACGCCGTTTTCTTCAATTTATTACCTACTGAGAAGACAGCTGTCAAAAGAACTGTCTGGGAACCTATCTATCGGAGACTTGTAAGGTTCAACGTTAGTGAAAAATAAGACTTCTTACGCAACAGCAGCTGAGTGACTGGCTCTCTACCCCTTCTTCTTCTTCAAATCCCAGTGACAGACAATGACAGCTACTGAGAAGACAGCAATCAAAAGAGACACATTTACGTAGTCAAAATAAATGTTTGTTACATATTGCATTAGTTCGTATTAGTTTATCTGGAAACCAAAGTCGCAATGTTCTCACACACCTTAAGTATTCAAAAAAGTCTTTGCTCGTTTGTCAATTTGTTCTTTTTCTTCGGTTTCCATTTCAATTGGCTTCTTTTACATTGAGTTTTTCGGCACGTAACTGTTCCTTGGGATTATTTCCAAGTTAAAGAGATTATTAACGATGCTTTTTCTGCAAAATATGCCACTTATATTTTCAACTTCATTGTTGGATTAAGTACTTTTTAGTTGGAAATCTCCTAGAAATATTACTTACCTGCATACTTACTTTATGACCTGCGATATCCTTCCGTAAGCTGTTCCACGTTGTTTTTTATAATAATGTCGTTCAATTCAGCTTCGCGGTCAATGAACAGTTCAGGACTTTGCTCGTTTCGGCTGAAAGCTGAGGCCATTGTGTTCCAGACAGTGCTGAAAACTTTATCTTTTCAGAAAGCTCTAAAACCGCGGTTTATCCAGTCAAAAAGCACTGACCAGAAAAAGCAAGAACATAGTTTTTAGTGTTAGTTGTTGTTAGTAGTAACGCTGATAGTTGTCCCAAAGTTCCGTGCAACATACTAGGAAAATTATTGCAGATAAATGGCAACCGTGAGCCAAGAAGTTCTAATTCTTCAGACAAGGAGGATCACTTCAGGTTTCATACAATATTCAAAGAATAATTTTTCTAACCCAACATTCCAGTGCAGCATAGTTGTTAAATAAAATATAAAAAAATAAAAAATAAAAAAATTAAATACTTAAATACATTTTATGTATAACACTGCAGTTATGAAACAAAAATTTTTTAAGCAAGACTTAATCCTGGTGTTTTTAAATAACAAAAACCGCTGAAAAACTCACCAAGTACCAAACTAAATATTTTCCACGTTTATGTTTTAGATTTTCAAAGCACTCAATTTAGTGCGAAACGCACTAATTTGGCAACAGTGGTTCTAGGACCCATAACTAAAATATTATAGATAAGAACTTATATGACATGAATGCTTCACTGCGTCATCTTAGAAAAAGTTGACACAAGTCTCCAGTTTCCATAAAACCCCATAAATATTACTGAGCGTTGTACATTTATTGCACCAATAACCAATCAATTATCAAATTGTCTAAATATAATAAATTTGTTCACACAGCCACCGTTCGCTTTAACTTTTATGTACCTCATAAAACACTTTAAAAACTAAAAAAACCAAATAAAAAATAATAAATGTTCAAATGAATGTAGTAAAATGCAGCAAATGTTAAGTAACAAATAAACTCAACTGTACGAAAAAAAAAATTATTAAATAACCAAATATTGCAGGTGTTCGCACCTAATGCGAAAGCTTTGAAATGTGTGTTTTTAACAGCACGTACGCATAGTAAAAACTGCAACAACAACAACAACAACTATAATAGTTTGTGCAATAACAACATTGTATAATACAACTATACAATGTCGTATGTATACAAACAAATTTTTGTTGTAACTGATTGCCTGTACACTATGCAATAAAATTATACAAACCTCAAATAAATGAAACATTCTACAAACGAGTCTATTTACAATTGGTTTTCTTTTAGATAGTGAAACATGTTTAATTTGTTTTCAGTTGAAAATCAAAAGAAGACATCTGATGTCGAATGTTATTAGTTTTATTAGTAAAAATTTTTTAGAAAAGTTAGTATGTTGCTTGAATTTAACAAATCATACTGTTTATTTAGGCTCGTTTAAGTAGTAAATTATCAGCCAATTGTTGCTTCCAACTAAACTTCAAATTAAATTTTTTATACTATTCAATTAAGTTGTTTATAGCTTACGATTTGTCTATATCAGTCTGTAAGATTTACTATCGGGAGACAAATCAATCAATCAATCACTCAATCAATCAATCAATCAATCAATCAATCAATCAATAACTCAATCAATCAATCAATAACTCAATCAATCAATCAATCAATCAATCAATCAATCAATCAATCAATCAATCAATCAATCAATCAATCAATCAATCAATCAATCAATCAAACAATCAATCAATCAATGAATCAATCAATAAATCAATCAATCGATCAATAAATCAATCAATCAATTAATCGATCAATCAATCAATCAATCAATCAATCAATCGATCAATCAATCAATATGTAAATAAATGAGTAGATAAATAAATAAATATATAAATAATTAAATACATTAAAAAAATAAATAAATAAATTCTTAAATAAATAAATAAACTTGTCACACTCGATCAATCAATCAATCAATCAATCAATATGTAAATAAATGAGTAGATAAATAAATAAATAAATAATTAAATACATTAAAAAAAAATAAATAAATAGTAAAATACATTACTAAAAAAATAAATAAATAAATTCTTAAATAAATAAATAAACTTGTTACACTCATAGATTGTGATCTGGCGAAATAGTACCATAGTGTACTCAGATCTTGTCAGTGCCATATATCGGCCAACGACTTGTACCGATAAAAAGAATTACATTATTAGATCGTCTACAACAACTACCCAACAACAGCGTCGCAGTCAATTGAGCTGGCACGATCGGCGCTGCCGGTCTGCTCGCAACACTGGCGCCTAAATATTTCATACGTAACAATTTTCAATTGGCATCAATGACTGAAATTAGCAATTGTCATACGCGCCTGTCTATCTTGTTCTATACTTCTGCATACACACACACACACACATACAGTTGACATACAGTTCACCCAAAGCCGCGCCGCATGTTGGTGGGGTATGTTGATGTGCCCGCCTCTGAACACAGTAAATTGGCAACTATATTCGTCTGTCTGTCTGTCTGTCGGCACGTTGGTATGTTGCCTGGCTTGTTCGTTGGCTCGTTGGCTGGTTTGTTTGTTTGTTTGTTTGCTTAGTCGGTCGGCGTGTGGTGAGCATTTTAATGAATGCTGGCTGCGTTCTTCTATGCTGTGGGGAAACACAATAAATTCCTATTAATTTGTGTGAATTTTACGATGTGCAGGTGCGCTGCTCTCTGTGACCACAAAGCGCATGTTTTATTGGTACATATTTATTTTTTACACGCCACTTTTATTGGCAATTTCTTCTTCGCCGAGTGAGATTTTTATGAATCTAACATTTTGTAAAAATGTAGCGAGAACACACATTGTGTAGAAAGCATTCACCGCTGCAAAGAGATAAAAAAAAATTCGTGCTCTAGATTTGGATATTTATGTGGCAATAGAATTTGCTGGTTTGGAATTTGCAATTGATAGCAATAGAGCAAAAGGGGATTTTAAAAAAATTAGTGATGTTAATATCAGTAAAATGTGCGTTGTGAGAATGTGAATAATGGTGAAATCAAAGTCTGGGAATTTAGAATTCTACTTTAAAATTTGGGACAAGTTGTCACACACAAATATTGTACATGCTCTAATAAACAGGCACTTTTTTGTGTCGAAATAAGAGAAAATGGAACAGCTGCGACAGTTGAGAAAAAAATTAAAGCTATGGCCCGATAAGTGATTAGAAGACATAAGAAAGAAATACAAAATATTAATATTTAATAATATGGGCCATAAAAGTTGGTACTGTAAATGCCAAAATGACAATGTGGTGGATCACCAAATGAAGGACTGTGACAGTATTATTTAAGGATTTGTGACAGCTTGTCACACATACTAACTTTAAACTTACCATAATATTTTAAGATGTTTTTATGTCTTAAATAAAATAAAAAGTTAGCATTTAAAGTGCCCTGAGTCAGTTTAACAGTAGTGACAATTGAAAGCTAAAGATTATCATCAGCTGAAAAATTATCAAAAGCCTTAAAGAATTGCAATATTTAAAAGTTGTTATCACAGTTGGCAATATGTCAAGACAAGATAAAATAAAGAACTGTGACAGTATAATTTAAGGATTTGTGACCACTTGTCACATATACAAACTTTAAACTAACATTAAAAATTTTAAATATTAAACAAAAAGTTAGCATTTAAAGATCTCTGGGTAAGTTTAACAGTAGTCACAGTTGAAAGCTAAAGGTTCTCACCAGCTAAAAAATTATCAAAAGTCTTAAAGAATTTGAATATTTAACAGTTGTTGTTATCACAGTTGGTAATATGTCCAGACAAAATAAAATAAAGAACTGTCACAGTATATTTAAGGATTTGAGAGATTCAATTTACAACATTGCAAGTTTGTCTTTCGGGGTTTTTATGCAATGTGGTACATATTGAACTCGTAATGCTTGCAATAGTGTCACACAATCAAAAAAAAGGTTAAGCTAAACTTTTTACTATATATTTTATTTACTTTCTCTAACTTTGTATATATATACAACTGTCATTAAAAACAAAAATTGATTGCGTTGTCATTCATATTGATTAAACAGTTGTGTCAGTTAAAGCCTCAAGTTTTTTGACAACTGTCACAAAGTAATGTTCGAAGTAACCAATTCTGAATTTACCACATTGCAAGTTTTTATTTGGGGTTTTGTGTCCAACGTGGTACATATTGAACTCGCAATACTTGCAATAGTGTCACACAATCAAAAAAACTTAAGCTACAATTTTTTCTATATTTTGTATATACTTTCTCCAACTTTGTAATTTGACGTAGTCATCAACGCATACCATGACATGACTTGCTGTAGAAGAGTCCAAAGCAATATTTTCGCTTTTGAAGAAAGACTGCACAGTTTTATTGATTTCACTTCGCTCATTCACCGACAGCCAGCTGGCAACCTTTTGCTACACTAACAACAACAACAGCAATCGCTGGTACTTCAATACCCTTCAGACACACACAAACATACACACTCTTGTAAGTCTTGTAAATAATTGCAAAAGGTTAAAAGCCAAGTTACCGTTAAGTATATAACAACAACAACAACAACAACAGAAATATTACAGCAACGCTCAAAGCGCTGAAGAAACACAACAAAGTACAAAAAAACAATTAAAAATCCACCTGTCTGCTATGGCAACAACATCAAAAGCAATAACAATAACAACTACAACAATAGCAAAACAAGCAGCAAGCATATTGCGCCAGCAACAACAACAATCAACAATAGCCAGAGCAACAGCAACAAAATCTATGAATTCATTATATGAGCAAATCTGAGTTGTGGCAACAGCAGCAACACCTGCCGCCAATTGCAACAGCAGCAGCAGCAGCGAAAAACTGAAAACTCATTGCTGCAACTGTTCGACTGCGACTGCGGCTGCTGCAACTATTTTCGATTTTCTTTGCATTCGCTGCTGGTGTTGTTGCTGTACAACAAACTCATTTATGCAACCAACCAAGCAGCTAACCAACCAACTGACGAAACACCGAACGACTCTGACTTCAGTGCAGCGCAAGCGGACCAACTAATCAGCTGAGCGTTGTTGTTTTTGTTGTTGTGCTTTTTTGTAATTTTACGTACTCCATTTAGAAAGTTTAATTTCCGCAAATGAGCAGCAATAACAAAAAATAAAAATATTGATGACAACAACAACAACAGTAGCAGCAACAGTGAAAAGAAACTCAAAAAGAAAAGCCAAGCAGCGACTGTGATGGTGGGTGAGACGTCTCGTTAGATGTTTATAGAAGGGGGGGGGGGAACAGGTGGCTAACGAGAGTGAAGAAGCGCACAGTTCAGGTGGATCAATGAGTTGTTGTTGTGGTTGTTGTTGTTGAAGATATGCCATATGCGCATTGCTTGAATATTAGACAACAACAACAACGATTTATTAATGAAAAATTTGAGACTGTGACAAATGTCATAACAACAATGATACAACAACACAAGTAATGCCATTGCAACAAATCCCTCAAAGCGCAACAACAAGAAACCATAATTTAACATCATAAAATGTCAAAGATGATATTAAAACGACAACAACAACAACAACAACAAGTCCAGTTGCCAAGTCTAACGAACGCATACGAAGCGCGACATGTGACATGTCAATTTCATGTCGCCGAAGGGCACCAACACGAAAGACCCATGGACAAACAGACAGACGGACGGACGGACCGACAAACAGACAGACAGACTTTCAGTCTGCAGTCCAAATTTGGAAAGCATTAAAACCCAATCAGAAATTAAGTAAGAAATGCACGCGCGTCCATGCAACTGTTGCAGCAACTGCGAGATTGTTGCTGTCTGCTTTGGCTGCAGTTGCTGTCGTCTGTTGCTGGAAGAAAAATGCCAAAAATCGCTGTGTTGCTCGTTGCCAGTTGCTCATTGGGTTTTGTCTATTTTCTGCTGCGTTGTCGTTTTTTTTATTGTCATTTTTGAAAAATGAGCTCAATGACAGAAGAAACGAAAAAGTGTGCAACGGTGGCATGCGGCATGCAACGTTGCGCGTGGAAAAATTGAAGAATTCAAAGTTGAACGCACAAAAATGCAACAGCCGCAGACACAGACAGAGCAGCAGCAGCAACATTTGTCACGATAAATCATGGCAACAGGCGGGCGACAGGCGGCCAACATGCGTGCAGCGCCGCTACTGGATCGATTTCTAATTTAAGCCGAAAACAATGAGAAATCTCACAACTAAAACATGACGAAAAAATAAGTGGAAACAGATATTCTCACTCCATTGTCGCGGTGGCTGCGACTGCGACTGTCTCGCGGCCATTGTCAGACGCGCTGCGCTCAGCACTCGGCGTACAGCCGTCAACGTTGATTGCCGCGCAATTGAGCTGTCAATCAATTTGTTTGTCCCCGCCGCAACTGCTGTCGATCCATCGAACCAGGCGAGCGCAAGCAATCAATTATGTAGTTGTTGTTGTTGTTGTTGTTGTCGGCTGCCAGCACACGTGCAACAGCAATAACAAGCGGCATGTCGACGACTCATTAGTAGACGCGCTCAGCGCAGCACTTTGCATTTTTTGCATTTCGCCTTTTCGTCTCCGCCGGCTCCGACTCGTCGGTGCGGTGCGTGCGTGCATTTTCCAAATCGAGAATGGCATTGCATCGACGCGCATTCCGAATTCGCAGGCGCGCATGCAAACGACACATGTTGTCTGCTGTTGTTTGCGCCAAGTTCGGCAGCCAACAACAGTCGCCGACAACAACAACAACAGTCGCCAGTGCATTGGCGGCGCATTGTTGTTTGTTGGTTATTAATAGACAACTTGCGCCGGTGGCTGCAGCAGACAGCTGCCACAAGCAGCAATTGTTGCTGTCATTGTTGTTACACTTGCAATTGCTTCATTTATTTTGTTGCCCATCGCTCGGTCGGGCTGTCTTCTCACTAGCGGCGCGTCGTCTGTCTGCTAGTCTCAGCTGCTCGCGTCTAATGTTTGCACTCATAGCCGTTTGTCGATGCAGACACCTAAATTTTTTCGCGACAACCAGCTGCAGTCAATTATTCACAAAAGTGATCAGCCGTCTGCTGAACGCGATCGCCGCCACTCATCAGCAACAAACAACAGTTCGTCAGGCCGCCGAAATCCATGCGGCTGCACCACAATGCTTTGCACTAATTGCAGGCGAGTATTTTTATTAGCATTGTTGGCCGCGACCAAAAAGCAGCAGTGGCCTGAAATCGGCATCCACACAGAAATTGTTCGCTTGCATGTTGCACGTTCAGCTGTGCATCGTTGAAAAGAAATGCACTAAAATTTTCCAACATAAGCAATGAGCAGAAATATTTATGTCTGACAATTGTCTGTTTGCGGCTTTAGTGCTTTCCAGCAACAACAACAAGGTATGCAACAACAACAACTGTGAGGCGCAAAATAGCCAAAGGCATAATAACTTAGACCATCAAAGAGACCTCACAACTGGTCCATCAGAAATGTTGGGACTCTTTCTTCTTTGTCTGTTAGTGACTAATTTTTTTTAAGTGATCCAAATATCTGCGCGAACTTTCGTAGATTTCCTATGTTGACCGATTGAAGGTCATCCAAATCTTAAAAAGGGCGTCAACCGAAGCTGAAAACACTCGAGTAGGTGGAAATGATTTGAAAAGCAAAGCAACAGCAGTTGTAACCTGAGGCAATAACAATGCTCGGGTTGGTTTGGTAGTTGTTGTTAATATTTTTGGAAGTGAGTTCAAAGCAAATTACAAAAAATTTTACTGTTATCCCCAAAGTAATTTCCAATAATTTGCAGCGATATCAGGGAAAGTTTGTGTTCTAATTGAAGTCTTCGAATTCAAAACCCTGTTTCTTTTATAATGGTTAAAAAAAAAATCAAAAAATTATAATTTTGTATTTTTCCATAAATATTAAATAGTTCTTCTACAATTAAAACATATTAATACAAAATATATTTTACCCGTTTTAAGCTAAAGTTGTTCAAAAGTAAACTAGCTCCAGAATTCTAACAAAGAGGCGTGGGAACTTCAAATGTCGTGCGCACACTTCTTAGGCACGTTTTCCATGATTTAACCCTTTTAGTGCCGGGCGAAAAAGAGGTGCCTATGCGAGAATAACCGGCCGAATTTCACAGTTTTACTAGGGTTTGGGAAAATGCTTATGACAACCAAACGAGAAACAATATTTACAACGACAATAACAAAACGGTAAAAAACAACGGCAATAACAAAAATGACGCTTTCAAACAACTGGGACGAAATATACTATTCACAACAACGATCGGGGAGACATTAACTGATCCTACGACTCGCTGCGGTAATGCAACGTTATTTCGCGAGAGTCTTCTAACAGTTGTTTACATAACACGCTGCAGAAAAGTTCTGATAACATAAACGTCCAGAAAGAGTTGAAACAAAAAACCAGAGAATACAAAACTCTCGTAATAAAATTAGATAATTTATAACGTATTACAAATTTATTTTTGAGATAGAGTTCTCCCGCAATGCGAATAGTAAAGCGCTACAAGGCGTGGGCCGATATATCGGCTCTGGCACTGCTCGCTAGTGCAGCAAGATCCGATATATCGGCCTCCGGCACTAAAAGGGTTAAATACCAAAAAGTAATATCGAGACACATGGTTAAATTCGGGGTCGAAAGGGTTAAATCTTTGATTCGCGTCAGTGGTGCTTTGGGCCAAGCAGAAAAAACAAAAAGATCTATGGAAGCACTGGCGCACACAGAAGGGGGTTTTGGGGGGTTCAAACCTCCCAAATAGAAGAATTGCTGGCTCAAAAGAATGAAGAATGGTATGCGGCTCAAAACTTGTACGCAAACCCTCTTAAATTAAATCCTGTATGCGCCACTGTATGGAGTAATTTTTGTGTATTCTTTCGTTGTAATGGATTCTGAATACTTTTAATTCTTTTGAATCTATGGAATACTTTTGGTATCAATTATATCTTCTTGATATTAGTTTTTCTTTTCAATCTAAAAATACTTCCAGGAAATTTTACACCTTTATTTGTAAATTTTGGTAATGGAATTTTTGTAACCCGAGTCGCTGTTGAATGGATTGAACTATAGTAGACTAAACCTATCTCTATCTCCTTTTAATCTTCTTTTTATCTCCACTGAATCTCCTTTTTAAAGCATTCAGTGAATATTTCAGCTACTTTTGTCTACAATGATCTAATCTCTCATCTCATTTAGACACTTCTGACAACTCGCACTTGCATCACTGATCCTTTTCACAAGGCATGCAAATATTTTATCTGTCCCGTCTCCTCCCACTCAACTAGTGAGTGCTATTCCCACTTCGGCGTTGGGATATTGTGTCAGCACTCTGCATAAAACACTAAATTTAAATTAGAGAAAACGCTCTACACTCATTTGCATTAATTTGGTATCCATTTGTTCCACATACAAAATGCCACCTTATGGCGCATCGGATTTCAACCAGCAGAAAGAGCGCTGCCGCTGCGTCGCTTTAATCTGGCAGCGTAAATGCGAACATAAGGACAAATGCACAGTTGGCGTCAACACACTATCGGAACATATGGAATTCGTGTCAAATGATGAGTGCGCCGAGCGCAGAGCACAAACAATTAAAACGCGCCGAATGCCTGTCAGAGCGACAAGCCTTGAATGCCAACTCTGGCCACACTACAAGCACACAATGCAGCGCAATAATGCGGCTGTGAAATCCATAGAAATGCATTTGCGGCATGTGTCGTTTAATTTCACTAAAAGCCAAATGGCAGCGCGGCAAGTGAAAAGGCTTGACGCGCGCTTCAGTGCGAAGACAGCAGATAAACAGCGCCGACACCCTCTTCGAGCCAAAAACAGCGCAACGAGCCAAGCGCAGCGCCGGAAAACACCCCTCGATTTAGTTAAGACACGAGCCCATGGGAAATGTGTGGTCCGGTGCACGGAGGGGGTGCCGACACAACTGTTCGAATGATGGACTGGCGCAGTTATCAGTTCATTTGTTCCGTGTCAGGAAGTCACCGGAGAATATGATTGAGGCCGCAGTGCATGAGTTGGCATTCTGTGCAAAAGGAGTGGGCGGAGCGCGAAGAGTGCAAGTTAAAAGCCGAGTGCGTTGAGTGCACAAGTGCCACAAGGTAATTATTGCACGGCTTTGCGCTCACTGCCGCAGCGTAATTAAGCTCAACGTCGGCATTGGCGAAGCAGTGCGCTTCATTTGCTGCAACATTAGATGGCACAGTGGTGCACATGTTGCCGATAAGGTGGCTGCTACTGGCCATACGGCACGATGCTTATCGGCAACATGATTAAGTCTTAATTAAAATGAATTTTAATCTCAACATATGGCCGTGTGTTGCCGACGAGAAGCGCACGCGGTGCCACTGTTGGCCACTCATATTACCAATAACAACAATAGCAGCAACAGCAGCTGTAGCGGCAACATCTGCTCGAATGCGAAAGCTCGGTGCTCAGTGCACAGTTTATCACCTGTGCTTGGTGTGTGCTCTGGCGGTCAACGCGCTAAAAACCATTTGAGCCGTGCCAACTACTGGAATTGCTGCCGGCTGCCGCTAAAATGTGATCCGCCCTGACAGGCGCGCATGCACAATGCTATTTCAAGAGGGGTCCAGGCTTGAGCAAGTTGTCTGGCAGCAAAAGGTGCTTTTGTGAAGGTGCGTAGTTTTCAATCTTTATTGGCGATATGCGATATTTTTCATGTTTATATTTGTTTTTTATTATTTAAATTAATTAATATTATTATTTCATAGTTAAAGTATCACAATAAATACTTTTTGACTTTGACGATATTTTTCATGTCTTTATTTGTTTATTATTATTTCAATTTTTTTTTATTATTATTTCATACATTTGAAGTTTTTTAGGAAATATAATACTTTCATTCAATTTAATACATTTTAAGTTTATTTAATAAATACTTTTTGGCTTTACTCATATAAATTTTTAATTAATTTCATTTAAATTTATTAAGTTATTTATTAATTTTGGCAATATGCGATATTTATTATCAGGGAAAAGATTTTGTGGAAATTGCCTTCATGTTTACTGCTAGATAGAGCTTTTCTGATTGAAAATAAGCACGAATTAGGTTCTCCTGATTAGAAATATACCACTTTTATTTTGTTTTTTTCACCCATAAATACCCTTTTTTGCCTATTTTACCTATAAATGCCACAAAATGCCTTTTTCAAGATTTGTCGAACGCCTTTTTACTTTTGTTTCGTTTTTAATATTTTCCCCCTTTTGTTTCGCAAAAATACCTTGAAACTGAAAAAAAAATTAAGTGGCAACATTGCAATTTCATTAACTTATCGATGTTTTTACATTGATTTGAACATTCCTAAGCCGAAAAACACGTTAAAGCGATGCAACTACAACAAAAAAAGTCACAACTGATAGCACCCTACGTCGAAAACCGAAACGAATTTTTCACAGATATAACAAAAATGATTATTTCGTGCGATATACCCCTCTATAAACTGGGATGTGCAAATTTCAAATCATTTTTCCAAAGATATGCAGATTTTCTAGAATTTTTTTCTTATTTTTAAATGCCTTTTTTAACAGTTTTTAATAACCTATTTTGTCTTTTTGGGCAGTTATAACTGCCTTTTTCTGCGTTTCTGGCAGTTTTTAGTGTCTTTCCGTGCCTTTTTTGCTATTTGATTTTGCCTTTTTTATAGGTTTTTAGGTCCTCAAAATCCTTTCCCTGTTTATTATGTTCACATTTTTTATTGTTATTTAACAATTTTTAACTTTTTTTAACTTTAACTTATTATTTTATATATTTGTTGCTTATATAATAAAATCTTGTTGGTCTTACTAATTTAATAGTTATAATCAATTTCGTTGACATTTGTTTTAATTAATTTCATGTGTTTTATTAACTTTTATTATGCAATTTTCTTTTCTTAATATTTCAATGTTGCATTTAAATATCTTCAATGGGCTACTAAGCCCCCAAATTTCTACATTCAACAACGCTTCATTGTCAGTTTCGAACGCCATTGTGTGGAGCGGCTTGGATTTCTTGCCACCAGGCTTGGCAGCAGCCGAGCAACATATTTTACACAGCTTGTGGCAACACCTTCGCTACAGCATTCGGGCATTAACAACTGCAACAATAACAATAATAACAACAACAACAATGAACGAAAATAGTGCACTATGACTAGCAGCAAACGCAGCGGCCAACACCATCCACACTGGCCACGCTGCAGCACTTTTTGAAGCGAAGCGTGTCCCCACTGCCGCCGCCGCCTATCGCCAACACACCGCGAGCTGCGCATAAAACACCTCCTTCATATATTTTATAGCGGCAGCAATTTTATTTGTTTACGATTATGTACGCTGGCCGACAGCATCGCATGAATTCTTGCGCGGCAGCAGCAGCGGCCGCGGTGCCGCCTCAGCTGGTCGGCTGGCGCGCCTCGGCTGAGCATTTTCTGACAGTGATAACGACAGCTTGAGTGGCGCGTTGAGCCGTGTTTAACAAACAACGGCAATATGTTGCAAGTTGCTGCTGCGCTGTTGCGTGCAATTGTGTTTTGGGCGTTCGGTGTGTGCGCGCGATCGCGTTCGTAGGCGCCTCGAGCACAATTCGACCGCTCGTTGCAAGTGAAAATTGTTATAAATAAATTTCCGCTGCCCGATGTCAGCTGGTTTGGTGGCAATTGGCGACGAAGTGTGCAACGCGCGCGCAATATTTGTCAATTAATTTTGGCGGTCGTTCAGTCGGTCGGTCGGTCGGCCCGTGCCTGATTTTGTTATGGTTGTGGGCACATTTCGGAGGGATTTATTGTTTATTGAAATTGCCACAAAACGGCGCAAAGTAACGCGAAATTACGTGCGCGGCGCAGCCAACTGGACATTTTTATGTTTTCATTCATGTTGCGGATTTTTACGATGTTGGTTTGGGTGCTGGCCGACAGACGGCACAACAATAAGTGGACATTTAAACTCGACGCAGTTTATGTGTTTTCGCTATTGGCCGAAAAGTGGCCGAAAATTACCATTTGCTGGCAACTAAAATATGGAAATAACTTGGGGGGCTACACTGAAATCGAACCGCAGTGCTTATGCAAATATTGGCAGTTGCCCAAAATGCATTAGCCAATTGTCTTTGCCCCGCCCTGCCCATCTTAAAAACCATAAGAAATCAGTGCGGCCCACAAAAATATTCAACAGACGCGGCCGACGCAGTGCTTCCGTTCATTAGTTCGCTGCTGCCAGTCGCCCCCAATGTAATCTTCCTAAAAGCCAAAGCTTTTGACCTCTCTTGTGTGACGCGCCGTCCGACACAATAGCCACGTGTTCAACAAACGAGCCCGAGCAGCTGTGCGCCGCATTCGTTGCCCAATTCGTTGTCGCCAACACCCCCTGGCAGCGATGTGTGCAATCTGACTTGAAAGCAAAAATCACAACTAATCAAGATTGATGGCGCATAACGAAATTATTTGCCACATCGCCCTTTCGGCTGACAATGCCGCAACCATACAAAACAACATTGCGGGCGGAGTGTTTAGCGATGGGTGACGGCTAAGTTCTGCATTGTTGCAGGACTCTTGTGTTACTTTTTCTACGCCCTTTTGTTGTATGAACGAAATGTTCCGTCAGGATTTTTCTCCTGTTTATTGCGCAAAAAGTCATTGCATTAAGTAAAAGCGGCCACTGTGGTAAAAGAAAGGGCAGTACGTTATTTAGCGCGTAGACCTCAAATGACAACCACTAAAAACACTAAAGGCGAAATAAATTTTCTGTTGAGTCTTGTGCAAAACATTAGGATAATCTTTGAAATAATCTTCGTTTTAAAATGTTTATAGTTTTTAATCAGCTTCCAAAAACGTGGAATACTTACTTGAGCAACTCTTTTCAATCATTCGATTTGCGGCATTATATCACCGTGCGACAAATATTAAAAAAATATTTTACACCGGAAAAAAACATATCTGCTTAAAACTAGAGATCAAACATAGTAATACTGTGTACTCAGTTTTCTAATTTTTACATCCTTTGTCCTTTTGAAAGGACGTCAAAATTTTGAAAGGGCTAAAAAATAAAAAAATATAAAAAAAACTTAACCTCTTTAAAATATCGCAATATATATAACAAATGAAAGGGGAAAGACTCAAGAATTTAAATTAAATTGATTTTGTATCTATTTGTAAGAAATGGATATGAAAACGGTTCTTTGAAAATTTTAATCCTTCATATAATCCTAATATAATATTTCCTTGAAAAGTAAGTATTGTTACGAATACTACGTCTAGTTCGCTGTTGCGTATCACTGGATTGTGCAATTTGAAAATAAAACACGCTCAGTTTCTTAAACGCAGACAATAAAATAAACCAACAGTCACTTTATTATTCACAGTTTACACTTTACTGTTCGTACACTTAAGTATTTGCTTAATTACTCCGTGTGGCAACTTCACTTGTCAAAACCAGACTGACTCGCTGCGCCGCATCCGGCTGCCTTTTATACCTCTCAGGCCATCGCGCAGATCGTTCCCGCACATTCCGGAGTGGACTAAAAGTTTCCATCATTGCCAGGTTGGACTAAAAGTTATTATCGCAGCCATCGCTGCCAGATTGGACTAAAAGTTACTATCGCGGCCGTCGTTGCCAGATTGGATTATAGCACGGCACGTAGCGGCAGGACTTCACCATGGAGAGTGTTCTGCGCAAGGCCGGTGTACATCATAATGGCACAATTTTCAACAAAAGTGTCCAGCTCCTTGCTTACGCTGATGATATTGATGTCATCGGACGTAACAAGCGAGATGTCACCGCTGCCTTTGCGGCTATCGAAAGAGAATCTGCCAAAATGGGTCTGGTGGTAAATGAGGGCAAGACGAAGTATATGCTGTCTACACGCAGGGACTCGCAGCGGCTAGGGTCTCACGTCGAGGCCGACAGGTATGCTTTTGAAGTTGTCAAGGAATTCGTCTACCTTGGCACCGCCATCAACAGCAGCAATGATGTCAGTCTGGAGATAAAGCGAAGGATAACTCTTGCCAACAGGTGCTACTACGGTCTCGGTAGGCAATTGAGAAGTAGAGACCTCTCTCGACCGACAAAACTTTCACTCTATAGGACGCTTATCTTGCCCGTGCTCCTCTATGGCGCTGAAGCATGGACAATGACACGAAACGACATAGCGGCCCTTGGAGTGTTCGAGAGGAAGGTGCTTCGCAAAATCTTCGGCCCTGTTCGGGTTGGTGACGACTATCGCATACGAACCAATAACGAGCTGTAAGGACATGGACGTAGCGCAGCGAATTAACATCCAGCGGCTACGCTGGCTCGGTCATGTCTGCCGCATGGACGACGAAGCTCCGGCGAAAAAGGCATTCGATGGGATGGTTGGAGGTCGACGGCGAAGAGGGAGGCCGTGTCTCCGGTGGAAGGACCAAGTGGAAGAGGCCCTGGTATCTCTTGGTGTGACCAACTGGAGAAGGCGCGCGCGAAGCAGAGGCGCCTGGAGAGAAGTTTTGCGGCAGGCCGTAACCCGATAACGGGTTGTTATGGCCAGTTAAGTAAGTAAGTAAGTACGTAGCGGCAGGGTTGCTTTGCACAGCGACAGACTGTCTCATCGTTACAGTATGTTAAAACCCAAAATCTCCTTGATCACGTGCCAAAATTTCATTATTCTCGCTTCGTTGATATTGTATCTTTTTATTATTTTAAATGCTGATACTCAAATAAATTTGTTTTTGTAACACTTCGTTCAATAATGTGTGTGACTAACTAATTAAAACACATTTTTTGCCAAAATTAGTTTTTATTCATCAACATAGTCCCCTTTTAGGGAGATACAATCATTCCAACGCTTTTCCAATCTTTCGATACCGCCTTTGTAGAACGATTTTTCTTTGCCTTCAAAATAGGCGTTAGTTTCGGCGATTACTTCATCATTTGAGCCAAATCTCTTACCACGGAGCATCTTTTTGAGGTCTGCGAAGAGCCAGTAGTCGCTGGGGGCCAGATCTGGATAATACGGGGGATGAGGAAGCAATTCGAAGCCCAATTCATGCATTTTTGCCATCGTTTTCATCGACTTGTGACACGGTGCATTGTCTTGGTGAAACAACACTTTTTTCTTCTTCATATGGGGCCGCTTAATCGCGATTTCTTCTTTCAAACGTTCCAACAACGCTATATAATAGTCGCTATTGATTGTTTTCCCTTTCTCAAGATGGTCGATGAATATTATTCCGTGCACATCCCAAAATACTGACGCCATATCCTTGCCAGCCGATGTTTGTGCCTTTGGACGCTTTGGGCGGCTTTCACCGGTTGCATGCCACTCAGCAGACTGCCGATTTGACTCTGGAGTGAAATGGTGGATCCATGTTTCATCCATTGTGATGTACCGACGCAAAAACTCCAACTTGTTGCGCGTACACATGTCCAAACAGCTCTTTGAATCATCGATTCGTTGTTGTTTTTGCTCCGGTGTGAGCAAACGCGGCACCCATTTCGAAAACACCTTTTTCATAATCAAATGTTCGTGTATTATGGTGTGTACACTGCCTGCTGATATCTTTAGAATGTCAGCAATCTCCCCCACTTTTACGGTCGGAAATAATGATTTTCAGTGTTTTTTCAACGTTTTCCGGAATAACAGCGTCATTTGGCCGTCCAGTAGATGGAATGTCATCGGTGTCTGTACGACCACGTTTGAAATCGGCATACCAATAACAAATGGTTCTTTTTGATGGAGCAGAGTCCGAATAATGTTTTTCAAGACATTCCTGGCATTGAACAGTATTTTTTTTCATTAAAAAACAATGATAAATCAGCACACGGAATTGCTTTGAATTCATTTTTTTTGAAAACTCAAAAGTAGTGTCACTAAAGCACTGTAACTTGTAAACTAATGGTCGGATTGACATATAATTTTGACAGTAAGCCTAAAAAGGTTCACAATTTCGAAAAAAATATTGATTTAGTTTTAGTGCCGCCATCTATGTGTCAGTCACACACATTATTGAACGAAGTGTTACTTCATTAGAATTGCAGCTTCCGGCTTTTTTTTAATAACTTTCAAACCAATAAAGTTAGAGTAATGAAATACCATGTTTGGTCTCCAGTTTCACGCACATATGGATTTTTCCCGGTATGAAAAATGCTGCCGCACTTACAATACATTCAGTCACTCTTTTCAGTCTGTGTGATTTCATTTCCTCGAGTTGTGGATCTGAGTGTGCGCCTTGGTTCGTCTGGAAGGTAAATGGGGTCTATAAAACCCTAACTTCATTCTGAATCCTCTCCCGTTCTCGAAATGTTCTTAAAAAAAAAACCAAGTCGTTTTGAGGACGTATAACCAATCCAAAAGGCTTGTACCGACATCCTGAAGGATATTCCAGCCGACGATTTTAAATACTCATTAAACATGCTTTTAGATCACGCAAATAGCTGTACTGAACCTGACGGGAACTATTTAGAAAAATCATATCGGTTTCACCAACAAAATTTTGTATTATTCTTTTAAATGTTTAAAGGTGAAACGATTTTTTTTGCTAATGTGGGAACGTATATGCCATGCATAGCGATTGAAAATTTTAAATAATTATAGGCCTTGGGAGGGGTTCTGACACCCAAAACCCCTCCCTTGGCTACGCTCCTGATTCATATGTATATATAAATTTTGCAACAAATTTAATTCATGCTTCCAAACTTTTGATTATATTTTCAAATTCTGTTTACATAAAAATTCCTACCATTATTACGATAGGTCACATGTCTCACTTTTTTTTACCCGATCATGATCTTACAACAACCAGTTTCTTACATCATGAGAAAGATTGAGATTGTGAGAAAGATTTGATATTCTTCTCAAAAGATGTAAGCATGAAGATGTAAGAATAATGCGGTAGTAATTCACGCAAAATTGATCAAATAAAAAACGAAATGAAAACTGTATCATTGGGGAACTTTTCATAGTATTAGATTCATACATTACTGAAGTAGTCGTTGGTTGTGAGATTCAAAACCACGATTGTCCGAGTTTTCAAACGATGGGTCCGGCTCGATACAGACGTCAGTAGTTCAAGTGCTTCTGGACACTTGACTTGAATATACTTATAACTGAAAGAAAATTTTCAACGGATCACATTGTAACCGAGTGACACGAATTAGATTTCGGTCACGTCAATGAAATATTTCAAGTTCTTTATTTGATTAAAAGAAGTTGATAAATAAAGTTGCTGTTTTGAATACATTTTGTGTTTATAAGATACAAATTGTCTTATGTTGTTTTCCCGAATTCTCTCCGATTTTTCTACGACTCAACTGTGTCCATCCGTCTGTTGCGTCTCGTTATTACTTTTACTTTTCGGTGTTGCCGTTCGTCTCTCACAACCTTTCTAAACATAGTTGACACATTATTATTTATCAGTAGCGGATCCAGGGGGGTGGTTTGGGGGTCGAAACCCCCCCGAAATATTTGGATCGACTATAAAACTACATACAAATTAAAAAGAATTTTATAAATATTAACGAATTACTTTTTAAAGCCCCCCCAAATATTTTTCTGGATCCGCGCCTGTTATTTATTATTATTTATTTTGGCATAGTTTATTTACCTATGGAAGTTTTATGAAGTTTCCTATTCGATTTTGAAACGAACTTCATTACTTTTAGCAGAATTTGTTTAAGTAGTTGAGTTCTCCTGCCCGATTTGAAAACATCTATCTATATATATATATTTTTCACGGCATGTTCGTTTTGATTAAATCTCGGTAAGCCACATAGTGTGAATATGACCCGACAGGTAGGCGTGGCATCTGCCACACAACCTAATTTTTTAATATCTCTTCTTCTCTTTAGTACCACCGTTAAGTTGTGTAATTTCACTGGTCAAATTTTATAAGCCTTGGACAAGAGACGTGGCACTTTTCAAGCAACCCAAATGTTTTTAAAAACTTTGGAACTTTAGGTCGCACATCAATGAAACTGGGTGGCACCCTTCGACTAGAAGAATAGATTGGACATTGCATAAAAGGGGCATGGCACCGTCTATAGTACTCAAGTGCACATAATTGTTGGCTGTGATTGACTGATTCTTCACCGCCCAGCCCAAACCGCTAAAGCTACAAAGCATAAAATTTTAACTATAGGTACATTTAAAAAACTTCCGCTAAGACGGGTTTTTTAGAAATTCAGGGGTCAAAACATGGGTTAAATGTTAAAGTGTTGTATGAAGTAACTTGATTTATTGGGCCCATTGACTTCAAACTTGCTTGCAAAGCCGCAGGGTTCTGCTAGAATGTAAAAGTTATTTAATTTCCCAGATTATTTTCAAACAGTCATAACATATCTTTACAATCTTTGATCTTCTCCAGGCTTTTGTCTCCACTGCTTCCATTGTTTGTGTGTGTAGGTAAACTTTGTTTGCACTTCTCACTTCTCTGCTAAAATCATTGCAGCTGGCACGTCATCGAACAACTGTCAGCAAAAACTCACAAGAGCCAAAAATGCTAAATCGAAAATAAAATACTGTCAGCCAGGAATTTCAATGTAAATTCTTAATTTAAAAAATGTAAATATTTGCAATTACGCGCGCGTATTGGAAGCGCACACAAAAGCGCGCGCCCCAAAATCCAAACGCAAACAAAGTCGCACCACACCGCACCAGGCTGTCACCAACAAAACAGCACAACAACAAGTCAAACAACCCAACCAACCAACCAACCAACTGACACCACCGACTGCTGCAACAGCCAATGGCGGCGAATCGAAACGTAGCGCAGCGAGCGTGTGTGTGTCTGAAATTCACGCAACAAATGTGCGAAATATTTTTTGGCATAAGGAATTTTTGAATTTACACCGAACATTTGGCGCGCGATTTGCCACGAATTAGTTGCCAAAGTCTGTGCGCATATTTGAACAAACAACACTTCGAAGGGGATGAAAACGTGCAAAGTGGCCGCTCGAGGCGAACGAAGGCTGCCGGAAGGAAATGGCCAAACGTAATCGAATACGAAGAACGTACTGAAGTGGGCCAGGCCCGTTGGCTACGATGCTCAGCGGCTCAATGATTGATATTTGCCGATTGAATGCACAATGACAACAAAAGCAACAAACATTCAACGACAACGACAACTGTTCGAAATTGCATGTTGGCTGGGCAGCACTGGCAAAACAAATCGCACAATGACACGAAATCCTTCCAATTAACTTAATTAAAATGAAATAACAAGTGTTCGCACCAGTCGGCCAACGACTGCAACTAAACTCATCACACTAAACAAACAAATACGAGCAAATACACCGGAAGAGGGGAGGACACACAATGCCGCCGCAACGCACCGGCTGTGCGTTCGGTGTGTGCTCGAGGGCGGCTTTTGTGTGCGTTGACAAACTCATCGCACTAAGCCGCACACACTTGCACAAATGTCGCCTTACTCGCCTGTCGTCGGTCGGTCGCGTAATGGAAAAATTCCATTCATTTTTACATTTAATTGCTAAACAAATTTCCATACAAATATTTGTGCGTTGCTGGCGGCGTTGCTTGTGGGTATTTCGGTGCATATAAATAAAATACGCGCCGCAAGCTACAAAATGTAATCGGAGCTTTCATTTCGAATTTGTTTAATCATGTAATTAGTAATTGCAGTTGTTTAATTAATTAGTTTTTATTGCAACAAAACCATAAATTTTGAGTGCCCACTTTGATTTAAATGAGTGAAAATTTGCTACAAATTTCAGAGTGAAATTTGTGAGGGTTAGGTTATTATGCGACTGAGGTCTGAAAAATGGCTGATTCAACAAAGATAAAAGCAATTTTTTTCTATAAATTTATTTCCCCTTTCGACCCCAAAGTTGCCTGAGAGCAACTTCAGCTATTTGTCATCTTATAGCAAAAGCTACGATTGATTTATGGGTTTGGTTTAAATAGACACCACCAAATTAATATTTTTAGAAGTGAATCCAAAGCAAATTACAAAAAATTTACTGTTATCCCCAAAATAATTCGCTATAATTTGTAGCAATATCAGGGAAAGTTTGTGTTCTAATTGAAGTCTACGAATTGGGCGCGTTCGATGAAAACCCTGTTTCTTTAATAAATGTCAAATAAAATCAAAAAGTGATAATTTTGTATTTTTCCATATATATTATATAAATTTTCTGTAATTAAAAAATATTAATACAAAATGTATTAACCCGTTTTTAGCTAAAATTGTTCAAGACTAAACTAGCTCTAGAACCACAAAGAGCTTGGCGACTTGTGTTGTGTTTCATGATTTAAATACAAAAAAGTAATAAGACACAGGTAAGACACAGGTTAAAATTCGGGATCGCAAGGGTTAAGGGGGTATTTTAGTCTAAAAGCTCGATTTTGATGTGATTTTACGGGCTTTATGGCATTTTTATCCGTTTTTTATTATTACTTGAAATGTATAAAAATGTAATATAGTTTAGTTTACAAAAACCCCTCCGTCGAGACAATGTTGATAGTATTAAGAAATTCTGCTACAAATTTCAAGGAAATTAGTGCATTAGAACTTTGATTTTGTTTCGTACAAACCCAAAAGTTGACATCCTAACTACTTCACTTGTATGGGACGCGTCCTCTAGTGGTGAATTTTTGAACTTTAATTAGTTTTGTAATTTTTGCACTCAGGAATGTTGACGATTGTTGAATGAATCATTCAAATCGTTTCAGTAGTTTCCCAGATACGATGTTTCCTCGCTTACTTTACTACATTTACAAATGTGGAGCCAGTTCCTTTGACTATTAACAGTTTTCTATGGCAGCCACCTTAAGAGTTGGATATAGCGGTTAGATATGTATGGAAGAAACATTCGGAAGGAAAAATAAATGTGGGTTAGTCTTACATATGGTACATCTTGGACCAACCTGAGAACAGCGGGATCGCACTTTTTAAAAAAGATGATTTTGTAGGGGAGCCCCATGAAGGGTTGAAGATAAAGTATAAATATGTTCGAAAGAAATATTCAGGAGGAAAAATTAGTGGGGGTCAGTCTAAGATTTTAACACTCTAAGAGCAACTTCTGAGCAGCTGTGAAGTAATTTATCCATAGTTTATTTTTAACCACTTTTGAAAAATGGCGCATTTTATCTACATATATACACATTTATAAATAATTCTATATTAAAATGCAAATATTATGAATGTAGCTTTTTTGAACTAAGATTTCATTGTTAATATAAAGTTTTTTTAAATCCGTTTGTATGGGAAGTGGTCGAAGTTTTAGTTCGATTTCATTGAAATTTTGCATAGAAAGTTCTTTACCCATGTATACCAAAATTCATTTATGCACGACCACTCCTTCTATTTTTGTCACTCCGCTATATAAACTAACAACACTGTGTGAAGCACACAGGGGAAGTTTGGGGTCCAACCTCCTCCTGAAAATAGAAAAATTTCTGGTGAAGAATATGGTTTCAAATGGAATCGGAAATGAAATGCTGTGTACACCACTGGTCTTTAGTAAATGGTATACTGGCATCTCAGAGTCTCCTACTAAATTCCTGAGCTATTGTGTTACGTTTCCATAAATGTATTTATGAATAGTTTTTCCCCCACACAAAACCACCAAAAATTGCCACTTTCCCATCATCACAAACCCATTTCAATTCCATTAAAAACACTTACATTCCATATTTACTTTTTTTCATGCATATAGAATTTCATGGAGATCAACACACCGAATACAAACTGAATTCGATTAAAGCTGAGTGTGTCAACAAGCCAAACTTAAAGCGGCGTCATTCGTTCGCCGCGCCCAAGTTTCTTACTGTATGTGCCAACAACAACAGCGAAATAAACACGCAAGAAAAGTTTCGCTCTATGTGAAACCTCTTAAAAGTCAAGTCAATTTATTACATTTTCTCCTACCCCTCCAACACAAACAACAATAGCCATGACAGACGTCCATTCCGCCCCAGTGTGGGGTTGGGGTTGTTGCAGACGAAAGCGGAATTCCAATAAATGCTGAAAGCGCAACCCCCTCCCACTTATGCCCCCAGCGACGACGGCGGCGGCGGCAATCCCTCGACTTCCCGTGCAGACACAAACAGCAAATTCCTTTTGATGATGTCAAAAATGTTGCACGTGCAAAGTTAAAGCAGTGGCGTTGCTACAAAACTAAATAACAAATGCAAAAATGGTTGACGCGAGCAAACGCCACTGTGGTGGCCAAGGCTGGTGGCAATGAGGCGCTGGCGTGTGGCCAACAACCCCCAGCAGCAGCAATTGTGGGCGCCGGGGTGTGCCGACCGACGTTAACGAGTTCAAATGTATTCATGAGCTTGTGCGAACAGTACCAGCAACAACAAGAAGAACAACAGCACTGAGCGGCTGTCTAACAATAACAACAATGGCAGCATTGAAAGCTGCCTGCTGAGTGGGTGAGTGGGCGCGTGGGTGGTTGGGGCCACTGCTCACAAGGGTGGAAAACGCATTGCAGAAAGTGCGAAACGGCAGCGAA
Source organism: Melieria omissa (assembly GCA_963971225.1). Taxonomy (NCBI): domain Eukaryota; kingdom Metazoa; phylum Arthropoda; class Insecta; order Diptera; family Ulidiidae; genus Melieria; species Melieria omissa. The sequence goes on along the minus strand of OZ020268.1, from coordinate 119,595,679 downwards.
TTGAGGTTGAGACCATTTACTGTTGTTGTTTGTTTCACTTGTACGGGCGTCGTTTGGTGTCGGTTGACGGATTTTGGTTTTATGCACATAACCGCCAGCGGTAATGGCAGCTGCAATGTCGGCGTATTTATATCGCATGAACGACCCCCTTCGCCCAAGGGCGACTTGCACTCGAATTGGTTGGGGAGCGGTGGGAGTTGGATTATTGACGAATTTGCATATGTCAGGAATTTGTGTGTGTTGCAGGTGTTCCGGCTGCGTGTTGTTGGCAACTTTGCATTTCGTGTTGGTGTTGGTTGTTTGTTGTTGTTGCTATAGTGTCAATGCTTTAAGTGAAACGCGCAAAAACATTGCTCACATTTCATGAATGAGCAGCATTAAATCGCTGCCAAATGGCCAAATGGCAACAACAAACGCTTTCGTTGAGATGCTAACTCAAAGCAACACGGCGTGCAAGTGTTGAACGCCAAATAACAGATCAGCAAATAATATATTTCCACATCATAAAACGAACGTTTATGCGCGTTCGGCGTGCAATTTTCAACGCTTATTCAATTTTCAATTTTCGCTTTTCGACACGAACTATGAAGCTCATTAAAATATTTATTGGCCCAATATCAGCGAGCTGCGAGTTTTCGGCTGTTTCGGTTATTGTTGCTGCAGACGAGCAATCGACCAATTGGCGCACTGAAGTTGCTGTAAATTGTGCACTGGCCGCGCCAACGTTATGTACGAGCAATTCTGAAGCCATTCCGATTGCATTGTAATTGTATGGTAAGCACATAAAATGTATAATATGTGCCAATTGTTGCGCCCCCTGTGGCGTATACGCAACGCCGATCGGTGGTCTCCGTCAGCAAAGGCCTCTTAAATCGCTCCGTCTTATGACGTTCGTTGCGCTCACTTGTTCAGTTGTTTTGGTTGTAGTCATAGTTCATGGAATGCTTGTGCGGGTGCAGGAGGCGGACCACCAATGAACGGCGCTCATAACGCCGCGAATCGAATATTTAGCGCGAGTACGCAATGTTTTTCCAGCGCACAAATCGATTTTTTATTGCTTTGTTTGCGTGTGAAAACATTTTCTATTTACAATTCGCTTGTAATTAAATCATCTTGAAGCAGCGGAAACACCTGCAGCGGAAGCATCGAGATCGATAAAGTTCAATTTTGCGATTGCCGGCTGCTAATTATTTACTAAGAACTCGATACTAATTCATTTTTTTATTTAATTATTTTCGGCACTTTTGCCGAGTTCTTGAAAGGCTCATCGACACATTGGCGCGCAGCGAGTGTTTTGTTTGTGCAAATTCCCAGCAATCACATCAACACAGCCGTTCGAACGTTTGTTGCTGTTTTGCTTTGATTAATTTTTTCCAATTTGTGCTGTTTTTCTTTGGTTTTTCATCTCTTTGTTTTGCATTTGTATTTGTTTATAAATTGAAAGTTTCAGCAGATTGCCATCATTTGGACTTAAGTTAATCCCAAGTACACAGCAAATTAATCGCATTCATAATTCCGCGAGCATTGAGCGACGCCCACACGGTGCCGCCGCCGCTCACATATCTCATCGAAAAAAGTACGCCAGCAAAATATGCGCAAAGCCACAAATCAGCAAAAATTTATGTCACTCTTTCATAAATCATAAACAGCTGCGCGGCCGCCGTGCCATGTCTGGCCGTGTGTCTGTGTCGGTGTCGTTGTCGGTGTCTGCACTTGCAGATTAATTGCTCGTATTAATTTTAGTTTTCGACATAGTTTATTCATTTATTTCGTTTGCTTTAAATACGCATCGCTGATGTATGTGTGGGGTTAGGCCCAATGACAACTGCCAATTTTTCAGCAATTAACCAAAAGGCACAAAGACGATGCGACAACGCTACAAAAACGCAGCGGAGCGCAATTAATAAATCTAAAAGAGTGGCAACAGTGGCTGCATTAATAGACTTTGAGTAGTGAGTGGGCGGACGCATGGACGTGGACGAGGCCAATGAACAGGCAGACGAATTAATACAGGGAGAGTCGATGAAAAGAGACATAGAAATCTGACAACAGGTGAGCTGTTGAAAAAGATGAAACAAAAAATGAGAAGAAACATTGGACAAATAATCTGATGCGATTAGAAGGCACAAAAAAACTGATTGATCCTTAAAAGAAGAAAATAATGTTTAAATATATAAATGAGTATTAAATGTACGTAAACAGATGATCAAGTTGATGTAATCAGAAAAACAATTATAATCAGAAAAAGAGTACGAATCGAGTTGCTTGCGGGGTGTAAGTAGGGAATATATAAAAAAATTGGGTGCAAATGCATGAAAACAGCAAAGACATATATTCGGTTTCGGCCCAAATAAGTGGTTTAGTGGTTTCAGTTTCGTCCATAAAATGCATACTTTTGTTTTTTCTGAATATATTTTGAAATTTTTTTTCTAACTTGACTCTGGGTCCAAAGCCATTTCATATTCACCTTCGCAATCAAATTAATGTTAAAAAATATATATTCAGAAAAAACAAAAATATCAAATGTTTTATATTTAATTTTTTATTTTTTTTTTAAGGGAATTTCACAGGCTACAATATGGTAGCAAACTTATTGTACCTTAGTAATGGATTTTTTCAAGAAAAAAATGCGTTAAAAAAAAATTGTATTAAAATATGTTTTTTTCGCTTAAAACTTTTTATACGTACATCTTTCGTATGTAATGTTGCACATCAAGAAGAAAGGTATGGAAAATACCTTTCGTTTGATACCCATATCGTGTAAATCAGTTGGAGATTAATTGAGTTTTTTTGTGATAAAAACTTTGAACTTTGACGCCGAGCCACGCCTTTTATGGGTGTTTCCCAGGCAAAATGTTTAGTTTGTTAGATGCAGGAGCCAACCCTCTATATAAAAGCATACTCATTTATTTTTTTACGAGGGTCTGCTACACTGTTTTTATGCCTCGACGAATGTGGGGTTTTTGGGATATTTTTGTCGAAAACACAGTTTGAATGTATTTTTTTTGTATTGGTGTCTTAAGCAAATTTGTTGGTCGTTAAAACATCTACAACCTTGCCCAAGAGAGTAAGGCGATATTCGGAACGATTTAGGACCTATTAGCATTCAAACGTTCGAAGACTTAAGCGACGAACTCGACTATAATGAGCAAACTTCTAAGTCGGATATCTCTCAATCCAGCCAAACGGCTGGTGGTCGGGCGCCATATAAGCTTTGTCTGACATCGTATGAATGAATGAATAGTAGAAATGATTAAGTGTTGCATGAAATTTCTTAACCCATTTCCTTCCTCTGTTGCGTATACGCAACGTTACTATTTAAAAAATTCGCATGTGCAGTGTGTGTGAGGTATTGCGATAAATTTGTTCGGAAGGTATATCCTTAGGCTTTCTTCCCTTCCACATCTTAACCACCTACAAAACACACACTGACACACACACTTGTATATGTAGACACATGTTTTTCAGACAAATTTTGAATCGCACACTAAAAATTGTCAAACGTTAATTCTTTTTTTGGTCGACATGAAAATACGTTCACATAAAGGCAAAGAAAAAATAAAATTGGTTTGTGAATTATCTGGGTGTCATTATGCGTGTTCTAGTTAAGTCTCGAATCTGTGTTTCGTGTACGCAACGTTGGCGCCACGTCGACAAATGAATTTAAATTAAAATTCCACAAATTGCTCCACAGCTACTCAGAAGATGCTCTCAGAGGGTTAATACCTATGACTGACCCCCACTAATTTTTCCTGCTGAAAATTTCTTTCAAACATATTTGTACCTTATCTTCAACCCTTCATGGGGCTCCCATACAAAATGATCGTTTTTATAAAAATACGCGGCAACTGCTTCCAGGTTGCACCCAGATGTGTCCAATGTAAGACCGAAACTCATTTATTTTCCCTTCTGAATGTTTTTTTTCAAATACACTAACCCGCTTTCTTCAAGTCTTTAGGGGGCTGACATACAAAATTGGCCATTTCCTAGGGAATTTATTCTCCACTTGTATGTGTCGTAAGTAGTAAAGTAAGCGAGGAAACATCGTATCTCGGAAACTACTGAACCGATTTGAAATAATGATTCAACGATCGGCAACATTCTTGAGTAACAAAAAATACAAAATTAATTAACTAACGCTCAATGTTAGAAGGAAAAGGATAATCATAATGTAAGACAGTCAGGCGGCAATCAAGGCCCTGGGCTCGATGATATGTGATTCCAGACTGGTCTGGGAGACGGCAAATGTTGTCCAGGATCTCTCAAGAGAATACCAAGTGATGGTACACTGGATCCCTGCGCACTGTGGACACGATGGTAAAGAGGAAGCGGACAGATTGGCAAAGGATGGGGTTGGTAGCCGGCCCTACGGACCTAAACCAATTATAGGTGTTTGCAAGTCCCACTACAGGCATTGTGTAAAACAAGAATTCAAAGGGGCAACGATGCTCCAAGCTGTTCTTTCCAGCTTACTCGGAAAGGAAATCTCAGTACCCAATTGACCTAAGCAGTAAGAGTTCAAGGTCATGACGGGGATGCTAAGTGGACACTGTCTGCTTAATATGCATAGGGCGCGCCTGAGACTAATGGACAGTGAGCTATGCAGACTCTGTATGGAAGAAGAGGAGATTTTTGTACATATCATAACTGAATGCCCTGCCCTAATACGCGCAAGAAAGCGAATATTAGGGAAGGAGGTGATACAGACGAGAGATTTGTCTGAAATGATTCTAAGGAAACTAAAGGAGTTCCTAGATACCATCGGAGGACACGAACTCTTCCAGTAACGTATACATGACGCAATAGTTCACTACTTGGACGTAGTGTCTCGGACAGGTGTTGTTCGAATCCCAAATCTAATCTAATGTTCAAAAATTCTACGGTTCAGAAATTCGTCTCCCATAAATTCGGAGCTGTGGGGGCACCAAATAATGTCCAATGAATATTTTATGTGGAAGTATGAGTAATTTACTAGATCTATGCCCAGATATTATATTATAGAAAGAAATAACAGGTTTGTACATAAAGTAAGCAAAAAAGTTGATCATTGTATAACTGGGCTGAAAATGGTTAAAATGAATTTATAAATCAATGAATAAATGGTTGTACACAGATGAACACAAAACTGAACAAACTTTTGCTTAACAGTTTAATGGATATCGCAAGAATCACTCGAAGCTAAGGCAGGTTTCGGCCACCACAGGTCAGATAGACAGAGACCGCTGTATGGTATGTGTACGGTGAATTATTTATTTTAATGGTAACTGTCCATGTAACATTTTTGTTCATGAATCAAAATACAGGTCTCCCTCGCATAGCGCGGTACTACTACAACGGGTCTTCGATATAACGCGATTTAAAAAAAACAGTTTTTTTCATTATGTTTTTAATTTTTTAAATAAAGTATGAATTTTGATTTTGAGTTGGAATGTGCATACATCTTTAATTTAGTACCCATTTTATTTTACAAAAAGCTTATTGGAACATAACCCTAAGATTTATATGAAAGTTAAGTCTTCTATAACGCGAATCACATAACGCGGAATTTTTCTAGAACATAACCACCGCGTTATACGAGGGAGACCTGTACTTGCTAAGTAGACCAACATTTTATGATTTGTTTCTATACCTAATAAAAGCAAAGTTTTGCTTGTTGAAGTAAAAATATTTAGTTTGTTGCATTTCGAAATTAAAGATTTAGAAAGAATGCAACATCCGAAGGTGATTGTGAATGAAACCTTCCTTTTTTATATAGTTAGGAACGCATTTATAATGAACATTCTGATAAAAGTTAGGTTATGTTAGATTAGTTGGCAGGTCAGCTACGCACAGACTCTGTTGGGTAGAGTTCTCTAGCTTTGTGCGTCCATGTATGTAATAATAATCGGTAAGGATGTGTGTTTTTCTGAGAAGTTTTCATAAAAATTTCACAAGAGATAGATATAGAGATAGAGATAGCATGGCTGAAAGATAGAATGTATTCCATAGCTTTCCTAATAATTTCATGAAAAAATTTAATAAATCCTAAAAAAGCAATAATTCAAATGACGAACCAAAAACCAATTAAAAAAATTAAAACAACATTGGACTACCACAAATAAGCTGTTGCCTAGGAACAAAGCTGCGGCAATTGCCACCCAATGTTTGTCGTTGCCGCGCCGCTGCTGCCCAGCCGAGCGCAGCCAATGATGCGCCTTTGGCCGTTCGACACAAATAGACAGAATACGCGTAGACGTGTGCAACACACATGTGCCACAGATTCGCGGAAATTAATTGTTCTCGCACAAATTAACACATGTGCCGCATGCGGCTCAAAGACAGGCCGCCGCCACATAGCGCTGGCCAATGCTTGGGTTGCATTTCGTTGCGTTGCAACTTTACTGAAATTCCTGCCTTTCCATGGTCGGTGACAGTATCGGCCGACTTTTGCTCTGTCTCTCTTTCATCTGTGGCTGGTGTATGTCCGCTCGTCTGCTGCCTCGCCTCGTCCGCGCGGCCTGTCTGTGACGCCTTATGCGTGCGCGCATGTGGCACGCGCGGCGCATAATTAATTAAAATGCGTTTAAATGCATTTTTTGCCGCCATTACCCATCACTCCCCTACCCACAGTGCTGCAACGCATTTTATATTTTTACACTTTGCAATTTGGCCCTGATTTGAATTGTCTGCGTCGCCGCCGCCATTTCACATTCGACTGCGTTGCACGACAGCCTGTGTCGCCTGGACGGACAGTTGGACGCACAGACAGCCGCACGCGTGCAATGCAATGCGGACAATGCTCATTGAATTCTGTTTCGCAGTAATTTCGCTTATTTTTGGCATGCAGCATTTTGCGCTAAAAAATCATTTTCTGTAAAGTTTAAACGATTTTCAATGTCTGACAGCGTCAGCAACTCAACGGCAGCACGTCAATGCGCCATCACAGTCGCAGCACTTGCCGCCACCGCTGGAGGTGTTGCAAGTGTCTGGCAGCATGTCAGACATATTTTTCGAGTGAAGCTTGGCATTTGACTGCGACGAAGGCTGCCGCAACTAGACGACGTGGCTATTAATTAAAATTTTTGCATATTTTCCGTGCGCACTGCGGCAGCCGTAATTGCGAAAATTGATTTTCAGTCACATTGGCGCATTAACTGCCCCATTGCTTGTGCATGTGAGTATGTGTGTGAGTGTGATTATTGAGCAAATCTAGCAAACATGTAATATTACATTTTAAGCATTTCCGATACTCAAAATCCTTAGCCTCGCTGCTTCCTGTGCGCTAACGCACAGCTGCTCGAATCCTCGAGACTTCAAGTGCTTCCCCCTTTTACGTTGCAGCCGTCGCTTTGTTTCAGCGCACTTTTACGGCCGCTGCGACGTGCTCAAGTGCGGCTCAAGTGAAGCTCAGTGGCAACATTTGCACAATTGCACACGTGTTCCGGAAACCTTTTAGCGTTCTTCGAAATGAGAAATTCTACCCTTGCTTGACAAATTGAAATTTTCATTAAACTGTATTAAATAGTTTTATTGAAAATTTGCTGAGAACAGTTGCAAGGCTTTCAATGCAGTGAATAGTAAATTTCTTGTTTTCAGGAAATTATTCAAAATCTAAAGAAAAGTTGTTCCAAAATCAATGTGAAATTTTAAACAAAAATTATGGTTTAAGAAGTTTTGCATTGATTTAATAAACGAAATTGAAGTTAGGTTTTATTAGGTGGAGAAGAAAAGGTTGAGGTAGAGTTTCAAAAGCTGGAGAAAAGTTGTTCCAAAATCATTTTGAAATTTTAAACAAAAATTATGGTTTATGAAGGATTGCATTGGTTCTATAAGAGAAGTAAGGTTAGTTATTCTTAAGTGGAGAAGAAAATTTAAGTTTTGATCCTTATGTCACGAAGTAGAAAGATCTTAGGAAGCAACTGTTATCTAGGCGGCAAACTGCTAGACGACTTGGACATGGTTTGTACAACGTAACTGGAGGACATTGCCAGGTTTGTTCAATGCTCAGTTTGGATTCATCCAACACCGAACACAGGATCACAGAGTCTTACCTTGCCTTGCGTGTCGTTGGGCCGCAAAATGAGTCTTTTAAGGTCTCCGAGTGTACTTCAGCAATCCAACCATCTGCCTGTTTTACCTAAACTAACCTAACAGACATTAAGTCTGACATTAAGTCCTTAAGTGGGCATTAAGTCTGTTTGGGAACTTTTTCAGTAAAAATTTGCCAGTAAATAAAAACAGGAGAGTAAAGAGTTTAAAGTAAAAAAACAGACATTTGTAAAAACGTGCAAGTTTTTAACTTTTGTTGCGCACAAAATGTGTGTGTGACTTGTCACATTCACAATACACATAAAAAAATGGTGTCGACAGAAGGGTTAAAGAAAGAAACTGATTTCTGATTTAGAATTTGATTTCGAATTTTAATATGTTTTTCTTGTTCTTCTTCTTACTGGCTGGAATTTACTGACGAAAATTTCTCCAGTGTAGACAAATGTTGTAGACAAATGGATTAAAGAAAGAAACTAATTTCTGATTTTGAATTTGATTTTGAATTAAAATATATATTTTTCTTGTTCTTCTTCTTACTGTCTGGAAGTCTGGAAGTTACTGGCGAAAAATTCTCCATTGTGGATAAATGGTGTAGACAAAAGGATTAAAGAAAGAAACTGATTTCCGATTTAGAATTTGATTTTGAATTTGAATATGTTTTTCTTGTTCTTCTTCCTACTTTCTTCAGTGTAGACAAAAGGATTAAAGACAGAAACTGCTTTCTGATTTCGAATTTGATTTTGAATTTGAATATGTTTTTCTTGTTCTTCCTCTTACTGGCTGGAAGTTACTAATGAAAAAAAATCCAGTGTAAACAAATGGTGTCGACAAAAGGATTAAAGAAAGGAACTGATTTCTGATTTAGAATTTGATTTTGAATTTGAATATGTTTTTCTTGTTTTTCTTCCTACTGGCCGGAAGTTACTGACGAAAAGTTCTCCAGTCAAAACTTGCAAGTTCTCACAAGCTGGACTGCCACTATGCTCTCAGTTTCTCTCTTCTTGCAAGAGATTAAGCGTACACAAACGACTTACAGCAAAAATGTGTAAAAAATTCCCAATTTTCCTACCCAAACAGACATATTTGTTTAAAACATTTTGAATCTTAAAAAATCTTGTCAATTTATAATTTTGTGCTAGATGATCCTTTAAAATTAAATTTAGTAATCATTGTTGCAGAACTTCAATTTTCGTTGCCAGAGACGTTGGAAACTTTGGGGTTATATTTTAAAAAGATTCAAAGTTCCAGACGGCTTATTTAATGGTCTTTAACACCCACGATCCATATGTTCCTTGGTAAATGTCTCCTTCCATGTACAGCAAGTACACAACTCACACTGGCCGAAGTCGCAATGCGGAGCATTCCAGAAGTACTACTATGAATCTTTAATTGGCGAGTGGAGATTTAAAAAACACGTTAAAGGTCCACTCGTTTTAGTTCTTAAATTGTATTTTCCATAATGATCATCCTGCCCAGTGTTGCCAGATACCTGAAATGACTTTCTTCTAATTCTTAAAAAAATACTGAAATTTCCTCTAAAGAAGCTGAAGAAATCTTGCGTCAATTTGCGTCATTTAGGAATCAGGAATTAAACTTCTCATAAAAAATAAAAGTACAGTGGTGTCTGGATATACTTAACTAATTATTGCAAGGCCTGTTTACTGTATTGAGGTTGTTCACTATATCAAGGTTAAAATTTTTCTTAAAAAACTCGATTTATTTTCTCAAAATACCGTTTTTATTTTTTGCTTGAAATTTTTTTTCTATATTTAGAAGTTCGATACCAAAATTTGGGTGTTCACTATATCGAGGTGTTTTCACCATATAGGAGGTTCAGCTTAGCAACAAAAAATTAACAAAAACAAAACATGTAACAAATGAAGTAAATAACAAGTGCCATTTTGGCAGAATTCGATTGTGACAGCAATAAGTAAGAACGAGCTTACATTTTGTTAATTTAAAAATTTTAAACACAATAGGGTCCTTTGACTATTAAAAAAGTTGACAAAATATGTTTTGTTACCAGTGTTCCCAATACATCATACTTCCTTATCCAAAAATCTCCCAAAAACACACTAAGGATCCGAAAAATCTCTTAACATAAAATATAAATTTTTTTAAATTTCTCCTAAACAATTGTTCCTCCTAATAATTCTCCTAAAAGGCCAAGAATCTCCTTAATCTAGGAGAAAATCTCCTGATCTGACCACACTGATTCTGCCGAGGCACAAAAGTCTCAGAAACCCAAAGGTCGAAAACTCTCTAATAAAATGCTCACAGATCTCAACAAGAACTGCGTATCTTGCACCGATTGGAGTGATAAATCCTGTGAAGGACACAACAATTGTTCTCTACTCACTTTCTCAGAGGATAAGCAGATATTTAGTCCAGTAGGCTCATTCAAATATCTTTGGGATATTTTGTCTAAAACGAATCTAAATGATCAAAACAATACAGATCACAATTATGAAGACTAAGGATCATTGTTGAAACTTAATATTAAGTTCCAACAAATTGTTAATATAAATTTCCAACAGCTTTATTCAAATACTTATCGTTGGAATATTTTGTTCTAAAGGTAACCAAATCGTTGAGCATAAAATTGTTCAACTTTTTTCATCACACTTCTCGCCTCAATCTCTCCTCATTTCTCCTTCCATAAAGTTTTATTTTCTATGGTTCTTCATATTTCAATTGACCAACCAACAAAGTCTTGGGGTCAAGATTCTTGACAGACCTGGCTTTCGCGGCGAAAGTTTAAATCTCGAATCTGCCCTCCTTCATTAAGAGGTCGAACTGATTTCCCCCTGACTGAGACTGTTGGTTAGCTCCAGAAAACCATAAGAAGGGACTCACAATTGGCCATTTTGGCCTCCGAGTGGAAGTGCGGTCCTGCCGCACACCCTTTTCTACCTAACCTAACCTAATCAATGCAAAGACACCGCAAGTTTGTATGTGAATATGTATGTGTGTTATTTAAATCTGTGTAAATAATGCAATAATGCGGCCTTCTGGATAGCTATTTGGCATCCGCTGAATAGTGAACTAATGTGTGCAGCGAGTCCTATCCCCAGGACTTAAAATTTGGGTTGTGCGCAGGGTTTGGTGCCCGCCACGGAAAACCAAATACCAATGAAAGCCAAAAAGCAAGCCTCGGAAGGAACCCACAATGTTGACGACCACAGCAAACGATTCAAGGACCATGATTTGAGGATATGCACCTGGAATGTCCGGACCCTCTATAGGGAAGGTGCCTCTATCCAACTGGCGGAAGCCCTCACGAAATGTAAGGCTGACATCACCGCCATCCAGGAAATGCGATGGACAGGACAAGGTTGCTCCAAGCGAGCAGACTGCGATATCTACTACAGCTGCCATGCGGAGAAGCGCGAATTTGGCTGCGGATTTGTGGTCAGCAAGAGACTTCGCCACCACGTCTCTCGGTTCACTCCGGTGAACGAACGGCTGGCTTCGATCCGCATCAAAGCTAAATACTTTAGCATCAGCCTAATTTGCGCGCACGCCCCGACGGAAGAGAAGGACGATGCGGCCAAGGATGCCTTCTATGCGAAGCTCGAGGACGTCTACGACAGGTGCCCGGCCCATGACGTCAAAATTGTCCTCGGGGACTTCAACGCAAAAGTCGGGCGAGAAGGCATCTTTGGCCCCACAGTCGGGCAGTTCAGCCTCCATGGGACCACTTCGAACAACGGTCTGAGGCTGATCGATTTCGCCGCGGCACGAAACATGGTAGTTAGTAGCACCAGATTCCAGCACCTCGATATCCACAAGGCCACCTGGTTATCCCCCGATCAATCCACCCGCAACCAGATTGATCACATTGTGATTGATGGAAGGCATGCTTCTAGCATTCTAGATGTGCGCACGTTCCGAGGACCCAACATCGACTCGGACCACTACCTTGTTGCAGCCAAGGTACGCATGCGTCTTTGCGCAGCGAAGACCGCACAACCTAGTTTGCGAAGAAAGCTGGACATCAGTAAGCTGCGATCACAAGGGGTAGCCGAAGTCTACTCCGCTCAACTCTCCAACCAGCTCGGTCGCTCCCCCTCTCCACCTGATGACATCGGCGGATTATGGGCTCACTTATCCCACTCTATGCGCGCCGCCGCAGAAAATGTCCTTGGTTTTCGACGCCCACCACCAAAAAACCAATGGTACGATGAAGAGTGTCGCGCAGCCACTGCAGTGAAGAATGCTGCATACAAGAAGACCCTGCAGTCGGCCGCCACGCGAGCCATGACAGAAAAATACCGGGAGGAGAGGAAGAAAGAGAGGTGCCTTTTTAGACGCAAGAAACGGGAGCAAGAAAGGCGCGAGCGTGAAGAAATCGAGGAGTGCAGGAGCAGGAATGACGCCCGAAAATTCTTCCAAAAAGTTAAGCGTCTTACGGAAGGATTTAAGCCTGGGGCATCTTCTTGCAGAGACGAAAACGGGGATCTGGTTACGGATGCGCAGGGTGTGCTGAGGTTGTGGAAGGAGCACTTCACCAAGCTGCTCGCAGGCGACGAAAGGAACAATACCGCCAGTGGTGAAGATGTCCAGATGGCACCAATCGGCGACGACGGTGTGGATGTGCCACCGCCCAGCCATGACGAGGTCCGGGTCGCTATCCAGCGACTCAAGAACAACAAAGCTGCAGGGCCGGATGGGCTACCAGCTGAATTGTTCAAGGCCGGCGGCGGTGAGCTGATTGGGTGCATGCATCAGCTCATTTGCAAAATATGGCTGGAGGAACGAATGCCCAACGATTGGAACCTCAGTGCCCTTTGTCCTGTGCTGAAGAAAGGCGACCCAACAATATGCGCCAACTACAGGGGTATCAGCCTACTTCCCATTGCATACAAGGTCCTGACGAGCGTATTATGTGAAAGACTAAAGCCACTCGCCAAGGCGCTGATTGGACCTTATCAGTGCGGCTTTAGACCTGGTAAGTCCACCATCGACCAGATATTCACCCTACGCCAAATCCTGGAGAAGACCCATGAGAACCAAATCGATACACACCATCTCTTCATCGATTACAAGGCAGCATTCGATAGCCCGATAAGGGATCGCCTATATGCCGCATTGTCTGAACTTGGTATCCCTGCAAAGCTCGTTAGACTTTGCAGAGCGACGTTGAGCAATACGCGCAGCTCCGTCAAGGTTGGAAGTGACCTCTCCGACCCCTTTGATACCGTTCGAGGTTTCAGACAGGGCGATCCTTTGTCCTGCGACCTCTTCAACTTCACCATGGAGAGTGTGCTGCGCAAGGCCGGTGTACATCGTAATGGCACAATTTTCAACAAAAGTGTCCAGCTCCTTGCTTACGCTGATGATATTGATGTCATCGGACGTAACAAGCGAGATGTCACCGCTGCCTTTGCGGCTATCGAAAGAGAATCTGCCAAAATGGGTCTGGTGGTAAATGAGGGCAAGACGAAGTATATGCTGTCTACACGCAGGGACTCGCAGCGGCTAGGGTCTCACGTCGAGGCCGACAGGTATGCTTTTGAAGTTGTCAAGGAATTCGTCTACCTTGGCACCGCCATCAACAGCAGCAATGATGTCAGTCTGGAGATAAAGCGAAGGATAACTCTTGCCAACAGGTGCTACTACGGTCTCGGTAGGCAATTGAGAAGTAGAGACCTCTCTCGACCGACAAAACTTTCACTCTATAGGACGCTTATCTTGCCCGTGCTCCTCTATGGCGCTGAAGCATGGACAATGACACGAAACGACATAGCGGCCCTTGGAGTGTTCGAGAGGAAGGTGCTTCGCAAAATCTTCGGCCCTGTTCGGGTTGGTGACGACTATCGCATACGAACCAATAACGAGCTGTATGAGCTGTATAAGGACATGGACGTAGCGCAGCGAATTAACATCCAGCGGCTACGCTGGCTCGGTCATGTCTGCCGCATGGACGACGAAGCTCCGGCGAAAAAGGTATTCGATGCGATGGTTGGAGGTCGACGGCGAAGAGGGAGGCCGTGTCTCCGGTGGAAGGACCAAGTGGAAGAGGCCCTGGTATCTCTTGGTGTGACCAACTGGAGAAGGCGCGCGCGAAGCAGAGGCGCCTGGAGAGAAGTTTTGCGGCAGGCCGTAACCCGATAACGGGTTGTTATGGCCAGTTAAGTAAGTAAGTAAGTAAATAATGCATAAATTCATACACAATTTTCCACATGTCATGCAATGCATTTCGCCACTTTGAGCTGCCGTCCATTTCAGCGCAGTTATTATAAATGTCCGATCAGTCTCCTGTTCTGTACGCACATTCGCTATTCAGGCCACAAGACACACACACGCGTCATGGCGAATATTAATTTCGTGCCGGCAAATTGCTCAATAAACGCAAAATTAATGTTCGGCACCGAGGAATTTCGCATTTCGATAATTTTGCGCCAATTGATCGCGCCGAAACAATCAAAAGGCACTAAATTTGTCAAACGAAACGTTATTGCGACAATCGATTGCAATTTGCCAAAAATTGCACACAAGCGAAAGAAATAAATATTTGGCCCAGTGCGGCTGAAAAAAAAAGAACGCACAAACAGACCAAAGAAATTGCAGGCGTCCAAAAAAATTGCGACGACCAAAAACGATAATTGCAAGTGAAATAAATTGCCGGCAAATACGACGCCGCATGCCGCGGCAAATGTGGCTGGCCGCAGCCTGATGCCACGAAGCGCGACAGCGCGTTGCATGCAATGGGCACGTCGCAAGGGACGTCGAATTAATGTGGCGGCTGCAGCGTTGGCAGAATTCATGTTCCACATTGAATGTTGGCGATCGTGACAGAAGCAAAAACCATAAACTAACAACAACAAAAATATTTTTAAAAAATCGAAGATTGCAGCGCCACATTGGTGCGTACGCATGTAAATGCGAAAAATGCAAATAACGCGGCGTGTGTAATGCAGCGAGTCGGCTCCACGTACTGGTCGCGTACAATAACAACAACAATGAACGCCTTGAGAGATATGTATGAAGACAGAAGCAGCACAAACGAAAGTCCAAAGTCAGTAACGAAGCGAAAAAGAGGCATTTTTATAAAGTAGCGGCGCGGCAGACAGTGGACGGGGGCGGCGACGACGGCAGCAACGACGCCGCAGTTAACGTTGCGTTGCAGTTGCAAGTGGTCCACACGGGGTGGACGTTCCCATCGGCTGAGTGACAGCCGCAGCCCGACTGTCCGACTGTCGTTAAGGAATTTCTCGTTTTGAGCGCCGGCAATGCGCGATTTAAATTGCACTGCAACAATAACAACAACAACAAGGAGCACTTAAAAAGCCGCCTTTTGCCATATTTGCGCCACGTCTGCTGCCTCAACACTGGCCGGTCTGTCGTCCCCCGCAGGCTTGCACGTGTTCAATTGGCGCGCAGGAGGAGCGCCACACCACACCACCGCTGCGTCAGTGCGCCAATATAAATAAGGACATGCGTCTGAGCGTCGTTCGTGATGCTTCGTTAGCGCGCCGCCTTGAACGCTTGTAGCATTTAATTTTATTTCTCGTACTCGTGTTGGTTGTTGGTTCTCTTTTTCACTGACGGTGCGTCCATATTTACTCTGATTACATGCCTAATGCCGCGCTGTGCCACCCCCTGCCGCCCGTTCACCGCCACAACGTGTCTGACAGCGGGAGCGCATGTTTGCGCAGTCATTCAAATGAATCAAAAATGTAATGAAGATAAAATTTATTTTAAATGTTAATTTGTTTCATTTCATGCCGCTGCCGCTCCATTCATACAGGGTGTGCAACGAAACAAAGTTGCAGCTCACGATGACAGCAAGAAAAGTTCGATTTTTTGCATTATGGTTGAGTCGTTATACATAGTGTTGCCAGATCAGGAGATTTTCTCCTAGAGTCAGGAGATTCTTGGCCTTTTAGAAGAATTTTTTTGCAGGAAAATGTGTTTGGGAGAAAGTTTAGGAGATTTATAATTTATGTCAGAGGATTTTTCGGATCCTTATTGGATTTTTCGCAGATTTTTCGCTAACGAAGTATGTATTGGGAACACTGGCAACAAAACATATTTTGGCAGCTGTTTTAGTAGTCAAAGTACCCTTTTGTGTTAAAAATTTTTAAGTTAACAATATATAAACTCGTTCTTTCTCGTTCTCACTTATTGCTGTCACAATGAATCCCGCCAAAAATTTAACTTTTTGTTTGATTCATCTGTTATATGCGTTGTTTTTGTTAAGTTTTTATTGTTAAGCTGAAGATGAATCAAAAAGGCTGAATTAAAATTGTATGCATATATTTGTATTATTTTATGAGAAATTTAATTCCTTTAAAACAGGGGCGGATTCAGAAAAATATTTTGGGGGGGTTTCAAAAAGTAATTCTTTGATATTCATAAATTGTCTTTAATTTGTATGTAGTTTTAATGTCGATCCTAATATTTCGGGGGGGGTTTCAACCCCCAAAACACCCCCTGAATCCGCCACTGCTTTAAAATGACGCAAATTAGAAAAAAGTTTAGGAGATGTTTTTAACTTTTAGGAGGAGGAAATTTCCAGATTTTTTAAAGATTTATGAGAAAGTCATTTCAGGTATCTGGCAACACTAACTTATACAAACTCCCAATTTAGTTGGTGTCACTTTTTTAAAATATTGACAAAATAATACTGAAGTATTTAACCCTTTCGACACCGAAATTTACCCGTGTCTCGATAATACTTTTTGGTATTTAAATAATGAAACATTTGAATAAGAAGTGTCAACATAACATTTGAAGTCGCCACGCCTTGTTAGAGCTCTAAGCTAGTTTACTTTTGAACAATTTTAGCTTAAAACAGGTTAAATAAATTTGGGATCAATATTTTTTAATTACAGAAATATTAGTTAATATTAATGGAAAAATACAAAATTATCACTTTTTGATTTTATTTAACCATTATTAAAGAAACAGGGTTTTCATCGAACGCGCCCAATTCGTAGACTTCAATTAGAACACAAACTTTGCCTGACATCGCTGCAAATTATTGGATATTATTTTGTGGATAACAGTAAAATTTTTGTAATTTGCTTTGAATTCACTTCTAAACATATTAATTTGTTGGTGCCTACTTAAATTAAAATCATAAATAAATCGTAGCTTTTGCTATAAAATGACAAAGAGGTGAAGTTTCTCTCAGGCAACTTTGGAGTCGAAAGGGTTTAGTAATGGTAAAACTTTTTTATTGAAACTCTAAACTCATCTTTGCTAAATCCAAATCGAATTTCGTTATGCAATTAAAGGTACAAGTTCTCCCCTAATTATCTTCTTGAAGGCCAAAAATGGCTGCAACGCCCTGTGTTCGCACCAGAAGTCGCACATACTACAACGTTGCTCAGCAAATATCGCAATATCACAAGAGAAATGTTGGCGTTTAATTGGAATTGGAATTGGAATGAGTCGCACACGCACCGAGGGAAATCTAATAAATGTCCTGCTGCACGTGTGCGAAACGCAAATATCAACAACAACTCATGCAGCAGCGCAATGAAGACGAAGCCAAACAGCGTCGAGACGACTGGCCGACGCCATGCAATGCGCCGATCAAACGACAGCGCATTATGAATTTTTATTGGCAATACAACAACAATTGCAGCAAAACCAACAACAACAGCAACAACAATAATAACGACAGCGACAATTGTGATGGAAAGGCGAGGCGGTTGACGCAAGCAAAAGTAAGACGTGTGTCTATCGCCAGCAACAAAACGAATAATATCGACACAGGGCGCAGCCAAGTCGGCACAAAGTGGAAGGCGTCTATATTTACGTTAGTAGCGCATTAACATGGCCACAATGTAGCAACAATTATGACGACACCAACAGCGATTGTCCTTTTCATTGGTGTGCATTATCCGCGCGGCCGTCTGTCACGGCAACTGTCAAGCGACGGCTTCCTGCTACGCTCGCTGCAGCGCGTCTCATTTCATATCAGACCGTCTCGAAGTTCGTCGCCGTCGGCTGTCAATGCTTCCCACTGGTGCATTACACTTATTTGATGCTGGTCACGTGTCTGGCCCCCGTCTTCCCCGCGGCGTTGCGCTGACGAGTAAATATGAGGACTTTGAGGCAATGCCAATAACGGCGGATTTAATGGTTGCACGTGTGCGCCAGTGTGGCATGCAAAGGATTCGCAGTCTGCCGAGTTTCCTGCAGTACTTATTCTCCAAATAAATTCGCCGATATGCCGGAACATGTCGCGGAAGTGCGCAGCCATTAAAATGCGTAGAGCGGAGCGTGCACGGGAGTGAGAAGTGCGGGCCTTATCAGGTTGTAAAAATCGATTAATGCCTTGCACAGTTTATTTCAGGTCTCATAGGCGTTGTGTTTGGCTCGCTGTTGTTGTATCCTGCGTTGGGTTTAGTAGGTTAGGGAGGCGCTTACAATCGGCACTGGCAGCCATTGCTGCGCAGTAAAAACTGAGAGTTGCCATCCGAGGAGCGAACTTTGTAGGGGAATAGGTAAAAATTCGTACAGTGGAGACATTGGTGAATTGTACTAAAAGGACTGTGAGGCTACATTTTAGGGGAATTCATCACCAACACAAATGCACTTCAAGGAATAATTGTTGTAATAGTAGCAAAATTTAACATTTTGTTATATAATAAATGATTTAGTGAATTGAGAAAAACAAATTGTTCCTCTAACTAAGCTACTAACAATATTAAAATGTATTTATGCGATATTTTTGTCACAAATCAAAAGTAGGCAGGACAGAGACAAATTATTTTTAGATTGATTTTATTGCTCATACAAAAATATGAAAACAACCTTTTGTAGGGTTTCTATGAGGAATACACCGTGCAACAACAAATTTTACACACGAAAATTCTGTATACTCTCAAAACTAGGGGCCAAATGTAGTAAAACTGCGTTTTTAGTTCTTCTCTCTGACGTTAGGATTTCTTTTAAAAGGACTTTGAAATTTCAAGGACATGTTTATTTCAAGGAATTATTTCAAAAACTGAGTGCATTGTAGAATAACAATATGGGTATCAAATGAAAAAGAAAAACTCTTAGAATCTTAGAAAATTTATTGTTTTGGTGCAAAAGGACGAGCAGGTATTGAAAATGTCCTTTTAAAACTTTATCCTTGAATATCCTTGGAAACTTCCAATAGTTTTTTTTTTAAAAAATATATCTTAAGGACTTATATGTACACTACCACATTCTTGAACTTCATCCTTCTAACTTTATTAGTATAAGATATAAAAAATTTAATACTTCTCTCTATAGGATATGGGTAATTTCAATATCATTAAGGATGGTGAAATCGAATCGAATCTTGAAGACTTTCCATTAAATTTCTTACAGCATTGTGTACCATATTGATGCAGTTTTCTTTCTGGCTCTCTCCGCTGTTTCAGCTGGTGAGGAGGGTTCTACTGCTTTGACTTGTATCCAAATATCCAAGAGTCTCTTACCTGGGTCAACACCTAAGGAAATTCAACTTGTATAAACGGATCCAATTTCTTTACTTGTGCTATTCATTTTCTGTTTCTCAGTCTCTGCAGACTTTGGCAGACAAGAACTGCTTTTTACGAGTACAGTAGAGTCTAATGATGATCCCAACGAGCAAACTAACAGAAGAAGAGTCTTGTCTTTTTCCTCATGGATAGAGTTCATCGGAAGGACTGGCTTCGTCGTGGCTTCATTATCTCAGTCTCTGCAGACTTTGCCAGACGATAACTGCTTTTTATGACATATAGCATATAGCATAGTGTCCAATGATGAAGAAGAAGAAGAAGAAGAGTCTTGTCTTTTTTTCATGGATAGATTTCATGAAACGTGAGGCTGCGTCCACAATCCTGTATATTTCCTATAAATTCACATATGGTATACTTACAGAAGAGAAATCAGTTGCATGAAGTTATCAGTGTTGCTATAAGTTAGTTCTCTATCCCATCTTTTAAGCTCTTCCACAAACTCATTGCTTTCCATTTTCGCACTGTTCAAGAACCCAACAATGAGTAATTCTATTTATATTTATATATTCAATATTTTCAAAGCATCTTCGGTTTCAAAACAACTGCCCTAAGCTACTTCAGAGTAGCCAAATAATGAATAGAATTTTCTTTTTGGATAGTGAACCTCTCTGGAGCGTAGGGCCTCCACAAGACCTCCTCGTGTTGGTTACGTTAATCGGTTGTGTTGTTCTGCCAGGGTAGGTTATTGGCCTGCCACATGAATAGAATTTAGTACGAGTCAACTAAGCACAGAATAACCATTTGACAAAATTTTAAGAAATATTTAGTATAGATGGAGAGTATGAAAAACTGTAAAGTATTTTTTAATCCTGCACCAAACTAGGCAACGAACCCAATATGCGCTAATTACACTGTACAACAACAACAAAAATAACAAAGATCTGACAACGGAGGAAAAATATACGTTTACCGGAGTTTTGAAAATTTACGTCTGAATTATTTTTTTAGGTGGGGTCAAAGTTTTCCCCTTTTTGCACATTCTTATGATGAATCGGCATACGAAAACCATGTACGCTCACATTTTAGGTACATGATATATTCAGCAATTTTGTGTAAAATACTACGAAGAAAATTTTTGTGGAGCATACACAGGGTTAAGTAGCTCCTATTTGTATGGGTCAATTTGGCCCTTTTCTTCTAAAGTGGCAAAAATGTCCTCTAAAACGGGACTTTTTAAGGACAAAATGTACCATGAAAATATTTGCCATACAATTCTACTATAGGTCTCTGAATACATCAAAGTTCAGAAATTAACTTGAACGCCAGAAATTAAACAAAACTGAAAGTGTTTTTAAGTGTTTATTTCATACTTATTCAAAATTGGTACTAAGATGTCTTACAAAATAAAATGTCCTGATGTTGAGGGTTAGTGTGTATGGGGAAAATGTTGAACGCAAATTTTCACTGCAATATTTGAAGTCGCCATGCCTCTTTGTTAGAGCTCTAGAGCTAGTTTACTTTTGAACAATTTTGGCTTAAAACGGGTTAAATAAATTTTGTATCAATATTTTTTAATTGCAGAAAAATTATTTGATATTTATGGGTAAATACAAAATTATCACTTTTTGATTTTATTAAACCATTATTGAAGACTTCAATTAGAACACACACTTTCCCTGATGTCGCTGTAAATTATTGTAAACTTTTTTTGGAGATAACAAAAAAATTTTTGTAATTTCCTTTGAATTCACTTCTAAAAATATTAATTTGTTGGTACATACTTAAATTACACTCATAAATCAGGCAACTTTGGGGTCGACAGGGTTTAGGTATTCATTAGCTATTGGCAATTCCACCTGACAATGCCCGCTCATTCCAGCGCATCTACAATACAAATTATTATTGAAACCCCGAACCGAAAACAACAAACACTCAACACTAACTAAAAAAACATTCAATTCTCATTCAACTTTCAACCACAAACTAATAATCTGCTGGCAGCAAAGCTTTGAAAACTGCAAAAAAATATTACATATAAAATAATATTTCTGTAATTGTTAACAAAAATTTAAACCGACAACGACATGCCACATGCAACATGCAGCACGTGTTGCAGTCGCGTTTGGTCAAATCTCGGCCATCTAAGTTCACGCGCCAACAACTTCCTACAAACTCTACAAAGACTGCAAGCACACAGACAGTCATGGACACAGTCACAGACACATAGAGAGCGCAAACAGCTGGACATGGCAGCCGGCACAGCGCAGCTCAGCTGGCGCTCGCACTCGAAGCATGTTGCCAGCTCGCCAGCCTGTTAACCCAGCAACGAGACAACATCGCGTTGCCTGTTGGCCACATGCTGTGCATTGAACTCCTTCTAACGCTTTGAGGACTTGTGCCATTTTAATCCCAAGCGAAAATCTCTTCCGTGGCGTACAAATGCTGATTTTCTGTGCCGTCACATGGGAAGTTCACTCCCACGTGGCCGCACCGCTGCCCTCAGCGCCCACGAAACGCCTGTCAGCGAATGCAAATTTCAGCCGCAGTCGTCGTTCGTCGCTCCTTGCTCCTTGCTCCCGTCAGGCAGTGGGCGCAGCTGAAAAGACAAGCAATGCCATGTTAACAGTTTGTGGAGACTCGGCGCGCCACCTCCAACTAGCAGCAGCAACAGCAACACAACAACAATCGATTGTCGGTCGTGTGCAATGTACTTCGTTAGCTGAAGTTTTCGTTTACGACTGCAAGTGACACCCTGCGAAGATCAAAAGATCAAATCTGGAGGTTTTCATGGCAGCAACACAGTGCGCTGTGTTGTGCTGGAAAGGCTTTCCTGGAACTGGCCACAGCAATACAGTGCATTGTTGCTTTGTCTGTGGCCTGTCTGTCTGTCGGTCGGTTGTTGGGTTTGTGGCTGCCATGTCCACTGCCCCAAATGTAGGAGAGCGAGAAAGATTTATTTGAAACGCGCCAGTTGCCAGTTGGTAGTCTGAAGATGAGATACTTGCATCCTGATTAGCGGAGACATACTCCTAGCGCCCGGTTGAACTACCAGTGCCACAGTGCATGTTGTTGTGTTTTTGTTGGCATTGCTGCCAGAGTTGAAGTCAAGTCGTGTATGCCCGGCAACATTATTTTTATGTTGTTGCATGCCGCACATGCGCGCACAGCTGCAACAAATGCTGTTCCAACTCAAAGCCAGTGCTGCTGTTGCTGCTACCATCTCACAAGTGTTGTTGTTGTTGTTGCTGCTGTTAGTATCGCTTCAGTTTAGGGAAACGTTCCGACTTGATATTTTCACTACCAACCGGCAAGTTGCTGCCATTTTTCTGGGTACTTTCATTTCAATGGAAATGTTGCTGGCCCCACGGTCGCTTGTTGACTGCTATTGGTATTATTGCTGTTGTTGTTGTTGTTGTGCAGTTGGTGCGCGTGATTTGCGATCTTATCGTTATGAATTGAAATGAAATAATTTAAAGAGTTATCATGACATTAAATGTGCCTATTAAGCGGGCAGATCGCATTCATATTTGGCGCTGAGACACGAACGCCGCAGTGATTGTTGTACTAGTTCGTGTTGTAAAAAATTATTCAGAGGGGGAGCTCTGTGTTAAGATGAAATCTGTAACAGTCAAAAGCTGTGAACTGCATAGAAACAATCTTTCAACTTTTTATTAAGGTGAACATAAAAAATATTTGTGTTAGAGAAATTTTTTTTATAGACAGTTTGTTTCGATGTTTTAAAATATTTTTTATGTTTACCTTAATAAAAAGTAATTAAATTGTAGGTCAATTTTCGGAAAAATTAGTTACTGAAAAAAAATGTATTTATGCATTTTGTTTTTTTTTAAATAACTTAGTTTAGCACTTCACTAAATCAATTAAAATAACTAAATTCAGATCTTTTGAATATTTTAACAAAATCTCATAATCCTGGCCTAAAAGACCGAATTGTGGGTACGTGTTTCACAAACTTTTATATATAATGGAAAGTTAATTTAACCCTTTCGACCCCGAATTTTACCCTGTGTCTCGATATTACTTTTTGGTATTTAAATCCTATGGAGTTCTAGAGCTAATTTACTTTTGAACAATTTTAGCTTAAAACGGGTTAAATAAATTTTTTATCAATAAATTTTAATTACAGAAAAATTATTTCATATCTATGGAATAATACAAAATTATCACTTTTCGATTTTATTTAACCATTATTAAAGAAACAGGGGTTTAATCAAACGCGCCCAATTCGTAGACTTCAATTAGAACACAAACTTTCGCTGATATCGCTGAAAATTATTGGGAATTATTTTGGGTATAACTGTGAAATTGTTGTAATTTGTTTGGAATTCACTTCTAAAGATATTAGTTTCTTGGTGCTTACTTAAATTAAACCCATAAATCAATCGTAGCTTTTGCTATAAAATGGCAAATAGGTGAAGTTGCTCTCAGGCAACTTTGGGGTCGAAAGGGTTAAAAAAGTATAAAAATTAATACACAAATCAGATGAAGGAAGTCCGTCTGGAAGCGTAGAGGATTCAAAACCGTTTATCTATCACCAGTTTGTTGAGTGAATCCTACCTTATCGAACCTTTAGATACCTTCGAACGGAGCTCACATAGGACAGAGCGGCACATATCCTGCAAAACTAACCAGTTTGAGCTTCTAACGAAGTTAAGTAGACTGTGAATGGTCTGAGAACATTCAGAACAAAATATTAAATCCAATACAGTACATATACAGAAAGCTAAATAGAAATACATCAACAACACAGCACAACACAAAACACTTTTTTTCTGTTGCATGGAGTTTTTCTACTGTTTCTTACTAATTTGGGTGCGTTGATTTCGAATCTATCCCCAAATTTTTTCCAGCAGCTCTAGCTAGTGAGAAATAGGTACCGTGTCATATTTTCATCGTAATTTCTAAACTAAGTACTAAGTACTCCTAAGTATATAAGTTTTAAAATGCCGCGGTAATTGGACCTCAAAGTCGGAAAATATGGAATTTTAAGGCGTTTTCTTTGATGGTCAAAAACATATACATTTTTTTTAAAACAATTAACGAGTTAGCTTTATAATGAAAGCCGACACATCAAGCAATACAACACAGCCAAATTATTTGGCGGAATACAATAATAATAATTGCAAAAATGTACCATAGCCATTTTCATCACTTTTCATACTTTTTTCTTAAAAAATTAGGGGCCTAAAAATATGTAAAGTTTTTAATTTTTTTTTGTTTCGAGCAATTCAAAATCTTTTTGTTTTTTGCTTGTATTCCAAACTAAAAATGGAACATATAAAAGAGCATATTTTGAGGCTTCTAATTTTTTAAGGAAAAGTATGAAAAGTGATGAAAATGGCTATGGTACATTTTTGCTATTATTTCGATGCGAATGTGTATTCCGCCACATAATTTGGCTGTGTTGTATTGCTTGCTGTTTCGTTTTAAGATATTCATATACTTTGTAACTTGATTTATAAAACATCTGTGCAATGTTCGCCATCAGAAAAACGCCTTAAAATTCAATATTTTCTTACTTTGAAACCTTATTACAACGCCAATTTAGAACGCATAAAATTGATTAATATCAGAGAAGATGGCATGAAATGTTGTAAGTGCACCGATATTTAAATCATGTCGATAGGATTATTGGTTCAGACATTACAGTCGAAAACGAGAAAAAAACCGAGGAAAATTCGAAAACGTGACACGCCCATTTTTTGCGAAAACTAGAGCTGTTACCTAAAAACGGAGTATGGTTTTGAAAACAGCGTGGAAAAACGATTCAGATTCATGTAAAAAACTCCATGCAACCGACATGCTGTTGTGCAGTGTAATATTTAAAGTTTGTTATCAACTAACGTTCACATTTTTCAATATTTGCCCATCAATAATATTCAAATATATCCAAACAAGTGCACATTAAATCAAAATCTACCTGAAATTCACAGACAATCAGTCCATAAATTGCTGCCGCACACCCAGACAACATTTATGCCGAAAAGATTGCGCTTGGCCACACTGTCGTGCAGCGCCTTTAAATCATTTCCCTTCAAAACTCACAATTTCTCATTTATTCCGCTCGATGCTCAACTGACTCATAACGCCGCCGGCCATGTCCCGGCCGCCGAAACGAACGAGCCGAAAACCTAAACCAGAAAGGCGTTATGCAAATTCGCAAATTTACGAGCTTCGTCGCTCCATTAAGTCATTTCAACGACGGCCGCTACCCGAATTCCCGCTCCGCCAACTCCAACTTCAGCCAATTCAATTCGAAGCGGCGCGCCGTATTTACGGCCGAACGGACTCAAGCCAGGCGAAAAATCTTTAAGCCAGCACTGACAGAAGTTTAAATCGTGTGCTGCGATATTAATCGCTTTGCTGGAAATGTCATGTCAATGCATGTCGCAACATGGTTACGTGGAATTTCGCTTACACGAAGACAAAATAAATGGCCAAAGGCAAACTGTAGAAATAAGAAATGTAAAAAACGGAAAATAACTTTTGACCAAAGTCAGGCAAAGGATGCAAATCCTGCATTGTCGTTGCAACGTTCAAAGTGGAACTTTGCTCTGTTGCAGTTGTGGCGAGTAGGAAAACAATCTACACACACACACGCACAGAATTCTGTCTGCCTTTCATGTGTACAGTTTTGTGAGGGATGTTCTCATGTTTTCATGCGAAAGCCGCTCCAGCGCCCGAATGTATGCAATAGATGCGCA
The DNA here is from genome assembly GCA_963971225.1 of Melieria omissa. Taxonomy (NCBI): domain Eukaryota; kingdom Metazoa; phylum Arthropoda; class Insecta; order Diptera; family Ulidiidae; genus Melieria; species Melieria omissa. The sequence goes on along the minus strand of OZ020268.1, from coordinate 119,569,500 downwards.
CCGATTTTTATCTCTTAATGACGCTTGTCAAACAACGTTCGCAGCCGCTCTCGACACGTGCGCTCATTGTGTTGGCAACAATGTGCGGCGCCGGATTTGCCAATCTTATGCACAGATTATATTGCAAGTGCAATGCGCGTCGAGATTGTGCGCTTGTTTTATGGCCAAAAATGGCCCGTTGTCGCAGCCTTCAAGCATCATTAATTTGACACCATTACGCGCCTCGACGACGACAAAAACACCCCCAACGCTACGCAAAGCCCAAGTCAATTCAGCCAAACAAATTGCTTGCATCTGCTGCTACGCGCAGCGACCAATGTGGCGCGTTGCATCTGGTGCTCGCCGAATATTTTCCCACAACTGCAGTCCACCATATCCACCTCGCCTGGAGTGCTGCCTGTCTGCTGGTTGCTCCCACGTGAAAAATGTCTCCCCGTTTTGGCGACGCGCTCAATGCACGCGCGCTCTTCGCCCTCGCATTGAACGGTAGCTGCGCAACGGCTCTTCTCATTGGCAGCGCTTGTGACGTTGCCATGGCAATATGGCGTCCATCGGCCGCCAGTGCGCAGAGCCGCCGCTGAATGCAGAGAAACACTGATGGACATGAAAAATGGGGAGCGTTATGTGTTGGAGCCCACACGCCTTGCCCGACAGCTCCATGGCAGCCATTTTGGAAATTGCCAATGTAGATACACGAATGCATGACTGGGCGGCAAGGAGCGGCACAGTATTGATTTTTTTCAAGCACAAATTTGAGCAATTAAAGATGTTTCCTTTGAGTTGAGAAATAACGTTGACAAATTTTTTAAATATTTAGGTTTTCAGTTACTCAAATTGCACAAATTTATTACGTAAAGAATGAAACAATTGCAATATTTTGCATGGGTAAGATGGGTCAACTAATATGTTAGATCTTTAGATTAATCCTCTCAAACGACAAGTCAATCCAAAGACCTTTTTATTGGTAATTATCTAAAAGACTTCTTTTTCCAAAGTGGTTTTCTGCTGGTAACTTGCTTTAAAAAGAAAAACATAAGTTTATTGGACAAACAAGAAAGTAATTCAAACATTTGAGCATTCAATTCACTTCAATCCAATTTAATTTCAAATCAGTTCATTTGAATTCTATTAATTCAACTCTTATAAATTATTTTCAAAAAAATTATAATAAATTTCAATTAATTCAATTCGTTTCAACGAATTAAATTGTTTGTAGTTCATTTCAATTCAATTAATTCCATTTCTTTCAATTTTTTTGAAGTCCTTTCTATTCAATTAATTTAATTCGTCTCAATTCATTTCACTTGAATTAAATTTATTAAATTCTTTTCAATTATTTTGTTTTTTCATTAATATGTCAATACGTTTCAATTAATTTCAATTAATTCAATTTCTTTTCAACTAATTTCAACTAATTCAATTTGTTATAGTTCATTCCAATTCAATTGATTCCATTTCTTTCAATTTGTTTGAAGTGCTTTATATTCAATTAATTTAATTTGTTTCAATTCATTTCACTTCAATTAAATTCATTCAATTCTTTTCAATTATTTTGTTTTTTTCATTAATATGTCAATACGTTTCAATTAATTTCAATTAATTCAATTCTTCTTAATTAATTTCAATTCGTTGTAGTTCATGAAATTGATTCTATTTCTTTCAATTATTTTCAAGTCTATTAAATTAATTTAATTTCTATTAAGTTAATTAAATTCGCTCCAATTTATTTAATTTCAATAAAATTCATTCAAATTTTTTGTATTAAATTACTTCAATCCTTTTCAACTCAATTTTCAACTGAATAAGACTTAAAATCCCAAACGACTGTTTTTTTACACCTATTTTTAATTATAAATTTTTTTTCTATTCTCCTATCTTTCTCTAATTTTTTTATTTCTTTTTCAAACGCTTTATTTTTTGTTGTGGTTTTCTTTTTTCTATACTTTCTTGAGTGTACTTTTGCCCCCTGCCTCTCTGGCAGGGGGCAAAACTCGAGGTTATACCTCGCGACCGATTGCCTCTCCGACCTATTGTAACACTGTGGGTCCCCCCTCCAGTCATGGAGGATGCCGACACGTTGAAGCTGATAGGTCGGCAGAACAGCGGCCTTAACACTGGAGAGTGGAGAGTAATTTCCTCCACTACTAGCAAAAACGAGACGGGTAAGGACCTCGTGGTCGCTGTTGACCAACCGTCCTTTAGTCATCTACGAGACTCCTCTGGTATTGTCAAGTTCGGTTTGGGTTCCTTGAAAGCTCGTTTCCCCAATAAGGAGCGTGCCACACAGGGAAAGGCTGAAGGTAGTGCAGATAAACCTGCACCACTCTAAGGCCGCCACCCACGATCTTATGCAATTCCTGGAGGAGGAGGAGGTTGACTTAGCCTTAATCCAGGAACCCTGGCTCGTCAGAGACAGTGTTTGTGGATTGGGGTCAAGTCAATTCAGAGTACTTCATTCGCGTGGTGAAGGTAAGATACGAGCCTGTATTGTTTATAGAAAGTACATTAATATGTTTCTCTTGTCTCAATACAGTACTGGTGACCTGTGTGTGGCTGCATGTGAGCGAATGGAGGGGCATGACCTTATCCTTTCGTCCGCATACATGCCATTCGAAGGAGAGGAACCACCGCCAAAGGAGGTCCGGGACCTTGTTGCGCACGCCCGATCACGGAGACTTGATCTCATCATCGGGTGTGACGCCAACGCTCATCACGTTCAGTGGGGAAGTTCCGGCACCAACAGCAGGGGTGAGTCCATTTTTGAGTTTCTTCTTAATTCTAACCTTATGCTATGTAATAGGGGCAATACGCCAACCTTCCATAACAGGGTTAGGGAAGAAGTTATAGATATAACCTTGGTTACCGACTCTAGTACCATCTCTGTGGTCGACTGGAAGGTACTGACGGAATGTTCGTTTTCGGACCACAACCGGATAGTCTTTTCCGTGGCCATGAAGGTGGGGAGTCCACCAGCCTATAGGAATCCGAGAAAGACTAACTGGCCTAGATTCAGTGCACTAGTTTCCGAAAAACTGGCGTCGCGCAAGGCGACAGCTACCTTTGAAAGAAACAACATTGACAGGTCAGTTAGTCTTTTAACGAAAGTTCTTAATACATCTTTCAAGAAATCGTGTCCAAAAAGTCGAGCTCCACGGAAAACCAACGCAGTTTGGTGGACCCCAGAGCTAAGACAACTGAGGACAGATACTAGGCGTCTCTTCAATAAGGCTAAGCTTAGTCAAACTGAAGAAGACTGGGGAGCCTACAAGGCTAGCTTTAATAAGTTTAAGAAAACTATTAGGGCGGCTAAGCGGGATGATTGGAGGAATTACTGTGAATCCCTCGACAATGTTAACGAGGCCGCCAGACTCCGTAAGGTGCTAGCCGGGGTTTCACACACCCCTGGCAGCATCAGGAAATCTGATGGATCATGGACGGAGTCGAGGGAGGAACTTCTTGAGATCCTCATGAACACTCACTTTCCTGGATGCACGGATGTTGCTGAGGCGACCACGTCGCATAGGCAACAAACACCGCAACCGGATGGTCTAGTTCAGAGGATAATTAGCGAAGCCAAGGTGGCATGGGCAATTGACTCCTTCAGCCCGTATAAATCCCCGGGCCCTGATGGTGTCATTCCTGCTATGCTACAATGGTCTAAGGAGGCGGTGGTTAAGGTCCTGACGAGAATCTTTCGTGGATCTCTCCAACAAGGATATGTCCCACGTGCCTGGAAGGAGGTTAGGGTGGTGTTCATTCCCAAAGCAGGGAAAGTGAACCACTTAACAGCAAAAGATTACAGACCGATCAGCCTTTCATCGTTCTTACTTAAGACTCTTGAACGGCTGGTAGACGTCTATATTAGAGAAGTGGCACAGTCCAGAGGACTCTGCAAGGCGCAACATGCGTATTGCAGGGGAAAATCTGTCGACAGCGCCCTGCATGAGGTCGTTCAGACGATCGAAAGATCGCTGAACTCTAAGGAGTACACGTTAGCCGCTTTCCTCGATATCGAGGGAGCCTTTAATAACGTTACCTTGGAGGCTATAATCAACGCACTTAGAAAGTTCGAAGTTCATGAGAAGGTGGTAAAGTGGACCAGTGACATGCTCAGTAGCAGAAGGGTCCACTCTAACCTAGGCCTGTGCTCAGTGAGGAAACTTACTACAAGGGGCACACCACAAGGGGGTGTTCTTTCGCCTCTGCTGTGGCTCCTTGTAGTAAATAGCATCCTCGAGATCTTCGAAACCAGGAGGCTACGAGTAGTAGCATATGCAGACGACGTCACTATCCTGATCCCTGGAAGATTCCTGTCCACAATCAGTGATCTCATGGAGTCTGCTCTAAAGGAACTTTCCAGGTGGGCAGAGCTTAACGGTCTAGGGGTTAATCCCTCTAAGACTGTTTTGGTACTGTTCACCCGGAAATACAAAATACCGAAGTTTGAGCTGCCTAAACTTGGCGGCACTACTCTCACCCTATCACCCGAGGCTAAATACCTTGGCACCATACTTGACTCCAAGCTCTCTTGGGGGCGCAATGTGGAAGAGCGGGTGAAAAAGAGCCTGAATGCTTTTTACATTTGTAAAAGGACTTTCGGGAAAAAGTGGGGATTGCAGCCGACTATCGTTCATTGGATGTACACTGCGATTATACGGCCGATCCTAAGTTACGGAGCCATTGTCTGGTGGCCGGCTACGGGCACCAAGACCGTGGTAACGAAACTGACGAAGGTGCAGAGACTAGCGGCTATGGGAATAGCAGGCACTGTCAAAAGCACCCCCCAGGCCGGGCTGGAGGTGATCTTGCACCTCCACCCGATTGAGCAGTTCATTAAGTGTTGCGCTGCTAAAGGCGCTCTCAGATTGAGGGAAGCCAACTTGTGGAGGCAACACGCTTATGGGCACTCTGGAATTCTAAAGTCTTTCGCGAAGCCGGATATCGGTTATCAGGTGGATTCCTGCACGGACTATCTGATCCCATACCTGGATTTCGACACGCGAGCACTAGCCTCATATCCCACAAGGGAGGAATGGGAGGCGACAGGTGCGATGAGAGACGCTTCTATCACCGTTTTCACCGACGGCTCCAAAATGGAGGAAGGTACTGGAGCTGGTCTCTACTCCGATGTACTGCAGACACGCATGTCGTTCAGACTGCCGGACCTCTGCAGTATTTTCCAAGCAGAGATCTATGCAATTTGGAAGGCTGCCGAACTTATCCGTGACAGTGGGTTACCACCCACAGATGTCACAATTTTCGTGGATAGTCAGGCGGCGCTTAGGGCACTGGAATCAGTTGTTGTGAAATCAAAGGTAGTGCAGAGGTGTCGCACCGCACTTCAAGGCATTGGGCACCACCAGGTCACTCTCTGTTGGGTTCCGGGCCACTCAGGAGTGGCAGGGAACGAAGCAGCGGACGAGATGGCAAGAAAAGGGGTGGCTTTGTCTGCCACCGAAGTGGATACCTCTGTGTTTCCTCCGATATCTGCCCTGTACATGTATATTGACAGGTTGACCAAAAAGGAAATTGAGTCGTCATGGCGTACCAGGACCGACTGCGGCACCTGCCGGGCACTGTGGCCCTCCCTCTCTTTGACGAAAACACGATTCGTACTATCTCTGAGTCGTACCTCTATTCGACAGCTCGTTGGAGTCATCACCGGACACTGCGCTATTGGATCTATGCTTACCAAATGGCGCCTCTCGTCCGGTGATGTCTGCCGTAGCTGTGGAGATGAAGAAGAAGTAGAAACGATACAACACTTCCTGTGCCACTGCCCGGCTCTGCAGGAACGCCGACTCCGCACCTTGGGGTCAAGGTTCCTGACAGACCTGGCTTGCGCAGCGAAAGTCGAAATCTCGAATCTGCTCTCCTTCATTAAGAGGTCGAACTGGTTTCCCCTTGACTGAGACTATTGGTTGGCTCCAGAACACCATAAGAAGGGATTCACAATGGGCCATTGTGGCCTCCGAGTGGAAGTGCGGTCCTGCCGCACACACCCTTCCCTACCTAACCTAACCTAACCTTCTTGAGTGATTCCTTTTTTTTATTTTCTATTATTATTATGTTTTTGTATTTGTTTCTCACATTCTTTATTTACTTTTTTTCTGCCTTTTCGCGTTTTGCCTTTCTTAACTTTTTCTTTCCTTTCCTTTCCTTTCCTTTCCTTTCCTTTCCTTTCCTTTCCTTTCCTTTCCTTTCCTTTCCTTTCCTTTCCTTTCCTTTCCTATCCTTTCCTTTCCTTTTCTATCCTTTCCTCTCCTTTGCTTTCCATTCCTTATTTGTTTTTTCTCTTTCCTAACCTGTCTTAGCTTTTGCTTGCTTTTTTTATAACCATTCCGTTTTTTCAACTTTCTTAATATTTTCTTTCGTATCTTCATCTCTTCGTGTAAACTTTTTGTAACTTCTCTCTTCCGTTCTCACTTTCTTTATATGTTTCCGTATTTTCTTTTTCTTTCTTTTCATTCTTGTCTTTAATTGAACTTTCCTATCCTGTCTTCATTTTTGTGTTCTCACTGGCATTAATTTCTTTTATCTTCTTTGCTATCATTTACCTCTTCTCCATTTCTTTAATTTTTCATTTTGTTCTTTCAGCTTTCTTAAGTTTTCCTGTTCTCTCATCTTTTCTTTATCTTTTCCGCTGTCTTTTTTACCTTTTTCTATTTTTCATACATTCCCTTTCTTTTTCTTGATTCTTTCCAACTTTTGTTATCTTTTTACCTTTCATTCTTACATTTCCTTTGAATCCCTTTGTACCTTCTATTTACCTATTTCTCTTATAGCATAGCAAATTACAAAAATTTTACTGTTATCTCCAAAATAATTTCCAATAATTTGGGAAAGTTTGTGTTCTAATTGAAGTTTACGAATTGGGCGCATTTAATCAAAACCCAGTTTCTTTAATAATGGTTAAATAAAATCAAAAAGTTATAATTTTGTATTTTACCATAAATGTTAGATAATTTTTCGGTATTAAAAATTTTATACAAAATGTATTTAACCCGTTTTAAGCTAAAATAGAATACCTAGTCTTGAGAAAGATCCTACAGCAGACTGAAAAGCGGTACCAAGTTAAGGGGGTGTACTGTAGTAAAATTTTCAAAAAATCGATTTTTTTTTTTGCATTTTTCAACAGGTAATGTTGTTATCTATCGTATAAAAAAGGTCTTTGATGAATTCGGACCGGAAAGTTATTTGTAAAGGAGGCATCGCCGATTAAATGTAAGTGTGAACATGAAAAAAAAGTGAACAAAAAGCTTTAAACGCGTTTTTCCCGAAACCATGTTTTTCGAACTGGTTCACACGATTACAAATGATTGAGTAGACGGATTTTGATAATTTTTTTTTTTTAATGTTTCTAAAAGTTGTCTCTATCGTCCGACGAGCGTTTTTTTCGATTTTGTTATTAGTTAGTGTTAAATACATTTTTTTCATTTGAAAAAATGGGAAAAAAAAAATTTTTTACTTTCAAGTCGCGCCATTTTGAGAATTTTGATGAAAAACAAAAAAGCTCCCGTCGGACGATAATCGCACTCATATAGATTACAACAAAAAAAAATTTTCCGATTTCCATGTTTCAGACTGGTGCAATCGTGTGAACCGTCAACGCATGTTTTTTTGGAGGGCATCACTTTGCGGCGCTGCAGTGCAGCAACGAATCAATATTTTTTCAAACCTTATACTGAATTTTGTAGTTAAAAGTATAATAAAACATTGAAAAAAAACCGCATAAAAAAAAATTGAATAGTTACTTCACAGTAGAATTTCAAAAAACACCTAAGAAAACGAGCTGTTACTACAGAACACCCCCTTAATGTGACAAGCTGAATAAGTAATAATCAAATTTATTTCGAAAAAGTGTTTACAAGTTTATTCAGAGGGGTTGACAAGCCACTGATTCTTGGGTTACCACTCATACAGATCATATAACATATTATATACGCAAGTCTTGGTGGTTATAACTTCAGTTGCAGCTGTTCCAATGAGAAGTAGGAGACCACATCTCACCTAATCCGCTCTCTTAGGTATTCACTCTTTCGAAATTTGAATGATTTCAAATCAGTAAACACATCGACCCCACTGAATTTCGTTCAGGTATCTGACGGACTTGAGGATGACTGTCTATAACAGACATAAAAGGAAGAATCCCTATTTTCTCGCAGTATCAATATAGGCTTTTTTAATGTGTTTTTTAAGTGCGCTTTTTGCTATTTTGAGGTTTAGCTATTTTAATACAGTCTATCCATTTAGTTTAATTGTAAACAGGAGCGGATTCAGAAAAATTTGTTGGGAGGGGTTTCAAAACGTATTTCTTTAATATTCTTAAAAATAAAAATGCTTTTTAATTTGTATGAAGTTTTAAAGTCGATTATAATATTTCAGGGAGTTTCTGTTGAGATAAAAACACTATGTACATATTCTCACTGTATAAACTGGTTGATCGTTAGAATTCTTTGTTTGAAATTCATATGTTTGAAATTTGAATTGAAATTTTTTTTTCATTCGCTTAATACATCCCAAAAACCACTCCCTGAATCCGTCACTGATTGTAAATCGAATAATTGAAAAAAATATATAAAAAATATATAGATCAAACAAATATATTAGTAGAGTTTACTCCTCATAGCATTTTATGTGTAAAGTTGCTATTGTAGCAATCTGACGCTACAACTGCTTTCGAAAATATTGAAAAAAAAATTTCAAAATTACTACGAAAGCAACTTTACACCTAAAATGCTATGAAGAGTGAACTCTACTATTAAAGTGTTCAATTAAATGCCATTCTTCTTCCTAGCTGTCAACAGACTTAAATCTATCTCTTTTTTTACTGTATGATCTATTTTCTTAAACTCAAATAGAATAAAAAAAATTCTGGTTCCAACCTCACTTTTGAAATCATTCATCCTCTGATTATTCGCTGTTTACCTAATTTTGCTAAACAATGTCTTCATAAATGACATTAACAATTCAGCAACATTCCACAACATTCATCAAATGAATCGTTGACTTTGCACCGCTGAGTTTAAGGCCGCAATGACAACTGTCGACTTCTGATTTCTATGCAAATTTCGCTGGTGCGCAATTTGGTATTCAAATAGTCAAATAAATCAAATAAATAAAATGGTGATCGAATGCTGCAGCAGCAACAGCAACAACAACACACACAATCTTAATGAAAGTGTACGAAATTCAAATTGATTTTCAATTTCGGCGCTTGAATAATTTGTCGGCGCGACAACAAACAATTTAAAGAAACATAATGAAAACAGTGAATATGAAACTGTGCTGTGAACCGCAATGAAACGCGGCCACGTGCAACCCAAATGACACAAATCAAATTTAACCCAAAAAATAAAAATAACAAAAAGCCAAAAAAAAAAGAACCGCTCACGACTCGCGCACTGATGGTGTTGCTGCTGCTGCTTGGTGACAATGACGGCGACAGTGTCGCATAGCAGCCGTGCGGCAGACTGACGGACAGCAAAGTAAAAGCTTCCGAAACGTGTGCACAAGGCACGCCGAAAAAAGACCCTAAGCGGGAAAACGTCGATTCCGAGATTGTCGTCAGCAGGCGCTTGCAGCTGTTGCTGCCAACGCGGCCGAAGAAAATTGCCGCGTTGGCGACATGACCCCAACATCGACATAAATTCACTGCACTCGCGTGAAGCCCAGCAAAAGTTCAAATACCCGACGTGACGCGGCGCGGCGGGCGGCCCACCGCTGTGTTGCCGTATACGTGTGATTGTGTGTGTGTGTGTGTGTATAATGAAGCCACAAAACGTTGACGTCTTGCGGTGGTGTTGTTGTTGCTGTTGTTGTTGCCGCTGGTGGCAACGGCGACCAATTTTAATAAAGCCAAACGAGACGACACGTGGCTGCCGATCACGATTATTACGTATGGAAATCGAAATCAAGCACTCAGCCCATTGACGGCCGAACGTAGCGAACGGTTGACAGCGCGAAGCGAACCCCTGCGCCAGCGTTTCCGCATGAAATTTATTGCGCTTGCATTGTGCATTCAGTTCGAAATTCAAATCGCATTGGCAACGCGAACGGAATCGGCCCAAGAATGCGTCCAGCTGCACACACACGTGCAGAGGTGTGTGCGCGCGTAGTGAAGGGGTTGCTTGCTGATGCCTGGCAGCTGAGGCGTCGAGGTGCACGCCGCGCGACATATCCGCATATGGTCGCTGCGGCGCTGCAATGCGCTGACGAATGTCGAATGCCGCATGCCGCTCCCGCTGCGGTGCGCATTCCTACGGCTGCCACCAGGCCGTCCCAAATAAAGTGTAGGTTTTTTCTTCAAAAATCTTATACAGTTTTTTCCCGACATTCCGCTGACAATAGTTTCAGTGGATTTCCCTGCAAGACGCTAATAACATGCGGTACGCGTACGTTGGCAGTTAAAGTTCTCAAATTGACAATAATGAACGCTGTTGTCGCCATGCATTGTTCTTGCTGCATTGTTGCTGTCATCGTTGTTGTTTGGTAAATGTTGTGCACACGTGTGCGCCAAGTGTGCTGAGGGAATTTTGGGCGCGTGCACTTTTCCGCCGTCCGCTTTTTTGTCCTTATCGAGCGGCGAGGCTGAGCCGCGTCGAATGCGGCAACGGCAAATGGGCGGCCGCACTCTAATTGACAGTGATTGTGTGCTGCTGCTGCTGCGGTGTGGGAGAGGAGGGGCGCACAGCGTGGGCGGGGTGTGTTGGGCCGACATATGCATTCTAACTTAATTGGTTCTATTCCCAGCACACGGCCACTGGGCCCAATCGCAATTAGGCCGATTCAGGGCGCGTGGCAAAGGCAAATACAAAACGCTCTACAATGCGAATGATTACAACGCTTTTAGGAAGAATAGGCTTTTATAATTTCACATAATGTCTGCCCAGGTTTGGCACGATGTGGAAGTTCTTTGTAGTTTATGGCGGCCTGGAGGCTAAAGAGTTCCGAAAATTGGATTTTTCATGGATATTTTTTTTCGTTTTGTAGTCTTTCTGGTTCATTGTCAACTTTATTATTAAGAAAATGGTTTTATTTTAGTTTAAAGCATTGTTTGTTCCATGAAACACAATGGAACTTCCCAACAAACACTGAACAAAAAAATCTCAAACCTTTGAGAAACCCTTTGATATCAAATTGTTTTCCAGCATTATTACAATTTGACAATGAATATTTTCTCAAAAGTTTCTCAAATGTTTGCTATCAACTTGAGTACGACTTGAGATGAGTTAAGAAAAATCTACATTTATCACGTTTGATAATTTTGTAATTCTCAATGGGTTTAACTTACGTTTACCTAAATATGAACTAAATGAATTTTGTACCTTAATAAAATGTTACCTTATGTTGCCGACCGATACCAAATTTTTTGGCCGATGCCGATTAATCGGCCAGACTCTAGTTATGTTTGCCTTAATATAAAATGAGTGAAATGAACCTTAATGTATATACATTACATATGTAATGCAATGAAATGCTATGAAAATATTATTTATATATTTTTTTTATTTCACGCGAATTGCAACGCCAATCTATACAAGAAGCGAATTGGATTCCATCCGTTCCGCTCGTTTGAGATACATTGGAGAATTTTAAATTCTCAATTTGAGAATAAAGGCAAATTTCTTTCATTTCTTTCATTAATGTTTGTTGGGTTAAGTCCGACTGTTTTACTTATACAGTCATGCCACCTTAAATAATCATCATAAATTATCATCTTAACCCTTTCGAACCCGAATTTTACCCTGTGTCTCGATATTACAGGGTAGGCCATTTAAAGTGGAAGGCCATTCTTGCTTTTGAAAAAAAAGAGGAAAAAAATGTTTTTTTGTTTTCATCTCGATATTCATTTATTTTGGTCCAAGGAGAAATTTTCTAGTTAGTTTTTGAAAATTATGTCGCGTAAATGGCCACCATTAGCTTTGGCCGCAAAATGTGCCCTTTTTCGGCATTTTCCATCACTTTTGCCAATGTATCGGCCGATATGGCTCTTATTTCGCGGCGTATGTTGGCTCTGAGTTGAGCTAGTGTCCTTGGCTTGTTGGTGTATACCTTGGACTTCAAGTAGCCCCATAAAAAAAAGTCTGGCGGCGTCAAATCGGGTGATCTCGGTGGCCACTCATAATCGCCGTTTGGTTTTCACAATCGAGAAGTTATTTTGAACGTAAAGCTGAACAATTTCAGCACGTTCTTTTGGAGTGTACTGTTCCATGGTATAAATTGTCGCGCTATGTCATTAGTCGATCTGACAGCTCTGTCAAAAGTTATAGGGTTACCAGATGCTTCCTCTTTCAATGGCCTACCCTGTAGTTTTTGGTATTTAAATCATGAAACACTTGTCCAAGAAGTGTGCACAAAACATTTGAAATCGCCACGCCTCTTTGTTAGAGTTCTAGAGCTAGTTCACTTTTGAACAATTTTAGCTTAAAACGGGTTTAATAAATTTTGTCTCAATATTTTTTAGTTACAAAAAAATTACTAAATATTTATGGAAAAATACAAAAGTATCACTTTTTGATTTTATTTAACAATTTTTAAAGAAACAGGGTTTTGATCAAACGCGCCCAATTCGTAGACTTCAATTAGAACACAAACTTTCCCTGATATCGCTGCAAATTATTGGAATTTTTTTTGGGGACAATAGTAGCGTTTTCGTAATTTGCTTTGAATTCACTTCCAAAAATATTCAAAATAATATTGGTGCCTACTTAAATTAAACGAATAAATCAATCATAGCTTTTGCTATAAGATGACAATAAGTTTGCTCTCAGGCAACTTTGGGGTCGAAACGGTTAACTGACAATACCACAAACTTGCTTTCTTCCAAGTCGTTTTCAATCACAGTATTTCAATGACTTCGCATAAACTGATTAAATTGAGAAAATTGCCATAGTGTCAAAGTGAAGCATTGATTACAAATTTGGTAGAACAACTGTTTTGACATAAAAATTCATCCAGATAACACAACTCGACACGAAAAATGCACCTAAAAACAAAAGTGTTTTCTAGACTAACTTTGGGCGGCTGAACACGAAACTGAAAATCAAACAATTTTTTAGGAAGCGTTTCGAAAAATCTTCGAAAAACCTGTTTTTCCCTGTTATTTCAGTTATGAGCGCATATCTCGTAAACAAATCATTCGACTAACTCAAGCTGTCCGTCTATCAGAAGATAATACCTTAGCCTTTCTAGCGATTTACAGATTGTCAAAATCAGATGAGATTTGGGGAAGTTACTGACGGTGAAAGCTGTAAAAAAGTTAATTTGTCGAACAATTTCAAAAATCATAAATTTCGAAACAAAATTCCTCCTCTGATTTTAAAATCTAAGATGAAGTTTATACTATTTGTGCAAAAATTAAGCCTAATATCAATAAAATTTAAAGAAAAATGACAAAGCTATGATGCACTGAGTGACAACACCAACTTTACATTTATTACTCATTGCGAAACAATTTTTTTTTTTGCCGAGACCCATCCAAATGTTGATATAGACGTGAAACTAGAGGTCAATTATAGTAACCTGGCATTGTCAGTTTATCATTTTCTGACCCAAAGTTCTTTTAAAAGGACTTTCAAATTTTAAGGACATACACATCAGAGAACGGCACGAGTGCACCGCAACAATAAGTACACCGCATACATACTCTGTATTTTGTATACTCGAGTGCCATAAACACCGCAAAAGAAATTGTGCGGTGTTGATTTTACTCGTCGTTCATTTGCTGAGAGCCTCATGCGATCATAACATACTCAATACTTTTCGTTCTGTTCATATTTCTACTATGTAAAAGCAATGAGCGCAAAAAACAGTACCAGTAAATACCGTAACCAGCATGAGCGAAATTTTGAGTAATGTGCGTTTTCGCACTCAAGCTTTTTTTTAATATTTCGTTCTGCGCTTTACCTGCAGGAACAATGCTAGCTCGTAACACATACACAACTTCGGCTCGCGCTCGACTTGTGGGTGACGAGCCTACTCAGCTTCTACACATAGCGCGTATATTGCTCACGCACTACAAAAGTGACACAACTAAAAATTTTTGATTTTTCAGGAAACGCAAAAAAACTGTTTTTGAGCTAAATAAACATTTTTTTTTAAATAAAGTATATGCAGTAGCGACTCGGTAAAAGCAACCGATTAATGCAGGGGCAGTTGCAACCAAGAATGATAAAACCTTGGTTGCAACTACCGAGTTTGCTGCAATTATCGAGTCTAAATTTTTGTATGAAAATTTGCAAATTTCACAAAGTTTTATAAGGGTTTCATTAGAATTCATTATTATTTTATTCATATTTTGTTGTATTACAAAAAAAAGAACTTAAACTAATCACATTCATTGTGTTTGAGAAAAATCAAACAGAAACAAAAACTCTAAACATTTCTTAAAAAGGCTTTAATTAACAAAACAGTTTGATAACAATTTATTTTACTGATTTAAAGAAACTAGAGAAAGAAACGGGACTTCAACTGACACTCTACTCCACAAAAAGAAAATAAGACGAGAAGAGAAAAAGTTGCGATTATTGAGGTTTTTTCGGCAGCAGTTGCTTTTACTGAGTCTATAATGTATAAAATTCGGTGGTTGCGATAATCGAGGAGTTGCGCAAATCGAGGGTTGCTTTTACCGAGTCGCTACTGTACCGTTTAGTTGAAAATTCTACAGATTATGCTTTAGGATAAGTTACAAGAATTTTGTTTTATTTTGCAAAAGAAAATCCAAAATTGTTAGTTGTGACTGTTTTGATGATATTTTAATTCAATAATTACCGAATTATTTCAAGTTATGCCACTTTTTCTGGATTTGATAATTATAAATGACACTTAAAAAGTTGAAAGAAAAATTTTTAAAATTCATAGTTAATTTTAATAATTAAAAATATATATAAAAATGGTCAGAATTTTGTTTAAAATTAACTTCAACAAAAATTTATGTCGTTTAAAATGTCACAATTTGAGTTAGGACTCTTTTGCATTGAGCTGCAGCGATCAAATAGCATCAAACTTCTGACATGAAAAGAGATCTAACTGTATTTTTGCAACAGTAAACAACAAAAAAATATACTGAGCTTTTTCTTATTTGTAGATAAATGCATTGTGCACAGTATTAACATATAAACCCGAAAAATTTTGAGTTGTGTCACTTTTGTAGTGCGTGTGCGATATGTATCTTTTTCGCGACTGAATATCGAAAAAAATTCAATACATGCAAATAAAAATCGTCTACGAGGGCCATTAAGAAGGAGCGTTTTGTTGACAGGGAGTAAGTTCCATTCGCAATATATTCAGCAACCAAATCATTGTTTGACGCCATGCCGAAATTGTTCCAACTGCTTGCAGTAACACTTCAAAACTAATAATTTTTGCAACAATTGACTTTTTTCTCAGTAAGAAACAGAATCATCAATATACGCACAATCATTGATAACGCTAAATAGGCCGTTTACCGTTATATGAGAGTGCTACAAACAAAAACAGTAACATCGCGGTGTCAATTTTGCGGCCGGCTGCATAGTTATTCTTATTTGCTACTGACTTCACTCATCTTCACTTTGCCCAATATGTATCTCTGCATTCTCTTATATACATATTATTTATGTTGTGCACACGAAGTACGAGTAGCACTAATACTAGTCATCGTACTCGTCGGGTACGATTGCCGAATGTGATAAAAAAAATTACGAAGCAAAGTAAAGCAGATACCACGAAATCATATGCTTGAGTATGCTAGTAGCTTAAACGCACCAATACTCAAATCGACATGGGTATGGTAAATACTCATACAAAATCAATGCGGTGGCGATCACACCGCAACCGCTTTTAAGGCGAGTATACTCAGAGTCATAAAAATAGGCACTCGTGCAGTTCTCTGATACACATTTCATATATTTTTTTTAATATTTGCGATAGTGCAATGATGCAGATATGGGTATCAAATGAAAGAGGAAAATTGTCTCCTTTTAACTAAATTTTCTCATTTGAACTTTTAGGACCAAAATATGTCAGGTAAGGAAAACATAAATGTTTTGAATCTCAGTGTGTAGATTTATACATCTCAATCAAGACGAATTCATACCAGTGAACTCGTTGAATGAGGCGAATTGATTTTTTTTTGTGAAAAAAGGTCTAGATTGTCAAAATGCCTGTGTAAAACTTTGACAGTTTAAAAATGAAAAAAGCAAGTTTTGTTCTGATTGGCTGATTTTGACAATCTAAACCCAGAAAACAAAAACAAAATACATTGAAATTTTGTTGCTGTTCTTACGCTATCACCTGGTATGAATTCGCCTTGATCTAAATTTTATTCTATTTCAAAGTTCTGAAAGTTCAAAATAAACAACTAAGCAGAAAAGAAATATGAATGAAGGATTGAATCAAATCGCATGTTCAATTTGTATAAACATAACTATTTAGTTTAAAGGTTGAGTCCAACAAGAAGTGAGTTCAATTTGGCACGTAATCAATGCCAAAAATAAACAATGCATTATATTTTACAATGGAAAACACCTATTGTTTTTATTAAATAAATATATAAATATACATTTATCCACATATGTATCTATGTAAATGTTTGCATATGAAATGTGTACAGAAAAGCATCCATCAAAGTTATTATTTTGCTAAAGTTATTTAAAAACTACAATCACGCTATGGTATTTGCCAGGCGGACAGCCTGCAGTGTCTGCCAGCCCTTCTATTTGTTTTTGCCACTTAAAACGTCACAAGACGCCTGTCAGAGCGACAGCGCGCCCACACGTGATACAAAAACGAGTGGCGTAAATTTTCAGCAGACCACCGCACAGTCATAAACGCTCAGTGCAAAGCCACCCCAACATTTGCGCTCCTGTCAAGATGTCACACTCACTCGCTCGCCATGCGAGCGCCGCTCAGCGCTCAAGTGATGGTTTAATTTAAAAGAAAAGTGCAACAGTAATGCGCCATAGTAGGCAGAAGAAGCAGACGCCTGAAGTAAACAAACAAAATCTTATGGAAATTTCACTTGGCCGCATCAATACCTCTGCAAAAAGTGTCTCTCCAAAGTGCAACGTGCAGAGCGAACAGCAGCAACAAATACATCACCAACGTCCCCAACCAACCGACCGACCGACTGTGACGACCAGCTGCAATGTTGCCACATTACGTTGCGTTCGTTGGTTCGTTTGATTTAAATTCAAATTTAATTAGCCTTCAAGTGAAATACTAATATCTGCACAACAACAACAATAAGAGCATTATGAACAGCACAAAATTGCAGCTGCACATTGCCGCTGCAGCGCATATTAAAAAATTGCACATGCCGCTTCGGTCGCATCAAGTGGGCCGCATTCACATCTGCATTCCATTTCGTTCAACAGCCGCTGCAATTACTGCAGTGTGCACATGTTGTCGCTGTTGTTGTTGTTGCAATTACAGCCTGTCCAAACTAGAGCAGACCATGTGGGATTATGACGCGACACCACTTAGAGGCAACACGCCACGCCACCACGCACCGCCACCAGTGCGGGGCCACAAATCTTCAACTTTGGCGCACTGCAATTTGCATCCACGGAGCAACATTGCTGTGCAGAGTGAAGCGGACTGCAATCGAGTGAGTGCAATGCGCCTGCACACCCAAAGCAAGTGACATTTAGATTCGCTACTGGCGGTTGTGTGCATCTGCTTCGTCGGCCCACACTCGGCTGCCTCGGCGTCTGCGCCATGTCCGCTGCGCAGCCGCTGGTGATGCTGCTATTGTTGTTGTTGTTGCAACTAAATAAATGCATAGCACCGCGCGTTGATGAATTTCTGACAATTAGAGTTTTACAATTTGAGGCGAACGCAACTGTCTGCAACTGATCAGCAATCAACGGGGGAGCATCACGACTGATTAATGCACGCAGTCGCAGTGGCAGTGCATGGCCCGTGTGCGCCTTCAAGTGGCTGCCAGCCATCTGACACATCAGCAGCAACACAGACAGTCACATCAACCCCAACACCCAGCGATCACATCCGCATTTATTAGGTTCGCGCTAAATGTTCACTTAATCAGACTGTCGGATTGCATGGCACTTGCGTTGTTTACTTTATGGTGTTGCATTCGTTACTATTGTTGTTGTTGTTGTACTGTTGCTTATAATCTTGCTTGAAAGTTGGAATTTTAATATCAGATTTTTTAATGCGGCTATTGTTGTTTTTATTGCCATCGCTGCGTTCTGAGATGTAATCCAAATAAAGAACAATTCGTTTGATTAGGTTGGGTTTGAGTTGCAGGGTAAGGAAAACTTGCGTTGCGGGACATGTCAGTCAGGCAAGACCGGATATTGATTCCGTTCTTTCAGTAATTTATTTTTCATCTGAGTAAAGTTCTGGTCCCTACTTCCCTTTCAAGGAGACGGTGGAAAACTCTAGGTAAACCAATGTTCACGAACGTTGACGAGATTGGAGACTACAAGGTAAGCTCACTTCGTGCCTTTCTAAACCTCTCGAAATTACTGTAGCGGATAAGTCACCGGAAGTGCGTTTCAAAACGGCGCATCTGCGCTAATTGGATGCTTGGGGCATCACCACTCTAACCAACCAAAGTTCTGTTCTTTAGGAGCTCGTAGATCGGAGTAAGGTGGATCGAGTAAGTAGTTAAGTTAGATTTTTTTTATCTCTGAAGTCTGTATTCCACAATTTTAGCTAAGGAGTAATGTCAAAGGGATCAAATTACTCTGCGTCCCACTCGTAGATCGGAGTAAAGTGGATCAATTAAGTAGTTAAATGGATATGAACCAAAAGAACCTTTTACGATTTCTCAGAACTCTGTATTCTACTTTTGTAGCTCAATATTTTGTTGGAAAAAAATTGAAAAGCTAAGGAGTAATGCCAAAGGATCACCATTACTCTGCTTCCAACTCGAAGATCGAAGTAAGGTGGATCCATCGTTGATAGTTAAATGGCTATGGACCAGAAGATCATTTTACGCCTCCTGAGAACTCTCTATTCTTCTTTTGTAGTTTAATATTTTGTTGAAAAAAATTGAAAAAGCTAAAGAGTAATGCCGCATTACTCTGTTTCCAACTCGTAGATCGGACTAAGGTGGTTCGATCGTTAGTAGTTAAAAGGCAATGGACCAGAAGAACCTTTAACAGTTCTTCAGGACTCTGTATTCTACTTTTGTAGCTCAATATTTTGTTGGAAAAAATTTAAAAGGCTAAGGAGTAATGCCCAAAGGTCGGCACTACTTTTACCTTTTGCCAGTTGGGGGCCCAATGTCGTTTTGGCCTAATACCTAAATTATAAGTATTCTATAAAAGTAGTTTTTCGCTGTTTACTCAAAGCGACTCAAGATCTTTTTTTCTTGCAAAAAACCACAATTCACTTAGATACCAAATAATCGCTATCGACCACCAATTGTGCAGACTGGCTCCGCCCTCGCTGCATAACACACCCAGTGGTCAAGCAGCCGGCTTCAGTCTGTTGTTGTTTGTAGATAATTTGTTAAGCACTTTAAAGTGCCAGTAGCGACACCCAAATTTGTCACCACACTCAGCCCGAACACACACACACATTCACTGCACATATGGTCACCCGAATGGCGAACTATGCCCAAAATTTCACACGCAGACACATTTTAATGTTAATGTTGGCAACAAACTAAACAACATTGTCAACAAACCAGCAAATAATCGAACAGTATTCAAAAAGCAACACAAATAGCAATAACAACAACAAGAGAATGCATTAAGCATACAGTCGAAAAAATTGTAATTGAAGCCGGTGGCAACGCTGGTCACTTGCACAGGCAAAACATGCGTTGCGCCGACACGCCAGGGGTGCAAACGGCGACAATAACAAAGTAGACAATTTCCAAAGCCAATGAAGAATAAAAATTGAATTTGAAGCGAAAAACTGCCACATAAACGCATAATGCAACAACAACAAACGCAACTGCATTGGCCGCGGCGCGCAAAGACGACCACAAGCGGCGATTGCGTCGCGAGCTCCGCTGAGCTGAGTGAGTTATAAAAATAGAATTTGACAAACCATCGACGATTAGATAAACCAAAGACGT
This sequence comes from Melieria omissa, assembly GCA_963971225.1. Lineage (NCBI taxonomy): Eukaryota > Metazoa > Arthropoda > Insecta > Diptera > Ulidiidae > Melieria > Melieria omissa. Next base: position 119,549,462 of record OZ020268.1, on the reverse strand, counting down.
GCAACAGCGCAACACACCCCACTGTGCGGCGTCGCATTGCGTTGCGTTGTGCTGCGCATGCGCAACGGTCGCGGCAACGCGTGCGCGATGTCTGCATTGGCCCCAACAGCAGGAACACAACATTTTCCCGCTTAAGTGTGCAGCACTTGTGCACGCGGGCAAATAATGGCGACACTTGTTGTTGTTGTCTATGTAAGTCTTAGTTTTGCTGGTGTCAACTACGCCACAAACGCTTGTTGCCATCGTTGGTCGGTGCTATGCGCAGTTGCCTGGGCGCGCGGCCGCTATCAGCCGCCGTTGCTGGCCGGGGCGCGCGCCTGCGTGTGTGGTCAATTGCTGCCTAATTAAATCGACATAGCTTAAACGCATGTTTATACTTGTTGCTGTTGCTGCTGTCGTTATTGTTGGTAGCAACATTTTCGGTTACGAGCCAACGAAGGAGGATGCAGCAACGCGCATGCGCCACATACAAAGTGAGCAATTTCGTGGTTATTTCTAAGCTCGAACTGTTGGCTGGGTAAATGCGTTTAGCATTTGATGGCAAACTGAGCACTTTTTCATGCCCGATTCGATGGCCAACGACTGTGTTTGCAGGTTCGGCTAATTGAAATGCACTACCCGCCACCGGATATGTTGTCGTCGCTGACGTTTGTATTGGCAGTGTGCTGCTGGCTATTGTTGTTGCTGATTTTTGTAATGATTTCATTGGCTGCGCACAGCCACAACAGTCGAAGCAATCAATTTGTTTAGTTCAGTTGGCATTTGAATATGTATTTGAATTTGTTGCCGTTTGCGGTCGCGCATATTGCTGCCAGAAAGGGAAAGGACAGCAGCAGCGAGCAGACTGTTGCCATTGCTGCATTTATAAAAATAGAAATTCTATGGCCCATTCACTTGTGCTGCTGGCATTTATGGCGAACGTGTATTTTTAACCCGCACACCGGAAATTACTGACACATTTTTGATGAGTTTTGATTTTTTTACGATCCAACCAAAGGCGATAAATTTTAATTTCATGCAGCGCATTGTTGCAGTATTTGCATAGATTATGAGTGAATTTTTTTTAATTTATTAAATATTGTTTTATTTATTATTTTGTATTATTTATTTCTTTTTATTTTTTATGTATTTTTAATTTTTTTATTATTATTATTTATTTATTAACAAAAATTCTTATTAAAGATTAGTAAACTAGTGAGTCTCAGTAAATTTTTTTAAATTTATTAAATATTTTTTTATTTATTTTTTTATTATTTATTTTTTTATTATTTATTTATTTATTATTTTTGTTTATTTATAATTTTTTTATTTATTATTATTTTTATTTATTAATACAAAATTCTTATTAAAGAATAGTAAACTAGGCAGTTTTAGTAAATTTTTTTAATTTATTAAATACTTTTTTATTTATTTTTTTAATATTTATTTATTTTTATTTTAATTTATTAAAAAAAATTCTTATTAAAGATTAGTAAACTAGTGAGTCTCAGTAAATTTTTTTAAATGTATTAAATATTTTTTTATTTATTTTTTTATTATTTATTTATTTATTATTTTTGTTTATTTATTATTTTTTTATTTATTATTATTTTTATTTATTAATACAAAATTCTTATTAAAGAATAGTAAACTAGGCAGTTTTAGTAAATTTTTTAAATTTATTAAATACTTTTTTAATTATTTTTTTATTATTTATTTATTTTTATTTTAATTTATTAACAAAAATTCTTATTAAAGATTAGTAAACTAGTGAGTCTCAGTAAATTTTTTTAAATTTATTAAATATTTTTTTATTTATTTTTTTATTATTTATTTATTTATTATTTTTGTTTATTTATTATTTTTTTATTTATTATTATTTTTATTTATTAATACAAAATTCTTATTAAAGAATAGTAAACTAGGCAGTTTTAGTAAATTTTTTAAATTTATTAAATACTTTTTTATTTATTTTTTTATTATTTATTTATTTTTATTTTAATTTATTAACACAAAATTCTAATTAAAGAATAGTAAACAAGTCGTATATTCAATTTGATATTTATTTTTAATTAATTAATTTTAATTTTAATAATTTTTAATAATTTGTGTGCATTCCTCCTACAGTGGCGCACAACAAGATTTCATTTGGGATGAGTGTTTTCGTACAACTTCTGAGATCGATTCCAGTGGAAAACATACTTTGCACCAGCAATTTTTTTAATGAACCCGCCACTGTCCTCCTCCAACATCTCTCTGCCATTTATGAACTTTCAAGGCGATTTATATAAGCAGATATCGTTAGTACAACCCACCTCTCGAATTTTGTACACGATCGCCAATTGTTGCTTGCAGCAAAGTCACAAATTTCTACTGCTTGGCCCAGCAAATCGACGCAGCACTAAATTTAAAATGGCGACAACATTTCATTTGCCAATCACGCATTGCCAGCTTCGTTGTTGTTAATAACATACACACACACACACACACACATATATATACAACAGTACATATGTATATTATTGCTTTATTGAATGTGATTGTCAGTGCACGCTGCTGGGGAGTGGCTTTTGCCACTTTTGCTATTTGCCTTTTAGTTTATTGCTTATTTTTATTTGTTTTACGCGTTTGTGCTTTGAAAATTAACGCTGAAGATGCGCTACAACTGTCGCCATATGCAATCAGTATGTTGCTCGTTCGCGCAGTTGGCGCGTTCCGAATCGCTGTTTACACACGACTCGAGCAAGCTTTGTGCGTTGTGATGATGCACCTGCTGTGGGAAATGCTAATGAAATCGCTTTAAGGAGGTGATGGCGGCACACACAGTATTTGAGTGTTTACGCTCACTTCAGACACGCAAATTAAATATATATGTATTTACATATATACATATATAGTATGTATTGCCATTTTCTGACTATTGTTCAGAGACATTTTTATTACGTGTTACATGTTATTAATTTGTACGCAAGTTTGAATTAATTTTTTGAATTATTTGTATTATTTATTAATATAATTGTTTATTTATTTATAACTATTGGTTAAATTATTATTATTATTTATTATTTATTTATTTATTTGTATTTTGCAATTTTTTATTAAATAAAAAATTAAATAAAATAAAATAAAATAAAATAAAATAAAATAAAATAAAATAAAACAAAATAAAATAAAATAAATTAAAATAAAATAAAATAAATTAAAATAAAATAAAATAAAATAAAATAAAATAAAATCAAATCAAATCAAATAAAATAAAATAAAATAAAATCAAATCAAATCAAATCAAATCAAATCAAATCAAATCAAATCAAATCAAATCAAATCAAATACAAAAAATAAAATCAAATAAAAAAGAATAAACTAAAATTAAATTAAATAAAATAAAAAAGACAATAAAATAAAATAAAATAAAATAAAATAAAATAAAATAAAATAAAATAAAATAAAATAAAATAAAAAGAATAAAATCAAATAATTTTGTGCATAATATGACTGGCACATTTCAGCATTTCAGTACATTCAGTGCCATTATTGAACAATGAACCTAAATGTGACATCATTCAAATGGCTTCGGTGACTTCATTTGCAGCTTGTTTCGAGTAAACACCTGAAACGTCAGAGCAATGTCAATTGAAACCGCGTTATGTGATTCGATCAGTGTTTGGTTAAATTGAGAGCGTAAATGAAACTTCACTCTCGTAGCCGACTTAATTTATTATACACAATGGAACTCAATTCTTGCCACAACTCATTTATATCATCTCTTCTTTTTCTACATATAAAAATATATAAAGAAAAACGAATAGAAACACAAATTGTGGTCACTTTAAACGCCACATCCAACGCATTTTGTAGCTTCACTTCTCATTTCTGCCACACACCACTTCTTTATCTCAATTGACATAAATTCGTTTATCTTGATGCCATCTTCCAACACCATTTCAATTCGATTTTCAAGCAATTTTGCCAAATGTGACACTTGTCAAAAGTGTCATTGCAAGTGTCTTTTAAGTGCATTTCCAACCACCACTACATGGCAAGTCAACTGCAATCAACAGCCAAGCATCAACCAAGCAAGAACACCTAAAAGGAAAAGCTGGTCCGATAAACATCGCACAGCCAACAACTCTTCCATCGGGCCGGCTACACGCATTAGAAACACTTGTCCCATTACTCAGGCGACAATGTTCTGCGGCGAGCAGCTGAACAATTGGCAACAGTTGTTGACAATATTGCGCATTGGCAACGCTTGGGCGCACCAAAAAGGTGCAACATTATGATTTACGTCGCAGCGATGATGCCACAGCGCCGATAAAGCAAATGTTGCCGAGCATAAATTGCAAAAATTTATGTACATACAGCAGCGAAAGGAGAACGACGACGACGAGAGAAAAGTGAGAAAAAATGGTCAAAGCAGCAAAGTGCACACAATGTGAGGTGACAAATCTGGCCGGCAGACACCTGCAACTGTTGCAGTAACAGTTACGGCCAAATCGACAGCAAGCAGCGCGCGGTGTACAATTACACGGACACAGCATCATAAATACGAAAATTATGGACTCTGCCTCGGCCATCTGGCGTTGGTTGTTGCCGATCTGGCGCGCTCAACGACGAGTGCAGCTCAGCAACCAACCCAGTCACTTGGCAACATTTTGCCCAAATACGCACTGCATGCCACATTGCAGACTCTCGCTGGCTGACTGGCTGGCCGGCCGGCTAACTGGCTGTCTGACTGGCTTTTCTCGAGTGCAACGTGAAAAATGTCGGTCACATTTGCCGATCGAATCGCATATGGTCGATGGCAGCAAGTGGCAATGCTGCTGTTGTTGTTGTTGTTGTTGGTGTACTGTGTAGGTGCAGTGCAGTGCGGTGGCATGGCGCATGACGGGCTAGGCGGCACAGCGAAATTCCGTACGGCCGTAAATGGTCGGCAAGCATTTGCGGACGAGCGGCAGCAACATGTTGCCGATGCGATAAATTTAGTCTGCGTGCCTTTTGTCGTGGCAGACGTCTGTCCAGCTGTCGCTAGTCGTTTACATGCCACCCCAAAAATGCGCGACAAGCGGCCAATGATGGCGCGACGTCATTGTTGCATTGTCGCCGTTGTTGTTGTTGTTGTGCACACTTTGCAGCCGGCCGACCGGTGCGTTTGCGCAAATGTTTTCATTCAGCCGCCTTATTACCAAATCACAGCCGAGTGCCCATTGCCGAATTTGGCCCATCAATTGACAGCACCGCCGCTCACGTTGAATTGGTTTGTCAGCCGCCGCACACAACGTGCAACATGACACACTCGCGCTCGCTTTGTTTGGTGCGGCCAGTGCGTTTTTAGCATTTGCTAATTTTTTGCGCAACTTGCCAACAATACTACTTTTCTGTTTTTGTTGTTGTTGTTGCTATCGCACTTGTTACAACAGCTGTTGCTGTTGCATGCGCAACTCTCTACATGGTAGCCAAGTTTGTAAAACGTCAATTTTGTGTCAATTGTGTGAGCGTTTTCCGTTTACTTTTATTCGGCTGGCCACTTTTTTGCTATCGCATTTCAAAGTGGCAATTTGTGTTAGCAACATTGTTGTGTGTCGACAAAGCGTCGCTCCCGCTTTTTTTTTTTGTCGGCGGCGCATTTTCGTTTCCTTTTCCAGCGGCATTTGGCCATTTGAATTTAGTCGCTTAATTAGCGAACACTGGCGAAGCTGGCGCAACGACGATCGGCGGTGTGAAATTGCGGATAATGAGTTAAGATAGCAACAACGACGACAAATATGGTGCGGCGGCGAACATTTGCAACAACATTTGCTGCTGTCTGGCTAATTGGTTTTCTACGTTTCACAAATTCAACGATATAATTTGCAGAGATAGTATTGAGGCGATTTTTTTTTTCTAGTCAATAGCTCTCTTAGTCAATAATTGATGCTCCAGATTAGAGATATGCCAGATTTATTGTGGACCCTAATGGCAACCTGAGAGTTGGAGACGAAATCTAATATAAACTTAAAAGTTTGTACCGGCAGAGTTGTGCTGCCTTGTAATGTAATGTAATGATTATGGGTTGGGCCCAAGCTCAGGTATTGAATCAAACCTTTCTGCGATATTTGCATCAGGTCCTCTTCACCGACAGGACAATTGGTGATAATGTGTTTCATTGTTCCATCAGCTTCTTGGCAGAATCTACATGTTCTCTTGTCGGTAAGACCAAGTTTGTAGAGGTGGTTGTTACAGAAGAAGTGGCCTGTTACAGCATCACATAGAGTCCTAAGTTGGCTTCTGTTGAGATCTACAGCAGAGATGGCTCTCATTCTGTTGAAGTTTAGGAACTTTTTAAAGTGATGTAGACCTTCCAAGTTGTTCCAGTATTTTTGTTTGTATTTTTGCGTCCAGTTTTGAATTTCCCCTTTCAGGTCTTTTTTGCTAAACCCGAACATCGAGGCTGGCTTTATGAATGGGCTCTCTGCTCCATTTTTGGCTTGTAGGTTCGTCATTTCATTGCCTTCATGGCCCTCATGTCCCGGTATCCAAACCAAAACTGCACGATTAGCTCCTTGTGACAATCCAGGAGGGCTTTCGATGAGAAAGAGTAGCTATCCAAAGCCTTAAGTACTGAAAGGATGTCCGAGAGTATTGTAATTTTTGCTCTTTTGGGATTTCCTTTGGTAATGATCCGAACCTTCTTTTATAATTGCATTGAGTTCAGCTTGAAATATGGACGTGTTGTTGCTTAGTGAAAAGAATATTTTGACTATTGGTCCCACTATGCCAGCTCTTACACCAGCAGACGTTGTGGAGCCACCGGTGTACCAATTTTGTGGGTCCGATAAGTCCGATAAGTACCTAAGTACCTAAGTACTTATCGGACTGCCCACGTACACTATAAACTTCCCGACTAGAGAGATGTGGGGCAAGAATCCAGTATGGTAAAACGTCGACCCACAAAATTGGTACACCGGGGCTAACCCCACCGCCCGATGGTGCCACTATCCTAAGAGAAATTTACTATCGTGTAGTACATCCTCGTTGACGGCTACTGTCAAAATTCAGCCATATTGGATTTGTAGCTTTGTTTTGACCGCGTGTGGAAACGAACGTGTCCGCGGATTTTAGAAAAATGGAAAAGGAGCAATATCGGTCGGTGATTCGCCAAATTGGTCGGATTAGGCTACGAACAGCTGCCCCATCCACCGTATTCTCCAGATTTGGCCCCTTGTGACTTCTTTTTGTTTCCAAACTTGAAAAAGTCACTCACCGGGCAGAAATTTGAATCGAATGAGGAGGTTATCGCCGCCGCGGAGGCCTCCAGAAAACGTAATTTTCAGACGGGTTATAGAAGTTGGAGCATCGCTGGGTCAAGTGTATCGAGTTGAAAGGAGACTACGTTGAGAAATAAATCGCCACTTTTCCAAAGTTTTCGTTTTTCTTTTGTAGGCTAAGTACTTATCGGACCACCCACGTACTTCTTCATGTGACTTAGTTGGGGTTCTATGAGGTCAAGCCAAGCTGCTTTATAGAGAGTATTCTCTAATTGATTTAGTATTCCCAGGTGACCTGTGAGGTTGCCTTGTTTGTATGCATTGTGCCGGTCACTAAGACTTGAGGAAAGAACCAGGAACTCAGAACACTGGTCAAATGCCACAGGTCTTAGGCAATCGAAAATCTTCATCAAAGGTGATAACTCCAGATGGAGTGAAGAATGCCTCAGACTGGGGAAGACCCAGCTTAGACTGTTCACCGATCTGTTAACCGGGGACTGCAAGATGAGGAAACACCAGCACACAATCGGGTTAGAACAGGTAACTCTCTGCAGACTCTGCGAAATACCGGAGGAGACTGGGATGGTGGGATTGGGGGACATTCTCTAAAGTTGTAAGGGGCAGAACAGATAAGCTTTGGCCTCAGTGCACACCATCTCCCACGTGAGTTACTAAGCTTTATTAGGTTGGTGTGATTGGGGAACGTTCTCTAAAGTTGTGGTGGCTGAATAGATCAACTTCGGTCTCAGTGCACATTTCCCCTTTCAAATCTATCGATCTATCTATCCATTGTGCTTGTGTAGCGTGAGTGCACCCGATAGCGCTTCCTCTTGGATGGCTATGCGAAGAGGTATAAGGTTAATTAATGCTTCCATGCCGGCAGTCGGAGTCGTCTTCATAGCCCCTGTAATACTGAGGCACGCAAGCCGTTGTATTTTGTTTAGTTTTCTTATGCTCTGATTAGTTTTGCCCCATTATACTAGAGCACCGTATAGAATGATGGGTCTGATCATTTTAGTGCGTCATTTTGGGTGATAGGCCCCATGACTTGCAGTTTGTTGTCCGGAATGCTTTGGTCGCCTTCTTAAGTGTGGAGTTCAGGTGAGGTTCCCGAGTGAGCTTTCGATGTAGAGTGATGTATAGATACTTGACCTCTTCCTTTAGGGGAATGACCATGTTTACCGTGGAGTTTAGGTGAGGTTCCCAAGTGAGCTTTAGATCTAGAGTGATGCCTTAGTACTTGACCTATTGCTTTAGGGGAATGAATAATTTTTAATAATTGATTGGCACGACAGCCCGCTTACGCGAGACTAAGGCCTAGCTTCCCGCAACCACCCGTGTTGTGCGTGTGAATTTGTACGCGGGTGAAAGGGACCTACAGTTTTTATGACGGTTCCGAACGGCAGGTTGGGAGCTTTTTCATAGGCAATTTTTACTCTCAGAGGTTTGCCATTTCCAGCTGAGAGGACAGCCACCGAAAGAGAAAACGAAGTTCCCGTTATTTTTTTTAGGTGTTACTACATGCAGTGTTCGAACTTGCGTCGCTCTGCATTCGACTCGTTGGACCGCGCACTAACCAACTGAGCCACGGCGGGAATGACCGTTTATTCTGAGATTCGTAAGATTTAGTTTCCTCCTTTTTGTACATGGTACAATAGTAGTTTTGCCGGGGTTGATTGATAACCCTTCAGCCCTATACCAGCTCCATGTGTCGTTTAGGGCTTTATGCACTTAGTTATTATTACTAACAGATCGTCAGCGAATTCTAGGATTTTGAAGCCTTTTGAGTTGAGAAGTTTAACTAAGTCATCAACTAGTATAGACCATAGAAGAGGAGATAGGACCGCTCCTTGTGGGCAGCCTTTTACAGCGTTGATACTTAGCTCCTCAGACCCTAAGTTGGCTTTAATCGTTTCTTACGAACTGACAACACATTCACCGCCAGTTCAACTTTATCAATGCCCAGATTATTGCAATTAATACTCAATAAGCAACAGGTGTTAATTTTCCATTTGCTTTCACACAGTCACGCTCTGCACGCATTGTCAATGCCGAATGACATCTGATGATGTTCATCGAAACGATCTTAAAAATGGCTTGTCACCTTGTTCGAGCGTCACTAAAAACGTACTAAAGATTAAATGCACCGTTAAGACGCTGCAACAAAAGTCAACAACCCATAAATGCCGAAGAAAGAGTCAAAGCAACAATCTGTGAAACTGTTGTTCGGCATAAATCTTCTTAAGTGAACTTAACTTAAACTTAAAATCATTAAAAAGCAATGCCAGACAGACAAAACGGGCGCGTTGCAGCTGAGCAATTTCGGCCATTTGACTTTTTCCACAATGCCAAAGGTAACAGCGGCTAAAGGGAAAAGTGTGTGTGTGTGTGAAAAGCGCCGCGGCCGCATTAGCATACAGCTTGACAGATCTTGACACACACACACACACACACGCACGCACGCACAACAAAGGCTAAATACCAAATTGCCTGTTAAAAATGAGCGACAAAAACGCTGAAAAGCCGAAACTCAAAAGCGAGCGCTGGAAGCGAGAAAAAACGCACGCTTGCCCATAAATAACTCAGCGCATCGAATTAAAGTGAATTTAACCCATGGCAGCATAATGATTGCACGATCAACGACGGCAGAAAAGCAACAACAACAGCAGCATGTGTGCTGTACGAACTCCATTCGCACATGTGAACCATGGAGGTGGTATGCGTTTGTTGTTGTTGTTGTTGGTGCAGCTGCTGAGCGCTACACAAATAGCGCGTTAATCGCCACATGGCAGCCACTTTTTTCCGCGCCACCCAAAAAGGCGGAAAAACGACGCGTTGTGCTGCTTCCATCAACACCTCCCTCCTCTCTCCCTCCCACCCCACTCCACACCACTTCGCTCCATTCCCGAACGACAACGTGCAACAATCTGCACTTCGTTGTAAATCCACTTCCGATTTGGCGTTCGACTGGCGGCGGACAGACTGCGGCAAGCGTTGCCGCTCTTTGACACGATCAGCGCCTGTTCGGGCCACCGCCGCGTGTGCGCCAGTTGTGCGTAAATCTGTTACAGAAATGTGTTTGCAATCAAACGCAGATTTGCCTCACACACACAACAAAAAACTCATTTCCCCCCGATTTATGGGCTTTTTTTGTGTGTTGCGGCGCCGCCGAAAGGGGAGACCGACGCGTCGGTGGCATATGGCCGTGTCACTGCTGTGTCGGCGGTGCGTCATAGCCGCGCCACCACCTTATGTTCAATTTCAGCCTTTCGCCGTTCCGATATTTGTGTATTAACACGTTCCATATGCGCGCCATATTGCAATATCGGAAGCGACTGCCACAGCGGCAGCGATAATCGCTGGGCCGCCGCGCATCGCCGCCTACAGCTGCGATTTGTTGCCGCTGTCGTTTATTGAGCGCGGCGCGCGCCAGGGAGCGGGAGGCAGGCGGCCACAATGGATGTGAATGCAGACGCACTGTTTCAGCTTTTATGCACTGCATCCGCACTCAATAAACGAGTGAATTTGAATGTTTTGATGTTTGCATTTCCTCTCCGCAGCTTGAGAGCGAATTAAAATTGTCGAATTTTCGTAGAAAACGGATTTTTATTTCTTTCGTTTTTATTGCAAATGAAATTTGAATGCCTGGCGGCAAGTTCAGTGCAGAAAAGTAACAGAAAAAAGGTTTAAAAACTTAACAGATAAGAGTTTTAAACATTGACGAGTTGATTCGAAACCAAAGTTTTGAGCACACAACGCTCAGTCTTGTGCTGTGATGCGTAGACGTGCGATGTTGAAAAATCTTAGCAAAGCATTTCACTTCCTGGACTGACTGGAGCACTCCAAGGAGCAACTAGCAGCGCCTTAACCAAAGCGTCAGGGGCGAATTCAGAAAAATACTTGGGGGTTTCAAAAGGAATTATTTAATATTCATAAATTTCTATGTATTTTAAAAGTCAATTCTAATATTTCGGGGGGTTTCAACTCCCATTCCACCCTTCCCCCTGAATCCGCCACTGCAAAGCGTCAATCAATCTTTTCTTTGTTAAAATCAGGGACCGAAAATAACTGTTATTTTAAAATTTTCAAATCAAAAAGGCATAACGAAAATATTGCCTGGACTTGGTGGCCTTTTTCAAATATACCATCATGATCGTAACCCAGCTTCACGAATAATAAACGCCTTTTAAATGTTTGATATTTGCTATAAAAGTTAAAAAAAATGGTATCATGGTATTTGTCGGTCAAAGGGCCTTCGAAAAAATCAAAATCGCCTGATATATTTGACCAAAAAAATAAAAGTCACAAAAACTGATATTTTTGACCGATAAAATAAAAGTCAAGAGTAACAGTTATTTTTGCCTGATATGATAAAAGGCAGAAAATAACTTTTATTTTTGTCGGGAGTAATAAAAGTTAAAAAATAACAGTTCTGACTTTTGACTAACAATCCGACTTTTTTCATTAAAACCATAACGGGTTAAAATAACAACAAAGAAACAATATAGATTCGTGATCAATTACACTATTTTATACAGAAAATTTATCTACCAGCATTAGTAGTATTTTCTAAACGGGAGTCAATGAATTTAAAAATGAAAATCCCTGTTCATAATAAGAACCTTTTTCAAAAACTTTTCGAAAGCATTGAACTTGTTTTTTAGCTCTGACTTTCGTTGTGTGCAAATGTCAGATAAACGAATGATTCAAAAAAGACAAGTGGACCACCGTACAGCAGGTAATGCCTTGCCCCATCTAACGGTATAAGAATTGTCCAAATCACATAAGATTTTGTTAACCCTTTTGACCCCGAATTTCAGAGTTCAAGAGCTAATTTACTTTGGAAATATGTTAGCTTTAAACGGGTTAAATAAATGTTATCAATATTTTTTAATTACAGAAAAATTCTTTAATATTTATGGAAAAATACAAAATTATCACTTTTTGATTTTATTTCCCAATTATTAAAGAAACAAGGTTTTGATCAAACGCGCCCAATTCGTAGACTTCAATTATAACACAAACTTTCACTGATGTCGGTACAAATTATTGGACATTTTTTTCGAATTTTACCCTGTGACTCAAAATTACTTTGTGGTATCTGAGAAGTGTGCACACGACATTTGAAGTCGCCAAGCCTCTTTATTGAAATTCTAGAGCTAGTTTACTTTTGAACAATTTTAGCTTTTAATTTTTTCAATTTTTCAATTTTTTTTCAATATTTTTTAAATACAGAAAAATTGCTTAATATTTATGAAAAGTTACAAAATTATCACTTTTTGACTTTATTTAACCATTATTAAAAAACAGGGTTTTGATCAAACGCGCCCAATTCGTAGACTTCAATTAGAACACAAACTCTGCCCGATATCGCTGCAAATTATTGGAAATTATTTTGGGGATAACAGTAAAATTTTTATAAGTTTCTTTTAATTCATTTCTAAAAATATTAATTTGTTGGTGCCTACTTAAATTAAACCCATAAATCAATCGAAGCTTTTGCTATAAGATGACAAATAGGTGAAGTTGCTCTCAGGCAACTTTGGGGTCGAAAGGAAATGAAGAAAATACATACAAAGTCAGAAGAAAGTCACATTTTTGGTTCAAAATTGAGTTAGATTTTCAACCGAAATGATTACATTATGCAACTAGACTTTCCAACCAAATTATTAGATGCTCGACACATCCAATTACATGTTTTTTAACTAAAAACGTTTTGCCCTTCTATGCAAAACTATACAAAACTAACTGCCAGAGAAGTTTAAAAAAGATGGCCGCACGTATCTTTTGACGAATTGTGTATCGTCTGAGCGTACTTTCAGCATGCTTTGTCCTTTGACAACAATGTTACTAGTTCAATAACAATAAATTTCGCATTTTCAATTTGCCTCAACAACACTTGACGGCCCAACCACTATCGGCGTTCACGCCCCATGCGCGCTTTATGCCTGAGCGCCGCAGTAGCACGGCTGCTTGTTTGTCCAGTGTCTGGGACATTGCGCCAAGCGTGCTTATTTACTACTCGGAGCTATGTCATAAGTCCATAGATGCACGCAGCTGCAGCAGATTCCCTTTTCGCTTTGCGTTTGCATATTTGCCAGTTGCAGCCACAAGAACCACTTGCAACCGGCAATTGGCAACGGCAACATAGCTGCTGCCCATTTATGGCCCGTCGCGGCCGCCTTCGAACTTAAGCGCCGTGCATAATGTAATTTCCATTTCAACACAATCCTTTTTATGTTGCGTCGGCCCATCGCTCCTTCCCACTAGTTGGCTGTCATAAAAAATTAAAAGCTTTTAAGAAAAGCGAATAGAAATGGTTTTTGAAGTTGTTGTTGTTGCTTGAAAGGGTGCAAAGGTTTCAAGTTACTAAGTAGTTGTCAGCTCGGCTGCGGCGCCGCCAGCGTTTTGCTGCAACGAAGTGATTTTTGTGCAATTGGTGGTAACTTTGATGTGGGCGCCAGCGGTGATTTAAGTAGACGATCACGATTTCGTTTTTTTTCTTTTGATTCACGAAAAAATTCTTGGTTCAGGTTTACCGCCAAATAATAATGGTTTCTGTATATAAATAACTGAAAAGCACAAAATTCATGAAAACGAGCACATCCGCATTTTGGGTGAAATTCAAAACAATACAACTTGAACAATGCCAGCAACAGCATCACTGCGCCAGCCGAGGGGGGACACAGTCGCGGCGCGGCGGGGCGGCTTTAATGTGAGACAACGAACCTTATAAAAACCTCACAGGTGTGCACAATCAATCAACGTGATCACATAAAACTTCAGCCAACAAATGAAAACACCAAAAAATACCAGAAACAGAAACGGAAAACAACAGCAGCACCACCAACCACAACAACAACAACAACGGCCACAGCAACGCGCCAATAAACCATAAAAAGCCAACAGAGCAGCAACAAGCAACAACAACGCAAGCGATCAATTGAAGTACGCAGAAGAAGAAGAAGACGACGACGATGAAGAGAAGAAGCTGTAAAAGGTGGAAACGGCAATGGCGCTGAGATTGCGCCGCAACTTGGCGGCTGCGTGTGCGTCAGTGTGCGGCAAAAAGCGACGCTCGCGCTTGCCGGCCGTTTACTTAACCTCAGCTCCAATGAAGGACAGCCAGTACGACAGCGAAACAGACACGACGGCGAAATGTTCCCACACCGGCAAAACGTTCGTTGCGTACACGAAAGCGCTGCCATTACGCATGCGCCGCGGCGTTTTCATTTAAATTCATGGCCCGCAGAGGTGGAATGTTACTTGGGCTGCTTGTTGCTCTTCTAGCTTGTTGTTATTGTTGTTGCTGTTTGACTGTTTGCCGATCATCACACATCAGACAACGGCAAATAACCTGTTGATCTTCCGTGGCGGCATTGTCGGCGCGGCTGTGCAGCTGTAAAAAATATATGTTTTTGTTAAATTTTTTTTTTGTTTTTTGGATTTTTTAATTTTTGGTTTTCTTTTAATTTCTGTGAATTTTCGACTGGAATGCTTGTTTCTCGTTTTGCTAAGCCGCACACATTCAATTGCACGAGCGTGATCCGTTGCCGAAATGTGATTAACGCCGCTCCTCTTGCGGATGATTGTAGAATGTGGCGCGATCATAATAACATTGTTGTTGTTTTTGTTGTTGTTGTAGCTTTTGTATGGTTCGGTCCATTGTCGCGCATTGCTTTTGTGATTGTGAACTGGTGTACGGGCAATGACCATTTTGGGCAACTGGCCGCTTTGTTTTGCAGCCGCCGCCGCCGCTCCTTAAGCGCCTCCCGCCAAATATGGTGACAAAAGCGTATAACAACTACAACAACACTGATTCTGTACCATACGCTCCACGGGCACGCATTCTTCGGTTAATTAGTTTGTTGTTGCTTCAGTGCCAGTGTTATTGTTGCCGCTGTCGTTGTCGTTGTTGTTGTTGGTATCGTTATTGGTGCTGTGTGACAGTGAACACCTGCAAAACTAAGCCGCGACGCGTCGCACCAGCGGGAGCAGCTTTTGACGCGTCTGACGCACGAGCACCGCAGCTGACTGCGTACAACGCCGCATACAAAAATTTCTCAACACAAAATTAAAGCACCAACATTTAAATTCGCCTATGCATACGCAGCGCTTCAGCGCCCCAACCGCTGCGGCATACTAAGCAGTTCCACATTTTTCCCCACTGGCTTTCGAAATGTTTTTTAGTTTAGCTTTTGTGTGCGTTTGTGTTGCTTAATTGACGACAAACGTCAAACACCCCGACCGAAACAGCGCCAAAGTTGGAGCCGCAGCCAGCTGACGCGTACTTTGCACAACGACCGAAACAAGTGTTCCGAGCGATGAGTGTGGCTTTGATTTAAATTGAAATTAACATATGAATGCCCATTAGCGCTGTGACACCATGTGTGCGCGGCCGAAATCAAAGCGATATCTCCGCTACTCAAAATGGAGGTCACGATCGCCGGCCAACCGATTGCGGCCGCATTCGGCAGACGCGCACAAGAATTCACCACATTTCAGTATATTTGTGTTTTGGCGTTTTACGATGCCACCCCGCAACAAATGCGTGAAAAAACGACCATAGGGCAGTGTGCTGAATGTAGAATGTATGTTAATAGCCGCAAAGTTCGGACGACCCACAGAGCACAAATAGCACAGCGCGCAATTGGCTAAAATGCGGTAAATTAGTTAAAACAAAATTTTGTGCAATGTTTTCTCACCGTAACGAAATTTTGAATCTGCACTGCCATCTGAGGCCATTAAACCTTTGCCCAAATGGCCAGAGAAGCGTCACACAAACAAGGTCGCGTCATGCAATCTGCACATTTTAGCACACGATCGCCAGCAACAACATCGTCAGTGGTGGACGCTGCTTTTGTTTTTGCGCCCATTGTCTCGCAGCGACCAACAATGAGCCGCCACTCGTCACGGTATCGAACTTACATACATAAGTACATATATGTGCCGTTCCGTGTCGCGTACGAGCCGGTGTGTGACCGACAGCCGGCAAAGTGGTTGAAAATTGCATAAATGAAGGCTTTCGGCGGTGACAAGCGCTGCGTGCCGAGCACCAGCCGCCCTACGTGTACCTACACCGGTTTCGAAAGGTTTCACAACACCAGATCAGAGGGCAGATAAGTTGCTTTCGTACTTATTTATAAAACGGCGTGAAGTATGAAAATCATAGATAGGAAAGAACGAGTGGGTTATGGAATATGTTATTATCACAAAATTGCCTCAGTGCATAAAATCTTGCTTCGAAGTAATTTGATATTTGAATTCTATAATACCTCATTATTGAAAAGTGTGTTATCTTATTCTTAAGACTATGTATGACTCTTGGAAGAGAGAGATCTAAGTGTGGAATGCGATTTAGTTCGGAGAACGTCCTAGCAAGAGGAGCGTTTTTAGCGTATTCCGCGCATAAACAAACATAGAAATAATTAAAAATTGAATATATCTGTGGTTACAAAAAAACGAGAATTGTTGAAGTTCTAAAGTGTTATTTTGATATAATAGCATCCAATAATTTCTTAAATGCATTTCAGAGTTCGTTTCTGGCCCGCATTGCGCGATTGTGAAATGATCTCCCTGCAGATATATTTCTTAGTACCTATGATATTGATGGGTTCAAGACAAGAGTTCATAACCACTTTAGTCGAAACCCTATTTCCTAACCTGTAACTCCTTCCTGAACCAACGCATTGCTTTGGATTAACCCTTTCGGTACTTCTTTTTTGTTTGTAACTTTAAAAATCATTCTTTTCCATTTTATTACTGTTTACGCCTACATAATGAATAATCTAAAGTCATTTTTTAAAATATTGTTCGAAAAAGTGGTTTTTGGGCATCATGAAATATGGCTTAGTAAGAAATAAAAAAAAACTTACAGCCTAAGTGATCATTATTTGGGATCTAACTTTTTTTACACTTACTAAAGCAATAAATACCTACATGATTATTTACATAAGCCTATGAAATAAATTGATTTTTGTAATAAAATAAATAAAAGTACGAAGTGACCTCTTTTTGTAAAATACGCAGCTCGGTAGGACTGCGCACTTTCTGAACTCCTAAAATTTACTTGGTACACTCATCAAAATATTTTTTTTATTATTTGGTATAAAAACCTTCAGAGAAAAATACAAAAATATAAAAATATAGTATCCATAAGTTTTTGATCTAAAATAGGCACTGAAAAGAGGCTATGCCATATGGCATAGAATAACCGAAAGGGTTAATAGGGGTCGTCCACTTCACGTTTGCTCAATTTAACAACAAAAAAATCGATGTGAGCTTTAATTTTTTGTTTGATGCTTTTCTTTCCAATTCTTTCCGAAAATTCGTGTTTTTATCCGGTTATGGGAAATGTCCGCTTACGAGAAGGAGGCCACAAAAAATTAGTTTAAATTTTATCCAAGTTTTTTAGTTTATTTATTTAATATTTTGTACGAATTTATGAATTTTGAATATTTAATTAATATTTATTAAATGGATATGTTTAAATTTTAGTACTAATTTGATTGAGAAAATGTTGTTATGGTTGATGACCTAAACCAGTGGTGCGCACAGGTGAGGTATTTGGGGTTCAAACCACCCCCACAAACAAAAATAATGCTGGTACAAAATATGGTTTCGAATGGTATTCGGCTCAAAAGTTGTACGCAAACCCTGCCCCTCAAAATAAAATCCTGTGTGCGCCACTGGCCTAAACACTGATTGTTTTCATTTCAAATGGTTATTTTCAAATATGTAAAAGTAAGATTTTTATTATTGGGTAGTACAGATTTAAAAAAAACTGGTTGACCAAGTTTTTGCAATTTTGTCCATTTATGAGAGATTTGTTAATCAAAATGGGTTGAAATATATTGGTTTGATATTCTTATGGAAAATGAAATTGCTGTGTCTGCAAAATTTTGCGGCTATTGAGTCTGTCCGGTTATAAGGGTTGTCCGTAATGAAGAATTTCACTGTACTCAGTTTAGGTCGGACTGACAGCCTTCTCTTGAAAAATCTCTCTTAAGCACAAAGAAATTACTGGTTATGGTATCACAGCAACTACTCCATCCGCAACTGTCATCACTCTTTCTGTGGACCTATTTTCCCCGTTTTTCCAAGACAAAGAAAACATAAATTATACTCTAATTATAATTTTAGAAACATATTTGTAGGAGATACAAATATGTAGATATGTCAAAATATGTTACGACAGCTGTTGTAGTTCACCGATTAGAACCGTAAAATCACAAGGTCGAAAATCGAGAATTAAATATCTAATCAACAACAACTTATAAAAACGTTGCTTTTGGTCGATTGTCTTCCAAGGAGGAAACAGCAAACTGTGAGGATAAAGCGCAAATATTTCCTTTGAATAAGCTTCCAACATCTCGTTTGAAGTCGATACGAAACTGTTCAATGTTAATGGAAAACTTGTCCTTAATCCTTCATAAAACTATTGACCCACTTTTATTGCACAAAAATAATTTTATTGTATATAAATGAAACAGATAAAAGGCCCAAAATAAATTCATATGATCGCTTTGACTTGTGGGCCCCTTGAATGCCACTGAAATCAATAGTCACTCAAACGTGACTTGATCAAATCTCTCTCTGTATGTAAAATTAATTTGAGCTCTGTTTATATCCAAAGTGAAACCCGACTTTTCAAAACAGTTCGTTCAAATATATGTTGTATGCAGATTTTGGCGCATCGCGAATGCCGCCAGCGCTGTCCGGTGCAATTTATTTGCGGCCATGTAATTCGCGCCCAAAACGGGCGCGGTCAATAAAATGAGAAGCATGCGCTGACATGCGGCTACGCTGCCCGTATGGGTGGCCATCGCCGTGGTAGCTATGTATAATTGTTGTTGTTGTAAAATGCTAATGTACAACGCTGGCAGCTGGCGCTGACGCTGCACGCTGCCAATTTGTATGACTTTTTGCCGCAGCACCCGCCTGTACGCCGCCGCCCACCGGCCACCAACACTAAGAATGCCAGCAACCAAAAGCAACAGAAACCCCAACAACAACAACAACAACATGAACATCAGCGGCAAAGGCAGTGACTGCAATCCGTCTGCAAGCGATTTCCGCAGCCGGCTCAACTCGTCAGCGCGCGCACACAGATTTCTTTTTTATTGTTTGACTTGGTGTAGTTGTTGATATTGTTGTTGTTGTAGCTGCTGTTTATCGTATTTATTTGTTGTGCGCCAAATGAAAATGAACACGTGCGTCCGGTCGAGCTGCGCTGAGCAGCACAAACAGCAGCAGCAGCAGCAGCAGATCCCAGCCACAAGGCGGCGGCCGTGGCAACAAAAAAACGCAAAAGCAAAACGCAAATAAGAAGAAATGTATGGTGGCGGCGACGGCGGAGGGACGGAAGCCCGAAAAAACCCATATAAATACGTGCATGATGCATGGAGTGCAGTTCATCCTCAGCTGCATGAAATTTACGAACGACGGAGGCAACGGCGACTGTGAGCGGCCACGTAAATACGAAAATGGGTTGAAATTATTTCATTTACGATGATTAAATTATTGTTGCATGTGGAGCAGACTGTGATAGGCGGAATAGTGGGGGGGAGAGAGGGTCGCAGAAATGTGAGGAGTGTTATTGTTGTTGTTGTTATGTTAACGTTTGCGTGGTGTGCGCGTAATTTTGTAAGCGCTCAAGTCCATCAAATGAAAAACGGAAACGATCAGTGGGCACTGCGGCGTTATACAATGCAAAAGTAACAATAACAACAACAATCACAAAACAAAAAATACGCCGCATACAAGATTTCACTTTCAGCTGTTGTTGCTGCACTTAACGGCAACACTTTAGCTTTTTACGGTGGCAATTAAAAGCTGAAACAACAACAACAACGACAACTACTACTACTACCACAACTGTGCAATGCTGCCACCTGAAGATTACTTCAATTAAAAGTAGCAACAGTTGCAGAAACGAAACGCCAACAAACAAAAAAACACAATTCAGTAGCTACAACAACAAAAAACATACGTAATGTAAGAAGCAAGTATACGAAACAAAAAATGCATACCAACAACAACAACTATGTATAATAACAACCATATCGACAGCAGCAGCAACAATTGCAACAAAAACAGTGCCAATAACAATTTTCCCCTTTGTTGTTGTTGCGACAAGACGAACTTCAGGCATCAACGCACAACGAGGCAGCTGCGCAGCCTTGAGACGGCGGCAACTATCTATGCGGCTGCATGTGTGTGTGTGAGTGTGTGTGTGTGAATGCGCCATAAAACGATTTCCATCATAAAGCGTTTTTTTTCAAACTGATAACTCACCAGCAACAACAAAATCCATTCATTATTTTGTTGCTGCTGCAATGTGCATTTTCTTTGCTGTTGTTGTATTCATATTTTTTAATTCATTTTTGTTTTAACCATTGCGAAATCTGCACGCATGCACGCTGAAAATCACTCGGCTGCGAACGGCAACAACAACATTACAGCAGCAAAACGCTGCTGCGCGCTGGACACTGCAATTTGCCGCATGCGCGTGCAATCGCAAGCGACAACGGCAGCGGTGGCGGCGGCATCAACTGGCCAGCTGGTGGGTGCATGTTGCACGCGCTCACGCTTTCCGCCTCGTTCGCCTCGTTCGCCGATCCACTCGTCCGATGCGCCATCCATCAGCGTCGGTGGTCACCGGAAAGAAATTTCACGCTTCAGGCCATTTTCATTCACTTGCAACTTTTTGCGCTCCAATTTTAAGCCTCCCCGACGCACAGCTGTTCAGCAACAACAACAACAACAAATACAATTTTTACAAAATCTTTGAATTGGCATTTTTTTTCGCCATTCCACAGAGCCGCACACGTTTTCCGCGAAAAATCCGCTTTTGAACTGTGCAACGTTTAACGGAAACCGCCGCGTGCAACACTTTCGAAAATCCATTCGTACACATCCCACACGGCATCCAACGGCCGCACTCCGTGCCACCCAGTCAGCCACGCTGCCCGCCATGCACGCTGCATTTGTCGGGCAGCGACAGCGGCAGCGACAGCACGTGTTGCTCAGCTGTTTTCAATTTAACATCGAAAACTGCGCATTCTGGCCGCTTCCCATAGAGCCGTCGCGCACAGCGAAGACGTTCCAGAAGTGCACATTTGCGTATCGCCGACTGGCATTAAATTGAAAATAATTTCCTATAAAGTGGGCAACAATTCCCGCAAATGCAGCCAATAAAACGCATTCAGACGGCGAGCATATTATGAGCAAATGAGCTTCAGGTGTTGCACAGCTGATGCTCAATGATTTTATGCGAATTTGTTGTTGTTGTAAGTAAGATGTGCATGTGCATACAACGAATATAGAAGAGTCTGCCACATCAGCCAACAGCCCAACAGCCATCAGTGTCAATAGCCGACAATCGAAATCGATTGAACGATCGTTTCATATCATTTCCGCTCGCCTTCAATAGAGACCGGCAACTTCCGTTCCGTTCGTCAGCAGCGGATGCTGCGCCACAACGTCAAAGCAGCTCATCAACCGCTTTATTGTCGTTATGATTGTCATCATATAATTGTTGTTGTGTTGATGATTTGACAATAACCGCCAAAGTTGCTGCACAGGCTTTCTGTTTTACGCCAGCGCTGTTTACATTGCCACCGTCACCGCAAATTGCCTGCAATTATGCCAGTGTGTTTTCAGACGGCGACAGCGACAGCCGCACCGTCAGCCACACCCCCCAGTCGCACCTCCGCACGCAAACTCACCCATCACTGTTCATGATCGCTTGCATGGATTGACGTTTATACGGCAGCGTCGCGTCGTTGCCGCGGACAGATTCATCGCCTTCACGCTTGCTGCCTCCATTGCTGCCGCCGATATTAATCATCGCTTGCATCATTAAGAAATGCTCAATTACGATGTGCCCGACGATCATTTGCAGTTGTTGCTACGCTACAGTACGGCGTCGATATATTGTCCAATAATTGGCAGGAAACAAAATTTACTTGGAAAGAGCAAAAACATGAAACAAAAAAGTATTTGAGGCTTTGTTTGAGACTCCTGTATGGAATCGCGGGGTTGCGAATTCATTGTCGAGTTTGAAATGTTTCGAAAATTCGGGGCCTAGATGCGACCGATGCCAACAGCCAAAGTCAAAAATCAATTCAACATTAAAAAATATATATCGAGGATTTATATTCAATAGTGTTCATCTGCAATTTTACGGAAAATGACTTTTAATTTTTACTGTCGTGTCTGGATATAGTGAACTAATTATTGCAAGGCCTGTTCACTACATCAAGGTTAGAATTTTTGTTCAAAAACTCGTTTTATTTGCTCCAAATACCCTTTGTGTATATGAATTCAAGAGATCACTAAAATAAAAATAAAAAAGCCCACTTTTAACCGCAATCGTTTTGCACTCGACAAAATATATAACCACTAAGATCAAGAATCAGCTGATTTTGTGACAATCAACAGCAAAAATACAAATTAGGGGAATACCCCCTTTCATTTTTGATTCCTTCTTGTGGTTTTTGTTACTTTTTGCTTGAAATTGCTTTTAAAATTTTGGTTACTTTTTAGAGGTTTCCACGACACTACTGTATTATTTAATAAAATTTGAAAAATATAAAAAATATAAAATTATAATACAATTTTAAAACTTATTTTGTTCTTAATTTTAATATTAAATAAATAAAAAATAGAAAAATTATGAAAGAAATATTTTAAAAAATAAAAAAAGTTTTAATATTAGGAAACAGATCCTACTTACTGTTAATTTTGATATTAAATAAATGAGTTTGGGTATATTTGTGTGTGGTAACGCAAAAAAATTACGAAATAAGTATTAAAAAAATAATACTTATTGGTTTGGAAATATTTGTGTGCGGTAATTCGAAAAAAAATTATGAAAAAAATAATAAAAATATTTCGAAACCCATTGCTCATATAAAATATACTGTTAATTTTGTGTTCTTCCGATGTCAAAAAATAAATTCGGTGAATTTGTATATAAAACATACTATACTCTGTAATTGTCTGCTTTCGAATGATCTCAAGCGCAGCAATGTTGCCACTTGAAAAAACTTCTGACCAAACCCGACCTAAACCGACCATATTCAAAGTTTGTCTTATCTTTAAAGTAATTTTTAAATTACAATTTTATTTATTTTGAATAAATTCTGTGTATAAATTAAAATATATTCACATCACAAAACGGACCGAAATTCATTTAAGCAGACCAAAGTAAAAAAATCTGACCAATTTTGGTTCGAAAAGACCAAAAGTGGCAACTCCGATCTCAAGGTTCTTCACAAAGTCTCCCTAAGGACACTTTTCTTCCGTTTCTTTAAATAATTTCTAAACTCTGTAATTGTCTGCGTTTGTGTGATCCCGAAACTTTTTAAGTCCTAAGTAACGAGTCACGAAAACAGAACCGGGATTCAATGTAAAAGACACATACACTCCGGGCCACCAGAATAGGTTCACATTTTTTTCTAGAGGAAAATGAGTAGTGTTCTTACAAAACACCGTTTTACCTCATTTATTGGTATCAAGATGTTCAAGGCATCTATTGTGAACCTACATGTCCAAAACACAATTTGACATTTATTTCATTTTTTGTTTTTAGCCCACTTTAGTAAAGTGAACCCCAAAACTGAGTACATTTTAGTGGGCCACCAGAATAGGTTCACATTCAAAATCGCTGCTTTTTTGGCGAATAACGGGACTTTTGGGAGCAAAACCAAATTTGATCATTCCATTAAATGTTTTTCTTAACGTTTGTATGAAAATGGGCCACGGAAAAGCTCTAACTTCCGAAGAAATCGCTCAAATTAAAGTGCTTGAAAGCGAAAATTATTCTTTGCATAAAATAGCGTTTAAAATAAACAGAAGTCAAAATTTGGTGAGCAATTATTTGCGAAATAAAATCACTAATGGAAAAAACATGAAAGGCTGCACGCATTCGGTGACAACGTCTGCAGACAAGCGTGCCATACTGCGATGTGCTTCAAATTCCGCTGACTCAGTTGCCAAAATCAAGGCTAAAACTGGACTTCTGCAAGCTATTCTACTATCAAACGTGTCATTCGGAATGTCCCCAACCTAAAAAGAAAAAAACTGCAAAAAGAACCACTGCTAACTGCTCAGCGCCAAGAAAACCGTTTGGAATTTCGCAGAAATCATATGGCATGGAACGACAAATGGAAGTACGTCGAGTTTTCGGGCGAAAAACGGTTTAATCTTGATGGACCCGATGAATACCATTTGTATTTCCATGACCTTAGAAAAAATGAACGCTTTTTAACACGCCACCACGTTTGAGAAGGTGGAATTATGGTATGGGGAGCGATTTCCTACTACGGAACTGTCAAGCTGAATTTTCAAACAGCTAGAATGGCGGTAATGGGCTATAAAACCATGCTTGAGAGAGTTTTTCCACAATTGTCTGTCTTGTTTGGTCCTATTAAGTGGATATTCCAGCAGGACAATGCACCCATCCATACTTTACGGGTCGTGAAGCAGTGGTTGATGCAGCAAAACTTTGATCAGCTGGAGCGGGCCCCCTATTTTGCTGATTTTAATATCATTGAAAACGTTTGGGGATGGTTGGTGAGGAAGGTCTATGCCTTCGGACGCCAGTTCGACAACAACGATGAACTTATTGGTGCCATTGAAGCAGCGTGGGAGACTATTTCTCTAGATTTAATTAAGTCTTTATACGAGTCAATGTTGACGCGAACTTTTGAAGCCATACTAAATAAAGGTGGCCATACTCGCTTTTAAAACCAATAAATTTGAGTGTTGTTTACCAAACATTCCATATTATTTGCATTTACCACTGTTTCAATCTTAATTTTCAGAGTGAACCTATTCTGGTGGCCCACTAAAATGTACTCAGTTTTGGGGTTCACTTTACAAAATTGGGCCAAAAAAGAAAAATGAAATAAATGTCAAATTGTGTTTTGGACATGTAGGTTCACAATAGATGCCTTGAACATCTTGATACCAATAAATGAGGTAAAACGGTGTTTTGTAAGAACACTACTCATTTTCCTCGAGAAAAAAATGTGAACCTATTCTGGTGGCCCGGAGTGTATCTCTGAAAGACATTTCTAAGATCTCAGGCCAAAGATAATCACAATGAGAAGCAATGCGTCACAATGATGTATTTTCTTTACTTTTTATCAACAATAAAGCCAGATCCCACTCTGATTCCAGCCTTCTCATGAAATCAATCAATTACACAGCGCAACAAAAAAACACTTTTTTTCTGTTGCATGGAGTTTTTCTACTGTTTCTTACTAATTTGGGTGCGCTGATTCCGAATCTACCCTCCGATTTTTTCTAGCAGCTCTAGTTTGTGAGATATAGGTACCCTGTCATTTTTTCAGTTTTTCCTCTACTTTTTCCATATTTTCGATCGTAGTTTCTAAACCAAAAAACCGATTCACATGATTTTCACCTTATCGCATTAACAACACCGCACGGCTTCTTTTCCGATGCAACTTATTTTCATAAATGTTAAAATGCCGCGGTAATTGGACCTCAAAGTTGGAAAAAATGTAATTTTAAGGCGTTTTCTTTGATGGTCAAAAACATACACATTTTTTGTAAAACAATTAACGAGTTAGGTGTATAACGAAAGTCGACACATCAAGCAATACAACACAGCTACATTATTTGGCGGAATACACATTCGCATCGAAATAACAGGAAAAATGTACCATCGCGATTTTCATCACTTTTCATACTTTTTCCTTAAAAAATTAGGGGCCTGAAAATATGCAAAGTTTTTAATTTTTTTTTGTTTCGAAAAATTCAAAATATTTTTGTTTTTGCTTGTATTCCAAACTATAAATGGAACATAAAAAAGAGCATATTTTGAGGCTCCTAATTTTTTAAGGAAAAAGTATGAAAAGAGATGAAAATCGCTATGGTAAAGTTTTGTTATTATTTCGACGCGAATGTGTATTCCGAAAAATAATTTGGCTGTGTTGTATTGCTTGATGTTTCTTCTTAAGGTATTCATATACTTCGAAACTTGATTTATGAAAAATCTGTACAATTTTCGCCATCAGAAAAAACGCCTTGAAATTCAATATATTCTTACTTTGAAACCTTATTATCACGCCCATTTAGAACGCATAAAATTGATTAATGTCAGGAAAGATGGCGTGAAATGTTGTAAGTGCAACGATATAAAAATAATGTCGATAGGATTATTGGTTAAGAAATAACAGTCGAAAACGAGAAAAAAGCCGAGGAAAATTCGAAAAAGTGACACGCCCATTTTTTGCAAAAACTAGAGCTGTTACATAAAAACGGAGTATGGTTTTGAAAACAGCGTGGAAAAACGATTCAGATTCATGTAAAAAACTGCATGCAACAGACATGCTGTTGTGCAGTGTTATCAATCAATCAATCCTTTTCAGCAAAACAAATGTATTCACTCCATTGAGTCTTTTGAGCAAACTCGACCCTCTCATTCCACTCAAATTTAAGGGTTTTTACTGTAGTTTGAAGCACCTTCTGCTTCTGCTCATCACAACTGCTGCTTGATCTCGTTTGCTGCAATTTTCAGCGGCACAGCTTGTTGCACACAATTCCTGCTTTATGTCTGCTGAATGAGTTACGGAAGTTGTCACTGGCACACGCACACACACACACCCGCATGCACACTCACTCCCATCTCTGCAATCAAACGAGTGATGGCATTAAAGTTGCAACACATGTCCAAACAGCCGCTCGTTGCACATGTGTGCGGTACTTGAAGAAGATTGACTTCTTCACCGATCTGCTTGATTGACTCTACACGTGCAGCATTTGAGCTTGACATGCATGACACACACACACACACATACTATACACAAACGCATAAATGCCGACGATAAATGTGACGAGTGGTTAAGAATTAAGGTTAAGCTGAGTCAGTCGGTTGAGGATGTTGTTGAGTCAATTGTGGTTGCTCACTGACATCCTGTGTAGATAATTGCACCGTTTATCTGTAGGAATTGAGTAATTACCAACCAGCAGGCATTTAGTTGTTAGTTTGTTAAAGCAACAATTTTCAAGAAAGTTGTCTGCCAAGCGCCAAGCAAATTGTAGGTTGAAAGTAATTGAATTATAAAAAAAATATTTGGGCAATTTTGTGAAACCAAAAACAAGAAATTTTGATGCAATCTGTTATTATCTTCATTTGATATCAACGATCTTTATTTTTGTATTTATTTGCTGCAAAAAATGTAGCTATTTCTGATTGTGAATATGTATTGGTAGGAAGAAGAAGCAGAACCCAACCATAAAGTTTAGAACGGCGCTTGAGACATTTTGTTAACCAATTACGAAGAAAAGATAAGATAAGAAGGCATTTAGATAAATTAGATAACAAAAAAATATCAATATCAAGTTTTTTATGAAATTCTTAAAAACGTAATTGTAAGACTGTTTTTAAAAAATTACTTCAAAAATACACAATTAATCCTTTCGCTTGTTAAAATTTTACGTTTTAGGCTTCCATATGAAATTTTTTTTATTTTTATACTCGGACCCTGTATTTTAGAGTGTTTTTCTATGAGAGAAACCACATCGTTGTGACTGTTGTAATTAATTAAACATAAAATTTTTTTCTTTTCTTTTCTTCATTTAGAAAACGTCAAATTAAAAAGTTATCTAATTTGTCTGCTTCTTCTTCCTTTACTATGTCAAGATATACCATTAAAAAACGTGTATACTTCTCTTTTTTAAACTTAAATATTCAGTAAATTAATTTCGTTTTTTTCCTAAAACTTCAAACTATTCTAAAGATCAATAAAAAAGTGTATTATTGGAACCATAGAGAATTCAGGCGTCTACAAAGTAGCATTGAGCCATATGGCAACAAAATAGCGAAAGGGTTAAAAAGTTATCTAATTTTTCTGCTTCTTCTTCCTTTACTATGTCAAGATATACAATGTAAAAACGTGTATACTTCTCTTTTTTAAACATAAATATTCAGTTAATTAATTTCGTATTTTTCCTAAAACTTCAAACTGTACTAAGGACCAATAAAAAAAGGTGTATTCCTGGAACCATAGAGTGTTCAGACGTCCACAAAGGAGCATGTTGCCATATGGCAACAAAATAGCGAAAGGGTTAATGTCGTTGAACGCAAATTATGCCACAAGTTGTACGGCAATCCATTCATTAATTAGAAATCCATCTCTCACATTCCAAAGCCTCTTACGTCTTTTATTTCTCATGCACACTAAACTGAAAACATTTTCCACTTTGTTGCATTTCCGCTTAGTTAATAATATTTATTAAAATCTCTCACATAATTATTGTATTTTCCGCTATCATTGTTAAATCCGACGGCCTTAGTGCCGCTCACTCATGACTTTGTATTTTACCGCAACCGCGGCTTGCCGTCCGACGTCCAGCACTATCGACGCAAAGCCGCAGACCTCGAGGTGTGTAACGCTCGAACCTTGGATGAGTTAATGACATTGAATGGGGTCACAGTGGCAAAAGACTTGCAAACAATAAAAGTGCATCGGCTGCAGAAAAGTCGACGGTCGACGGTCGACGACTGTCGGCGACTACTGGCAGCACTAATGTTTGCATTGACATTGCACATGCGGCCAGTGCGGTGTGTTTGCGCTGAGAAATATTGTGTAGCAGTGAGCAAGTCAAAACGTCATTGAACTGGCAGTGATTCCAGTGACTTGGCTGATTTCCACAGTCAATTCTTACACCAAAACTTCTGGCCGCCAGCGTTTCCGAATGCAATTTCGGGCCAAGAAACTGCAGCTGATCGCGTCGTCTTCTTTCTCTTTTGTGTTCTTTTTTCTTGCATTATCATCGCAACTGACTCGTCGTTAAGTGACAATCGTTTCAACATAAATTGCTGACCATTAACTGCTAACTTGGCTAATGACCATGGTGACAACATTGTCGCAACCGCACTCGCCGCACTCACAGCGACTTCTGGTGAAAGCTGAAAAATTGCAATACGGCAGCAATGGTCAGCACTGTGTACTCCAGTTTGCTAATGAATCTGTTTGCGGCACTGTCGCAAACACATTTAAGCCAACAACTTTTCAGTTTCAGCTACATTTGTTGTTGATCGGCGCGCTGTGATAATGCGAAAATCGCATTCACCTCCACTGATCACTGATCGCTATCGATTCCGTTCGGCGGCCAGACGGCTAACTGACTGGCTCGCATTGTCCACATGCGCGGAAAGAACGAATTCTTACACGCAAGCGTGAACGGACGGTCGCGTCCACTTGGCTGCGAAAGCGATCGCGCGATTGCAGTTCGTTCGATCGTTCGGCCCCAGTTGCCAATGGCTGATCGAAAGCTGAAAACTGAAAACGGACTGCCAACTGTTTATTGCGCATGCGGCCGCAACTGCCGTGCACTGCTATTATCACGCAAACTTTAGATAACCATCTCGCGCATGTGATCAGCAGCATTCGAGCAATGCGCGCGTATCGGCGCGATCGTGCGCGAGATCGTGCCCGCCTCTCAAGGGTTTCCACCTTGTGCGTGCACAATCGTTGCCATTTTGTCGGCGATGATGCCAAATCTGTGCCGTAAAGCGCAACGCGATCGGCGCGCGGCACCTTTCGCAGATCGCAATCAAGCAGCGCTGCTCCATATAGCATTGCGTTGCACCATACGCCACTCCCTTAAACTGCTCTCCATTAAATTGATTACCTGTGGGCAAAGCAACACCACACAATGCCCACGGCTGCCAAACGTTAGCCCAATACTGCAGCGAGTGGGATCAGTGCGTTGAGCTTTGATTGCGCTTATCGGCCGATCTACACGCCGCAGCTGGGCAGAAGAGAGGCAGAGACAATCACGAGACAATGTTTGCGCAGTAAATTGTTGCAATGTTGTTGTTGCACATCCCATCGAAACTGAATACATAAGTCCACTTCGGCTATGCGGCACGATCGGCACCAATCATTTGGAATTTGAGGCCAACTTTGCTGTGCACGTTTTCGAAAATAGTGCACAACACTTGAGCCGGCATGCAACATGTTGCAAGTGCGTGTATGAA
This sequence comes from Melieria omissa, assembly GCA_963971225.1. Classification (NCBI taxonomy): domain Eukaryota; kingdom Metazoa; phylum Arthropoda; class Insecta; order Diptera; family Ulidiidae; genus Melieria; species Melieria omissa. The sequence continues at coordinate 119,519,216 of OZ020268.1, read as the reverse complement.
TTTCAGCAATTCGACTGCGCCAATGCGATCAGTGATCGCCGTCTGCGTGGCACATTGCGTGTGGCGCATTGGCTCATTTCCCTACACGCTCGTTAAATTTTGCCATTGCTATCGATCGCCGATAAAGGCCGCGCGGCGAAACTGAAATAGGCCAAAAACGAATGCGAAAAACGTGGCAAAGGCTAAACTGGAGCGATGCTTACTTGGCCAACTAAACGAGCTGGTGTTGATGACAGCGTTTCACAATCTACTATAAATGGAAAAAATCTAAATATTTATATGTATGTCTTTTTTAGTTGTTTTTTAATTCAGAAAAGAAAAAATTCGAAATTAAGCAAAATTAAAAAAAAAAACATTACGAAAATTTAGAAAATTAAATTTTTTACATTTCTTTTTTAATTACAACTAAAAAATTAAAAGTACGTTGATTACAGAAAAGAAAAAATTCGAAAATAAGCAAATTTTGTAAACAAAAAAATTACGAAAATTTAGAAAATTCAATTTTTTACATTTTTTTTAATTACAACTAAAAAATTGAAAGTACGTTGCTTCCAGAAACGAAAATATTCGAAAATATTCGAAAATATGCAAAACTTGTAAACCATAAAATTACGAAAAATTAGAAAATTCACTTTTTTACATTTCTTTTTTAATTACAACTAAAAAATTTTAGGTACGTTGCTTACAGAAATGAAGAAATTAGAAAATAACCAAAATTAAAGATTTGAAAATTACAAAATGAGTGATGGCAAACGCATTTCAATAGACCGGACCAGACCTCACCTTGTCACCGGCTCAATTTGGACCCTATTTAAACAGTTTGGTTTGGCTTTTAATTACCCAAAAGCTATTTTCAGAACTTGTTTTCTGTTCTCATTCAAAATCGTTTGGCCCACTCTGATCTATGCCAACTCCACGTTGCAGCTGCAAATCGCTGCGCTCCACTTGCAACTGCTGCTGCTGCTCTAGTGGCATCCAGGCGTCTGCCAACGTTGCTGCAATCGCACAACGCGTTGGCCACAGATCGCTTGTCGGCGATCCCAGCAAATCCTCCGCCACAGCTTGTGATGAATGTCTGTGTTATACGATCTAATGATCTAGAAATGAAGTTAATAAATCGCCTAACTAGAGTGGTGCGTCCATAATTTTCAACTGCTTTGGCACGTTGCCTGCCAGCGCATGACATGAGCGAGCTAGTCGGCCGATCCGACTGGCGCTGGCTGCGGCTGCTGCTGCGGCACGTCAGCTGGATGACTTTATGTGGCCGCTTCGATGTGGTCCGCTGCGTCCCCGTCGCCGCCAATGATGGAGTGCGGCACTGGTGTAAAAGTGTATTATTAGCACAAAGTTTAATTTAGTTAAATGAATGTGATCGAGACCGAGTCGTACGCTCGTTGAATTGTGGCGCATTGAACGACTTGTGTGTTTAGCAGGCGAGCATCACCGGCAGGCGTGCGCCATCAGTTGGATGAGTGGTCACTTGAGCGGCTCGAGTGTCTGCGCCGTCTAACACGCAGACCAGCCGTGGACCGAAGAAGTGGCCACAACGCGCTCGACAGTTGCGGCGTTTGTGCGGCGCGCATGTGCCGCCTGACTTTTATGGCTCTTTAATTTGAGATTGCGTTGAGATTCGGAGCACTGCAGTGCCGTCACAGTGTTGTTGGTTTTGGCCATCCAGCTGCCCGGTCGAGTGCTGCGCACATAGAACTGGCCGATGGCTGTGGGCTGTGTGTGTGTGTGCGTGCACGCTTTGCGCGATTGATTGTTTGTTGTTACATTTGCTCTATAAAAATTTCATCCGCCATCATTTCGCATCCGATCGCGCAAGAAGCTCCGACGCGCACACGTGACGTCGGCGCGAACGTTGGCGGCAGTGCGCGCTGGCGCATAATTAATGGCCATCTGCGCAAAATTGGCGTCCAATCGGTCGGCGAAGAGAGAAATGGCCGCTAACTCGGCGCTCTATTACGCGCATGCGCTGCTCCTTTGTTTGCTTATGCGGAATAAAGAGCTGCGATGGATGATTCATTTCTCCCTACACACAGTGTGATTCGGTACAGTGTGCACTGATTGCTAGCATTCACTGTGGTAAGAGAGCAGTATAAAAATGACAACAAAACGGAAACCGCAAGAGCTGTCAACACTCATTTGCTTGTCTCTGCAAGGCACGGACATTTTTCTCTCTGGTATACACACTGCCAGCAATGCTAATGAATCGTTGACAGTGCGTAACGGGCCGAAATGCTACATGTCCGCTGAATGCAATGATTCATTGAAGGACAGTTTGGCACGCGTAATTAAGTGAGACAGTTCGGAAAACATTTTAGTGTGATAAAAAATTAATTAAAATGGAGATTGATGATGTGAGTTAATATAACATATTTTAATAAATAATTTATATAATATTAATGTATATGTTGTTATTATTGTAATTTTTAGTCAAATGACACTGTGTCAGCAGTCGAAAATGCAAGTGATGTAGCATCTAGCAATCAGCTAACCAACGCCATTATGAAAAATAAAATTTTGAGCGGGCAATATGTCCTTAGTGGAAAGAAAGGTCGGAGTAATGTGTGGAATGTATTCGGGAAAGTATATTTGGGAAATATATAATAATAATAATATATAAATATTTCAATAATTTAAATTTTGTTGAATTTTTAAAATATTTTATTTGTAAATTCGTATGCGTTATTATTACAATGAGAACAAAGCACTAATTGTTCTATTAGTATAACCAAAGAAAATAATCGGTTACAGACTTTTGCTACCTATTTGCTCCTTCAGATTTCCTGATGAATGCTGTGACAGTAAATTAAAAAAAGGAAGTTCCAAACGATGCAAAACATAAACAATAGAAAAACAACAAAAGAAGAGCTGTTTACATGTTTCTCGAGCTATGTAGCAAAAGCAATCGTCAATACAAAAAAAGCATACACACAAAAACTACAACAACAAAAAACAATAGCGTAGTAACTACGCCGTAGTTGAAACGACGATCATTGCGCTGGCTGGTGTCGCTGTGAGAAATTTGCACAAAAAATTATTGAGTGACCAAAACAACCACCAACGCCTCAAAGTACACAGGAGAAGTGGTACTTTCACTTCATGTGTGTTTGTTGAGCGTAAACTGAAGCGCTTGCGCTCCTGCTGGCACCACTCTTTCCCTTTTGTGGCTTCCCCCCGCTCTATGAAGCTCGCGAACAAAAATTTGAATTTTTGAGCTCAGATGCGCCTTCTATACACTTCATATTCTTTGGTATAACCAAAGAATATTTTTCCATACTTTTTGGTATAACTTACTGCATTCAGTGTCATTGCAGTAAATTTGATTGCCTTTACTGTGAATTGCCTTTAGTGTGTTCTCACACACTAATGTTATAAAGCAACAAAGACTCAGCTCTCATATGTCATGCACACACTTCTTTTTTGCTTCCCTTCGCTGGCAGCTCTGATTCGATCTGTTTGCACTGAGCCAGTGCAGTGCAGTGCCGTGCAAAGAGAGAGAGTGTCTTGAAACAGCTTTCAAATCGACAATTGCAGCTCTTTAATGCGGAATAATGGGCGAAAGTGTTGTTTCTGCTACAGTTTCGCAATTATCGCCGTGATGCCAGTCAGGTGGTGAGCCTGTTTGGCAGCAATTAGCGTTTGGCATTTTATTGGCTGCTAATTGTGCTGCGTTACTGATGGCCAGTTGAAAAAGTGCTGTACTGTTGTTGTTGTTGCAGGTGTTGACAGGATTTCATGCTAATTACAAAATCAAGTTTACGAATTATGCGTCCGTGAAATGTTCTTTCCCATTGCAATGAGGCCATAAACATTCATCGACGTTCCGCCAGTGATCCGCGTTTACAGTGGAGTCAGCCCTAACCTCGATTGACGCACACGTACACGACCACACACAGCACACATACACAACCAACTCCAACTTTGAAACGATACTCTGGAATATCCAGCAGCCCCACAATTGGCCCAATTAGTCTAACGTTTTGAAATGCATCTTTATTTAAAAATATAATATTTAAAAATTTATATTAAATTATAATATTCTGTTATGTTCAAACCAAGGCGAATTTGGCTTAAATTATTGCTTAACCCTTTCGTTAGTTTGTTGCAATATGGCAACATAGTATTTTATGGACGGCTAAACCCTCTATGGTCTCAAGAATAAATTTTATATTGGTTCTTACAAAGCTTAAGAAATAATAAAAAAATAATAAACTGAATATTTAAGTTTAAAAGAGATAAGTCTACACGTTATATCTGTACATAGTAAAGAAAGAAGAAGCAGAAAAAAGAAGAGAAACTTGTTTTATTATTCCTTTTACTTCAATTCAGATAAATTTTTTTTAATATTTTGGCAGAAGTAAATGAAGAAATATTCAATTTTTAATTATTTATTTAACTTTAATTTATTAATTTTTATGTTTCAGTATTACAGCCAGAACGATATGGTTGCTGTCATGTGACAACACCAGGCGCGGATTCAGAAAAATATTTCGGGGGGGTTTCAAATAGTAATTCTTTAATATTTGTAAAATGCCTTTTAATTTGTATGCAGTTTTATAGGCGATACAAATATTTCGGGGGGGTTTCAACCCCCAAAGCACTCCCTTGAATCCGCCACTGGACAACACTCTCAAAAACAGGGTTCGGTAATAAAAATTAAAAAAATATGGGTTGTTGTTGTTGTAACTGCTCAAAAAACTAAATAAATAAATTTCAAATAATATTAACTTTCCCCAATAAAAACTGAAGCGAAAGGATTAAAAATGTTTTATTGCATTTTGTATCATTCTTTATGCATAATTTGACTTTTAATCAGTGAATCTAAAATAAAAATATCCCGGCCCACAATTATCAAATTCTTAAATACCAAAATCTCAAACTAGATGATCAGTTTTCGCAATCGGCAGCCCTAATCAACTCTAAGCGGTTGCAATTTACCGTTACATACAAATGCAGTCCCACGTGGCCACTGCGCTGCTACATGGTTCCTGTCCCGGCTCCGCCGCAACTCCCTCTTTACCAACTCCGCATTTATTTCTCACCCCGCATTCATATCCCATCAGCTGTGGGCTTTCTTCGTGGATTGCTTGCAATTGCAAAGCAGTAGCAACAACAACAGCACCAACTACACACAACAATAAACGCCAGAGATGCGAGAAATTTCATTTTGATTGCTTGGCAGATCGAAAGTGCGGAACATTGAATCACGACGTCTACGGTTGTTGTTGCTGCTGCTGCTGCTGCGACCGGTGCCAAGTCGTGATAACTGCACAAACGCTGCACACTGCAACGTTCGAATGCCAGAAACAACGAAACGCGTGCAAAGAAATCGTAAAAGAGGCAATGAAGCAAGAAATTTGTAACGTGGCCGTGGCAAAGGTGCTGCTACCGCTGCTTTCGACGCTGTTGCACGTTGTGTTGCTGCCGCGCTCGGCAGTTGGTCCATTTAACGCACAAGCAGCTGCGCTCGCTCAACACGGGCGCAAGCGCAGCAAGCACAGCTTCGCGCCATACCGACATACTCGTCGACATGTACAGTTGCAAGTTCCGCAAGTCATTCGCTAATCCCAATGAATGAACAATTAGACACGTGCGACGGTGCTTCGGATGTCGTAGGGCGATGTGCCGTTAATTGAGGCGAGTTGCCGAAGTCGAGGCAGGTTGGAGGCGGAAGTTTATAACGGAAATTGTTGTCTTTAAGAATTTATTGACCTCAGAGATGCATTTCAGTTGGCAACGTTTAAGTTTAAGTTGTTACAGTTGAATTATTCAAATAATTTTGGGTAGCCAAATCAAATGGCTGCGAAATCTTCAATAAATAGTTGTGCATGTTTTGTTTAAAGACTTTTACTATGTGAATACATTTTTTTATTTTATGTATTAATATTTTTAATTTCCATAAACTTGATATACAGTATTTTTCGCTTAAAGCGAACTTCGAGGGACAAGCCAAATGGTTCGTTTCAACCGAAAGTTCGCTTTAAACGGATTCGTAATAAGCGAAAAAATAAAGCGCGTACTTTTGAAATAGGTTCGTTTAAGGCGGAAGTTCGTTTTAAAAGGGTTCGTTATAAACGAAAAATACTGTATATACATTTTTAATTATATTATCTGCATAACTGCTCAACTTTTGAACCAAATTGCGCCTGATTCTATGCAACAATTGTGCTACATCTCTTTTGGAATTCCTGCATGCTATCAGCTGTGGCGAAAAATGCAAATAAAGCAGTTGGCAACGCTGCCTTCGATTGAAACAACTGTTCGTTGGTTTGTTTACTTTTATTTTATTGCTACAAAACGCCGACAAACAAATGGACGAGGTGAAACAACTAATAAACTTTCTGCCCAAATATGAGGAAATTGCAAACATTCTGCAAACGGAAGCGGAAGCTGCCTTCATATTGCAGCTTGCCACAGCGGATATGCAAAAGTTGCAGGCACACAACGCCAGTGCCCCACTTGACGTGGACGAAGGCTTCTACTTGGTGAGTGCCTTGGCGGACAAATGCTGGGAGCGCATACACACTGGACATTTCAGTCAAGTGCCAGTGGAGACACGCAAAATCTACGCACTGGCCAACTATTTTAAGGTGAATTTAAAAATCAATTACAAAGCTGCTGTGAAAAATTAATGTGTGCAGATTTTTTACATACTTTTCGAAAGCATAACACAGAAGCAGCTAGAACGCTGCAGTGAGCTGCTGGATGAGGCCATACTCATTGGCTGCACACAAGCGCTGTATGCAAATAGTGACGCCTTGCAGGAGCAGCTGACGCGCTACTTTAGCACTGCTTTGGGTAACTTGCTGCTCACTTGACCCAATTGCCAATTAATTGCCACATTCTTTACAGCTCATCACACCGCCAGTGCGTTACCCATCATACAACCACTCAAACGTTCTTCCTATCCCTGTGATATACCCACACTAGACTGCCCGAGTGTAGAAAATTTCCAGCGGCGTTGCTTTGAAGCAGCGCAGCCCACTTTGCTGTTGAACACAATTTCGCATTGGCCAGCCCTGACCAAATGGCATGACCTGAACTATCTGCTAAGTGTTGCCGGCAATCGCACTGTGCCCATAGAAATTGGTTCCAACTACACCACCGACGAGTGGTCACAGCAGCTGGTTAAAATACGCGATTTTCTTCAGCGTCAATTTTCGCCGAAAACTACGTCTGTCAACACAGAAATCGAGTACTTGGCGCAGCATGAGCTATTCGATCAAGTGCCGGCGCTGAAAGCGGACATACGCACGCCGGACTACTGCAGTGTGCGCGCCAATGCATGCGCCGCGGGCGGTCATGTGTCCATCAAAGCTTGGCTGGGCCCCAGCGGAACCGTATCGCCCATGCACTATGATCCCGAGCACAATCTGCTGTGTCAGGTGTTTGGGCGCAAGCACATCATATTGGCTGCGCCGTCAGACACGCCCAATGTCTATCCGCACGAGTCGGAAATGCTGTGTAACACGGCGCGCATCGATGCGGCGCACTTGGATTTGGTAGAATTTCCGCGCGCAGCGAAGGCAAAATTTTACAGACTAACTTTGCAGCCGGGCGATTGTTTGTATATGCCGCCCAAGTGGTGGCACTATGTACGCGCCGAAAGCGAGAGCTTTTCGGTGAGTTTTTGGTGGTCGTGATAGGACTATCTATTCTTATCATTTGTACATTTGTCTGTAAGTGGTAACATTTTAAACGCATTGCAATTTTCTTAAATTGTTTTAAAAATCTACTTAAGACGACTTCATTTTTCTATGTTTGAAGTCCAACAATCAAATTAAATACTGTACTGTTGAATTAAATCAAATACAAAGTTTTCAGAAAAGATTCAAATATTCACTAACTTATCAGTCGTTTAGCTTACAAAGCTTTACATATCTGCTTGTCAGTCTCACGGTAACTAGATTTACACAAAAATGTCTTTGATGACCTAATGAATTTCAACTATACTTCAACCAGCATTCGCCAAAACAAAGCTGATAACACACCGACGCAACTCAACAAAAACAGGTTTAATTTTATTGTTGCAGCGTATTTTGTGACGACCGCTACGTGTCTCATAGCGGCATTCGACATGATGTGTACTTAATTAAACTGCCGAGACCGAAAGCGCGCACACTGAGTCATCACAGAGTCGTCACACACTGAGGCTAAAAATACACACAGACACCTCCCGCTGATAAAACGCACTTTCCATATTAAACTTGCAATGAAAGTGTTTTCTGCGGGTCGCCAAAGTGCAATCACGCTGCTCTTTGTAATTGTTTTCGTTGTAGCTATAAATGAGACAAAATAAGTTGAGTGCCTGGATGAGTGAAACACTCGCGCCAGCTATTTCTGCAAATTCCTACAATCATAGCAAAAATATTTCCTAACATTCAGAAACTTCGAAATGTTTTCTTTTCAGCGAAAAAATAAAGCATTAATTTATTTTTAGATTCAAATAAATTCTAAACTAATGCAAAGTGTTCTGTGAGAAAAGTTAAACCAACACGCCTTAAACAAATTACTAACGGTCTAAGTAATTAACAGCAACAACCATTGTATATAATTGATGCTTCTTCTATTTGAATGAAATAAAATTTGGATGCTTTTTTAATGTTTCTGTAGAAAAATATCTGCTTATGATAAGATGAGTAGAATAATTTGACGCAGTGCTCTCAACAACTGCTTCGATTCAGCGTTAATGCGCATAAACAAGTCTTCAGTACGTCGTGTGGATGTGCTTCGCTGGGCATGCGATCAGGGCGCACGCACCGGAGCTGACAATTGTTCACAAATGTTTCCATTTTTTCAACATCCTCACCCAAAAACGAGAGCAGTGACAGTCTAATCATCTTTGGAGCTGCCCTTGCCGCCGCTGCTGCTGTCGCTGATGGTGATCTGCTTCTGCAGCTTGCTGTACTCTTCGGTGAGGCGATCGTATTCCTTGTTCAAGCTTTCGGCTTGCGACTTGAGCGCCTCCTTGTCTTTCTTCTCGCGATTCAAGTTGGCGGTGAGTTCTTGTACGCGTTCGCGCAGTTCAGTGAGCTGAAAGCAAAAGCAGACGTTAGTCTCTCTTGGCGCAGCCAAACGAAAGCTGTGTGTGTGGAGCACTAACATCTTCTGAAATGATTTCTGGGATTTCTGTGAGGAATTTCTAAAACTCCATAAAGTGAGGGGGGGCCTAAGTGTGACTATATTTGCTTGGGCGCGCGCAATGGCACTTTAGCTAAGGCTGGCTGTGAGTCCTTGAACGCGTCTCCGTAATCTCGATAGCTGCGCGAGAGAAATTGGTCAAAATAAGGAGACATGAGAGTACAAATTAAGTAGAAGTCAAGAGAAAAGAAAGTCAAGAAAATTTCGCGTTATTCCAAGCAGTGTATTTAGCAGTTGTTTAGTTGATTAGGTGCTCGAAAAATGTCAATAAAAATAAAAACTCGTTTCAGCATGCACAGCGCTGATAAATACAAAGCATACTATGGCCGGTTTGATCTTTTGACCTCTGCGCGCGCACCAGCTGCACGGACTTTAAACAGCTATCGGCCGGCTCTTCTACACGACAAGTCGGTTAGTGGGAATTAAATGAAATATTAACTCAAAGCAAAGTGGTTGGAGAAACACTTGTGGCACTTCAGTGGAGATCAAATACTACAAATCAATCAAAAATCGCTTTTGCGCCCTGGAGCGCATACGCACATTTCAAAAATGCATTTTTTCTAATTGAAAGCAGTAAAACGCCGGTCACCCTCCGTGATCACACACACTACTGTACAAAAGAATTGAGTGTAGTCCACAACAGCCAACGGGCAACGGCAAAAAACAAAAACAAACAAGTATACAACCCACACCCTCGCTCCACTTCACCCCCCGCAATCTATCATCGCCACTCACCTCGCTCAGGGTGCTATCTTCGGTCACCTCCTTCGCTTTCTCTGTTTTCTTGTCGGCCATCAGCGTACGTGCTGCAGCGGTGGCGCTCTGCGCCTGCTTCATCGAAGCCTCGCTCTGCGCCAACAGATTGGCCTGTGTCGAGATCAGCGTCACCAGACGACGTATGACCAACACCAAGAAGATGGCAAAGCCGGAAATGTAGAAGTTGCGCTGGGCACGGAACAGCCGCATGCTATGCTGCATTTCCACGTTCAGGTGCTCATGGCCGTCCGTTTCGTGAGTGGAATACTTGCGCATCTCACGTATGGCATCCAGCAGAAACAGAATCAACACACCCATGATGAGGAAAAAGTAGAGGTGTGCCTGCTGTGCCAACATTGCCAGAAACTTCGACTTGAAGAAGCGATTCCATTTGTAGGGGCTGGCAACAGGCAGCACCAGCAGCAGCACCACCACAATCTCCGCATACAGGAACGAGGCTATCAAAGTCCACACCAAACTCATTTTTGCGTGATGTGTGTTTCTCCAACTTTCTGGAATAATTTCTTGCTTTGCTGTTTTTCCTTCCTGCGACGTAGGCGCTGAAATCGGAATATATATATATATAATTTCAGGTTAATACTGTTCGCTGGTGATTGCTCGTGTGCGACTGCTTTGCTTCTAATCTATTTTTAACCTATTAGCCTAGTAAATGCAAATGTCTTACTTTCTACAAGATTGATTTGGTGAAATCTGAACAATGTATTTCGCTACAGACCAAGTCCAATCGATGATGTGTTTTTTCGCACTGAGTGCTTCCAAGTTGGGGGCAATTTCGAGAATGAAATTGGGAAAAATTGTTTGCAGCTATGCCTGCAATGCAATGAGTGGAAACGGGATAACAATTTGTCCATTTGCCGGCAAAGAGTGCTGCCAGCTCTACATGGTTTTGCTTGGTGGACGAAAGTAAAAAGTTAGTAGTTACTAATGAATCATTAGTAATGATTGCACGATCTTAAAGTAATAAAATGTTTATATGTAATACTTTTATAGAGTAAATAGTGCTAGAAAAGTTATATGGTTATATTTTCAAAATAATTAACATAATTAATTTAATTAAGTAATGATTGAACGATCTTAAAGTAAAAAAAGGTTTGCAAGTAATGCTTTTCTAAAGATAACTGACTAGTGATAGAAAAGTTATCTTTTCCAAATAAGTTTTATATGTTTATTTAATATAAATGATATAGTTTTATTCAGGCTTACGGTAAATATGTACAAAATTTTCGCTTGCCAACAACTTTTTCTATCGGCGCACATGTAACGCAGTGCTGCTTTGAGCCGCAACACTGTTTCATTGACCAAACAAATTCAAATCAACAGAGGACGGAAGGCAAAATAAATTAGACTTCTGTCTGCTGACATAAACTAACATTTTCCGAAAATTCCTGTGAGTGCCAAATCACACATTCTTCACAATGTCTTACGAGAACTGGCTGAATTACTTGCGCAGCGCGGAGAAAAACTCCCTGATAAGTGGTCGCTGCCGCAAAGTCTTCTACAAGTTCCCCGATGGCCAGCAAATGGCCGAGGAGTACAGCCTGGACACGGGCATTGTGCAGCGTCGTGCTTGGCGCAAGTGCAAACAACTAATGGGCGAGCCAGAGTGGGAGATTGAGTTGGGTGAAACGCCGCGTCAAATTAATGCACCGCCTGTGAGTGGTGGTGGCGATGCGGACAGGGTCGGAAATGCTGCTGCTGCTGAATTCACACTGCAGGAGAGCAACACAACGCCCGTGCTGACCAAACGCATCACAAAAAAGAACATCGAGTGGCGCATACGAAATCTGCCCTATGCCATCGATGTGTATCAAATTAAGGCGGACGGACGCCAGATTGTGGTGCGCACCACCAACAAGAAATACTACAAAGTAATCACGGTGCCGGAGTTGGATCGCTGCGGTGTGCAGCCGCAGCAAGCGAATATCTCCTCGCATCACCAGTACAACACGTTGATCATCACTTACAGCAAGCCGCCGATACTGTGCGAGATGGAGGCGCAAGTGTTGCTGCTGCTGAAGGATGTAGAGACCGAGACCGCCATGGAAGATCTGCTGCAGGGCTTGTTGGCCAAATGAATACGCACGCTTTGTGATATTTTCAATATAATTTTTTTTATTATAAATTACTTCTAAACTTATTTGTAAATGTGACATGATAACTGTTCATCAACTGGACAGCGGGAGATCTAAAAACTTTCTTTCACCAAATACGTGTCTATTTATGGAAACTTTCAGCCAAGCCGGTCATGTTGACCATCGAGGATGTGGATGTTGTGAAATCGTGGAAATCAAATGAGGGCAACTCCAGCGGTGCCAACGATGGTATCTCATCATGTTCATCATTGTGTGTTGCGTCTCCATCGTTTTGAGTGTCGTTGTTTGCATGGACCGAGGGTTCACTGATAACCATTAGCTTGTTTGAGGTGCCCTCCAAACGGGGATCCAGGTTCTCTTTGCTGCTTGCGCTGCGTGGTGTATTCTTTTCCATTAGCATGTTGAGCTTAGCATCAAATTCCCGTATGGTTTTATCAATGGCTTTGGACACCGACTGCGTGGTCACGTTGCTATCCTGGCGCACTGTGAGCGCAGTCGCGTTGGCGTCCGATAGCGGCACAATTTCCTTGTGCTTCATGCGTTCGTGCTGCTGCTTGCGCATCTGAATTTGGCGCAACTTGCGCTCATACTCCCACTTCTGTGTACTCAACACCTCGCGTGACTTTGGAATGCAGGCATTTTTGTAAGCGTCCTGCAGATAGAGCAGAGAAGTCTCAAGCGCTTTGTACGCTTCATCGTAACGATGGCGCTGCAGAAAACGATTGGCGCGTCGCTCATGAAAATGCGCCTGTTGCAGAACAAAGCATAGAAAAAGGCCAGTAGTACAGTATATGAATTAAATAGACTGTTTATACTTTGCTTACCAAATTCAGAGGAGCACAATCCATGGCTGTGGGCTATTTGCTGAATTTTGCACAAATAAAAATTACATTCGGAAATGTTTTAAATTTTTGCTTTGCTAGTGCGGTTAGGTAGAAATATCTGCGCATTAGCTGAATGTTTACATGTCCAGCTGACTATAAACAGGGTTGCATTCTTCTCAATAGTGCCATTTAAAATAAGAGCTAAGCAGGGTTGCGTGGTAAATAGCAACAAATATCTGCAAATAACAGCAATGGTCTCCATTTCGAGCCAGATGGGCTCTAACAAGTAAAACCCCTACCAATCAAACCCACTATTCAATTTTTCAAATTCAAATTACAAAACTGTATTTAAAACCAATTAGAGCTTTTATATTTGTTATTGTTATCGCTCATACATCAAGTTTTACATATACTAAAATTAAGTCTGACTTGTTTAATTCTACGAATGTTGTATTTGGATCAGTCAAGATGATTATATTTCCTAAAACTAAGCCTTTCCGCTACAAAAATAATTAAACGTATATTATAATAGCAATAGAAATACTAATTATGCAAGTGCTAACACAAGTTAGATGCTTCAAAGTTATATTTAAATGGGCAGTCGCGAGTGGTTGTTTTCCAATGAAGATATACAAAAATCAATGAAGATCTGCAAATAAAATGTACATAAATAGATTTTTATTACACTTGTCAATTGATAAAACATAACTAAATTAATCGCAATAATTTCAGAATTTTATTACAATCAAATTAATTCATTAGTCTAACATATGTAAATCATCAGAAAGTACAAAAACATAAGTAAATTCATTGTGTATAATTACCTGTCAAGAACCTTCAGATTTGCTTAGAGTAAATTATAATACGGTGATGTAGAGCGCAATTGAACTGCAAATAAAAAATAATTTCTGAATTAAGAACTTGAAGACCGATCTTTAACTAAATTAATTTGTATCTACTAACATCAGTTTAAAAACATTTACACTAATCATAGGATATCATAGGTGTCCCAAGGTAAAACGTTGCTCATCATTAAACCACAAAAAATTAAATGAGTGCGACTTCCACGTCACTTTATTTCCAAAAAGCAAAGTAAAATACAAAACTAAAACAGAATTGTTATAATTTTGAAACAATACAACATGATGCAAAATCATTCAGCAACGTACAGTTCTATCATTACGACATAATTTGTGTTTTAATATCGACGTTTAGGAAATCAGTTGCACAACCACGTAAAGCTACACAACTCACCTTTCGTCTACCAAGTGAAGCAAGCTCCTTGTTTTCATAAACATGCAACTACAAGAGAAAGAGACAATACATGAAAACTCGTTGCAAATATGTTAAATTTTCAACTTTTAAATTAAAAAAAATGTCAGTCAACAAAACTTTACACTAATCACAAACGATCATAGGTGTCCCAAGGTAAATCGTAATTCATCACAATAGAAAAACACGTAATGGAAATATACTCAACCCTTACCACTAATTCAATTGTACATTGGCCCGAAGCGGCTGAAACATTCAAATTGATGATCAGGCACCTGAAAAAAATCACCTTTCATTACTAAGAGTTGAGTTTAAATTACAATGTAAAAGATCAATAATAAAGATAAAACCCCCTTCACACAACTCACCTTAGAAGGCGTAGCGTGTGCGAATATCTTCCAGCTTCTTGCAAATCTGATTTGGCGTGCGGAACATGTCGCTCGCAATACTTTTTTGCTTGGCCGGATCGATAGACAGATACTGCTCGCATAGATCGCCATCTAGCACATTTTTCACAGTGTAGTAAGCGCTACGGTAGCTCAGGTGGTCGCGTCCACAAAGCGGTGGGTTCTCATTGCGCATGTGCATCTCCAAGTGTTGGAAAAAGTCGTAGTCTTCACGACTTGTGAACGGCACAAAGGCGCCCACAGTGCCACTGAGCGACGAGTAGATTAATGCTTCCGAACCGCCCGGTATCAAGGTGGCCTTTTGCAGCGACATTATGATTTCGCCCACATGAAACGAGCAAATATTTTCCGACTTCTGTGAAGCGCCCGAGAGAAGGCCGCGGTCCCACAGCGACTTGGTGCCGGTCGGGTCTTCGTCTACGTCGTCCGTCACCGAGTGTGGCAGCCGCTGTACGCTCATATTGCCAAACTTGTCTGCGATGGCAATTGTATCGTAATCGAGCAGAGTGGTTGCCGTGACCCAGCGCGGATGCGTATCGTCGGCAAAGATGATCAGTTGATTTTCGGCACGCCGGTAACGTATGAAGAACACCGACTCCTGCACGTCCGACACATACACGCGATGACCCATTGATTGTATGTTTACGATCTGATAGGGAATGTGCTTGTTCTCGCATTTGCGCAGCATCTTCTTCTTGCCCAGATCATAGATACGCAGTATGCGGCCGCAACCGGCCAATAGTCGCCCTTGGAATCCACACAGAGCGCCCGGAATCTCCTCTATCTCAGTGCGATGCATAAACTCCAGGTTCGAGCACGTTGGATCAATCTTATAGACATCAATGCAGCCGCCATTGGTAATGCGCGGATTCAATTGCAATTCCTTTGCTATGCCCACAGCCAGATAGTACCGACCATCTGCAGCTATAGAGAACTTCATAATAGCCATTGACATGATGGATTCGTTCTGCACCAGCGGAATCTTGAACAGTGTGTGCCCGTGTATGGGATCCAGGCCGCGTATCTGCGAAGCCCACAAGCCCAAGCCTGCTTTGGGCGATGAAAATACATCTTCTGGCAACACTTCGTTTATGAAAGCATTTGCCATCTCATTGGCCAGCTCGCGTTCCTCTTCGCCAGCAGCCATGCGCATTTCCTCCGCCATCTGTTGCTTGCGTGCATTTTTCGTTTCCTCGGTGTACGCGTTGTGGTCAGTCTCGGCAATGACCATGCGCCCAGTGTCGGGGTGTATAACAAAAGTGCGCGGCGTGTACTCCAGCGGGAAAGCGACCTGATTGAATACGGCACCCAGTTTCTCCAGCGCCAAAATACGCAGTGTGTTGGTGGAAATGGCAACAATGCCTTCGCTGCACTGCTCGCTCGAGAAACCAGAGGCATACTCCAATGTCTCATAGGAGAGAGGCGTCAGATGGAAACGATTCTGGTGGTAGTACGAAAGCCAGGTGCGACTGGACATGGCCAGCACCGCCTCCGAACCCTGCATGCGTATGCGAAAGAGTTTCACTGGACGTGAGCCGAGATAGCGGGTTCGAGTATCGGCCAAGTCGCCGGAAACAGGATCCAAAACGGTACGCAACAATACACCGTTGCTTAAGCCAATGTTGAGGTAAATTGTGCCTTTGGTGGCTACATTGCTGCGCTCACCGGTCTCCTCATTGGGTCCACTGGTGGTACTTTCTGTGTGGCCCATTTCGACCAGGCACAGAGATTCGGCAGGCGAAGGCAGCGCTTGCATAGAGCAGGGCGACAAACAATCATTGGGATCCAATGATATGATGCGTACGGTGTTGTCAGCCAAGCCGACAGCCAAAAACCAAGAACGCTGCTCGCCTTCCGGCACTGTGCCCAGCGCCATGCACATAATCTCATTAGGCATCTCTGAGCGTTCAGTGTACTCGTTTAGTTCGCCAGTCTGTGGAGGGAAAACGCAACTCATTAAAAATTTTTTGAACAAAATAAACTTTATATGTAAAGAAGGAAGGGATCAGCACTGCAGGACACATAGTGTCTCAACACGATTGTTCTTTTTGTGTTTTTGTCATCACTTAAAGCAGGTAGAGCAAAGATTATTACTAATGACTTACCGCATCCATTTCGAAATACACCAACTCCCGGCCAGACAGTGCAATAACCACCTGGCGCTGATTTACGGCGCATTTGGTGATGGACTTCTTGCCTGGCGCCTTCCATTCATTCACACGCTTGTCCGAGCGTATGTGACGTATACCGTCCGGGTAGACCTGTACCAGCGCATCGTCACCCAGCGACGAGCAGCTCAGAGTGGGCGTTGTACCCAGAAAACCGCTGTCTGTTACTTCCTCGACGGTCTCGCCAATGCTCAACACCAGCGTGGCATTCACGAATGAGACAATGATGTAAGCATCGAACTCATCTGCAAAACACACAAACAAAAAAGCAGCGACACACAACTGTGATTAGTGTTGAAAACAGAAAATTTCTTATTTTTTGTAAACTTATTGACAATGAAAAATCAGTTAACCAAAGTTTTAATCAAATAAATTCAGGTGAAACACGGTAAAGTAGCATCATGTTCATTGTCAAACATTTTATTTTAGTTTTTATCGCTTTTTAGTATCTGTTCGGGATTTGTTCTTATCAGTTCAGCTTAATACTGATATCAAATGTTTTTTGTTGTAAATGTTGCCTTACCTATATTTGTGCCGATAATCATATTTGGTATGAATGTGCTTAGCACGCCCTACTGAACCGCGCACACGTGTGCGTGTGCGATTCATTTAAAATTTTCAATGAAAACATTTTCTTTTAATTCACAAGCAACTCGACAGTCGCATCGACCGGCTCAAATACATGAAATCAGCCGCCTGAAATAGAAGAAAACTGGTGTTTGATTTTCAGGTACTTCTGACTTGGTTGTGTTGTATTTGGAATGGTGGATGAGTGTTGGCATGTGGTGCCTTTAGAGGCCTTGAACGCAGATGGGTGAGTGTCTTGTGAAACATCAAAATCACCAGTTTAAGATTAAAAACACTAGTTAAATATAGGCACAATGCCAGCAAATTAAATTCGAGCCCTTAATTCGCTTGCATTCAAAATCTTTTCACATTGCATACATTGTATTACGATTTAATAAAGTGATGTAACTAACCGTCAATGCGTTTCTTCACTGTCCACACAGCATTCGGGTTGCCGGGCAATTCAGACACAGCCATCTCAGACACTTCCAGGCCGTGACGCAACACACGCATTGTCGAACGTGGACCACGGCCACACAGCACATATAACTGCGGCGTGTCCTCGTTGGCCAAATCTGCGACTTGTGATGTTACGATCGGAGCAAACGACGGTAGCTCATCGACCATGACCAGATTCTTAAGTGGACGCGGTGCAAAGAAAAATGTTTCACCCTCTTCTAGAGGCATGGCAGAGCTGAACTCGGGCTCATCATCGTCGTCGCCGAGATGTGCAATCTGATAGAGGTAGCTAAATTGAAAAATAAAGCATTATTAAACGCTGTTCTTCTTGGTCACATCAATGTCTGCACTTACTGGTTGCCAAATTCGCAGGCCACAAACAGAAAACCGGTTTTTAGGACACACATGGCAATAGCTGGTGGCACGGTGTCAAAGTACTTTAGTTTAATTTCCGCAACCACATCGTCGTCAGTCTCCAATGTGACTTTGAAAATGTCACCCTGCTCGGTTTGCACCAGGAAAAAGTACATGCTCTTTGTGCGATGGGTGGCCGAGCAGATGAAGATCATGCCGCGATCGGGATCGTCCAAGTCATTGCGTCGGCGCGGTATGGGACAGCGAATGTCGTGCTGGTCGCCCAAATTCTTGTACGTCAAGTAGTTCTCCGAGCAGATCAGCACACCCGACGGACCATCATTGCCACCAGGCACAGAAATAAGAAAGTTTGCGTGCTCCTCGAGTGGTTCCGAGTATTTGCGCACCACATGATTCAGTCCAAGATCTAATTCGTAGAAAGTTAACGTCTGCTGCGTGCGTTGGGCAGCTTCGCCTGTAATAAGAAGGGGTACAAAAGTTTAGTACAGATGAAATTTATTATGATTTAAATTAACATTAAATTTAGTTACTATTTAAGAGTGAATACATGTTGGCGACATATCAGTGAAGTATTTGCGTATGGTTTTTATACAAATACCAATGGTTCAGAAGCCATAAATTTATTCTGGCACTTTGCCAAACCTAACAAAGGGTGATTTCAATCCCTTAAGTTGGTATGTCTATAAAGTGCATAATGAAATTACGTAACCCTTGCTATGTAAAAGAAGTAACTGCTAATGCTTTAATTTTTATTCTGAGTTTAACCCTAATTCCCAGAAGTAAGCCTCAGTCAATTTTTCAATTTGGCTCATATAAGCTTGACAGTCTCACTTCTGGGTTCCTTTTAAACGTTACTTTGAAAATTCTGGGAATTAGGGTTAAATTTACACAAACTTTCGTAATGTAAAGTTTATATTCTCAATATCCCCAATGCTTACCTGTAGGATCATTATCGGCTTCTTCGTAATCAATTTCCAGGCAGGCAAAGAGCGGATTATCGAAACCAACATCCACACCCACCATGTGATACGTCAGCGTATTCGATTTGTGTGCTTCCAGTGGGGAAGAGATAGTGAGACGTGCCTGTGCATCACGATTTAAGATGTACGCCAATTTCTGCTTCTCCACAGCTCCAATCATAACCGCACGGCCTTTAGGGTCAATAGCAAAATATTGACCGGGCACTATACGCCGGCAGCCAGACTTGCCGAATGTTTCCTGATGCACCTTGTCCAACGAGTTCTTAGTGGGATTGTATTCAAGAATAACAATGCGGCCCGAATCGGAGCCTACCACAATGTAATCTGCAATTACAAAACGAGTTTTCTCATTACGACTTTGCAATTTACAGAATTTCGAATAGAAAAATTCAAATACTTTTTGCTGTATCTCAGAGTTTCAGTTCGATATGACACAGAACCATATCAAATGCGACGCCAAGAGTTTATTTAGCACTCAGACGCTGTTCAATAGTCTTACTGAAGTCTTCAATCACATGTGAATCTTCAGTAGGAATTCGTGCAAGCAGCAAACGATTATAACCCAACTTTTTACTAACCTTTCGTGCCACCCGTCAGACGGAAGGCCATCAAAGCACGCACACAGCCAAATATCTCCGTCGACATCAAGGTGTGCACTTTGCCCGTATTCGAGTCGGGCCGCACCAGCTCCAGCGACTTGCCTCGCGAGATTAGCACCTCTTGCTGTTTGCTGCCCGAAAAGTTTCCGTGCACCGCATGAGTGATGCCGGTACCCTTCTGCAGCGTCAAATTGTACAAATACATTTTTATCTGAACTTAGCAGATGCACCTGAAACAAGCAAAATTCAGGTTAGCTCACGGCAAACCAACTCCGGCCTCGAGGTGCATACTCTTGACATGCAAATGTACTGCTCGCAAATACCATGGTCACAGTATTGAGTTTTCGTGTCACCAAACGATGCAATTGAGCAGAAATCATTCATTTAGCACGTCAAAAAATGCGACCAAGGCGCGGACCAATTTCCACGACCCTGGAGATACATCGTGCAAAATACTGCTGCAGTTCGCTAGCAGGAACAAAGACACCTTACCTTTAGTTCAATATCACACGAAATTCATACATTTATGATAGGATGTCAATCGATTACAATTCCTCAGCGTTGGTTTTACGCCATTTTGTTCTTTTCAAAAGGCAAAATGTAGCAGCAACACCACAAATCCAATTTTCTTTCACAACGAACGCAAATGGAATGGACGGAAGAACCGGCAAATGATGAGAAAGAAAAACTCGAGCACAGTTAGCTGCGGTTTGCGTGTTGGCGTTCTTGCAGCAGCACGTCACTGCAGAACACGAATGTCGTATGTTCCATTGAATGCCATAGCACATACGACAATCGTTTTCTCAGGCGACGAACAGTTGCCACTTGAGTAGAAAATTAATATATTAGGTTTTGTGTTTCGCACAGCACTATTTGTGTATCTCATGATAATATAAATCATATAAAAATTCAAATTCACACGATTTAATCGTTTGTGAGGCAACATCATGATACAACATATATATTGATTTGAAAAAGCCAGCTTACAACAATTCTGTTTCCCATTTCGACACCCGTCTGGCCAGCATTCCTCGTACCAAAAAAACAACCCTGAGCTGTGCGAGTTGGCGCTGTGGTTTGTTTTCCGTTGAATTGGTAATAGAGTCTATACTAGTTTTGAAACTCCTGTGAAATGAATTGGCAGCACTCATATCGAACTGTCACATCAAGACTTTTGGTTGTCACATCAGGACTGTCACCGGCAACATGCTTCCCACCACGGAAGATACTGCGCAGATAACGTTGTCTGAGAAAGATTTTGTCGTATGTTCTCGAAAAGTCAATAGAACATACAACTTTGTTTCCTGAAGCCCGAAGAATTGCATGGTGAAACTGATTTTATACGTTTTTTTGTTATAGCACAAAATTATTCAAGCACAAAAATAGATTTAAATCAAGAAAATTAAAGTATCAAAATGCTTTGTGATTAATATTCGCTTTAGTAGATTATTTGAAGAAATTTCTTGCTTGCACAAGTACATAAAAATTGTGTTTATTTCAGAAATTTATTGCGAACAAAATTGCGTTTTGCGGTATTGTCTTATTTGTAATTTTGCGCATGTTATGTTCGCACTCATATTGCATCCGATGAATGTTCTTTGTAAGAAAATAAGGTGTTCTCATGCCAAATATTATCCTTTACCTAAGAACTGAATAAAAAACCATTTGTGGTCCTGCACATGAGATACAGTTTATAGGTAAAAAACTCTTGAAATTGATTCAGTCATAGAAAAAAAACGAGTGTGCTTATGACCACACGACTGAAGTGAAACTTCTTTCGCTCCATCTGTATGTATATATATATATGTGTGTGTACAATATATACATGTATGTACATATACATATATTAATTTTCTACAAATATTTAAACTTATTTTATGTTCTCATTGGTAAATTAATATTTTTGCATAGATCTTTTATTTTCGTAAAGAAAAGAAAGTGTGTGCGCGCACTGCTCTCTCTTGCTCCTACACTGTGATGCAGACAATAGGCCTGCAGAAAGAAAATGTGCGCGCGCACTGCTGTCTCTTGCTTATATCCCCCACTCAACTCCCGTTCGCCTCGCCCGATCACACTTTTCGTAACGCTTACGTCACGCGTTTGCCAGCTTACTCCCCATGCCAAGCTTGCGTAAAGAAGTTTCACTTCAATAAAACAATATGTTGACGTATCTGATGTTTAGAAAAAAGACTTTTTGACATATAACAATATTTATTTATATAATATCAATAATAATAATATATAATATAATAATCAATAATAATATTTTTAATTTACCCCGAGCAACAAGCAGGTAGACGACGAATAAACAAATAAGCAGATATTTACTCACCATGGCTTTTACTTATTGGCAGCACAAAATATGTATGAGAAACACCGTCGGAAGAATGCAAAAATGCAGCAGTATCAAAAGCCACGAAGAAACTTTAACGATGCAAACCTTCTTGCATTTTCCTGTAGGTGTGCAAAATAACATGTAATATTCTTCCGAATAGATTTCAGCATGAAAGTTAAATGTGTGGTCCAACTTCCAATCGCGGAAATTTTCACAACAAAGAAACAGCTGATATAGGTTCACCACGATTTTTTCTCATTGGCCGCACAACAATTACATAGAAAGTGACGGCAGAATAATGCAAGAAAAGTATCTACAAAAGCAACTGCAAAAATGATTTTATGATAGCAAACCATTTAAATATTCAGTTAGAATCAAAAACGCGCATAAATCCTTGTTCCGGGGCAGTTCTCCAGATAAAATAACATTGCTTGGCAAAGGCGGTGATGCTGGCAAATTCGCGAACAATTAACAGCTGATTGTTTTTCACCTCGAATTTCAGCAGGATCATCAAAAGGAAATTTATATGAAAATTTGGTCGTATATAATGCACGACTGTAGCGACATAAACTAAAATGAGCAATATTTGTTGATTGCAAATAGCTAATAACTTGCTGTGGAACTTCCTCAGTAGTAAAAACTTCCTTCCGGGTCATATATAAATGAAAAACCAATGTTCATTATTTTGCATTTTCAGAAGTCCGCGAGCTGCCACGTCTAAAAGATAAATTTTTGGCGCGGAAATGTATCTGCAAAAACAGCTGTGTACTTCTTCACCACTTTTTCATAGAAAGAGCAAAATTAAATTTGTATGAAAAATTACCAAAGAATTTCGCAAAACCACAAGAAAACAAGAAAAATGCAAGAGGTCGCATTCCAACGCGTAGCGTGTGCGAATATCTTCCAGCTTCTTGCAAATCTGATTCGGCGTGCGGAACATGTCGCTCGCAATACTTTTCTGCTTGGCCGGATCGATCGACAGATACTGCTCGCATAGATCGCCATCTAGCACATTTTTCACAGTGTAGTAAGCGCTACGGTAGCTCAGGTGGTCGCGTCCACAAAACGGTGGGTTCTCATTGCGCATGTGCATCTCCAAGTGTTGGAAAAAGTCGTAGTCTTCACGACTTGTGAACGGCACAAAGGCGCCCACAGTGCCACTGAGCGACGAGTAGATTAATGCTTCCGAACCGCCCGGTATCAAGGTGGCCTTTTGCAGCGACATTATGATTTCGCCCACATGAAACGAGCAAATATTTTCCGACTTCTGTGAAGCGCCCGAGAGAAGGCCGCGGTCCCACAGCGACTTGGTGCCGGTCGGGTCTTCGTCGTCAGTTACCGAGTGCGGCAGCCGCTGTACGCTCATATTGCCAAACTTGTCTGCGATGGCAATTGTATCGTAATCGAGCAGTGTGGTTGCCGTGACCCAGCGCGGATGCGTATCGTCGGCAAAGATGATCAGTTGATTTTCGGCACGCCGGTAACGTATGAAGAACACTGACTCTTGCACGTCCGACACATACACGCGATGACCCATTGACTGTATGTTTACGATCTGATAGGGAATGTGCTTGTTCTCGCATTTGCGCAGCATCTTCTTCTTGCCCAGATCATAGATACGCAGTATGCGGCCGCAACCGGCCAATAGTCGCCCTTGGAATCCACACAGAGCACCCGGAATCTCCTCTATCTCAGTGCGATGCATAAACTCCAGGTTCGAGCACGTTGGATCGATCTTATAGACATCAATGCAGCCGCCATTGGTAATGCGCGGATTCAATTGCAATTCCTTTGCTATGCCCACAGCCAGATAGTACCGACCATCTGCAGCTATAGAGAACTTCATAATAGCCATTGACATGATGGATTCGTTCTGCACCAGCGGAATCTTGAACAGTGTGTGCCCGTGTATGGGATCCAGGCCGCGTATCTGCGAAGCCCACAAGCCCAAGCCTGCTTTGGGCGATGAAAATACATCTTCTGGCAACACTTCGTTTATGAAAGCATTTGCCATCTCATTGGCCAGCTCGCGTTCCTCTTCGCCAGCAGCCATGCGCATTTCCTCCGCCATCTGTTGCTTGCGTGCATTTTTCGTTTCCTCGGTGTACGCGTTGTGGTCAGTCTCGGCAATGACCATGCGCCCAGTGTCGGGGTGTATAACAAAAGTGCGCGGCGTGTACTCCAGCGGGAAAGCGACCTGATTGAATACGGCACCCAGTTTCTCCAGCGCCAAAATACGCAGTGTGTTGGTGGAAATGGCAACAATGCCTTCGCTGCACTGCTCGCTCGAGAAACCAGAGGCATACTCCAATGTCTCATAGGAGAGAGGCGTCAGATGGAAACGATTCTGGTGGTAGTACGAAAGCCAGGTGCGACTGGACATGGCCAGCACCGCCTCCGAACCCTGCATGCGTATGCGAAAGAGTTTCACTGGACGTGAGCCGAGATAGCGGGTTCGAGTATCGGCCAAGTCGCCGGAAACAGGATCCAAAACGGTACGCAACAATACACCGTTGCTTAAGCCAATGTTGAGGTAAATTGTGCCTTTGGTGGCTACATTGCTGCGCTCACCGGTCTCCTCATTGGGTCCACTGGTGGTACTTTCTGTGTGGCCCATTTCGACCAGGCACAGAGATTCGGCAGGCGAAGGCAGCGCTTGCATAGAGCAGGGCGACAAACAATCATTGGGATCCAATGATATGATGCGTACGGTGTTGTCAGCCAAGCCGACAGCCAAAAACCAAGAACGCTGCTCGCCTTCCGGCACTGTGCCCAGGGCCATGCACATAATTTCATTAGGCATCTCTGAGCGTTCAGTGTACTCGTTTAGTTCGCCAGTCTGTGGAGGGAAAACGCAACTCATTAAAAATTTAAAACCAAAATAAACTTTATTTATTAAGAAGGAAGGGATCAGCACTGCCCGACAGATAGTGTCTCAACACGATTGTTCTTTTTGTGTTTTTGTCATCACTTGAAGCAGGTAATGCAAAGATTACTACTAATGACTTACCGCATCCATTTCGAAATACACCAACTCCCGGCCAGACAGCGCAATAACCACCGTCCAGTGTCGGGGTGTATAACAAAAGTGCGCGGCGTGTACTCCAGCGGGAAAGCGACCTGATTGAATACGGCACCCAGTTTCTCCAGCGCCAAAATACGCAGTGTGTTGGTGGAAATGGCAACAATGCCTTCGCTGCACTGCTCGCTCGAGAAACCAGAGGCATACTCCAATGTCTCATAGGAGAGAGGCGTCAGATGGAAACGATTCTGATGGTAGTACGAAAGCCAGGTGCGACTGGACATGGCCAGCACCGCCTCCGAACCCTGCATGCGTATGCGAAAGAGTTTCACTGGACGTGAGCCGAGATAGCGGGTTCGAGTATCGGCCAAGTCGCCGGAAACAGGATCCAAAACGGTACGCAACAATACACCGTTGCTTAAGCCAATGTTGAGGTAAATTGTGCCTTTGGTGGCTACATTGCTGCGCTCACCGGTCTCCTCATTGGGTCCACTGGTGGTACTTTCTGTGTGGCCCATTTCGACCAGGCACAGAGATTCGGCAGGCGAAGGCAGCGCTTGCATAGAGCAGGGCGACAAACAATCATTGGGATCCAATGATATGATGCGTACGGTGTTGTCAGCCAAGCCGACAGCCAAAAACCAAGAACGCTGCTCGCCTTCCGGCACTGTGCCCAGGGCCATGCACATAATTTCATTAGGCATCTCTGAGCGTTCAGTGTACTCGTTTAGTTCGCCAGTCTGTGGAGGGAAAACGCAACTCATTAAAAATTTAAAACCAAAATAAACTTTATTTATTAAGAAGCAAGGGATCAGCACTGCCCGACAGATAGTGTCTCAACACGATTGTTCTTTTTGTGTTTTTGTCATCACTTGAAGCAGGTAATGCAAAGATTACTACTAATGACTTACCGCATCCATTTCGAAATACACCAACTCCCGGCCAGACAGCGCAATAACCACCTGCCGCTGATTTACGGCGCATTTGGTGATGGACTTCTTGCCTGGCGCCTTCCATTCATTCACACGCTTGTCCGAGCGTATGTGACGTATACCGTCCGGGTAGACCTGTACCAGCGCGTCGTCTCCCAGCGACGAGCAGCTCAGAGTGGGCGTTGTACCCAGAAAACCGCTGTCTGTTACTTCCTCGACGGTCTCGCCAATGCTCAACACCAGCGTGGCATTCACGAATGAGACAATGATGTAAGCATCGAACTCATCTGCAAAACACACAAACAAAAAAGCAGCGACACACAACTGTGATTAGTGTTGAAAACAGAAAATTTCTGGCACAATGCCAGCAAATTAAATTCGAGCCCTTAATTCGCTTGCATTCAAAATCTTTTCACATTGCATAAATTGAAATTAAATTACGATTCAATAAAGTGATGGAACTAACCGTCAATGCGTTTCTTCACTGTCCACACAGCATTCGGGTTGCCGGGCAATTCAGACACTTCCAGGCCGTGACGCAACACACGCATTGTCGAACGTGGACCACGGCCACACAGCACATACAACTGCGGCGTGTCCTCGTTGGCCAAATCTGCGACTTGTGATGTTACGATCGGAGCAAACGACGGTAGCTCATCGACCATGACCAGATTCTTAAGTGGACGCGGTGCAAAGAAAAATGTTTCACCCTCTTCTAGAGGCATGGCAGAGCTGAACTCGGGCTCATCATCGTCGTCGCCGAGATGTGCAATCTGATAGAGGTAGCTAAATTGAAAAATAAAGCATTATTAAACGCTGTTCTTCTTGGTCACATCAATGTCTGCACTTACTGGTTGCCAAATTCGCAGGCCACAAACAGAAACCCTGTTTTTAGGACGCACATAGCAATAGCTGGTGGCACGGTGTCAAAGTACTTTAGTTTAATTTCCGCAACCACATCGTCGTCAGTCTCCAGTGTGACTTTGAAAATGTCACCCTGCTCGGTTTGCACCAGGAAGAAGTACATGCTCTTAGTGCGATGGGTGGCCGAGCAGATAAAGATCATGCCGCGATCGGGATCGTCCAAGTCATTGCGTCGGCGCGGTATGGGACAGCGAATGTCGTGCTGGTCGCCCAAATTCTTGTACGTCAAGTAGTTCTCCGAGCAGATCAGCACACCCGACGGACCATCATTGCCACCAGGCACAGAAATAAGAAAGTTTGCGTGCTCCTCGAGTGGTTCCGAGTATTTGCGCACCACATGATTCAGTCCAAGATCTAATTCGTAGAAAGTTAACGTCTGCTGTGTGCGTTGGGCAGCTTCGCCTGTAATAAGAAGGGGTACAACAGTTTAGTACAGATGAAATTTATTATAATTTAAATTAACATTAAATTTAGTTACTATTTAAGAGTGAATACATGTTGGCGACATATCAGTGAAGTATTTGCGTATGGTTTTTATACAAATACCAATGGTTCAGAAGCCATAAATTTATTCTGGCACTTTGCCAAACCTAACAAAGGGTGATTTCAATCCCTTAAGTTGGTATGTCTATTAAGTGCATAATGAAATTACGTAACCCTTGCTATGTAAAAGAAGTAACTGCTAATGCTTTAATTTTTATTCTGAGTTTAACCCTAATTCCCAGAAGTAAGCCTCAGTCAATTTTTCAATTTGGCTCATATAAGCTTGACAATCTCACTTCTGGGTTCCTTTTAAACGTTACTTTTAAAATTCTGGGAATTAGGGTTAAATTTACACAAACTTTCGTAATGTAAAGTTTATATTCTCAATATCCCCAATGCTTACCTGTAGGATCATTATCGGCTTCTTCGTAATCAATTTCCAGGCAGGCAAAGAGCGGATTATCGAAACCAACATCCACACCCACCATGTGATACGTCAGCGTATTCGATTTGTGTGCTTCCAGTGGGGAAGAGATAGTGAGACGTGCCTGTGCATCACGATTTAAGATGTACGCCAATTTCTGCTTCTCCACAGCTCCAATCATAACCGCACGGCCTTTAGGGTCAATAGCAAAATATTGACCGGGCACTATACGCCGGCAGCCAGACTTGCCGAATGTTTCCTGATGCACCTTGTCCAACGAGTTCTTAGTGGGATTGTATTCAAGAATAACAATGCGGCCGAATCGGAGCCTACCACAATGTAATCTGCAATTACAAAACGAGTTTACTCATCACGTGTTTGCAGTTTACAGAACTTTGGAGAGAAAAATTAAAATACTTTTTGCTGTATCTCAGAGTTTCAGTTCGATATGACACAGAACCATATCAAATGCGACGCCAAGAGTTTATTTAGCACTCAGACGCTGTTCAATAGTCTTACTGAAGTCTTCAATCACATGTGAATCTTCAGTAGGAATTCGTGCAAGCAGCAAAAAATTATAACCCCACTTTTTACTAACCTTTCGTGCCACCCGTCAGACGGAAGGCCATCAAAGCGCGCACACAGCCAAATATCTCCGTCGACATCAAGGTGTGCACTTTGCCCGTATTTGAGTCGGGCCGCACCAGCTCCAGCGACTTGCCTCGCGAGATCAGCACCTCTTGCTGTTTGCTGCCCGAAAAGTTTCCGTGCACCGCATGAGTGATGCCGGTACCCTTCTGCAGCGTCAAATTGTACAAATACATTTTTATCTGAACTTAGCAGATGCACCTGAAACAAGCAAAATTCAGGTTAGCTCACGGCAAACCAACTCCGGCCTCGAGGTGCATACTCTTGACATGCAAATGTACTGCTCGCAAATACCATGGTCACAGTATTGAGTTTTCGTGTCACCAAACGATGCAATTGAGCAGAAATCATTCATTTAGCACGTCAAAAAATGCGACCAAGGCGCGGACCAATTTCCACGACCCTGGAGATACATCGTGCAAAATACTGCTGCAATTCGCTAGCAGGAACAAAGACACCTTACCTTTAGTTCAATATCACACGAAATTCATACATTTATGATAGGATGTCAATCGATTACAATTCCTCAGCGTTGGTTTTACGCCATTTTGTTCTTTTCAAAAGGCAAAATGTAGCAGCAACACCACAAATCCAACTTTCTTTCACAACGA
The DNA here is from genome assembly GCA_963971225.1 of Melieria omissa. Taxonomy (NCBI): domain Eukaryota; kingdom Metazoa; phylum Arthropoda; class Insecta; order Diptera; family Ulidiidae; genus Melieria; species Melieria omissa. The sequence goes on along the minus strand of OZ020268.1, from coordinate 119,490,166 downwards.
ACGCAAATGGAATGGAGGGAAGAACCGGCAAATGATGAGAAAGAAAAACTCGAGCACAGTTAGCTGCGGTTTGCGTGTTGGCGTTCTTGCAGCAGCACGTCACTGCAGAACACGAATGTCGTATGTTCCATTGAATGCCATAGCACATACGACAATCGTTTTCTGAGACGACGAACAGTTGCCACTTGAGTAGAAAATTAATATATTAGGTTTTGTGTTTCGCACAGCACTATTTGTGTATCTCATGATAATATAAATCATATAAAAATTCAAATTCACACGATTTAATCGTTTGTGAGGTAACATCATGATACAACATATATATTAATTTGAAAAAGCCAGCTTACTTTTCTTTTTCCCATTTTGAGACCTGCCAGCACGCATTCCTCGCACGAAAAAACACAGCCCTGAGCTGTGAAAGTTCGCGCTGTGGTTTGTTTTCCGTTGAATTGGTAATTTACCGCAACTTGCTTTAAAATCACTGCCGAGATGAGTGCCTCGCCGCCAAAGAAGCAGAAATTCTCCCACGCCAAGTCGAAGAACTACTACAAGCCCAGCAAGCGACAGTTCCTGGAGCCGGGCCAGCGTGGTTTTCTGGCCACATGCAATTTCCGCGAGAAGGATTGCGTGCGCGAGGCCTACAACGTTTTGAACCACTACGCCGACGAGTTGTATGGTGCTCCAGCTAAAGAGCCTTCGCCGGCGCCGACGAGTGGTGAAGCCGAAGATACCGGCGACATTGCAGATGATTTGCAGAAAGAAATTGCTGCGGCCAATGCCACAAAGCAAAATGCCAAAGTTGCGGTAAAGCATCGCTTCCAGGTGGTCGACACGGGCACAACCAACTGCGTATTCATACGCACCACGCTGCCCGAGCCAGTGGAGCTGGGCACGCGCATTGTCAGCGAGATAGCACGCACACGTGAGCAGAAGACGCGCTTCCTGTTGCGGCTGGTGCCGGTGGAGGTTGTGTGTCGCGCCAACATGACCGATATTACGAGTGCGGGTGGCACGCTGTTCGACAAACACTTTCTGAAGCAGAGCTCCACTTTTGCCATAGTGTTCAACAAGCGCTACAACAACGATGTGAAGCGTGAAGATGTGATACACGAGTTGGCGGAGTTGGTACAGTCCAAGAATGCGGGCAATCGCGTGGATTTGAAGCAAGCGGCCAAAACGGTGATTGTGGAGATCATAAAGGGGCTGTGCTGTATGTCCGTGGTGAACGAGTATCTGCGCTTTAGGAAATACAATCTGTTGGAGCTGGCAAACGTTAAGGAGGAAGATGGGAAGACCGGAGAAAAGGAACAGGCAGTAGAGAAAGTTGATGAAAAGGAATCGGCTGAAAAAGCTGACACTGCAGGCACTTCTCAGGGAAACGATAAATCGGAAAAAGAAGATGCTGAACAAACTGAAAAAGCGACCGACGAAACTTTGGAAAAGGAGGTGACTGAAAAGAACAGCATCGCCAAAAACCAAGACGATGAGAAGAACGGCGATGAAGTCGATGCCAAAAAAATTGATAGTATAGAAAAAACTTGAAACTATTGATGTTTTTGAAAGCCAACAGTCTCGACTGGCTGTAAAGAAGCTGAGGGTATAATAAAATTATATCGTAAGATTTTCCACATAAAATTGATCATGTGTTGTTTTTCAAGTGTGGATAGTAGATACTATATTAGTCTAGCAGGAATACAATGGGTGTTCAGGTAAATGTGCAAAACAGTATCAGAAGCAACTTCCGATGAAAAAAGTATAGTATCAAATATCGGTTGGCTATATCGTTTTTGCATCACAACCATTTGCATAGGTTGTAAAAAAATTACATTTCTTATATAACCTTTTTAGTGTCATGTTTAATTTATTAATTGTTCTTTAAATAATACCTAAGTAGAAATCACACCATTAAAATTAAAAGCTAAGACTTTGGAAACTTATTTGTGCAAACCGTTGCGCCCCCTATGACTAAACCATATTGTTTCTACTTCACTGCCACCACGGTCGGCGTTTTCTTTAGTAGCAAACCCACTGTGGACGACACCTTTTCGTAGACCATGAACATCAGCGCCGCTGTCAGCACCGTTTGCAGTATTTTCGCCTCCAAGCCGCGAAACAGCCCCTTGAAGCCCTGGTGCTGCAGTATGCTCCACATCATCTCCAACATGCCCACATCCTTGGGCGGTTGCCTTGAAGTCGAAGGATCATTTGCATGGGCATTGTTCTTTCGATGGCGCTGCTTGGTTTGCACCAGCTGCAACGGGTATGTGAGCACCGTGGCGAACGCCTTAGCCACGGCCCCAATGAAGAAATAGCCCAAGCTGGAGATTTCTTTGCCGGTGAATTTGATGAGGTTGCGCTTGAGCATCTCGTACATCATGAACTGCAGTGCCGGATTGGAGACGAGTATTAGAGAGGGAATGGTGCCCGACCACAGGCCGGCGACGCCTTCCGTTTTGGCCACATACTGCAAGCCACTAAGCAGGTTTTTGTAGTGTTTGTTCACTTCGTCGGAAGTGCCGGCCACGTTGCGCATTCGCAGGCGTGTGTTCACCACCCAAAAGGGAGTGGTGGTAAATACGTTAATGATGCCCGCAATGGAACCCAGCCAAAGATCCTTCAATGCGCTCTGGTTGGCTTTACCACCAGGACCGGCAGCAATAGCTTTAAGACTGCAAAGATGAAAGAGCATGATTGTTAATATTCGTTGGGTTTTAGAGAAGGAAAAAACGGCATTACCTGTGAAATGTGTAGAAATAAACGAAATTGGAAATGCAGAGACTTTGCAGTACTGGTCCCAGACCACGGTACAGTGCCTGAAATCCTTCGCCCAACACAATCTCCTTGATAACCTGCATGGTGCTGCGTGCTTGCCCATTTTCCGCTGGATCTTCAACTGCAGCGCATTGTAAAAAAAATATAGGAATTTAATGGCTTGTACATCAATGAAAACTATTAGATTTCAATCGCCAATCGAACTTTGAACATTATGAATTCAGACCATGATTCAGACTTTGTGTTATCAAGAAACAGTATTAAAAATTAATATTAAAAAAAAATCTACTGTGTGGTACTCGGCGCATAATGCAATGTTTGGTGACAGCCTTACGAGACTTCAATGTAGATTTGGTAATTGAATCAATCAATCAATCAACTTACGTTGTAACCGCGACCGCACCGTGTCCAGCGGGTAGAACGTGCTCATGGCAATGCAGCCGCCCTGTAATTGGGCGAAATGAATAATTCATGGGGAAAACTATGTATTGCGTGACAGACACTATTGCCCCTCGCCCAGTACTCACCGTGGCGCCGGACACCGCATGCACCCATGATTGGTAGCTGAAGACTTGGCTGAGTTTCGACTGTCCCACCATTTCGCCGTGAACTATCACACTACTCCACTCGCAGCGGGAACACGGCGCTGCGTCGTGTCTGATCAGCAAAATGTATGCAAATTAGAAAATCGCTGCCGTTCTTTCTTAATTTATGTTCGTCGTTGCTCAGCTGCAGCTCGCGTGTGTGCGACGACACCAATTGAGGAATGTGAGCAGCGACGAATGCCAAGCAGACAGCGAACCCCGATAGTGGATTTTGGACACTGAGGTGATATCTATAGGTCGATATTCTCGATTATGAATCAGATTAGATTTAAAAATGGCACCTACCGGTTGTTGACGTAAATTTACATTAATGCGGCACGTTTGCTCACTGAAACAGAGCGGCAGACGGAATGTGAGATTTAATCAAATAAACGTGGAAACACAGCACTTGTAACTGCATACACACCGAATGCGTACAATAAATATTTGTGATTAATTTAGAATTCCGTGCTGACTGACCCGCTGCCGCTGCCTCTTCCACTTCAGCGTATTTTCCTTTCAAATGTAAACTAAGCAGATGTGTGATGTGAGTTGCCAGCACTGCTTGAAGTGGGAGCCGGCTATGAGGTCAACGAATGTTGAGCTGTTTTACCTTTTTGTAGCGAATTTAAAAGCAATACGGCAGAATTTATGGACTGATGTTGTGTTTAACAATTTCATTGCAGTTTCAGAACAATTCTAACTGTGAGAAAGTGGGAGTGATGGCAGCCCTATGGTGTAAACAAATTCTGTGTCATATGGGACAGTGTTGCATTTCAGCGTATTCAATAGAATAAAATTATTAGAGAAATTGAAGAAACATTGCCTTTTTGCCAAGTAATGCTGCCGAACCCAATGAGTCGGAAGATTTTTGAGAGGTCTTTTAATTAGTCAATAATTCGAATTATTTTTCATACAACTTTTTAAATTAACAGTTTGTTTACATAAATAACTTATTTATACTAATGAAATCATATCGTCAAATGCTGTCATTTGAAATTTTACAGTATCATTAAAAAATCTTACTGAACGGAGACGATTCTGCCAACACTAAATACGCACAGTGCTTCGACTCCATGCAAAATTGCGGCAAAAATCGAGTACGTGAAATTCGCTGAAAATTTGTCATTTTTGGCTGCTGACTTCAAAATTTGTGTTTGTTTCCAAAAAGAATATATAGTTAAAAAAAACGAATATATATGGTTATATATTATTTCATTATTACCGAACCCAAACCGCTGGAGCTACAATGATGAAATTTGGTCAAAAGTTGTATTTTGAAAAGTCAACCCTTTAAAAAAAGCGATTTCAAAAACTTGACCTTGAAAGGCGTAAAAGGGGTGGTGGAGCATATATGGACGGACATGTTTTTTGGTCGGATTGTTTAAAAATTGTGTATATGTATACTAAAAAAGCAATAACAAAATACGTATTTTACCGTTTTTCTAAATTCGATATTTAAAGGGTGGAAAGAGGGCGGAAATTTGCTTAAAGGATATATTTTTTGTTTATTTGTTATAACGGCGAGACTATTATAAAAATTATTCTTCAAAATTAGACCTTCTTCGAAATTAGACATTCCTCCTTTTTTTCAGAATATATTAACATTGAATCACATTTTAGCAAACAAATTCCATAATAATGAAAAATGTAATAATTTGGCTTCTAATGGGTTAAATAGGCGTGCCAAACCTATTTTTATAAAAAAAACATTAATAGTTTGTGGCATTGACTTGGTTACACATTTTGGTCACAATTTCAAGCGATTTCTGTAAAAAAATCAACATAAATAGTTTCGAAAAAATTGAATATTTTCCAAAGGCGCAAAAAGACGCATAATTTTTTTACGAACTTAAGCGAAGAAAGTCTATTTAAAAAAGGTCATAAAAAGGATTTACGCCAGTTCACGACATTCGATTCAAATTGCCTTTCTAAATTTGGTTATTTTTCATTTTTATTGATTAAAAAAGTTGATTTTTGAAAATTCGTACAAACACAATTATTTATGCTAAACAAAAAAAAAGTAACGATTAGCGGTCTCGCTCATATCAATGTAGTTTTAATATTAAAAGAAATTAATAACTTATCTACAACAACACATTTTCTACAATTTGTTTTATACAGGCACCTAAATTTCATATTTCCCCTTCATAAATTTTTGTAAAAATGTATCCGACTTTGACAAGCTAGTCGGACAATTTTTGAAGAAAGTATTTCGGATCCAGCTTTTGTCAAAATCCGCGATAATTTGTTTTCTTATTTTTGTTCACTCTGGAAACACTGTGCGACAGCTGCATTTTCGGCAAGAAATAGTAAATCTCTGACAATATGGCAAATCTTTTGGAGTCAGCATACAACTGTCGGTTTCGGAACACCCGAAACTAGACCTTAGTATTATATTTAATTGGGCTATCGCTCCAGTTTCATAGCCATAACATATGTAGATCATGACTTACATTAAATTCGACATCCTTTTACAAAAATTAATGGTGCACTCACCAAATCATAAATGTTATTATTTCAAAACGCATGTATGCACATGCACAGCTAATCGATTTTGCCGCTTGATTCACTTTGCTAGCCTTGCTCTGAAAAAAATGATAAAATTATATCATAGTTTGCGTAAATTTCATTTCGTACAAAATTAAGAAAAACATTTCAAAAACCTATGAGCTTTTACCTTAATAGCGTGCCATCTCTTTTTCTCTCTCTCTCTCTTTCTATATTCAACTCATTATAGCATCGCTGCGGCCATCATTTCCACAGCCATTCACTGTTCCCTCCTACCGAACCAAATGCGTGCGCACGCAGCCAAAGACAAATCAAATAGAATGGTTCGCTGGCTGCGCTTCCCCGTCGCCTTGGCTATGAATTATTATGCTAATTGGACTCGTCATTAACAAAGCGCTATTGGCTGCTTTATTTTTAATTTGGTCATATTTTTAGATTAACTGCTGCTGCTGGGAAAAATCAGCAATTTATTTGTAATTAATGGAAATTTATGCCAAGCGGATATTTAGTAAAATCCAATCGGCTTGGCGCAGCCGCATCGCTGCAAACCAACTCTCGACTAGTAATGCAACGCATGCCAATAAAAGACATTTCCAAGCAATTGCCAGCGTACGAATTAACAACGAATAAATAGAGTAACTCCCACGACAACGTTTAACAATTTTCCGCGACACCTTGAAACATGACAAAGTTGCGTGACAAAAATTTGATCAGTGCCGCTGCAAGCAATTCGGTAGCTCGACACTTGTCGTTTGTTTATTTATTTATTTTATATTTTGTTTGTATGCGGCTGCCATTGTTTCATGCCTTTCATGCTTCCTGCATATTTAGCCATTCGTTTGCGCATTCGCATTGGAGTTCGCATTCGATGTGAGTGTCTTGGCTAATGGCAGAGTTATGTGTATTTTCTGTACAATTAGTTTTGACCTAGAATACCGCCGCTCAAGTTGGTAATTAAAATAATTAGAACTCAAATACTAACCAGCAACGCCACATAAACTCTCCTACGGATCGAGATTACTTCCCTCGTTACGCTGATGACGTGCATTCACAATTTTGTGACGCCACTTTGAATGATAACTGAAGTAACAGCGAGTAGTTAAGTAGTACAAAGTGTACATGAAACTGTTTGGCAACCATTGCTCATGACAATTCTCACGACAATTCTCTGCATGAAAAAATTGCGACAAACTACTACTCAGGTTGTGCTCTGTTGCTGGCAAATTGCAAAATGGAGCGAACATTGCCAACAAGATGAGGTGAAGAGTATCTGAGGCTTTTTAGCAGAAAATAAAGTTGGTTAATATTTTTTTAAACATAAAGTAAACAATTTTAACTTTGGAGAAAATAGAGTGGAAAATCGATATAATATCTAATTAATTCTGGCTAACAACAGTTGATCAGTTATGCTTATGTTTTGGATATAAAATTTCAGCGAATAGTTCGAAAGACCAAAGATTATAATGTTGTTTAATGCAAAAGATCAGAAATTTTGCTGGAAACACTAATTAAGATATTAATTTATTAAAGTCGCATATCGATGCACTATATACCTGACCTATCTACAGATTAAGATTCGTAAAATAGGGTGATACCTATTAATTATTACAGAACATCTCTAAAACATCTCCTTATCTTAAAGCTTTTTTTTGAGGCCCTTAATTTTTTTAAAGAAAAAGTATGAAAAATGATGAAAATGACTATGGTACTTTTTTGGTATTATTTCGATGAGAATGTGAATCACACCAAATAGTTTGGCTGTGTTGTATTCCTTGATGTTTCCGCTTTCGTGTTATACCTAACTCGATAATTGACTTAAGAAAAAGGTGCATGTGTTTCAACATCAAAGAAAACGCCTTGAAATTTCACATTTTCCGACTTTGAGGTCTGATTGCCGCGGATTGTTGAAACTTATAAAAATAAATTACTATTAAATTAAATTAATTATTATTACATAAATTACATTGGAAAAGAAGCCGTGGCGTGTTATAAATGCCACAAAGTGAAAACGTAAAAAAATTCAAGGAAAATCCGAAAAAGGGACAAGCCCATTTTAAAAACGATTTGTGGATTCGAAATCAGCGGTCCCTAATTACCCTAGAACTGATATCAAAACCAATTTTGCTGTTGATCAGTGTTATTTAAAGTCATCTAATTGAAAGTAACTATATATTTAATACAAACACTGCAACAATCACCAAAACTCCTTTTTAGTTAACATGTAGCAACAATCCATTCCGTACTTAACGTAGTTCATAGCTACCAAACAAAAGACTCAAGACACATACTCGCACTAGTTTATTGTTTCTTTTGAAAATCCATTCAGCCGCTTGTCGCTTGAGTCTTTCGTTTATGAAAGCGCTAATCTATTTTCTTTCGTTGCGGGCAGGAAATTAGAAATGTTGTTACAATTAACGCCCGCACATGCTCACACAGCGTCAACTTCACTCACGATCACAAAAGCCCGGTGTGGCATTTGTATGTGTGCTTCTACGTGTGTGTGTACGTGAGGGCAACGAACGCCGCACTTAATTATTATTTTCAGAGTGGTTGTTGAATTTTTCTCCCACCTTTACAGTCTTTCGAAAGAAATATAATGAATCATGGCGGCACTTTTCGGATCGAGTGCGCCCGCTGCAGCGCTTACAAGTGCCGCAACGCACGAGCGGCAGTCACAACAGTCTCCACACAACACACCATTGAAGTGTGCCATAAAAGTGTTGGCTTGTTTCTGCCGTTCGCCTCCTGCCTGTCGCTGCTGAAATGATACTGTTAACTGCGCGTACCCACTGGTGCTCGTACGGACCAAGCCGCACACACTAACACACGCACACATGCCATGCGAGACAAGCAAAACTTTCGCTTTCTTTGATGACGTAAATTAAGGTAATATGGCCGCCGTGTTTGATCGTTTGTAGGGTGCCGGCGCGGCCAAGAGCGGCTGTCACTTTGTGCTGCGCGCTTTGTCGTTCGATATGAATTATTGTACAATAATTTGGCATATAGCAGAAGAAAGATACCAACAAACAAACACACTAAAACCTAACAACTGACACTTAAAGTGAATGATGCTGCGCGATGTTTCAACGGTCCAGCGCTGCAGTTTGCATTTTGCTTTTCAACTTTCGTTCGCTTTACACAGTCACAGACGGCAGACACATGCACACGAATGCGCGCATGGAACGCTTTAAAATAATTTCATTGGTGCCATATGCAAACGGGGCTTTTCGGCGCTCGAGCTGGAGTTGCAGTTGATGCGCTGTCATGTGCCGCGTTGAGCCGGTGCCGCGATGTCGCATGTCAAAATGTTAACCGCAAAGTGTCTTGTCGTTGATTTCGCTGCAAGCGCAGACACAAATGCGAATGACTGCATAATTAATTTTGACATTTAATGAAAGGTGAGCGATGGCTGTTAGCCACTTTTTTACTTTTTAATTGATCCGCGCGCGCGCTTTTTACGATGTGATGCTGCTTTCGCAAATTGAACTGCAAAATTAAAACGAAAGGCTGTTAATGCAAATTGCATGTGTGTATGTGTGCACGGCGACTGAAAGCTGAAATACGCCGAAATAGCTTGAATTCAACTGAAACTGTGTGCATGTGTGCGAATGCATTCGCGGCTATTGTTAGCAACATCTGCAACTGTCATAAAGGACATTGAAATGTTAATTTATGTGTTGCAAGATTGAAACACAATGCGGCGGCATTCAAGACATTTTCGGATATGCGGGCAATGCAGCAAGAGCTGGCACTCAAATGTCAAAGTGACAGCTTGCGCAATCAATTCACAGCTCGAGACAAAGCAGCAGCACCCATCAAAGCGTCATCACCATGTTTATTTATTTACTGTATTATTTTTTTTGCACAATTTTGGAGTGTGCCGGCTGACTTTGCAATTTGCCAGCTTGAAAATTTCACATTTGCTGATTTGTCTGAGCAAAAGACACAAAGTAATGTGTGGTTGACTGAAGATAAATTGAAAAAAATCAGCGTTTGAAATCGCTGCGAAGAGGCTGCAAAAGCAATGAACGCAAAAGATTACAGTGGGGTTAATGTATTTTATATGTTCATATATGTTAATGGATGTTATGTATATTCCTAAGCTTTGCAAAATTTGATCAAACCTTAAAAGCAAAAATGCTTACAGTAATTCTTAATCTATATTGAAAGTCTTGGCAACTTCTTGGGAACCATGTATTTTTACATTTGTTTTTATTCAATAGACTAAAAAACAGAAAATTTGTGTTTAAATTTTTTTTGTGAAAAAAGTTTCAACTTTGAGTCGCTTTTGCACACAAACTAATTAATGTTTTGAACAGATTTTTGGGGGTTTTCTTAGTTGGAGTTTTACCTTTCAAATGACATCAAAATCGTTAAATTCTGAGACTATAAATTTTTGGAATTTTGTCTATGAAACGAATTACTGTGTAATAGTTTAATTTATTTTCAACCAATGCCTGCTTTAATTGTTGTGCTTTTAGCTGATCCAGGTTGTGATGATTTAGGTGGTTACGTGATCCTGGTTGCAGCTGAACTTGTCCAGCAAAGCCATTAAGGAATGACGCAGTATAAATTAAAAAATTGTTAGGAGCCAATTCACAATTATTGGATCTGAATAACGTAATTGTTGTCAACGGAGATCAAATTTCGTGTCCTCACCATTTCGCTCAGATTTTTACTGGGGATAGTTAACATTTTAATTTTTACGTTTTGGGCTTCAACATTCCATAAGAAAATAAGTACGAAAATTTTTACAAAAATTTTAATATTTCCTCATTTTTTCAGCCAAAATTAAAAAAAAAGGTATCTAAATTGAAAGAAAACGTCAAATTAAAAAGCTATCTAATTTTTCTGCTTTTTCTTCCTTTACTATGTCAAGATATACCATTAAAAAAAGGTGTATACTTCTCTTTTTTAAACTTAAATATTCAGTTTAATAATTTCGTATTTTTCCTAAAACCTCAAACTATTCTAAGAACCAACAAAAAATGTATTCTTGAAACCACAGAGAGTTCAGATGTCCACAAAGTAGCATGTTGCCATATGGCAACAAAATAGCGAAAGGTTTAACTGATTTATTCATTGTGTACGGTAACAAATGGTTGAAAACTTCTCTCTATGATTCTCAATAGTCCGATTATACCTCTGTGTGAAAGTGATTCCGAGAGTGTACAAAGACAATTTTTTCCGTTAAACACAACCATTTCTATTTAAAAGAATACTAAAATAATGAAAAGATGTTCGAGAACATTTCAAAAAGATGTTTTAAAGATTGCTTAACTATACCAAATCTCATATAGGAAGTTATTCTATTAGACAACTTATTATACAAGAACAGATTTGGAGCAGTTTTTGTAAAAGTTAGCTTTAAAAAAACCTCATCGGTGGGAGTTGGTTTTAATCCTTTCGACCACAAAGTTGCCTGAGAGCAACTTCATCTATTGGGTTGGGGAAAAAGTATTGAGTGTTTTTTATTAAAAATTCACATAATTTTTTTTAATTAAAAAAACATTTTACTACTCCAAATATTGTCCATTCTGTTCGACAACCTTCTGCCATTTTACGGCCAGAACCATTATTCCCTTGTTGTAAAATTCCGGGGGTTTATCCTTGAAAAACTGGTCCAAGTGCCTTCGGCAGTCCTCTTTTGAGACCAATTTTTTTCCAGCAAGAGCGTGTTGAAGAGATCTGGACAAATGGTAAAACTTCCCAGCCAAAGTCCATTAGTTTTTGGCGAGTCAAAAGAGATGTGTGTGATCTAGCGTTGTCGTGATGAAACACAACACCTTTCCTGTTGATCAATTCAGGCCTCTTTTTTCCAATTTCTTGCTTCAACCGCATTAATTGCTGGCATTAGAGGTTGGAATCAATCTTTTGGCCAGGCGGTAGTAAGTAGCTCGTAATGGATTATACATATATATATGTAGTCCCACCAAACGCACAGCATCACCTTCCTTGTCGTCAATCCTGGTTTTGAGACCGTTTTTGGAGTTTCATCCTTTTTGCACAAAGACCGTTTTCGAACAAAAATATCGTATGTGATCCACTTTTCATCACCTGTTACCACACGTTTCAAAAATGGCTCGATTTCGTTCCGTTTCAAAAGTGAATCGCAAATGGAAACTTGGTCCATTACATTTTTTCACTTAATTCATGAGGCACCGAGTTTATTTTTGAAACCAACTTCATGCAAGTGATTTAAAACGGTTTTGTGGTCGATCTTCAGTTCCTTAGCGATGTCATGAGTGCTTACATGACGGTCTTCTTGAACCTAAGCCAGAATTTCACAGACTTTTACGGGGATAGGTCGACCAGAGCGAGGAGCATCTTTCACTTCCAAATTTTCAGATCGAAAGCGAGCAAACCATTTCCTGGCAGTTGATTGAGATAGAGTATCTTCACCATAAACAGCACAAATCTTTTTACGCGCCTGTGTCGCGTTCTTCCTTTTGTCGCAGTAAAATTTTAAAATGTAACGTATTTTTTCCGAAATTTCACTCATCTTTGCTTTACAATAACTTTTAACTCGACGCACAAATCTCAGTAAAATTCCGCAATTATTTGGCTGATTTACTTCTTGTCAAGCAAAAAAAAAATTAACTAAATGTAGCTAACCGTTGCAAAGTTATTACACTTTAAAGTCAAGTGAACGGAAAAACGCTCAATACTTTTTCGCCAACCCAATATTTGTCATCTTATAGCAAAAGCTACGATTGATTTGTGGGTTTAATTTAAGTAGGCACCAACAAATTTATATTTTTAGAAGTGAATTCAAAGCAAATTACAAAAATTTTACTGTTAACCTCAAAATAATTTCCAATAATTTTCAGCGATATCAGAGAAAGTTTGTGTTCTAATTGAAGTCTACGAATTGGGCGCATTTGATCAAAACCCCGTTTTTTTAATAATAGTTAAACAAAATCAAAAGATAATAATTTTGTATTTTTCCATAAATATTAAGTAATTTTTCGATATTTAAAAAATATTGATAAAAAAATTTATTTAACCCGTTTTAATCTAAAATTGTTCAAAAGTAAACCAGCTCTTGAACTCTAACAAAGAGGCGTGACGACTTCAAATGTCGTGTGTACACTCCTTAGGTAAGTTTTTCATGATTTAAATACCAAAAAGTAATATCGAGACACAGGGTAAAATTCGGGGTCGAAAGGGTTAAGAAATATCGTAAATTTTACTACACATTTGTAAAGTTGTAGTTAGGTAACTATTCCAATTTATTTAAATTGTCAACTATTTTGTGAACCCTAAAGACTATAACAAAACTGCGAACTAAATGACATTATTTGCGTACGGACCTCAAACACGATATCTCGATATCTCGCTATAATTTTAATAACTTTCAGGGAAACGAAACAGTATAATTAAAAAATTTGCAAAACTTTTTACCATTTCACATAATTATTTCACATTATTATTTCTAAAAAACTTCTAAAATGTTGATTAATTATTTTTGCCACACAACAGGTTTTCGTAAGAACTTATAGCATCATGCCAGCTGCTTTTTGTGCCACTTACCCATAAAATAATTAAAATGATTTATGAAGAACAAGTCTGCAGTCGCAGCCGTAGCCGTAGCCGCACACCTGCAAAGTTTCTAGTTATTTCATATAAGAATTGTCAATAGTTGCCCAACACAGTGTCAACTTACTGCGGCACTCTCGGCCGCAATCTCCACTTGATATGTGCCACAGCTTTTTTCAATTAAATTGGCCTGTCCTGTCTGTCAATAAAATATTGGTTGCACGTATTGTATGAAAGGCACAATTACTCTGTACAAAGTGTTCATTATAAAGGCAATAAAAGTTAAAAAAAAAATAAACAGTAAGTATATTTCAGCAATGAAACTATATACAAATTAAAGCTGTGTACTTTTTTTTGCTTTACTATATTATTTATATTTTCCTTTTTGTATTATTTTTTATTGTTGTTGTGACGTGTGCTTAATTGCTTTGCGTGTCTGTTCTCGAAATGTGGGGGTTTCCTTTTCGCCAGACTACCTGTTAGCTAACGTATGGAAGATTTTTGCCAATTTTTTTTATGGAAATATTGAAGAATAACAACGTTACGTTTCATTAGCGTTTCCACAAAAAAGTTTTGAATTGAGCGCCGAAAGTTGGACCATTTGATGAGTGTAAATTGTTGATTGAGTCCGGTTGTTTCTGCTGGCTTTCGAATTTTACTCCGACGCAGATTGAATGTAAATATTTTGCGGTGATTTGTTTCTAATTAGTTTTGGTATGTTATGTATGTTATTTATTTTCAGTTAATTTTTTGTTTATAATATCAGACGCCGATAAGACGCTTTGTAGACGTCTCAATAAGAGTTGGCGCTGTGGCATTTTCAAAGACGAGTTGCAGCGTCCAACAACTGTAACTTATGGTGTTACTTACATACCATATGTATTTACAAACATGATCTGATTATGATCTGTTTTTAGTAGCTTTGCAAATCGCAAAAACATAAGAACTGACTAAAGCATATTTGCTTTCCATATTTTCCAGATTTCTTAATATGCTGTCAGCTATAAAACAAAACCCAACGATTACCTGTTTAACAAAACCTTGAACTGTATCGTTTTGCATATTCAAATAGACTCTTTTTTGTGCTAATTAGAACAAAAATCGGTACATTTGCTGTAAACAAATGTTTCAGTACATTGTTGTAGTACAACAAGCATCGTTGGCGGGTTTTACGTTTAAAAATAATTACTACTACCGGTGGCGGACAAAGCTTATTCCCGCCCGAGGCAAATCGCCACAGGGCCGCTGCTAAATTGTTGTATTAAAATACTTTTGAAAATATTAACCACATGTGATATGTTTAAATTCAAATTTTTTTATATAAATCGATCGATATTCGAATCGATAATTATGGGAATATTTATATGAATGCAACTTAAAGAAAATATTTTTCTGAAAATTGGCTGAAATTTCAAATATTTTTTTTTCGCATACAAAATTTCCAGCTTCGCTGGCAAATTTTGCCGCCCCTCCCAATTTGCCCCCTAAGCCTTATGCTTTGACCGCCACTGTCTTACTACATTTCGCTGCATTTCAATTTGTTTGCCACATCATAGCCGCTAACAGTTATTCGTTGCTGCCGATGCCACCGCACGACACCTTGCAGTATGGGCAGCAGCAACCTCAAGCAAGCTTTATCGTCAACGGCATCAGCGATGGCGACGGTGGCAACGCCATAAAAAACGTCTGATTGCGCATGATTATGCAGTTGCGCGTTTTCTTCCCTTTTCCGCTATTAATTATGCAGATTATGCACGCATAAATATCCATTTCGTTGCGACTTCATTTGTTCGTCGCCACAGTCTGTCCTCCATTTTACTTTACCTTACAAGTTCGCAAACGCGTATTTGTATGTAAGTTTGAGTGTGAGTACCAGTGTAAGTGTGATTGACAATCGTTTGGCAGTTTGTTGTCTTCAATTTGAATTTTTCTATTTTTGATTTTTGACCTCTCAAGCGTAAATAATATTTGTTTGATGCTGTTTTTCTTTTCAGCTTAATCACTGGATGATACTTTCCTTATTTAATGATTTTATAATAGGCATTTAATTATCAAACTATAAATAGCTGCACAAATGAAAAACAGTGAATCGGCAAATCAGAAAATAATGAAAGTAATGAAGCAGGAAGTGTAGAAAGAAATACCATAAATGAATCAAGTGTAGAGATTAGCAGCATTTTCAATCTGTAAGAAGTTTGGCGCTAAATGTGGTCTGAAATCTAAACATTTCATTGAACTATAGACTCAAAATGGTTATATATTTTTTTTGTAGTTTACTAAAGATTTGGATGTGCTTATCGTTCATGATATAAGATGCTCGTACATCCTGTGCATCTGTGGAGGCGTTAAAGAATTAAGATAATGAGAAAATCGTATCATATTTTATTATAAAGGGTGTGCACACCAAAATCGGGACACTTTAACACCCCTGTATCTTTTAAAATAAAATTCTTTGAAAAGTAAAATTTTAGATGTAAGTACTCCATGACTTGGTTTTCAATATTCAATTAAAAAAATTTGCAAAACCCGTTTTATTAGTAAGAAAATACCAAATGAATACGAACTTAGAAAACTCATCTTGCACGAAAACACTACGAATCCCAAGCTCAGTATACGCCAAATTGCAAAAAAACTAACTTTTGCACCATCGACATGCAGTAAGTGTAGAAAAATTGCAATCAAAGGCTGAGTGTTGATCGTAAGGCGGGTAGGGGCAAGAGGTGAGCAAAATTGCATAGTTACGATGCTTAATTAGTACCAGATTGGGTACCAGACGGTACAATGAATGGCAACATTTACCGGGAAGAAAGCCTCGAAAAGAGACTGCGGCCTCTTATTCGTCGCCACACATCGAAGCCGTTGTTTTAGCCTGACTTTGCTACTTGCCACTACTCCAAGGAAACTCTAAAGTGGTATGAAGAGAATGGGATTTAATATGTACAGCGCCCCCTATCAAAAACTACTGGTCGATAGTTATAGGCATTTTAAAGAATAGTGGTGTGAGGGAATCGAAAAAAGAAGAGTTCCGGATGAAGTGGTTGTGGGAGTCGGAAAAATTGGACGAATTTGTGGTGCAAAAATTGTTAGCAGGTTAAAAACCGATGAGTAGAACTAAATCGTGAACAAATTCTAGATTACTTCGTTTTATTTTTATATCAGAAAACAATTGTCCCGATTTTGGTGTGCACACCGTTTATGACCAACTCGACTGGCAAGTATAAAGATTGTGTTGCTCATCGATAGATGAATGAAGCAATGAAGAGGAAAAAGTATTAGATATGAATGTCCAAGGATGATTATGTTTAAAACATCAACTCGAATAAAGTTCCAGCATAAAAATCTTAAAGACGGAAATCGCAGGATGGCGATAAGCAAATATTGTGCTGTTTGTTCTGGAGCGTGAAAAAACTAGCAGGAAGATCAAATGAAATTTCAGGGGAACAGCCATTGGTAAATTTAAAGAACACCGAAAGAAGATGGTGAAGCGAATGAGACTACATTGAAAAAAGCTCAAAATCGGTTACGAAAATCGGTCAGTCAACTACAAGAAACTTATAAAAAAAATTATAAAAAATTAAATTATTATTATTAAAATATCAAAAACTAAAAATGGTATTCTCGGTTGCAGGGCCAAGTCAAATGAAGCCCGTGTGGAATGGTGGAATAGGGAAAATGACTGTGTTGTTTGGTGTAAAGCATAAACGTTTTGAAAGGAGTTGTACTGTATGTCTATTAGAACCTTAGTATACCATTTCAGTAAATAATGTGATCGAAATACAACATAAAATTATAATTTTGTTGACGTTTAAAGGTGAAAACTTTCAACAATTCTTCGAGAGGTTCTTCCACTGATGCTTCTTCGAACATATAGTCACATATGTATATGTTCACAGTTAGGTATACTACTGTGGGCAAAAAATAGTAAAACTTTTTAATTACAATTTCGCGCGGAAACCCATTCGCCGAAATATTTTTATTCTAGGTTGGTATGACTGTCAGTGACATCTGTGCCAAATGTCAGATCAAAATAATCATTAGTGTTCAGTATACGCTTGTCTTTCTGAAGTACACAAAGTGCACTCGGCGATTTTTACAATGAGTAAAATTATGCGGAATTCAAATTTCTGGGGCCGAAACGCTCAGAAAAGGCCTTCGTTGATAATTGTATGTCGCGAGCAAGTGTTTTTGATTGGTACAAATTGTTCAAAGGGGGTCGAGAACGCGTTGACGATGAACCAGTTCCAGGACGGCCATCAACATTAACTGATGATCAACATGTCAATTAAGTCAAGAAATTGGTGTTCGAGAATCGACGATTAACAGTCAGAGACCTTACTGGCATCGTTGGAATATCGGAAGGATCAGTGAAAGCCATTTTAAAAGATCACAATTGGTTCCCCAAAAAATTCGAACCAAAAATTCCACCGTATTCGCCTGATTTAGCTCCGTGTGACTTCTGGCTGTTCAGCAAACTTAAACGACCGCTCCGGGGAAGCCGTTTTGAGTCAATTGAAGACATTAAATGTGAATCGCTACGCGCATTGAAGGCTATTCCGGAAATTGACTTTAACAACTGTTTCGAGGATTGGAAAAAACGTTGGCACAAGTGTATTTGTGCCGGGTGGGATCCGGAGGGGGACGAAATAGATTTGGAAGAATAAATAAAGAATTTAAAAAATAATGAACAAAGTCTCACTAGTTTTTGCCCACAGTAGTATGTATAGCATATGTACATATGCAGAAATATGCATGGAACTGCATGATCAATTCTAGTCCAATCGGAGGTATGTGAGGTACTTGAAGTAACTCGGAAGAAGTCAATAAAATGCAATGGAAATTTTGTCGTTGATATCCGCTGTTTGATTGCACGAACGAACAAAAGCAAATACAATAACACATACATACATATGTAACTTGACACTAGTGCATTAATGCTGTTCCACGTTTCCATGCAACTGAAAACATTTAAACAGCTAACAGCTAATTTCATAGACACCGGACAGACGCAAAACTACGTTTGTACATGCACACAAACGTGTCAAAGTGTCTCAGCATTAATGTAAATCAAACACTTTTGCCACCAAAGTTGAGACGCGAAAAAATATAGGAAAATGGGAACAGATGTAATGGAAAAACAAAATCAAAGTTAAATATTTAATTCCAGTACATTTCCGCTTCCTGCTCATAAAAAACACACAATGCACACGAAGAGGGAAAAGGCAAGCAGCATACACGATTACAAAAATCAACAACCGCAAAATCCACTAAAGCAAACTGTAATAAAACATCAAATTGAAGGAAAATGGAGAAAAACTTTCTTTGTGGCGGCGGCGGCGGTGCTTTGCACATTTTCCTGCAAGTGTCTGTAGTTGCGATGTAATTGCACTTCAACAACAATAACAACAACTATAACCACAACCATATTAAGCATTAGTGGCTATAATAATCAACCACAACAACAACAAAATTATTTTTATAAGTAAGCCAACTTTTTCCACAAATAGTAAAAAACGCTGATGTTGTCTGAAGTTGGGTGCTTTTGCATAACAGTGACATCGAATCGTCTGGTGTCAAATGCAGCATAACAACAATGCAAAACGATTACAAAAAAATTACAACAAAATCAAACTATACATAGTGCAACAATAAAAAAGGTCAAAGCGCATCACAACAGCCCGACGCCAGCGTCCCACCGCGCCGACCAATTCGTCAACCAACTGTGCGCTGCGCTGTTTGTTTTGTGGTCTGCGCCGTCGCTGTGTCTGCCGCGGCAGCATGCAACGTGCTGCACGTTTCGCAAGCGGCGCACTAAAATACTTTTACTCTGCCGCCGTCCGTTCGCCTGAAGAGCATCAAATTGCCAAACGCCACTCATAAAAACGCTGTAATGAAGCACGAAAAGTGAAACACTGCGCGCGGAAATTGTGCGCCGAGTTCAAAGCATCAGCGGCAGGTGCCGTGCAATGCGCCGCAAGAGAGATGGCAAAACAAAAAAAAGAAATGTGCACTTTGCAATTAGACACGAGCGCCGGCAATTCGGCGCCTGAGAAAACAAATGTCGTATGTTCCATTGAGCCTAGTAAGACATACGACATTCGTTTACTGAGGCGACGAATTGTGCACAGCGCTCGCCGCCGCTGTGCGATTTGCATGTGAAAACTTTCACCGGCGCGTCGCTTTATTGGGAAATTATGAATGCAACAATCAATGCTGGGTGGTTGGAGTGGCGCGGCCACAAACATTGCACTGCTGTCGCTGACAGCAATGACAGTGTTGATGGCGTTGTTAGCTGTGGCAGCAAGGCCAGCGCAGTTGGCTTGGGAACTGCCACAGGTGACAATTTCATCTGCAGCACTCAACCAACAATCACAATCGCAGCCTGAGAGCGACGGCAGCAGCATCAGGCAATTGAATTTGCAATTTCTGAAACGAATCACTCGAAAAGTGTTGCTCGGAGCAAACAACTTGCAAAAAATTGCCTCGCATGTTGCATGTGAAATGATAATTTTCGCTACTCGTGTGCGCCCAAAAACCGCAAACGCCAAAGCACAACAAACAATCGCGCAACCACAAAAACAAGTGTGAATTTTGTATTATTGCTGTTGATATTTATTGTAGTTGTGGCAGCAGGGAAAACCCGCTGCCAGCCAGCTGAGATGCTTTGCATGAGATAATAGAAATAAGTATATAGTCGAAGTAACAATATGTATGTACATACTTATAGACCAAAATACAAATAGATGAAAACAAACATTGACAAGGGATTTGTCGAAATTGAACAATCGACCTGAGCGGTGAGCAGGAATTGTTACAGTGCCAGCGACTTCAGTCTGCGTGTGATGATGCAAGTGTGTGTGTTAATTTTTTAGCACTTTCTGCCGAATTGAATTCACAAACAAATTTCAACACAAACAACACTAGCTTAGCTATTTTTTTGTATTTGCATTCAGATTAAGCGAGCTTCTGGAGTAGGTTTCGGCGTCTGTTTTTGCGTATTCACCATATGGTTTTGTCTCTCCAACAGCGCTCACAGCTCACTGCTCACAACCAACAAATTAACAATCGAAGGTAACCAAAACCAAAAACAGAACACCCAAGTGCCTCATACTAAATAAAAGTAATTTTTTTTTAAACTTTTACAAAACTTTGAATGCCTCTCAAGCTCCGACAATGGCTGCATGGCTTTGTTTTTGTACGCTGCGCATTTAGATTCAATGTCAAGTTCGATTGCACTTAACATCGATTAACAGTAACAATTTGTTCAGTTAAATTATACAAGTATATCATTTGCACGGGGTCGCCATTAAAAAACACTGAGATTGTGTTGGTGTTGGTACATAAATTATTACGCGTCAGCGTCAGCAGTTCAACATTAGTGCGATCAATATTTGTGATTATTTTACTGCAATTAACAAACTCATTCTTAAAAAATATACATATATAGTATAAAATGTTGTTTGTATGTAGTGGTAGATGATAGAAAATGCGCTTGACCCCCCATGGCGATGACGTTGTGGATTTTATAAGCCGCAGACTTGTCTACAAATTGTGGCCCTTAGCCGATTCAATTATTGTGCTAGCCGACTGAGCACTACGGCCGATAATTAATGCTGAAATCAATTAAGTACCCGATACACGTGTAATTTAGGTATTATGAATTTAATGATGATTCATTTAATGATTAAAATTGTAAGTGGTCGTAGGATTAGAAGAAAGAGAAGGACGCCGAGTTTCACTATGAAACTGTTTAATTAAGCATTCAACGTAGTTTAATGCTTTTCCGGCGAACTAAAACAAAACAATATTCCGAAGATACCTCGGAATATTGTATTTCGAACATGTATCTACACACAAATGAAGAAAATACATGTTGAAACCAGATTATACAACTTTTATTGTTGACATCAATTAAGTTGAGGTGGAAGAATTAACTAGTTTTCGTAAGAGCTTAAAATATTCAAAATTGTGTGTTATGAGTGGCAAATAAACTTTATTATTTCGTTTTATTCTCTGAATATTCTGAAAATGTTGGATTAGTTTAAATGGCTTTGATCCATTAAAAGCTTTAATCGTGAGTACTTTTTATGTGTATTGAAAATAAATGCTATGCACATTTAAAATGCTATTTAACTAAATAGCAAAATTCGGTTTCTGGTATTGAATTATGTTTGAAATAATACAAACTACACATTAGACAAACATATTATTTTTAATTGAATGAATAAGATTTTGGTTCAATTTGCAATAATATAAAAAAATATTCTTTCTAATTTAATGAATAAGATTTTAGTTCAATTTGCAGAGCTGCTACTGCAGTTTTTATAAATATGGCCTTTTAATGTAGCTCTTTTCAGAGCTTTGATTAAACCAATTGAACCCAATGGACTGTTTGTGTCCTTAGACTTTGATTTTGCGCTTCCCAAATCAATCTTTTCAGAGCCTCTCTCAACCTTTCGCTATTTTGTTGCCATATGGCAACATGCTACTTTGTGGACGTCTGCATCCTCTATGCAAGAATACATTTTTTGTTGGTCCTTAGAATAGTTTGAAGTTTTAGGAAAAATACAAAATTAATAAACTGAATATTTAGATTTAAAGAAGGAAGTATACACGTTTTTTTAATGGTATATCTTGACATAGTAAAGGAAGAAGAAGCAGAAAATTAGATAACTTTTTAATTTGACGTTTTCTTTTAATTTATATACTCTTTTTTTAATTTTGGCTGAAGTAAATGAAGAAATATTCAAATTTTTGTTACACGTAAAAAATTTTATGCTTAAGTAATTATTACATCCACAACGAAGTGATTGCGCTCATAGGAAAACACTCTAAAATACAGGGTCCGAGTATAAAAATGAAAAATTTCTTATGGAATGTTGCTAATATATATGACCACATAGAAGCCTAAAACGTAACATTTTAAATTTTTTTAAAGGAGGGTTACTTAAGTAAATTTGAACTCCCCTTAGAGACTTTTATTTTAGTTTAAAGCTGCTTAGTATGTAAGGACATTGTTATAGTTTGTAAAAATTGTTGTTCTTAGACTGAATAAAGAAATAATAAAATTAATAATAATGTCTTAATTCCTCTGCAGTTTGCATTAATTTATTCTTTTTTCCAGCAATAATCACTCGAATTTCAGGTAATTCGATTCTCGTTATGCTTTGTTCATTGAAAATATTCATAGCATTAAAAAAGTTATTCCATTTAAACAACATTACGCGTATTTAAATATACTACCTAATGTTGTCCTAGGCGAAGCAAAATGTTTTTATGTATATATCACACAATGTTTTAATTACTTGGATTTCAAGTATTCCAATTCTCGCTTTGCTTGAATGAAGTGATTCAAAGTATTAAAAAAATATATATATTATTCAAATTCAGCAAAATATCAGTATTCAGCAAACTCATAAATAATAAAACTAAAAACTCGATGTTATTGTTATCGCATCGCAGCAACTTTAAGTTATTATTTCACTGCTTAACAAAACAGTGACATCATTTTCAGCATTGCACTTTACTCCTACACAAATTTCACTATTTGGATTCCCCCACATTTGCTGCAACACATTTTGCAATCACATTTCAGTTGACTTTTTTCCCACAATCAACAATCACAGTAGCACTCACCGCATTGTCGTCTTCCTCATCGTTATTGTCATCGGCGTGTCTTGACGACGACGCCGATCATCATCAGCAGCAGCAAAATTATTGTTACACAACAATAACTACCAGCCACCCACCCACTCGTCTGACTGTCGTCCGCACACAAACATCTCGGAAATTGCCGACATTTATAGTATCGTTTGCGACTGATCAAATTAGTGGAGCAATGCCCCGTTTCTAGCAGTTTTGGCTTCTTCGTGCTTACGCATTCCTTTCGGCTCTCGAATTACGAATAAACAGTGACACTTGAAAGCGAAAATCTTGAACGAATATGTAAACTCTCACAGCTGCTTTGTGTACATTGTGGGAGCTGCTGGTTTTATAATTGTTTCCCCCCTTTTTTTGCCTAACGTTTATTTGGATATCTGTTCATATTTCAGTTACTGTGCATTGCTGCGTTTGTTGGTCGTCGCTGGCGGACAAGCGCCCGTAACTGGTTTTGAGTTCTCGGTGTCGTGTCGCCATGTTTCTCTGCACTTCAAAACACACACATAACGGAAATATGCGAAATTTGTCACGCGATATGGTATTGTATAATCGTAGTCCACACTCGTTGCAGTTACAAATTTTACGCTGCACTGCGTCTGCAGCAAAAAACGAAAACCAAAACAGATCCGCGACTGTAAAATCTGTGATGGACGTTTTCAACTGTTTTCGAATTCCGCGCTGTAAAGTTCGTCATGTCATTTGCTTATGGCGAACTGATTTATTGCACATGAGTGCAGAGAAGACTGTAATTTTACTAAGCATTATAAATAATTATAAATAAAAACGAACATAAGGAAAACGCCGCTTCAAGGGCAGTCGTTGACTTTGCTGTGGGTTTGTTTTTTCAATTGTGCCATAAATGATGTAAATTATAATTTAGTTGTTAGTCTTACGTATTTGCATGAATATTAATGACAATATTACAATATTTGAATGAATTTTGAATAATTTAGTGGATCAATTAATATTGACTTGACTTGATGAGTCTGTAGTTGCATTAGATAAATGTGGAAATTTAATTAATTACTCTCATACATGTTATAAATTGGCATATTTATGATATTTTTCCTGATTTGTTTTGGTTTATGCGTTAGTTTATAAGTCTCTCATTACCTCTTCTCCAACTACAATATTTCCTCATTTCCTTTCAGTTAATGTTCGCTAAGTCGATGGCCTGCAAATGATTGACTTTCAATTTACTTGAGTTCAAAGATAATTCCAGGTTCATATTTTAATTCTCACATTATCAGCAAAACTACGTTTATATTTTAAAAATTATATATTGACACCAATTCGCTAACACACTGAGCTGCTCTTTTGACTGCAGTTTTTTCTAAACTTTGCACGCCTTATCATCATTTCTAAAGCCACCTCCAACATTGTGATTCCCAAAATAATACTAACAAATAGGTAGCTATCAGTTTTATTTGTTTATTTAGCGGAAAATTGCGGTTTGAACTTTGGTTTCTAATCACAACAGGTTTGGTTTCTAATCACGCGACACTGGCAGCAAATGCAACTGAGGTTCAGATATACAGGGCCAAGAAATTTGATAAGAAGGAAAATATTTATCAAACATTTTTTTCAAACCTTTTAAACTGGCTTGGCACCACCAGCATACTTTTTTAGACAATAACTTTGGAACCATAAGTCACACATCAATAAAACTTGGTATGAACCTACCATTTAGTCATGTCTTTCGATAGAGGGAATAGGGCGGGTATTTGAACAAGGAGGCGCGGCACCGCCCATACAACTTAAATCTTTTATATGGAATAGCTTCGGAATTGTAAATTGTACAGCATCGAAATTTGGTGTACCGTCGTTTCATAGATGTGTCATTTTACTGATGAGATTTTTTGGGCGTTGGTCAAGGGGCGTGGCACATTTTTTATGATTCAACAGTTATGCAGTACACATACACATCAGTGAAACTTGGTACGAACTTTCCACTTAGTAGCACAATTCGACTAGAAGAAAGTTGTGAGCATTGGCCAAGAGGGCGTGGTACCGCCTCCATTTTTATATACACAGATTGTTTGTCCTGACTGACTGATTGATTGATTTATACTCGCCCAGCCCAAACCGCTGAAGCTACAAACATGAAATTTGAACTATAAGTACTTCTTGAAGACTGAACCTCCACTAAGACGGGATTTTTTAAAATTCATATGTTAAGGTGTTGTATGAAGAAAAGTGATTTAATAGACATATTGGTTTTGAACTTCCTGAAAATACTCTAGATCAAACATAATTCGATACGTAATTTATAATTTTTCGAAAATCAAAATTTAACTAGACCAACAATGGGTTAAGATTTGTTTACGGGAAGACTCGAAAAAAACATGAACCGATAGACCTATTGACTTCAAAAATTTTAAAAATAAATGAAAAAATCCTATCAGCAGGAAATGGCAAACCTCTGAGAGTAAAGATCGCCTATGAAAAAGCTCCCAACTCGCCGTTCGGAATTGGCATAAAACTGTAGGTCCCTTTCAACCTTGAAAAATTCACACGCACAACATGGATGGTTGCGGGTAGCTTGGCCTTAGTCTCGTAATCGGGCTGTCCTGCCATTCAAGAAGAAGAAGAAGACATGAAATAAAAAAAATTAGACACATGGTTCTCAATATTTTCAAAATCGAAGTCTAACTGGATCAACGGCGAGTTAAAAGTATTTATGGAGAAAATATTTTTTGAGCCTTTTCACTTCAAACTTGGTGAAAGTACTTCAAATGTAAAATAACTCGATAGATGTTTTTAGGTTTTTTCTAATATTAAAATCAGACTGGCTCAACGACCGGTTAACAGTTTGTATGGCGAAACTGTCAAAAACATGAATTAATGGGGCCACCGACTTCAAACTTTGTGAAAGTACTCTTAGTGAGAAATAATTTGACACGTGTCTTTCACTGTTTGGGAAAACAAAATCTCACGGGGTCAACAATGGGTTAACAGTTTGTATGGAAAAACAGGGTTTATTGGGCCTTTTGACTTCAAACTTAGGCAAAAAAGCCTTTTAATCGGGGAAGTAACTAAAATGTGCTTTTTTTTTTGGAAATCGAAATCTACCGTGGTATACTAAGGGTTACGAAATTGTTTAGAGTAAATGTTAAAACTCATGATTTAAAGGGCCTTTTGACTTCAAAATTTTTGGAAACACTTGCCATCAAAAATAATTAAAATATGTTTTTTTAAATCAAAATCTGACTGGGTCAACAATGGGTTCAGAATTTGTATCAGGGGACACAAGAGAGCTTGCGTGCGAAGCCATAAGAAACCATAAATGAGTTGTAGCCGAACAATTACCTCGTATTTATTCTGTGCTTTTGTGGTATCACAGTATTATTCACTATTTGTTTACCTCACACAGCGACATTGCTCTTTCCTTCTCTCATCCTTAAACCAATCACGTTAAGCACCGATGAGTCCTACCTAATTTGATTCTTTCCCATTCGATCAAGTCATTTTTTTACTTTTTCAAAAACGGCACCTTTTCCAAAATGCTTACAGGTAACGTATCTTAACCACAGACGTAAACAGATAAAAATCTACAAAAATAGCTAATTTTATTTTTTTTAGTACAAACATTTGGCCATCGTCTGTAAGTAAGTAAACAGATTCCATACCCCATACGTCCGCCTCAACCTAATTTGAATATTCTCTCAGTTCATGTCAGCAACGTGACAGTGTTGCTGTTGTGTTGGTGTTGTGTTGTGTTGTTTAGCGTTTTGTTTTGCTTTCGGTACTTGGTGCCTATTTTCTCCGTTTGTTTGCGCTTCAGTTTTAAGCGGTTGAAATGTTCAAATTAAGCGTTGAAGATGCGCGCTGCTTGACGCGCAAATTGCCGCTTAGATAAGGTACCAGTTTGGACGTGGCACCGGTAGTGAAGCTCAAATGAATTTCAAACGGAAAACAAAAACAACATACGCTCACAGCACACCGGATCGCGTTCGCATTGCGGCGTGCAAAGTGCTTTGCAATTCGTTAGCGCGTCACACACACACATTCAGACTTACTCAGGAATTATCGCATACAGTGGCGAAAACGTCAGCGACGAGCTGAAAGGCGAAACTGCAAAAAATTCGGCAAGGCGGCAAATTTGAAAACAGAGAACCAAAGAGCATAATTTAACACGCAAGTGTGAGCCGCAAAAAGGTAAACAAATTTAAGTTATGTGCGAAAAGCGCAAAGCAGCGCAGCAGCTATCGACACGATTAATAAATCAATTAATTGATTATGCAATTATTTAATTCATTAATTACTGGCTTATCATGCAAATTCGCACGCTGCAGCAACTCGTGGCAACATTGTTGCGCGCTCGTCCCAAAACGTGCAGCAGCTACTCCGGCTTAA
Source organism: Melieria omissa (assembly GCA_963971225.1). Classification (NCBI taxonomy): domain Eukaryota; kingdom Metazoa; phylum Arthropoda; class Insecta; order Diptera; family Ulidiidae; genus Melieria; species Melieria omissa. Next base: position 119,462,747 of record OZ020268.1, on the reverse strand, counting down.
ATGGCAGTTTATGGTTTGGCTGCGGCGCGTCTGAACGCAGCTATTGAAATATTTAGTTGCAGTGTTTAAAGATGATTCGATGAGTGGTTGGCACCGGTTGGCACATCTCCGTGCGGCCACAAATGCCACAACCGCATCCTCCCCCAACGCACCGCACCACACTGCGACAAGTGCCGACCAACCAGTTGAGGCCAGCTGGCTATAATTTTCAAATGCAAACTTTTTCGTTTGATTTTTCCCCTTTTTGCGAAAAATGAAATTGGCTGCGGCAGGTGAGCGGCACTTTTTTGCCGTTGTTCAAAGTTGCTTCACAATATGGCGGTGCCTGGCAACAACAAGTGACCGGCGTCCATGATTGCCTCGATGCGCACAGCAACGCCCCGCCATGCTGCCGCTGTGGCAATAGTGTAATTGTTATTGTTGTTGCTATCTGTCACTACAATGTAGCCGAACACGTTCGAACGTTTTGGCCATGTTTGCCACTGTTTGGCGCTGTGCAATTTTGCCACATTTCACTTTTCTTCGGCCGTAATTGCCGACAGCATTTTCTGCATTGCAGTGCACAGTTGACCATTTGCGCAAATGATGATCACATCTCATCTATGTAAATGCCACATTTATTGTACAATATTTACACGCACACACATAGTTTATACTTACATGTGTACAAGTCTGGTGGCCATTTTTTTTTTATGTGCGACATTATTTCTGCAGCGAAAATTGCAATCAATCGCTCGTTTGGCATTCGCTGGCGTGTGATCATTAAACCGAAATAATTGTTGCTGGCCGTCGCAGTGACGCTGTGGCGACTATTGCGGTTTGGCTTTTGTTGTGCTTTGCGGTTGCAATCCGGTTGGTTCGGTTGACGGCTGCTGCAGTTCAGTTGCTATAAGCTGGAGCTGGTTTCCAATTCGTGGACACGGCTTGGTGCGTTGGTGTTGGTCGGTTCCGAATGAACAATTCATCGATTTGCCAATTCAGCGACTTATCAATTCTCCATTCGCCACAATGCTTCGCTTCGTTCGTTAGTTTCGTTCAGCTGTGCAACATGTGTTCGTTGCCACCGGCCAAGTGGGAGGAAGGACCCCAAGCTAAAGTTTCTGCATTTCATTGTGAAATTTATGAAAGCGCAATGATGTCGAGGTTTCTGCTGTTTGCCTAAAGTTATTTTCTTTTTTGAAAAAGCACTTTGAAAAAACTGTATGCTTCGACAGCAAAAATTGGAATTTGTCTTCTCATGGCAGCGAGTGGCTCTGGTTCAAGAGTTCACAACGCAGCTCGAAGCACACTGCATGCGCTCGACTGCAGACCAGCTTTAACCAGCCTCGAACAGCTCGTAAGACAGCCAAATGTATTCGAATAAAATTCTGGCACTTGTTAACGAAAAAGTGAGGGGAACGACCGACTGGCGGCAGCTTTGAGTGTGCATCTTGAGTTATTGCATAAGCGGCGCACGCAATTATGGGATGCGCGCAACAAACACAAAAACGTAAAGAAAAATATTTAACTTTTAACATGGCATGAAACGATTAAAGCGAAATAAAACGTGAAATGCTGAAATAAAAAAACAATCTCAAGAAAATTAAACATTGAAAAGTACAAAATAGCCAGACAGACTGACTGGCAGTTAGCCACGCAGGCAGACAGACATACACGCACGCACACAAATGACAGCGCAGAAAAATTGTGTTAACATAATCATAAAACAACGAAATAACAACACAAAGTGATGATTATGCAAAGCGGTAACAAAAAAATCACAGCAACATCAACAAACAGGAGAGCAACAAGAGACATGAAGCTTATCAGAGAGGCAGATGGTACGGAATATATATTTGTGTGAACATTGTATAAAAATTGTATATAAATGCCCGAGTTCCCGATTTTGTTTGGATTAGAAGTGATGCTCACGCCTCTTGTTAGTTTTAAAAACCATTTTATCTTAAACCTTTTAATTGATTAAATTCAGCATTTACGACCGTTTGATGTCGTTCAGTAAGCATTCGAGATGAATGTAAGCAGACAAAATAATTCTGATGGACTGTTGGGACCATTGCTCTGTTAATGATTGTATCTGAATTTTTGATTTGAATATTATGGGCAGGTAACGCAACGTTTGCCCATTTAATAATACTTAACCCTTCTGCCAATACGAAAAATTTCCACCTATCATCAATACAAATGTATCCGGGTATCTTTATACAATTTGTATGGGAAAAGTTAAAATTATAGCGAACAAATTTAAAAAATAGTTTTTGGCTTTTAAAACAAAGCGTTATTTATTGAAAATTTGAGTTAAAAACATTAAACACATATTAATAGTGCAGCAATTTTTGCATTTTCTTGTTTTACGTTATTACTTACGTTAATCGGAACAGATATAGCATGACTCAACATTTGAAACGTAATGTCTAGCGACCTTTGTAGCATTGTAAATGTGAAAGATTTTTGCCTTCGGGTTGTTCCCTAGGACTGCTTTGCCGTGGTGCATAGTTGAAAGATCTACCCAGCTTCATTGCTCTTTGGAAGATAAAACTCCAAAGTTTTGGCGCTGTAAAACCGAATATCGATGACTTTAGGGGTCGAATGTTAATTTTTAACACCAAAGTGAGATTTTTTCAGAAGTAAAAAGGTTATCCGCTGTAGCATTGTGTACGTAAGGTTTAGAGCATTGAATACAAATTTGTATCAGTTGTACAACTTTGCTTCCGCCGTTTTTTTCCAAAATTAAAAGCTTTATTGCGAAAAAGTGCTTACAGATGAATTATTCAAAGTATTGTCCGTCGCTAGCGACAACTTTCTCCCATCTTTCCGGCAATTTTCGGATCCCGGCTCGAAAAAAGGAGTCCTCTTTTGACGCTATCCATGAAGCAATCCATTTTTCCAATTCTTCGAAGGATTGAAAATGTTGATCTGCCAGGCCGTGTGCCATCGAACGGAATAGGTGGAAGTCAGAAGGGGCGACATCTGGGGAATACGGCGGGTGGGGCAAGACTTCCCATTTCAGCGTTTCCAGGTACTTTTTGACCACTTTTGCGACGTGAGGCCGAGCATTGTCGTGTTGGAGGATGACTTTGTCATGTCGCTCTTGATATTATGGCCGCTGTTCTTTTAGCGCGCGACTAAGGCGCATCAGTTGCGTTCGGTAGCGATCTCCTGTGATGGTTTCACCCGGTTTTAAGAGCTCGTAGTAAATCACACCGAGCTGATCCCACCAAATACAAATCATAACCTTGGCGCCGTGAATATTCGGTTTTGCCTTCGACGAAGAAGCATGCCCGGGCTTTCCCCATGATTTTCTGCGTTTAGGATTATCGTATCGAACCCACTTTTCATCACCGGTTACGATTCGATGTAAAAACCCCTTACGATTTTGTCTTTGAAGCAGTTGCTCACATACAAATAGACGGCGCTCGATGTCCCTCGGTTTCAACTCGTACGGCACCCAGTTTCCTTCTTTCTGAATCATGCCCAGGGCCTTGAGACGTTTTGAAATGGCTTGCTGACTCACTCCCAACGGCAAGCTCTTCTTGGGTTTGGCACGAATCTTAATCAAGCAATGCTTCTAGTTGTTCATCTTTGAAGGTTTTTTCTCTTCCACCACCATGTTTGTCTTCGACATCGAAATCACCATTTTTAAAACGTTGAAACCACTCCCGACACGTTCTTTCACTCAGAGCAGCATCACCGTAAGTTTCTGAGAGCATTCGATGCGCTTCAGCTGCATTTTTTTTCGAATTGTAACAGAAAAGTAAAACTTCCCGCAAATGGCGAGAATTGGGCACATAAACGGACATTTTCGAGCGTGAATAATGCGAAAACAGGAACAACTGTCACTGAAACGGCGATGACAATTCGTTAGGCACTGTCCACACTCACTTTAAAGGCATTACCATCTATGTATTTCAACCAGCCTCAGCCGGTACAGCCACCTATCGGAAAACGGCGGAAGCAAAGTTGTACACCTGATAATATTTTTGCGCCTTCTTGGGTCTTACATACGTTGGCAACTGCCTACTTAGTTTTTCTGTTTAAACTTCTCCTTTGAAAGGGTAAAACATCTTGGAGTAACACGCATGTGAAGTCGATGACTTCGATCCGATGAATACAACTTTGAATATAACTTTGATTTCAAATTTAAAATTTGGTCCACTTGAATATGAACGAGTTATTTCATTTCAATCGGTTCTAAAAGTTATGCAGAAAAAGTTTTCTTTATATCTAAGTTATCTAATACTTATGTAGTCAATTGATATTTATGAAGATACTAAAAATATCAGCATAGCGTTCCTTGGCCGAAAGCAGGCTATTTTTACTTTAAAAATGCAAGAGGTACCTTCGTATTGACAGAAGGGTTAAGTAGATGATTGTAATATCACACATCACTTCTCCTTAGGCCAGTCCAAGTGATGATCGTACTCAATAATAACGAAACCTGCTTCAACTTGGCCCTTCCAGCCTATCTTTTACTGATTTCTGCATCGAATTCTCTCTGTGCTGGCACTGAATATCCCAGGTCCGTCCCACTCTTGAGATCCGTATTGAGTATCAAAGCTATGTGATTTATAGCTCATAGGCGCTTCCGTATTAGCAAAAAAAAACTCAATTTTATGGGCGGCGCTGCGATGTAAAAATTACATTAATTTCCGTTCACTTGTATAAATCAAAAAAACAATAACAAATATGAATTTATTTTAAATATGTATGTAAAATCAACACGAATAAGTTAAAGGAAGTACACTGATTTTGTTATTATTTTATTTTTATATAAATAAATATATACATACTATACATATGTACGTATAACAGTAAATTATTGCTGTGTGCTGCATTTTTTTATTAATATTTATTTGTATCTACTGCTGGAGAAATGCGAACTGCAGCCACTGACGCCGAAGGCTGCAAAAGCGTTGTCAAGAGATTGAACGCAGCAGACGATTAACGCGCTGCCCCTTAGCTGATATTTGCTTTTGATAAAAAAAATTATTACCTAATAGCACTGCGAATAAATATGTAATGTGTGTGTGAGTGTGACTGCTCAATGCAAATAAACCAGGTAGTTCAGAGTGTTTTATGTTGTGTTATGGTGACTTGTACTCATATTTAAATACGTTTATGGGTTTGGGATTGCAATCCCGGACTAGTTTTACAATCCCGGGATTTTCGGGACTGAAAATCACAATCCCGGGATTTTTTTCGGGATTTAATATTAATTACTTTAAGGAACTAGTTTTTTTCAATCAAATAAATTATAACTATGTATTAAATACAATTCTGTGTACTTAATTTAAAACTAAGAAAAAAATATTTATGACAAATATGACAATTGTTTCTTTCTTAATGCTCTTATTTATACCATTTTCCCTGTGTATTGTGAATGTGACAAGTCGAATTAGTGTAAAGAAGAGTTAAACTTGCATGTTTTTAGAAAATTCTGGTTGCTTACTTTTTTGAATGGATTCATTTTTGGGAGCGTCAGCTTGTTGGCACTTCTGATTTTGGTTGCTGGCAAGTTTTGTACTGGAAAAGTACCAAAACAGAGCTAGTTTGTACAAATTTGTAAAAAGTAGTTTTACACAAACAGAGCTATTGTTGCATTAACACTTATTCAAACGTCACAGGCAATGGGCAATTCATTTTTTGTGTTAAATAAGAAGGGTTGAATTTTTCGAAATCAACGTGACAAAAGCAAAAAGTGAGCTTTTCTATGTTTCGATCCCAGGATCGGATTTTGTCAATCCCGGGATTCTTCGGGACTGAAATTGTCCGGAATGCCGGGATTCCTAGATTCGCGATCCCGGGATTGCAATCCCTAGTTGGGTTGTATAAAATTATTTCAGTGGCTTCCCCATAGGAAACTCGGGTGCATTGCATTACGAAAAGTCGATACCACAATCTGAATGGTTGTGGTAATATAACTCTGGAATAATCTTATTCAGCAACTGTATTACAAAGTAGTCTCGATGTTAGTTAACTAATTAAAAAGCATTGTTTTTCATGCACTGGTCCAGATTCCATCTTAGTATACAGAAACAGACACAAATCACCTGAACAAATACATATTGTAAATAAGTTTTCAGCTCATTTGCCGTTGATCACTTTTTCAATAGCAGAGTTCATTGATTTCGTTGCATAATTGTTTTTTGTTTTCAAGTACGCTCACGATATCTAAAAGCAGTTGTTTGTGCTGACCAAAGCATTGCATGTTCTCAAGGTGTTGTCGCCACAAGCAGCAAACATATGTAACTACAGATAGTATGACACATTATGCTTGTTTACAGATATACAAACAATGAACATTCGACTTGCTGCCAGCCAGCAGTCAATCTGAGCTAATCGGCGCATATACCATTTGCTCTATGCCACAAATCGACTGGCAATGGGGAGGCAAATTATAGCCAAACATTGCGACCATCATTTTTGCATAGCACAGTATCGAAAGAAGCAGAGAAGAGTGCAATTGACGTACAAATTGGTAGCATCCGTCGTTAACCTTAAGTCAGGCGGCACCGACATGGTCAGCATTAGCATGCAATCAGCGTTGCGGATAAGCCGCAGAATGCTGTGGTCACAGCTGTTGTTATTGTTATTCTTCTTCTTCTTGTTGCATGTCAGTGTGAGGGGAAATAACATTTTATATTCAACAGTCTGTTGCTCATTGCTGGATTAAAGTGGTTTATCATTAGAATCCAATAAGTGGCCGCCAAGAAAAAGAAAAAACAAAACAGAACACAAAAAGGTACAAATAAATAAATAAAATCAAAACAAAGCAAGCAGTAGCGGCAATAAAGCTGAGAGCGAGACATGGAGCATAAAGCAATGGTGACAGCAGAAGCAACAGTCGCGGCGACCTCAATCGATCGTGAGATTTCACTTGGGCCGTCTGTCGAATTGGTTGCCTTTATTGTTTTTGTAGTTGCAGCAATGTGCTGCCTGGTTTCAGAATAAAACTGGGCGCCTGTACACTCTAATCAGCGAGTGGCAATCGGTGATGGCAACAGCAGCAGCCAACAGCCAACAGCATTTTAGGCCATGAAGATGTTGCTCGCGCCAGTATTGCCATTCACTTTGGTGTTGGTGGCGCATGCGCAATCGTTGCCGAGCCAGTTGCAGTGAATGTTCTTCTGTTGGTGTTGCTTTTTTTGTGTGCACTCTCAGTATTCGCAGTCTGAGCGAAATGTGACCAATGATTTCTGCATGAAGTGGGCCGGAACAATGGGACATGGTGAATTTGCGTTAAGCTGCAGCTGACTATGGACGCGAGTTTGAAAACAACATTGCAATTATCAAGTGTAACCAACAGTGGCCAAGGGCAACAACAACAACAACTACAACAACAGCATAAGTGCATAAAACCGCTTCATTTCAGCCAACACTGAGCTGCGTTTTGATGTTTTAAAGCAACTGTTGTCGCAACAATAACAACAGCAACCAGCGCACACACTAACAACAACTTTTCGCCAGCATTGTCAGCGAGCGACTGCTGCATGCGACCGAGATTATGTTGCAGACACGCTGCGGCTCAACGTCAGCTCGAAGCGGGTTTCAAATTTTCATGTTGAGCTTTTTTCTCTTATCTTCTTCTGTTTTTATTTGTGTAGTTTCATTTTTCTGATTTCTTTTGTTTCGCATTTATTTTTCGTTTTGCCTTTTTCGTCGTTGTACGCTTTGTGCTGCTGTTTTTGTTGACCACTTTGCGCCGTAGTTGTTGTTGTAGTTGTTGCTTTTCACTGGTATTGGTGTGTGTGTTTTTATTATTACTTTTCTGTTTTTGTCTTTTAAGCTGTTTTTTCTCGTTCATGTTCATGTTTTTTTCACTTTTTTTCTCTTCTACACAGATACTCGCACACACACACACGCACACATACATTGGCAATATGCATATAGCCAGCACCACAGCTTTAACCGACACATACAAAAAACACAACAATAAAAAACAACACCAATCAAAAAAATCCATTTCAAATCTGGTAGAAAAATCTCATACCCAGCGCGCTTACAACTTCAGACGTCGAGTGGCAGTCGATCTAGTAAGACGTGCTTTGCGGACTCTGCAAATTGTACAAAACCTACTCTACTAACAACGCAACAACAATATTTTTGTGGAACGCTGAAAAGAAAACCGCAACGATTCCTTTTACTTTTTCGAAATCATAAAGTGGCTGCAATAATTTAAAAAGCAACTGTAAGTTCGTTGGCTGCAAATCTGACAGTTGAAAGTACTGGAAAAACTGGCTTAATTGAGGCAAAGAGCCTCTGACTTGTGCTACTAAAAACAAATCAAAAAGTTGAAGTGTGGATCAAATTTAATCCATAAAAAGGACTGTGTGCATTTGCTTAAAATATAAAAAAAAATCTAATAAAAAAATCTAAAAATTAGCGAACGAACATTAGAAGTAAAAAAACAAATATGTAACAAAATCTTACTGTGATCAACACTGTGTGATATTTGTTTTTGCATTTCTCCTCTCAAGGATTTTACGCCGCTCGCTGCAATCCAGTGACACCTTGAAACTTGTGGATTTACGTAGATGACCAGCAAGGACACCGATTCAATGGCGACCGTGCAAATGAAGCCGGATTATGCGGCTAGCGAGGTGTACAGCACCGCCAGTGAGGCTCCTCCGGTACGTACGCAGTCAAATAAAATAATTATTCAATTCGTCGACAAAGTCCAAAAAATAACCGCTAAACGTTTAATTCACTTGGCGCACTTTGTACTGGGCGCATTCCCAAATAATGTTGTTGTTTTTGTATTTAACCACTTTGTGTGTGTGCATACTAAACACCTGCAACATACAACTTTTCAACTCAAAAGCAGTCTTGAGCTGTCGCGGTTTGTCGTGGCTGAACCATTCTGCACCTAATTACATTTTAAATGCCCGTCGACTCGTTAGGTCCGTCCGGCCTGCGTCTGGTTGGGTCGCGCTGATGCAGTTTCTTTGCCTCTTTGACTGTTTGTCGACCGTTGTTGCTGGATAATTGTTACTGCAGGCCGCAAAACTGGGTTACTGTGTTTTGTCTTCTTGGCTTGTCTTGGCGGACACTCATGGCGTGTGCGAGCAGCCGCAGATGACAGCAAAAACCGTAGACTGGCGGATTTTAATTTCGCTTTGCAGACATCGCACGCGATTGCGGCTTGCAAGATGCTTTTTTTTGTCGTTTGCCTTAATTCGATTGCAGCACTTTGGCGTTGTTTCGAAAATGCCACGGCCGTGCCGTTCATTTCCATATTGCAGCGGAAATGTGCAATTTGTTGTTGTTGGTTGCGTCTAAAGGTTGCGACGCAGCCATTTGTTACCCAGTTGCGGTGATACGCGCCGCAGCATAAATCTTCCAATCTTCCAAACGGTAGACGAGTGTCTCCATATTGTTGCTTCCACCACAACACTCGCCCAAAGTGTTTTGTATGGTTTGGTTTTGGGTTTTTATTTTTATTTTTTGTTTGTTTTGTTTTGTTGTTCAGGCAGCGAGATAGTAAGGTGAGCGGCCAAGGTTGCAACGAAGTTTTTTGAAAATAATTTATATTTATATGATCACAAAAAAAATTGATGTGTTACTGAAACTCGATTGCAGTAAAGTGGCATCGCTGGGACGACTGCAAGTTGCTGCTGTAAGATTGTAGGCAATGAAGAACTCTAAACATTGGTTTTGAATGGGCCAAGGTTTATGGTGCTGGCGAAAGGAGATACGGCCTTCAGTGAGCTCCAATTGAAATTGATCTGACTATAAAGTAGCAAATAGTAGCCATAGCAAGGGAGTGATGGAAAAAGGTTTTTTTTATAAATGACTTATTAACTAAACTTAATTTATTTGATCTGAACAAAAGTTCGAAATCCAAAGTAACCAAACCCAAATATCATATGCAGCCATAATTAATCCAATCTTTGCTTTCTAAATTGATTTATAATTTTTAGTTAAATTAAATTAGGTTAGGTTGGCTGACCCACGGGAGGTCTCACATAAACCAAGTAGTGTCCCATAGTGATACCAAGATTCTGAAGTTCCAGACCTAAATGTAGTTTTTTATAAACTTCTTGGCAAATCTAAGTAAGTCTCCGCTTTTTTGCTCGGCAATTATTTCCAAGGAAGGAAACGACGCGGATCCAAGGCAGCTAAACCGTGATCTGTGGAGACCAGTTTATTTCAGTTACTTTGTATAAAATATTCCGCTAATTGATTAAGTATAGACAAATAATAGAAGAAAACAAGAGCTGAATAGAAGAGGAAAAACCCTAATGCATCATTTTTAGTTTGCAACGAAATGCGTTGAAAGTTTTTAACACTCGCGGGAACTTTCTCAGAGAGTTGGATTTTTGAAATACGTATCACCGAGTTAAATAAGTCAGTCTTTTGATTAGAGATTCTTGAATACCGCGAAAACTTACAACAAATATACATTTAGATATCTCAATGCCCTTTAGACTATTTTTTGATATTATATTCAATACATAAAAATATTTCCAATCAATTTTGTTCAGCAATTTTTTGCTTCAAACCAACATTCGGAAATACGCATTGGAATAGTGCAACTTTTTGGCATCTACATGTTTAATTAATTAATGAATATACAAACCGATCACTCTTAGATATCTCAATGCCCTATAGACTATTTTTTATATAATATTCAATATATAAAAATATTTCCAATCAATTTTGTTAAGCAATTTGAAACGAATTGCTTCAAACCAATTTTCGGAAACACTCAAAATTCATTCGAATAGTGCAACTTTTGACAGTCCACGCACGTTCACTGCTCCCCACAATATCACTTTCGACGTGGCAATTCTATCTTTTTTGCTCACGTCGATGACTGCACCACACACAAGTCATTAAAATTGCAGCAACGTTGCACATTTGCACAATTGCTGCGCAACAACACAGCGCCTGCATACTAAATTTTAGCAACTACAAAATAATATAGTAAACCCGTTGTAGGGTTTTAAACAATGACTTTCGTGTACGTGCACTGCTGCACCAATTAGTCGACCACCAGTCGGCAGATTCTAGTGCGCTGTGCGTCATCGTCGGCAGCGGTACGATCAATCCGCTTGCCAGCCAAGCCGGCTATGCCAAACGCAAAAGCAACAACTATGTAGTCAAACACAAGAGGGGACAATCCAGTGGCGACTTTGCATGGAGCGCGTTTCGCTTTCGTTTCGTGCGGCTCAATTGCCAGACTAAGGCTTTATTGGCAAACTGTTTGTTGTTGTTGTAGTTATTGTTGTTGTAGTGCTGATTAAATTATTGCATGAATTCAAAATATAAATAGAACTATGGGAATTACAGTGAGACTTGCTGGATTTTTCGTACTTTCCAACACAACAGTGTTGGAAGCGATAAACCGGTGAGTTGCGGCGAACTTTTTTGCGCACATACTCTGCTCGTACGTACATATTTGCATAATTTAATGCATAGGTGAGTACTGTGGTCATCAGTCTATTTTGGTCAATGGCAATTTGCATGCGCTGCCACTGTCGTACCCACAAATTTGCGTGCGACTACTGGCGTATTTCGCATTACGCGCCTCAATTAACGATTCTGCAGTGGCAAATTTTTGTGGTGAAAAATTGGTGGTGATAGCGATCACAGAACACTTCAGGGGTCACAACTAAGTAGTTGGCATACAGTTGGTTCTTTATTCTTATCATCTCGCTTTGATTGATCTTCCGATTTGTTCTCACGTCAACAGCAGCAGCGCAATTTGTGCCATGTCTAAGTTGCATTCGTTTCGGTTTACCAAACTTCTTCTGCAACTTTTTGTTTGCACTGAAAATTGTATCCACGTCTCCAATGCATTCCGAACTTTTCCAAACGTGCTGCGCTTTCTTCTGAGACTTATTTATTTTTTTTATTTATTTTTTATGATTTATTTTCGTTATTTTTTATCAAATACACTGAATTTGTAGAATTACAATTTCTATATAAACGACAACGGAGAATGATTGTGCGACTGCTTTTTATCATAAAATCAACTGTTCAGCATTTGTCATTGTCCAAACACGCAGCTGAGCACTTACGTGGCCGCTGTTGCACCAGTTTTTGAATCCAAAGAGGCCCAGCAATTCTCAGTAAAGTGTGAATAAAGCTGAACTCATTTCAGCAAATATCTAAACAACTAAACAAACATTGTAGGGGCACACTCAGACCAGCGCTTAACCCTTTCGCTACAGATTTTTACTGGGGAAAGTTTTTGAACAACATTCCATGACATTTTTTTCATTTTTATACTCGGACTCGGTATTTTAGAGTGTTTCTCTATGAGAGTAACCACATCGTTGTGGCTGTAATAATTATTTTAAAAAATTATAAAATTTGAATATTTCTTCATTTAATTCAGCCAAAAATAAAAAAAGTATCTAAATTGAAAGAAAACGTCAAATTAAAAGTAATATAATTTTTCTGCTTCTTCTTCCTTTACCATGTCAAGATATACCATTAAAAAGTCTCTACTTCTCTTCTTTAAACTTTAATATTCAGTTTATTAATTTCATATTTTTGCTAAAATTTCAAACTATTCTAAGAACCAACAAAAAATGTATTCTTGAAACCACAGAGGGTTCAGACGTCCACAAAGTAGCATGTTGCCATATGGCTACAAAATAGCAAAAGGGTTAACTATCGCTGATACTGACGTAGCTGTGCTCAATGACTCTTTTCGTGCTGCTTTAGTTGAAAATTTTTGTTAGCTCGTCGCTATTGTTGGTTCGGTCTAAATGCAAAAATCACGATCATTGTATTCTATTTTCAGATTAATTAATTTACTTATATATTTATTTGTTGTGTATAATATTTCTCGCACTAGTTTCATTGTTACAACAAATGCAATAAGCAAAAATAATGAGCCACATTGGATTGCGTGAGTGGGGGAAAAATTTTATGCGATGCTGCTGGGTGATTATTGTTCTCAATTTTGTTGTTGGTTTACTAATTTCATTGCTAAGCCAAGCATAAACCTTTAGAGCCAATGACATGTTTTTAAAAAAACGACAGAAAATTAATGCCTAGAACGAAAGCTTGGTTCCTAAAACTGGTTCCTAATCTGAAACAGGGTCTTTTAATAAAAAGTGTCATTAAAAATTTAACGACATTTCTGAATGGCCAACATGAAAAATTATTGAGATGACTTTTCCAAATCGTAATAGTTTTTATTGTTATGTCAGTTACTTTGTTTTTTAGTGGTTTCTCCTAGTTCATCTTAATTGCATTCATTTGTAGCCAACTAAAGCACCTAAAGAGCCCAAATTTCAACTCAATTAAGAATAATCAAAGCGCAAACACTGCAAACCACATTTGCGCCTTTTCACGCTCTGTTATAGCTAATTTTTATCATTACTTGCACTTTACAAGTTTTCATTAACATTTGAAACCAGAAAACACTATTTGGTAACAGTTTCTAATAAATAAGAAACAAATCACTTGTACCACAAAATTGTTTGCCATTAAGTCGAGTCATTGTAAAACGTGTTTTTCCGTAGGTTTTTTTTATGGCACAATAAACACAGCGCATGCCAAAACAAAAGCTACCTTTCAAACTGCTCATTCTTCAACTAATTTATGGCATTTTTCGTACAATAAGCCACAACTACAGCTCAGACCTCAAACAAAGTGTTTGTAAGTTAGTTGCTTTCAAGTTGAGCGCTTTCAGCCAACTATAACATGCACATTAATATATAACAAGCCATTTATTTAACGCCATAAGCGCTCAGCTGTGCTGAATTCTAACGTGATTGCACAGACATATTACATCCGCTACGCTCTTTCTCGACAATAATCACGTTCGCTAGTGGATCAACTTTTACTTTTACTTGCCGCTCTATCACGCGCTATCTCTATGCAACATGTTGCTAGTTGTGCTTCATACCATATTTCAATATTTCAATATTTGTCCAATCTTTCCATTTACCTGTTGTCACAATGTTTACGTATTTTAATTTCTTCTCTCTCTTTCTGTGTGATGTTTTTTTCGTGAATTCAACAACACCAACCGTTCAACACTTCACCAACTCTCTCACAAAAAAAAAATTACCAAAAAAATTTGCATAAAATAAAAAATTTGCGAAAATTGACCGCAATCCATGCAACTGTGTCACCAACATACAAATTCGAAATTGCCCAAAATAAACAACCAATGCAACCAACAAACAACTCAAAAACCAACATCGAACAAAACAACATTGAAAACCAAAAACCGATTTCTTTCTTGCAGCTGGGATTGTTTAATTTTAGTCATCAGGTTTGTCGTTCAAGTCTTTTGTTTGCTTATCTTACCATTTCTTTTTGTGCACTCTGGCACCCTGGCACCGGCACACTTCAGCACTCACTCACTCACGCATACACTTTCGCAACATGTTATTAACAACATTTCTCTGCCCATTGCGCTGCACCTTTTGTCACTCTTTCTGTCACTTTGTCTTCTTTTCTTGTTTCCAATTTTTGTTGGCGTTGAAAATTGTCTGCTGCGTAGTGTTGAATTGTAATTGGATTAACGTTTCGACACTTTGGCACCTTTTCACGCAAGCTTTCAACACTTACTGCCACTGGCGTACACAGGAGGGGTTTGGGGTTTAAATGCCCCAAATACAAAAATTAATGGTGCAAAATATGATTTCAAAATGAATTCCTGTGTGCGCCACTGCTCACCATTGATTACTTCAGCATATATACGAAATTACACTCTTAAAACAGCAACAACAACAACAAAATATAATAGTAGTAACATTTATCTAATGGCAGTTATGATGCTAATTTTTGAAAAACGCACTAAAACGATTATATTTTTTATTGATTTTCATGTTTAAGCAATTGGCACACACACACACACACCCAGAAGCGTTTTGTGGCATACAGTGTTGGCCATAATTTTATTGCCAACGCACCGCCTCGCATCAGCGCTGCCCATTTTAGCATCTCTGCGAGTAATGCTAATGTTTTTCTATTTTGCCGCATACAAAAATATTGCTCAACTAAGACGGGCATGTTAATTGGCAGCGTCGCATACAAAGGAGTGCCTGCGTTGTTGTCGTTGTCATCGTTGCTTGGAAGGCGTCAACAACGGCATACTTGGCACTCCACACTTGCGCGATTTTTCGCAATGGCGCAGCCGAATCTTTGCGAAAATTCAGCAACAAAAATTCGTGTGTGCTGCCGCGCCGTTGCGCAATGCGCTTCAAAAGGCTGCGCTGGTGTTGTTCATAGTTGCGGTGCGGCCAAGTGCGAACTACGCGCAGCTGCTGGTGTTGACTTTGAATTGCGCATTAGCGTCAATTGCGACAAAGCGCCAAATAATCAAATATTTAATGATGATCTTTGTGCCGCAACTACGGCCGCCCCCTCTTCTGCCTAACATTTTTCCACACAATGTGGCGCAATTTTATTTCAGACATTTTTTTGCAAACGACCAGTCGCCAATTGACATAAGAATGCGAAAACTTGCAAGTCGAATTAACGCTATGCTGGCAATCAAATCACAATAAAATCACTTGTGAGATAAATAAAATCGATTAAGTTAATTTTATTACTTGAACTAATGAATTTTAGTTGCTTATCTACATATATGTACGTATGTAGTATGTATCACATTCCATGCGCTGAAATTCCTAGAGCTGACAAGTCATTCGACAAATTGATTGAGCAAACATTTTCTGCATAAAATTTGTCACCACAAATATTCAGCGATTTTATGCAAACTAAAATAGTGACTGGCAGCTATGGTTTATGACATCCTGCTCCGTCGGTCTTACTACCTGTTGCGCCAAGTTGACTTTAATTAACAGCGCACCAACTATGTGTCAGCGTTATGCGACGCCCGCAACACAGCGCTGTGTGCTGTTCGTAGTCTGCGTGGCAAATATGAATAATGATTTGCAGCGTCACTAAAATGTTTGTTGAATTTCCTTTTAGGCGGTGGCGCACGTCATTATGCAATGTCGCAGCCGCTTGCGCCAATTCGTCGCCTGAGAAAACGATTGACGTATGTACTGTTAAATTCAATGGAACATAAGACATTCGTTTTCTGCGGCGACGAATTTGCAAATAAGTAAATGAATAACGACATGAACCGTGCATGTGCACAATGCAGCTGCAGTTTAAGTTAGTCAATTTGATTTGACTTGTTTGCTTTAACGATGTGTGAACAAATATTTGAAAATCTGCTCGCATCAGCTCTCCAATGTTACTTTTCAAAATGTCAAAGAAATGGCAAATCGTTACCTTCGCTCGTTTTCAAAGTGCATTGGCGGCGCAATTTACTTGTTACAAATTACCTTCGCCACGCACACACCGACGACGACGAGGGCTTTCTAAATTTTCACTTTTGAACTTGAAACGTGAGGCACCTACTTTTTATTTTTTATTTTCTTATTATTTTTTATTTCCTTTTTTATTTTCAATCTGTATTACTTGTTTGCGGCGCATTGCTTTAGCTGTTTTTGTTTGTTTATTTTCGCTTTCTTTCGTTGTCGCCACCAGTCTACTTCACCTTTTGGCGCCCACACGCCGGCATTGAGTTGCACTTTTGTTAACGCTGCAATTTCGATTCAAGTTCGACAGCGAGCAACCAGACCTCGACAGACAGACGTCCAGCCAACCAGAAAGCCAATGCAAATGACAATATCAACAAAAAATTGTGAAGGCGCCACACAACGCAGCGCACCGACAACAGCACAAATTAGTTTTACCCACACAAGTCGCTGACTTTTGTAAATAAAAATAGAAACCTCTTGAAGACAACGCAAAAACTTTACCAAACACTACAAATGCTGTGCAAAGTGCACAAAAGCAAAGCAACACTAAATCCACTAAATCGACACAAACAAAACGCACATACACACTTTGTTCATGACCGTGTCTGAGCGCATCGGCTTGGTTGACGTAAATTGATTGGTTTATATTAGTTTCACCATTTAAGTGCACTTAAGCCGAGCTTATGCAAAGCGTTCGGCCGCTTAAGCGCAATAAGTATACTTTTTTCTATAGCAAACAAAAAAATGCCTGCCCAATGATGCCTGCAGCCTCTGTTTGGGTCATTTGAGGCCAAGGTTTAGCGCTACTTGTGAATCTGAATCTGCACTTAGTTTAGTATTTGTAGCAGCTTTTGCCCAGCACAACTATATTGCACCATTAAGTCACTAATGCGCTCAAAACACTCAACTTTTTGCTGTACTAATTGCTTGGTTTTTCTTTTCTCTCATTTTTTAGGCCTACAAACGTCAGTCGAATTCAGTGAAAATCGCCAAAATCACTGCATTCACCATCATTGTGTCGTCGTTCATACTGGGCGCCTTCATTTTGGCCTCATCGTACCTGCAGGCGAAGGCCTCGTGCGATCAGGTGCAGGCACTCGACTCAGTGCTGGAGAAGGAGCTGATGCTGGAGACCATGCAACAGGTGAATAAGGTGAGTACAAAGTAATACTCTTAAAATGAAGCTGGAGTCTTCAGCTTTCATAAATGGGATAATTCCAACCATTGGATCCACTCTACTTTGTCTTCTGGATGTTTTCCGACCATTCTTCCCACTGAGGACCTCACGACAGTAGACATGCAAATTATTATTGAATGAGTGCATAAGTTCGTGCCCGATTTGAAGTCAAAACTTAAATTGAAATTTTTCAAAACAAAATCTTTATTAATCAATTATGTATTCGACATCATGTTCGGCAATCCACTCCCAACGATCAACCAACTTACAGATGCCGGATTCATAAAAATCACGCGATTTTTTGTTAAAAAAGAGGACAAGGTGGTTTTTAACGTCTTCACGGTTTTAAATCTTTTTCCATTCAAATTGTTCTGCAATGATCGGAATAAGTGGTAATCAGAATGCGCGATGTCTGGTGAACATGGAGGATGCGACATGATTTCTCAGTTCATCTGCTTCAGTTTGGACAGAGTCGGTTTTGCAACATGTGGTCTGGCGTTGTCGTGGTGGAAGAGGACTCCTTTGCGATTGGCCAAAATCGGACGTTTTTCTTCAATTGCTTTCTTTAATTGGGCCAATTGCTGACAATACTTATTCGCGGTAATCGTTTCGCCAACGGGCAAGAGCTCAAAATATATCACTCCTCGGATATCGCACCAAACACACAGCAACACCTTCATCGGATGCAATCCACCTTTGGAGACCGGTTCCGCCTTCCCGTGTGCCTGTTTCCATGTTCGTTATCGTTGAACATTGTTGTACAGAATTCATTTCTCGTCACCTGTCACAAACCGATCCAGAAAAGGCTCATTTTTGATACGTCGAAACAAAGAAATGGCTGTTGTTACATGGTCCACTTTATTTTTTTAATTCAACTGATACGGCACCCAAGTATCGAGCTTCAAAGTGTACCCAACCTTTTTTAAATGACGGAATGCAGTTGATTTGTTGACGTTCAGTTGTGGGGCAACCTCTTCCGGTGAAATGCGTGAATTGTTCTCAACAAGAGTGCGAATAACGTCGTCGTCAAGGTCAAAAGGCCGTCCAGCGCGAGGTTGGTCTTTGAGGTTAAAATCACCAACTCGAAATTTAGCAAACCATTTCTTCACTGTGCGAAGCGCTGGTGCACGGTCCAAATAAACTGCTTGAATAGCTTTCGTTGCGGCGCCAACAGTTTTTCCCTTCCGAAACTCGTATAACATAATATGACGGTAATCTTCGTTTTCGTTATCCATTTTGAATACGCTTTTCCAACAAGCAAACTCAAAGAAATCAAAATGATTTGACGCTTAGTTCAAAGTTTGATTTATCACCTTTACAAAGAATTACAACAAGTATACATTTCAGTCATGAGAACCAACTGTGAACGATTGGAACGCCACCTAGTAAAATCGGGCACGAACTTATGCACTCATCCAATAAAATTTCCAGTGAACAGCACTTAAATTTTTCAAGAATTGAATCCTTTACAGTGCACTGGTGTGCATTCAATTACTGCCACAACAGTGCACACCATTTCGCTTTATTAAATTCCACTTAAACATCTGAAACTATGACTTTTATAAAAATCATTTCATACTCAAATACGAATTTTTACATGTCGACAATAAACCACAATGGTTGCTACATTAACTGTCAATCAATCAAATCACATCGCCGTTGTTCACAGTAAATAGCAAAATTGCCGAATAATTGCTTTTTGTTTGGCGTTTCTACTTCGTTCGAATGCCCACTTTGTGTTTGACACGAAAGCAATGCAAATTTTGTTGCTTGTGCAATTAGTGCCGCACCGGCAGGTGAGAGACAAAAAACCACCATCACTCAAAATAGGGAAAAATTCAATTTCAATTATTGTAAAATCCAAAACCTGATTACAGTTGCGATTATAATTTCGACATGGTGTAAAATTTAATTAAGCTTCATATTTGCATTGCACATTTTCAAACAATTTGCTTGAGTTTGTAGTTATGGCAATCAAGCTAAAATGACCGCAACGCATAAGCGTAGCTCTGAGTGGGACAGCGACAGCCACCTACACACAAACAGAGGCCGTCTTGCTGGAAGGTGAATCCACTAAATTGACAAAACAGCTGCGCGCCTTGCACAACAAAGCCGCGTCTTTGAGGCAGCTGTGTTGGCGCAACGGTGCCCAAGTGGCGCGCTTTGTGACGCTAAATCACTCCGAGTGTTTTCTTTAATGAATTATATTCAATTGTTTTTGAGCGACGCAATACAGGCGGATCTGCTGCACATTTGCAAATGCAATTGCCGTCAGCTATATTTAAGCGAATAGAGGCGCTGACTGCCGATTGGCTGATCGCTGTTGATTGTTGGCCGCTGACGGTCGACTTGAAGACTTTATGGGCCGACGTCGTTAATAATAAAGTAAATAATTGCACACCCAATGGCACTGGAAACTTGAATGGGCAGCTTTTGATTTTATTTGATTACGTTGCGGCGCATTAATATTAATTGAACATTGTTGGCATGCAAAATGCCAATTAGAAGCGTCATTTTGGCTTTTGTGGGCGGCTAAGTATTTGAAAATAAATTATTCCATTTTCAAGCTGAAAATAATCTGAGAAAGCAGCTCAAAAAGAAATTTGACGCTCCAACGTTGATTGAATTTGAGCGCAGCAAATTGAAAATTGCAAATGAAAACGACAGCGCACTGCAACGTGCCGCATGCAATCAAGCGAAATTCCCATAATTTGCAGCACGCGCGCGCTAACGCTGAAATGTACGGCATCATGTGACACCCGTGTTGGCATGTTGTGTTTGTATGTATGTGGCAACAAGTGGTTAACTATTAACTAAATAAAACATGCCAACCAACAACAAACGCACTAACGCGAGTTTACAAGTAAATAGCATTTAGCTTGCAAATGAATAAAATAAATAGTAGCAAAGCGGATTGAATTAAAGTGAAAGCAATTTGACGCCAACATGTTGCAATAGTACGACGCAACGTCTACAACCGCAACCAAATGCATACATTCACACAAGCTACGTGAAAAAAAAACCAAACCAAATAATCAAAATGTAAGTAAGCGAATAGGAAAAACTTGTTGCCAACAATTGCTACAAAGAAACCACTCAAGCGCACAACAACTGCAGCGCACTGCAGTAACTAACAATGGCAGCGGCAGCAAATGCCAAAGCAACAAACCGAAATGCCAGAGATCAGCTAACACTGCACACAGCAACAAAACACGAACGCAACCCAAACAAGCTGAACTGCACTGAACCGTACCGGCACTGCAGCAAATTGCAGCTCCACGTTGCCACTACCAGTGCATGGCACCGAAAAGCCAACCCAGCCAACTCAGCCGCACACCGGCAGCAGTGACAGCTACAACGCTTAGGCAACTTAATCACACTGCTAAATACAAACAAGCCTTAATAGCTGACTGACACTCTACACAGCAACAACATTAATAACTAAACAAACGCAACAGCTGCAATAGAGCACCGTCGCCATCGCCTACTGCAGCAGCCACACATGACTGCCGCACACATTGACTAACAGCTACAGTGGCTGCTGCCGTTCAAATTCCATTCTGCGCACAAGCGCGTTGCTCGCTTCAGTCTTTCGTTTTTGCTACGTTCGAGTTGAAACTAAAGTCGCAGCCTGAAACCGAAACTCAAACTGAAGCTGTGCTGCCAACTTTTGTTCATTGCTCATTACTTCGCATACATATGGCAGGCAGAGCTTTGTGCCTGATTATGTAATATTTGTATTTACGCGCACACACACAGAAACACAGACACGCACACTGACAATCAGCCAGTTTCAACTTGGTTGCATTTCGATTTCTGCCGCCTTCATTTTTTTGTGTATTTTGCTCATTTTTGTTTTGCGTTAGTGTTTTTTTTTACTTTATTTTTATTTTTCTTATTCTTTGTCTACTTCCACTATCGCTTTTTGCGCTGCTTCGATTTTTTTTTTCGACTCTTGCAACTATAGCTTTTTGTTGTTTGTCTACTTTTGTTGATATTCAGCAAGTTTCGTCGTATTTGTTTTCGTTTTATTTTCGACTTTATGAATTTTGCAAATTATGTACGCTTCATGAATTTTAATAATGATGCGTTAATTATTCGTTACTTGTTGCTCGGTTTGCTGGAAACTATTGTCGAGTGGTTGCTGGTAATGGAGATGCTGATGTTGTTGTTGTAGTTGTGCCATCATCTCCAGCAGATGCCAATGCATCATGTGAATTATGGCTTATGAATATTTTATAAGGTACCAAAAACAGCCTGAACTACCTGAAGAACGGAAAATAGAGAACGGAGTGTGGCTGATGTCGGTAAGCAGAAGGCAAACTGTTTATTGAAGACATACTTACACGCACTGGCGTGCCTTCATCATGCCGCCAAGATGCTGCTGCTGATTGCAGATTCAGATTTGCCATTTTAAAACCGAATGCTATGCCAATATTTGCTCGCTTCGAGGCACGTAGCATCTTTTGCTGTGGCACAAAGCTCATAAATGCCGCCAGTGGTTATGTAAATGCCACTTTAAACAGCTTTCAATTCATTTACCTTTTGACTAAAAGTCAACAAAAAATTTAAAATGTTAAACACAGCTCAGAAAGACAAATAAACCCACACAGCAAAATAAAACAACAAACAAGAACTCTTTAATCAAAGAATCAAATAAATAATGGAAACACATAAAGCTTAAGCTCCACTCAAGCCACTTGTGCCGTTGTATGCGAGAGAAATCTAAATGTGCGCTTGGCCGAAACTAGATTTTATTTTCCAAATAAAAAATGTCCTTGAGCCAGTCGGTTTCAGGGTTAAATGCGATTAGCTCAATTCTCGAATGCGGCATTTTCGAACAAAACCGACACAAACCAGTTAAATAAGTGGGCAAACAAAGAAACTCTGTGCAGGTTGAGCAGTTCTTCTAGAAACTTAAAAGCGCACGTACTGACACATTTTGCAAAAAATTGTATGTGTGTATGTATGTGCTGACAGTGTTGCTCGTATCCGCATTGTAATGGCCCATAGAGGAGTGTTAATCAAACGTGGATGTGTAAAAAGTGTAATATTTCACACTCACGGAAATGAAGTGCTTAGCCAACCAATGCTTTATTAATTATCAAAATATACCAAAGCATTATTGGTTAATTTTTTAACTAAAAAAACATGGTTTATTTTTAACAGTTGGATTATACAATGTGTAAAAAACTGCATATTCATGTGTTGTAAATTTGTGACATTGCGTCATACAAGTCAAAGAAACAAAATAATGCGGCAAAATAAACGAAAAATAAGTATTAACCGTAGATCGAGCTTTGTATCAAAAATGATACATTTGGTTTTTTGTTTTACTATAACTTTTTTCAGGATATAATTAATTGAACCATTCTTGTGACTTTGTTTGTGTTGGGATTATGGTTGTTTAAAACCATCTTTCATACTTTTTTAAGAAAGAGGTCTTGACATAGGATAGGATTCCTTAATTTTTGTGAAGCTCGATCTACGGTTAAGACGTTAATATTCTTGTTTATTTTGGACTTTCTATTTGTTTTTTCTTATGGTTTTGTGACACTTGGTCGCAGAAATCTCGTTAAACACTCAAATCTCCCTCTAGTTCATCATTATGTGCTTTCATTTAAACACAATTTTAATATTAAAAAATGAAAAAAATACCAAAGCATCAGCCGCAACCAAATGCCAACACCCTGTATGCCGGTTTTCTATTGAACACATTAGCATTTGCTTACTAATTAACCACATAGCAGACGAACAACCGATTTCAGGTCATACGCTCAACACTTGCATACACTGTTACAACAACAACTTGTACATAAAAGAGTTTGTGTGTGTGAGATGAATGGCTTCCAAGAAAACGTGTAAAATGCCAAAAAAACACCTTAAAACCACTTGTCACAGCAATAATTTGTGTTCAGATTTTACTCGCAAGTCTTTGTTATTGGACCGTCTGCAGTATTCTGATTCACTCTGGCTGACATTTGCATATGCGAAATGTGCGCCGGAAATTTCTATTTACCAAAGACAAACACATAAACATATAGAAATAGGTAACTTGAAAGATGGGTGTGCGTACGAGTGCGGTGGACAGCGACAAAGACCGAATGGGGTTAAGTGTAGGCGATGACCAGACAACAGAAAATGCCAACACACTGCAACCTGGACATGAACTTGAGCTATGGGACCATAGATCATTAAATAAAGTAGGAATAGTTCAGCCATAGAGCAGGCTAGACGCCAACTTAACCCTTTCGACCTTCTCGACCATTTGCCTGAAAACAACTTCACCTATTTGTCATCTTATAGCAAAAGCTACGATTGATTTGTGGGTTCAATTTAAGTAGGCACCAACAAATTCATATTTTTTGAACTGAATTCAAAGCAAATTAAAAAGATGTTGCTGTTTCCAAAATACTTTCCAATAGTTTGCAGCCATATCAGGGAAAGTTTGTGTTCTAATTGAAGTCTACGAAAATGGAGCGTTTGATTAAAACACTGTTTCTATGATAATGGTTCAATAAAATCAAAAAGTGATAATTTTGTATTTTTCCAGAGATATTAAATAATTTTTCTGTAATTAATATATATTCATACAAAAATTATTTAACCCCTTTTCAACTAAAATTGTTCACAAGTAAACTAGGTTTAGAACTCTAACAAAGAAGCGTGGCGACTTCAAATGTCGTGTGCACACTTCTTAGACAAGTGTTTCATGATTTAAATACCAAAAAATAATATCAAGATACAATAAATTACAATAGCCAGATGACAGATATTAGTTGAGCGCAAAACATTTTTTAATGGCAACAACACAATGAGGTTAAAATATTTGCACAGAAAACGTACGTTTAGAACGTTTGTGTGTCACGCACGTAATTGCCTTCTGATGTGCGTGTGATCGGTGACTGACAATTTTGTAATTAACCAAATTTACTGCGCTGTGTGTGCAATTAGAGTTTGTGTCACATGACGCTGGCGGCTTCAGGCAGATGCGCAATATTCCATTCAATCGTTGTATGTCCGTCGGCTAAGTACAAATTGATATCGGCGGTCATTAATCAGCATTTATTTCCACACACACACACATTCATATGTAATGCGAACATATAACAGATATGTTCAAACGTACTATATGTATATGTGTTAATTTTAATGTACACTGTAATTAACTTACAGTCAACCTGTTTTCTCGTGTGTGTGTGTGTGTGTGTGTGTGTGCCTAAACGCAAATGTATGAGTTAATTTTGTTACAATGAGCAGTTATGTAGGTTAGGGTTAATCTCCGCGTGCGCTGACTGAGTTCATCGTTTTTGGTTAAAATTTTTCATTTGTGTAGTTGTTGATGTGTAAAGTGATTTGTGTGCAGACCAGTTGAGAAATGAGCGCAACGCAGCCAATGTACTGTACAAGTTTTAATGGCCACGTATGCACATCGACTATACTCATACTATACTATAATTAGTATATGAGATGTAAAAGTGCTTAGTTGAACCTTTGTCACCTTGCAGTGACCTTGTGTCAAGTTGCGGCACGTCTTGTTTGAATTTGTCAACAGCTTTGTCACTTCTCTTGTAATCTTATGCAATCTTAATTAAAGCCGCATCAGCTCTTTAATGTCCGCCATTTTCTTCTACCTTGTTTACCAATAGTTATTGTTGTATTTTTATAATTTGTTTTGCTCTTAAGATAAAATGTTTTTTACAACTTTTCGTTTGTGCTGATTCACTTAGTGTATTTGGTTTTAAAATCTTTCGGCATGAATCGCATAAATTGTCTCACTGCCCCAACCAGTTTTCTTCTCTAGTTTTCTGTCTGTATTTCATCCTCTTCTTAACATTTAACTGCTTGTTTACAAAGATCTTTAAAGTGTTTGAAAATCTAAAAAAAAAAATTAATATTTACAATTTAAATTATAAACAGCATGAACACATTTGTGGTTTTTTGTTTTAATCCGCTTAATTGGCACTGAAGTGAACACTTCGCTCCCCCTTCGAAGTGTTCTTCTTCTATTGAACTGTTTGAGCATTATAAAACACAATTAACATTTGTCAATGATAATTTTACATTAATAAATACATGTAAACATGACTTTTAACCGTAGATCGAGCTTCAAAAAAATTAAGAAATCTTATCCTATGTATACAAAGGCGAAAATTATAAACTTTTAAAAAAGTGTGAAAGATGGTTTTGAACAAGCATAATCCCAACACAAAGTCACAAGAATGGTTCAATTAATTATATCCTGAAAAAAAGTTATAATACAACAAAAAACCAAATGTATCATTTTTGATACAAAGCTCGATCTACGGTTAAACAATTAATAATTTTTTGTCAACTGGGATTTGGGTAAATTTCCACTCAAAAATTAAGAGACTGTTTTTTGCAAAGCAACCTTTGACTGTTTACTTCGTCTCTGGCTTTGGCTGACTTGCCAATTCGCTGATCATCTTCTGTTTTGAACATCGTTTGGACATTAATAAAGATTCGAGAAGTTTTATTTTGCGCTTTTAATTGCTGTCGTAGTGCTTATAGATTTCTTATATAATGCACGGCGGCTTAATTTTCAAACCCAATATGATGTGATCAGCTGACTTCATTCGCATGTCGCGTGCTTAGGGGATTTTATTTAGACAACACTGACAGTTTCTAATTTGTTACTTGCATGTGATAATAAGAAGCAGATATACCTTTTCATTGTATGAAGGAACATTTTGAGCAGAGCATATATATTATACTGGATTGTTAAATCTACTCGACTAGTTGAAAGACAACCTGGCATTTTAAGGGCCCATATAGGTTACTTGCCATCAAGCACTGTCATCTTGGTGCTTTCGATAGTCAAACAAAAAAAAATAATAATTTGTTACTCTGCTTCATTGCACACAACTAATTTTAATCAGCCAAAAGTGGAAAGAAATCACATTTGTGCGGAAAGAAAGTTGTTTAATGTGAACAAAAGTCAACGCACTTCAATGTCTCAGATGTGAATGCATCTGCCTTTCCAAATTCCAATTCAAAATTTGAAACAAATTCATACATATGTAAGTATGTGTGTAAACCAAAAACACAAAACAATCGTGTTCACATAACAACGTAATAAACTTAAGAGCCCATCGCACACGTAAGTGCAAAATTGCATAACGCGCCTTAACATCTCTCAGCGGTTCAGCGTACGATTCCAAAAAAGGCAACTAGCCCAACAACACCAACAAATAAAAATGCAAAAGTCAATAAACTTTTGTTGGCGTTTCGCTGCATTAGTTGGCGAAACTTGTGGGCACTGTAAAAACAGTAAAAAACAAAAGCAACACAAAAAGTGGAGAAAAATTAGGGAAAGAAAATGTTAACGGCAGCTGGTCGGCCACTACAACAACAAGTTGTATGCGGGAAAATGCTTACAAATTATGAGCAAATGCTAGAAGAGGCGCCACAAGGGAGATGCTTTGAGTCAACTTCCAGGTTAACTTAACCTCAGACTGGTAGCTTTTGGTTGAGTGCCGATACTGTGACCAACCGTAGACCTTTCTGCGCCCAAGCGACCGCAGCAACACCCACGCTTCCAACGAACAAGTAGCCCGGGCACAAATGTTTTCGTTTCCCAGGTTGTTGTTTTTGTTGCTGCTACTGCCCGCGTTGCGCAACACCGCTGCCGTTAGGTACATGTTGCGCTCATCGTCTTCATTGTTGTTGATGGCATCAACTAGGAAATGTTTTCGTTTTGCTGTTTGCGCCTCTGCAACAACAGTCAATCGCACGAAAATGAATCGAAAATTGCAGTCAAAAACGCACAACTTCAAACATTGCATGCCAACTTTGTTGCCGCTGTCGAGTTGAGCAGCGCATCTTTCATTTGGAAATTTCCATTTTTGCTTTTACGCAATCTCCCATATTTCATATTTCAGCCTCCCTCGCATATTTGAAGAGCATATTGTTAGTTATTAGTTATTGTTGTTTTTTATTTGCGTTGTTATTTGTTGATGTTACGCCTGGCCGCAACTATTTTTTAATTATGGTCAATTTTCCGCCTAAGCGATTTTCAGTGCACTCAAAAAAACATTTCAACGCGTTCCATAATCTTCCGTGTCCGGCAGTTCAGGAATTGTTGGCGTACAATTATGTTTCGCTTTGTGTTTGCAATTTTCACAATAGCCATTTAGACAAAAACATACAATTACAACAAGTTTTTTTATAATCGACAACAATATTGTTCATTATCTTTTTTTATCAATATTAACAAAACAACTTGTTCCCTCTTTCAGGAGCTTCCCCGTGCCGAGGCGCTTTTGGGCAAAGAGAACAGCGATGAAGTGGACCTGCAGAACATAGATAGGGAGACCACAGTCAAGAAAGTGGAAATCAAGAAGCAGCAAGGCTCACGAAATGCCGTCTCATCCGATGAGGATACCAACGACAGTGACAACACCTACTCGGACACCGACGATGTTGAGGAAGTTCCGAAATTATCTAGCAAAGTGCCACTCGAGTTAGATCTGAGCGACTTGGCCGCTGCGCTGCTGCAAAACAACAAAAAGTGCGTTCGACCCACCCCCTCCCCTTCTTGCCGTTCCACAACGATTTTAACTCTGTTTGGCATTTTCGTTCTAGATCTCGCATGAATTGTGTTGTCGAACGCAAACACGCCGAAGAAATTGTCGACTCTCCCTCCAAGACAGTGGCTCTGCCTTTCGGCGTCAATCTCACCACCGATCCCAAGAAGGCGCGCATCACCGGCGAACGTATTTCGATCTACTGCGAAGGTGGCAACGAGAACAAGGAGCAGGAATCGCGCGATTCAGGCCGCAACAACCGCGAGGAAGACGAGGACACCGAAGAGGATGCCGAGCCACTGCGCCCCATGTTCATTCCATACCAACGCATTCCCATTCCGTTTGGTCAGATTCCGCAGCGCTTCCCACTGACGCACATGCCACAGCGCATGATGCCACCCATGATGCCACAGCAGCAGCAGCCGCAACCCATGATTCGCCAGATGCCGCCGCCATTCCAGCACCTGCCCATGCGCCCGCCCATGCCACCACAGGTGATGCAGGCGCCCCATCCCGAGCCCCAGTCACACCACATGATGGAACCGCAACAGCAGACCGTGCGCATCCATGTGCAGCAGATTCCATTCAGGGAAATCCACGTTGCCGACGATGTGCCCATGCAGATTCCCGCCCAGCACCAGGAACCACACTTCCAGGTACTGAATGTACAAATGAAACTAATTTTACTTGGAAATACAACGTTTGCGTTCGTTCCTCTAGATTCAGCGTCTGCCTTTGGGTGTGGCCCTGCAACGCGCCGGCATCACCGCCGAGGATTTGCACAACATTCAGCGCATGGCTGAGGACCGCATCACCGACGAACTGCGTCGTCTCGCTGCCGAGGAAGCGGCCGAATCTGCTGAGAACAACAACAACAGCGACGAGGATGAGGACTCCGCATCGGAGAATATGGGCTCAGTGCAGGTGTCCGGCGAACAGGAGGCGCCGTCGCGTCGTCAGCAGCTGCCACAGATGCCACAAATGCCGCAGATGCCACAGCCACAAATGCCACATCCGCAACAGCCCGCCCATCCCGAGGAGCCATCACGCGCCGAGCAGCCACCACCACAGCGTCTGATTCTGCAGCCGTTGCCCGAACAGCCGCGCGACACCATGACACCGCCCATGCCCGACCAGCCGCCACAGATGATGCAATACGGACGCGCTGCGTTCGGCCGCAGTCTGGCACAGCCGGTGCGCATTCCAGTGCCAATGATGCAGGCGCAACTCGAACCAGAGGCGCAAGGCGAGCCCGAGCCGGAGAGGCCCCATTGTAAGTTCGCATGCGCTTCAAACAAATGCAAATCTAACAACAACAAAAAACAACATTCGATTTCTTTGCAGTTGTTCAGCCACGTTCCGTTTAAACAATGAGCCTGTGATTGCTGCTGCTTCCTGAAATATGTGTATATCCCACACGCTTCCACCTCCCCCTCATTTATATATGTCTGTATTCTGCGTATTTTTGTTTTCTATGGAGAATGGAAGCAGCCGAAACGCCAAAAATGTTTAAATTCCGGGTTCTGTCGTGCAATGCGTCACTCGTCGCTCGCAACTTGTAATTGCAACTTCAACGTCATTATACAACCCCGTCTTTACCGGTTACCAGTTGAATTGGGAACACACCAACACACACACTAACGCAAATTGAACCGTTTTTGGCTTTACTTGTATTTGTATTTATCTGATCCCAAGATCCGAGAAGTGCGCTCGATGTTGAGTGCACATTTACTTATTGTGTATCAGCATCCTTTATTTTATTGTTTTAATTAAAATTAGAAGTTTGATAAACATTTTAAGAAATAAAATCGACGATTTGTAAATAAATTAAAAATGTTGAATGTATTTTGAAGTCGTATCTTTTAGCTAAAAGGGTACAGCAAACCAATTTTTGTATAACAGAAGCAGGATTTCGTATTCTTTTAGGTTCTTTTGGAATAACATTTTGCTAGAGTCAAAGTGCTTTAACCCTTTCGCTATTTTGTTGCCATATGGCACATTGCTACTTTGTGGAAGTCTGAACCCTCTGGTTTTAAGAATACAGTTTTTGTTGGTCCTTAGAATAGTTTAAATGTTTTAGGAAAAATGCGAAATTAGAGAATACGAAAGAAGAGAAGTATACAGGTTTTTTATTGTAATGGTATGTCTTGACATTGTAAAGGAAGAAAAAGCAGAAAAGTTAGATAACTTGTTAACCCTTTCCGACATGAAAATAAACCCGTTCTGTATGAATTGTATGGGCTGTAGTCCAATATATTGGACATTGTGACTGAAAGGGTTAATTTGACGTTTTCTTTCAATTTAGATACTTTTTTTTTAATTTTGGCTGAGGTAATGAAGAAATATTCACATTTTCGTTATCCGCAAAATTTTTAACGATGTGGTTGCTCTCATAGAAAAACACTCTAAAATACAGAGTCCGAGTATGAAAATTACAAAATTTCTTATGGAATGTTGCTCATATAACCACATAGAAGCCTAAAAAGTAAAATGTAAAATTTTAACTTTCCCCAGTAAAAACCTGTAGAGAAAGGGTTAACAAGTTACGCCAATATTAATCAAGATCAAAGATTTTCTTTCATTGCAATTTCACATCTCAAGTCGAAAAAATGCATAGCGCTGTCGACAAACATATTCGCATGTGTTTCTAAAGTTAAAATTTTATTTTGCTTCACAAAATATTACAAATAAATTTACATCGCAATATTCAGCTTAATTCTAATCGCAAGAGCCTTTATTTATATTTACAAAATAGAAAACAGTAATTGGTAAATATTAAAGCAATTAGCTATGATTCAAATTAGATAAATTTGTTGGCTTAGTTTGCTGACAAATACGGCACAAAACGATAAAGAACAACCAAATTTATGCACTCCTGTTACATTGTTACGTATGCCTACACGAGTTAAATACTCGTTTCGTATTTAATTTTGATATTTTATGCGGTAGGAAAATTTAGGGAAATTAGCTTATATGAAAGTTTTTGCCTGTACAACACATGCTCACCACATGCTGACATTAACACTACTGTCAACGGAGTCGGAGCGGCCTCAGGGGTACCATTATGTGCGTTTGTTGAATTTATTTGACGACGAGTAACAAAAAAATTAAAGCAGACAAAACATTTGAATCGTAAAAAACTTGGCCAATTTAAGATAAGTCAAAGTTATGCGACTTGTATGGCGAGCATGTGGAGAGTAGTAGCAAGAATAGGAACAAATATCGGACAAACAGCTCAGTTAGTAGAGCAAGAGAGAGTACGCATTATAGACGAAAGAAATTGGAACGCAAACACATTCTAACACAAATGCCTTTCGTATTTTCATTAGAAAGACAAAAACACAAATTGGCATCATAACAAGTGCAAGTGCAGCTCGCATAAGAATCTCTAGAGGAATTTCCTAAAATAACGCGCCCTTCTATTGACGCTACTTACACCATCACTACAGCTGTTGCTACTGATTGCCGTCGTCCGTTGTTTTCGTCATGTTTTTCGTTTCGTTAAATGAAATTCTTTAATGCAATACGCCGCACATACACCTGACCGTCTCCCCAAAGACAATGCATATGTATTTTGGGCACCCAGAGTATAATTTTTGAAATCTACCTTCCCCAACTTACCACACTAAACACTAGTCACCATCCCCCCAACATCAATTTCACGGCCACGTTACCTTTGTTGTGGATTATTCACTCTAAAACCTGCTAACGGCTGACTGTTATGATAATTAGAAAAGTTGTCACGCCCCGATACCCTATACCGACCAAGTATTGCCAGTCGTACTGTCAGTTGCCTACCCGTTCTCGCACTGGTGTCCTTCGCAATTGCCCCAAAATATGCAGTTGCCCATGCCGCTATAGCAAATCAGAAAGACCGCCGTCAGGAAGATTAGACTGCAAATGGTGCACGGCTTGCGTTCCAGAAAGAATCCAATCAAATAGAGCACAATGAACATGACGTGTGTTTCCATCAGTGCAGGATTGGTGGGCTTCGGTATGAGCAGCACTGGAAGTAGGCATTGCAGGCAGTACATGACGACGGCTCAACTGTAGCCCAACGCAGCAGTTGTTTTGCCCAAATAGAGAAAAAACAACAAACAGTAACAATTAGTCCCAGTGCTGTAACCATGGGGCGTTTTCCCCGGTTGATTGCTGTTGCCAGCGTATTTTGTTAAACAGCTACTTACCCACTCCGGCACACACGACACACCTTACTCCAACTACGACTCCAAGTGCACGGCGTCCACGTCCACGTTCAACGTTTACTCGTTCGCTCGTACTACTGGCCGCCTATACGCTGCTGCCCATGTGCATGCCCTTCCATCTGCTGGACGGTGGCTTTGCGGGTGTGCGCTGCTTAACGATCACTCAAATAGACAATTTATTTATCTTTCAACGGCTTTATTTTCTATTTGACGCTGCGAATTCGTGATATTCTAACGAGAAAAAACCCAATTTCCAATTTCTCTAATGTCAGTGCCAAGCGAAAGACAAGCGGAGTGTCGCTGCGGTGAAGTTGGCACGAGGGTTGCCGCTTTGCTGAAATGTTTCCTAATTAAAAGAAATGTGGCAATTAATTAGTTTGTGTGAATTAATGATAATTGAGTCATTAACGAAAATGTTGTCACAAATTCCATATTTTTGGAGCATTACTTTAATTCATAAAATAGATGATATTAGGCATTAGCCACACTTTCATTTGGCGAGCGAGAAGAAAGTTCACTATCAGCTGACAGTTGTCGTTCAGCACTCGCTACTGCAACCCTGTGCGTAACAGTAGTTTCAAGTTTATCTAGTTCGCCTCATAGCATTCCGATAAGCCCAACTGAATAAATCAACCTTTCCAAAAGTGTTAAAATCAGCGGTAGGTGAGTTGTTATTGTTTGCCGGCTACAGTGTAAGTTTTTCATAGCAGTTTGTTTAATAAAAACGTAAGAAATAACAGCGACCCACAAAAAAGTGATATCGAAGAGCTACTTGTGCATGAAAATTGCAGTGTTCGTACTTTGCACTTTGACCGTGCCTTGCGTACATATTGGGACACCTCTGCGCTGCTCATACGTTTTGTGATATCCCCATCACTGCTGTCCTCAACCTCTAATTGTTTATCTTTCTGAACGTCTCTTAATCTTAGGCAATTAAAACCAAATCAATATGTCCCTTTCCAAACCGGTCTACTCGCTGCTTGGCTTCTACCTGGAGCAACTGTTCAATCATCCTGTGCGCACCAAGTCCATTACCAGGTGAAGGTATATAACGGTTTTCGAATGATCTGTTGCTAAAATCTGATTTTTTTTTAGCTCGGTTTTGGCCGCCTCTGCCAACTACACAGCGCAACGCATTAATGGCCGGAGCAAAATCAGCCAAGAGAGTATGGTGGCTTATGGTCTGTTTGGGTAAGTTATCTATGTAAATATTATTAGCACTTTGTTGTAAATATTATAACACATAACTGTTTTATCTGTTACTGTTTTTACATCACAAACCATCAACAAGATTGCTTATCAGCCACTCAAGTGTGGTGGAAGATTAGATGGAATGTGTACTGCGGACATAATTTGTATGACGAATGAATTAATATTAGGGGCAGGAATTGTTGCTATGTTGACTAGCAATACAAAATTCAAGTTAAAAGACTGCCGCTACGCCCATGCCATCACAAATCTTTTATCTATTCGAGTTATATTTAGTTATATTTACAGTCATCTTACTGCTCAAGTTCAAACCCATTAACCTTGTTTCATGAAATTTTCGCACTATTTGTAGACTACTCTTTGGCGGCTCGGTGCCACATTATTTCTATCAGACATTGGAGCGCGTTTTTAGCAATGTTAAATTCCGCAATTTCTTCAAATTTCTATCGGAACGTTTGCTGTTTGCACCATTCTACCAGCTGCTTTCGCTCTACTTTTTGTCCATATTTGAGGTGAGTGTGGAGTCATATGACAAATGTTTAAATTACTGTGTTATAGTTATTATTATTGCTTTCAGCTCAATACGCACGATGTGGCTGTTGCCAATTTG
The DNA here is from genome assembly GCA_963971225.1 of Melieria omissa. NCBI lineage: Eukaryota > Metazoa > Arthropoda > Insecta > Diptera > Ulidiidae > Melieria > Melieria omissa. The sequence goes on along the minus strand of OZ020268.1, from coordinate 119,428,755 downwards.
AAAAAGCTCTATTGGCCATTGCTCAAGGCCAATTGGCAATATCTGTCCATACCGGTGCTTTTGAATATGACCTTTGTGCCGCCAATGGTAAGTTCTCGTTCGTATTGTTCGAATCTCATTTATTAAATGCATTTATCTTTAGCTACGCACTGTTACTATGAGCATTGTATCGTTCATCTGGGTGGTTTACATTGCATACCGACGTCGTCGTCTGCAGGACAAACAAGCTGGTGATGCTGCCAAGTCGCCTTAGACTCATAGTGGCGCTTTAAATCGTATTAATATAGTTATTACTTAATATGGGCTTAGGGTGAATTGGTGTAGTTTTGTATTGGTTTGAAATTTTTAACATTTTCTATTAAGACTGTTGTGTGACTTGTAAGCAAAGGCAAATCATTCCGTAAACATGAAAAGAACAAATTGTTATTAAATAATCAGTTTGTAATAATGCAGTGTTATTTTGTAATAGTGCAATAATAAAGTTAAATGGAAATAAAATTTGGCAAATATTGGTGTAATTTATTATTATTATTATTAGTTAAAAAATATTAAATTATATAACAAAGAGAGAGGAGCAATAGCTGCCAGGGTTTTCAGCTCGATTGAATACTGTAAGTGATGTTTATATAAGACAGGTTAGGTTGCAGGATTTTATAAATTTCTCAAATGTAATATTTTGTATTGATACTTCGGTGAGTAAATTTTCTGGTATATAACATACCATTCAAATATTTTTTTCCTGATGGCCATTAAATTTGGACAGTTGGTGATTTATTTATTTCAATAGTTGAGGTGATTCATAAATACATATATGACTGAACACTTGACTTGCTACTTTAACAAAAAATTAGTACAGTTAATAGTGTTGCAGCTACTCGTTCTCAATAGTACTTGGAGACATACTGTGCTGCTTGGAGCGTAATAAGTCCCCAGCAATACTTGAGTAGAACTTAAGTTATATAGGATAAATGCTAACTTTAGTCAGCTAGTAAGAAAGTCAAACTTTGGACCGGTTTATACAATTTCACTCATCAACGACAGTGTGTACTTAATCCAGCATGCTAACCTATTCAGTGCAGAAAATCATTTCTTTGTATAAGTAATTCGTGGCGCTTGGACTCATCGTGCCTACTTCTGTGTATAAACTTTTTAGCTTCATGGAGAACTCTACGAAGTCAAGATCTCTTTCTCATTCCACGTTGTAAAACTAACTACACCTAATTTTGTTTTTACACGGGTGTGATTTAACACGGTTTGAAAATAAAAAAATTTAAAATTTTTTTTTTTAAATTTTAAATTTTTTTATACGATTTTATTCCATTTAGCACGATTCGAAATATTTTGAGGTAAAATTTTTTTTTGTAAAATTTAATTGCGAAATATGTTCATATCACAAATGTAGGGAAATCCCCTTTTTATGGATACAAGCAAATTTACTTGTCAAAGCAATTGAAATGTGTTAATATTTTTTTAACTATCAATGTAATCAGACGTGTTTGGTAAAGAAAATTAAATTTATAGGAAAATTAATTTTCCCAACGTTACATTTATTTTAATTTAAAATAAACATGAATACTTGTTCTTAAAAAATCCTTGTTTTTCACTAATTTTAATAGGTTTCAGAGATAAGGAACCAATCACCTATTTTGTATAAGATCAATGTCTTTTTTTTCGTGGAACCAATCTATCGTGTAAAAACAGAATTAGGTGTATTCTGTTAACCCTTTCGGGACGGAGTTTAATTTTGAAATTCAAAATACTCGCAGTAGAAATATTCTCATGCCATGAATGTTGGGGTTAGAAAATTATATTGGATGCTTACAAATTCGGAAATCATCCTTTTATGCGGGAACACCGAAATCGAAAAAATATTTTGCGTGGACCATAAGATTTGATTAATTGTTTTGAGGGGCATTAAAAACTTGCTGGGGCGTATTATCCCAGTAGTCCCAATTTTGAGAGCATTGACTGAGGCTAACTTATTCTCAAATTCTTTGGATTCTACACAATCAGCAAACAGCCCATTATCCTGCAAATCCTTCAACACGTCACTGCAACACCACTTCAATTTCAAATGACAACACCCTTTACATCATTTCAATATGCAACAAATATAGTTTATTTACTTTATATGCTTATTCATAGTGACATATATGTAATACTTTAGTAATTTTAAATGAAATGTAAAACACAATACATCAAATAATAATAATTATGAATTAGACTAAACTAAGTAATTTCGTTTTGTTAATTAAATGGACGCACAAAAAATTGCTTAAATTGAAAGTTTGTAAAAGTATCGAGAGATGTAAATATCAACAAGCACTTTAGCTGACTAGTAGAATTTCGCTATTGAATGTAAATTGTGATTAACAAGTTGGAATGACTAGAAGCATTGCATCTCACAACTCAATGCACAGAACTAAGAAATATTCTTTAAAACTTTAATCAGATTTTTCCTTAAAACTCAAAATGCCATCGAAGGACTGCGACTGCTGCGTGTGGGCGAGAGCGAGGGCGAGTGTGGCGAGCTATCGCGACTGTAGCAGCTCGAACAGTAGCTGGACGCATCCGATGGTGTCTTCCGGTGATATGGTATCGGACGTTTTCGGGCGCTGTGAATTGAAGTGTTAGTTGTCGGGTTAGCGGCACGTGTCTCTTGCTGGCATTGCAGTGCAACGGAAAAGTAAAACTTACCGAAACTCAAAAGTAACCGACAAACAACGTAAAAGTGGCAATAATCTAGAGACTAAATAAAAGAAATCAATCGAGACAATGGTAAACGGAAATAAAAACACCAACAGCTCCATTATACAGATCATCATGTGTATTTATTCAGGACAAATAAACCCGATTCAAATACAGATAAATAAAGTCGACTGAAATGAAGAGAAATGGAGGAAAAGTATTGCATATAAGGGGATGAAAGTACAATAAGCGATAGCCAAAGGGGTTCTATGGCGCTTTGTTACTGTGGGGCGCGTGATTTCTCGATTGCGGTTGAGAATGTGATTGCAAATTGACTGCAAAAAATAAAACTTCAATCTGGAAAACAAATGTAAGAGGCGCAAGCAGTATAAAAGAAAATGCAATCAAACTCAACGTCTGCGATCGCGGGTTGAATGTTTGCTACAAATAAAAATAAAACAAAAATAGTGATGAAAATCGTCGGTCAATAAAATCAATGCTAGAAAACAATATTGAACATAATAATTGGAATGCTGTAAAAAGTAGCGCATCCCATGAATGATGCGTGGTTAAAGTTGTGGAGCTAACTACCTCGTTATGCGACGGCGGTCAAGAAAGCTGGGCGAGCCGCGTCTTCTGGGAATCGAGGGCGAGCGGGAGCCGGTACGCGAGGAACCAGAACTGCCGCTATAAGAGAGCAAGCGCTATGTGAACACTAACTTTGGCCCACTGTCAACATGTGAACTACTATACCTCGAAGAGCTTCTGGATGTGCTGCGCGATGAACAGCTTGAATGCGATGAATGTGATCGGGAACGTGACCTTGAACTGCGACGGCTGTGACTGCGACTGCGGCTGCTCGACGACGAGTAATGCCTGAACAAAAATGCAAATTAAAAACCGATCTTTTATAGTGCGCAACAGTACCACTTACGATGATCGGGAACGGCTGGTGGAGCGCCGACTGGTTCCATCACGTCGTGTACGGCTGCGACTGCGACGCGAACGACTGCGGCTACGCCGTGCGGCACTCTCTGCTGCGGCCACTGTGGCCGTGGAAACCTTGGACACGATGGTATCGACGAGCGTGCTGTCGGCGAGCGCGGCGACCAGAGGCTGTGGATCGTGAATTTTGAAAGGCTTAATAACTATTTTCGGTTTCTGATGATGATAACTTAAACTAGAAGCCGCAGCCGCCGCCGCCGCATAGCTGTGCGGCGCGCCCAGCTCGTGATGGCGATGGCCCGTCACTGCCGCCAGCGAGGCGGCTATCAGTAGGTGATCGGTTATAGTAGAAGCGTTGTTGGCATGATGATGATGATGGTGATGATGATGGTTGTTAGTCAACAATAAATTACTGTTAGAGTAGTTAGTAGGTAAAGCAGCGTTAGCACTAGCGTTCAGATTCAAGTTACTACGATGGTGATCGCGTCGGCTGATCAGCATTGTGTTGTTGTGATGGTTCCTACTCAACAACTGGTTAAAGTGTGGATGGGGTATAAGGGGGGTGTTGTTGACGCGACTATTACGATTGAAGGTGCTAGCGGACGCAGCGACTGCAGCATTCGACATGTAGTGGTGGCTGTAATTGGAGGAATTGATGGAGGTAGAGGAGGATGGAGCGCCGCCATAGCCGCCTATGTTCGTTTTGACTCGGTGATGTGACTTTCTACTGTTTATCGGCGACGGCCGGCGCTCTCTCTGCTGTGGCATTGACGCGGTCGTTGTTGGTACGCTTGCGGTAGCACCGGCACCGGCGCCCGCGCCCTCGCCCTCAACAGTGCCCCTTCCCGTTTCTGTTGGACTTTTGTCCGCATGACCATTTGCTGCCACGGTGCGAGCCTTGCAATCGGTCTGCGGCAGTTCATCCGGTTTTTCATTCGACTTTGCTGACTTGGCTTCCAGCTCCAACTGCACCTCCAGTGGCTGCGGATATATGGCAGCCATGGGTGCAGTGGCAGGTGTTGTCGTTGTCGCTGTCGCTGATTTTGCATTGTTCTCACCATTCATGCTGTTGCTGTTGCTATTCTGATTACTGTTATTAGTACTAGTAGTAGTGGTGGTGGTGGTGGCAGAAGAACCAACCACAGCAGCCACATTATTGGCCGTGAGGAACTCGTTTAGCGAATTCCGCATGCCCCTTCTATAGTGCTGGTCGTTTTCACTTACTTCGCTGCAGCTTCCCGTGGACGAAGTGGCCGCCATCTTCTCGATGGTCTTTATTTTCTCCTTGGCTTTCGCCGCAATGCCCGTCTTGAGCTGCTCGAGCATTTCCATATCCTTGAGCTCGCGTTCGCGCTTTATCTCCTGAAATTCATCCAGCGATGCGACCTTCTCAGTGCGCTCCTCGTTCTCATTCTCGTCCTCGCTTTGCCCTTGCAGCCGCACCACTGGCGCCGGCTTGCTCCGCTTGCTGTTGGACTCACGTGATTCGCGCGATTCACGCTCGCGCCGTGTTTCCTTTCTATCTCTGCTTCGGCCACGCTCATCGCGGCTCGCATCACGCTCCTTTCCTTTCGCACCACGACGTTCGTGCTCAGCCTCGCTCTCCTTTTCCTTGTCTCTTGCACTCTTGCGATTGTCTTTTGTGGTCACCACGCGCTTTTCCTTCTTATCGTTGCCGGTTTTATCTAGAATCTCCCGATACCGGTCTGGATTGCGACGTGCTGGCGAGTAGCTCAACTCAGAAGAGTTGCGCGACGAGCGCGAGCAACGTTCAACCGCAGTCTTGGGTTCGACTTTCTTCGGCGAGGCGTGCGTGTTTTTTGTTGCAATGGGCGTGCGCGACCCACGTCGTGGTGCACGTTTATGGGATGCGGAGCGTGAGCGACGTGAAGGCGATCGTTTTTTTTCTTCACGCATTGTTGCATGTCTACGATCGCGATCATGCTCACGTGAATGCGATCGCCGTGTTGGCGAACGTCGGGAATCACGCGATCGTCGGCGATCCGGCGAACGTTCTCGTCGTTTCTCTATCAACACATCTTTGTTTGAACGCGACGACGTTGGTCTTTCCACAACGGGTGATTTTTCCTTGCTGATCTTGCGCTGTTTGACGGGCGAAGTTGTGCGCGATCGCTCATGGCCACTTTCCGAGTTCGAGGAACTCGACGAGGAAGACCGTGAACGCGATTTTGCTTGTATTACAGGCGTTCTTGAGGACTTCCTTACCGGCTCCGCTACGGTTGGTATGGCGGTGGCAACTTTGAACGGATTTGTGCCTGGTTTCGGCTGCGCTGGCGCAGCAATGGGTTCAGCAATTTTGAAGGGATTAAAAGGATTCTTCTTTGCAGCAACGGGTGACGCGGCGCGTTTAGATGACGCCACTGGCGGCGTCACAGACTTTAAGCCGCGCTTCTTCTCACTGATCGACGGTGAGGCCTTGCGAGCGCGACTGCGTTTCGATGAGTGCGAACGGGAGCGTGAGCGTGAATCATCGCGCTTGCGTGAGCGTGGACTTTTGAAGTTGTCGCGTTTGTCACGCGACTTGGAACGGGATACGCGACGGCGCTTCGCTGGACTGGGACTCGCCTCTTTGCGACGTTGGTAGCGATCCTCGGACAATTTGCGCTTACGCTCACCGCGATCGGCAGAGCAATCGCGTGAGCGTCGATCGCGACGTTCAAGGTCGCGCTCTCTAGCGCGACGATCACGGCTGCGACTGTCCACCGAAGAACCACGTCTGCGCAGACTGGACTGGCGTCGTGCGCCGCGATCACGCGAGCGACTGCGAAACGGATTTTTCGCAGAAGCCCGCGAAGAACGTCCATCTCTGCTGTCCTTCTCGGGCTCTCGCGACACCACGTGCTTTAAATGCTTCGAGCGAGGATCAGGTGAACTGAAAGTAAGACAGAAACGAGTAAGAAAGAAAGCTGCGAAGCGAAGTGGTTTGAACTTACTTTGAACGTGACTTGTCGATTGAATGCGAATGGACCTTCTTGCGCTTCCTGTCGCGTTTCTTCTGTACAAAAGTAGAAAAACATAAAAATTAGTAAGTTATGAGCGATGGGTGGCTTGAGAGAATTGCAAATATCTGAGCCATTTTAAACATTTTGCAATGCAGAATTTTTTGAGGAAAATCAGGAACGTTTTTGTAAAGTTGAGAAGTTGCGTTGCTGATTTTATTGGATAGATATTGAATTGAATTGCACGATTTCGGTGCTACAATCGGGTTTTGATAGTTTTACAGTATACATATGATTTTAAAGCTGCTAGGCTAATTCATAAAACAAAACTGACTAAAATGAAAGTACTTACAAAACTACAAGAGAGCCTTTCGAAAGCTATCCTATTTAATGAAGCGCCAAGGGTTTTCAATAAACAAAAAATTTTTAATTTTTCTTTCCTTTTTTTGGTTTTTTGATTTCTGAACAATGAAACTTTATATGTGTTGTTGTAAGAGTAATAAAACTATTTACATTACGTAAATAAAGAACACTAGCAAAATTAAGAAATTGTACTTTACATGGTTAGTAGGGTTTGCGCTACAACTGCAATTGTCAATAAAAAATGGTAATTGAAGTTAACATTTTTAACAGATTCAATTATAACTCACACCACAAATGAATTGCTACGAACATTTCTATACAAAAATATGTATTTATTACTTCTCAAATGATGCTCAACTCTGTGGTTCTGACATTTCACCACATCACAACTACTCTACAAGTAACCCATCAGTAGACCACTACCAACAACTCAGCAGTGCCACATATCGGTCAAAGCTATTTATGCTCTATGTGTGAACATTTGAATTAATTTATTTAGTCTTATGTGCAGTTGTAGTGCAGTAGAAATAAAAATTACAATCAATAAACATTTAACAAATACAATAAAATAAATGTTCAATAAACTTAATTGATTATGAAACAATGAAGAAACATTTTACCTTGATTGATTCGCAAGATTTTGAAAAAAGTTTAAAAAGTTTAAAAATTTTTAATTTTTTGCTGGTTTATACTTGATCGATACGATTTAATCGTATGTATTTTTGTTGTTATTTTGATTAAAGAAAAATTAAGCAAGAGAAAATTTTGGTACTTTTAATGATTTTTGTTGCAGTTTGAAATTTGTATGTTGTGGTGAGGAATAAGAATTGATATACATATATAAATTATGCTAAGTTGATTCATTTGGAATGCATGCAATTGATTTAAGAAACAATTAGGTAGAATACACAAGTAGGCGTTACAGAAAATGTTAGTAGAACAATTGTATTGAATAGTCTGTAGTTGCAGTTTGCATAGATACTTTGTTTGGTTGGCGTTGCCATTTGCTTAGAGTGAATGTTTTTGATGTTTTTGTTGCGTTTCGTTTGCGCCACTCGGGCACACGCTTGTACCAACCTTGTCCTTCTTGGAGCGTTTGCGAGTCTTCTTCACATCGTGTTCGGAATCACTGCTGGGGGCGGCGGCAGCCTCATCATCGGAATCGCGATCGGAATCACCAGAATCGGACTCGCTGGTCTTGCGCTTGCGCGACTTCTTTTTCTTCGATTTACTGCAAGAAGAATGCAAAATGTCAAAATTATAATTGGCGCTGCTGCATGGAATGGCCAAAGCTTAACGCTATGTTTACATTAAAGGAAATCAAATGAGTTCGCTTAACAAGACATAAATCAACTATATAGCTACTCTCGCTTTATAGAGTTCAATAGCTGATTCGAGGAACCTTGCCGATGTTTGCGTCCTTTCAACCGCTCGGCAAGCATTGCCGACTTGGGGCTCACCATTGAGATGTAATTGGAATTGGTGCAGCGGAAAGACGTTTCTATGTCGCTGTTGTTCTGAGTTCACAGTGCTTTACGTAAATGACCCTAACAAGTAGCGTAGCGTAAATTATTTTCAGAAACAAATTCTTTAAAGTGTTTGTGTGGTTTTTGAACTCTCAATTTTCACTACTACAGTTCCGTCTGGATATTGGTTTCATTTCAATTATTGCTAAACCAAATGATTGATGGAAAAATAATAAGTTGATGAGAAAAGGCTACTTTCTCAATGTTCGGATAAAAGTTTTGAATCAAGGCCCCAGTGGCAGAGCCGAATTTATTGCACACAACAGAAAATATATGGCAAAAAAAAAGAATTATGGGAAATTAACGTTCAGAAAATCTCTTCACCTGAAGAAATCGGCACAGATAATATGTATGCGGTTTCTGGTTAGTTGGCTATTACAAAGATTATGAAAAACCAATTCGTTCCAATATATAATTAGGAAATTATTCAGAAATCGTCTCATTGCTTTTGGTTGAAATCATGGTTATTGTAGGTTCGACCTTCTTTAACAAAATTCAACTATATCTCATTCAGATTGTTCTAAAACTTTTAGAACAAGTGCCTCACAAAAGTATTCGGAATTTAATATTTTTTCCATATCCATATTTTTTTTCCGCCATACTTTATTTCCACAATCAGGTCCAAAAATGTTAAATTTGGTTTCATAGCTAAATATTACTTTGGACCAAAACTCAATTCAATGGTTTTTGTACTTCTCCGCGAACTCTAAACGCTTCTTCCGGTTCTTCGCAATGATAAGGGGTTTGAAACGTGGGGTTCGTACGTGGTAACCAGCAGCTCGCAGAGATCTGCGGACGTCTTCATCACTGACGTGGACTCTATTGTATTCGGCAAGACTTCTATTGATTTCTGGAGCAGAATTTGGTGGTTGTGCCTTGATTTGCCTAATGATAACAACTTTACCGTTAAGCTTTCGTTTTTGAGGGCTGCCACATCTTTGACCCAGCTTAAGTTAATTTCTTTGCAAAATGCTGTGGATGGTAGATATACTTTTCTTTGTAGATTTCGCAATCTTTTTGAGAGTTTTTCCTTCATCTCGTAGGTTATACATAATATTTCTCTCATCCAAAGTGGTTTCTTAAGATTACCTACCCATTTGGTCAATAAAATTTCAAATGCCAACAAAAATCAAACACACTTGTCAAATGAATGTAAATCTTAATAATGGCGAAATCAGTTTGACAACATGACAGGATTTTTTGCAAAGGATACCATGATTGGGCAATTACGAATACTTTTGCGATGTGAATTATGTTGTATTTCTGTTTAAAATCAAATTTAAAGCCAATCAGAAGATATGAATACTTTTCATACATAATCATTTAGATTAAAGATAGACATGTATGTAAATTTTTCTCATATAAAATGCTTAACCTTAGCCGAACATTGAGAAAGCCATCTTTTTTAAGGAAATCAAAGTAAAAATCGCTGCATGAACTTCTTATGTTTTTTTTGCAAGTAACTTTTTAACGAAAATTAACACTGGCCGCATCAACGACTTAGGCACGACGCGCTTAGATTCAGACACAGGACGCGAGTACGTCAGCACTTTGGTGGGTAATCATACAAATCGTATTAGGTATAGTAAAATGTACGCTTGATTTTGATTGTTTACCTTATTGGAAACTCTTCATAATTGGTCTGTCTTAAGGAAAAGAAAGATGAGAAAATAATTTCTTTTAATTGTTGGCACAACGTCTTGCGAGGTGTTTGTTTTTAATTTGCGTTTGTTTATTGCTTTTCTATTCTTGTTTTATCATTCATTATTTGACTTATTAATTGTCGTTGAATAAATTGTTTTAGTTTGGTTTCGAGTGTGTGAGTGTGTGTTAGTATCGATGCAAGCGTGTATTTATGTGGTAGTTTAGTAGTATATAATGGCAATGCGGTTAGTCCTGCGCTAACAACGAAATTAACCAACTCAAAACCGGAACGGATCGGATGCCAATTGCAAGCACCTTCGGCCAGTGCCGCGCACTTGCAGCCAGCATTGCTGGTCAAATGAAAAGGTTGACTAGTTATTTTGAAGTGTGGGACGGGCAGCCGTTGGCTGTAGCGGGCGTGTGGGGAAAGGGTGTGGGGGTAGGTTGGGGGCGTGGGGGTAGGTTGTCAGGTTTCTACTCGGATACAAACCAATAAAGACTAAATAAAATGAATTGAAATTCTAATTGTTACTTACCCTCACATTTTGCCGAAGAAATTGAAATCGATATTTATTAGAGATAAAATAGTTGGATTGAAAAGAAGAAGAAATAATCGACTTGTGCTCGCTGCGTACAATTGTTTTTGGTGGATTTTGAATTGGATTGCAAAATAGCGCACGCCTAATAATCAATGCTCTGTACCTGGCTTTGAGTCGAGTTGTAATTAATAAGTGTTAAAAAAAACAATAATAACGATAAATTTGCTGCATGTTGCTTTCTATTTGATTTGAAATTTTTGATAAAATGATGATCGATAGCTGGTTTTGGTTTTGTTGTTATTGCTTGTAGCAGTATCTAAAGTACGAGTATTGTAATGTAAGTATTTGTTGTAATACGAAATGGAGTTGTGTTCGAATGTTTCTGGGTTTGGTTTGTTTGTTTGTTGGTTGGTTGGGCTGACTTGGTTTGGTTGGATTTGTTTTCGTTTGATTGATTGATTGTTTTTGTCTTTGCTGTCTCTTCAATGCGAGTCTAATATTTACACTTGAGGTTGTAATTTCTTTCCTTTGGTTTTGATTACTTAAAAAGTTTGTTTGTTAATAGTTTTGTTTGATTAGTTTGATTAGAAAATTAAATGATATTGGCTGACGGCAATTATTTGTACATATCTTTTCTTTTCTTTTTTCTTTCTTTCTCATATGAATTCCTTGTAAATTTCGTTTGGTTTAAATGCACAGAGAAAGGAGAGATAAAAACGTTAAGCAATTGAGAGGAAGAAGAAGATTTTTGTTTAACACTTTTTTATCAAATCAAGTGGAAAAGAGTTAAAATATGTATAAATGAAATTCATTTACGTACTAAACGCTAAAAACGCTACTGCTTAAAATCAACTTAAGAGCAAAACATAAGCCGAAACGAAAACAAAAACGAGGGTTGGACTAAAAATTAACCAAAAAACATCAAATGAAAAAATGTTCCCAAACTTTTTCTAAAAGGAATACGCAAAAAGCTACGCGCTCTGCTGACAAGTCTCACCTTTCTTTCTTGTGTTTCTTGGACTTTTTCTTTTTGTCCTTTTTGCGCTCGGGACTTGCTGAACTGTAAACGAATAAATAAACGCCAAATTAGTGTTTTACGCAAACAACAATAAAACATCTCACCTTTCGCGTGTGCGCTTCTTCTTTTTCTTCTTTTCCGATTTTGAGGTGTGCTCACGCTCATCGCCACTGGCGTGTTTGCCACCACCACCAACAGTGCCGCTGCCGCTACCACTGCCGCTGCCCAGCTCCTTTTCCTTGGAGGGCGTGCGCACTAATGCATAACGGCGACTGGTCTCTTTGTCCTTGTCTTTGCTCGCTGCCGCTGCTGCGGCCGCTGCACTCTCCCGTTGCGCGTCCAGTTCTTTTTGCAGAGCCAGGCTTTTGGCCAAATCCTCCTTGGCCTTGCGATCGGAGTCGAAGCTGGAGCCCTCGACAAAGTACTGTGAGATGTTGAATGCTTCGCGTAGTTTGGCGTTTTTCTCCTGCTGTGCCTCGGCCACTTGATGCGTCTCGCGTACACTGCAAACACAAACAAGAAATGCACAAAATGAATTATCATACTTCAAGAGAGCAGACTGAACTAAAAGAAAAGCAAAAAGGATTTGCACAAAGGCCTCAACAATACCTAACCACACTTCTAAGCTCCTGCTGGCACAAGCCTATGGTGGAGCTGGGCACGCGCCGCCACAGCAGCGACTCCAACAGCGAGTTGGATGAATGCTGTATGAGCTCGAGCAGCGGCGCCAGAGGCCTTTGGACTGCTGTGTGCTGGCTGTGCGTGACGCCAGCAGTGGAGGAGCACGCAATTCGCTCGCCAAATATGCTCTTCACCAACTCGTCCAGCACAGCTGATTCGAGTTTGCGAAGCGGTGTCAATTCTTTTCTGTTGTGACCGTTGTTTGCCACGTGACAAGGCCGACCGGTGACTGACGCATGGAGGCCATGCTGCGCGTTGCAAGCGCAGGCGCAGTGAGCGACAGCTTGACCGGCGCCAGAGGGGAAGGAATTGGCAGCCAAGCATAGGGGTTGCTTTGCGCCCGTTGCTGTTTGGAGCAACTTCAGTTGTTTGGGACACTTTTGCAGAGGTTTTGGTGATTTTTGCTGCTGCAGTGGCTTGAACTTTTTCGCCACAGCCGCGTAGTCGAGTTCGCGCGCTGTGATTGTTGTTGGAAGCTCGCGATTGTCATGTTGGTAGTAACGACGCATTTTGGCGCTGCTCTGCGCCACTGTGCGGATGCTGGTGCTGCTGGAGACAGTGGCCACAGAGAGCGTTTCGGCGGCTATGAGGGCAGCAGAGCGTTTGCGTCTTTTGCGTCGTTTTTTCCCTTTAGGCGGCTGAAAGCCATTTGTGATGGCTTCCGCATTATTCGTGTAGACTTCGGAAGAGAGCATCTTGGAGACAACGATTTTTTATGTTTAATTTATGGAAGATGGCGATTTGGCCGCATGCAAATTTTAGTTTAGAAAAATATGACTATTTTGCTTATTATTTAGTAGAAGCGCACATTCATGCGCGGAAGACGTTGGATTGTTGATGTTTTAACGAAATCACTTAATTTATGATTTTTTATATTTTATATAAATATTTTTATATTTCAAATGCATTTCAATATCCGTTTATTTGTAAAGTTTTATTGAATTTTCTTTGCACGAATTTATTAAAATTAAAAATTAAATGAATATTCTTTTTACATTTAATTTTTTATGATTTTTTTCAAATCTTTCAGCTTTATTTTGTTGCATTATTCATGGTAGTTTTTTCAGTTATTTAAAATTGTTTGTCAATAATTGCTTTTTTATATATTGGTATCATTTAATTATGTTTTATTCTTTTATACAACTAGGCTTAGTTTTAATTACTGTCGTCGTTAATGATTTTTTAATACAAAATACAACTGAATTTTATATTTTTCAAAAATTTGTTAACAAATTTTTTCAAAAATAGTTTACAACATTTGTGTGGCGTCACTTAAATTTAAATATTATTTTTATTTTTGGAAGACGTTGGATTTTTATCAAATTTTTACGCACTTGGTTACATTAAAACTAAGTTTATTTAGTTAAACGATTTTACGACGCGGTAAATCGTGGAAGACCGTTGATTTGCAATATAATTTTTTCAAATACAAAAACATTGCTCTGTTGTTCTCGTTGAACAACTTTTGTTTCATCAACTCCGACTAAATACATTTACGTGACTGGAAGACTTGGTTAGTGATTTGTTGCTTTGACTTCAACTTCACCTCATCGTTGAGTTGGTGCGGTTTTCATATCATTTACAACTTTGCTGATGCCGCTGCTGCAGCCGTTTTATGTATTCGCGCGCCCTAAGCTCTTAATCCATTTAGGTGCGGCAGCTTGCACCCCACTTCGTCGCCGGGAGGACAGCGTTTTCCAGTGTCCAAGGGTGGGTGCCCATTGCAATTGCTGTTGTAGTTGTATTGTTGCCGCTGGTGGTGGCAACCATTAATGCGTTAGAGGCTTTCTTCGTTTTCTCATTGTTTTTACGCGTCTTTGCATTATTGAAGATAGTATTTCTTTTCATTTCAATTTCCGGCGTCGAATTTACACGCACTGCAGCCATGGCGCTGTAACTGCTTTTGCATGGAACAACGCAAATACGACACCAATTTGCACTGTGGGCAACTGCATGCCAATTATTGATTTTTCGCCAACTTTGTCTGTGTTGCTGATGAGTTTTATAGAAATGTTGCAACACTTAGTGTGTATGTTTTAATAATTATTTAATTTTTAATAATTATTATATATTCTCATAAACTTAAAAGCGTTTATAAAACTTTGTATTGTTAAATTCATTAGATTTTTTATTTCAGTATAACAAGAATGCGCACGGTTGCGACCGCTGCTGCTGGAAGACTTGATTTGACTGAGCGAAAATCTCGGCGTGTAGATTTGAGGTAGCGCACTCCGGTGGTTAAATGAAATTCGGGTGTGTGGGCACAATTTTGTGAGCTATGGGGTGGAATTGCAAACAGTTGAACAATAGCGCGCGCTATGGCAATGTGGGTGGCGGTGGGGGTGTGAGCAAAAAGAGTTAAATGTAGAATGCGCTCAAGTGCGGTCATTATTTTACTTTTATTGATTATTTCACTAGGTCGAAGAAGTATTTAGTTTTCTTAATAATTTTTAGTATAGGAAAAAAGCGGAGAATTGTTTGAGTTTAACATCACTTCAACCACAGCGTAAAGTACAAAATTTGCATGAATATACAAACACATTCCAATGTTTTTCAAGCCCAAATCACAATTAACATATTGGTTAACTTGTTCAAAAACTAAAAAAATAACAATTCAAAGATTGCCGTTTCGCTTCACAATTCTTACATAACTTCCCACTCTAAATGTCAACAATATTGGAGGTAATGCCCGGTGTCTTACTAATTGATTACTTACGCTATTCTCCCAAATTCATCCTTTGGCAAATCAGTTTTTCCTTGTCCCATCAGCTTTTGCCGATACGAGTCGACTTTTGTTTTTATCTCCTCGGGTGTGCGTCTGCAAATAGAAAACAAATGTTGTCTTTATTTTACAAATTGGCAATGATTAAACAGCAAATATGCCAAAACAATGCCCTAAAAACCATTACATGCGTGAGCGTGCGTGCAGTTATGTGAAAGATCGATATGAATTTATACAGAGCACTATTTTCTCAGTGCTGCTGTGATTTTATAATACATGATGTTTCGCCAGAACTTCCGGTCACATCTCCTTTGATGCTTTGACTTTTAATTAATACAGCACGCACTTGGCTTTCAACTATTTTTTGTACTTTGTACTTTAAAAGGGATTCTTCGCAAAAAATATAGCCGACAAGCGCCTGTTTTGCTTTGGAGTACGCTTCGGTCAACAAGCGGGACAACTGTGAAACGAATGTCTACCAGCGCAATGCACTTTTCACCCCCAACGGCAGGTAAGGGAAATGCCAGAAAGTCTACAAAGGGTGCGTGGAGAGCGCCAGGGCAACATAGCACAAAAACTGCCAAGCACGCATGGAGCTAAGGTGTTGGCGGCGGAGCTGGGTGGGTGTATGGGTGAAATTAAATGTGCACTTTTACAAATGCGCAGCAACGACGCAATTGGGCAGCAAGGTGCACGTGCAGTTGGTCAGCTTCAAGCAAAGCCCATTGAGCGCGAAATTTCTTTTGGGAAAATTCTCTTATATAAATTTCTTTTGGGAAAATTCTCTTATATAAACTTATAAAACTTGCTTGCAATTGCGTCTGAAACAACTGCTGTTCCTGCAGTGTACCGACTAATACGAAATAATTGCTTAAAATGTGTTTACAACAATAAGGCTGACTACACACCCTTGCTTCTCCAATATCTCTTCGAATTCAATGCACTTCACTTCAATCTTGCGCTTGCGATCATGATCCAGTATCTCCTTATTCGGCGGACGATTCAGTGTGGCATCCAGCTTCTTGATATCCTCCTCTGAGCGATAGTTGGAGTTATCCTTCTTGCCGGGTCGCACAAACGCCCAATTGCGTTGTACGTGCCCGTTGGTGCCGGAGCCACGCGGCGTCGTCAAGCCTATACCGTTGTACATTGTTGGCCCAGTTGCTTTTCAACGCAATCTCTCACAACAATACAACCACAAACTGCTCGCCCTGCCCCACGGGGTAGGGGACGTTGCGATTGGGCGCTTCTTAAAAGGGGTGCTCCCGTTCGCCTGTGGCGATTGCTACAAATCGATGAAATTACATTGCAGACAATTTATATTCGCACTCTTGGCTTTGCTACTTACTTCTTTTGCTTATTGGTTGCGTAGAGTGTAAATGATTTTTATTGCGCGTTTTAATTATTTAATTATTAAAACTGCAGAAAAAGTTAATGAAAATTGCAGAAAATAGTGCAAAAAGTCGCCGACTTGGACGATGGCTTTATTTGTTTGACAGCTAATGAATATAGCCGCCATGACGGCGAAACAGTGCTGCCAAGTTTGGAGTGGACGTGTTCCAAAGAGTGTGGAATGGATATCGAGCAAATATCGACAAATACTTAAATGTTTAATGTTGCTGCTACATTGTTCAATTGATTTTTTGTAAATGACAATTTAATAATTATGGATTTGTCAGTAATTCAAGACATCTTTAAAAATTTGACGTGGTCTTATTGTCTGTAGAAAGAGCAGAACAAATTTGTTACTGTAATCATCAGTATATATAGTACATATTCCTATTTGATTTATAACGCAGAATGGATGTTACGAAAGCATTTAAATATCAAGTTACGAGCAGAGTTATACTTAAAAAATGTGTACTTACATCGGTTTTTCTATAACTGGTGTTTTAATGAAATAAATGTTTGAATGTATGATAATAAAAAGTATAAAGGTTTAGACATAAGTTAATTTTATCAATTTTTACATAGCCATTTTCTACCTACGTTAAAATGGATAAAACTAACTTATGTCCGTACCTTTATACTTTTTATATCATTCAAACATTTTTTTCAAATGCTGTGAGGTTAACTGACCATACCTCGTTCAGCAAAACCCCAAATTGACCACATTGCAAGCTGAGTTTTTTATTAACCTTTATTCAAATATGTTTCTTTTTTACTTAAAATTAACGAAAATCATTGCAATCCATAGAACATCACAACTCAGCTTTTCTCGCAGGATGACAGACTTCCCAGTTGAATAGTGATTTTGTCTAAGTGAAAAAAGTCGAAAATTTAGCGTTAGTTAACTATTACAAACATGTTTATTTTGTCTTAGAGAATATAATTCAGTTAAGAAATTCTTTTCATAGTAACGAATGAAGAAACTCAACGAGATTCCTACAAAAGTATCATCATTGGAACAAATTATTAGAGTATATTATGATCATATTTACCTCTTTGAAGTGAGTTTCAACGTATCGGTTACAGCGTAATAATTTGCATCTGTAAAAAGGGAAAAATATCTAATTAGAATCTAGTTATACATAATCGTCCAGATTTTCACCAGCAAGCTATCAGTTAGAAAATTTGTTTTCATAGTAACGAATGAAGAAACTCAACGAGATTCCTACAAAAGTATCATCATTGGAACAAATTATTAGAGTATATTATGATCATATTTACCTCTTTGAAGTGAGTTTTAACGTATCAGTTACAGCGTAATAATTTGCATCTGTAAAAGGGGAAAAATCAAGTTATATGCAATCGTTTCAAGAACAAGCTATCAGTTAGAAAAATTTTTTCAAAGTAACACGAAGAAACTCAACGCGATTCCTACTAAATTATCATCTGTTAATGTTAAAAAGTTTTGCAATTTATACAAAAATTACCTTTCAAAGCCAAATTTTACTCCCTCTGCGCATATACTGCAGCCGTCAGCAGCCAAGTCAAACCTGCAAAAGAAAATAAGATCTTCCTCCCCTCGATGCTAACAATAATCTACAATCACTGAATACAAGTTTCGTCAAGCGAAAGAGTAAATTAACTCGATTTTCAGTCTGTCAATGCGTACGCGTAAAGATTTCTATTTTGGTGTGTTTTTATTCTAGATAAAATTAACTTTCATCCGCTTTTGTGTCTGTGTTCATATTCTGAAAATTTCTATGTAAAAAAGAAACAAGT
This sequence comes from Melieria omissa, assembly GCA_963971225.1. Taxonomy (NCBI): domain Eukaryota; kingdom Metazoa; phylum Arthropoda; class Insecta; order Diptera; family Ulidiidae; genus Melieria; species Melieria omissa. Next base: position 119,410,501 of record OZ020268.1, on the reverse strand, counting down.
TGTATTGTGAGCTTGTAACCGTTTATATGATGCCAATCTTGTTAGCGATATCCAGAGCATCATAGTCGCGCGCCAAGCGCACGTAGGCCTTCTTTTGACCGTCGGGTCTGACCAGAATGTTGACCTTGGCCACCTTAATGTCGTAGAGTTTTCGCACAGCAGCACGTACGTGGTTCTTGTTCGCACGCAAATGCGTCAGGAACACCAAAGTGTTGTTGTCCTCAATCTTCTTCATGGCCGCTTCAGTGGTCAACGGGTACTTGATGATGTTGTACGCGTCCATGCTGCAATATGCATACGATTTATTAACACTTGCCACAAACAGGGTTCTTCCTCATGCTTTTACCGATTCCTGGTGGGTACCGATTTTCTTGGGTACTTGGGATGGCGCGGCAACGTTAGTGTCTTCGGCCGGCGGAAGTGCACATTGGTGCGAATCTTGCGCGTACGTGTGCCGAAAGCACCCTTAATGATCTGCAAACGAAGAACATAGCATAGCGATATAAAGAGCAATCAAGAGTAATGCAATGTGCACACCCACCTTAGTTTGCACCTTCTTTGCAGTCAACAGCGCCACGGCCTTGGCCTTAGCAGTGCCCTTCTGCAGCTTGACACCAGGTTTAGCAGCGACCTTCTTGGCCTTGGCAAGGCGAGCCTTTGCTGCAGCCTTAGCTTGGGCCGACTGGGGCTTCTTGGCGGCGACCTTCTTTGCATCCTTAGCCTTGGGCTTGGCCTTGCTGACAATCTTCTTGGTGGGTGCGGGTTTCTTGGCCACTGGCTTCTTAGCGGCAGCACCAGCAGCTGGCGCAGCAGCAACCTTCTTTGCAGCAGGTGCTGGTTTCTTGGCAGCAGCAGTGGCGGAGGGCTTGGAAGAAGCAGATTTCGCCGATGACGAAGTGCTTGCCGTCGAAGTGGCCGAAGGCTTCTTCTCTGGCTTCTTGTCACCGGGTTTAGCTAAAAGAACGAACAGAAAAAAGTATTATTAGTTGGTGTATAGCGAACGCCACGCAGTGAGGTTATGTCGAGTCATAACTGCAAACAATGATAAACATTTGCAATTTCTTCAAACACGCTTGATTCTACACTTCAAACATGTTAAATTTTACCACTTTTTGCTTTATCTTAGCATTCACTTTTAAAACGTGTAAAAACGCGTGCGACAATGTCTATTTTTAGCTATTAAACTACTAGTTTTCTGATGCACTGCACCTAATTGCGACCGCGTGGCCAATGTTCACATTGTCTCTCATTAATTCGGTTTATTTCAGTAAAGCGTTTACTAATTTGATTTTCCTTAGTTGGTTTCGATATTACACATAATTTTTGTGTTATTTTAGGCTACTGCACTCGAAATATTCATTAAATTTCCTTACCGGATTTCTCGGCTGGCTTTTTGGGTGCCATTTCTACGAAAAAAAGGAATGGAAAGGAAAATCTTCTGTCTTTGTCAAACTGGCGGAAGTTGGCACATTCGAAATTCGAGTGCGAAAAATGGCGCTATTGACTGTTTTCGGGTGCGTTCGGAAACTGCGAAGTTAAAAATGAAGAAATGCAACGCTGTGTTCATATGAAAGTGAGATTTTCGACTTGGAACTGAATAGCGGTGTAGAAATAATGAACTTAAAATGCTTAACCCATACGGCCAAGGCGAGTTCAATGTTATTCAATATTATCATTATTATTATATAATTCGCCTTGCATATGGCCCAATGTTCGATTGATCGAATTGTAAATGTTAGCATTTCCCATAAATCTTTTTGGGCTCTTTTCTAAACTTTAAACGTGAAAATTTTGCATGATACGATGGTATGATTTGTAATGTGGTTATCCCACATTGAGATAATATGGGATATTTTGTACAATATGGGAAAAATATATTCATTTCTCAACCTCTTTTAAGTTGTATGAATTCCCCAAACAAAAGGTAATTTTTAATATAATTTAATAAGCATTGAAAAACATTAAAAAACAATAATATTTACAAAAGTAACTATGCAGTCTTGTTAAAAATTGATCAATCTCTTGAAAACATATTTAAATTTTTGGCATAAAACCAATATTATAATATTTATAGTTAGGTGCTCGATTAATTAAACACCAAATATCTCAAAAACCAAAAATCGGAAAATTTTGTTGACCCCAAATTCGAACTGTCCGACCTCATTTAACCTAAAAAAAACTGTTTTATTCGAATATTGACAAAAAAAATCGCTGGGCTTATATGAGTTAATTACAATTTTACGAAAAAACTGGAGAAAATGCAGTCTCCTCAATAAAAAAAGTTTTAATTGTTTCGTTTTCGTGAGAAGAATTCTTTTATTGATGCACAGAGTTAAATAATAAATTAGTTATGATTTATTTAAATATTTTCTTCATAACAACTTTAACAGGAGCAGCCACTACGTTGTTTCTTTTCGTCACAGCGGAAGTTCTTGTAAAAATCTGGAAAAATAAAATTGTAGTTTCAAAGATATTTACTCCAATGCAGCTAATTTACCGAATGATTTAGATTTCCTTTGTAACTGCACCGCTATAGACTTTTCCAGAAAATGTCGTTCAATTATGGCCTCTTTACAGGCCGTTTCGAAGGACAGTGCCGCAACGCGCTGAAAAAAATCGACAATTTTGTAGCCCGTTCTCGCTGAAACGGACCAATACTCCGCCTTGATGCCCTCGGCCACATCGGCGGCAGTCTTCTCGACTCGCACAAATTCCTCTTTGTTCTGTGTAAAGAAAATGGGATTAGCTAATCAGATATATAAAAATCAACAATTACCAATAGATCCGACTTTGTGCCCACAAGAAAGATCAGCGGCATTTGTATGGTATTAACGGCCAGTGCGCTTCTGAGCCACGTTGTTGCGGACCGCAATGTTGACGGCTTGGACATGTCGAAGACGACAATAATCACTGAAAGTTAAAAAACTGTGTTAATACTTTGCAACAAACAATACGAGACAGTTGGCGCTATAAAATACCGTTAGCATTCCTATAGTAGGCCTGTGCAATGCACTTAAAACGCTCCTGGCCGGCGGTGTCCCACCTAAATTATTGCACACACATTACTCACGACGAAGCATTGGAAAGTGCGACTCACTCACATTTCTAGCGTCAAATTCTGTCCCAGCACATTGAAGTTTTCGATTTCAAAGTCCACGCCAATTGTGGCCTTGTAGCGCTCTTGGAATTTATCGTAACAAAATCTAAAGTAAAAAGCGCTTAAAACTTTTCACACTTACTCAGGCAACAATTCATCGCCTGAGAAAACAATTGTCGTATGTGCTATGAAATTCAATGCAACATACGACATTCGTTTTCTGCACCGACGAATTGCCTTACCTATTCACGATCGTTGTCTTGCCCACCGACACGTCACCCACGAGGATGACCTTGCGCGGGCGCAGCTTCAGACGCAGCCGCCACTCCGCTTCGATGCGCACCGCCTTGGAGAAGTCCTGCACTACGGCGTACGGCGAAATCTGCGCGTTGTAGGGCGCTGGAAATGCACGCACCAACTGGCGTTCGGGCATCAGCAGCGGCAGTACAAATTTCTGCTTTGGCATTTTGTGCGTACGCGTCTGCAACTGACTGAGCTGAGCTGAGATGCACTTTTTCAGCGCAGATTCTCCGAAACCAAAACCACAAATGCAACTTTCTGAACTTGACTGACAGGGACGTGTCGGCGAGTGCGGGGAGACAGCGCACAAACCGCAGAATTGCCAATCGGTATGAATTGAGCTGACGTTGAAGTCGATATGCACGGCGGCAGGTGGATGGTGGGAAGGGGCGCTGGCTGCAGTTGCAATGTTGAAATTCGAATTGCAAGTGCACCAACGCGTACAAATCAAAGTTGTGCTCTCTGTGGACAAACGTGGACAGGTGTCGGTGGCAGCCAGGAAATTACACGAAGTAGTGCTGACTGCAAGGCTTCGAGCTGGCAAATTGCGGTATTGGTGTTGAACTTGCTCGGCCGAGTTGTGATAAGCCGTATCACTGAATTAATGACATTGCGACGCTAAGTGTGGTGGTTGCAGGTGTTTTATTTGCCGAAAGCAAGTTGATTCTTTACTTTTGTTCATAACAACGAAACCTTCGTTTGAAGCCAAACACTTACGGCACAGGTATGGACACAATAAAACGAATCGCTTCAAACTGTTTTGGAATAAACTGAGGATTTGGAATGAAAAAGAATAAATCTTTTTTTAAGAGTAGAGTGTTTTTTTTAAGTAGTAATCCTAACTTTATAATACTTCATTAATGTGTGTGAGGTTGAAATGTTCAATTATTATTGCATTCAAACTCGACCCTGAAAAATGTAGAAGAATATTAAAAATGAAATAAAATGATTACCAATAACTTTAAATAAAAATATTTACATTACTTATTGTAGGCAATCTAAAGTTGCTCTACTTTATTGTTCTATATTAAAAAAAGCAATTCTCCTTCGACTATTGGTTCTAAAAAGTTATGCAACTTCAGCTCTCAATAATTCTTAAAAATACAGTCTTGCATGCATTTGAATACCGCTAGTGAGTTCCTCCTAATTACTTCGCTTTTTGTTCAGTTTCTTCGCTTTTCTTCTCCTATGCTCTGGATACCCAAAGTAGCCCAGACTCTTGACTTTTTTCGTCAATTCACTGTTGTTTGAAACCGCATTGTAAATCGCCTTCTCCAGCTGCTCGTATTGGTAGTAGGGCGGGAAGGGCATATCCTCGAAGGCCAACATCAAAACATTGCCCGCCTCATTGCCCACAGCAATCGAACGGCCACACTTGGAAAATCTATACAGTAAATCATGAGCATTGGCTTTGGTACCCAGTACAATGCACACGAAACTTACGCAAATACAGTGTGGAAGTCCACGTCGACGTTTGTGGAGGAGACCGGCTTCAGTGTGCTGCGCCTGAGATCCCACACATCGACTGTGGTCCGATTCAACGAGACCACAATGGTCGAGTGTGTATGGCTCCAGCCTGCACAGTACACCGGCTGCAGACTGTGTCTTAGGGAGATAATGGGCTCGAGAATGCCTTCCATCCAGATGTGCACACACCTGCAAGTACACACAATTGAAGTTATCTCTTCGAAATCGGTTGAAATAATTATTGTCTACCAATCGTTGCCGCATGTAAGAAACAGTCGCGGTGACCACGGCGAGAAATCCATTGCATTAGCCCCGGCCACATGTGCCTGCAGCACTTCCAAGTGCTGCATTGGGTAGTTGGTCGAGCACGTGTAGCGGCAGCCCTCGTCGGTCAGCACGTAGTACAGCTCGGGCTGCGTCGGATGCAGGCACAGGCTCAGTCCTTGTGGGCGCCGGTTTGCCTGCAGCAGTTCCCGCATCGGCTGCATGGGCACACCCTCTGGGCGTGCCTCGACGCGGTCGAGCAGCAAGAGTAGCTGTGTCAGCAGGTAGGGACTGCTGGTTATGCGATATCTTGTTATGCAACTGTCCCGTGTTAGCGCCAGAAACGGTTCCGGCTTGAGCTGCTCGGCATTGTCCGCATTGTGCGCCATCCACTTGATGCCAATCACCGGCTCGGCGTTGCGCAGAGTTTTGCGATCTGTCACCGCAACGGGCAGCGCCGCAGTGTTGCTGATGTTGAGCACTTCAATGGTGCCGTCATAGAGTCCGACGGCCAGCAGACACGGCACAAAGGGCGAAAACTCCACAGTCATCACTGGCACTTTGTAGCTGAAGCGGCGTTCAGCATTGACCGGGTTCTTGATGCTCCAAATGCACACACATCCCTCGTCCGGCGGCTGATTCGCGTCCGGAAAGGTGAACAGTCCGTAGGCCACCGCAAGTATGTCGCTGTTGCGCGGACACCAGCTAAAGTCGGTGACTGCTTGGCGTCGGCAATTGCCATCGTGTAGACGCTCTGGATGAAAGCGCCAGAGCAGCTGCAAGCGATAGTGGTACACCACCTCCGCGGCCAAGGGGTCCGGCATGTGCATGTTGCGAAAGCGTCGCTGCTGCTGCTCGAAGACGTTGCCGGCCAGTATGCGCATGGTGAGCATCAGCGCCAGCTCGAAGCTCGGCTGCTTGCCAATGTCCGCAAATGCGTCTACGCCGCCTACCTTGTACGTGGTCACCTCCATTTTCTGCTGGTCACCAACATCGATGCTCTTGGTGGACGTTTCCAGGTCGCGGTAAGTGTCGAACATCTCGAAGTTGGACACGTAGCAGCCGGCGTTGTCGCTGCGAATGCATTCGGTGTTGACTTCGCGCGTCTTCAACAGCACAACGGCTGTTTGTGATCCGCTGTTCTTGGTGCGAGGCCGCGCATTCAACGGGCCCTCCGTGAGGAGCGCATAGCGTTCGTTGTCCGCTTCGACCTGGCGGCCCTCCTCGGTGTCGCGACACGCAGTCAAGCTGCGTTGTTCGTAGAGCAGAATTGGCGCTGTTTTACGAAGAGTTACTTTAATGTACGGTGTCAACGGTTTTCTAGATGCCGATGGCGTTTCGCTATATCCAATAGATGTACTCGGCTTTTGAAAGTCTGCTCTTATATGGTCCAAGGACAGCTGAAATGAAGAGCGGTAAATACTTTCAATAGCATTGATTTTATTGGCAACCTACGGCTTTTTCAATATCCGACAAGGACACCAGCATGGGATTGAGTTTCTTGCGTGTCGTTGACATGATAATTTTGTTGTTGTAATAGTGTACTTTTAGCAAAAATTAAATTTAAAATTGGGGAAAGTGTAAACGTAAAGACGGCTGACATCAACGGGAGTGAAAAAACGCGTTAACACCGTTATGGTAACGGTTTTCGTTGCCTGGTTGTAGGTTTGTTATTTTCATGTTGCACATACAAACATACATAGTTAAACATTTATGTCTTTAGTTATGAAGTATAGACTAGCAGGGGCTACATTAGACCTAAAGTAGTCAATGTTCATTGCCATATGTAAAGAAATATTGCGTATTGTTTCTCCGAGTATTGCATACCTCCGCTGAGGAATGGCCATCAGGTTGTATCTTGTAGATAGACTTTGGTATCTTGGTACCAAGTGATGCATGCACAAGATGTAGTGAAGACAATGCCAAAGGTACCCTGGAGCACTTGCTATGCCATTGTCCTGCTCTCCACGTCGATTCGCGTCGTTCCCTTCCTTGGAAAGAGTTGCGGAGCAAAAAAGCGGCGACTTACTTAGATTTGCCAAGAAGTTCTTAAAAAACTACATATAGGTCTCGAACCCCAGAATCTTGGTAACAATATGGACCACTACTTGGTCTATGTTAGACCCCCGTGGGTCAGCCAACCTAACCTAAACTAAACTTTGGTATGTTGTAATCGAAGACCCTTTATTGCTACCTCGGGTGTAGCTCAAGGTAGTATCTTAGGTCCACTGTTGTTCGTCTTTTTTTATAATCGACATAGCCTCGTTCTTGAAACACTCAATGTTCCTCATTTACGATGACGACTTAAAGCTACGAAAAGTGTCAAATGTCCGTCCGATGCCGCTCTACTCCAATTGGATTCGAATAACCTTGTTGCCTGGAGTAGAGAGAATAAAAATTCGCTTAATATCAGAAAGTGCTTTCACATGACCTTCGCTCAGACTAAAAACATAATCACTTCCAACTTGTCGATCTCCAATGATCGATTAACTACCGTCAGTGAGTTCATTGACCTTGGCGTACTGTTTGAATTTACCTACACCTTTGTTAACCATCTTAACTACATCCTACCGGAAGCCTACGTCGACTTTAGTTTTGTGTGTAGGTATGGAGCGAACTTTAAGGGGGGGCACTCCATGAAATGGTTTCAAAAAATTTTTTTTTGCTTTAATCGAAAGATATATTATCCGAGAACATTTTTGCAAAGTTTCAAAGTCGAACTCTGAAAACTTTCAGAGACACAGTTCTTTTCATCGACGCGCGCTCAGCCACACCAGGTGTTCCGAATAACTTTGGAACGCGTTTCCTCATAAACACGTTTTTGTAGTCCGTCCACATGATAAAAAAAAACTACTGAACCGATCTACACGAATATAGATTCGTTTTGTAGGATATTGAACAGAGAAGTGCATGAACCTCTGAAATCTATTAAAAAATTTAATTTTTTGTAGTTTATATGGCTTTGTTGCTAAATTTTGAAAATTTTTATAGTTTTCGAGGTTCACGCACTTGCGACTAGCCTGCTGATTAATTTGATATATAATTTGTATGTTTCAGACTTTAACTTCGGACTGCATCGTGTGGACGGGAAGACGTCTTTTTTTAAACCAAGCCTCGGAAGATGTTCAATATGTTTGCCATTTTTAATTTTTTTTATGTATAACTTTTTATTTTTGAACTTTTAACTAATACCTACAGATGTTCCAAACGGATTGTTCCTGTCTCTTTCTTTTTTTGTACAGTAAAATAAAGAAAATTGGTCATTTTTTTGAGCGTTTCATGGAGTGCCCCCCCTAAGGACTCATGTACCAGGAAGACTCTGTATTGTTCTTTTATATATTTATAAACTGCATTCCGCACGCGTTGACAGAGTTCAACGAAAATTCCTTCGTTTCTGTCTGCCACCCCTTCGTTTTCGTCAACCTTTACCTTCTTACAAGATTTGCTGTTTCTTGTTAAAATTAATGTGGCTTGAGAATAGGAACCTAGGAGAATAGAACCACTCTTCTTTTAATGTTTGTGTACGACTTTATTTGTGGTTAGGTTGACTGCCCTTTGTTGTTGATGGACCGGTGTAATTATGCCGCTTTTGCTCCGATCTCCAGGGCCCTCTCTGAGTTCAACAAAGTCGCCAAAAGAATAGATCCAGACTTTGCATTCCCTAGATTAAGTTTCGAAATTGCCTAAGCCAAGTTATTTAACCCTAATGTCCGTAGTGCTTAACCCTTTTGACCTCGAATTTCATCCTGTGCCTCGATATTACTTTTGGTATTTAAATCATGAAACATTTGCCTAAGAAGTGTGCACATGACATTTGAAGTCGCCACGTCTCTTTGTTAGAGTTCTAAAGCTAGTTTACTTCTCAACAATTTTAGCTTAAAACGGGTTAAAAAAATTTTGTTTCAATATTTTTTAATTACAAAAAAATTATATAATATTTATGGAAAAATACGAAATTATCACTTATTGATTTTATTTAACCATTATTAAAGAAACAGGGTTTAGATCAAACGCGCCCAATTCGTAGAAATCAATTATAACACAAACTTTCCCTGATATCGCTGCAAGTTGTTGGAAATTATTTTGTGGATAACAGTAAACATGTTTGTAATTAGCTTTGAATTCACTTCTAAAAATATGAATTAATTGGTGCCTACTTAAATTAAACCCATAAATCAATCATAGCTTCTGCTTTAAGATGACAAATAGATGAAGCTGCTCTCAGGAAACTTTGGGGTTGAAAAAGTTAAGGTCTTGAATTGGCTTTATTCGTTTTGTTGTAAATTTTGTCGTTACTGTTTTCAGTTAGAAATAATTCTAGACATATGATCTACCAAAAACATCATACAATTCTTATTCTCAAACACTTTTAAGGGGAGATTCTCATCTAGACCACCAAAAAGTAGGTTAACTTTGGTAATTATTTACAGGAAAACTAAAAATCATATCAAGACGATATTTGGCAGTTTGATACAAAGTACTTTTATTTATAGATTTCTATTTTTATTATTAGAAAAAAAAATGACGTCCGTTATTAGGCTTTTCCGACGGCATGTTTTAGAAATTTTGCTCAACTGCCTGGTGTCCACAGGTTGCAAATCAATCTGAAATCAAAAAATTGTTGATGTAGCATAAAGTAGAATAAATTTACTAAAGAATGACCTATTATTTAAGAAAAAATATCAGAATTGACAAAATGGCGCGACTTTGAAATTTGAGTGCCGTTTTCAGACCTTTTTTCCAGAATTTATTATTAAAAAAAAAATAGTTAATGTTAAAATATTGAAACGCAAAAAAAGGGATTCTTTAATAAAAATTGGCTTCTTCAAAATGAAAGTAACTAGAAGAAAATCGGTTGAACCGTTTTCGAGTTATGCACCGGGCAGTTTTGAAATATCTGGTCCTGAGACCTGGCTTGTTTAGTTGGAGCAAGTCCCGCTGCAATCAAGACACCGCAACAATCAACGGGCTCAAGAATACGTTCTACAACTCGGATCAACTAATAATTTTAAAACAACATTCTAGACATGTTAAACTTTCTATTCTAGATGATTCTAGATGAGAACCTCTCCTTAACTATTAACAAATACCTTAAAAATATTTCATAGACAATTTTAATAAAGATTAAAATGTTTAGCAAAATGAAAGAGCTTTACACATTGCGGCTTCAACGCCTTTTAGTTGCCCACTTCCTACTGGGTGGTTAGCAGTTGTTGCACATTCAATGGCTTGTTGCAGTTGCATAATTTTTTTTGCCAACACGCAAAGCTAACTTTTATTTAATTTATGCCATTGTACGAGTTCACACACACACACACACGCACTCATAATTGCATTTATTAATGTAAACATTTTGCGCGCACACAGATACGCAACTGACAGTATTGCACCTGAGGAAGTTTTGCGCTTCGCTTAGCTAAAAACTTTGTGTGCAATTCGATTACGTTTTGCAGCAGAGGCGCAACAATTGCTTCGCTGTCTCGACCAACAGTTGGTCAAAATGACCAACGCTGTTACTTTAGCTGAACGAGTGGAAAACTGCAACGAAATTCAGTTCATACTTGGATAGTTTTCGTTTTTTGAGCAGGCGGGGTTGGAGGAGCGCGAGGCACTTTGGTCAATTTTAATAGCTTCTTTTTTTTGGGGCCAAAAGATGTGAGTTATGGCGTTGTGCTCTCATTCTTGCATATTTTTCTAATTTCCTCATTTCTTTGGCTGTCGCGTGAACTGCGAGTACGTTGTGTGGAAAGTGGAGCTGTTCAAATTAATGAGATATCAGCTATGGCTACATGGTGAATAGCAGCGCACTGATGGGCATTAGAGGGGCGGCAGGAGTGAGGGGAGGCAGTTGGCATTCAGGTTGGCAGAGCACGGTGCCATACTTGTGCGGGCACTTGGCCCAGTCGTAGCCGTACGCGCACAGCTGAAATTAGCAGAAACGAAAGATACAAAATATTAGACGACGGGCGGCGAGCGACGGGCGGCGGGCGGGCAGCGCAATTTGTATGCCCCACGCCAGCGCAGATGGCATTCGCTGGTGTGCACATACTCTAAATGTAAATTTGCTTATCGTAATGCTTGCTTGGCTGACTTAATGAGTGTCTAAGCACATGCGAAAGTTGTGGTCTTCTGCTGCCGTGCGCTACGTGTATGAAACAAAGCATATGAGCTGCAGAACCCTACACAGGTTCCAGCACACAACACCGCCAACGAACGAAGAGTAATTGCATGATTACTACAATAACAACAGCAACAACAACGGCGAGTGCGTCAGTTAACTGACAATGCAGGAAGACGACGTTTTTGGCGTGCGGACAAATGGGGCGAGCGGGCAGTTGGCGGCGTTAGCAAAGCGTGAAGCTACAACGAAACAACGACACCGACTGTCGACTCAATACCAGCGAACCGAACGAACCAGTGTGCATTATGAACTTGCCACATGCCGTGTCTGTGTGTGTGTGCAACAGCTAGCGGAGGCGGCAAAACAAACAATTTGATTCGCGCGCTGAAATATGGACCGTCGAACCGAACGCGCGTTTGCGTTCCCCTCGAGCTTTTAGTTTCAACTGCGGCAGTGGCACCGATTGGCAGGCAGTCGACGGCAGCTTTGGCTCATCATAACAGCAGCAACACCAACAACAACAATTCTATGCGCGCCTGCTGCACGTTGGAGGGCCGCTAGTAAACCTCCCAAACGCCCAAGCGGCCAAAATCACTGAACCACCAAGCCACCGTCGACGCAACGGTGCCGCTTCGCTTGTATGCTGCGTCAGTCTCGACTAAATATTCCTGCCTCATTGTATTTTTATTTTTTAGTGCGCGGCGAGTGCGGCGATCGAAGCAGCGCATTTTATGAAATTTACTTTTTATTCGTTAATTAGTCGTGGCCTGGCCAAGAAGTGCGCCGCTTGGCCAACGGACGCTGCCAAAGCGAAATCGGGAAAGCTGCAAATAAAAAACATAAAACGGAATCAGTGAAACCTGAACGCACTTAACGGAAGTATCAAACGTGCCCCACAAAAAACACCAACAAAAAAATAAATAAATACACAAACAAATAATAAGAAAGCAATAACGTGAAATACATAAAACGTGCTAAAAACTAAGTAAAATTGTACCAACAATAACCAAAAGTGTCAACTTAAAAGTGCGTTACGAGCAGCTTTCCTAACTTGATACGATTGCCACGCTCGATTGCCAACAGCTCAAAGGTTCTTGACTGCATTCGACCAGCACAGCGACTAGCAGTCACCACCGCTGCCGCCGCCACCACTGCGAGTGCAGCTGGTGCGCCTGCGCGTTTGTTGCTGTCATCGTTGCTACGCGACTTGACGTTCATGCGGCACGTGCCAGTCGTGCCGCTTTAGGCAATAACGTCCACGTAGCGACGCGTTGTGTGGCGGCGAGCCCAGTTAGTTGACGCACGAAGTGTGGCCGGCATCGCACTGGCCGCCGGTGTTTTCAATACGGTTTTACTATTATTTTTTAGTGTTGGTTTTGTGTTTTAAACAACAAATTAATTGCAATATTAAAAATTGGAATATTAAAACTTGTGTGCTGCAGATAGAACAACTGGTGAACATTTCACACAACAAAAAAATAAAAAATAAAAATAAATCCACTTGCCCGAAAAACAAGCTTCTCACTTCAACGTTCACGCCCACCAGGATCATGTTGTTTCTCAAGAAATTATGCCGCATTACCGGCCACGGAGTTGGTAAGTTACATTTGACCTCGTCCACTGCCACAATGCGCTCCTTCCAGTGCGGAGTAGCGCCAGTTGCCATAGTCCTTTCAGCTCATTTGCATATTTTGTTTATATTTTGCATGTTTCTTGGTTTCGCACTCCATCACGTTGTCGCGTAATGTTTTAGCTCTTTCCTGCACGTTGTCCTGGGCTTTGTTGTTGCTACGGTTACACTTGGCGCTGTGCCACTTTGTGGATGTTATTATTGACACCTTTGTTGTTGCTGTTATCGTTGTGTTTCTTTACAATGTTGCTTGCCTGGTATCTGTTTAGTAGATGAAAATTAAATTTTTATCACCTGAAAAAAGGCATCATTTAAATACTTCAGATCGATACACTGAGGGGAAATCTATGCAGAAATCATTAGTTTACAACTTGTATGAAATTTTGATCTGTTGGCTTTTATTCTTATTATTTAAAGTTTATTATTCTAATTTTTTAAACTTATTTTTTATTTCTTTTTTAACTTATTTCTTACTTTATTCTTCTTATTTAATCTTTTTTAAACTGTTGGCTTTTTTTTCTTATTTAAACATCGTTACTAAGTGTCATGCATATACGTGGGTGGTCCGATAAGTACTAAGCCTACAAAAGAAAAACAAAAATTTTGGAAAAGTGGCGATTTATTTCTCAACGTAGTCTCCTTTCAACTCGATACACTTGACCCAGCGAAGCTCCAACTTCTTTAACACGTCTGAAAAATACGTTTTCTGGAGGTCTGCAAAGTAGACCTCCGTGGCGGCGATAACCTCCTCATTCGACTCAAATTTCTGCCCGGCGAGTGTCTTTTTCAAGTTTGGAAACAAAAATAAGTCACAAGGGGCCAAATCTAGAGAATACGGTGGATGGGGCAGCTGTTCGTAGCCTAATGCGACCAAATTGGCGAATCACCGACCGATATTGCTCCATTTTTCTAAAATTCGCGGACACGTTCGTTTCCACACGCGGTCAAAACAAAACTACAAATCCAATATGGCTGAAATTTTGACAGCACCCGTCTACGAGGATGTACTACACGATAGTAAATTTTTCTTACGATAGTGGCACCATCGGGCGGTGGGGCTAAGAACTTATCGGACTGCCCACGTATATCTACGATTCCTTCTGTATGAGGTTCGAAAATGTGAGTAAAGAGCAAAATGACTAAAGATGACTAAGCGCAATTTACCAGTGTTCGTGTGACTGTGGAGCTGTTGATAAATTATTCTGGTGTTTTCCTCAAACAAGGAGGGGCCAGTGTTTAAATCTCCCAATTATGTGTGTTTTAACTATCTGTCTCTGTGTCTATCTAATTGGTTGCAAACTGTCTTGGGCTAAAAATTTGTATACAAAACCCTACCCCAAAAAAGAAATCATGTGTGCGTCACGTTTTATATTTTTGTTTGGTGTCTCTAAATCGAGATTCGAGTCCACAAACCTTTGATTTGTGATAGAATGCACTAAATACTGGAACACAACGACTGTTTCGGTGTTTAACATTCCATAAATTTGCTGAGAAGTTTCAAGTCAATTTAATTATTTCAGTCGTATGCAGTTATTGTGATATGTGTGTGATATTTATATTTATTGATGGTCAAATCGTACTCTCAAAAAAATTTTAAAAATTTTGTATAGTACTATACATGGAACCTTAACCTTTTCGACCCCAAAGTTGTCTGAGAGCAAATTCACTTATTTGTCATCTTTTAGCAAAAGCTACCATTGATTTATGGGTTTAATTTAAGTAGGCATCAACAAATTAATATTCTTAGAAGTGAATTCGAAGCAAATTACAAAAATTTTATTGTTATTCCCAAACTAATTTCCAATAATTTGCGGCGATATCAGGGAAAGTTTGTGTACTAATAGTCTACGAATTGGGCGCGTTTGATCAAAACCTTGTTTCTTTAATAATGGTTAAATAAAATAAATAAGCGATAATTTTGTATTTATCAATAAAATTTAGTTAGCTTATCTGTAATTAAAAAGTATTGATACACAATTTATTTAACCCGTTTTAAGCTGACCAGTAAACTAGCTCTAGAACACTAACAAAGAGGCGGGGCGACTTCAAATGTCGTGTGCACACTTCTCAGGCAAATGTTCCATGATTTAAATACCAAAAAGTAATATCGAGACATAGGGTAAAAGGGTGTCCAAAGGGTTAATGAGTTTGGTTTATTAAAAAATCAATAAAGCACAAGTGATGTTAATATTTGAATGCATTATTAAGGCAATGAAAATAATAATGTAAGGTAGTAAAAGCTCACAGCACTTTCATCATGGAACTTTCATCAAATGTTATTCACAAATTGAAACGGCGTGGTTTTCAAACACTGCTTAGGTAAGTCTGAAAAAATATATCTAATTATGAAAAAATTTGGGGCAAGTTCAACTTTTTGTTTTCAATTAAATTAAATTTATTTACTTAAATTTAATTAATTAATTTATTTGACATTGATTTTGCATACAAGATTGCTCTTTTAAATGCTACAAAAAGAGTACATTAGTAACGAGTTATGATAATAAATAACCTTAAATATAAATTAAATTCAAATAACATTAAATAAATGTTACAATTAAATTTCCATTTCCATTCCAAACAATCCCTACTTTTTTTTAAATACAAACTAAAATTTTAACTAAAACGTCCAATAGAAAAATTATAATTTTAACAGTGTGCCTTGAGCAAAAAGTGCCACTCTGTGCCACCGTCTGACTGTTTCTCTCTCTGTTTCTTGTTGCTTTTTAAATGTCAACGCTGCGGTCAGCACATCACAACGCCAGCGCATCGCTGTCACTTTTTGTTGCTCTGGTTGCTCGCTTTTTTTTTGTTTTCATGACTTTGACTTTTGTTAATTTGTTGGCAATAGTGTTCACACAGATCATGAACATTGTACAAGCAGTCGGTAAGGTGTTGTTATTGTTGTTGTTGTTACTGTCGATGATAATGATAATGATGATGGGGAGTGTGACAATGATCATACTAACCTTTCGATTTGGTTTTAAGCGGCTGTTGCCACGATTTCTACTGTGTTGCTATTGTTACTGTTGTTGTTGGTAGTTGTGTTGCTGTTGTTTCGTTGAGCGCATCTTATACATTTTATTGTCAGTAATCGGCTTAAATTTGTACTCTTACCACTTCTTGTGCGTTGTTGAGTTTGACTTGTTTTGGTTGTTGTTGTTTTTGTCGTTGCAGCCATGTTGTTTTGTGACATTTTTAGGTTTATTGTTTGTTTATCTTGTCTATTATGTTTAGGTGTTGGTGTTGTTGTTGTTTGTTCCATAATTTTGTAAAATTGTGTTTTTGATTGTGTTTGTTGGTGTTATTGTTGCTGCTTATGTTGTGTAGTGAATATATTGGCTGTCACATTTTTATCGTATATTTATGAGCATTTAAAAAACGATTTTGGGTTTTGAATATTACAAGCAGCCAGCTGCCTATACACTCACACACACTTACACACACAAGCACACACTTTGGCCACCAAAGGCAGACAGGCCGGCGAGCAAGCAGTGGCGGCCGGCCGACCGGGCGCATAGTGCAGCCAAAGTGTCACATTAAATTACTACTTTAGTGGTCATTCGAGAAACTAATGTGTTAAATTTATGTGCACTTCAACGCCATTCGATTTGTGTTGCATCGACAGTAGGTGACAGCGCAATGTGGTTGAAATTCTTATCATTTCATTTAATAAAATTAAAATATTTTAAGAGTAAACCAATTTGGTTTTTGGAAATCCAAGGCCAGATTATTGTCAAGATTGCATTATCATACACAGGCATTTTTATTATTTATCTACTGTTTACATTCAAGTTTTGCATATAAGCGCCAAAGCCAGGTATTCTGCGACACTTCTCAACATTCACCAATCATCGCAGTGCAGCTTGCAAATATCGCTTTGCTGCTCTCCTTATCAGCACTTGGAAAGCGACCCGTTTATTGAACCGACGGCCATAACTTTCAACTGCAATAATCTCACCTAATAACAACAACACCGAGAGGCAACTGCAGCCAAGCACAACACAAATATGTGGCAACACTAATCACAATAATAACGCCTTTTCTCCCTTATTTATGAGTTTGCAGTTCAACAAATTGTTCAATAATCTTCGTCCCTTTGCGTCCACTTTTGTCTCATCCTCGAACTCAGCCACAGCCGCAGTCGCAACCGCAGCCTTCGCTCTGCGCGCTTGCCATCTGGCAGTTGTTAAAAATTGGTTTATTATATAAAAGCGGCGAGTTAAAAATTGTCGGCGGTCAATTGTGTTGGAAAATACGAGTACGCTGATGGTCAAGGATGGTTTATTTAATATGCAGATAAACGTGACCCGCACTGCAGTTAACAAAGATAATAATTCAACGGCTGTGGGGGTCGGCGGACATGGGCAGACGATAGGTGAGGGAGCCGCAGTGTGGCTGCAGCAAATGTTCAACATTCCAAAGCAATTGCAGGCAGCGCCGGCTGTCTCGCCAACTGACTGAATGCGTCAGTTACGAGCTCCAACCAACCAACGTGTCCATGCATCCTACTGACTGACTGGCTGCGACTGCACGCCCCCTGCACTGCGTTTATTGGTTGCCGTTTGTCTGCAACTGATCAGCAACAATTCGCAGGAAATCGCTTTTTAAATTTTATGTTACGATCAGCGACGATCAACTGATTTTGATGTACGAGCGCTGCGTGTTTGATGAGGAGCAGCGCGATTCGCTTTGCAGCCTCCGCTGATACGTCCGTCCAAACGGTCGTTTCTTCGTCTCCGTCTCCGTCTGCGTCTCTGGCTTGCAGGCTGTGCTGCAATTTGCTTTCGCTGTAGCCCACTTGAAAAGCGTCAAACTGCCACAAATTTATTTGACTTTAAAGTGCTGCCACCCTCAATTGCAGTGCTGCGACTACAACCTCAGCCACGGCCTCAGTTCCTCGACTAGCAGCACAAAATCCAACAATTGCTTGCGGTAAGCAAAAATATCGCTTCCACTTGCGACACAGCCCAAACAAATATTTTGCCAAAAATATTTTTGCCCATAAATTACTATCAAAAGGTGGAAAATTGCACAAAAATTTATGAGCAACTTGGCGCTGTTGCTGTCTGGTTGCGAATGTTCGACATGTGCGCTCAGTGCAATTTATGTGCGTTATGGGTGAAATTTGCGCTGCATAACTGATTGTCGCCGCATGATTGCCTGCGACGACACAGAGAGAGAGCCACACAAAGACAGAGAAACGACAATTAATGATGTGCCGCATGCAGTATTCAAAATAAATCGACAAATGCCGTGAGTGTAACAATTTCTTTAACTAGTCTAATGACGAAATGAACTGAATGAGTGAAAAGTGGTGTGGTGGAAGAAGATATATCTTTATCTTTCTACACATAAAAGAAAGTGGATATATGTGTGTAAGCGATTCACGCTCAAACGGACCGGCCGATTTCCATGGTTTTTAGTTGGATTCGTATTGAATTAGTTCAGGTTCGGGCGAAAAGAAAATTTCGGAAAATCCATTGGAAAAGTTGGAAAATCCCTGTCTTTTTGACCATAGATTCTGAAAATTTTCAGACGAAAACGTTCGAACCATAAGTCGCGCATCAATTAAATTCACTACGAACTTACTATTTAGTCATGTCCTTCGACAGAGGGAATGGGGCGAGTATTGGACGAGGAGGTGTGGCACCGTCGTCCCATAGATGAGTCATTCTAATGATAAGATTTGATGCGCGTTGGACAAGGGGCGTGACACATTTTTTGTGATCCAAATATTTTGCTGAACTATAAGTCGCACAGCAATGAAACTTAGTACGAACCTACCACTTATTCATATATTTCGACAGAGGGAATAGGGAGGTTACTGAACAAGGAGGCGTGGCACCGCCCATACAACTAAAATCTTTTATATGGAATAACTTCGGAATTGTAAGCCGCACAGCATTGAAAGTTAGTGTACTGTGGTCTCATAAATGTATCATTCTACTGAGGAGATTTGATGGGCGTTGAACAAGGGGTGTGGCAGATTTTTTATGACCTAACATTTCAGCAGAACTGTAAGTCGCACATCAATGAAACTTGGGACGAACTTTTCACTTAGTAGCACAATTCGACTAGAAGAAAACTGTGAGCAAGCCCCCTTGGTACTGCCTCCATTTGTAGATACACAGATTGTTTATCCTGACTGACTGATTGATTGATTGATTGATTTATCATCGCTTAGCCCAAACCGCTGAAGCTACAAACATGAATGTTGAACTGTAGGTACATCTCTGCTAAGACGGGATTATTTGAAATTCGGTGTCTAAAAAGGCAAAACATGTGTTAAAGTGTTGTCTGTAGAAACGTGACTTAATAAACATATTGAATTTGAACTTCCTCAAAATATTCTAGATCAAAAATAATTCGATAGGTATTTTATAAGTTTTCGAAAATCAAAATTTAACTGAGACAAATATGGGTTAAGGATTATTTATGCAAAAGCTCCGAAACAAAATCACGAACCGATGGGCCTATTGTCTTCAAATATTGTAAAAATAATTGAAATAAATAAATAATAATTGAAACACGTGTCTAGTTTCTTATTATTTTCAAAATCGATATCTAACTGGATGAACGGCGGGTTAAAATTATGTATTAAGAAAGAAATTTTTTGAGTCTTCTGACTTCAAACTAGGTGAAAGTACTTCAAATGTAAAATAACTCGATACGTGTTTTTCAGTTTTCCGAATATTAAAATCGGACGCGGTCAGCGACGGGTTAAAAGTTTGAATGGAGAAACTGTGAAACCATTATAATTAATGGGCCTATTGACTTCAAACTTGGTGTAAGTTTACTCTTGTTGAGAAATAATTTGACACGTGTTTTTCACTTTTTTGAAAATAAAAATTTATCGGCGTCAACAAAGGGTTAACAATCGGGAAATAATAAAAACGTCCCTTTAATTTTTTTGAAAATCGAAATCTACCATGATAAACAAGGGTTAAGAATCTGATGAGCCTTCTGACTTTAAAATTTTTTAAAATATACACTCGAAATCAAAGATAAACCATGTTTTTTTTAATCAAATTCTGATGGGCTCAACAATGGGTTAAGAATTCGTATCGGGGGAAACAAGAGAGCTCGCGTGCAAAGCCGCAGGGCCCAACTAGTTTATACATAAACAAACATTTGAACGAACGACATTTGAAATAAAACATTTGCAACATATTTGCTGCTTTGCAATTTCTATATTTTTGACAACATTTCCAAGTGAAGTTTTGATACTTACTTATTGGTACTGGTGGACAATTATTGGTGGAGCTGCAACTAGCCGCATATTTGAGCAGTGCGTGTATCCGTTACATCATTTTGCCTTTGTTCGTCCGCTTCCATATGCAACTCTGCGTTTGTACACTTTTCGGGTTTCGCTTGAATTGCTCTGCTGTCATAACAACATAATTTCACGTCCCTCGCCGTCCATTCATGATTGCAGCACACACCCGATAGCCGATACTCGATCAATATTAAGAGGCCGCCGCTTACTGTAATTGCCCCGGTAACCACGTCCTTTGCACTGTAATTATTTTCTACTTAATCTTCATCAACTAGAGTAATGCCGAAACGCTGAAAGAGGCACATGAAATGTGCCACATAACGAGCGTCAAGCGGCAGATAAATACAATTACAAGAAAAACATCGCAAACCACCAACGGTGACCCACGCATCGCCTTCGCCACAGCAACAGACAACAGACTCCTTCTGTCTGTCGACTGCGACAACGCATTGCCCGCAATTTTGTATTTTCATTTTTTATTTTGTGCTCAAGCTCAGAGCTCAGAGCTGCCCAAAAATCAACCAAAAACTCAAACTTTAAACAACAACAATTAGAGAGAACGTGCAGAAATCAGCTTTGCATGAAAGTATATAAATGTTATTGTTGCACACTGGCCGCGTGTGCGTGCACATGCGCGCATGCAACTTCTCCTACGACTGCAGAAATTAGCGACGCTCTGGTGCTTTGTTTTGCTTTTAATTTTTGGCTGCAGCTCTTTGGCAACAGCGAAAAAGTGAAATGATATGAAATGCACGCATGCGTGCTTAAGTAATTCCTTGCGCCACCGCCCTCACTGCCACCGCCCCATGCGGATCGAAAGTCGAAAAGTCAAGAACCAACGAAAATCACTACTTGATTGTTGTTGTTGTTGTTGGCTGTGCTTAAAGTCCACCTGCGCGATATCAGGTGTTGCATTTTTACAACTGAACTCGCAAATACGCGCCGATAGCGCACAACAACAACAGCGCCGCCGCCGTGCCGCCATATCAGTTTCATACTTCACAAAACAAGACACAACAACAACAACAACTGTGTGTGTTTGTGTGTATTTGGTTGCTTGCAGCGCAGAAATAAGGTGGATACGCCAATTAACTGCAGAACATAAGGGACGCGAATTGAGCGAAAACCGAACGAACATAACTAAAAAGCGGCCGCAAAAAAAGAAATAAAGTGAAATAAGTAAAGTCAGCGAAGGAGGAGCAGATCCAGCCTCGCAACCTCTGACCGCATTTTGTGCGATAATTATCGGTTGGCGTGCAAATATGCGGGCATGTCAAATGCGAAAAAAATCCCACACGAAACTCAAAGTGCGGCCAAAGTGAGCAGACGAGCAGCTGGCGGAAGCGGCAGGGACCGAACTGTGCTTCGGTCTGAGCACTTTGCTGATCTTATTAGAGTTGAATTTTTCATATTCAAATAAAATTAGCTAAGGTTGAGTTGATTTAATTTATACTAAATTTAAAAATTGATTAATGAATAAAACAATATTTAATAATTTTTTTACATTTTTAGTACAATTGAATTTTCAAACTAAAAATGAATTGATTTATTGTATATTATTAGTTTATTATAATTTATTCAATTTGGTATTTAAAACTAAAATTTAATTAAATTAATTAATTAATTGAATAATTTTAAGATAAACTAAATTATTTCAAATTTAAAACATAATGAATTAGTTTGTTGAATTTTCTTTCGATAACGTTTCAATTAAGTAATTGAATTGAATTTTAATTTATTCATGCCTTAATTATTTATTAAAAACTTCTTTTAATTGATTATTAGTGGTTTATTATAATTTATTCTAAATTTATTCTTATTCTAAATTAAAAAATTGAATAATGAATATAACAAAATTTAATAATTTTTTGACATTTTTAGTTCAATTGAATTTCCAAACTAAAAATGAATTGATTTATTGTATATTATTGGTTTATTACAATGTATTCAATTTCGTATTTAAAACAAAAATCTAATTAAATTAATTGATTGAATAATTTTAAGGTAAACTAAGTTATTTCAAATGTAAAACATGAATTATTTCATTGAATTTTCTTTTGATAACGTTTTAATTAATTAATTGAATTAATTTGAATTACTTCATACATTGATTATTTTTCAAGAAAAATTAAACCTAATTTAATTTCTTTTTTACTTTATAAATAGTAATTAATTTATTAATTTTAAAAAGTTTTAAAAATAAAAATCAATTTTGTTTTTAATATAAAAATTAATTTCTGTAGTTATTAAATTAATTACTTGTTAGTTACGATTGACTTTCAAAGTTGTAAGTAATTAATGCATTAGTTTCCAAACATTTATTTTAATTAAAATCAACTAAGTTATCAATATAAAAAGTTATTTCAGCAGTTATCGATTTAATTAGTAATTCATTTGATAACGTGTAAATTAATCAATTGAATTTAATTTAAATTAATTCAGACATTAATTATTTTTCAAAAACTTCAACAAATTAAACTAAATTTAATTATTTTTTTTACTTTTTAAATAGTAATTAATTAATTTATGCATTAATTAATTAAAAAAAATTAAAAAAATCAATTGTGTTAAAAAAAAATTTATTTCAGTAGTTTTTGATTTAATTACTAGTTAGTTACAATTGACTTTTAAAGTTATAATTATTTAATGAATGCATTAGTTTTCCAACATTTTTTTAAATTAAAATCAACTAAGTTATCAATATAAAATGTAATTTTAGTAGTTATTGATTTAATTATAGGTTAGTTACACTAGTTGACTTTCAAAGTTGTAATTAATTAATTAATGCTTTAGTTTTCAACCATTTTTTTATTTAAAATCAATTAAGTTATCAATATAAAAATTAATTTTAGTAGTTATTGATTTAATTACGATTGACTTTCAAAGTTGTAATTAATCAACTAATGCATTAGTTTTCAAACATGTTTTTAGTTAAAATCAACAAAGTTTTTAAATAAGTAATTTCATAAGTTATTGATTTAATTGCTACTTAGTTACGATTGACTTTCAAAGTTATAATTGACTAATTAATGCATTCGTTTTCAAACATTTATTTTTTAAAATTAAAATCAACTAAGTTATCAATATGCAAATTAATTTCAGTAGTTATTAATTTAATTACGAATCAGTTACGATTGACTTACAAAGTTGTAATTAATCAACTAATGCATTAGTTTTCAAACATTTTTTCTAATTAAAATCAACTAAGTTTTCAATGTAAAAAATAATTTCAGTAATTATTGATTTAATTACTAGTTAGTTACACTAGTTGATTTTCAAAGTGGTAATTAATTATTTAAATAACATTTTATATAATTGAATAAAATTAAAGTAATTGATTCCAACATTTTCAGACAGTCAAGTAAATTAAAGTTTAAATTAGTTATAATTAATTAACGAATGCATTAGTTTTCCAACATTTTTTAAATTCAAATCAACTAAGTTATCAATATAAAATGTAATTTTAGTAGTTATTGATTTAATTATAAGTTAGTTACACTAGTTGACTTTCAAAGTTGTAATTAATCAACTAATGCATTAGTTTTCAAACATGTTTTTAATTAAAATCAACAAAGTTTTTAAATAACAAGAAATTTCATAAGTTATTGATTTAATTGCTACTTAGTTACGATTGACTTTCAAAGTTGTAATTGACTAATTAATGCATTCGTTTTCAAAAATTTTTTTTTTATTAAAATCAACTAAGTTATCAATATAAAAATTAATTTCAGTAGTTATTAATTTAATTACGAGTCAGTTACGATTGACTTTCAAAGTTGTAATTAATCAACTAATGCATTAGTTTTCAAACATTTTTTCTAATTAAAATCAACTAAGTTTTCAATGTAAAAAATAATTTCAGTAGTTATTGATTTAATTACTAGTTAGTTACACTAGTTGACTTCCAAAGTGGTAATTAATTATGTAAATAACATTTTATATAATTGAACAAAATTAAAGTAATTGATTCCAACATTTTCAGACAGTCAAGTAAATTAAAGTTTAAATTTGGCTGCTAAGTTGTAATTAATTATTAAAACAAAAAAATAATTATTAAAATAATTTTAATTAATTATAAAAAAAAATTATTTAAAAAATCGAAATTTAACTTTCAAGTTGCAATAATTTTATTTTCAAATTGAAAAATATTCAATGAAATTTTGAATTTAGCCGTCAAATTATAATTAATTATTCATGAAAAGATATTAACAACATTGATTTATTGAATTCCATTAAATTCAATCATAAATAACAAAATCATCAATGAATTTTCACGCGCGTGCCATTTTCGTATAATTGTTTGCGTTAAGATTTATTTGAAACAATAGCCACCACAGAAAATTTGTCACTCGAGCGCAAAAAATCTGCCATTACTTTTCAATTAATAAACGGCGAAGGGCAAAAGCAAAAAATAAAAAAAAACGACACAAGAAAAGAAAAAGCAACTTTTCGCTCGCCGTAAACTTGAGACCACTTGAGCAAGTGCCATGCCAACTGAACTGCCACCGTGTTGTCGCACCTCGTCGCCTGCCGCCTACCCGCATTGCGTCTGCTAATGCAATTAATTCTGGTAATATAATCTGCCGCTACAACAATTTATGATACTAAAAACTGTGAGCAGCAACTTGAAGAACCGTTTGGTTGCTGAGGGGGAAGCAGCAGATACGAGCAGATATCTGTTGGTGTGCACGCACGTGAGTCGGTGTGGGCGAGGAGGCAGAGTTGGTGTGGCGCACTTGACACTGCTGCCAAGACGACGGTAAGCAGCCCAAGTTGTTCGTCGATGAAGGTGTGGAAATTCAAGAGTAAATTAATACCAATACAACACGTACTATGTAGACATACACAGCACACACACTCAAACGCACGCTCGCACACTTTAGCACAGAGATACACACATTAACATTCAAAGGATACGCACTGGAGCGTGATTCTAGCGAGCAAATAATTGAATTACACTTGAAGTCCTTTATGTGCACTCATAATTATGCACAAACTCAAACATACATACGAGCGCAAGTGTGTCAGTATGTGTTGTATTCATACAAACGCAAATCTGGGCGGTCTGCGCGTCTGAGTGACAAATTGCAATAATTGTAAATGTTGCACGTCCATTGACCACAGACCTAAAGGCGGTGAATGAATTAATTTATGCCCGAATGATTGGCATCGTGCAATTGCTTTCTTAGATTTGAGTTTAATACAATAACAATGCGGTTATTGGTGATGCTTTATAGTTATTCAGAGGTTTCAATAAAGTCAAGCAAAAATTGAGAAAAGTTTAAGATAACAACTTGCAATTTGTTTGCAGTGAAGATTTGTATTCGTATTCTCAAATGTCTTCGCTTCAACCGTTTGAAATGTAAATATGTGGTAACATTTGTTAAAGAAACCGTCGAACGGGCGAAATTTGTGTTATCACAACCGGCCACATATATGTCTAAGTGTGTCTCATACAGAGACAGTCACCATAATTTAACCTAACCTAACCTAACCTCCGTTTGTTTAGCTTCTTCCAGAGTTGGTAAAGAAAGCAAGCTGCAAAATTAATGATTAGAATAGATTTGATTTGATTTGATTTGATTTGATTTGATTTGATTTGATTTGAATTGAATTGAATTGAATTGAATTGAATTGAATTGAATTAAATTGAATTGGTTTGATTTGATTAGATTTGATAAGATTTGATTTGATTTGATTTGATTTGATTTGATTTGATTTTATTTTATTTTATTTTATTTTATTTTATTTTATTTTATTTTATTTTATTTTATTTTATTTTATTTTATTTTATTTTATTTTATTTTATTTTATTTTATTTTATTTTATTTTATTTTATTTTATTTTATTTTATTTTATTTTATTTTATTTTATTTTATTTTATTTTATTTTATTTTATTTTATTTTATTTTATTTTATTTTATTTTATTTTACAATATTTTATTCAATTGAATTGAATTGAATTGAATTGAATTGAATTAAATTGAATTGGTTTGATTTGATTAGATTTGATGAGATTTGATTTGATTTGATTTGATTTGATTTGATTTGATTTGATTTTATTTTATTTTATTTTATTTTATTTTATTTTATTTTATTTTATTTTATTTTATTTTATTTTATTTTATTTTATTTTATTTTATTTTTTTTTATTTTATTTTATTTTATTTTATTTTATTTTATTTTATTAGATTAGATGAGACTAGAGAGAAAGAAAGAATATCGCAGAAAACAAGTTGAGTTAGTCGCTCTTATTGGTTCTTATCTCATTTAGAGAACATTACTAAAATACAAAAACACTTTAAATCGCGTTTTCCTGAAAACTTAGCTAACAAACCGCAAACATATATATATCCATTTTCTTGTTGTATTTTTTCTCTCTAAATAAAACATCTGACAGTGTCATTTGCCGCTTCTGACAGCTGTCTCGCAATTGATTGCCACATAACATGTCTCTGATGGCATGTTTGCTGTTAACTCCCTAATTGTGCGAAACTTTTGAGTTTTCCACACCTCACACAAAAATTCAAAAGTTAAATTTTTTAATCAAGCTGCGCTGCCAGCGCAACCGTTGTCAGCTCATCATCTTGCAGTCCATCGACAGATAGGCTGTCAGAGCCAAACAGAGCAGCTTACACAGCCAACGCACCGCCGAATCAACGTCGGCAGTGTTTTGTGTTTTTGTTTTTAAAAACTTTTTCACTTTTTCAATTTTCTTGGCGTTGAATGTGAAACGAGACGTGTTGCTTCTCAGGCTCTGGGTGCACACCCCTTAACTTAATTGCGTCTGGGAAATGTGCAACCACAACAAGAACAAGATCAAGAACAAGAACAAGAACAGCCGCACGAGAGGAGCAAGCGACGAAGACGAGCAGCGCACCGCAAAAGAAGCGGCAACGGTGGCGGGCGGCAAATTTTAAAACGTATCAGCCGCATTCGGTTAATTCGACAGCGAGGCAGTGCACTAAGTGAATTCGCTGTTGTTCAGCATGGGAAGTGGGCAAAAGTGGCAAGCAGTAGTAACCAAAAATCAATGAGCAACAACAACGACAACATTGAACATATAACAACAAGTTGCAGTGCCTCACAGTTGGCAAACATTTAATTTTCGCGAATGTGCGCTGGCAAAATATTTGCGCTCGTAGTTTGCAGTTGTTTTGTTTGCGAAGCTGGCGCAATGCGGCACAGCACATTCGCCGCAGCAACAACTATGCGTGCCAACTGTGCAAAGCAGCAGCGGCAGCGGCACTTCCACCAGCAACAACCCGCCACTTACCGCCGCGCTGCAGCGCCAACGAGTCACGCATCTCACGATCGAACTATTACGCTCGTACTCGTATTCCCAGCTCCGGTGTGCGGCACGCAGCCGCTCGGTGGTGGGGACCGGCAAAGTTGCACGCGGGCGCATAATTGCAACTGAGCCTGGACCGGCGCCCACTCTTGGCGTTTGCGCATCTCCCACTTTCCCGCTTTTTCACAAGCGATATGAAAGACATTAACGCTTTTACTGCATGCGCGCGTTTTCGATGATTTGTGGTTAGAGCACGTTGGACGGATTGCCGGAATGTTTTGACTGTGTGGATGAGTTGTTGGTGTGCGGATGAGTTGGTGTGCGCAGACCAGAATTAGGCAAATTGTCTGTAATTCGTTTTGCGGCACAACAACGTGTAGCTTTGTAGGATAACTCAATCGTGTGCGGAATGGCAATAAGGAAGCGCAGCGAAATTGTGTCAGATCAAGCGATGCGCTGTCGGCTTCACTAAGCGAACGGCGCGCAATGAAGTGGGCTGCAATCGAAGTGTTGACGAATTGCGTGTGTGGGCGTGGGCGGCATTAGCATGAAAATAGAAAAATCTCAAACCTCGGTTGCATGAAACCGAGTCAGTAGAAGCAGAAACACACACACACACATGTAAGTAAGTAGCTGAAATAGTAGACCAAAGCCAACGCGCAACTCTTTCTCGGAAAATTGTGTTAAGTTGTTGTAATTAAAGAACGCAAATCTGTTCGTTTTTCCACTTCGCCAGATTCACCTCGGCAGCCTTCTTGCCGCTCGCACTCATCGCCCAGACTCCAGTGGGCGCGCTGCAAAGTTCATGGGTTCACTGTGATTCAGCAGCCCTGAAAGCACTTTTGTATGTGTGACGTCCTAGCGATTTCTTGTTGCATACGGCTTTGTTTTTGTTTTTATGAGCTTTTTGTTTTGTTGTAAATCTTTTCGTTTGTATTTTTTTGGGTGGTTGCAATTCACCCCTTTGCAACAACTGTCGTAGCGCTGTAACGGTACTTTACGAAGCACCTTCATTAACATGAAGCCGTATGGCGAAGTGTGCGAATGAGTATGTAAACGGCAGATGGAGAATATGAAGCGCCGGTTAGGCGAAACAGTGGCGCACAACGAAGAGGGAATAAAATTCGTAACTTTGATGGTTTACTTTGGGAGAATGGTTTACAATGGGTTTACTTAACCCTTTCCTATTTTGTTGCCATATGGCAACATGCTACTTTGTGGACGTCTGAATCCTCTATGGTTTCAGGAACACATTTTTTTATTGGTCCTTTGAATAGTTCGAAGTTTTTGGAAAGATACGAAATTAATAAACTGAATATTTAAGTTTAAAGAAGAAAAGTATACACGATGTTTTAATGGTATATTTTGACATAGTAAAGGAAGAAGAAGCAGAAAACTCAAGATAACTTTTTAATTTGACGTTTACTTTCAAAAGAAGTACTTTTTTTTAATTTTGGCTGAAGTAAATGAAGCCACAACGATGTTGTTGCTCTCATAGAAAAACACTCTAAAATACAGGGTCCGAGTATAAGAATTAAAAAAATTTGTAATGGATTGTTGCTAATATAACCACATAAAGCGTAAAACGTAAAATTTAAAATTTTAACTTTCCCCAGTGAAAACCTGTAGCGAAAGGGTTAAGAAATGTGCACACGACATTTAAAGTCGCCACGCCTCTTGGTTAGAGTTTTAGAGCAAGTTCACTTTTAAAGAATTTTAGCTTTAAATGGGTTAAATAAATTTTGTTTCAATATTTTTTAATTACAAAAAAATTATATAATATTTATGGAAAAATACGAAATTATCACTTTTTTATTTTATTTAACCATTATTAAAGAAACAGGGTTTTGATCAAACGCGCCAAATTCGCAGACTTCAATTAGAATACAAACTTTCCCTGATATCGCTGCAAATTATTAGAAATTATTTTGGGGATAACAGTAAAATGTTTATTATTTGCTTTGAATTTAAATTCACTTCTAAAAATTTGTAGGTGCCTACTTAAATTTAACCCATAAATCAATCGTAGCTTTTGCTATAAGATGACAAATAGGTGAAATTGTTCTCAGGCAACTTTGGGGTCGAAAGTTGAATATAATTTTTAAGCTACTGCTATCGATCGAACTATGTATAAATTGATCTTTTTAACAGTGTTTAAGTAATGTAACTGTCCACCCAGTTTGCTAACAGTTGTTTCGATACAAACGCGTTTAAAGTATTACAAGTGCTCAGCGTGGTGTGAGTTGAAAAAAAATCGTGAGTTGACTACGCCACTGTGCCGTCGTTGTTGCTGTGACTCGACGCTGTAATCCGATACACTTTAAGGCAGGCAGTGTTGCCAGATCAGGAGATTTCCTTCTAGATTTGGGAGATTTTGGGTCTTTCAGAAGGATTTTTAGGAGAAAGAATTGTTTAGGAGAAAGTTTAGGAGATTTTTATTTTAGGGGATTTTTTGAATCCTTAGTGGCAGGCGCGGATCCAGAAAAATATTTCGGGGGGTTTTAAAAAGTAATTCTTTAATATTTATAAAATTCTTTTTAATTTGTATATAGTTTTATAGTCGATCCAAATATTTCGAGGGGGGTTTCGACCCCCAAAACACCGCCTTGGATCCGCCACTGCTTAGTGGACTTTTGGGTATCGACTTATTGCTGTCACAATGAAATCCAGCCAAAACTTGCACTTCTTGTTTAATTCATTTGTTATATGTTTTGTTTTTGTTAAGTTATTGTTGTTAAGCTGAAGATTAATAAAAAAAGGCTGCATAAAAAAAATTATATGTAGGTATATATTTTTATTGGAAGGAAGGGAGCGGACATACAAGGCAAAGTCTCTGATTGCGTTCAACCTGGCGAACGCCAGAACGATCCTTGTCCCTGTCCAATCCAAGCTGATGCACAGCCTCCGCGCGGCCCTTCTGGATAGCTATTTGGCATCCGCTGAATAGTGAACTAATGTGTGCAGCGAGTCCTATCCCCAGGACTTAAAATTTGGGTTGTGCGCAGGGTTTGGTGCCCGCCACGGAAAACCAAATACCAATGAAAGCCAAAAAGCAAGCCTCGGAAGGAACCCACAATGTTGACGACCACAGCAAACGATTCAAGGACCATGATTTGAGGATATGCACCTGGAATGTCCGGACCCTCTATAGGGAAGGTGCCTCTATCCAACTGGCGGAAGCCCTCACGAAATGTAAGGCTGACATCACCGCCATCCAGGAAATGCGATGGACAGGACAAGGTTGCTCCAAGCGAGCAGACTGCGATATCTACTACAGCTGCCATGCGGAGAAGCGCGAATTTGGCTGCGGATTTGTGGTCAGCAAGAGACTTCGCCACCACGTCTCTCGGTTCACTCCGGTGAACGAACGGCTGGCTTCGATCCGCATCAAAGCTAAATACTTTAGCATCAGCCTAATTTGCGCGCACGCCCCGACGGAAGAGAAGGACGATGCGGCCAAGGATGCCTTCTATGCGAAGCTCGAGGACGTCTACGACAGGTGCCCGGCCCATGACGTCAAAATTGTCCTCGGGGACTTCAACGCAAAAGTCGGGCGAGAAGGCATCTTTGGCCCCACAGTCGGGCAGTTCAGCCTCCATGGGACCACTTCGAACAACGGTCTGAGGCTGATCGATTTCGCCGCGGCACGAAACATGGTAGTTAGTAGTACCAGATTCCAGCACCTCGATATCCACAAGGCCACCTGGTTATCCCCCGATCAATCCACCCGCAACCAGATTGATCACATTGTGATTGATGGAAGGCATGCTTCTAGCATTCTAGATGTGCGCACGTTCCGAGGACCCAACATCGACTCGGACCACTACCTTGTTGCAGCCAAGGTACGCATGCGTCTTTGCGCAGCGAAGACCGCACAACCTAGTTTGCGAAGAAAGCTGGACATCAGTAAGCTGCGATCACAAGGGGTAGCCGAAGTCTACTCCGCTCAACTCTCCAACCAGCTCGGTCGCTCCCCCTCTCCACCTGATGACATCGGCGGATTATGGGCTCACTTATCCCACTCTATGCGCGCCGCCGCAGAAAATGTCCTTGGTTTTCGACGCCCACCACCAAAAAACCAATGGTACGATGAAGAGTGTCGCGCAGCCACTGCAGTGAAGAATGCTGCATACAAGAAGACCCTGCAGTCGGCCGCCACGCGAGCCATGACAGAAAAATACCGGGAGGAGAGGAAGAAAGAGAGGTGCCTTTTTAGACGCAAGAAACGGGAGCAAGAAAGGCGCGAGCGTGAAGAAATCGAGGAGTGCAGGAGCAGGAATGACGCCCGAAAATTCTTCCAAAAAGTTAAGCGTCTTACGGAAGGATTTAAGCCTGGGGCATCTTCTTGCAGAGACGAAAACGGGGATCTGGTTACGGATGCGCAGGGTGTGCTGAGGTTGTGGAAGGAGCACTTCACCAAGCTGCTCGCAGGCGACGAAAGGAACAATACCGCCAGTGGTGAAGATGTCCAGATGGCACCAATCGACGACGACGGTGTGGATGTGCCACCGCCCAGCCATGACGAGGTCCGGGTCGCTATCCAGCGACTCAAGAACAACAAAGCTGCAGGGCCGGATGGGCTACCAGCTGAATTGTTCAAGGCCGGCGGCGGTGAGCTGATTGGGTGCATGCATCAGCTCATTTGCAAAATATGGCTGGAGGAACGAATGCCCAACGATTGGAACCTCAGTGCCCTTTGTCCTGTGCTGAAGAAAGGCGACCCAACAATATGCGCCAACTACAGGGGTATCAGCCTACTTCCCATTGCATACAAGGTCCTGACGAGCGTATTATGTGAAAGACTAAAGCCACTCGCCAAGGCGCTGATTGGACCTTATCAGTGCGGCTTTAGACCTGGTAAGTCCACCATCGACCAGATATTCACTCTACGCCAAATCCTGGAGAAGACCCATGAGAACCAAATCGATACACACCATCTCTTCATCGATTACAAGGCAGCATTCGATAGCCCGATAAGGGATCGCCTATATGCCGCATTGTCTGAACTTGGTATCCCTGCAAAGCTCGTTAGACTTTGCAGAGCGACGTTGAGCAATACGCGCAGCTCCGTCAAGGTTGGAAGTGACCTCTCCGACCCCTTTGATACCGTTCGAGGTTTCAGACAGGGCGATCCTTTGTCCTGCGACCTCTTCAACTTCACCATGGAGAGTGTGCTGCGCAAGGCCGGTGTACATCGTAATGGCACAATTTTCAACAAAAGTGTCCAGCTCCTTGCTTACGCTGATGATATTGATGTCATCGGACGTAACAAGCGAGATGTCACCGCTGCCTTTGCGGCTATCGAAAGAGAATCTGCCAAAATGGGTCTGGTGGTAAATGAGGGCAAGACGAAGTATATGCTGTCTACACGCAGGGACTCGCAGCGGCTAGGGTCTCACGTCGAGGCCGACAGGTATGCTTTTGAAGTTGTCAAGGAATTCGTCTACCTTGGCACCGCCATCAACAGCAGCAATGATGTCAGTCTGGAGATAAAGCGAAGGATAACTCTTGCCAACAGGTGCTACTACGGTCTCGGTAGGCAATTGAGAAGTAGAGACCTCTCTCGACCGACAAAACTTTCACTCTATAGGACGCTTATCTTGCCCGTGCTCCTCTATGGCGCTGAAGCATGGACAATGACACGAAACGACATAGCGGCCCTTGGAGTGTTCGAGAGGAAGGTGCTTCGCAAAATCTTCGGCCCTGTTCGGGTTGGTGACGACTATCGCATACGAACCAATAACGAGCTGTATGAGCTGTATAAGGACATGGACGTAGCGCAGCGAATTAACATCCAGCGGCTACGCTGGCTCGGTCATGTCTGCCGCATGGACGACGAAGCTCCGGCGAAAAAGGTATTCGATGCGATGGTTGGAGGTCGACGGCGAAGAGGGAGGCCGTGTCTCCGGTGGAAGGACCAAGTGGAAGAGGCCCTGGTATCTCTTGGTGTGACCAACTGGAGAAGGCGCGCGCGAAGCAGAGGCGCCTGGAGAGAAGTTTTGCGGCAGGCCGTAACCCGATAACGGGTTGTTATGGCCAGTTAAGTAAGTAAGTAAGTAAGTATATATTTTTATTTGTTTTGAGACGTGTAAATACATTAAAAAAAAATTATATGTTTTAACTTTTGGGAGAAAATTTCAGTATTTTGTTTTTCATTTAAGGGAAAGTAATTTTACAGATCTGGCAACACTGAGGGCAGGCAACAATCGCGCTGGGTGTAGATTAAGTACTGTTTATCCATTTCCATGACCCAACCCGTGCCGCACTTGACGCTTTCGCCTGTTGTGCCACTGTTTTCCTTTCGTTTTTCATGCGCGCAGACGATGCGCTCTCCGGTTGTGCTGCCAGGCTGCTTGCGTTGCGTATTTGTATTTATTATTTTTTGATACTTATTCTTTTTGGTGAAAATTCAGTGAAAAGCCACGCATTCGACTTCCAAACAATTTCATTTGTAACCGTCCCAGCTTATTGTTGTTACATATATGTTCGTATGTTCGTTACATACATGTATCCGTAAGGTTACATACGTTTATCCGGCATTTGCATGTGCCGTATGTTGAATTAATCCTGCACGGGTGCAGTAATTGTCGGCATGGTGCACAGTCGTCGCTCCTGTGCGGTGCCAACAGTTGTATTTTTCAGTAAAATCCTTGCATCATATTTACATATGTAATGGCACGAAAATCGACCGAATCGAAATTCAATAAGTGTACACACAAAAGAAGAACTCTCGTTTTTTTTTGTTATTTATTAAAAACATAAATTAATTGCTCCCTTTTGTAACCCAATTGTACTTCGTTTTGCATTTTAACATTTTGTACCTTACACTTCTGTATCTGTAATTCGACACGCTTTTCTTTTTTGGAAAACTTTTTTCTTTTTACAATTTGACTTTTTGTTTATTGTTTCTTTAACTTGCTGTGAACTGAATAAATATTTCAATAAAATGAGTTGTTGTAAGGTTTTCTCTTTATATTTTCTTTGTAAAATCATAATTTTTCATGCATTGTCCCTTCAACTTTCAAGTTGTTGAAACTGTTTTCATGAACTATGTCGAAATTGGTATAGTTCGCTAAGTATTGTTATGAAAACAAGTTCTCTATAGGCTTATTTCGGATCTCTGGATTGTGCTTGAAAAATAAAATCACTTCGATTATTCAGCGCAAATGCAGTCAAAAACCAGCAATCACTTTATTCACAAATCTACACTTGTTTGTCTTTACACTTGCTACTACTTGCTGGACTATTGCATGTTTCCCCTTTGCTAACGCGAATCAGACTCGACTCTCTGCGCTGCAGCCGGCTGTCTTTTATACTTGTCTGGTTATTGCGCCGACTGTTCTCGCATATTCCAATTGGACTATCTCTCGATCGTTCACGCACATCCCATTACCATCGCGAGCCATCCTTGCCATATCGAAATTATAGCAAGTCTGCCGAACTCTAAAGTGCGTGCCTAAAAGTATGCCCGTTAAACATTCATGCATAGCACAGCGACAGAGTGCCTCATCGTTATAGTATGTTCAGAAAACAACATAGGAACTCAGAAAATGATTCCGCGCTTCATTTCGTGCTTCATTTCCACTCATAACTCGCATGACAGAGCCTCCGACTTTGTCTTAGAAAAATGCCCCAACACTCTACTCTGGTCATTTTACAATCTATTATCTAGTTTATTGGAAAAAACCTTTGGGATTACAACTTCATTATCATGGTGTTTGATGCGGCGGGCTGTGCCACTCGAAGATCACATGGCACACCATTAGATAAATTGTGGTCACTATTGTGTTGCCGATCATTAGCGGGAATCCAGCGCGAAAAAATCGCAAGAACGACAAGTCGTAGCCATGCTGCGAGGCCACACCGGCGCAGACGACATTGGCCGAGGCGGCAATCAGCGTACCGTTGCCGCCGAAGCAGGCACCAAGCGCCAACGACCAGATCAGTGGATGCACTGGCAGGTTCAGGTCTTTGTTTTGCGCCAGCGAAATAACGATCCGAATCATCATCGTGGTGACGGGTATGTTGTCGAGAAACGCCGACATGATCGACGACACCCAAACCAGTATGAGAATAGCCACTGCCAGTCGAAATTCCTCCTCCACTTGCAGCACGGCGTATATGACCCAGTTGCCCACCACGTCGATGACGCCCATCTTGCTGAGCGCTTCCATGAGTATGAAGAGCGAGGCGAAGAAGATCAGCGTGGACCACTCGACGCGGCTCAGAATCGCCTCCATGTCCTCAACATCGGCGAGTATGAGCAGCAGCACTGAGCCCAGCAGCGCCGCCCAGCCCAGCGACAGATAGTGCAGATCGTGCACCGAGTGCAGC
The DNA here is from genome assembly GCA_963971225.1 of Melieria omissa. NCBI lineage: Eukaryota > Metazoa > Arthropoda > Insecta > Diptera > Ulidiidae > Melieria > Melieria omissa. The sequence continues at coordinate 119,374,721 of OZ020268.1, read as the reverse complement.
AGAAACATCGTCAGCACAAAAAAGAACGACACCACCGACTTGATAAGCAGCGCCTTGTTGCGAATGCCATACGTGGCCGACAATTGCTGCAACGTCTCCTCGTAGTTCGGTGTCGGCTTCTTGGGTCCGCGTATTGTATGCTTGAGGTTGCGTTTCATGCGATTTGCCTTCTTGAGCAGCGTATCGCGCACAATGCCGTCGCTTTTGGAGTAGGGCGAGATCGCGGCGGCGGCCCGCTTCCACAGCAACATTTCGCGTTCTATCTTCTTGGCGTCGGTATTTTCGTCAGTCGACAGTTCCAGCCGCGGAAATATCGTGCGAAGCTGTATGTACGACTGAATCATGGTGAGCACAACACACGGAACCATGTGCAGCATGAAGTTGCCAAAGTTCACTCCGTGATCCACGACGAACGAGTTTGTAGTGATGATGATGTTCGGCGGGTCGCCGACCGGCGTCGAAGCGGCACCTACATTTGCGAAAAACACGAGAAACATCAGCACCAGCACTGGATCGACCAGCATCACCTCGCACAGGCGAATCACGACGGGAGAGATGAGCAGCATCATGGTGACGCTGTCCAGGAAGGCGGACAGCACCGCGGTGAAGAGGCAAAGGCTGTTGACCAGCGGCCAAACGTGGCCCTTGGAGATTTTGTAGGCGTAAACAGCAAAGTAGTCAAAAATACCCGAGTCGGAGAGAATGCCCACCAGTACCATCATCGAGAAGAGCAGCATCAACGTCTCCATATCAACCCAAGACATGATCGTGGTCACTTCGGGCCGTGCGTGCAGTAATGACAAAACACCAAGGGCCAATGTTGCCGCAAGGATGGAGGCAAAGGTGCGGTTGGTAAGCTCCCAAACGATCATAATATAGAGAAATATGAGCACTATCGAACCCAGAAAGATGCCCATTTGCTTGTCGATCGGACTCGTTTCGAACCACACCTTCACCGTCATCTGCGCGCTCGAATTGATGGCCAACAGAAGGACGAATTTGCTGGTGCCGCTCATGTCGCTTGGCGCTTCGTCCAAAGTAAACTCATGGGTCTTCGCGATAGGATGGATGCGGTCGAAGTTTTCCGTAGGCACCACGGTCAGTATGAATGGCTCCGAAATGTTCAGCTTGTTCGTTACTTGTTGACTGTCATCGTAGTAGAAGCGTTGCATCATGAGCGTGAGGGTGGGCGTATACGAGCTTTTGCCGGTATGCAGATCCTGATCAAGGATGAATGGGCCCAGGACTCCGACGCCCACAGGACTTGAAATACGGAAAAAATCCGCGATAAACTCTTTGCTGGATTGGGCGGGTATTGTCAACAGGTTGGGATCGTATTTCTCTTGTGCGTTCAGCGCCAACAATATAGCCATCAAAAACCAGACTACGATCAGCAGAATCATTACCGCGTATTTGCGCAATTTGTTTTGTTCTGGCTCCGGCTCCGGCTCCGGCTCTGGTTCTGGCTCGGGTTCAGGCTCTATAATCTTTGATTTACCTAAATGAAAGAATGTAGATTTCTTCGTTGGTTGTGGTATTTCTTTCACGTCTTCCTTTTCTTCGTCCAGATCGTCCAGCTGCAGATCGTCCTCCTCGGGGTTATTGTCGGCACCACCTGAAAGGCGATGCCTATGCAGTCGCCGGACATGATGTGTGCGGCAACATTTTAGAGCCCGTGCAAAATATGTTCCGCTGCGTGGACTGGAGGCGGGAAGTACCTCCGGAAGTACGGCCTCAAAGTCCATTGTTGAGCTGGGAGTTGCGTGCGACATTGTGTTTTTTTTTAAAGGTTTAAGTTACTCGATGACGAGAATTATTTGGCCCATTGCTTGCGACATTTGAATATTACCGAATATGACTTTTTAATTGCTTATTACCACAAATTGATGTAGACAACGTCATTTTATTTGTTTTTGTCACAGTTTTTATTTCTCATTGAAAGTGTTGCTAGAGTAAAGTACACATTGTTGCTGCGAAGGTAGGAAGTACAAAAAAAAAAAATGGATCATTCCAAGAGATTTCGATTGTGCAATTATTCTGATCTTAAGTACAGACACCTCTGCATGCTGACTAAAGCTGCCGTTGACATGTCGAGAGTCCGAATACCAAAGGAGAGATGGACTCATCATCATCACAAGAGAACGCCGACCACTTCAGAATTGCGGAACAGGGTTGTAATACGCAGACACAAAATAAATAGGGTGGCGTATGGATGCGGGCGGCGAAGGGACACGCGTTGGGACGTGCGTTGCGGCCGGATGTCCTTCGCCAACGGATGCAGCGTGTGCGCACGCAGACGAGAAAACTCATTACGACCATACAAAGAGCAGCCGACGCTGTTTTAATGCGTAAATTAAATATTAGTTTAATGACTTTATGCAGATTCGCAGTGGTACGTTGCCGCATATGTTGGATTTTGTGCTGCTTGCTGGCTGACCAAGAGTTGCAAGAGTGCCCAGTCGCTAAATTCGTGTTGGGCGATGAGTTGCAGACACACTTGCAACTGCGATTAAGCCCACGGAAATTACATTGAAATTTCATGAAATTATTTGGTCTAACTTTCTTCTGATATGTGGTTACGAGGGTTTTATAAATGTCAATGTCAAATTAAATCAAATGAAACATTTGGAAAAAAATAGAAAGCCTTTGTCAGTTTGACTAAAATTTGTAATTTGAACTTTGAAATACACCTAAGTCTGTTTTTACACGGTAGATTGGTTCCAGAAGAAGCCGTGTAAAAAAAAACCGTGTAAAAAAAGACATTGATCGTATACAAAAATGGGTGATTTGTTCCTAATCTCTAAGACCTATTAAAATTTCTTTACCAAACACGTCTTATTGCATTGACAGTTCACAAAATATTAACACGTTTCAATTGCTCTGACCAGTAAATTTTATTGTATGCACATAAAGGGAATTCCCCTAAATTAGTGCTATTCACATTTGCTTTGACCAGTAAAAATTGCTTGTACGCGCTAAAAGGGAATTCACTTAAATCTTTAAGCTAGTGTTCGCAAACTATCGATAGCACTATCGATACTATCGATGGTTTCAGACTTTTTTCTTTCATAAATACTTTTTTGTGATATGAACATACTTCGCAAAAATTAAATTTGACAAAAAAAATTTAAGTACATAAAATTTCAAATCGTGCTAAATGGAATAAAATCGTGTAAAAAAATTAAAAATATTCAATTTTCAAACCGTGTTATATCAAAACCGTGTAAAAAAAGACCGTGTAAAAACAGACTTAGGTGTACAATAAAATTTAGATGTATGAATCTACAGACTGAGATCCAAAACATTTATGTTTTCCATACCTGACATATTTTGGTCCTGAAAGTTCAAAATATAACTTTTAGTTAAAAGGATTTCTCCTTTTCCTCTTTCTTTTGATACCCATATCTTTATCATTGCACAACCGCAAATATTTAAAAAAATATTTGAAATGCGTATTGTAATCCTTAAAATTTGATTGTCCCTTAAAAAGGACTATGGGCCACAAAATGAAATGAATGCCCGGTTACTATAAATTACCTCTAGTTTCATGCCTATATCAACATTTGGATGGGTCTCGGAAAAATAACAAAATTTTTTCGCACAGTGTAATAAATGTAAAAATGATGTTTTCACTAAGTGCATCACAACTTTGTCAGTTTTCTTTCAATTCTATTGATGTTAGGCTTAATATTTGCTCAAATTAGATATCTTTCATCTTAGATTTTAAAACCAGAGGGGATCATTTATTTTATCTATAAAAAAAAATAAATAATATTTATGATTTTTTAAATTGGTCGAAAAATTCACTTTTTAACAACTTTCACCGTCAGTAACTTCCAAAATCTGATTTGGACAATCTGTATATCACTGGAAGGGCTAAGGTGTTATCTTCTGACAGACGGACAGCTTGTGTTAGTCGGACGATTCGTTTACGAGATATGCGCTCATAACTGAAACAACACGGAAAAAGCTAGTTTTTCGAAGATTTTTCGAAAACGGTTCTTAAAAATTTTTTTTTTATTTTCAGTTTTGTGTTCAGCGGCCCAAAGTTTTATTTTTAGGTGCATTTTTCGTGTCGAGTAGTGAAATTAGTTTGGAAAGAAAAGGAAAGAAGGGTAAATCCGGACATTGGCAATGAAGTTTTAAGAATTCAATAAAATTGTTTAAGAAATTAAGAATGCAAACAATATTTCTAAAATAAACTATAAAATAAAACACTACAATACTCCTACAAATGTACGAAAAAAGTACGAAAAATAAGTACACTTCTTGCATTTCATAGTCTCATAGAATTTCTCTCTCAGTTGATTTTTGTTTTTTTAAATTTTTATGACATTCATGTTTTTTTTGATTTAGTTTTGACATTTTGGTTTTCGAACAAATAAAATTATATTATTATGAAAATATTATATTAACTCGCTGGTGCCTAGCGTGACCATATGGTTACCCTAAACAACGAATATTGCACTCAACGAATATAGTTTTTCAAGTTGGCTTCGTATGAAATGGCTCAAACAATATTTTTACAAAATTCAAAAAAAATTGAATTCCGGCACATTCGACGTAAGATATGCCTTCTAAGATCTTTTTACATAAAACTTATTACATATTTTGATTGATGTTCCCATGAAATGAAAGTGGAATAAACTGATAGTGAAATAGTGAGGTGAAGTAAGTTCCTAAGGTTGAGTCGAGAAGGTTGGTTGAATGGTTACTTAATTACGACGTTCAAAAGAGCAAAAGTACTTTAGATTTAATTTCCATGAAGAAACAAAATGTTTGTCATATTATTCTTGTTGCTTGTTGTTAAGTTTGATGAAGTATACATGAAATTTTGATGACTTCCTGTATGCATGGAAGAAGTTTTGCGGAAATTTGCCATATTCTGCTGAGACCGCCAGCGCCTAATGGAAAATCAGTTTATCTATCTTATGATCAAATAAGAACGGGATTGTTGGCAATGCTTTTATAGGTGTCAAATTTTGACGCATATCGTAGGATTAGTATTCGATTGGCGTCGAAGAAATCGAAAAATTGTTGTGTGGCGATTTTTATAAAGAATGCAAAAATTAGAACAGCGCGTGCCTAGAATTTTGTGTTAAAAAATGAATGATTGTTGAAAATGTTACAAAAGGCGTTAGTGAAGCGTGTATGTCCGAAACACGAGCACACGAATGGTATAAAAGGTTCAAAGGCGGCCGAGAGAGCCTGGAGAACTATGAGATCCCTGGACGGCCATTAAAATCTGTTACTGAAGAAAAAATCGAATCGGCGAAGCAAATCGTGTTGGAAAATCGTTGTGTATCAATTAGAGAGATTGCTGTGTTGTTGAGCATCTCATTTGGATCAGCCGAACACATTTTAACTGATATTTTGGGCATGAAACGCGTCGCTTCTCGGCTGGTGCCAAAAAAGCTGAATTTCATTCAAATAGAGCGTCGTGTTGATGTGGGCAAAGAGATGATTTCAACGCAGACAGCGACTCAAAATTCATTGAACGCATGGGTTTAGGAATTTGATATGCCGACCAAACAACAATCGTCCGAATGGTGCTTCGAAAATGTGCCAAAACCGAAGAGAGAACGACAAAGTCGGTTTAAAATCAAAGTTTTGCTGATGGCTTTTTCGATATTCGTGGTGTGGTGCACTAGGTTTTTTTTTTAAATTTATTTTTTGATCACAAGGTATATTTTAGTGTTGGCTACTACGGTGAGTTGAACCAAGGTCGGTCGTCAGTGTAACCTCGTAATCCAAAGCACTTAACAGCTGAGCGATGCTGACTGTCAGATCGCCATCGCCATCAATAACCAAATCATTTTATCAAACTGGAATATTTGTTGTTTTTTCGACTCTTTTGAACTTCCAATATTATTCGCAGCATAACTAAAGAATGAACGACGGTAAAATGTTGCATATAATATTTTCCAAATCTATGAAATCATAACATTGCATATAAGTTCAGCTGCTTTTTAGAGTGTATTACATTACTCCATGGCAACCGTAAATGTTAGTTTTAATTTTGTGAATTTATTCTTTTTTTTCAGTTGGCTAAAAGCCACAATACTTCGTGGCATTCATGTGAAAATGAAGAGAAGTGAATCTTCAGCTTCATAACAAAATTATGCCAGCCCTTGCACGCATACTATACATACATACATATATTTGTATGTTCATATATTTGCAGGTATGTGTGGGCATTATTTGTGTCAGTGTGTGCAACACATGAGAGTCGTTTCTCACATTCTTGCCAGCTGGCAATTTATGTCTATCTCGCACAGGGTTGACAAACATACATACATATATACACTAATACATTCATGTGCACATTCATAAATATATATGTGCATACTAACATATATATATATTAAACTCCATTTCATCTAGGCGAAACAATTTCAGCTGGCAAAAGATTTTCACGGTTGTAAATTCCCCTCAGAGCGAGCATAAATTTGTGTTAAACACAATTTTATAACCTCATATTTATGCGCAGGCCAAATGCACACAGACACTCGCACATCCTCCCACAAGCGACAAGCATTCTTTCGAGTATATTTAAAAGAAGTAGACTCGGGCCCGTAATCAAGGTCGAGCTGAAATAGGAATTTATCATTGCGACCCCCTTAAAAAAGCAGCCGCTCTGCGGAAGCGCGATTCCATGGCAACTTTGCTCATTTTCAGTCACTGTCGCAATGCCTGCCTACAACTTTACTGTTGGCAATAAACCGAGCACATTCAGAGTCACTCCTGGCGTATACGTAATGTGAGTAATGTCTATATGTGTTTTTATGTATGGATGTATGTGTGCTTGGGGACAACGCGGCAACGGCATTGCACGCACCTATAATGTTGCAACATTATTAACGCAATTTCAGTACAACGCAACCTACTTCCTAACCCCGCAAACCCCCCTCATTGCCTTCAGCCTTTCGCGCATTTGTGCGTGTCCTTTCAACGGAGATGCGTAATTGTGTATGTCTGAAGCACAACACACACACATGAATTTTACATTTTCAGCATTTTTATGGCTGACGTTGCAGCGCACGTTGACTGCACGTCGGCTGCTGTCTTCGTTGACAATCTACGTTGTGTGAAGAAGCATTAAAACTTCTTTGCACAAATATTTGTTTACTTTCAAATTGCTTGTAGCGGTTTCGCTACGTTTGAGATTCTTGGAGCCGGCAAATCGTCACATGAAAATTGTGAAAAAAAATTACAAATGTTTGTCGTACGGCGTCAAAATGCGTAAAATTGACGCACTTAAATTGCAATTATTGCGCCATTTCAAATTCGTCATCTGACACAACGCACAAAACGGTTGCTTTGCGCTGCCGCTGTCGCTGGTTCATTAGTTGTTGTTTAAGTGTGCTTAATTATGCTCATTTAGCCGCAACGGTAGTGCGCGCGCAAAGTGGAGCCCCGAGTGGGCTTTTAATAAAATTAATGTTGTTTGTTCGCTCCAGCCCTGACGCCCTTTGAATGTGGTGTGCGTCGTTGCCGTTGTGTTTTGTTTAGCTTTGCAAATAGAGCAAACAGAGCATAGTTTTGTTGATATGATTTGTTGTTGTTGTTGTTGTTGTTTTGTAGTTGTTTGTGTTTTGAGTTAAACCCCAACTGGTTGAAAATTTTCATAGCCAGCTAAATGTGTTGGGTCGTTAGCACAAGTGGAGCTGGGCCCAGTCGAGCGATGAGTAACGGTAATGGCTCCCTAATTGGAGGTGTAGTTGAAGCACCTAAATTTTGTTGATGTTTTGTTTGAATTGCTATGGTACTTGTTGTTGTTTTTGTGCTGCCGTAGCATGCAAAAATATTGGCTGAAAATGTTTGCGTTCGTAGTGAGAAGAGTTTGCACGAATCGTTCCTTCTAAGTAATTCTACGAAATTGGGTTCATTAGGACTTCTGAAAGATGAAAGATTCTCTTGCCATACTTGGAATGTCTTGAAACCTATATTTAGCCATTGAATGAAGTGTTGAAATGATGTTTCTTTTGTTTTTTTTATTGCTTATTTTGTTTATTAAACCAAACCTGCATAAGGTTTTACAAACTCTATAATCATTATTTCAGTTATATTCCTATTGATTAGTTCGTCAAAATAAAGTTGCATGAGCTAACCTAATGCTACGATTGATTTATGGGTTTAATTGAAGTAGACACCAACAAATTAATATTTTTAGAAGTGAATCCAAAGCAATTTACAAAACTTTTACTGTTATCCCCAAAAGAATTTCCAATAACACTGTACAACACAAAAAAAATAACAAGGTTCTGACAACGGATTCTGGTAGAGGGACCAAAAAAAAAATATACGTGTATCGGCGTTTTGAAAGTTCACGTCAGAATTTTTTTTTTGGGGGTCAAAGATTTCCCCTTTACGAAAACCATGTTACCTCACATTTTAGGTATACAATGTGTTCAGCAATTTAATGTAAAATACTACAAAGAACATTTTTGTGGAGCATTTTAACCCTGTAGGGGGGATCAGGGTTTGGATCCACAAGGCAAAGCACCTGACTGCACGGATGTAGACGTGGTCCACATCTTCGGCTGCGATCCTTGTGGGTACCAGGCCAAGTGGACTCAACGCCTTCACGAAGGTTGCTTCTGGTGACCGGGCGGTCCCCGGGCGGCTGTTGAAGCTTGTCTTCTCAGCTGGCGAAGTTTGAGCTGCGGAAATCCAGGAGCGTCTGACCCACAGTGGGCGGCTCCCTGGTCAGCGTCTGATCTCCATGTTAGGAGCGGCTGTTTCTTATCATCTTTTGGTGGCGTGATAGATGTCAAAGAAACGCCACAGGGGAAGGCGACCCCCTTCATCAAAACCATTCTGGAGGGCTCCCATAAGGACTCTTTTACGGTGCAGGGAGTCGGATCCCCAGTACCGGCGGTAGACAGTGGGCGAGCGGGCTGTCTGGCGTCGTCATCCAACGACCGCTTAGGCTGTGCAGCGGGACCCCAGGCTGTGCAGTCTACAAATGCTACTGGGAAGCAGGAGGCGCCCAAACCTGCATTAAGCAGGCAAAAGGCGCAGGAGTCCACAGCACAGGATGGTCCCTCACTTTCGGGGGTGGTGCCTCAGCTCCGGGGCCTTCGACTCGACGCTGCTATAGAGGGGGAATCTATGATTCTCTCGCAAAGTAGCGGCGCCGGGTCGGTGGACTCTGAGGCGGAGGCGGCACTCCTGGAGGAGGGAGACCGACCTGCGGCCACTGGCTCCATTCCTGGTATCTTACCGGCGGGGGAACGCAAGGCGAGCAGTGCTGCGAAGAAAGCCAGAAATGGCTACCGGCGCTCTCTTGCGTTTCTCCGCAGAGTGAGCAAAGAGCCTGGATCCTTGTCCGATAAGGAGAAGGATCTGGTAAGGAAGCACCAGAAGATCGTGGCTAGATTCGAGAAGAAACAGGCGGCGATTTCTGGTGCAAAATGCACGGCCGTTGCAGCAACGCCTGGTGACAGTGCCACGGCTGCACGGCCCACCGAAGGTGCAGTGGAGGCGGAAAAGCCTAGAAACAAGGCCACATCCTCCGTCACTGCACGGGTGGGAGTAAAGACGGGGACGGCAAAGCCTGGAAACAGTGCTGCGGTCGCCCCGTCAAATGAGACTGGTCAGAGACCCACCACCTCTTCAAGGCCCACTTCCACCACGGTGGAAAAGGCCGTAAAAAGGGGAAGATCGGGTGACGATCAGCCGACAGGGGAGGGGAAAAAGCTGAAGCCCTCAGCTAGCTTCTCTTCCCCACAGGAGTTGCAGATAGCCGTGGTGGACCGGAGCGATCCTGATGGGAAAATTCGCCCGGAAAACTGGCTTTCTGTAGAGGCGCGCATTCTGCGAGCGATGCTCGAGGCGGCTGACGGCGAAATTGACTTCGACGGCGCTGGCTGGCAGAAGGGTGTCAAAATCGTCGGTTGTGGCAACAAGGAGTCCCTCAACTTCTTGGTGCGCACTATCGGCGGTCTTGAGCCCCTCTGGCAGGGGGCGAAACTCGAGGTCATACCCCGTGACCGTCTGCCACTCCGGCCTATCGTCACACTGTGGGTCCCCCCTCCAGTTATGGAGGACGCCGACACGGTGAAGCTGATTGGCCGGCAGAATAGTGGCCTGAACACAGGAGAGTGGAGAATTGTATCCTCCACTACTTGTAAAAATGAGGCGGGCAAGGACATCGTGATCGCGGTAGATCAATCGTCCTTTGCCCATCTGCGGGACTCCCTGGGAGTTGTTAAGTTCGGTTTGGGTTCCCTCAAAGCTCGCTTCCCTAACAAGGAGCGCGCCACACAAGGGAAGGCTGAAGGTAGTGCAGATAAACCTGCACCACTCTAAAGCCGCCACCCACGACCTTATGCAGTTCCTTGAGGAGACTGGAGTTGACTTGGCTCTAATTCAGGAACCCTGGATCGTAGGAAACAGGGTTTGTGGGTTAGATTCAGGTCAATTTAGATTGCTTCATTCACGCGGTGAAGGTAAGATACGAGCCTGTATTGTATACAGAAGGTGCATTAATCTGTTTCTTTTGTCTCATTACAGTACTGGTGACCTGTGTGTGGCTGCATGCGAACGACGCGATGGGCGAGACCTGATCCTGTCGTCCGCATACATGCCATTCGAAGGGGAGGAACCACCGCCGAAGGAAGTCCGGGACCTTGCTGCGCACGCCCGATCACGGAGGCTCGACCTTATCATCGGGTGTGATGCCAATGCACACCACATGCTGTGGGGAAGTTCCGACACCAACAGTAGGGGTGAGTCAATTTTTGAGTTTCTTCTAGGCTCTAACCTTGTGCTGTGCAATAGAGGCAATACGCCGACTTTCCACAATAGGGTTAGGGAGGAAGTCATAGATATTACCTTAGTTACCGACTCCAACACTATCTCCGTGGTCGACTGGAAAGTACTGACGGAATGTTCGTTCTCGGACCACAACCGTATAGTCTTTTCAGTGGCCATAGAGGTTGGATGTCCACAAACTTATAGGAATCCGAGAAAGACTAACTGGCCTAAATTCAGTGCACTAGTTTCTCAGAAACTGGCATCGCGCAAAGCGATCGCTACATTCGAGAGAAACAACATTGACAGGTCAGTTGGTCTTCTAACGAAAGTGCTTAACAAGTCTTTTAATGAATCTTGTCCTAAAAGTCGAGCTCCACGGAAAACCAACGCGGTGTGGTGGACCCCAGAGCTAAGACAACTTAGAACAGATACCAGACGTCTCTTCAATAAGGCTAAACTTAGCCGAACTGAAGAAGACTGGGGAGCCTACAAGGCTAGCTTTAATAAGTTTAAGAAGACTATTAGGGCGGCCAAGCGGGATAATTGGAGGAAGTACTGTGAATCCCTCGACAATGTCAACGAGGCCGCCAGACTTCGCAAGGTGCTAGCCGGGGCATCACATACCCCTAGCAGCATTAGGAAGTCTGACGGCTCGTGGACAGAATCGAGGGAGGAGCTTCTAGAGACTCTCATGAACACCCACTTTCCCGGTTGCACGAGTGTTGTTGAGACGACCACGCCTCATAGACAGCACTCGTCACGTCCGGATGCTTTTGTTCGGGGGATTATCGATGAGGTCAAAGTGGCATGGGCGATAGACACCTTCAACCCGTACAAATCTCCGGGTCCCGATGGTGTCATTCCGGCTATGCTGCAATGGTCTAAGGAGGCAGTGGTCAAAGTCTTGGTGCGAATCTTTCGGGAATCTCTCCAACAGGGCTATGTACCGCGCGCCTGGAAAGAGGTTAAGGTGGTGTTCATCCCCAAGGCGGGGAAGTCAAACCACATCAATGCAAAAGACTACAGACCGATCAGCCTGTCATCGTTCTTTCTTAAGACTTTGGAGAGGCTGGTGGATGTCTATGTCAGGGGAGTGGCACAGTCCAGGGGACTCTGCAGGACGCAACATGCGTATTGCAGGGGAAAATCTGTAGACAGCGCCTTACACGAGGTCGTTCAGACGATCGAAAAATCGCTGAGCGTCAAGGAGTATACGTTAGCCGCTTTCCTCGATATTGAGGGGGCCTTTAATAACGTCACTCTAGAGGCAATAACCAGTGCACTTAGAAAATTCGAAGTGGACGAGAAAGTAGTAAGGTGGACCAGCGATATGCTTAGTAGCAGAAGGGTTCACTCCAGCCTAGGCTCGTGCTCGGTGAGGAGGTTAACCACAAGGGGCACACCTCAGGGGGGCGTCCTTTCGCCTCTGCTGTGGCTGCTTGTGATAAACAACATCCTCGAGATCTTCGAATCCAGGAGGCTGCGAGTAGTAGCATATGCGGACGACGTCACTATCCTGATCCCTGGAAAATTTCTTTCCACCATCAGTGATCTCATGGAGTCTGCTTTAGGAGAACTCTCTAGCTGGGCAGAGCATAACGGTCTAGGAGTTAACCCCTCAAAGACGGTTATGGTACTGTTCACCCGGAGATACAAGATACCGGAGTTTAGGCTGCCGAAACTCAGCGGCATCACTATCACCCTCTCACCCGAGGTGAAATACCTTGGCACCACACTCGACTCCAAGCTTTCTTGGAGACGCAACGTGGAAGAGCGGGTGAAGAAGAGCCTGAATGCCTTCTACGTCTGTCAGAAGGCCTTCGGGAAAAAGTGGGGATTGCGGCCGGGCATTGTCCACTGGATGTATACAGCGATCATTCGGCCGATCTTATGTTACGGAGCCATTGTCTGGTGGCCGGCCACGGACACCAGGTCCTTGGCGACGCAACTGATGAAGGTGCAGAGACTGGCGGCTATGGGAATAGCAGGAACCGTCAAAAGCACCCCCCAGGCAGGCCTAGAGATGATTCTACATCTCCACCCAAAAGAGCAGTTCATTAAGTGCTGTGCTGCTAAAGGCGCTCTCAGGCTGAGAGAGGCCAACTTGTGGAAAGAGCACGCTTATGGACACTCTGGGATCCTAAGGTCATTTACGAGGCCAGGTACGGAACATCAATTAGACTCCTGCACGGACTATCTGATTCCATACCTGGATTTTGATTCGCGCGCACTTACCTCCTTTCCCTCAAGGGAAGAATGGGGACTTACAAGTGTGATAAGAGACGCCTCCATCACCATATTCACAGATGGTTCTAAGATGGAGGAAGGTACAGGAGCTGGTCTCCACTCAGATGCACTAGGGGCTCAACGGTCTTTCAGACTCCCGGACCTCTGTAGCATCTTTCAGGCGGAGATTTATGCAATCTGGAAAGCTGCTGAATTAATCCGCGACAGCGGATTATCACCCACGGATATCACAATCTGTGTGGATAGTCAGGCAGCCCTTAAAGCGCTGGAATCAGCGACTGTGAAATCAAAGGTAGTGCAGAGTTGTCGCAGTGCACTTCGCGGCATCGGACATCACCGAGTCACTCTCTGCTGGGTTCCGGGCCACTCTGGAGTGGCAGGAAACGAGGCAGCGGATGAGATGGCAAGAAAGGGGGTCGCCCTGCCTCTCACCGAAGTGGATAACTCTGTGCTCCTTCCGATATCTGCCCTGTATTTGCGTATTGACAGGTTGAGCAAAACTTACATCGAGTCCTCATGGCGGAGCAGAACTGATTGCAGTACCTGCCGGGCAATATGGCCTTCCCTTTCCGTGAGGAAAACGCGATATGTACTGTCCCTGAGTCGAACCTCTATTAGGCAGCTTGTTGGAGTCATCACTGGACACTGCGCCATTGGATCTATGCTGGTCAAATGGTGCCTCTCGTCCAGTGATGTCTGCAGAAGCTGTGGAGATGAGGAAGAAGTGGAAACGATCCAACACTACCTGTGCCACTGCCCGGCTCTGCAGGAACGCCGACTCCGTACCTTGGGGTCAAGGTTCCTGGTAGACTTGGCCTGCGCAGCAGTAGTTGAAATATCGGATCTACTCTCCTTCATCAAGAGGTCGAACTGGTTTGCCCCGAACTGAGAGCCACTGGTTAGCTCCGGAATCTTCCATGAAGGGATTCACAATGGGCCATTTTGGCCTCCGAGTGGAAGTGCTGCCCTTGGGACGCACACACCCTTCCCTACCTAACCTAACCTAACCCTGTAGCTCCTATTTTTATGGGTCAATTTGACCCTTTTTTTTCGAAAATGCCAAAAATGTCCTGTAAAGCAGGACTTTTTAAGGACAAAATGTAGAACAAAAATATTCGCCATAAAATTCTACTATAGATCTCTGAATACATCAAAGCTCGGAAATTAACTTGAACACCAGAATTAAGCCAAAACTGAAAATGTGTTTAAGTGTTTATTTCGTACTTAATCAGAATTGGTACTAAAATCTACTATTTGATTTTGTTGAGCATTGTTATTTGCAGCGATATCAGGGAAAGTTTGTGTTCTTATTGAAGTTTACAAATTGGGCGCGTTTGATCAAAACTCGTTTTTTTAATAATGATTAAATAAAATCAAAAAGTGATAATTTTGCATTTTTCCATAAATATTAAATAATGTTTCTGTAATTAAAAATATTGATACACAATGTATTTAACCCGTTTTAAGCTAAAATCTTTTAAAAGTAAACTAGCTCTAGTATTCTAACAAAGAGGCGTGGCGACTTCAAATGTCGTGTGCTCACTTCTTAGACAAATGTTTCATGATTTAAATACCAAAAAGTAATATCGAGAAACAGGGTAAAATTCGGGGTCGAATGAGTTAAACATTTTGCTATTTTGTTGCCATTTGGTTTCAGACATTTATTCGTTTTGTTGGTCCTTAGAATAGTTTGAAGTTTGAGGAAAAATACGAAATTAATAAACTGAATATATAAGTTTTAAGAAGAGAAGCATACACGTTTTTTAAAGGTATAGCTTGACATAGTAAAGGAAGAAGAAGCAGAAAAATTATAAAACTTTTTAATTTGACGTTTTCTTTCAATTTAGATACTTTTTTTTAATTTTGGCTGAAGTAAATGAAGAAATATTCAAATTTTCATTATGCGTAAAAAGTTTAGTTTAGTTTAAATTTTTAAGTAATTATTACAGCCACAACGGTTGCTCTCATAGAAAAACACTAAAAAGGGTCCAAGTATAAAAATTAAAAAATTTCTTATGAAATGTTGCTAATAGAATCACATAGAAGCCTAAAAAGTAAAATTTAACATTTTTTTTAAACTTTCTCCAGTAAGAATCTTTAGCGAAAGGGTTTAAGGGTTTTGAATTAAGAAACAATGATAGTTAAAGTTATATAAACATTACCAAAAGCTCCACTTTTTACTAGTTGAATTTTTACAAGTTTGAATTTTCAAGTATTAATATTAAAAAACAGCTCTTTAAACTTAAATTAAACTGCAGTTTTAAATTGAAAGCACTTTTTAAATGATAGCACTTTAATTACTTTCACTCCTAAACTGACAACCAACATTTTTATTAATATTTTAGTACACACAGCACAGTGGTTTCCACCCTTTTTGCGCTGCATTTCAGGCTACAATCAACTCGTTGCATTCTCTTTTTTCATACGAAACAAAACTGCATTGAAATTTGTTCGTCAAGCCATTCAATTAAATTCTTTCCCTTGCATTCTATTTTATGTGCATTCTCCATGTTCTAAGCCTGAGCCTGCGCTGAAAAGTGCAAAATATTGCAAGCATATAATGTAAAAAAGGGTATATGTAAAAATATTTTTATAAAAAAAAATTATATTAAAAGCGTCGAGTCCGTGCGATGCGGTTGATGGCGGGAGCGAAGAATACGCTGAAGTGTACTATACTATTTGTCATGCAATGCAACCCTCAACAATGCCGCAGCCACTTATTCTCATTTTTTCTGCACGCTCGCTAGCTCAATAATTCCTTTTGTCGAAGGGAAAATGCCTTTCATGCCCCAAACTCAACAATTGACAAAATAATCACTGCCAAAGCCGGGTCGATGCCGATGCTGATGCCACCCGCTTGCATGGACCGCGATGATGTTAACGATAACGACGACGATGCTGCTGATGATGATGACGATGTGAGTTTTTTTTTTATTTTGGCCTGTCGCTCATACCACACGACGCGCCATGTTTATCCTCTCAACACGTTCGACGATGCGGGCGCAAGTGTATCTGTCATGCTGTGGCTTCACTTGACTGGTCGTTTCGTTGAATTTGATTCGCGCAGCCTTAAGCGGCAACGGCAGCGGCGTGTGTCGAGTGGTCTTTCCCGCCTAAACCGGGCGAAATGCAGCAGCAACATTTCGTACGTTGCTGCACTTGTGGAACGTAATGTGTGCAACTGACACACACAGCTGCCATGGCACAGCATCCCCAGGCAACATTTTCTTACGCCAGCAACATGTGGCCAAGTATTCGTATGCTGTCAGCAACATGTTGCCTGCTTGATGTGTTGACTTTAATTGCCTTTTTGCTTGGTGCCTGAGCTATGCTGCTATTGGCTCGTGCGGTATTTACTGCCTGCGCCAGTGTTAGCCAAACATTTCGCAGTCTTTAGAGCAGTGTTGTCAGATTAGGGAATTTCCTCCTAGATTTAGAAGATTCTTGGCCTTTTAGAAGAATTTTTTGAAGGAAGAAATGTTTAGGAGAAGTTTTAGGAGATTTATGTTTTATGTTAGGGGATTTTTCGGATCCTTAGGGGATTTTTCAATAACGAAGTTCATCATCATCATGAAGTTCATTCATCAGCATTGCGAACACTTGCAACAAAACATATTTTGGCAACTATTTGAATAGTCAAAGTATCCTATTGTGTTGAAAATTTTTAAGCTTGGAAATTTTAAGCTCGTTCTATCTCGTTCTCACTTATTTTTATTACAATGAAATACCGCAAAAATTTCACTTTTTATTAAATCATTTGTTAAAATCTATCTAGAATTCTAGAAGAAGATAGAATTTTAGGAGATTTTTTTAACTTTTGGAAGGAATTTTTGATATTTTTTTAAGGGCGGCACTCCATGAAACGCTCAAAAAAATCACCAATTTTCTTTATTTTACTGTACAAAAAAAGAAAGAGACAGGAACAATCCGTTTGGAACATCTGTAGGTATTAGTTAAAAGTTCAAAAAAAAAGGTATGCATAAAAAAAAATACAAAATGGCAAACATATTGAACATCTTCCGAGGCTTGGTTTAAAAAAAGACGTCTTCCCGTCCACACGATGCCGTCCGAAGTTAAAGTCTGAAACATACAAATTATATATCAAATTAATCAGCAGGCTAGTCGCAAGTGCGTGAACCTCAAAAACTATGAAAATTTTTAAAATTAAGCAACAAAGCCATATAAACTACATAAAACCTCTTTTTTTCTTACTTGTTTTTATTAAAAAAAACAGTTTTTTTAAATAGATTTCAGAGGTTCATGCACTTCTCTGTTCAATATCCTAAAAAACTAGTATATATTCGTGTAGATCGGTTCAGTAGTTTTTTTTTTATCATGTGAACGGACTACAAAAACGTGTTTATGGGGAAACGCGTTCCAAAGTTATTCGGAACACCTGGTGTGGCTGAGCGCGCGTCGATGAAAAGAACTGTGTCTCCGAAAGTTTTCAGAGTTCGACTTTGAAACATTGCAATAATGTTCTCGGATAATATATCTTTCGATTAAAGCAAAAACAAAAGAATTGATTTTTTTAAACCATTTTATGGATTTTAAAATTTAGGAGAAAGTCATTTGAAGTATCTGGCAACACTGCTTTAGAGTAGCGCATTAGTTTACAAATAACAGACCGTAATCATCAAGTGGACCAAGCGCTATTATTGCTTCATGTAACTTATTGGAGAAGCCGCAGAGACGTCCTGCAATTGTGGAAAGCGGCCCCGTTGATGTTTGCGAAACACTGCTTTCTGCTATGCGGCATGTTGCCACATTTGTACATTGCACTGCAACAACAGCTCGTGCTCCACAACAAATCTCCCCAGCATCAACAGCAACAGCAACAACAACAATCGTTAACGCTTTTGTATCGCAACTTTTATAGACCTAACAAGTTGGCCGCAACCAGCCCCTGGCGCCCGCATTACCTACACAACTTGGCCCGGCTTGGCCGGGTTGTGTTGTGTTGTGTTGTGCGGTTGTTACATTGCACTGTTTTTGTTTTTGTTTTCATTTCGTTGGCTGTTTGCGATTTTGCATGTTTACACGAATCCGTGTGCGAAACTTGGATTCAGTCTTCGTTTGTTGGGTGTTGCGGGTGGTTCAGTTGCGCTCTGCGACACGTGTTGTTTGGTACGCAGTGAAAAGATGAAAATTCGCCGGCAACTTGCCGAGTTGTGAGCGGCTCCAGCGGGTTGTGCTCGCGCAGTGTGCGAGTGTGTGCGTGCGAGGGCGCGCGCGTTTTCGAGTGTGTGCGACGGAAGTGCGAATTGTTGCCATTTTTGTTTTGTGTTTTGAACGGAAGTTGCATTCGAAAAGTGGCAAATAATTATGTGTGCAATTTGTGGCAAGCCAGGAGGTGCTTCGAATTAATTAAAATCATAATCGTATTAACGGTGGCAGAAATTGTGCGCGTTTAAAATTTATATAGAAACAATTGAGATTTTCTAGTGTTTCCAGTTTTGCTATGCAAATTTAACAGGAAGTGACTTGTAGCGGTAATTGGTGTGGCACGTTGGACTTTTTAAAGGTTCGTACATGTGATGTTGTGATGGTTGTGGTGGGGAGTGAAGTCGTATTTATGTTTTAGTGGGTTTTAAAAATTTTAATTTGACGTATTGGTAGTAGCTGGATTTTTGTGAATGCGTGGTTTTCACTTGTTGGAACACATTTCGCCAATGATGTTCTGTCGAAATTTGAACATGTCATATGTCTTTATATAAAAATTAAAACTGTTTATTGTACTAGTCAGAAAGATTTTAAGAATTAATTTCACCAAAAACCAAATTTGAATTTCAAACATTTTCTGATTTTCTAAATTTGTTCAACGTGTATGATTCAACATGAAAAAGTTTTGTTTATATAATTTGTATGTTTCGTTTCATAAAAGAAGTCGGCCTCGATAGTCCAGCGAATTCGGCGTTGAACTGTAGGTCCTCTCCCTCCCTTCTACTATCCGTTTGAAATGTGTGTTGTAATACATGTTAAAAAAAAAACAGTGTTGCAAACACATTTCAAACGGGGGTACAATTTGCGGTATCACAATGGGCCCACTTAGAGGCCTAAGTGTGTCTTATACAGAGGCAGCCACTAAAACCTAACTAACGAAGACCAAGTGATTCCCGAAAGACCCCGACTATGTCTAAAGGGAACCCAATAGATAAGAAAGGACATCGGATTCAAGAATGAAGAGATTCACAATGGATGCACAGGTTAAAGAAGGGGACCTTAACTAACATAATCTAACCTAACCTAACTTATACTCTAATTATCCCAAAGGGATCCAAGAACTCTGTTTATACCACTAACTTACTTAACTGGTCATACAAATTCAACGCCGCCTCTGCTTTACGCGCGCTTTTTACAGTTATTCGCCCCCAGACATGAGAGGAACTTTCTCTGTTCGATTCTTTCAACTAGAACTTCTTCGCAGGCTCCTTTCTTTTGTCGGCGACGGTGAATTATTGCATCGAATATCTTTTTAGAACATAAAAAGTAGAGAATAAAATATATAAAATTGTTGGTAATAGCAAAAGCTAACATTATTTATTGTTTGGTTCTCTGTAGAAAGTGAAATAGTTTTACTTTTGACTTTAGATCGACGACTTTACTAAGTTTCATAGTATTATAAGAAAATATTTTCTTCCTTTCTTACAAGTTTCAAATATGTATTTGGTTGAAAAAACTCACAGGATCACTCACTCACCGTCGGCGACGGTGAATTATCGCACCGAATATATCCTATATTCCTATTTCCTATATCCTATTTCCTTTATATTTTCTTCGATCATCCGTGTAAAACAAAATACAGTCGTGTCTGGGTATAGTGAACACCCGATATAGTGAACACCTCGATATAGTGAACATCCAAATTTTAATATGGAGCCTCTAAATATTGAAAAAATTTTAACCAAACTATGAACAGGCCTTGCAATAATAAGTTCACTATATCTAGACACGACTGTAGTACTTTAATAACTTAAAAAATATATCCAAAACCCCTTTTCGCTAGTTCGTATTACTGAAAATTTCAACAATTTTAAATCGTTCGATGGCATTAAAAAACAAACATTGCCTTTTTTACTAATTTTTATTATTTCTAAATATTTTTTTTAATGTAAGCAATACAACTAATATTAGTCGATATAGTTTGCATAAAATTGTAAAAAAAAATTATTTTAATAAAAAAATCATAGCTTATTTTTAGAAGTTGCAAATTCTAAAGCGAAATTTTTGCAAAAACTTTATATGTATCAGTTTTGTGAAAGACGGTTTTCGAAAAAGTCATAGACAAAAAACTTAAAGCACTAAAAATTTCTTAAACCTTCGTTGCATGATTTAATTTCGGTGAAGGAAAAACATTTTTGTCATATAATTCTTGTTGCTTGTGAAGTTCTGATGGTAAAAAGGAAGTTTTTTTGAAATCCTGTATCTATGAAAGAGATTTTGCGAACATTTTCCGTATCCTGGTGGGAACGTTACCGCCGAAATGAAAGTCGGTTTTATCTAGGTTTTAGTGTTGGCTACTACGGGGAGTTGAACAAGAGGTCAGGCGTCAAAGTATACTCGTACTTCAACGCTCTAAGCAGCTGAGCGATGGCCACCGCCATATCACCATCGCCATCAATAACCAAATCTCTTTCAACAAATCGAAACACTTATTGTTTTTTCGATTCTTTTGAACATACTTTCAATGTTATTCGCAAAATTTCGTTAGTAATCAAATGTTTAAAAGACACAACTTAAGGATGAATGACTGTAAAATAGTGAACAGAATTGTTTCCAAATGTATGAAAATTTAACATTGCATATATGCAATGCAGTGAAGGGTTAAATATATGGCAACATGGTCGAGTATACTGTACAGTCGGCATGTTCAGACAGCAAATACACACTTGAAGGCGTAAGTTAATACAGTTTTTCAATGGTTTACAAAACATTTTATGACATTTGAAGGTTAAAGTTAAACCAACCTGGTAAAATTTTAATTGATGAATTGAACCAATATAAAGCAATAATCTAGTTGAGGCCCAATGCTTCCAATTGAAGTGAAAAAAGACTTATCTTAGAACTTAACTTAGAATATGCATTTGACTACTCCTCTAGGAATTGAAAACTCCTTCCATATCAGAAAACAAATAGATTTCAAAATGTAGCACACTCCTCTCACCCAAAAAGCCAATCAAATAAATGCTGTTGAGTGTGAGTGGAAAAAAATCAAATCAAATATTTTTAAATATTCAACGAATCTTCTCTTTTTGGGCTACGTTTGTAAATGTTGTTGTTGGAACGCTGTGTTATCCCTGAGGGTAATCAAAATAATACATTTTTAATTTTTGCTTAATTGAAACGGAGAACAAAAATATAAAAAAAAACAATATGCAAAGCGAGCAGTTGGCAAAATGTGCGGTTGCACACGTGCCGCAGGCGTTCCACGCAAAAATAATAGCGGAGTTCATGCTGCGCAGGCATTGCATTGTATCATTGTTTTATGTATGTATAGAATTGTGAGTATGTATTCTACTTACTGGAACATACATAAATATTTATGTGGCAAATAAAGTAAAATTGTTGGCAAACGCAGAAATGTTTGCATTGTAATTTAATTAACTTCAAGATTGAGTGCCATACACAGTGGACTCCATTTGTAATTTGCCTAAAGGGCACTTATACTTCTTGGTGAAATAATTGTTTGAATTAAAGATGAACAATGAACCATGCACGTGGTCAGAAAATTTCTGTCTATCAGCTTGAATGCACCATTTATAAAAAAATTATAAAACTCCTGTTCAATTCAATGCTTTGCAGTGCAGTCTATTAAACAGAGATTACATTATTGAAACTAAATTAAAGCAACGCATGACAGCTTTAAAAGAGCCGCTTATAAATTTCATTTCTATTGTTAATTATTTGGTTTAATTATTTAATGGTTTATTAATTTATATTTATTTTGTGCACTCCCATGCAGAAAAGTGCAATTAAATATGCACATTATAAAATAAATTAATTTGTTTTATGATTAAATCATTTAACATTAAATGCGCCACTAAAAAAGGAAACAATTAAGCGTGCTTTAGTTTAGTTGCGCGCATACTTATTTAATAATTTATTTCATGCATTTAGGCTTATCTGGCCAGCAGTTGTCGAGTATTTATGCCACTTCCGCTCAAGTGCTAAGCATTCATTCATTCATCCATTCATTCATTCATCTATTCACACGCACTTGGCGATGGTGTTAATAATTGCAGTAATCTAGTAGTGTGTGTGTAGTAAATAGATAAATGTGTGTGTGTGTGTGTGTGAGTACGCCATTTTCCGCATTCATACAAACGCACGTAAAGTGGTTTCACGAAATGGGTCATTCGTACTTGGGCCTCTTCTTCATCTTCCATTCAACACGTACTTGTGCGCAATGAGATTTGTTGCATATTTCTACGCGTTAGTAGCTACACTCGGAGAAATTGTGAGCACAAATTAGCTAAAGAGAAGAAATACATATAAAAAATTATAAAAATAGAAAATTTTTTAAGAGCAAAAGCTAACATTATTGTTTTCTTCTTTGTAAAAAGTGAAATAATTTTACATTTGACTTTAGATCGACGACATAACTAAGCTTCATAGTATTATAAGAGATTATTTTCTTCCTTTCTTACAAGTTTGATATATGTATTTGGGTTAAAAGAATTCAGAATTTAATAATAAATTCAGATAGTTAGTAGTAGTAGTCAGTGGTGCACACAGGATTTCATTTAATTTTGAGCCGACTACCACTGGAAACCATATTTTGTGCCAGTAATTTTTGCGTTTTTGGGTTTGACCCTTCAGTAGTTTATTTTGAAGTACTCTCGGCCACCAAATTACACAGAGCAATACTCAAAAAATGTTCAGAATATCTTGAAGCTGCTTACAAAAAACATCAAATGTAGCAAAGCACTTTTTTTAATCGTTTGAGTGTAGTTCACATGAAATTTATAAGCAGTATATCTTTACAGTCGCAGTCGGCAGTCGCCGTAGCTCAGCTGGCTAGTGCGTTAGACCGCGAATCAAGAATCCGCGAGTTCAATACACCGAAAAAAAAGAAAAACAACAATTTTTCTTTCGGCGGCTGTCCTCTCAGGAGGAAATGGCAAACCTCTGAGAGTAAAATTGCCTATGAACTCCAACTCCAACGCCTCCCAGCTCGCCGTTCGGAATCGGCATAAAACTGTAGGTCCCTTCCAACTTTGTAAAAACATTTGCACGCACAACACGTTTGGCTCGGGGTAGCTAGGCTTTAGTCTCGTAATAGGGCTGTTGTGCCAGTCAAGAAGAAGAAGATATCTTTACAGTAGATCTTTGAATTCATCCTTACCAGCAGTCACTTATATAATTTTAGCGTTTACGGTTCCCAAGACATTCAAGAATATAAATTTAGGTGATCATATCATTAGTTTATGTTTAAAGTTAAAAGGCGTAAAAACTCATATTTCTTCATACAAACTTTTAACCCATTGTTGACCCCATTAGATTTTGATTTTCAAAAAAGTGAAAAACACATACCGAATTATTTCGAATGTTTAGTGCGTTCATTAAATTTGAAGTCAAAAGGCGTAAAAAATTATGTTCTTTCATACAAACCTTTAACTCATTTTCGACCCGTCAGATTTTAATTTTCGAAAAAAAACACGTATCAAATTATTTCTCATAAGGTGTATTTTCACCAAGTGTGAAGTCAAAAGACGTACAAAATCATATTTCTTTATACAAACTTTTAACCCTTGGGGGTGAACTTCAAGTTCTGATTTTCAAAGAAACGAAAAACAAGTGCCGAATTATTTTTGATTTCAATGGTTTTCATCAATTTCGATATGACGTAAAAAATATTATGACATTTGAGTCAAAAGATATGATGTTTAAAGTTTCAGTAAGTGCCCCTTAAAGCCGCCATCTTTAAAATAACTCGAACATCCCGGAAAAAATCCCTTGGCTCTTTTTCATCTACTGGGGTCTTCTGTCGAATGAGTCATGTTTGATCTTGTCCCTCGAATTTTTAATTTTTAATTTGTTTTACTGCGTTATCGAAGAGACCAAAAGATACCGAACCAAAAACGTTGACTTATGATTTGCTAGTAAATTATTTATTTATTTATTTATTTTTTTATTTATTTATTTACATTTCAAAAAGAAACATACAAATACTTTCTGCTGCAACTTTCAGTTTGTCTATGAAAACTTTAGAGCACATTTACTCAGTGTACTCGCTGCTGCTGTTGCGTTCGCATTCTATGCCATTTGGCTACGCATTGTCCGCCTAGTTGTCGAGATCGTCCAGCATCTCATCTGCACTGCTAATCTACAAACTAAGCCAAGCTGGGTGAACGGAAGTGGTGAAGTGCTTTAAAAGTGCATCGAATGCTGCAATTTGTTTACGTTTTCAGTTTTCATTTCGCTCTAGTTGCTTGGTTCAACTGCAGTTTTGCAGTTTTTTAATTTTCGCACGTTTTCCATTTCCCCAGCACGTTGCGTTCTAATGGCGCTGACTGTTGTTTAGAATAAATTGCAGCAGCATGCGAATGCCACGCAGCAAGTGCTGGTGATGTACCCCATTGCCATAATAACAACAACAAAAACTATCAAGCGGTGCGCTATTCAGGCGAGCTGGAAACTGAATGAAACGTTATCTTACTGTTTGCGGGTTGTTGTTGTTTTTGGCGACGCTGCTTAGTTGTTTATTTTGATTTGCACGAACCCCACACAAAATGGTTGTCGTTGTTACTCTGACTGTGTGTGTGTGTGTGTGCTTTGCTGTAAGTGCTGCCAATTTGTCGCAATGACGTACGAGGCGGTAGCGTCATCTTGTTGGCAAAGTGCCTTCACCCCTGTGCGCAGTGTTGCTGGCCGGGCGAACTGACTGACTGAGGGTGGCAGTTAGCGGCAAAGACAACGCACTTGCAGCGAGTCTTTTTTTATTTACTTTTTGAAGCTTGTCAGCAGACAGAAGACAGCATTCAGCTTTGGCTTCACTTGAGCCGCTGTTGGTTGTGCGTTGTTGTTGTTGTTGCTGGCATCAACATGTCTGCTACGCATGGCACACACTACGACATCTGCACGACATAGTTTTATTTTTGCCTTTTCTCTCGATTCATCACCTGTCCACTGCATGCGTTTGTTTTTTAGTGAAAAATTTTAAGGGGGAGGAATTTTCAACGGCGCACAGGTGACCTGTCGCTTCGATGCACATTGAGGCAGGCACACAGGTCCTTCATGTCCCTTTTTCGATGCACTAAAGTTTCACCGTTCATCCCACCTCTCTCCCGCTCAAAGCCTTTTAGTTGCTGCACGTCACACGCTGCTCAACTGTCGCTGTCAGCGCGGCTGCTTTCATCGCTTTCATTTTTGTTTGCCTTATTTTTATTTTGCTTATATTGCGTTTTTGTTGTTGTTGTCGCTTGTCGTTTGTATTTTGTATATTTTGTGCGCGTGTTTTCTCACTTATTCCGTAGGAATAATCGAAAAGAATTCCCATGAATGATTTAGAAGCAAACACTATTAACAACACCCAACACAAACACCCTCACTCAGCACCCGCACACAAACACGCACATACACACACATACATCTCAACACATTCACATGTGCACTCACCTCGGATCGTATAAATTGTATATCCTTTTCATTACACCAACACAGCCAGCGGCCGTCACTATCGCGCGCCATGCAGCCGGATGTGTGCTGGCTGGCATCGCTGTCGCTGTGCGTGTATGTGTGTGTGTGTGTACCTTTTGACGTACGCCTTGCGGTAATGCAGCTGGAGTTGGCCAATTTTGTTGATGGATTTTCGTGCTAAATTGAAGTTTTAACATCCACTCCACGCGTTACGCTCGCCGCCTTCACTCCGCCCGCTTGTGTCGAGCCAGTGCGCATTTTTTTGCTATCCATATTATGCGCTTGTGTGTGCGAGTAAAAGGGCCTAAATTATAACATTAGCCAGGTAGTTGGAAGCTCATTAAGCGAGTGGGTGGACTTGTCATTTCCTGGGCACACAATTTAGGGTGTTTTGTGGTACTTGGAGCAACAGAATTATGGCTATTTTGTACTTGTTACTGGAAAAATCGTCCTAAAGTTGTAACATTGAACGGTCTATATTGGATGCTGTGCTACAATTTCAAAACTTGGGCAGTTATACCGAACTTGGATTAAGCCGGGACCACGATTTATTTACAAAGCACGCAGTAAAACATTTCTTTTATTTTAGACATTAGGCTACAAGTCTTAACAACAAATACTTTAGCCAAATGATTCATGGCGACAGATCTTACTTTGAACTCAGTAGATAATTGAATAACCAATCCTTCTTTCGAAAGACAAATGTGACACTCGATAAGGGGATTTAGAGAGCAATGAGCATGTTTCAGCGCAATTTTTTAACCTCACCATATAGACGATGGAAGGCGAATGGACAGACATAGTGTTTCACAAAAATTCAGCTCCTATTGAGAATAAATTATTTACATATCTATAATACATAAACACTAAAATCACCGCCATATAGCCGTAGAGTCCAGTAGGTTAGATAGCAAAGGCGGTGTGCCCACCAGTCGCACTTTCACTCAAAGGCCTGAAAAAAGGGCTCATTGTGAATGTCTTCATATATTAAATATATGTAAAGAATATTTCTTAACTATCTCTTAGGCACAATTTGAATCAATAAATCATTTCGACTAACTGATGGAGTTAAGCAGATACGATGGATGGATGGATGGATGGTTGTGAGTAGGAGCCGAGGAAATAACCTGAGGGAGGTCATTACCTGAAGCACTCAAGCTTTATCGCCCATTGTACTTAAGGATCAGGAAAAAGGTTGATAGAGGAGATAGGAATGAGAAAAAGAAGAGAGAAAGTGGGTGGAAAGGGAGAAAGGGTTATGAGATCTCCTGTGAAAATTTCCCGGACTCATTAATGAATCTCAGGAGATCACACAGGGTGAGAGAAGGAACTTCGTCCATTCTCATAACATCTGAACCCAGCATGCGCAATCTCGTTCTAGAGAAGGCAGAACATGCACAGAGAAAGTGCTCTGTACTATCTACCTGCTCCAGGCAAGACATGCAAGTCGGATCTGCGATGATGCCCATGGATTGTGTCCTGTAATTAACCCGACCATTCGACGGAGGTCTTTCCTTCTCAGCTTCTGGAGGAAATTCCCTGCTTTCCTGTTCGGGCTTTTCACAAAATACTTGGCAGTTTTACAGCTTCCCAAGCGAGACCACCGTTCTCTATGAAGGTTATTTACAAAGGGCTTGATCCAGTCAAGGGTTCCTGCTAGACTAATAATTATAATTGATTGGCACGACAGCCCGCTTACGCGAGACTAAGGCCTAGCTTCCCGCAACCACCCGTGTTGTGCGTGTGAATTTTGTACGCGGGTGGAAGGGACCTACAGTTTTATGCCGGTTCCGAACGGCAGGTTGGGAGCTTTTTCATAGGCAATTTTTACTCTCAGAGGTTTGCCATTTCCAGCTGAGAGGACAGCCACCGAAAGAGAAAACGAGTCTCCCGTTATTTTTTTTAGGTGTTACTACATGCAGTATTCGATCTTGCGTCGCTCTGCGTGCGACTCGCTGGACCGCGCACTAACCAACTGAGCCACGGCGGCTGCCACGGTTCCTGCTAGACTGGTGCCGATTATTAGTTCTGGTCCCATGAGTGTACACCGTGATCCGCAGTTAGCCAGTTCATCAGCAATTTCGTTACCTAGAACACCGCAGCGTCCCGGAGCCCAGATAAGTTGAAGCTTATTACGTCTCGCGAGTGATTTTAGCTTCATATTACATTCTTGGACAATCTTAGAGGTAACACGCGCGTTCTCCAGGGCCTTAAGTGCAGCTTGACGGTCATCATAGACTCCTATATGTTTCCCGTACCATTTCCTACCGATTATCCATTTCGCTACATTCAGAATGGCAAAGATTCCCGCCTGAAAGACGGTAGTCAGCCCACCCAGTGAGTAGTAGCAGTTGACAGTTCCATCGAGGTGGCATCCAGCTTCAGTACCTTTATCGGTCTTGGATCCGTCAGTGAAGAGAATATCCGTCAGATCTCCTAGCATGGCCTCTGGGTTGTTCCATTGGCCGCGCGTTGGGAAACTCACTTCAAAGTTTCTCCCAAAGGATACTACGTGTATTAGGAAATTCTTAGGAGCCAGCAGCAGCGGATATTGCGCTCACAACCTCTTGAAGACTTCTCTATGACCCGAGCCCTTGTTTTCGTGCCAGTATCCATAGGAATACAGCAGAAATGTAGCTTTTATCGCTTCCTGTTGCTCTTTTAGATATAGGGGAAGCAGGTCAAGCATGGCATTAAGGGTGCCACCCGAGACAGTGCTCATGGCACCCGTAACGCATATACATACACTTCTTTGTAGTCTATTCAGAGCCAAAGCTGTGAACTTAGCCATTGTTCGTCTCCACCAGACTACCGATGCATACGTAATTATGGGCCTGATGAGTGCGGTTTATATCCAGAGGACCACCGCAGGCTCAGGCCCCAGGTCTTGCTAAAAGCTCGACGGCACTGTTGGAAAACCTTCAGCGCACGGTCTACCTTCGTCAAGACATGCATCTTTCACGTTAGTTTCCTGTCTGGGATAACCCCTAGATACGATAGTTTAGTTTAGGCTATGTTTCTCACAATAGACAACAGCCTAGACCCGAAAGAGCGGCAAGATCAGTAAACGATCGAATATTGCCTCTGTACATGCCCGGCTCTAGTAAGAAGGAGGTTAAAAATGCTAGATGGATTCCTCTTCAAAAATATCAGGAAGGTCTTTAGCAGGAAAATCTATCTATCTAATCTAATTTGCAGGCTTTCGTCAACGTCTGGAAATGTCTTTAAATGGACAGGGTCTTCGAGGTGTTTTGTATAAATTGGCACCTGCACGGTTCTACCGAGAGAGTGGTTCCAAAACGGCGCATTTAGTGCTGATTGTAGGTTTGAAATATTGCCACTTTAACCAACCAACCAACCAACCATACTGTAATAGTTGTTAAATGTTGTGTTAAATTTTCTTTTAAACAGTTCTCTAGGAGTTTTTCTGATCTTGTAGGATCTTCGATAATCTTACCCGTCCTGTTTGTTTGTGACCTAACTGCACGCACACACAATAAATTAACAAAGTTCCTGCACAAACTACACAGCGATTGCACAACACTTTCTTTCGCATCTTCCCATTCATTATTCTCACTTGAAAATTCACTTTTATTCGCACTTGTAAGCGGCGGCCAACAGTTCGAGTGTTGTTGTCTTCTCTTGTTATTTACTTAAATTTATTTTGTGCTTTTTTGCAACATTTGCGGTTCTTGTTGTTGTTGTTGTGAACCATACTGGAGCATTGCCAGCAAACACCTGCTGCCTGGGACCATGTGCAACGAATGCTACCACTAAAGGTCGTCGCTGCTAAAGCAACAGCAGCCGGTTCAACTCAATGCTGCTCTCGCACACACACACACAGAGTTGCATTCACACTGCATGATTCTTATCAATTTTGCTTTGTAAAATATTTACGCTGGGAATGCTACAAGCTGCATGCTGCATGAGCGCGTAACACCAAAACCGAAAAAGTGCAGCCATGCAGTCCGCTGTGTCCGTTCTATGAGTCTGTCACTCCGCCGTGCGCCGTTTGTCTGCCCTTTCTTGAGTTTTGTCCTTGGGCACTCATGATGTGTTGCAGTTGTTGCTGCTGCTGCCGTTTGGTCCAAGCACCCTTTTGTTGCTTGCGTCCCTCACGGCACGGACAGACGTCGCGTCGCAAATTGGCTGGGAGGTGTGAGTCAAGTTGAGCGCGCGGGATCAAGGCTCGCTTGCCCTCGCCTGTTTGTCTGGCAAGGTAACTGCCCTGCTAATTTCTCGCTTTGCTTTATGTTGTTGTTGGTGTTGTTGTTGTTTTTGCAACATTCGTGGTCTTGCTTTACTTATTTATTTACTTTTTATTCTGCTCATTTTAATTTTATTTTTTTTTTGGCAGTGGTTTTGGCAGTGTGTTGTGTGCTCGCGGTGTTGCGGTGTCGGTGTGTGTGTGTGTGGTTGTTGTTGTTGTGTTTACTATTATGTGGTGGGAGTTGCATGAAAAATTGAGCGAGCGCTGCACTTGCAACTTGCGGCAGATTACTCCATTCGCTTCCACCAGTATTTGGCCAGCTGACGAAGTGCAGCGAAACAAAACTGCACAAAAACAAAAATAACCGCACCGGAAAATAAAACAAACAGAATACAAAAATATAAGAAAAATGAGGAAAATCTGCAAAGCAAAAAGTGCACTGCGCTGCGCTGCCAAAATCTGCGCTGTGAGTTTCCGTGACTTTGGCCAATTGTGATTGAGTAAATGACGTGATGGCACGTAAGCCGTGTAATGGATGGTGTGAGCGACTTTGATTATTTGTTACTGGCTGAATGCATGGCCGACTGACGGCTGGTGTGCTGCGTTGGCGTTGCTGTTGCTGTTGTCGGACGCCAATGTGCCGGAAGTTGCCGCAAAGTTTTGTGACTCCTCTGCTGCAACCAGCACTTCCAGATGCCGCATCTGGCTAAGGCGAACTATGCGCTTGGAACCTTAAAATTCTGCCCACTAACTGGTATTCGCTACGAAATACTTTCCATGGGCACAATGCACGAATGCAACAGAGTCTGCTCCGACCGACCGCCGACTACTGCGCACAGCTGCTGCTGCCGGTACCTGGCGGCGCTGGCAACATCTTTCGCCAGGCAACTCCTCAAATTAATGGCATTTCTTGATATTGCACCAGGCAATAGAAATTGTTTTCTTTCGTTCTTCTCTTCCATTTGGCTGGTAATAGAATTTTCCGTTTTCCATTTTATACACGTTGCTGCTCCGAGCGGCAACTAAAACAATGGAATTTTCATGTTCTGGCAGCAACAGAGAACGCGCGCAACGTGCCAACCTGCAACAACTCGAATGCAATTTGATGTTGTTCCTCTGTGTGTGCGTGTATGCGTGTGTGTGTGTGTGTGAGCAATTTTTGCCAAAGGCGCAATTTCTGCGAAAAGAAACATTTGCAGCCTCTTTTGTGCTCTTTTGTTGCGATTCGCATTACATGAAAAGGAATTTTGGGGTTTGCATTTCGTCTCTTCGGTCGAGTTAAACAAACTAAAGTTTTACAAAGACACATGTGCACCCAAAATTTCATGTTCAAGTAAAGCTGATAGATACGTGTATCGATTGATTTCTGACTTTACTCCATAGTGATGATGATGTTTGTTCTTAATAGACTTGGAGACTATTTACTTGTCCAATTGAACTGAAATTTTTAAATGTTCAGAAGGAAGTTACTGGATGTCTTCTCCTGGGTATGGACATTGAGGCGTGGCACTTCCCATACAACTCAAATCTATAATAATAATCATGTGTAGCAATGCATACCAGGTATACGGACAGTGACGCACACAGGGGCGGGCTTATGGGGGTTCAAACCCTACCCAAACACAAAAATTGCTGATGCAAAATATGACTTCAAATTTAACCCTTTCGCTAGTTTGTTGCCATATGGCAACATGTTACTTTGTGGACGTCTGAATCCTTTATGGTTATGGTTTATGGTATCAATTTTCATTGAGTACGAAATAAACACTTAAACACATTTTCAGTTTTGGCTTAATTCTGGCGTTCAAGTTAATTTTTGAGCTTTGACGTATTCAGAGACCTATAGTAGAATTTTATGGCGAATATATTCGTGGTACATTTTGTCCTTAAAAAGTCCTGCTTTACAGGATATTTTTAGCATTTTAGAAATAAGGGTAAAACTGACCCATACAAATAGGAGCTACAGGGTTAAAATGCTCAAAAAAAATGTTCTTCGTAGTATTTTACAATAAATTGCTGAACACATCATATACCTAAAATGTGAGGTTACATGGTTTTCGTATGCTGATTCACCATAAGAATGCGCAAAAAGAGGAAAACTTCAGACGTAAACTTTAAAAACGATGATACACAATATTTTTGTTTGGTACCCTCTACCAGAATCCGTTGTGAGAACATTGTTACCTTTGAAGTTTTAGAAATAATACAAAATTAATAAACTGAATATTTAAGTTTAAAGAAGAGATACACAGTGCGACAATTATGTATTAAGACTGCCTCTAGAAAACACACTTAAAACACGATATCTGCTAATTTTTCGGTATATTTATTCTAAATATTCTCTTTCAACTTTTTGGATCGCGGAATTCTGGTCGAATACGACGGATTCTGGCCATCAATATTTTGAGTCGTGTTCAAGGAGATCTTGGTTTCTAACATACTTACTCTTACATACTTGCTTACTACTTACTTACTTTACTATATACATATATATAAAATTTTCAAAGGACCTTTTTCATATCCTTTTTTTACAAATAGATAAAAAATCAGTTGTATTTAGATTCTTGAGCCTTTCCTCTTTCATCTGATACATATACACATCGCCATATTCTAACGGGGTTAGGTTAGGTTAGGTAAGGTTAGCTGGCTGGCCTGGTTGACCACGCATAGACCCTATTGGGTCCTTAGCGATACCAGTTGGAGCTCCTTAGTGTTGCAGATCGTCCAAGAAGTGATCGGTGGGAGGCCCCGAAGTAAGTAAAGCGTAGTCTTGAGATGGCCGGGCAGGAGCTCCTAACGAGGTTAAGTATTTTTTATATTTTTTTAGTTTTTATCAAAACCTTAAAGTCCTTTTAAAAGGACAAAGGATGTAGAAGTGAAAAACTCAGTACGCAGTATTACTATGTTTGGTCTTTAGTTCCACGCCCATATGGATTTTTTCCAGTGTGAAAAATGCTGTCGCACGGTGTTTTAGAGCCACAACGATATGGTTGCTGTTATGTGGCAACACGATAAAAAACTGGGTTAGGTAATAAAAATAAAAACAATTTTTATGGAGTTGTGTGTGAATATAATCACACAGAAGCCTAAATCGATAAAATTCAAACTTTAACTTTCTCCAGTAAAACCTAAAACGAAAGGGTTAATTGAGCTCAAGATTTGTACGCAAACTTCTCCCCCTCTCCAAAATGATATCCTGTGTGTGCCACTGTAAAACTTTTGTCATTAAACATAGCATTGAGCAAGGGAAACAATTTAATAATCATGATGATTAAAAAATCATTTGTTCAACGAAATATAAATAAATAGAATGATGAATGAAAAGATGAATTGATTATGGCCAAAATACCTAAATGAATTGTAGTTAGATTTGAGTATCCAGCATTCTCACTTAGTTATTTACTCTAGTTTTTTGAATTTGGAAATCTTGGGTCCTGATATTAATTGAAATCAAATTCAACTCGCTGACGTTACAACAAAGAAATAAACTAGACAGCACTAATATTAGTAGTTAATACGCAGATATAGGTAAATTTTGTGATCAAAAGAAGCGGCTGGGAGACTTTGCAGTCTGGCAACAAAAATATTTCAAAGCGTTAACCTAAACTGTCGGTTCAAAGCTGTTTCTCTATTACTAACCCGTTCCTTAATCAATTCTGAGCGTGGTTTTTCCATAGTCGACCAATTTAAGAAGTCATTACCTACATCGAAGTATATTCTGTGGCCATTAGTGGCTGTTAAAAAAAAAAAAAATTCGCAGCCTGGTAACGAGACTTGTCGAACACGATGACTACTCTAACTGTTTCTGAGTGTAGTCTTTCTCCTTAGAGTGGTTAAGCGTCTTTCGCAAAGCTATAATTGTATCATATCAATCTGTCCTAAGTTCCATAAGATGCAGTGCCCTTAAATACGTTGTCGCTATGCTGACACCACCTGCCATGCAGAGAACAGTTCCATATTTTCTTGCAAAGACAAAAAAGCAAGTGATACCAAGTAAATCAATATTTAATATACAAAGCTATCAGCACACATAAGTACACATACTGTGTAGCAGCAGGAGCTTCATTATTTTAAGCTCATGATTTCATACAGTTGGATGGTCTCAGTAGATATTTTATACTCCTGCTCCTTCAGTTCAATGGCAACTCATCAGGTCTCATGTTTTAAGCATTCACAATTCATTCATTTCATCGGTGCTACTTCAACGCACGGCCACCTTCGGCCGCCTTCGACTCCTCCCACAGTATCCGTCAACTCACTGCCTTTTATTTATTTTTGGAAAATTAATCTTCATTCAGACTTCCCTATCAACCGTACGAATTTCGTTCATCTTTGATATGCCAACACGAACACCAACACCAACACTAACACAGATGTGAACACGGACACAGGCCCCGACATCGACATCTACACACAAACAAAAGGCAGTTAAAGCGCACGAAAGAGAATCGAATTCGATTCGAATCGAATCGTTTCGATTTCTACATTCTGCAATTGCTTGGCGTCAATTTGATGTTGTTTTTGTTGCACTATGTTGTTTTTGCACTATAAACAAACGTTCGATGGCATTGGCCACTGAGCCGTAACTACGTCGACATGTGTTGCCGTTTCCAATCCATTCAGCGATGATTTCGATTTGTTGGCGCTCCCGCTATCGCTGTTTGTTGTTGTTGTTGTTTCTACTGCTACTGTTGTGCGCTTGTTCCTTCCGTTTTCGATTTTAATGAATACGTAATTAGTTATTTAGTTTGGCCATCCATTCATACACTCGGCCGTTCGTCGAGTCGGTCAATTCGTACGTACAAGCGTCCAGTCACTCACTCATTCATTCAATTAATCCATGTTTGCAGCAGTCAGAACCCCAACTTTGCACACACTTACTCAACGAAACACACACACATGCATACACACGCTGACTCACATAAAGCATTCGGCACTTGCCACACACATAAATTTACCATTTGCTTTTGCTTGTTGCAGATTATTGTTATTGTTGTTGTTGTTATTGGAGGGTTCTTGTTGTAGTCATGGGTAGTCAATAATTGACTTGTACGTTCCATTGATAGCCAGGATTATGTTCGAATATTTTGTGTCGATAATGTTGAAGTGTTTGAAGCGTTGTGTGAGTGCTGCTGGTTCGTTTTGACCGCACAAAAGAAAATTGTTTGTTCATTTATTGTGCGTTTAATATTTTGTTAGTTTAATGCCCAAATGATTTCCTATTGTTACATAAGAATGGCTCTTTTGTGCGGTGGCCATCAACACATGTTTTTGAATGCGGCCGAGCGCTGATAAGTTGAGTGAAATTAATTATTATAAATTTCACTATTGAACAAATGTATACAAACTACCTGAAATTTTCTGGGCGCAACTTATCTTAGGCGAATGACCCATCGACACGGGGCACTTAAGTCGGGTCGACATAAAATATGCGCAGCGAAAATTGTACATTGACCGAGGAAAATTATCATGAAACGACAGGTTGCTTGAGTTACGAGTACACGACAAGTCTGGCTTTAGTTGCACTTAGAGTGTCCTACAAAATATATAAAACCTGGCAAAGTTGGGAAATTCTGTAGTCACGTACTGCAGTTTGAGATGGTAAGAATGCTGTCCGTTTGTTATTGGCCATAAATACTAAAATCTAAAACAAATATTTTCAGCAATATTTGGCGCTGCACAAAATTCTGCTGAGTTTATGTCTGTTGGTGACAGCTCAGGCTCACAGCGTGGGCAGGCGGCAAGCATTGATTGTGGAGGAGATGGCGCCGATTGTAATAGAAAATGAGTTGGTACCCAATACTGCGGCACCGGCAAGTGTTGCCAAGCAAACAAATAACATTGAAAAGACATCGGCTGCGCAGAAAGACACTGACAAGGTGCAGTTGGTCTTTAAGGAAGTGGGATATGAGCCTCAAAAGAGCAACGACATTGTTGATATAGAGCCACGTGTAAAGAATAATGCAGAATCGATCAGCTATGTAGATGAGAAAGATGGCAACGAGGTCGCAAAAAGCAGTAAAGCCACTTTGAGCAACTCTGACATTTCCATTAGTGACAGTTTAAACATTACAGCAACGACACTAAGCAATGCTAAATCTGCAAAACCGCCATTAACCGATACACCGCCACCGGTTGAGAATCTACAAA
Organism: Melieria omissa; assembly: GCA_963971225.1. Classification (NCBI taxonomy): domain Eukaryota; kingdom Metazoa; phylum Arthropoda; class Insecta; order Diptera; family Ulidiidae; genus Melieria; species Melieria omissa. Next base: position 119,338,714 of record OZ020268.1, on the reverse strand, counting down.
CGAATATAAACTCATCGAAAGGCATTCAATTACCCAATCGAAATTCATTTCTAATAGAAAAATCACTACTTGCTGAAAATGAAAAGCCAACCATACGAATACCAACAACAACACCCATACAACCTAGAATTGAGAACCGACAATCAACAACAACAACAATCGTGAAGCCGTCTTTAACTGACAGTTCCAAACAAATTCGAATTGATAACCCAGAATCAACAACAACAACAACCATACATAAACAACCATCACCGGTTGAGAATCCACAAATGATTCTAAACTCTTCAGAAGGTATTCAATTACCAATTCGAAATTCATTTCCAACAGAAAAATCTCTGCTTGCTGAAAATGAAAAGCCAACCCTATGGACACCAACAACAACACCCATACAACCTAGAATTAAGAATCCACAATCAACAACAACAATCGTTAAGCCATTTTTAACTGACAATTCCAAACAAATTCGAATTGAGAACCCGAAATCAGCAACAACAACAACCATACATAAGCAATCGTTACCGGTTAAGAAGCCACAAACGATTATAAACTCATCGAAAGACATTCAACTACCAATTCGAAATTCATTTCCAACAGAAAAATCACTAATTGCTGAAAATGAAAAGCCAACCATAAGAACACCAACAACAACACCCATACAACCTAGAATTGAGAACCCACAATCAGCAACAACAACAACAACCCTAAAGCCATCATTAACTGACAATTCCGCACAACTTGGAATTGAGAATTCACAATCAGCAACTACAACAAATCCATTATCAGCTGAATTCCTTCAGTCAACTGAAAATTCACAACCAACTGAAAATCTATCAACAACACAAACACAGCAATCGGCGCCAAATACAAAACTCTCTCCAAATGAAATTCCTGCACACGCCACCAGTAGACAAGCACCTGCCAACAATTCTATCTTTACGCCCTTGCAAAGCCTCTACATGAGTTTTCGGCCCTTCTCGCAGTCCTTCCTGCTCAGCCCATTGAATCTGGCCACCATAAACTCCACCCAACCCATCGCACCACCACTTGGTGGTTTGGGCTTGGTGCTGCTGCCCTGGAACATTACCGCCGCCGGCAACCTGTTCAGACCTTGGAACCTGACAACGCTCATTCGACGTCCCGGCAACCAACAGGACCAAGCGGCACGACATGGATTCTTCAAGCAGTACTACCTAAACCGGGATACGACCACCAACAATTGGAGCAACTTTCGTTTCTTTCCCTTTCTCAGGCACCTCAACTCCATCAACCGGAATAGCACCAAACAGGCCTCCACGCAAATCTCCAAAAAAACGCAAAACACTGACAACGCCAATGCCGAAACATTCCACGTGCTCCTTCCCATGCAGTACCACTCCCAGTACCAGTACAGCGAGGACGACGAGCCGCAGTTCGCTGTGGCGCGTCCCCTCACCTATCAATACAAGCGCGTGGGCGGCCACGTCATGACGCAAGCAGAACGCGAGCAGGGCTTTCAAATTCTGCCGCCTGTCATACACATCGAAACGGAGCAGCCCTTCTTGCGCAATGCAAAGCCGCAGGAGCCGGCCGCTGCCGTCGAGGAGCCCAAGAAAACATCGCTGATGCTGGAGCTGGAGGTGCCCGGTCCCATATACAAATTTATGAAAAGTATTTTCAATCTGTTTACCAATTAAATAAACGCTCATTAAATGTTTTCGGAAATGCGAAACGTGCAACATTAAATTTTGTTTTCAAACCAAACGGCAACCAAGTCGGTTTCGCTGTATTCGCATGTTTTCCCCCATTCGTCGCGACGCTCCTGTGTACATTAAGGGCTGGGCCGAGCTTTGTTGTTGTTGCCAAAGTGTCTGCCAACTTGCGTTGCAAACTTTGTCGTACTTGAAATATTAGAAACTTTCCCGCTCAATGGGAGCAACCATAAATCTCTCATGAAATCAAAAACTTTGCGCTGCGCGACAACCCAGCGAACTAACCTTGCGTGAAAATGTACGCCGCTCGCCGCTCACCACGCCCGGCGTCGCATAGTGTCACTCGTCGTTGCTAGTTTATAGAATTTAGCTGCGCAGCTACTTTCGTGAAACGCTGTGCGGCCGCCCTATTCCGGTGTGCTTCAGCTGATCCCCCCGAGTGTGTTAATGTTCTTGTTGTCGAAACGTATTTCCGGCGATTTTATTCGATTGTCAAGTCAATCCAATAAAACTTGTGTCCATTTAATTTAAAATTCTCCCACCCCACGTGCCGTCTCGTCCCCCCGGCCGCCAATGTTTATATTTAATGCAACAAATTCTTACACCTTCCTTTCGATTCGGTGCCATTTGAATACGAGGATGCGGGGTGCAACTTAATGGCTACAGAGTTGGACTGGTATACAACAACAAGTAACGACGAAAATGTATAACCATAACAGAAAAACGGCAGAAAGCCTTAACAACAACAAAAGTTACATTCACACAAACACACTTAAATAACGTGCGAAAAGTTTCTCTAGCTTTGAATAGGGGAGAATGGTGTAGTTGCAGCTATAAAATGAATTCCAAAGATTTTTTAATTTAATTGTATTCATTCGAATAATTGTATTAAAATATTTCATAATTAAAACTATTTTAAAAATTCTTCGTAATTAAAAATATCTGTTATCCCTAATAACAGAAAAAAATTAAAAAAATATTTCATAATTAAAACTAGTTGAAAAAGTTCCTCGTTATTAAAAACATTCGTTATCCTTAATAAAAGAGGGCAAACATTTTCTCACCGTTTCTGATTTTGACAACGGATCTAGGGTTATTAGGGGTCCCTGAATTCGTATATTCATACCATTTTTAACTATGTTCAAGTTTTCGATGAAAATGGGTTGTAATTTTTTTGCATTTACCTTTCAAAAGTAAAAACTTACAGATAGTTGTTAAAGATACTGCACAGTTTGTAGTCTGAGAAGATTTTTTTTTGTAAATGATCTTTTTTTTAAATTGAATACATATAAATGTTGTATCGACGTTTCAAAAAACACCGGAGATTATCGGAGCAGGCACTATTTATAGATATACTGATTAGTTATATTATAAATATTACATACCGGCTGGATACAAAAATTCACATTTTCTGACAAAAATCAAATAATTTCTTCTTAACACTCAGTTACAATTATATTCGAAATGGGGTTTCGACAGTACATTTTAATTTTTGCTTTGTAGAAACCCAAAATTTGACAACCTCACAACTCCGATCATATGGGAGACGCCCTGTGGTGGTGAACTTTTATACCTAAATTAATTTTGTATTTTTTGTACTTAAGAATGTTAGCGATTGCTGAATAAATCATTCGAATTGGTTCAGTAGCTTCCGAGATACCATGCTTTCTCGCTTACTACATTTACTGGGAGCAAACTGGGAGCAGTGGGAGCCCATTTTATAAAAACGACCATTTTGTATGGGAGCCCCAAGAAGGGTTGGAGGAAAGGTATAAATATATTTGAAAGAAATTTTCAGCAGGACAAATTAGTGGGGGTCAGTCATAGATTTTAACCCTCTAAGAGCAACTTCTGACCAGCTGTGGAGTAATTTGTCGAATTTACCAGCCTTTTTGTGAACTTTGACCTCGATGCGACGCCATTTAGCCGCACTCTAGCCCCAATTTTTTGGCTCATGTACTTTTTCACCAAACCACATAAAATGAGAGGTTCCGAGAACATATTATTAAGCACTTGAGTGTGGATAAACATACATTTTAATACGGTTTGATAACTTTTTTAACAGGTTTCGATTAATTTTTTGGTTTGTTATAAATATTTTTCATTAAATAAATAAATTTTCATACGGTTTCATAACCTTTTTTACACGTTTTCAATTAATTTTTTGGTTTGTTATAAATATTTAAGTTTATTTTTTCTTCTTCTTCGTCCTAGCTTTATTCCCTAACAACTTCTATTTCTTCTATTTCTATGTTAACTAACTTGACTTAAACAAATTTTAATTTGATCACATTTTTATTTTTAACATTTTATTAATAACACAGTGCGACACTGAAAAAAGGGACAAGGTCAAACCCATCTCATTCGATTGGGGACCTCAGTAGATGAAAAAGTGCCAAGGGATTTTTCCCGGGATGTTGGAATTTTTTTTTTTAAATGAAGTTTAAAGATGGCGGCTTAATGCCCCTTCCCGAAACTTTTAAAACATCATATCTCTTGACTCAAATGCCATAGAGGAATAATGTTTACGTCAAATGAAAGCTAATGATATGAAGTCGATGACACAATATCCTTTTTGGAAAAATTTTATGAAATAGGATATGAAGGACCTCAATTAAATTTTGATCCTTGAATATCCTGGAAACCGTGAGAGCTAAATTTATATAAGTGACTTTGGGCGAAAAAGCATTAAAAGATCTATACTGCATATAAATTTCTATCGAGTGAGACGGGTTTGACCTTGTCCCTCGAAATTTTTTTTAAATTTGTTGCACTGTGTAATTCAAAACCACTGCTGCGCTATTCAAATTGAGTTTTTTTTACTATTTTTAACAAAATCAACTAAACAACATTTAAAAAAATTAAGTTTCAATATTCATTTCCCAATACAAAAAATACCATTGTCCCCCCTACATGTTTGAACGTTGTTCTGGCCACTTTCGGTGGCGCCGTAAAAAGGCAACATTTTATTACACTGTTGTGAGCAACACGTGTAAATCCAATTTTTTCCTTCTAGGTATTTAACAAAAATTAGGTTTGTGTGAAAATGTAACATTTCTCTTATTCGCTGACATTTGTCGAGTTTCGTTTCGTTCAGTTCAGTTCAGTTAGGTATTAGTTGTTTTTGTTTTGGCTGTCAAATAAATAAGGTAGCGATTTTATGGAGACCATTACGAAGAGCGCACACTAAGGGCAAAGTTTTGATGGGCCAAGTAAATTGGAAGCGACTGCATGATTTTAAGCAAATTCCGTTGGCGATGGCTGCGATTTGGGCGCATTTTTCAATGTCCCAAAACTCAATGGTCGAGCCTACAGGACGGCGTACAAATTAGCTGCTGTGCCGTAGCATTGTTAAAGCCGGTAATTTGCTAACAGGCGCGTCAACACGTCAAGCAGCAGCAAGCAAACTTGTGCGCAACAATATCGCTCGGGGCTACACGAGCTGTCACAGCGGTAGTTATGGGCTGCGCGCTGTGAATGCTGCGCGCTAACAAGTTCGGCTCAGGTGGCTCTCAGGTGACAAGTGCGACGAAATTCGTACACATTCGAGGCGCCCCAAGGCGCCAGCGAAAAGTTTCCGTCGGCGTTTCGTTGTGTGCCGATTTGTAGGTTACTGCGTAGCCACAATATTTGCGAATTTACGAATTTGTAGCGAATGTGATTGCGCCTCAAGCTGCCTGTGGCGCCTCTGGCTGAGTATTTGAAAGTTCCTTAAGTGGAAGAATTTAACGAGTGGGGCGCGTCAACCTTTCGCACACCGTTTCTAGTAATGAATATTGCAAGTATTTATTTGGCAGTGTTTGTACACTTTCACTGCTGCGCGCCGGCACCGGTGTCTGCTGACAGCGAATGCGGAAGAAGCCAGGCGTGCGCGTCGAGTGCTCGTCGCACTTGTGGCATTCGGACTGGAATTGGACGACAATGTTGCGAGCCGGCACGTCAGACCGACTGCTATGAGAGCATCAAAGTCATTCAGCTGAAAATCGCATGACAACTCAGCGATTTTGAAGTGGTAAACATGCGGCAGCAAGGGAATGCGACTGCGGCACAAATGCCAGAGCGCGCGTACCTACGACTGCCAGCCAGGGCATGTAACGACTAGTGGGGAACAGAGGTGTGTGTGTTGGTATGTGTGCATGCAGCAGATGGAAAATAACTTACAGCGAAGCCTATGGAGGCCGCATTATTAACTCAATGAAGTGTGTGCGGCATGAGGAACTAATTCAACTGACAGCGCCATAATGGAGAAGTACGAGCGCCGCCATGGCTGCGGCTGCAGCTGAAGCCGAAGCTGTGGCCATGGCTATGGCTACAACTGTGAGGCCGAAGCTGTAACGCGCATAGGGTAATAGACTTGGAAGAATGCCCGCACTGCTCGCCGCACACCGCAGCAACGCAAAGTGCGCGGCGTGCTTCGTGTAAGCAGGAATTATGATGTAACCATTGTGCGGGCTTAGAGCTTAATCAAAAGATTAACTTTTCCACAATACGATCTTATTTTAGTTGCGCCGTAATAGGACTTGCAGCGCACACTCGAGAGATGCTACGATAGCGGCGGCGGCAAGTTGGGACGCGCGCGTCGAGTCGCTAAGTACAAATGCGTATAAACTCTCCAGTGCGCGCCAGTTTGAACCGCCGGCACACGTGTCGTCATTTGTTGCGGCTTAAACGATAACCAGCACAACACAATAAAATGTGGAGGCATTTTTTTCGCGCTGGAATTCACAACACTTGAATACAACTAAAGTTTACTGGCTTCAATGCACACAAGTTAAGCGTATTTTTATTCTTTGTGCCACTTTGGTTGGGTTTTTTTTGTATGACATTTGTCTCTAGGCCGTTTGGTCTGGTATCATCGGTCCTGTCTCACAGTGTTGCGAGTAGTGACAAAAATGTCAAAATGCCAAAAAAAAATCTGAGTATGAGGTTTTGTTGGAAATATTTCAATTAAGAGTAATCCCGAATTTTAAGAAAAAATATTTGATAATATAGAAGTTATGAGGTCTTAAGGAATGTTGACGATTGTTGAATAAATCATTCAAATCGCTTCAGCAGCTTCCCAGAAACGATGTTTCCTCGCTTACTTTACTATATTTACAAGTGTAGAGTAAGTTCCATTGAAAATTACTAGTTTTGTATGGCAGCCACTTTAAAAGTTGAATACAGCGGTAGGTATGTGTGAAAAAAAATTCGGAAGGAAAAATAAATGGGGGTCAGTGGTCATATGGTACATCTGGGACCAACCTGAGAGCATCGGGAGCCCACTTTCTATAAACGATGATTTTGTATGGGAGCCTCATTAAAGGTTGGATATAGAGGATAGGTATGCTCGAAAGAAATATTCAGGAAGAAAATTTGTGGGGATTAGTCCAAGATTTTAACCCTCTAAGAGCAACTTCTGAGCAGCTATGGAGCAATTTATCGAGATTTTATTTTCAATCACTTTTGAAAAAAGCGTATTTTAGCTATATACACATTTAAAAATAAATTTTCATTAAAATAAAAATATTATGAATGCAGTTTTTATGAACTAAGATAATTTTCATTTTTAATATAAAGTTTTTTCAAATCCGCTTGTAAGGGAGGTGGTCGAAGTTTTGGTACGATTTCATTGAAATTTTGCAGAGTAAATTCTTTACTCATACAATAACTGTATACCAAATTTCATTTATGTACGACTACTCCTTCTATTTTTGTCACTCCGATATATGAACTCGCAAAACTATCTGTCTCTGTTTCTCATATCACAAATTTTAGACCTCCAGGCGTTCGTTCTGTTTCGCTTTGGCCAAAAAAAAGACAAAGTAAATATTAAGTAGGTAAATGATTGTTTATGGATCTATTTTTAAAAATGTTTTAATAAATGGGTTTTTGTAATAGTCCAATAAAACTGTTTTAGGACCATTGTTCCAATCAGATTAAAAGCGTTGAAAATGGCAAGAACTTGTCCTCCAAATATTGGTGACCAAAAAGTTCTTGAAAGCGTGTGCGACACGCCTCCTAACCCATCAGTATCACCATTAGGAGCTGTTATCCATGAGCTTTCTTTCGAATTGAATCGTTTTTTCAGGTCCTTCCCTTTCATTTGGATGTGGGAATTGTTTTTGGGAGAGAAGCTGAAAATATTCATCAGAAAGGGTCTCTTGATACACTGTCTGAAACGCACTCCTTCAATTCAAGAATTGAAAATCAGAAAAAATTATAAAAGACAAGGAAGCTAGGAAAGGTCTTCTTGTCATTCGACTTCAATTTCTATCTACGTTAGTTCCGAAAAAAATTGATAAAAGTGAAAGTAGTCTAGTAGATTAGATTAGAATGAACTATTGTGTCATGTTTGTGTATTGTTTGTGTCCTCCAATGTTTTCTAGGAACTTCTTTAGTTTGCTTAGATTCATTTCAAACAAATCTCTCGTCTGTATCACCACCTTTCCTAATATTCTTTTTCTTGCGTGTATTGGGTCAGGGCAAAGTAGTCTAGTAATAAAAGTAATACAAACGTGGGCCCATGGATCGACTGACATATTTGTCTGTCTTATTTTCAACAACACATTTTAGCAGAAGCCATGTCTATAGTTTAACGCAACAAATCGGTGTCAATCTTCAGAACATTCTCATTGCTTTTACCATCCATTTAACGATTCATTTGCATTCAAATTCTCCAGCGTTCCATGTGTTCATTTGTGCATTTCTTTACAATTTCGATATTCCTGTAGAGTGCAATGCGGCCGTTTTGTATGGTTGAAGAAAATCCTGTGCATGCCACACATTGTGTGCTGCGCTTTGCATCATTTGCATAGGCACATCATTACATACATCATTGCATACGACGTGCGATCGTTAGTGCCCGTTCGTATGTACGTCCGCAAGGTATTCGCATTCGCATGCGGCAATGTCACTTGTCATTAAATCGAAATAAACTGACCGTCCAATATTTGTAACTAAATGGCCATCGCTTTTTTCGCCAACTGTAATTGATTATAATTTACCACGGCATAATGTCATTTTGAACAAGATAAAATACATTTGAATTATATGTGTGTGTGTGCGTGTGAGAGTGTGAGTGCAAGCACACCCAACAGGTGGTCAACAGGGAGCAGCGAACGCAAGGCGACTGCGACTGCGCCAACTGAGCTAATTGCGAGTGAGTGAAAGAGTGCTGCGCACTGATAGCCGAACATTAGGTTTAGCACATTTGGCGGTAATGACATGAAAAAATTGCTCACTGGCCGCGCTGGGCACAACTGAAGGTGGCATCGGTGGCGTTGGTGAGGCTGATGCGATGCGGTGGCTTTCACATTTGTTGTGCCACACTTGTGCACGGTGATTATTCATGTTAGGCTGACTGGCTTGGCTGACTGCAAGGAAGCAGCGAAAGGAGCTCCGCATGCAAAGTGCACTATTTAGTGGCCAATTGTTCGAATCTTGCTTTGAGTTATGAGCTTTTTTTATGAACCTAAAATGCACCAATTCATGTCTATTGTGTGGCATTTATGAATGATTTTTATAGGGGCATGCAGAAGCATAAGGCAGCTGAAGAGATGAGTGGTTGGCTGTAACTGTGTTGTTGTTGGTTATGTTGAAGATAAACAGGTGATTAGACAAAACGTAGGTTAGGTTCGAGTATACTTTTGAATCCGAGAAGATAAGCTGATTTCCTAATTCATTCGAGTTTGTTGTTTGTTCGTGGACTAGTTTCACATTCCATCTGTAAATGATAAACTTTTCAGTATATAAAAGGGTTAGGTGGGTCAGGAAGTGCTTTCTTATAAAAGGTAAAAATGCAACAAGGTGAAAATAATGTCAATTGGTTTATTGGTTTAGAAATTACGATCAAAAATATAAAAAAAAGTACAGGAAAATTTGAAAAAAGCACACAGTACCTGTATCTTACTAACTAGAACTGCTACGAAAAATCTGAGGGTTGATTCGAAATAAACGCATCCAAATTAGTAAAAACCAGTAGAAAAACTTCATGCAACAGAAAAATTCTGTGATTTTGTTGCACTGTGTTATTATGGGGAATAGGCATTGCGACCGTTAACACCGAAAAAAAAAGAAAAACAAAAATTTTTCTTTCGGCGGCTGTTCTCTCAGCAAGAAATGGCAAACCTCTGAGAGTAAAATTGCCTATGAAAAAGCTCCCAACTCGCCGTTCGGAATCGGCATAAAACTGTAGGTCCCTTCCAACATTGTAACGGGTAGCTAGGCCTTAGTCTCGTAATCAGGCTGTCGTGTCAGTTAAGAAGAAGAAGGCATTGCGACCTGAAAGATCTACTCTGCGCATTACAATAAACTATACCAGTGCGCTTCTCTATTGAGTTGGACCAAGCAATCTGTTACAAACTTTAACAGGTCAGAAAAGTCGCAGGGAATCTTTCTGTCCAAGTGATGGATTTGATAAAAATCGAGAAAGGCTATTAAAGATTCTGAGTCATAAAATCGTGCGACAAAAATCCAAAAATTTCAAAACATACGAAAAAATTTATATACTCGCGAAATTAGGGGCCAAGTTAGAAGGATGAAATTCAAGGATGTGGAAGCGTACATATTAGTCCTTAAGACATTTTTTTCCAAAAAAAACAATTCGAAATTTCCAAGTATATTCAAGGACAAAGTTTTAAAAGGACATATTCAATACCTCTTCGTTCTTTTGCATCAAAACATTAAAATTTCCTAAAATTCTAGGGATTTTTCTCTTTCATTTGATACCCATATTAGGGGCCAAAATAGAAGGACGAAATTCAAGGATGTGGTAGTGTACATATTTGTCCTTAAGATATATTAAAAAAAACAAAACAATTGGAAATTTCCAAGGATATTCAAGGATATATATTCAATACCTTTTCGTTCTTTTGCATCAAAACATTAAATTTTCTTAGATTCTAAGGATTTTTCTCTTTCATTTGATACCCATATTGTTTTTCTACAATGCGCTCAATTTTTTTAATAAATGAAAATTTTTTGAAAAAAGCATGTCTTTGAAATTTCAGAGTCCTTTAAACAAAAATCCTGACGCCAAAGAAAAAAACTAAAAACGCAGTTTTACTATATTTGGACCCTAGTTTCGCGAGTATATCAATTTTTTGTGTGTAAAATTTGTTGTCGCACGGTGTAATCATTCTGGAAAGCCTAACTTAGCACAATGAATGAGTTTGTAGAGTGAAACGAGCTCCTAACAACAAAAAAATACACGACTCAAGACAACACAACTTTATAATAAACTGTCGAAAATCGTAAATAGTTTTTATGTCAAGCATTTCGAAATCAGAGTCCATTAAGAAATATCAACCCATATAAGCCCAGCGATTTTTTGCCAATATTCGAATGAAACAGTTTTTTAAGGTTAAATGCAATCGGACACTTACAATTTGGGGTAAAAAAAATGTTCCTATTTTTGGTTTTCGAGATATTTGGTGTTTGATTAATCGAACACGCAACTATAAATATATATTCTGGCTATAATATTGGTTTTATGCGAAAAGTGTAAATGTGTTTTCAAGAGTTTGATTAATTTTTAACAAGACTGCATAGTTACTTTTTTAAATATTATTGTTTTTTAATGTTTTTCGATGCTTTTGAATTTATCTTGAAAGAGGTTGAGAAATGAATATATTGTTAAGAAAATCCAAGTTTGTTTTCCTAGGTTCGTTTTGATTGTGTTTGAAAATAAAACAACTTCAATTATTTAGCGCAAAACGCAGTCAGAAACTATCACTTTATTTACAGATTTGCACTTCGCTTGTATCTACACTTGTTACCACTTTGCGTGCTTAATACAGACTCGACCCCTTGCGCTGCCACTGCTGCTTTTGTACTAGTTTTCTTATCGCGCCGAAGTTTCTTGCACATTCCAGTTTTACTTTCTTAATATCTCGATTGTTCTAGCAAAGCTCATCACCTTTCGCGAACCATCCTTGCCATATCGGACTATACCAAGTGAATTATACAAAATTTGCCATATTTCAAAGTGCATGTCTAAAAGTATGCTTGGAAAAGAATTCGTGCATAGAAAAGCATTCAGCACAGATTGCCTTATCGTTTCAATATTTTTCCCATATTATAAAAAATATCCCATATTAACTCATTTTATCCCACATTACAAATCATACCAGCATATCATGCAAGACGCGATTATTTGGCCGATAGGGGTTAACTATGAATTTGTATTTTTTATGGACAATTATGTTGGCAACAACCTTAGCTTGAATTCAAAAACATCCATCTAGTGTCATTTGTTGAGACAAGTTGTAACATATTTGTTAGTTTTAGTTTCATTTGTTGAGACAAGTTGTATTTGTTAGTGTTTCAATCACTTAAGCGAGCTAAAAAAGCAAAACTTACTTCGAAGCACTGGCGAGTGATACAATGTTCGTTTGTGTTGGCTCGTCATCAATTTGTAGTGTTCCTCAGTTGCAATTGCATTGGACTGTCGACGTTGTTACGTGACATTATTGGCAAAAGCGAAGGTAAACAAGAAGAAACGCCGACATGTCTCGCACATCAAACCAACCCATCTTTATTGTCATTAAAAGCGGCACTTCCATGAAGTGTAGAACTCGTTTCCCAGCACGCCGCACCTTCCCTTTTCCGCTCTCTAACGTTGCGCCACTAATTGTGCATATGCCGCGCAAGTCATTTGGCCCGGACTCTGTGCTGTCCGTTTTTCTGCAATCGTTGTATTTCAGTTATCCGCAAATCTCGAATCCGATTTGCTGCTGCAACAGTAACGCAAAAGCATTCGCCGCTCATCAAGTGGGCGTTGAGTTTCATTCAGCAAGTGCACTGTGGCAGCCCGGCGGCTAATTAAAACGAGTGCAAGCACAACCACCGTAATGCAATTCCCCAGAAATGCCAAATCAATATGCCAGCTGTTTGATTTGACTTTGGAGCAAAATTAATTGATTGATTTGAGCTGGCGCCGTATGCCAAAACGCACTGCTAAGCGAATACCCCACTGCATCCATCCCCTTTCCACCGCCAGCCGCATCGGATTGGTTAGCCATGTCCGACTTGGCCTGATTGCAATTGCTAAATGAACTCGTTATTTCATTGCCATGTTCGCAGTACTCAGTGCAGTCTTTGCCTTCCCAGTTGAATTTTCTGATTTCAATTTTCTGTGCTGTAGTTTTGCTGTTTTGTTGATTTACGTTCTCAAGATTTCAATTACTTGAACCGCAAAAGTCATTGTTGTGGATTTTCATTACCAACGGCGATTTTGCTTATTTTGCTTGCTTTTCCATGTCTTATTATTTTCATTTTATTTTACGCGTCGCAATACAGTCGACTGAGTTATAAAAATGTATCCTTTGCCATAAAGTTGAACTTTGTTTTCGCATTGCCAACGTTGCTGCTGCCAGACTTGTCAAAGCGCGAAAGTTTTCTTTTTAATTACTTCACATAAATTTCAACCCGAAAATAAGTAGAGAAAAGCACGCAGATTCCAATGATGCCGAATTTCGATTGTAGTCCAATTCTCTGTCCCCGTGCGGCGCTTGTGGCAGTCGTTATTGTTGTGGTTATCGCTGGAATTTCGCTCGCTTACTGATGACAACGTTTTAGCGTCCAACTAAATGTTTGCGTAATTACTTTGACCTCAGACTTGATGGCTGAGACTAAGCAATGCAATTGGATGGCGGCAGCGGATTTAAGGAATTTTTAGTGTTTAAGGTTTGGCAAATGTACAAAGTTGATTTGGCTGAGATTCGGCCAGACAAGGAAAATTTCGAATACTGCAGCGCAACACGCACAGCGGGAATCACGAAGATGCCCTGGAAGTATTGGACTATAAAAAATGTAATGCAGTGAGAAAGGAAATTGTTGTATGGAATATTTGTTCGAAACTGCATAGGTCACATTTTCGTTGTCATTTTTCCACTCAGACCAAACACAGTCGCCCGCTCCTTTGCCCACTCGCTTTTTTGTTTAATAAACAGCTTTGATTTTGCTCATTTTGCCATATTGCTCTTCAAGCATGAACATTGATATCTTTGAAATAATTGCGCAATAGAATTTTTTAAAATTTATCTTATGTCCCTTCACCGCCACGTTGCCACACAAAAATCCACAGCAGCGCAAAACACAGCCGGCACGTGTATTGTTTTTTATTCCATAACAACGAGAAAAATTAGTAGGACATTAAATATTTATCACTCCCACTCGTCGCCCTGCTCTTCGTCCTCGTACTCCTCCACGTCGGGATAATCCTCATCGTTGCGTGAATAATGATTGAATATCATATCGCCATGGTTATGGCCGTCGCAGCCATGCATGTCGTCGTAAAGAATTTCGCCCTGTCCGTGCTCATGCCCCGCCCCATGGCCGCCGCCACCGCCGCCATATCCGCCATGGCCGTGACCATGCCCATGCCCATGGGCATGGCCGTTGCCGTTGCCGCCGTTGCCATGCGTCGAGTAGCCGAGTATCTTGTAGACGGTCTGCTTGGTGCCGCCGCTGTGTATGGTCGAGTAGACGGTGTGCGTGTGGTGGTGGGTCTTCACGCTGAACGGCACATGGATGACGAAGCGTTTGTGCTTGCGTGGACCCGCCTCGCACGCGCCCAGCAGCTGCCCAATGGCCAGCAATGCAATGATCAGTGTGATGATGGCCAAGCTGCGCTGTCTCGGCGGCTGTAAGAGATTTCAATCCACTTTCAGTTGAACTTGTCTCCGTGCGCATCCTGGCCAACTCACTTGAAATCCGCGCATCATAAATCGGTACGAATGGAACGGCCAATTGTGATTCAACACATCGCGCTGATGCAACCCAACTAGCAGCGGCGAACTGTTAGGCGTTTTGCATTTGTTGGGCGTTTTATATGCAAAACTCGCTCGCACGGCAGCTGCCCGATTGAAGGGGCATATTTCATTTCATTGAAATCACTTACAAGTTCAGTGTACGCTGGCGCGCGATGCTAACCAGCCGGCAAGCGCCTAATATCGGTTTCGTTTGCGAAGCTCCGGCACTGCCAACCAATCATAATCAAACTGATAAACATAATCATCGTCGTCGTTAGGTGCTGCAACAATGGCGTCTTTGGGCGTAATGCGACGACCGATCGACAGACGTTGCATGTACAAAATTTGCATACACTGCTGCTGTATGGATTGACCACGAATACTTTTGTAAATCCGAATACCTGCTGAACTGATTTGGTGGGTTTTTTTTAATTTTAAAGTCAGTAATTGTAGATAACGACTCCAATAAATTAGTGTGAATAAGAAAATGTCTAAGAGGTACGAGTACTTTTGTGAATCCGAGTACCCGCTGAACTGATTTGGTCGGTTTAAAAAGTTTAAAGTCAGTGGTTGTAGATAACCAATCAATAAGTGTGAGACTCCAATCAATTAGTAAGAGAATAAGTAAATGTCTTAGAGGTAGAACAAAGATAAGAGTCGAGTTAGAGTTGCACTAGAGTGAGAATCGAAAAGGAAGCAAATCTGAGAACGGAACTAAGCCAGAAGTGAAATCAAGATCAGTAGGTTAGGTTAGGTTATGGTGGCTGCCTCTATAAGAGACACACTCGGAGGCCTAATGTGAGGCCCATTGTGATACTGCATACTTGAAGTAAAAAAATTCGTAAAAGTAGTGTTTAGGTTAAGTAAGGTTGTGGTGGCTGAAACTGTAAAGACACAAACTGTAAAGACACACAGACGAAATATTTCAACCGTTTTTGAAAAGTGTATGCAACACTGTTATCTCCAACATGTGTTACACAAACATTTCAAGCGGTTTGGGGGAAGGGGGAGATGGGACCTACAGTTTTTCTTTCACACTTGGAGATTTTGCCATTGATCAATATTCCTCGGTCGAAATGGCCACGGTATGAGAAGCCAGCGCGCTACCCCTGGACTATTAAAGTCGGCAGTGTTTAGTTTGGAGTAGACGCACATCTCTTCACTTACATATACAGACCCAGGCGAAGAGGGCCCTCTTACGGATGACTGGTGTTAATATCCGGGGTGAGGGATTCCTAAGTCGTAAGAGGATTGATACTCTCACGTATCAGCATCCCAAAATTGCAATACCGAGGGCCACAATCTCACCGAAGTTCAGCTTTGTCAAACGATTCAAAACTGAACTTAGTAACAAAAGGAACTGGGTAGGTATATCGGAAACATATCAGATAGATCAGCACATGACATCCTGGTACACAGATGGCTCCTTAACGGCGGAAGGCACCGGGAGAGGAGTCGGGTACTGTACGGGTCGAGGATAAGATACTCGGAATCTACGGGAAAGCACACCACTATCTTCCATGCGGAAATATACGCCATTGAAAGTTGTGCTTACTTCAATCTAGCCAGTGGCTTTCAGTCCGGGGCAAACCAATTCGATCTCTTGATGAAGGAGAGTAGACCTGAAATTTCAACTATTGCTGCGCAGGCTAGGTCTGCCAGAAACCTTGACCTCGAGGTACGGAGACGGCGTATTCCTGCAGAGCCGGGCTGTGGCACAGTTTCCACTTCTTCTTCATCTCCACAGCTTCTGCAGACATCACTGAACGAGAAGCACCATTTGACTAAAACTCTATAACTACTAGTTTTGACAGAGTAGACACAGACAGAACCAGACGTATTCCTCTTTTTAAACGGAGAAGAGGTTATGTAAACTGCCTGGCTCGTTCCTATCAGCCCACCCGATATTTACTAACTTTAAACCATTCCCTGTTTCCAGATTTTCTAAAGTGGACTATGTGGTCTGTGTGTCTCCTTTGTCTCCAATTCGTCTCGTGACTACTCCTAAGCAACACTTAATAGTTACTCACTCTTAATCCGACTACCAAGTACTCATCTTCAGTGGGAATTTCACAATTTTACAATGAAGCAGCAAAGGCATGCAAGGCCAGCGCTCTGCTGTAATATGAGATATTTCGTAATTATGATTTTTGTACATTTCACTTAATGATGATTTTTTCACATACGTGTGCAACAACAATGTATTTAATTGCAGTTTTACTTTCATTTGCCGCTGGAAGCCGATGCTGATGGCGCTGCGGTTGCTTCCTTTTTCCACCCAACACAAAGCACACACCGCGAGATATGATTTTTTCTATTCATCGCTCACGTGCTGACCACTTTAGGCTTTAGGTATTTTCCAGTGGATGTGCATAGGAGGAGCGCTGGAGCGTGCACGTGGCATGTGCCAGAGGAGTGTTGTGAAAATTGAATTTCTTTCAATTTGCATTGCACCACACAATCGAATCGAAATGCTGTACAGGCGAAGGCGCGTAAAGAGGTGTTTATTATTTTGAGGCTGTCCATTATTTCAACTTGTGAAATCAATAGCGAAAATACATTTTGCATTTTTGGCCCGTTCGCCAGCTGCCATAACTCACGGAACTGTTGTGCGGCGCGGCAGCTTCTGTTGTGGGCCGAGAAAATGAGAAAACGCACCTTGAAGCCAATGTCGAACAACAACAGTCGGATCCATCATAGGGAACGTGCGCTCGTATCTCCGCTGGCGCTGGCAGCAAGTGCAGCCATAAAAAACCATTTCATTTCGCACGCCCCCAAGGAAAACGTGTGCTGTGCGCTGTGTGTGTGTGCGTTTATGTGTGAGTGTGTTGGTTTGCATATTAAAGTAACAGCAAATTTCACGCCTTCGTAGCGGTGGTGCAGGCCTGAGAGTCGTTAAGGTGGGAGTGCAGTCTGGGCAAGTTGGTGGAGGGGGAAGGGGGGGCGCAGCGCAAGAGTGAGGTATAGTTCTTCTTTGGGTTTTTTATGTGCGCGCACGCATACGAAACATTTCGCATTGGCTCCTAAGTTGTTTTCATGTCGTAAAATAAACAAAAAGCTGCGTTTGAACTTGTTTAATCTCGCATAAAATCATTTTGGGCAACGGACGGACGCTGCACAGGATGCAGCACCCGACCACAGACCAACAACAGCCAATGTTCAAATGAGTTTTCTTTTGGACAGGCATTTTCGTTTTTCTGCCTCGTTACATAGGCTCCCCTCACTTGCTAACTTAGTTTTGCTTCTGCCAGCGCCAACGGCACAGAAAACAGCTCAGCAAAGGTGCGTTGCTGTTGGGTACTATTTTTCCTTTCATAATCATAAAAACTACAAAACTTCTCACACACACACACGCGCGCTGGTCTTAAATTTTGTTGAACGTCAAAGGAAGTGAAGTTATGCGTGGAAGTGTGATTGTGTATGCGAGCCTTTGATTGTTTTTGAAGAAAAACGAGCAGCGCCATTAGTTCTACACACTGGAAGGAAGAGTCAGTTTTGGCTACGGAAATTCCATTTCAGCATTTCCAGTTTCTTAAAAACTAACAAACAGGAAGCGTCAATGATTTTTCCTATGTTTAGGAGATGTTTATTTAAGTTACAGTGTTTTGGAATAGTTTGGCACTTTTCTTAGAAGCCCTAAATTTGTTATTTATTTGTTTACTATGGAGTACACCTTACAGAGTATAAGAAGATAAAGTAAAATAGAATACAAACTTAACATTAAAAATTTTGATATAAATAGCATTTTAAGGCATTCCGGAAAAAAATCCTAGAAGAAGAGAGATTCAAGTCTAAAGAATCTAGAATGAGGTTGAACTGAGCCAAAACTCTACCAATAGGAACATTTAGGTCATACAGAGTTTTGCTGAGGCCGACATTAAAAAAAACAAAGCGACGGAGAACTCTGCCCGGCGCATAGAAACTGATTGTGCTAAATTCTGTGGTAAAAGCAATAACCGCTAAAGTCGACTTAGGAAGAAATTGAGTTATGGATGCCACCATGTTCCCTTGACTGTGCTCTACGTTTGTGTAACACCAGGGAGTTTTTAAATTTAAAATGAAAAAAGTTATTAATAAAAACCTATTAGCGTTGCTACTTTTATCAAATATGCGCTTAAAACTTCCAAACGAGATTGCTCGAAACAGCAATTTTCGACCTAGGCGGTTATAGCTTTTGACCACAGAATTGTTATAAGGTGTTTCCTGAGTCAAACTATTCCATTGACTGCTAAGCTAGAGTTACATATGTGTCCGAGTTCAGCGAATATGCCTGGAATGATACTTATCACATACAAATAGTTGGTTGATGGTGCTCTTTCCTCAAAGAAGAGTCACCTTTTGTGGACGACGCTCTTTTCTTTAAAAACATAGTAAGACCAGTCCAAGAAGAAGATAGATGATGCTTTTTACTTAACCCTAATTCCCAGAATTTTAAAAGTAACGTAAACCCAGAAGTGAGACTGTCCGGCTAAATTACTGAAAACATTTGTTTAAAAAGTACAAAAACTGTCTAAAATGTTAAATTTATAAATGCAATATAATTCTAACATTCCATTAGAGGATTACATAAAATAATGGAATTGAAAATCTTTTGAATTTATCACCATTTGAAATCTTTAGTGAGACTGCGAGACTCACTTCTGGGAATTAGGGAAAGAAGATAGAAGAATATCTACTTCAATTAACGCCCTCAGTTATTGAGCTAGAGCCCTCTTCTTAACAATAGAAAGACCCAAAGTTTTCCATACCTACAAAGACTACATATTACACCCTGCGACAGCATTTTTTACACCGGAAAAAATCCATATGGGTGTGAAACTAGAGACCCAACATAGTAATACTGCCTACTCAGTTGTTCATTTCTACATCCTTTGTCCTTTTAAAGTACTTCAAAGTTCTGAAGGGGATACAACATATAAAAAATATATAAGGGAGAGGGCTGGGTTGTGAACCATTACCGTTTTTCTTTCCCTAATTGACATATCGCCAATCTTTCAACTGTCAAGTTTGTCTTATGATATGACTCTGCTTTTGTGGTTACACCGAAGTACAAACACGTATTGCTTGTGGCAGCAATCGAGTTTGAAAGACATCATGTTTGAAAATCGACTGCGAAAAGTTGTTGGCTTTTTTTAAAGTGCTATCCAAGTGACTGAGCTTATTGCAAAAAGGTCTGTGTAATACATGTTTATTTAGTGTTTTGATTCTATTTTACGATGCAATATTTGTTTATGTCGAATTATGATTGGAAGTATCGTTTATTTTAAAGTTTCCAAAATGGCATCGTGGTTGGGCTGTGAACCACTGAGGTGGCTGGGTTATGAACCACCTGTTTTTCGTACTACATTTGTTCTAACACTGTCAAATATGGACGGATATATTAAACTAAATTTTATGTAATTTCACTCGATTTCGGTGAGTTCACTTGAAGTGGGCCAATGCGAGAACGCGTTCGTATTTCATATGCAAGCATTGCGACACCGATAAGGATAAACATTCAAAAAATTTAGCACTTTCATTCATTGCGATTTTTTGGCCTAAGTGGCGTCATTATAACTTTTTTTCACCTCTTGAGGCCTGCTGATTAAATAAATTCTCAACTTACTTAAAAATTATGGGTGTTTTCTTCGTATTTTCCGACTTTAATAGGGATTTTCCAGATGGTTCACAACCCAGCCACTTTTTTGGAAAAGCGAAAAATCAAGTCCTTAGAAAATTGGACGTAGAGAGTTAAATTTCAATCAAAACGGTAATCTGTCTTCATAAAAAAGTTGCGTTATATATTCACCTTTCCAACGGTATCTTCGAGTTTTCGATATCTTTATTCTGTGAAAAGTTAGAGCCAAAAAACAAAACCCCTGTTCACAGCCCAGCCCTCTCCCTTACAGTATTTAGCTTTACTTACGCCATCGAATATTGACACACTTAAAGGTTAGAGAAGGTAGTAGGGTATTCAGATTAAATAACGCCCTTTTCTTAACCCATTAGCGCCAAATATTCCCATTTGGGAACACTTACTTAAACGAGCACATTATTCAAAGGCAACAATATATCGAGCTTTCGATAAAATTTCGATTGCGAATCAAACATCGTGGGATGCATGTTCATTGCTTCGTTGAATTTCATTCCGCTGTTATATTCGAATTTGTTTTTTAATAAAAATTCAGGCCATTTCTTTCAGAAAATTAGCTCGAAAGTCTAAACAAAAAATTGGGCACTAATGGGTTAATAACGATAGTAGTGTTTTCAGTTTTATTAACACCCTCGACTATTAACGCCATGTGTCATGTGCCTTAAGTCCCGTTTTTTCTGCGGTGATTTTCTTTATTTTCTTCTAAACGCGATTTAATGTCATGTTGCATGTCTGCTTTTAATTACACGCTTTGACATTACGAACAAGTGCACATAAAATAATTCGCTTCATATATATGAGGGCACATCTTACACACATTACACAAGTAGCCATGCAGTATGAATGTCTTTGAATTTGTGTATTTTTGTGTTGATGGCAAATTTCAATGGCATAATTGGCAGATTGTTATTGCTCGGTGAAATGGTCCCGAAATCTTGGCGAGAATCGACTCTGCACACACACCCACACACAGCCATTCATAGCTACACTCGAGAAGCCGCCGCCGCTATCAACTGCCTAATGCCGCGTGCCGCCACTTCTGCAGCAATAATAACACTTCAGTGTGCTTCTTATTGCTTCATAAAGTTTTATTATGGAAAGCTAACAGCTCCGAAAATCAAACAGCAGCATCAGCCGACAACCGACAGCCAACAGCAGTAGCGCAAAATTGCCACCGCCGCCTGACAGACAACTCGAACGTTCTGTGCCGCACAACACGACACCGACACGGCACACAAAGAAAGCCAGCAATGCGCAAAAAATCGAATCTAAATCTGAATGCCGCCGAGCTGAGCTGCACTTCCTGCTTGGGTGGCCTATGGGTGGCAGCGGTAATGACGGTGTCGGCGTGCGGCCAATGAGCTGTTTTGTTTTCCCTGGCTTTAGTTACGCTTCGGCTGCAATGCCAACGGCAGGTAGTCTCTTCGGTTTTCCGCCAACTTTAACTATATGTTAGACATAAATTGCAAATCGCCAAAGAGATCTTTAATTTTGATGGCGAGTTTATTTTTTATGCATATTAGTGCGGCGTTCAAACGTAAAATTCTATAAGGCGAAAAGAAAGAAATTTGCAAAAAAAATAACAACAAATAATAATAAAAATATAAAAATAAAAAATCGAATCAAATTATGGATAGGAAAAAAACTATAAGAAAACTATAAGCAGATGTTATGTGGCTTCGGTTGATGGCTGAATGGATGGATGGATGAATTGATGGATGCATGTAACGGTGTACTCAACAATTTTGAAGCTTTTATGCTGATAGCGACGCTGATGCAGCATTGTCAGACTGCATTTTCGGTTAGTTGCTGCACTTCACCAACGCGCCCCGCACGCCCCAAGCACAATGCGGTCCACCACATGTAAACAGTGAACAAAGTGCACTACAAAGCAACTGGACCTGCTTAGCAGAGCAGCGCAGAGCAGACAAAAGTCTCTCAAAGTTCGTAAACATTCCACAAAGGAATATTTAAATTTCTCAGCTAGTTGCGCGGCCAGACAGCAAGAAGGCGCCAGACGCAAGTTTCGGCCACATGCCACAGCATTTACTTTGCATGAGGAGCCGCGTACGTATGATGGCCAATGCATTAGTGAAATAACAAAGGAAGCCACATGCTCCTTGCCCGCAAAATTAAGTTAACAAAAGACAAGAATGAATGTGCCAAGCTTGTTGTGATAAGAGCCAACAAAGGACCAGCCGGGCTGACAGCCGCGTGACGCCGACCGAGTGCCAGCAGCTGCCATTTCGAGCGTGAAATCGCACAAAAAAACGCACACACTGGTCCACAGCGCGTAACCCACAGCCGAGTGACAGACGCGGCAGATATCTCCAGCATCGCATCGAGTGGAGTTGAAAAATATTTAAATGAAAAATCGCAAACACTAAATACAAGAAAAGACGAGTGCGACACTCTAGACGAGCACATAAAATTGAAATGAAACGCCACCGCACGGAAACGATATCAAAGGACCCGCCAAAGGACAACGAGCGTCTGGCGAACTGACGAAATGTGCCTGGCGCTCGAGGGCAAACACAATAAATACGTATAGGCAGCAATAAAGCAGCCGAAGAATGTTTGTCAAGCGGCACTTGAAGAGGAAACGGAAATCGAAATGGAAGATGTGCGTTTCCTGCGATATGCTGCTCGCTTGGCTGAAAACGGCAAACACACGCGGAAAAACGAGGAACGCCAAATCGCTGACAACAACCACAACAACAAGCCGCCTGTCAACTCTTCAGCGCTTCAGATAGTCAGCGGCCATTATTTATGTATGCAAACTGCAGGTTATGACTACGTCTCCACTCGGCTGATCTTTGCTGTGTTGAAATGGCTGCGGTCGCAGCAAAATTGATGAACTACTAACGCCCAGTTTAAGCCTTTTACAGTTGGTCAATTTCACACAGCGGGTTTCATTGCGTTGCTTTGCAATTTCATTGTTTGGCATTTTGGAAAAAATGCTGCATTTTGTATTGGAAAAACATTTACTATATAAGGGAGAGGGCTGGGGTGTGAACCGGGTTTTGTTTTTTGGCTCTAACTTTTCACAGAATAAAGATATCGAAAAATCGAAGATACCGTTGGAAAGGTGAATATATAACGCAACTTTGTTATGAAGACAGATTACCGTTTTGATTGAAATTTAACTCTCTACGTCCAATTTTCTGAGAACGTGATTTTTCGCTTTTTCAAAAAAGTGGCTGGGTTGTGAACCATCTGCAAAATCCCTATTAAAGTCGGAAAATACGAAGAAAACACCCATAATTTTTAAGTACATTGAGAATTTATTTAATCAGGAAGCCTCAAGAGGTGAAAAAAAGTTATAATGACGCCAATTAGGCCAAAAAATCGCAATGAATGAAAGTGCTCAATTTTTTGAATTTTCATCCTAATCGGTGTCGCAATGTTTGCTTGTGAAATACCAATGCGTTCTCGCATTGGCCCACTTCAAGTGAACTCAAGGAAATCGAGTGAAATTACATAAAATTACTTCATTTTAATATATCCGTCCATATTTGACAGTGTTAAAACATATAAAGTACGAAAAACAGGTGGTTCATAACCCAGCCACCTCAGTGGTTCACAGCCCAACCACGATGCCATTTTGGAAACTTTAAAATAAACGACACTTCCAATCATAATTCGACATAAACAAATATTGCATCGTAAAATAGAATCAAAACACTAAATAAACATGTATTACACTAACCTTTTTACAATAAGCTCAGTCACTTGGATCGCACTTTAAAAAAAAGCAAACAAGTTTTCGCAGTCGATTTTCAAACACGATGTCTTTCAAACTCGATTGGTGCCACGTGCAATACGTGTTTGTACTTCGGTGTAACCACAAAAGCAGAGTCATATCATAAGACAAAATTGACAGTTGAAAGATTGGCGATATGTCAATTGGGGAAAGAAAAAACGGCAATGGTTCACACCCCAGCCTGGTTCACAACCCAGCCCTCTCCCTTACTTATTTCAGTTACCATTTAAATTGCGTTTGCGTTTAACGCTCACACTCAAGTTTTGCGTCTTTACGGTTTTCCACTTCAAAAACAATATGTATGCACATACAATGTGTATGTAAAAACAATATGTATGTACGCCCTGCGATGCCCTCAAGATGTGCAATGCCGCACGCCCAGTAGGAAATGTTAACAAAACTATAGGGGAATTCTTTGTAAGGTGCCACCCCTGCTCGATTTCGACGTTCGAGCAAACCAAGAAAAAAAATTCCTATTGTCATTTAAGGTATATGTGTCAACATCAATTTTAATATGGTTTTTGAGGGAAAAGACGCAATAACACGGTCTGGGTAAATAAAAGTGTCAAATTTGGTTAAGAAAAAACGTAAAAATGAAAACTAAAGGTTTTTCTTGCGGTGAAAAAGTAACCAAAAACTTATAAAAAACTAAGGTAAATATCAGTGTTGGACTTAATTTTTAATGCTTCTTCATAATCCGAAATGATATCCGAGCATATCGTAAAAGGAAAAAATGTATTCATTGATTTCCAAAAAGGCGTGAAAATGTAAAGTGCCACCTTTTTTTCTTTGTAAGGTGCCACTCCCCTTTTGTCATTGTTTTGTGGTCCTATATCGGTAAAATGACTTTTTATTGCTCGGAATCGTCATTACAATTAATTTAAAGTTGTAGCAACGGTAGCAAGGAACTCATTAACAATTTACCGTAGCATAGCTCTAGGGGGAGACATTACCAATACGTACTACGAAAGCATAGCATAAGTCCAGGGGCGGACATTCTTTTTCATTTACATACAGTATGGATATGGTAATTCTCACTATGTTTAAGTTCGAAAGTGGGTAAAAGGGAGATGCACCGCCAGTTTGGGATCGCTTCCTCGACGGTAGTTGAGAAACAACTAAACTGTTTTAACCTTCGTGGCAACCCACATAACTTTGTAACCCTTCATATTCTTAAAAAATAAACGTTACTCCTACAACTGGCGCCCAACTTAGTGGCCACGAAGCGACAATTTTGCATGACATCGGTTAGAAGAAGCGAGCGGCAGAGCAACATGGCAACTTTTTCAGCAGAACAATTTCAACAATTGATGCAAGCGGTTTCGGCAGCGAACTCGAGAGTTGGCTCGTTCAGTAGCTGCACGGCGCGGTTCAATGGCGAAAGAAGTTCGGCGAAGGTAGAAGAGTTCATTGCAGCGGTATCAACATTCAAGCTAGTGGAAAATATCAGCGACGTTGACGCGGTGAACGGAATGCCGATGTTGCTGGAGGGTGATGCCTCCGAATGGTGGAGAGGGGTAAAGTCAAGTGCTGATACCTTTGGTGCTGTCGTGAAGATGTTGCGAGAAGCATTCGCGCCACCAAGGCCGGCATGGCGAATCTACGCAGAAATTTGCGAAACGAAGCAACAGAAAAACGAGGCGACAGATACATTCATCCTGAAGAGGAGGGCGCTCTTTGCACAGTTGCCGAATGCACCTGCGGAGCGCGAACAAATTGACATACTCTTTGGAATGTTGCATCTTCAAGTGCGCGACAAGATAGCACGGCATAATATCAGCACCTTTAACGACCTGCTGCGGGATGCCCGAGAAGCAGAGTATGCTCTCGGTGAGCGCAGTGTTACTGCTAAACAAGAATCGACCAGTGCGCCACCACGATGCGCATATTGCAAGAAGAAAGGTCACGACGAAGGAAACTGCTATCTTAAAATAAGAAAAGAGGAGGCAGACAAAAACGCGGCAGCAGCGGCTACGGTGGTTGCCCAAACAACGCAAGCTAGGCCAAAGCTGGCTTGTTACGGCTGCAATGCGCCGGGATATATCCGCTCAAATTGCCCTACATGCAGTGAAAAAGCTAAGCCTGATGGAGGCGCGGTGAGTTTTAATGCGCTCACATCAAACTCAATTGGAAGCAACATACCACTTGCGAATGTTCAGCTTTTTGGCGTACCGGGCCAGGCGTACTTCGACACAGGCGCCCGCACTAGCGTTGCCAGTTCTAACCTGAAGCGGATAATGGATTTTCATGGCTGCAAATATCGGAAAATTAAGTGTGACATTTCGCTGGCGGACGGCAGCACGACATTGCAAGAATGCCTGACAACCACTTGCAAAATAGTAATCGGCGGTAGGTGTCTGAACATAAAGTTCATGATACTTTCCGATGTCACTCACAATCGCACGTTGCTGGGTGCAGACTTTATGGAGCAAGTCGGGATAGTTATGAATATGGGGCAAAAATATTGGTATTTCGAAAACTGCCCACAGACCCATTTCGACTTTGCAGAAGCGCTGCCACTTAAACTCAATGTAGTTGAGATCATTCAGGTGGCCAATATCCAAAAGAGAAGACCGTTCCACAACCTTAACCATGAGCCAAAACAGTATCGACAGGAAGTGTACCTCTCCGAATTCGAGAACTACGGGCCGGAGCTGCGGGAGAACGACTACTCTCCACATGCCATACAAGCGATATTCAGGGACGCGCTGCGAAAGGACGATACTACTCCTGATCGGAAAGCCGGACCGGAACTTTTTAGTGGCGTCTTGGATGGTAGAAACATCTCAATGAAGAACTACAACGAGGTGGTTTTTACGAAGCTGTACATGATGGAGGTGCGACACATTAAAAGCACTGACGGAACGAAGCTGAATAATGACGAGCTGTCGACGCTAGATCAGCTCCTTTGCCAGCATGCAAACGTCTTTGGCGAAATCACGGAACCAACACCATACGCTGAGCATCGCATCAACACAGGGGATCATGCCCCGATAGCTTCTCTACCATATCGCCTGTCTCTTCCAAAGGCTCGTGAGCTGAAAAACGAAATCGACAAAATGCTGAATCTCGGTATTCTGGAGGAATGTGAGTCACCCTGGTCAGCGCCTGTCGTGATGGTACCCAAGCCGAATGGTGGCGTACGCGTCTGCGTCGATTACAGGAAACTAAACAGTATCACCGAGCCAGACAGATACCCGTTGCCACAGACAGAGGAAGGATTCCAGTGGATCCTGATAGCCGAGGACGTAGCCTCGCGATGGGTGGAAATATTCCCATTAAAGGAAGCATCCGCCGGAAATTGCAGCAAAATCCTGATCGAAGAAGTGTTCCTACGTTATGGAATACCGCGCAGCTTGAAGTCCGACAACGGAGTACAATTCGTGTCAGCCATAATGCAACAAGTAGCACATTACCTAGGTATCCAGCAACGACTCACCCCTGTTTACCACCCTGAGGCCAACCCGGTTGAGCGAAAAAACCGAGATTTGAAAGCACAACTAGCAATACTCGTCCACACCCACCACGACACATGGGTCGTGAACCTACCAACTATCCGCTTTGCAATGAACACCGCGAAATGCCAAAGCACAGGCTATAGCGCAGCTTTCCTTACATACGGTAGGGAACTCCGTACGGTAGATGACGTACAACATGATGTTAGAGCCATAGATACGAAAGACAACTTCATACCGCAAATCACCCCTTATCTGCGTAACCTGATGAATGTCTTCAAGAATGCACGAGAGATTGAGCATAAAACTCAAGACCAAAACAAAATTCAACAAGACCAACATAGACGGCCTCAACCTGATCTTGATGTGGGTACGGAGGTTATGGTAACGACGCACATTCTAAGCCAAGCAGCGAAAGGGATGACAGCAAAATTTGTGCCAAAGAGGGATGGACCATACATCATCGTTAGGAAAATCGGATCTACCGCATTTGAAGTAGCAGCTCGAGAGAATCCCAACATGCCATTGGGGACCTACCATGCGTCAGCGTTAGCCATCTACAAGGGTACTAATGACGAAGTCGCAGCAGCTCCAATGTACCCGTTAAGAAAGCGTGGACGACCCAGGAAATCCTAGAGTATTGGCGTGTGCCCGGGGCGGGTCCCACACGCCAAAGGGGGAGACTGTAGCAACGGTAGCAAGGAACTCATTAACAATTTACCGTAGCATAGCTCTAGGGGGAGACATTACCAATACGTACTACGAAAGCATAGCATAAGTCCAGGGGCGGACATTCTTTTTCATTTACATACAGTATGGATATGGTAATTCTCACTATGTTTAAGTTCGAAAGTGGGTAAAAGGGAGATGCACCGCCAGTTTGGGATCGCTTCCTCGACGGTAGTTGAGAAACAACTAAACTGTTTTAACCTTCGTGGCAACCCACATAACTTTGTAACCCTTCATATTCTTAAAAATAAACGTTACTCTTACAAAGTGTTCTTAGCCAATTTTGCTCTAATCCTATCATGAGGAATGAATTAGTTCAGCTTTGTTTATTAATTTCCATACAATTATTCCTTTTATTCCTTACCATTCAAATTGCATTTTGCTTTCGGTCATTTTCTATTCTAATTTAATTCAATAATCTTTCGTAAATTTTCTAAATCATGCATTTTTACTTGAGATTTTTACGTTTTTAGCGGTTTTTTTAGGGGGTGGCACTTTACATTAAAAAATTTGAGGGTGTCGATTTTGAATACTTTGGGAAATTGCCTGTAAAATTCGTATTTACAAAACATTCGAATGAAGTGTTACCTTGGATCGTAGCTCTTTAAATCCTCTTTCTAACTGTATACTAAAATTGGAGATACGTTAATTTTCTAACGAGGTTTGCGCAAAAAAGAGGTGGCACCTTACAAAGAATTCCCCTACTAATTTCAACTTTGATTAATGCTTCAGTGAGGTCTCTTTTGAACGTATTTATTTGCTACAAGCCCAGAGACTATGATGCAATGTTTGCCTTCATGTCCCTGCTGGGCTCTTTAAAAACTCCAAAGTATAGTTGGGTACTAAATACAGGCTAAACTTACGAGTAGAATAATCTGAGGTTAACGTGGCGCTTGCGACAAGTAGAAATTGAAGCAAGTAGCGAGATAACCGACTGTTTGATTGGGATGATCTCTGAGTTCAACTTTATTGCATCTGAACCTCTTTTGACAATCATTCTGGACCCATAGCGAGGTAATAGTTACCTCAGCTTATAATACAAACCAATATAGTAGTCCAAAAGAGATTGTAGGGGATGAAATTTATGTTAACTGTCATCTGGAATCGATGGTTTCAATTCGTATTAAGTATTCTTATAAAAAAATACTGCATACAGCGAAATAGATTTGATGACGGGCACTATTTGTGACCTAAACATTTGGAAATGGTATGAACATCAGTCAGCCCAATCTGTGCCAAACTAAGGACTGTATCGAAAATTATAAGTACACTTTAAAAATCATATAAAGTGGGCTATGCAATGTTGGTTGCTCAGCAATATCGGTTCTTAGATTCTAGAGGTTCAAATTGTTATTTTCGTGAAAAATTTGTTGTAGTATATCGAAGCGCTTAAAAATGAGAAGACTTTCCGCAAAACTTCGTCAGGAAATTTTGTCCAAATGGCCATCAACCAAAGGAATGTCGTATAGAAAACTAGCAAAAGAAGCAAATGTTAGCCTGTTCGCTGTGCAAAAACCATTCACCGGTATACTACACATTGCACACTTGAGGATTTACCAGGACAAGGTCGTAAAAAGGATGCGTCCCAACCATTGCTAGATACTAAGATATGTGCCTTATTTAAAAAAAATAAGGATATATCCGTACGCGATTGCGCAAAAAAAGCCGGAACGAGTGCAGCAATGGTCCAACGTGCCAAGAAGAGAAACCAGTTGGGAACATATAGAAAGCAAAAACAGCCAAAACGAAGCACTCAGCAAGGCGCGCAGGTGAAAACCAGATCCCGAAAATTGTACGACTATATTTGTAGGCAAAAATTTTATTGCATTATAATGGACGACGAAACATACGTGAAATTGGACTACAAAACACTGCCAGGACCCCAATTCTACGCAGTTCCGAAAGGATGTGAAATTTCAAAAGTTGACAAATCAATTTTTTGCGAAAAATTTGGCAATAAGATTCATGTTTGGCAAACAATATGCAAGTGTGAAAAAATGCCGACTCCATTCTTCACAGACAAGCCCCTGAACGCTGAAATGTACCTAAATGAGTGCCTCAAGTAGAGATTGCTGCCTCTGGTGAAAAAACACACTGGCAAGACTTGGTTTTGGGCCGACTTAGCCTCTTGCCATTATGCTAAGCCAGTACTAACGTGGTATGAAGAGAAGAACATAAATTTTGTTAAGAAAAACATGAATCCTCCAAAGTGTCCAGAGATACGCCCTATCGAAAAATTTTGGACGTTGATGAAGAGGGACCTTAAAAAAAGATCTAAGCCGGCTAACTCCGTTCAAAAATTTAAAAATATTGGATTGGCGCAACGAAGTGTTCATCTAGGCTTCTTGGCATCACAGGAACTACTTACTCAGATTTTTTCATAGCTTTAGACATAATCAGAGGGTCACAGATTTGCGGTACAATTTTTGGCTTTTACTCTATTTCTCTCTTTTTATAACTTTTTTTTTTTGACTCGAACAAACGCGCAGGGGATGACCCCTATTAATGCGAGGCATTGCGTTGGTCCAGAAAGGATATAAAGGTTAGGAGATAGGATTTTGAGAGAAGTGGTTATGGACTCTTGACTTTGTAGAACTGCAGCCATTGTTGAATCACTGAAAGCATTATTGTGACTCTTTGGCGATTCTAAGAATTTGTCTACCAAAACGATTACACAACTCGACAAAAAATGGGATCGCGTGCACCCAAAAACAAAAGTATTTTCTAGACTAACTTTGGGCCACGGAATACAAAACTGAAAATCAAAACATTTTTTAAGAAGCGTTTTTAAAAAAATCTTCAAAAAACCATTTTTTCCCATTGTTGTTTCAGTTATGAGCAGTGTTGTGACTAATATATTAAAGTAGTGTAACTAATTACGTAGTATATTACTTTGGCTTTAAAGATGTAGTGTAACTAGTTACTTTTCCCCCATAAGTAATCACCTTCAGTAATATTATTACTTTTTTTCAAGTTACTTATTACAATATTACTTTTTAGTCAACAAAGTTCTATTTTTCATGTAAAACAGCAGCACTGATAACATGATTAAGATCTATTACAACTATACAACACTGCACTTGTTCATACTAGACATAGCTCGCCTCTTTCATTTCCAACTGAGTTTGGTAGTGGAGAAACAATTAACATTTGCAAGCAAATTCAAGCAAATTCAAGAGGTTTTAACAAAAAAGGTGACGAAATTCAAATTGTAATTCAAAATGAAATAAACATTTAACGTGATTGTTTTTTTTGCAGAATGACTACTTTTAATACCTGGAAATTTCGCAAATATTTCGATTTGTTGACGGAAAATAATATATTACTTTTTGTGATACATTACTTCACATTTCCAGTAATAAGTAATGTAACGATATTACTTTCAAATGTCAGTAATGTGTAATAAGTAATATGTTACTATCAAAAGTAATAAGTCCCAACACTGGTTATGAGTACATATCTCGTAAACGAATCAACCGACTAACACAAACTGTCCCTCGGTCAGAAGATAATACCTTAGTCTTTCTAGCGATATACAGATTGTCCAAATTAGATTTGAGGAACTTACTGACAAATTAAACAAATCATAAATTTTCTAATGTTTTTTATAGATAAATAAATGATCTCCCCTGGTTTTGAAATCTAAGATGAAAGATATATTATTTGAGCAAATATTAAGCCTAACATCAATAGAACTGAAAGAGAAACGTCAATGTTATGATGCACTGAGTTTAAACACCAACTTTACATTTGTTACACCGTGCGAAACCATTTTTTTTCCTAAACCCATCTAAATGTTGATATTGACGTACAAACTAGAGGTCATTTATAATATCCTGGCATAGTCAGTTTTTTATTTCCTGACCCAAAAACCTTCTTAAAGGACTCTAAAATTTCAAGGACATACACATTTAAACTATTTTTTTCAATATTTTCGGTTGTGTAATGATGAAGATATGGGTATCAAAAGAAAAAGGAAAATTGTCTCCTTTTAACTAAACTTTGAACTATTTTGAACTTTTAGGACCAAAATATGTCAGGTATGGAAAACATAAATGTTTTGGATCTCAGTCTAAAAATTCGTGCATCTCAATTTTATTCTATTTCAAAGTCAGTAACTTTCCCAAATCCTGATTTGGACAATCTATATATCGTTGGAAAGGTTAATTACCTTCTGAACCACGGGTCACTTGTGTTAGTCGGATGGTTGGTTTATGAGATATGTGCTCATAACTGAAATAAGAGGGGAAAAACTTGTTTGTTGAAGATTTTTCGAAAACGCTTGTTAAGAAAATTTTTTTGATTTTCAGTTTCGTGTTCAGCAGCCGAAGATTAATCTAAAAAATACTTTTGTTTTTAGGAGCACTCGATGTACATATGTACATTTTTTGTCGAGTAGTGTTATTTATGCTGCAGGGCTGCTACGCGTTTGTCCCTTTATCGCATATATCCAATATCAGCCTAAGCCAGTTTTCGTCTGCCTCTGTGCGTGTGTGTGTGCGTGTGTATGTTTGCATGCTGGGGTTATATGAAATCCTGGCAATATTAAAATTTCATTGCATGACATGTATCTGCAATAAAACAAAAAGCCCTTTAGGGACATTGTCATTATTCGGCTTTCGCTTCCTTGTCGCTCCCTTTCTTCGCTCTTCGGCCTTTTGTTGCGATTCATTGTTGGCGCAACACTGCATAAAAAATTGCTATGTAAATTATTTTTTAGACAGTTTTATTTGTTTTTTTTTTTTGTTGAAATATTTCATTACATTTCATTTAAAACAGATTTACGAGAGAGAGTGCAAGTTTGAGGCGATGAACAAAAATTCCCGAGCGGGGATTACAATTGGTGAAGAAGAAGAATGCCGAGCTGCCTAGGGGGAATGGGCTCAAAGGAGTGAGCAGCACATGGCAAAGGCTGCTGACAAAGACACCAAAGTCAAAGGCATAATTAGGCGCAACTTCACGGCGCTTTGCCAAGGAAAGTGAAGAAATTAGTGCAGAGCACAGCGAAAGCACCCAATGTGTGTACACACTACTGTGCACTGAAGGAGCAATGCCAGTACCGAGTACCAAGTACCGCACGGTTTGAAGCATCTCAGCTTAAAGTTGTTGATGTTGCGCTATTCTAGTCGAACGCCAGAAACGCCGCAATGGTCGCTTGTCTTTGTTGGCGAAGCGGCAATTAAATTCAGATGCGCATCTAAATGGGCCCGAAATAACAATTACTCGCTGGCCGACTCGCGTCTGCGGCGCAATGCGAAAGCCGCAATGAGTCGCGGCCGGGCGCGTTTACGCGTCCAGGAAACTTCTTTGACGGTTTAAAGCCAAAAACTATGCTTTAAAAACACACATAACAATTTGTTACGGCAAATGATGGCATCATAAACGCGCGGCCCGCACGCAGCTGTTAACGAGCAACGAGAAACGAGCAACGAGACGTGAGCTGCGCGTCCAACCAACCAACCAACCAACCATTACCGACCCGCAACGAAATGCAATGAATTTCATTTTCGGGCGCGCCGCATTGCTGCTTAGGCGTGTTTGCTTGCTTGTTCGCTCGTTTTATTTCTTGTATTTTTTACGAGATTTCTGGCATTGCATTAATTTTGACAGTTTACACTCTTGTACCCAAACGGCCGCAGCGTGCAGTAATTTTGATCAACTTTTATTTGCTCAGCACGAACAGTGCTGGCTGGCTGGCGGAGTTGTTGTTGCTATTGCAGCAGTTGTTGTAATGGAAGCCATAAAATGCATGTGTAATTGCCATAACTAAAATAAAGTTTTCATTTGCACCGAAAATTAGAGAACACGAATGCCGACAGTGCGGGCAGCGAGCGGATCAGCAACTTTGTCTGCTGCGAGTTGTGGTTGCGCGGCGGACATGGCGGCAACAGGAAGCCGCATTTCGCAGCGCACACGGCTCATGCTTCATGCTGGCACAGGGGGTGAAAACTTAATCCAAACAAATCCGCAAGTGGCTGCGCCTCGTGCTTAGTGAGGAAGTGAGGGAGGGACCGCTACTTCCAGTGGTGGCGAGATTTTTGATCACTTTGCCACTGAGACTAAATGACGTGAACAGTTGGACGCTTTATGTGCGCCAGATGGAATCGGCTGGCGCAACATAATTTCAAACTCGTAAATTTGCAAAACGCGCGCGCAGCATACGGCACCGGGTTGCTGCTGATAAGTTAAATAAAAACGTTCAACAAATTACAGCACCGCTGCTGTGCTGAACAGGCGACTGCAAAGATGCATGGCACACCGTGCAAGTTGTGTTTCATATTTGCCAATAAAGTTGCAAAATTGTTGAAAATTCTAACTGAGTATCAACGCGAAAATTTTGCATAAAAAGTTTATAAGCCGACAAGCTGGAGTCAGTGAGCCTATGAAATTTTGCAACGGAAATATTGTAGACTGTTTGATTTGGTTTGTTGGTTTAATATGCTGAAGCAATTTTAAAATGTAAGTTGGGTGTGTTTTAGATTCCTTGCGAGCTTGCTTAGCTACTTTACTTTCATGAAACTTGCTAGTGATTTTCGGATTACTAAAATAGGTATGTATGTCTTGAGGTATATTAGAGAGCTATCCATGCGTCTTTTACCATTACCGTTGAAAAGGCTTAGGTTAGGTTAGGTTGGAGTGGCAGCCTCCTACATGAGAAGCTCACTTAAGCACATCTTATGGCTCATTGTGATACCACAGTTGATGGCGCGACTCTCCCTTACAGCATTGAGAACCAATAAGTTTCTATTACGAACCTGGGTATATTCCTAAAATTCAGAGGCGATAGTTCGATTAGACTAGTAAAGAAAGTTGAGCCGAGAGACTTAAATCTTCTTCTGGTTAGGACATTGACACAACAGTTGGAAAACGGCCTCCTCATCCTCCTCGGACCAGCATTCTTGACAGTAGTCGTTGGATTACAGTCCCAGTCTCTCCGTATGCTTACCCATAAGACAGTGGCCCGTGAACACCGAGACCGTTGAGCTTTTAGAGTGAAGGCTAAGGTTAAGCAGCTGGGTAGTCCGTTTCATGTTGTAGGAAGGCCAGGTTAGTCGAGAGATACTACATGTCTGTTCCTCAGACCACAGTTCATTCGCTACTCTTTGGTAGAATTGTCTGAGCATAAATTTAATCAATGCAATGGAAGCTCCCACTAGGAGGAAGGAAGATGCCCCAACGAGCAATGTGGCGACTCTGGCTAGTTCGTTCGCCTCACAGTTGCCTACAATGCCCCTGTGCCCTGGCAGTCAGAGTAATGAGACGTTGAAGCGTCTAGCTCAGTTGTTCAAGGATTTTCGGCAGTCCAAGACCAGCCTGGATGAGGTGGTCGCCCCGCGAGCGACTTGATGGCTGCCTGACTATCCGAATATATATGGACATCCGTGTCATGCGCGTTCTCGCGGATGAGTCAGATTGAATCCTGGTAAATGGCCATTACTTCTGCCTGAAAGACACTACAATGGTCAGGCAGATGGAAGGAGAGACAAAGCCGCAGTTGTCTACAGAAGACGCAGCCAACCTTGTTCGCCAATTTGGAGCTGTCAGTATAGATATTGATGAAATTTATGGAGAGTAGCTAGCTACCAGTCCATTCTTCTCTGATAGGGATACGGTCAGTAAATCCGTGGTTTGAAAAGGCTTTTTCTTGTATAATCCTTCACCTTGCAAGACATACACCAACCACGGTATCGAAATACTTTTTTCGTTGCTGCTTCATCATTCAGTAGATTCCTTACGAATCAAGCTACCGATGATGCGACTTCTGGGACCACAACTAGTTTGTTTTAGAGTTATTTAAGGAATATTGATTTGTATTAATTATATTAAAAATATATGACCAAGGTTGACATATTAATTTAACAGACACGATTTCCTTAAACACTCTGAGTGAAGAAGCACATGTACAGCATCCTCCTAAAAACTTGTCCGTCACTTAGTGACAGCAAAAAAGAAATAACCCATTGCTGCCACATAATTCTAAACAGCGAATTTCTTATAAGAAGAAGAAGATAAGATAAGAAGATAGAAATTATTATGTTCAAAACAATATGAAGCCACATTCATTTCATTTCACAATAAGTCAATGAAATCTCCATGCAAAAAATCCAAAAAGGCCCGTTCGATAAAAAAATCACAAAAGTTATATTTTTTACCACTGAAATTTCCAATGTTTTGTTCTTTTAGTGTTAAGATTTTTTCAAACAAGACTTCTTCATCATTTGCTAACTTTTTTACCACTGAAATTAATTAAACTTTAACAATTAAACAATTTTGTCGAATTTTAAATACAAATTTTGACAACTCAATGCCACAACAATTCAACAATAATGTTCAAAACAATATGAAGCCACATTCACTATATTTCATTTAACAATATGTCAAATAAAACTTCCATGCCATTTAGTCTCAAATCTAAAAGAGAAACTTCATATAACCTGCAACCGACTGGTATAGGTTAACCCTTTCGGGACGGAGTTTATTTTTGAAATCCAAAATACTCTCAGTAGAAATGTTCTCATGTGATGAATGTTGGGGTTAGAAAATTATATAAGGTTAGGTTAGGTTGCGGTGGCTGCCTCTGTATGAGACACTCTTAGGCCTCTTAACGGGCCCGTTGTGATACCACAGATTCCACCCGTTTGAAATGCGTATGCAACACTGTTTTTTTGTTTGTCAACATGTGATACAACACACATTTCAAACGGATGGGGAAAGGGAGGGAGGCGACCTACAGTTTAACGCCGAATCCGAACGGAGATTGGAAGTTTTTTCGTTCACACTTGGAGGTTTTGCCATTGCCTGCCAAGAGCGCACTTGTGCGATTCTTGTAATTCTCATTCCCTTCATGTGGATAGCGATAGAAGTAGATGAGTGTTTTTTCCAGCCCAAGCCAGCCAGGAATCGAACCCGGGGCGCTCGATATGAGAAGCCAGCGCGCTACCCGCTGAGCTATCGAGGCCAGCAAATTATATTGGATGCTCAAAAATTCTGAAATCATCCTTTTATGCGGAAACACCGAAATCGAACAAATATTTTGCGTCGGTCGTAAGATTTGAATAATTGTTTTGAGGGGCATTAAAAACTTGCTGCGACGTATTATCCCAGTAGTCCCGAAAGGGTTAAACTATTACTAGACCAAATAAACATTTACGATAAAATGGCCTATAAGAAAAAATAAATATTGTCCCTCGACTAATTTGCCACATGCCTGTTCGACAGTTCAGACTCTTTTATGACGATCTCATTGATCTGTCTGCAATAATTTAATAACACAATTTTATTGGGTAGAGCGGCACATCGAAACCCAAACGTGTTGACAGGCCTAATCCAGTAAGACCACAGGAAGACCCATTGAAAAAGACTACAAAATCCTACAACAACAACTATTAATTTTTCTGCTAATCGCCACTCGATAAACTGAATTGAACCACAACAAAAAATTGCATCCTTCTATGTCGATCGACAGAAATTTCCAACACATTATGCAGATCATAAAACGTGAAAATTGCGATAAGCCCATAATGCATTTTTCCGTCTGTGCGAAGCAAATAGCAAAAAGGCAAAACACAGAAAGGAGCAATGCATAAAATCACTTTAAACTGCCACCATGTGCGCATGCGGCGATCAATTTGGCATAAATTATACCATTTAACAATCCCACAATAAATTTGTCAATGCAGAAGAGGCCAACCGGCCGAGAAGTGGGGCGAGCCAACGCAAAATGGCTGCAAAAATATGCGTATGGCTGTAGGCCAATAAAATAAAAAAACATAAACACGCAGCGGACGCGAAGGCGGGAGAGCGCGCGCGCACACATCGACCAAATAGGCCGCATTAATGTCATTTAGAAAATTATATAACCGCAAATATTTGCAGTTAAAAGCGCACTTAACTGCCTCGTGTGGCGCTGCCCCGCCACGCGGCACTCAAGTCGTGGCGCACATGTGCCGGCTCCACTTTGCGCGTCACTCGCGGTTGGCCGTAAAAAATCAAATTAATTTTTGCTCTGACAAAAGGCCAACATGTGAAAACTTTAATTTCCCATAAAGACGACTTAAGCAGTTCTTAAGTACAACTTTATGCGGCCGCTTTTCGTTGGCGCTTCTTTACCTCGTTTCCAGCACCTTGCGCGTAGCTGCTCGCCTCCAATAACAACAACAGCAACATTAGCAACAGTCGAGAGCGTAACGCTGAAATTTGTGAAATTATTTCGTGCATAAATTTTCACGTTTAATTGCTTCAGCGCCGAGCTGGCACATAAACAAAAAGGAGCAACCGCAGTTGCCGCCACAGGAGCCAAAGCGGGCGGCGGCTACCAACGCACAGGACCCGCAGCCACGGGCAGCAGTCGCTGCCGGCCGCAGATACTTAGCATTTTA
The DNA here is from genome assembly GCA_963971225.1 of Melieria omissa. Taxonomy (NCBI): domain Eukaryota; kingdom Metazoa; phylum Arthropoda; class Insecta; order Diptera; family Ulidiidae; genus Melieria; species Melieria omissa. Next base: position 119,300,334 of record OZ020268.1, on the reverse strand, counting down.
TTCGCAACTTTATGGGCGTGTGGCACTCGCTCGCTGGGCGCCCTTCGTCCTGTGGCACATAGAGCCAACGCAGGTTTGTCTGTTCGGTTTCGCAGCCAGTGCCGTCACCGGTCACTGTGCGAATATTTTGACATGTCTTATGGTAATTTTATGGACATAATGACATTTTTCACTTGTGCGGTCTCGGCGCAATGCCGCCTGCGTCGTGCACGGCTGCAGTCGCAGTGTAAGCAAGTCAGTACGGGTGTTAGTGGGCTTGTTGTCACGGTTGTTGTCGTTAAAAGTGCGTGTGGTCTGTGGTTTTGAAATCGTTTTCATAGTTTCGACGCACAGCGCGGCCAGCGGGCTGCCTCATTGGCTGCGACTTGTCGCGGCTCGTGGAACCATTTGTACGCCTAACTATGTAGTTTACAGATCTACTTGCATGATACGCGCCATATATTTGTATGTTTGTGTATGAGCGAAGCGCGCAAATTAAGGGAAGTTGCTGGCATTGGAAAACTGAGCCAGTCGGCTGTCCAGTTGTGTACGCGCGGAAAATACATTTGCAACAATTAAAATAACGCACAGTTGAACATTTGTTTTTGCTACTTTATTTGGCATTTAATTTAACGCTAAATGATGTGTCAGCTTGTGCAGACTAAGTGGAGAAATACCATAAAATAATAACAGGTGAGGTTATGTGGCACAGTGGGGGAAATTTAAATGGAACTTAAGTTCAATCAATTCAATTCAGTTGTTGAATCTGTCTTTTTATACTTCGATCTAATATACCTCGATCTATTGTAATGGATTTAACTCATTAGCGTTTATTCAATACTGTTGAGTGATTCCATTTGATACAAAATTGTTCAAATGTTCAAAAAATGAGCCAATTTTTTTCGGTGTCAAATTGTCTGAACATTAAGAATTTGCAATGGATATTTAAAAAAAAATACAAATTAAAATGGTGTTGCGATGATGTTTATTTCATAATAAAGAGGAAGGTATGTCGTTAATAATGTAAAACAACATCAGCCATATTATGGCCACCACGATCTCGCTTACAGGACCATATCCTTTTCATGAAATTTTCCATAACCAAATCGCAAAGTGGCTGCTCGATAGCCTCACGAATTCTATTTTCGAGGTCTTGAATCGACGCTGGGCTGTTGACGTATACCTTATCTTTCACGTGGCCCCAAAGGAAGAAGTCGCAAGGTGTTATATCACAAGATCTCGGTGGCCAATTGCGATCACCTCTTCCAGAGATAACACGGTCCGGAAACTTTTCCCGTAAAATAGCAATGGTTTCATTGCTTGTGTGGCACGTAGCGCCGCACAGTGTCGCGAGTGTGGCCAAAAATGGTAAAAATCAATGTTAAAAAATTACTAAAATGAATATGACAATCGACAGATAATATTTCAACTAAGAAAAATCCATTATCGGATCTTCAATATCCTACTCCGTTCCATTTTTATGTAGCTTCAAAGTTGACGTTAAAAAATAAGCATTCGTTCTAAGTTTGTGGGTAATTCTTTATGCTGAATGAAAAATCAAATAAAAATATAATTTATATACTAATATAGTCGTGTTATATATTAAATAAAACTTTGGCATTTTTCCTGTATGACAGCACTATTTTTTTGTTTGTGCTTTGAAATAACTGTGAAATCCCGTTACATTGAAAAATTACGTTTTTTGACTTGCTTCTAACAAAGAACCAAAGGTTTGGTGGAAAAAAGTTTAAAAAACGTCAAAAAACACTTTTTTAGTTCCAACCCTAAATTACTCAAAAAAGTATGTATTAACATAATCCGGAGTAATTTTTTGCCTTTAAGTGCCTATTTGGTTGTTATTTGCATTTTTCTAGTGACGCCTCCACTAAAAATACGCGATTTCTTCGAGGTGTGGCGTAAAGCTGAAGCCAGAAAGCGGTCAACAAAACTTGAATTTCTTACAAATTTACTTAAAAATAAGACGGGTGTTGATGTTAATCATGAACAAAAGCAAAGTTTGCGTCCCCACTTCAACATTTACTTTTTGCAGTGGCACCTACAGTCAAAAAATTTGATTTTTTCGAAGTATGGCTTCCGACGTTCAATGAAAGTAGTGACAAAGCAGCTGCTGAAATTATGAGCTGCATAAAGAACAAGGTTGGCACATTGTTCGTATCATCAAAAGTAGGCAGAATGCCACGCCCACTTTAAAAATATAAACATTTATAACAAAATATAAACATTTATAACAAAATATGATATCACAAGCTGAAAAATTAAACATGAATTCATAAAGGAAAAGTTTTGGCCACTTTATATATATGTTCCAGCTGCCACGCCCACTTTAAGGTTTTAGAAAGCTTACCAATTAAAATTTCATCTTGGAACTAGTATCGTAAACAGCAGTTGTAGTCAAATACGAATATTTTTGAAAGTGGGCGTGGCAGGCCGCCCATTTTTAGTGTGAACTTTTATGTCATTATTTTAAGCTCAAATACAAAGTTTCATAATTCTATCACTAATATTAAGAAAGTTATTTCAATATTAAAGTTCCTTTCGTATGGGAGGTGGGCGTGGCAGTGGTCCAATTTTAATGATTTTTTGTAAATGTCTTAATTTCCACCACAAAAACAATCTCACCAAGTTTCATCGAAATAGGACAACGCTAAGTATTTTTGGCCACGGCTTATATGGGATCGCGACACTGTGCGCCGTCTTGTTGAAAGTTAACGTTGTCCAGATCAATACCATCCAACTCCGACCATAAAAGATCATTAATCATCTCTCGATAGCGTAATCCATTCACCGTAACTGTTGATCCAACCTCATTTTCGAAAAAGTAAGGTCCAATAACCCCGCCGGACCATAAACTGCACCAAACAGTCACACGTTGAGGATGGAGAGGCTTCTCAACAATAACTCTTGGGTTTTCCGAGCTCGAATTTTTCCACCAATTTCTGTATTGCGGTCCGACAAGGTGCTTCAAGACGACCCAAAAATGCTTTATTTAGTTTTGCGAACTGTGACTGCAAGATTTTCACCATTTTTGTAGTGAATTTTAATAATTTCAATGCCTTGTTGAAGCGTGTATCGTTCCATTTAAGCTTCAAAAGTGACAGCTACCAAAATACCGGGTGATTCAAAATAACACCTCTTGTTGGAAAACCCTATAGTTTACTTTTGAACAATTTTAGCTTAAAACGGGTTGAGTAAATTTTGTATAAATATTTTTTAATTACAGAAAAATTACTTAATATTTATGGAAAAATACGAAATTATCAGTTTTTGATTATATTTAAGCATTATTAAAGATCAAGTGCGCCCAATTCGTAGACTTCAATTAGAACACAAACATTCCCTGATATCGTTGCAAATAATTGTTATTTATTTTGGAGATAACAGTAAAATGTTTGTAATTTGCTTTGAATTCACTTTTAAAAATATGAATTTGTTGCTGCCTCCTTAAATTAAACTCATAAATCAATCGAAGTTTTTGCCATAAGATGACAAATAAGTGAAGTTGCTGTCAGGCAACTTTGGGGTCGAAAGCGTTAAGGTTCGTTTCATTATGAAACTAAACCAGTAGGAACTGAAAATAAGAAAACTATTGACAGTAATTTAGATATAGTCCTATTAAGTGGCGACAATGTTGTAACAGTAAAACTGCATTTCTTCCTGAAAAAGTGTCCTTTGAACGAAGATTAGAGAACTGAACTGTCTGAACTGTCAATGCTTTCTGCTAGAGAAAGCAGAGGCCGTTCTACAAAAAGCAGTTAAGATATTTTTTAAATCTTCGCCACACCTATGAAAGTCGTTAGGAAGTAGTTGGAACCTTATTTCTTGTGAGAATAGAATTTATGTTTTTTTTTCTTGATGTTGAGATGGGATGGGATTTATGTTTAGTTTGCTTCATCCTTTCCTAATGATTTAGTTTAATTAGGCAACGTCCAAAATTGACTAAAATTTACAGTGATCGATTCAACTGCAACACTCAACGCTTTCAGCCAAACTTAAGTTTGCATAAGTTTATACACTTCATCACATAACTTTAAATATTCCCCCATTAGCAGTTTTACATATTCCTCTCTGTGTACGGAAGACATAACTCACAAATGAATATGTCAACTTAAAGCACCTTTCATTCGCACAGATTGCATTTTTAATTGAAAAATCGTTTAATTTGATGTCTTTTGCCATTTACCACTTACGCACAAATGCTGCTGATAAGCTCATTTTTTACACATGGCCAATACCGGTTTCGACTAAAGACCGCACCGCAAGTATTGGCGCAAATGTGCGCATGCGTGCAACAAATTGCACACACACGCAACGGCAGCCACTCACGGCGATTCAATCGAACGCACCGATCAGCTCAATCAATCGCCGTCAGCGGGACAGTTGGATAGCCAGCTGGACAGCCGGTCCAATCGCGGCGCGTTGACGCGTCGATGCGGGCATTTTCATCAAAGCCACTTCATAAGCCACCAATTTGTCACTTGTGCGCGCTGCAGACGCCGTGACTGAGTGCGTGTAACATGCTGCGCGTGCGGTGTTTGATGTTGTTGTCGCGCTGTCTTGTTGCCGCCTAGTTGGCTGTCAGCGCCGAGCGTGTGTGTTGTTAGCTTATGTCTCTATTTGCAACACGGATAGCAGCGGTGCGCAAAACCCGTCCGCGGCAAATTAGGAATTGTGACGCTTAATTAGGCTTCATGCAAACAAATCACTTTCAATTTTTTTCGACCAAATGCAAGCAAAAAAAATATCGGAACTAGTTCAGCGCGCCGCAGAATTGGCTTTTCTCGGCGACTATGCAACAACTGCAGCAAATGTTGACAACCAGATAAAATTTGTGCGGAGAAATGCACGAATCCGAGGCAGACGAAGGAACGCCGCGCATCGAAATCACGTAAATTCCATTAAAAATTGTTGCAGGGGGCATAACGAATCATCATGATCATCGTTAATAGCGGTTGGGGCTGTAGCTGTGGTTGCGTCTGGCATCTGGCCCCAGCGCGCATTCCAATCCATTCCGCTCGCTTTAACGTTGCGCTCATGCGCGACCGACGTTGCGGCCAACCACAGCAACAGCACAACGATCGGCCTGGCAACTCGTCAAAGTTTGGCACGACTGTTGACACGCCCTTAAGGGCGCACTTTCATTGGCTCAATTGCAGACGGACAGATCCTGGCACGATCAGCCCATAGTGCACACAGTCGGGCTGCATGCCACACCACACCATGTCGGTCGCCTGCCTGGCCGACTGGCCAAGTTCCATTGAAACCATTATGCCGTCTAGCTGAAAGGATACTTTACAATTACCAGCCAGATCGCACATGTGCACGCACACATGCACAGCGTGATGTGGACTCTTTCGGGCGGCAGTCCAATTGGCAAAGCAGCAGGCCGCATTGTGATTAGCGAAGCAAGCGTCGCCGATGATCATGTAAAGGTCGTTACATGACATATGCGATTTTACAAAATTGTTGCCGCATGTTGCATGGTGTTGTTGTTTATTTGCGGCTCTGTCCAGTTGCTCGTGCCCCATTGTTGGCAGTCTTCATTCGAATTCTTTGCCGCTTTCGATTTTCGCTAGATTCGCCACTTGCTTCTTAAAGTGAGTCCGCCAATAGTGCTGGTGGCTTTCAAGTGTGTTAAGTTGTTATTGCATCACATATGCGCAAAGGCGTTGCCAATGATTGCTGCGCGTTGATCTCACTGATCGCACTGGCATTTGTCGTTCAATCAAGTTTTTCGTCTGCACAAGTTTTCTCTAAATATTCATCACGACTTCTCATTCACTTTATGCGTTCTAAGGAATTTCTTGACTGCAATGATGCAATGTGTAAAGTTGCAATGCGAAGTTGTAACCGACCAATGGAATTCTAGTACATGAACGATTTAATCCAAGTTGATACAGTGAAACTTTTGCGTTTACAGGATTATAGTCTAAAGTCTTTATTGCTATTAGCTGTGGGCAAATCAACACTTATCAATACTTTTACTTATACATTCATAAAACATCTCTGAACACGAAAATAAGCGCTCATAAACGTTTCCAATCCAAGAAATGGAAATAATGGAACATTTCCTATGCCACTGTTCAGAACTCTGGGAGCGCCATTACGCTTTTTAGGGCCTAAGTTCCTGCCTATTCTGAGCAACACAGCACAAACTATGAACTGTTGAACTTTATCAGGAAGTCGAATTGATAACACCGTGCGATAGCATTTTTCACACTGGAAAAAATCCATATGGGCGTGAAACTAGAGGCCAAACATAGTAATACTGCGTACTCAGTTTTTCATTTCTACATCCTTTGTCCTTTTAAAAAGACTTCAAAATTTTGAAAGGGATAAGAAATAAAAAAAAATATAAAAAATACTTAACCTCGTCGGAATATGGCAATTTTTGGATATGGATTTTTTCCAGTGTGAAAAAATTTGTCTTTTTTGTTGCACGGTGTAACAAGAGCCAGTTGATATGGCTCTACGCACATAAATGAGCCCGCAATGGACATTTTTAAATCAGCAAATAGAAGGGCGGCTTATACTGCATACAGACTTCAAAACCTAACCTAACTTAACCTTTGGTGAAACAATAAGCAAAACCACTGGGGCTGGGTAGGTCCATAGCTGTTGGGGCTGCACTCCGACTATACTGAGATGGATCTACACGGCGATCGTAAGACCCATGATAACGTATGGTTCAGCTGTCTGGGTAAGCAAGGCCAGCCAGGCGACAACTATCAAGGCGCTTAGTAAGCTACAAAGACTGGCATCACATGGGCTACGAGAACATGCCCAACTGCATCCATGGAGGTTCTTCTTGGATTCAAACCTCTCACTTGCAAATACAAACCCAGGCGAAGAGGACTCTCCTACGGATGACTGATGTTTATATCGGGGCTGAGGGATTCCTGAGCCGTAAGAGGATTGATACTACGTATCAGCATCCCGAAATTGCAAAACCGAGGGACACAATCTTACCGAACTTCAGCTTTGTCAAACGATTCAAAACTGAACTAGTAACGTAAGGAACTGAGAAGGTATATCGGAAATATATAAAATAGACCAGCACATGCTATCCTGGTACCCAGACGGCTCCTTAACGGAGGAAGACACCGGGATAGGAGTCGGGTACGGTACGGGTCGAGGATAAAATACTCGGAATCTATCTTCCAGGAGGAAATATACGCCATTGAAAGGTGTGCTTACTTCAATCCGGTGAAGAAATACCGGAACCGGAAGATTGCCATCCTTTCTGACAGCCAAGTGGCAATCAAGGCTCTGAGGTCCTATCAGGTGTCCTCGAAACTGGTTTTGGAAGCTGAATGAACTGGGCCGTTACAATAAGGTCTGGGTACTTTGGGTTTCGGGCCACACCGGCATTGAAGGGAACGAGGCAAGGAGGGGCGCTTCCACACCTTTTGTTGGCCCAGAGCCTTTTTGTGGGTTGGGAAAAGGAGCTTCCGCCATCTTAATGAAAAAGAAGGAATAAATACTGGGAAAATCAACCAGGTCTAGAGCATTCGGAGCTGGTTGTCGGGTCCTACAATAGAAAACGACGACGAAAACGAGGAATGTATACCTTATCAAAAAATAATCTAAGCATTATCACGGGAATGCTTACAGGGCATTGTAGATTGACTGGAGACAACCAGAAGGAATCAATACTGGGAAAATCAACCAGGTCTAGAGCATTCCAAGATGGTTATCGGGTCCTACAATAGCCCTGTACTCATGCATAAAAGAAAGAAGCACCTGGGGGACCATCTCATATCAGGTGCAGAATGGTTATCCAGAGGTTTAGGAAACATACTAAAATTCTTCTCGGATACTGAACTCATTGATAGTCTTTGAGGTCCAAGAAGGGGGCACAATAGATGAACCAGGTCACAGTGCGTTATCCCTATAAATAATAATAATAATAATAACCTTTGGTGGAAAAAAATTTACTTTGAGTTAGTAACAAAAAAGAAGGGAGCCTGAGAATGAGTCTCATTTATGTTCTGTTCCTTTTTATTCCAATTTAGTTTTGAGATTGATGATGCGCTAATCCGATTGGCTTCTTACTGCCAAAGAATCTACAAAGACTTTTGCATCAAGTAATCAATCCCTATTTAGTGTCTAATAATTTTTGCCTAATTTGATAATATTTCGCCGCAAACTGCCAAGGATTAAACATTGTTTTCAATTAATTTCCTCTTTGCTGACTGCGCGCGAAAATGAGCCATCACGCCCAGTGGCGGCAGAAGTATGAAAACGACGATTATTATCAATGTCAGCGGCCACATTTATCACAAACCAACTGCCAACTCGAATAGCGCCGATTCAGCGCTCAACTGAAAATTGAGTTGTTTGGCGTTCGGCGGGGGCGCGCATTTTCCGCGCTTGCGGCGCATTTGGCAAATTGTTTCCATTATGTTGAGGGTTTTATTACAGCAGAAATTAAACCCCCATCAGTTATGATGATGGGGGCTTAATTAAAATTAAGGCATTTAAAATGGGGAAGAAAAAGGCTCTTTTTAAATCTCGGCACACAGCGCTTACGGCACTTTGCAATCTGAATCCGAATCGCGGCGAAGATCCCAAGTATCGTAATTATTTTGGGTTATACGCCTGGCTGGTTAGTTGTTTGGTTGGGAGACGGGAAGGGAAGACGCAACATTCATATTACAAGTTATTAAAACAATTCACTGCACTAATTTGCGTATTTGCTTTCCATCAAGGGCGGCAAAACAAAAAATAGGAAAAAGCAATCCAAAGTCGACTGGGTGGCTCAATGTGCAACCCCTATAAAATTTAACAAACCTCTTAATCTGCTTCCATTTTCATTCTTGTTATCTTCTATTTGCAATCGTAGAACGACAACAACAACAACAACAGCAACGCCAGCTGCGCAGCGGCGCAGCGCCAACTTCGGCTGATGATGGCACGCTTCAAGTGGCAAATCCTTTAAACAACTCGACGACTCGCCAAAGATTCAGCAGCAACAACAATAACAGTGGCAGCAACAACAACAATAGAAGGGGCGACGGCCACCAGTTTGCTAATCGACCTTTATTGTGCAGGACACCCCCGCCCACCTACAACTCGCAGCCAGCCACCCCGCCGCCCTCCTACACGCCGAGAAGCATTGACTACGGGCCGGAAGTGCTGCCGCTGCCGCTGCCACACGACGACAACGCTGAAGCCGTAGTAGTCGGCGATATTGGCCGAGTGGACGGTTGCGCCCAAGCGGTTGCGAGTGGGGCGGAGCGCAGACAATTAGCGCTAAATTTCGAGAATGCTACAAATCGAAATGTGGGCACAGCGACGGCCACACGACAAGCAGCACAACAGCCAGCACAGTCACAAAACCACCAGCAGCAACAACAGCAGCAACGCCGCAGACGACGTTTACATTTGCTGCAGCAGCAGCAGCGTCTATCGCACATCAACGCAACGAGCACAGACAGCAGCAACAGCGAAAGTGAGGCCGACATTTCAGCGGCCAATGGAGTACGCAGACAGCGTCGCCTGCATGGGACGCGCGGCATAAGAGGTGAGTCACAGAGCCACAGTAGATTGTTATGTTTGAACATTGCTATCAACAAAACAAAATTTACATATGGCAATTGGAAGCTCCTAGATCCCAGAGAGGCTAAAAGTGAGGTTATGTGAAGTTAGGTTAGGTTTTTCATACAATTGCCTAATATGACTAAGACGTTTCCTTCACACTTACAGATGCCTACTGTCCCGATTTGCTTCACGCTTGCTCCCTCATACTGCACCAGCAGCAGCAACAAACAAGTGACGACTCTTCCGTGAGCAGCTTCACAGCCACACCACCCCCTGCCGCTAGTTGCTACTCATCCACCGACTACGTGGAAATCGATGAAGTCCGTCCAGCAGCAGCAGCGCGATCCCAGCCAATCGTCAGGTACTCCGATCGTCTATCGAACTGGAGCAGCACGCCCGAACTAGGCGCAACTTTTCGCCGATCTGACACTGCCACTGGCCATGGCACCACCAACCTAAATGCACAACAACGACGACGCGTCGCAGACATCGATAACCAAAGAAGCCTAGAAACACGGGAAATGGGTCAGAATTTAAGTTTACGCCGGCCACGCATATCACTCACTTGGGTACTAAGAGAACAACAACAACAATCGCAGCAGCAACAGCAATCGCCAACGGAATCATCCCAGCAAAAAGACGACCAGTCGGCAGCCAATGGCGCAGCACTAACCGAAGCGCAAAACAACAACAATGCGTACATAAACGGCAGCGTCGAGGTTAAGCAGCGCACGGAGCTTGTGCCGACGCAGCTGGACACAACGACCACAGCCACAACAGCAAAACGCTACCGCGTCAAGCAGCTGCCGGGCAGCAACGATCCGCTGAACGGCTATGCCACCACGCCCACGGCGCACACGGCGGCCAACGCCATGGCGCCGCAAAAGTTCTTCAGCAACCAGAACCTGCTCGACTACAAGGACAAGTCGCGTGCGCCCTCGCGCGAGTTGTTGTTCGTGTGCACGCCGCAGCGTCTGCCGAAGAGTTACGACGCAAGCGAGGCGCTGGTGCTGGCCAAGAAGCGCAACGAGATACGCAAACGGCTGGCGGCGAAAGTGGCCGCTCTGCAGGCGAACAGTCGCGCTGGTGATGGCGCTGAAGCGGCGTCGGCATCGGCACTGACAGTGCCGCAGTCAAAGTCCGGCGGCAAGTCGGCTGCCAATGGCAGCGTAGTGCTCGAGAAGGACGAGCTCAAGACGCTGAAGGGCACCTACTCGGAGCCGAGCCTGATTGCCGCCTCGGAGGGTCAGGCGCATCGGCGGCATCGACACCGCAAACGGCGCGATCGCAATCGAGTGCAAAAGTTCGGCTACGAGATCAGCAACGTGGACGAATTCCTGTCCAAGTGCTCGCTGTCCTCGCCGGGCAACATTCCCGTGGTGCTGTCCACCTCGAGTACGTTGTACCAGACGCGGCCGGGCCAGCACCAGGTCGAGATACCGCTGCCGCTGGGCATGGTCGTAAACGCCGTGTTCAAGAATCAGAACTGGCTGTACGTGCAGACGCCGCACGCCGAAGAGGGCTACGTGGGCTACGCCTGCTGTCTGCCGCTGGGCATTTTGCCGCCGGCGGCGCGCGGCAATCACGCCAGCACCAAACCGACACCCTGCTGGGAGTCTAATGGCGATGTGTTTCCGCGCCCATGCGGCAACATGACCGACTCCGAGAAGGAGATACGGCTGCGCGGCGGCACCAGGTCGGATGGCGCGCGCACGCCGCGCGGTAAACGCACCGATGCGACGACGCACAGCAACGACGTGGACACGGTCAACGGCAATGCTGCGCAATATGGCGAACACCACGTGGACAAGCTGTATCTGCGTGCAGCATCGCAGCCACGACTGGTGGAAAAGGCCTATGCACAACTGAAGTCAACCAAAAATGCAACGCAGCGCGTCGGTGTTGGCGTCAACGCCGGCAACGACGAGTACGTCACGCTGCAGCAGCAAAAGTCCAAATTGCACGTCCAGAAACACTTGCAGCAACAGCAACAACTGCAGCAGCTGCACCACAAGCAGCCGGCGAACGGGCCCTACATCACAAACGGCCACAACGGTCAACACTTGCATCCCAAAAACGCCAATGTGAATGCAAACGCCACCGCGGCGCCGACAGCCAGCTCGAACGCCAGTCAGGTGCAGAGCAATGCCAACGTGCAGCAGAACGTGCTGCACATGATCAGCCGGAAGCAGCACGGCCTGCGGCAAACACTAGTCGCCATCATAACGAACTACTCGACGGACAGCATAACGCTGCAGAAGGGCGAAATTGTGACGCTGTGCGAGTGCCGCGAGTCCAAGGACCACCGACAGTGGTTCTACGTGCGCACACGTGACGGACGCGAGGGCTACATACCCGCCGAGGTGGCGGGCCATGGCTACCTGTAGAGGCCACTGGCAAACTACTCATTAATTGTACGCATACTCGTAGCTATAAGATGCAGTCATTCCAGTCGCTTAGTCGCTAGGCAGAGTAAAACTTTAGTTGTTCGCCTAAAACCAGTTAATAATGTGTTGTAAAATAGGATTATTGAATTATTGTATTTAATGCTAAAGACATGATGAATCTTGGAAAATAAATTATTAACACTTCAAATAGTATTAAACAATGCAGTTTTGAATGTATGGCAAACTCCTTTCAAGGTCAGTCATGGTATGGAAAATTACCCAACACACCGCAGCTCATTGCGCCAGAACCTTTCAAAGCCTTTTAATTCTTTCTGTACAAAATAAAGATCCCTATAAATGCTCAAAACGTGTCGTTTAATGATTTCAAAAATATGTTTTTGAGTTTATTAAGCATAATTTTAACTGCGTATAACATTTTAACTTAATTTTGTTCTACTTCTTATGTAAAAATGCAGGTTCATCAAAGTCGATAAACCTTTGCTTCAATGCCAAACATTTTAATATGCAATTGAAAGTTTCAAACTTTTATTTGAACTAACTTTTGCAGTTTTTTTTTGACTAAATTTAGACAGTTTATTGCAGTTATGTTTGTTTAAATATGTTTATAACATTATGACTGCCTATGGAGCTACAGTAAAATTTGGCCACATTTACAATCAACTTTATATTGTCTTAAATACTAAATCAATGTAAATAGCTTTAATTTTGCACTTCACACTTGCCATGCACTGCCTGCCACATGCCAAGTGCAAGGTTTAAAAATATCATTTTCTTTCTCTCTTAGCCTAAACTTTAAATGCTCCTAACACTATTTATTTGATACAACTTCAGAAACTTCATCTAATGCTACCGTTTACAATGGGAAGAGGTACTTGCTGCTGTAATCAACTTTAATATGTCGTTGAGGTTATGTTATGTCACTTGATTACACAATCGCACCGTCACAATGCATTATGTGTTGTTTCAAATCATATACTTTTTGACTCATATACAATATTGGTTTTTGACAGACATGATATATTGGATTTAATCCCATTTAGCCACAACTCATTTCGATTTTTGTAAATATCATCATAAATTTTTTTGTTATCCCTTATAACTAAACGTGAAATATAAAAAATGTTTACTATAAAATTAAATGAATGTACATAATGAATTCATAAACTCGAATCATTCATTCAATTATTGCTTTATTTATAATTGAAAAATGCCATTTTTTTTTGGTAGTTGCTTCAAAATGTTGGCAACAAGGTTCATGAATACAAAAACAATGAAAGGCCAAAAAGTATTGTTAAAAATTGAGCAAGCTTTTCAGTTACATGTGAGCCAAGTGCAGATTTCCTGCGATCTAAAGCAAATGGGACAAATTAAAAAATATGCACTCAAAAATACATACACACATTAAATTAAGTTTGGCTAAAATACAAATAATATCAAAATATGCAGTTAAATAAAGCTTAACAAGTAAGCTTGCATGAGTCCTCACGATAAACATAATTCAGACACACGAAAAAGCAAATCACAAACAGCGCCGGCACGAACGAAACAAGCGTTCGCGTAGCAAATGCGCTCTGGCGTCTTTGCATTGCGTATTACAAGTTTTGAAGGCTAACAAAACTCTGTTTTGCGTTCGCTATTGCCTCGAAACTAAATACAAACAAAAGAAATTAGCAGTATTTTTTGCTGGTGTACACTCGAGTAGCCTATGCAATCTAATGATTGTGTTCCTCACTGGGACTGGGAGTTGCCGTTGATACGTTATCACAAATGCTGCTGTCGCTTGTGCCGTACTCTGCCTCAGCTTGTTCGTGTAATTGTTGTTTCATCAGCTCGTCCATTGTCTTCAGATTGCTGGGCTTCTCCTCATCACGATTGATATTGAGTACAGTGTCGTTCATGCGATGATAGTGCGGTTTCTGCGATGTGCTGGGCCTCGAGTAATCCAGATGATCGTATTCGTCTGTGACGAAAAGAGAACGGTCATTAGTTTCAGAAAAACTTTGAGAATTCTATGAACTAAAATAAATCTAAATCGAATCCAAGTCGAAATAAGATGCAAGCAACTAATGGTTTACAAACATGTGTAATTTACACTAACCACTACTGAAGGTATTGACTACGATTACTTTTCTACTTTCGAAAAATTGCATGTGCGAGCATGTGCACAGTGATTCGGCTCCATACAACCGCGGGACAAAATTAGGAGTGGTTCGTTCTTCATAAAATTTCTTATACTAATTAATCATGGTCTGCTAAATTGAAATCTCCATTTAGTTTTTCTTAAACTGTTGTAGTTTGGCAATGGCTGAGACTTAAATTTGCAATTTTCACAATTTTTGCAAATCTATAGCAAAACGTGTATTGGTTAGATTTTCGAGATTTTACATTTAATCAGTTCCGTCAACATTGGTAATTGCGAAAAGTAACAGAAATTGTATGAAGACTCCTTAGTTTTACCATAAAAAAGATAATAATAGATGAATGTTTTGTATTTATGCAGATTTTTCAGTTTTTCATGCAGATTGCATACTTTCAGGGATGAAAAAAATAAATTTTATAGAAAAATAGGTGTTTACACGACTTTTCAAATTGAATTATTTTCTGAGATCGGAAGATATCGGAGGATGTGTTTACATTAACCGACAAAGAAAGAATGCTTCTTAAAATATACAAAAATCCAGGAACATACTTTCACATACTTTTTAGATATTTGCTTCTAAGTTTTGCCAATTTTTAGATTTTTAATTTGGAAAAATATTTTAAATTAAAAGTGAAGTAAAAGCCTACGCTTTGCAAATTTGGAGGAAACATTAAAAGCGAAAATGGCCACATCATTTCTTAATCTATATTGAAAGTTTTAGCAACTTATTGGTAACCATTTGTTTTTACAATTTTTTTTACTCAATATACTAAAAACCGAAAATATGTCTAAATTTTTTTGTGAAAAGAGTTTCAACTTTGAGCAGCTCTTGCACGTACACTTATTAATTTTTTGAACAGATTTTTTGGAGTTTTTTTAGTTGGAGTTTTACCTTTCAAATGACATTAAAATCGTTAAATTCTGAGACTATACATTTTTTGAATTTTGTCTATGAAACGAATGACTGTGATGTGGTGCAAATGGTTTTCGTATGAATTTCGGAACGAAAACGTGAATTAATTTGCATTCATTGAAACATCATGTGTCGGAAACCCGCGATTCTGTTTTGCAGAAAATTCCCTTTAAATCAAATTCAGAATTCGAATTAAAATCAAGCGAATGCCAAAGCATCCTAAGAAGACTAAGGTATACAAAATTTCTTTAAAAACTGCTCAAAATGTTTTTACCAAACCGCAGCTTACTTTGAAAAACGCTAACGCTTACATATCTACATGGATTTTGCACGATCAATTTTCAAAAAATTTTCAACATGATTTCGTTGCATGAAGAACAAAAATTGACGCCCAAAAACAACCATCGTAAAATTACAAATCAATTCTATATAACAAACAAATTAGGAAAACTGGGATTGATACGCACACCAGACAGGACATTTGTGATTTGAATTTGCTTTCTTACCATCGGGAAACAGTGTCTTGCGATAGTCTTTGACTATTTTGTTAGTTTGTATATGAAGGCATGGTAGAGTAAAGTTAATGCTAGAATCATTCATGTGTAATAAAATCGCAAACTTACCGGGGTCCTTGTAACCCTCTTTCTGCTTAATTTCATCGTAAACATGCTCT
Organism: Melieria omissa; assembly: GCA_963971225.1. Lineage (NCBI taxonomy): Eukaryota > Metazoa > Arthropoda > Insecta > Diptera > Ulidiidae > Melieria > Melieria omissa. The sequence continues at coordinate 119,284,660 of OZ020268.1, read as the reverse complement.
TCCTTAAGCGTATCCTCAGGCGAGTTGATGTAGTTGGGATTGGTGAGATCAGCAGTCATATTCTTTGCCAACGAATCATGGTTGTAGTTAACCGAGTAAGTGCCAGCTGAAAAAAAAATTCAAGAATTAAAGAACGAAATGCTTATTTGTACTGGCCACTTGCCTTTGCTGCTCGCATTGGAATTGTCCGCGTATATTTCGCCGCGATCCAGATTATTCATTTTTGGGCGCATGTTGTTGAGTAGACGCGCCTCGGACTCCTGATAGCCGTAGACAGGATTATCGAAATTGTTGCGATCGGGCCAACCTTGACTGGGATCGCTAATGTACTGCACGTGTTGTATTTCGGTCTTCAGATTGGCCACGCGTCGCCGATAGTAGAACAGAATGAAGCCAATGATGCTCACCACAAGCACCACCAAGAATATACTCAACGGAATGAGAGCGCCACTAGCTGCAAGTGACAATACAACAAATTATTCACGCTGCCATACTTTTCATTGCACGTTTTGAATACAAACATTCGGCAGAGGCTTTCTGAATGCGCAGTGCAGCCACTGGTTCATCGCAATTTTCGCCAATGAAGCCTTGACGACAAATGCAGCCCTTGGCAGCATGACAGACGAAATTCTGCGAGGCACACAGACAGGGATTCATGCAGTGCTGACCGAAGAAGCCCTCCGGACAAACTAAACACAAGAATTGAGTTAATAAAGCAACAATAATTGCATAGGGAATGCCAGCAATGTACCTTCTTCGCAACGTGTGCCCATCCAGCCGGGCAGGCAAACGCACAGGCCGTCATTCTTGCGGCAAGCAACATGATTCTGGCAATGACAACGATGCGTACAATTCGGACCGTAGAAGTCTTCGGGGCAGGAGGTGTTGCAGTTGGCGCCCGTCCAGCCGGGCAGGCACAGGCACTGCCCGGTGATGTGATTGCACTCGCCGCCGTTGCCGCATTGACACTTAAGCTGGCAGCCAGGGCCGTAGAAGCCAAGCGGGCAAGGATGCTCGCAAGCGGGTCCAATATAGCCGGCACGACAAATAATTTCGCCGCTAACGTGATCGCAGGTGTTATTGGCTGCAAAAACGAGAGTAGAGTTTATGTAATAAGTGAATAGAAAATCAATCAATTAATGTAGACACACTTACAATGCAAATTCTCCTGACAGGTATCCTTGCAGCCCATGCCAAAGAAGCCGGGTGGACACGGGTCCTGGCAGTGCGGACCGGTCCAGCCCGGTGCGCAAATACAATCGCCAGTTTCCATGTCGCACGATGAGTTGTTCAGACATCTGCAAGCTTGATCACAATTTTCACCATAAAAACCAGTTGGACAATTTGTCTCACAGCGTACACCTTTTTTGGTTCATTTCATTTCGTACATTCGTTTCGATTTTACGCAGATAATACGCAAACGAGTACAAACAAAAACACAGAACAAGAAACGTTCAAAAGAAAAGAACAGAGAAATAGCAAATTATAAACAAATTCGTGGTGTGATGGTTCGTGGTTTGTTGGTTGGTTTGGTGGTTTGTTGAATGTGCGAGTGTATGAATGTGTTATATGAAAATGTTAACGTTGATGTTACTGATGATTGTAAGAATGGGGCAACAAGGATGGGCTGGGCTTGCACTTTGAGGGAAATTCATGGTGAAACGTTTTTTTTGAAACTGTAACTTAATTTTAAAATATTTTTTTAATTAACAAAATAAAAAAATAATAAGAATATTAGTCCTTTCAAAAAACGGCCCTGCATTTTATGTTTAAATATTATTCATTTCTTCAGATATCTTAATAGAATCGGATTGTTGGTTGCCAACAGTTTGAGATAAATATAAAAAATATTTATGTTTAAATATTATTCATTTCTTCAGATATCTAAATAGAATCGGTTTGTTGGTTGCCAACAGTCTGAGATAAATATAAAAAATGTTTAATAATTTATTTTCTACTTCTACCCAGTTTACTCATTAGTGTGCAAGCCCAATGATGCTGACATCTAATATTTAACAATTGCATTCATGCAATCAATTTTTTCAAATTCGATCTAATGTCATACTGCATGCAATAAATGAATTAAGCGAAATTAGTGTTTTCATGAATGATTAGTTGTTAGGTGTTTAAAGGAGTGTGGCTGTGACTGAGTGTGTGGCAGCTGTCCAATTAGATTTTAACATTATCCCCACAATTTCAAAATGCCATGTTTATGAGCAAATCGCACAGGGTTAGTAAAAGTCTTGGGCATTGCATGCGACGCCCACACCCATCGACTTGCACATACCTCCCCAGATCTGCTTGCATATGCATTTGCCTGTGGTGGCCTCGCAGGCAATCGTGTTGTTGAAGTCGCACTCGCACTGCAGCGCGCACTCCAGGCCAAACGTGCCGAACTCGCACTTGCGTTCGCACCGCTCGCCCGTCCATCCGGCCGCGCATGTGCAGTTGCCATTCTGCGGATTGCACGCCGCGTTATTCTGACACTGGCACTGACTCTTGCAGCCGTCGCCGTAGTAGTTCAGATCGCATGGTCGATCGCACTTGATGTTCTTCCAGCCCGGCGTGCAGAAGCACTGGCCCGTCTCGGCCGAGCAACGGGCGCCATTATGGCAGTCGCACTTCTCCGCGCATTCCTGCCCATACCGACCCTCCGGACATGGCTCCTCGCAAGTCTTGCCGCGGAAGCCCGGTGCACAGATGCACGTCCCGTTCACCGGCGAGCACTTGGCATTGTTCTTGCAGTTGCAGTTCAGTTCGCAGTTGGGTCCGTACTTGAGGAAGGCGCAGGGCCTGTTGCATTGTGCGCCGCTCCATCCGATTTTACACGAGCACTTTCCCGTCAGCGGGTGACACTGCTCCGTGTGCGTCATGTCGCATTCGCACGGGCTGTTGCAGTCCTCGCCGTACTTGTCGTCCGCACAGGTGCGCGTGGCGCAGTCCTCGCCCTGCCAGCCGCCGCTGCAAGTGCACTTGCCCGTTGCCTTGTCGCAGGCAGCGTCGTTCAGACAGGTGCAGTTTTGCGTGCAATTCACGCCGAACGTGTTGAACGGACACTCCTCGTAGCACAAGTCGCCCAAAAAGCCCGCCGGACACTCGCATTTGCCGGTGATGTGGTGACACGGTCCGCTGCGGTAGCACTGGCAGGGTTCGCCGCAATTAGCGCCATAGAAGCCGGTGGGGCACTTGTTGGCGCAAACGTCGCCGGTCCAGCCGGGCGGACACAGACACTCGCCACTCTGCGGGTCGCACTTGCCGTCGTTCTGGCAGCGACAATCCTGCTCGCACCCTGTACCGTGCTTGCCATCGGGGCACAGATCCTCACATCTTGCAAAACCGGACACAGAACGGTGCGTCAGTAAAGTTAAAATGCCAGTGAAGGCCACAATGCCGGGTGGCTGCGCGGCACGAGCGAGCATTTATGAGCAATCGCAGCGGCAAGCAAACCAAATTCATAAACCCTCGTCACGTGCCCGCAGGCAAAACAACAACAACAACAACTTACAATGGTCCGGTAAAACCGGGCGCACACGTGCACTCGCCCGATATGTGATGACAGCGGCCGCCATTCTCACAGCGACACTCCTCCGAACAATCGTCACCGTAACGGTTCGACGGACAGGTGTCGGCGCATCGCTCACCCGTGTATCCTTTGGCGCACTCGCAAGTGCCCGTGTAGGGCTCACATGTGGCATTATTGAGGCAGTCGCATTGTTTCTCACAATCACGACCCCAGAAGCCCGGCGGACAATCTATGATAGAATTTTACAACATTACACATCAGTTTCACCACGAATTTATCTTTCTATTTCTATTTGAAATTCATTTCATATATTTTTGGTTTGCTTTGCGATTGGGAAGAGGTGCTTTGTTAGTGCCGGAACTGTTTAAAGCTAACAGGAGAAGCGATGAGGAATTAGGAACTGCGGCCGCAAATTTCTGTGCCCAGGTGCGACTTGTGGGTACGAAACAGCAGACATTTGTAGGTGTTGTGAACACTTGTTCGGTGTTAGTGTTGGACAAGAAATATTGAATGATTTTTTTTTGTGGCAATGTGTTATAACTTAAAAGTTGTGCGGATAAGAAGCTCAAAAGAGATAGAAGAAAATAAAAACAATATTAGAGGACTCTACAGCCAAACATTGAACACAGTTAGTTAAATATAAAAAATATTGAAAAAATAAATTCAAAAAAAAATATATAAAAATACTTCAACATTATTTTTGAGTGATTTTTTAAATAGTTTTGGGTTCTAAATTGCTATAAAATTGTAAGAAATACTGCATTGCAATAAATAGAAAAATTTTAGTGTTTTTTTTTCAAGTACTACTATACTCCGATTTCAACTCGACTGCTACTTAAAAAACCAATATATATTTATTATTGAAAAAGAAACCGAATAAATCTTTAGTACTTTAGCTCAAAATATTCCATAACGAATCCAATATAAAATATCAAATTTCCAATAGTTTTGCGCTTGAAGCATTTGAAATATCGATTCTTTAATCGGTATCACCTCTTCAATTTAGTATTCGTAATCTAATAGAGGTACCGGTTAATTCATGCGGTTTTCTAACAGATGGCGTAACTTGATTTTGTGAACAGTGATTCCAAATATGTTTTGGAAAGTTATTGTCATATAGTTTCCGATTGTCTAAAAGCAATGGGAATGATCCGGAAGGTAGGCCATTGGGTGTCGTATGAATTGAAGCCAAGAGACGTCAACCCCCGATTTTTCACGTGCGAACAACTGCTTTAACGGCACAAAAGAAAACGTTGTTTGCATCGAATTGTCACTGGCGATGAAAAGTGGGTCCATTACGATAATCTAAAACGTCGAGCAACGTATGGATACCCCGGCCATGCATCATCATCGACGGCCGTTCAGAATATTCATGGCCTATTCATTTGGTGGGACCAGCTGGGTGTGATCTATTATGAGCTGTTGCAACCGAATGAAACGATCACAAAACCTCCTTGAAACGCTCAAATGGGATGTCCCACCCCACCCGCCGTGTAGTCCAGACCTTGCGCCATCCGATTACTATCTCTTCCGATCAATGCAACATAGCCTGGCTGACCAGCACTTCTCCAATTATGAAGAAGTCAAAAATTAGATCGATTCGTGGATAGCGGAAAAGCCGGCCGAATTTTTCAGAAAGGGTATTCGTGAATTGCCTTAAAAATGGGAAAAAGTTATAGCTAGTGATGGACAATACTTTGAATATTAAATTTGTAACCATTTTTTCACAATAAAGCTTCAATTTTCCAAAACAAAAACAACGCACGAATTAACCGGTACCCCGATTAAATTGCAAAAATACTCAATTTTGATATTTTTTCTTTCTTGGTAACGAAATATAAGTGTTAGGAAACGAAACGATTACGAATAAATCGTTAAATAGATATTATCTTTGCAGACAAATTAAATGTGGAGTTTGCAGTCTCGGAATAATTGTAAATAATTTATAAGCGTTTTCTTAAGCAAAACAAAAACACAAACAAAACACACACACACACACATACAAACATAACACAAAAGCAAACAAATTTCTAAAACAAATACGTAAAAACCTTAAACGAATGTATGTGGAATGAAAAACGGAGCAACTATTTACAACTCTGTACAAAGTGTTTGAAAACACCTACTTATATTTCTTAAATAATCTAAACAATTCGCATCTTTGCAATTGAAAAAAATTGTGCCTCACCCCACAGGTTTATATAATTAAACGAACAATTAAAACTGAACTAAAATCGATGGGTGATATTACGGGGGCACATTGAAATGTCAAATTTTTAACGTGAGTGTTCCTCACGGTGCTCAAAAGCACAGCGTTTCAAAATTGAGCATTGATAAGCGCCCCGAGAGACTAGCTCCCGGTATCTCGGGGACACAATACATATTTTTCATATCTCCGTATTTCATTTCCACATTTAGAATTCTAAAAAATTGTGTAAAATAATATAAACGAACTTATGTCACATGCAGGTCCACCGTAGCCATGATCGCATTTGCATTTCTCGGGTGCTATGCATTTGCCATGCAAGCAGTTTTGGTTGCACTCTGGTATACAGCCGACCTGTTCGGGATTGCGGCGATAGCCGTCTGCAAATGTAAGCATAAGATTCCATTAGGTACCCAATTGGGTTTCAAAAAAGTTAAGACTGCACTACAAACCGCAACAATCGCGCACAATGCGCGTTTTCATCAACGTTTTCGTACGATTGACCACGCGATGCTTTATCTGGTATGTTGAGCAGCGTGGCGGCACATTTAGACACCAGACAGTGAGTCGCTCTTGATATGATTCCAGCTCGGCGGTGGTCACTTCGACCGGATAACTGCAAAAGCGATAAGAGTTTCATTTAGAATTTATGATTACTTATTAATGTCAATGTTTACGTACTTTTCGCGCTTCTTGCAAACATTCGGTCCATCCAAGTCATTGTCGGCTAAGGTGGTAATCGCGGCGCTGGTCATTGCTATTATGCAGCAAACAAAGAGAAAACACCCAGTTGACGAATGCATGATCATTGTTGCTTCGATTACTCTGGAGGCGGAATGGAGGAGACGGCAGTGCTGTGAAATATTTCCAGGGCAGACAGGAAAGTACAATGGACCCCAATTGCTGCGTCGGATTAAATTACACACGCATTACAGAAAAGCTGCGACCATTGTTGTGCACTAGTCGATGATGATTCAGTTGGTGGCGTATGCTTTGCGTGCTTATCGCCAGCTAAAAACTGCAAACTGCAATGCAAGAAACACACAAACAAAATAAACAGGATGAATATGAATGAACAAAGCTGTTTATATATTAAATCAATATGCACAGCAACTGGCAACATTTGTGCTTTTAATTGAATAATAATTATGACCAGATAAGCACATTGACTTTTTGGGTAAATAAAAAAATTTATAAATGACAGAGGTCCGTCGTCGCTAAGAAGATGTTTCATTCATGGCTCTGCGACAAAAGTAAACATCTCAGCACAAAAAAAAAATAGCATGAAAAGGCTTTTCTTATTTTTGCATCAGATCGCAGATGATAACTCGAGCAATTTTACATTTACAATTACAATCCTGATTATGCACCTCATTCATCATTTGGCAATCGAATCTCATCGAAGCCACTGTCCCCGTTCGTAGCAAAGCCCACAAAAATTTACTTTGAGAAGGTTTTTCAAAATTATTTTTGCGTTGCGTACATTCAAAATTTGACATTATTTCGATAAAAATAAAATATATAAATATATGTGTGTATTAAAGGCTTTTAATTATTTACTATTTACATTGTGTTAAATCTCGAAAACCCAAAAAACGAATTGCTCATTTGTTTTACGTCAAATTGTATTATCAGTGCCAGAGCAATTGTTGTAGCAATGAAAGCACACTCCGCCGAAGGTTTGAATTTTGTTCCCAAACTGACGCACGGCTCGCTGCCCGGTAGTCGATCATGCATACACTCGGCGCGGTACAGGTAAGCGTCGACGCCATCCAATCCAATTCAATTCTCACTGCCGTATTCCCGCAGCCCGTCGGCATCGTTCATATCGAAGACGATCCCCTTTCATCATGGCAACTATGAGGGCGACCTGAGCATGTTTGGACAGCGCAGCGCACTCAAGAACGGCTACAGTCGCCGCGTGCAGCTGGTCGAAACGGACTCGGACACAGACTACAAACGCGTGCTGGAGAAATATCAGCCGTCACCGTCACCGCCTCCGTCACCGCCGCCGTCGCCGACGCCGACCATACAGTCACAGCTGCCAAAACAACAACAACTGCTGCAACTCTGCCAAAGCCGGCTGCTGACACCGAATCGCTGCGCACAGCTGACGGTGTGGCGCGATCGGATCCGCGCCAACTCGTACTGCCAAAGATGCGCCGAGCTGCTGGTGTTCGGCAGTGGCCTGATGGTTTGGCTGCTGCACCTGATGCTGCTCGGCCTGATGCGACTCGGCAAGTGGAGCTATGTGGTGTGCAAGGGTCGCGTGGTGCTGCGCAGCACGGCGCGCCGTCTGCTCTGGTGGATGACGCTGGCCAAGTGCGGCGATGCGACACACTTTGCCATGATGCTGATCGGCGCGCCGCTACTCTTCCTGGTCGCCGTGCTGGGCTTCGTCCTGTCCATGTACCACGAGCTGAAGGAGTGGCTCAGCCGATGCGGCTTTATCATAAGCAGTCGCTAAGGCCAAGTTTATTTTGCTAGAGCGATTGACTCAGTTTACATTTCGTTTTTTTATTAGCAAAATTTTAGTTTGCATTGCATATTAGTTTTTGTAAAGCGCAAATTTTCAACTTGAAATTGTCATTGATGCCTTCAGTATAGAATAAACTTGTATATTTACGAGATTTACGCGGCTTGCGGCATGATTTGGATTACTTGTTGTAATGTCGCTGCTGGCTCACACAAGCATTTCCGTTTTCCATTAATGTCGCGTGCAGTCGGCGATGCGGGCGGGTGACACCGCTGCAGACACAGCGCCCAAGCAACGCGTAAATGCGAATGTTTGTGCGTTCAATTACGGCGACTAAAGTGGCTGGCCGCAGCAGTGCCCCTGCCGAGGCAAAACAGACAGTGGCGAGTTGGTGCGTTGCAGAGTGCGACGACGATTATGATTGCGTTTGATTCACTGTGGAAACATTCTCGAAATCAGAGAGGGCAATTCATGGGGCCGCGGTCAGACGCGGTGGACGCACGTAAATGCCACATTTGGTGGCTGGAGACGATGGCACATCTCGTCTGTTTTTTGCTGACAGTTGCAAACGATGGTGAGAATATATCAAATCAAGGCGAGCAAACGATTTATGTTATGTTTAACCCGATTTAAGGTTGAACTATCTTAGGTCAAGCGAAATAGATATTACAAAGTGCAAATAAATAAATAAATAGGTAGGTAGAAGTGCCCCAAGGCGAATATTAAGGCCCATTGTGAGCCTAAATCTCTACTTTTTAAAGCAGTTTGAGCTTCTCACGAAGCTTTGTAGAATAGTCTTGTCTGCTCGAACCCACAGATGGTCGATGAAAAAGTTGCCCAAGTGATTCTTTTTTCTTCTGGATAAAGCAAAACAAGTGCAGAGAAGGTGAAGTGCGTTTTCTTTCACTTGCAGCTACGACAGAAGTTTTGAAAACAACCTCAACCTCTTTTAAGTGCAATTTATACCAGAAATTAGTACATAGACTGCCTTCTATATTTTTCCAACAGGAATGGTAAAGTAAGTTTTCGAAAAATCTATCATTGCCATTGAAAAGTTTGTCATTTTTTACCATAAACGTGCTTAGAACATTTTGATGTTCAAGCGCTATTTGTGTTGATTGCACTGACTTGAAAAATTCATCTCGGTCAAAATATGAATTTAACTCGTGAAAATTTTTGAGCAATAATTTGTTAGGATTTCCGAAGTGACAACAATAGGTCTGTTTGGCCAGATTTCCAGTAAACAGGGTTGCCATAAACTAAAAAAAAATTGTTTTGAGTTATGACGTTCTTGCAGCGAAGGAGCGATTTAATGCAAAATGCAAATAGTTCGTTGCGCTCTGCAATTCTTCCCTTTCAACTTCAGCGGGTAAAGCTGAGCGAGACGGTTGTGGGTCAGCAGACTTGCCTCCAAATGTTTAAAAAATTTATGTTTCTTTGCAGTCGATCATATGGCAGCCAGTCATATGTTTTTCTTGTTCTTCTTCTTACTGGCAAAAAGTTACTGGACAAAATTTCTCCAGTAAAAACTTGCAAGTTCTCACGAAATGAACTGTTACTTCACGCTCTCAGTTTTTCTGTCGTTACTGGAGATTTGGCGTCAACGGGATTCAGTAAAAATTTTTACAAATTCGTACAAATTATTCTCTGCCAAACAGACCTAATGCTTCGATCGCCTTCAATACGCATTTGGTGATGAAGCACCAACCCTCAAGACAATTTATAACTGGTCTAACGAATTCAAGCGTGGTCGCCGTTCGCTCCAGTACGAATTTCGTGAAGGTCGTTGTGCCAGAAACCATCGATGCTGTGCGTGAACTCATAATGAAAGATCGTCATGTGACATACTGTGAGATAGAGGCATCCTTGGGCATTGGTTCCACGGCCGTGCATTTGATATTGAATTCTTCATGAACATTAAGCTGTCAGAAAGATTTGGTCTCGTTGGATCCCGCATAGTTTGGCAATCGCTCAAAAAAAGGCTCGTGTCGATTTGTGCAAAGAACTGATGGAAAAAATCGATTACGATACTTCGAAAGACGTTTATAAGATCGTGACAGGTGACGAACCATGGATATGAACCCGAAACAAAGCAACAATCGTCCATGTGGGTCTTCGAAGACGAACCAAATTCTACAAAATTTGCTTGGGCACGCAGCACATGAAAGAAAGTGGTCGCCTGTTTCTTCGGCAAAACTGGTCATGTGGCTACTGAGCCAGTAGAGCAACGTAGAACGGTAAATTTTGATTGGTACACAACAAAATTAACCGCCGACGATGAAACATTCTTCACCAGGCTCACATCGGCTCAACAAATCGCCTATTTGATCGAACAAAACATCGATTTAATGGGCCTTCCGCCATACAGCTTGACCCAACTTAAAGCCCAACCCAAGCTTACCTGACCCAACCCAATAACTTATTTTTATTTCCGCACATAAAAAAAAATTGCGTTGTCAACGATTTCCATCGCCAGAAGATGCTGCTGAAGCATTCATAAACCATGTTTTGTAGGTGTCTCAATTGGAGTGCAAAAAGAGCTTCGACAATTGGTTTGCAATATAACCATTTTTGATGATAACAAAGTGCATTTTCATCCTTTTTAAAAAAAATATAAAAGGCAACCGTAATGACTAAAATCTAACAACAAAGCGAGTGTAGACGAATTTAAAATTCAGTTACTTTCAAGTTCCCGAGAGAGTGTTTTAACCAGGAACCCACGCATATTTTTACATATTGTGTATTTATTGTTTTAGAATACAATATGAAATATTTTTACAAAAATTAAGCACTGGCTCTGAAATATATTAACTTCACTTTCCTTACTTCAAAACAACAAAGTTCATCAAAACAGTTTCGAGTTCATTGAGGCCATTGCAATCATTTCGTAAACAAAAACATTCCCCCTAAGAAAAGTACTTTTTTTTTGCTAGACCTTTATACGCTTTTTAGAGTGCACACTATAAAAAAGCCAAAGACGAGTGAAATAATTTATCAACAGCAACAATTTGCAAACATAGAGAAATAAGTATATACTTTTAATTCATGGCACTTCCTTTATATAAGCGAATAAAAAACTTATATGCGCATTTTGCAAAACAGCAAACAAAACGTCTGTCCTAATCACAAAGCGTTGCTAACATGTGTACAGCGAAAACAGACTTGACTTGACTTGAATACATCTAAAAACGCACCAAAAGCCAACACCCGGACTTAACATAAGCAATATGAAATTACATATAAATGTAATTACATTTTTTAGCAAAAAGCTGGAAACATGTGGTCATCATAGAAATTATTGTGTTATTTGTAAATCATTTCTGTGTTGTTATCAAGATCCAATAGAGAATTTTTAGATAGAATAGAACGCTTTTACTTTTCGCACTTATGTTCGAAAGTGCGATTGCCATCTGCATGAAGAATGCAGCTTCAAAACCCTGCGACATTGAGCTGAATATGCCAATTCAGCAAATCACTTGAATTGTTCATTGATGAGTTTTGTCCGTGTGGCCCATCGAATATGTAGAATGAGCAACTCAATGTCAAACTGGCGAGAATTTGGGTCACTCACAGTTGCACAGTTGCAGGTGTGCAGCTCGCCAGTAGTGCATTCCGCTATTACATGAAAGGCTATCACGTTTCGGGAATGTAAAACCGATTATTTTCATAATTCGAGTACAGTATATGTGAATTTTTTATATATTTTTTGACCTTGAAATGAAGTAAGAAATTCGGGCTGCGTGCAAAAGGAGAACACTTGAACCCCCGATAGGCTGAAAGCAATGAATCATGCATTATTGGCATTGTAGAAGTCTAGCAGCTGTTTTTCAAAATTCCATAGAAATTTATTAATAAAAATATTGTTTGCCTTATTTATTCATGCATGACAAATATCATAGGCACATTGAATTATCTGAAAGGTATGGCAGACCCCTTGTCTGCAACTACATTCAGCACGAGAACTGAAGGTAAACAATTTAAAACACCTCGCCCAAAAAAAAACCTGTTGCAAGTGATAAAGAAAAGTTTGAATTGCCTCAATCAATATCAATTTAGTAATTATCTTATTATTATTTTATTATTTTGTGGCAAAAATAAAAACTCATCTACAAAATTTAAATACCATACAAATATTTAATTTGTTAATTCCGCCTTCTTTTCAACTCTGTTGCCTCATATTGTTTACATGTAAAGTTGGTTGCCAGTAGCAGAATGGCCATCACTGAGCTAACGTGTGGGGTGGCAAAGTTTAAACGTCGCTCAAGACAATTCAAGTACTTTGAGGTGTTTCCCATCGACACTCTGCACTTTTTGGCTCAACGAAAATTACAATTCAACATTGGTTTGTATGATTTTTCAGGCAACAAATTAAATTGCATGTCATCGCTATAAATAATGGCTACTATTATTAATGCTTTTAATGGTTCAATTTTTTTTTTTATTCCATTTGTAATAACTGCGCGACATAGTCTAACATTAACTGCACGTATGCCGCCAACACAATTACTGTACCATCAGCAATTTTCATCGCATACATTAAACAATAGTTTCAGATTTTATTTGACCTGTAATTATATACATTAACTGGACTTTGTATATGTGAAAATAAGTTTAGAAATTCACTTGTGCGCACAAACACTCCGACAAGTTGACATTGTCGCACGTAATGGATTCACAATGTCAAGGTCACACAGCAAAAATTCAACCGGCGCACAGTGCTACAAGTGGACTAAAATTAAGAAAATTATTGCGTATTTTGACGAAAGTAGTATCATGTTCAAGGTAATTGTTTGATTAAGCTGGATCCAAAATATTTTATCGAAAAATTGTCGTGATTAGGAGCTATAGCTTGACAAAATCGAATATATTTTTAAAAAAATTTATGAAGGTGAAAAATTAAGTTAGGTGCCTGTATAAAAAAAATGTAGAAAATATATTGTTGTAGAGAGGTCGACAATTTTTTTTTAGTATTAAAACTACATTGATAGAAGCGGAACTACTGATCGGTTTTTTTGTCAAGTATAAATATTTTTTCAAAAATAAATTTTTTTTTATAACTGAAAATGAAAAATAACCAAAGTTAGAGGCAATTAAAATTGAATGGCGTGAACTGGCGAAAATCCTTCTTATGACTTTTTTGATGGACTTTTTTTTCTTAAAAAAAACCATTTTGCATCTTTTTGCGCAATATTTACCATTTTCTAAACTACCAATGTATATTTTTTTCACTGAAATTGCTTAACCCACAAATGCATATTGATGCCTTTAGGCACACTAAAATATTTGTGTATACAGTCGTGTCTGGGTTTAGCGAACCCTCTATATAGTGAACACCCAAATTTTGACATCGGGCCTCTAAATATAGAAAAAAATGTTAAAGCAAAAAACAAAAAATGTATTTTGAGCAAATAAAACGAGTTTTTGAACAAAAATGTTGACCTTGATATAGTGAATAGGCCTTGCAATAATTAGTTCACTACATCCAGACACCACTGTATATTCAAATTGAACCCCGATATAATATTTTGAAACAAAATCCACATTCGAAATCTTTTTGCTAATATTTAGTAGTTTATTAATATTTAATTTACTTTTCATTTGTTTTCTCTGTTAAAAAGAAAAACCTATGTTTATTTAGCAAACGTGAAAATAATTCATGCATTCGACGGTTAAGTTGAAATTGCAACCAAAACTTCTAACCAAGTCAATACCGTGAATTATGAATGTTCTGCTTAAAAATAGGCTTACCACGCCTACTTAGCGCATTATCACCCATATTATCCAATTTTGTTTCATTACTATGGAATTGGTTTGCTAAAATAGATTAAATTCTATTACTAATCTAATCAAAGCTAATCTACTTATTCTAAAAAAGAAGTATAATTTTGAAGAATAATTGTTTTGATAGTCTCACCGTTATAAATTGAACTGCATATTCATAGCTTTGTAATCTCCATGTTAAGCTCTACGGATATTAAACAAAAAAAAGATTTCCTTTAGCAACTTCACTGCCCTCTGTCCACCTTTTTAATGTTGAATTTAGAAAAACGCTGAAATACGTATTTTATTATTGTTTTTGTAGTATATATAGTATCAATCAGTGTGCTAGAGAAATTCTGAACCTTCACCCTCATCGGAAAAGGATTATCATAATGTCAGACAACCAGGCCGCAATAAGAGTCCTTGAACGCGTCGACATTAGCCTCTAAGTTGGTATGGGAGACAGCTAATCTTCTCCAACAGCTGTCAACAGGGAATCGGGTAAAAATACATTGGATTCCAGCACATTGCGGCTATGATGGTAATGAGCATGCGGACAGAGGGAGAGAGCTGGAAAGCGACCATTTGGGCCCGAACCGATCTTAGGTGTCAGCAAATCTCATTACAAAGGTTGTATTAAGCAAGAATACTTGATCAAAGCAAATGCATGATGGTCAAAATCAATTGGTATGGATGTACCAAAGCCTTTTTCCTGCGATACTCAAGCAGAAATGCAAAATTTCTCCTGCGCTTGAGCAGACCGGAACTAAAACTCATGACAGGAGTAATCAGCGGACACTGTCTGCTAAACAAACATAAGACCCGTTAACAGACAGTGAAATATGTAGGTTTTGCATGGAGGATGACGAGACTTCCATACACCTGATCACTGAATGCCCGCCCTTAGTTCATGGCAGTTCAAGCAGGCACTAGGCAAGGAAGTATTACAGACTACTCATCTGTCTGAAATTTATCTCGCAAGAATCAAAATGTTCTTTGAGAAAATAGGAGGAAATAGTCTCTTCCAGTACTGAACTCGGGCAAGGCACAATAGTTCAAAATGGCCGCAGTGCCATAGACAGCCAATGTCTGGCCCCAACCAATCTTAATCTTAATATATATCCACACTTTTTAAACAATCCAACCCAAAAACAATGTCCATCCATATAAGTTCACCACCCCTTTTCCTCCCTTTCAAGGTTGACGTTTTTAAAGTTTAGGGGTTGACTTTTTAAATGCAACTATCGACCAAATTTCATTATTATAGCTTAAGCGGTTTGGGCTTGGTGGTGATAAAATAATCGGTTAGATATATTGGAGTTTTTTAAACTATATCTTTTTTGGAAAAAAAGGCAGTGTTTTTGAAGTCAAGAGGCAAAAATTACTTTTCAGCGCATTTCAACTATTTCTTTTTTTTGCCCCAATTTTGTATGCAGTCGAAGCACTGTGCAACGACATGTGAAAGGAGTGAAGGTAGGTGCACGAATTGTTTATTGACTTCTGGAGGTAAATATTGATGGGCTACACGTGAGGATCAGCTACGGTAAATAATGGGGAATGCAAGTGGGTCACACGGACTTGTGTTAGGCTTTGTCTGGTTTTTATTTATAGTTTTCTTTCGTGCGGCAAAGCGTGGAAATACAGTCACTTGCAATTAATTCATAAACAATCCATAAACAACGAGTGTATTCCACTACAATTTACTTTATAAACAACAAAAAGTCGAATTCTTGGAAGTTGAAAAACAGTTGTAAGAAAAGTTATATTTGTTCAAAGTATTTTTATCGCGAAGTTTTGTTCTCAATACTCTCTTCATAAAAAGTAAAAAAAAATTTCTGATAGTATTGATTACTTATTCACGTAATACGTACTTATGTAAGTTATGCACCCTGCACATTACTGAACCCATTTTAAAAAAGACCACAAAAACCACAAATGCGTTTTAAATTTCATTTTTTTCATAAATGCGTCAAGCGAAGCGCTTCACAGCTGTGGCTATCAGCAAACCGTCGTCGACACAACGAAGAAAGAAAAACGGCATTCAAAAGAAAAAAATCATAGCGACAAAACTGCGCCCACTCGTGGTTCAACTGCGCCTATCGGCTGCATTATTGCATGACTTATTAATCACTTTTACAATTAATAAATCATTTGTAAAATGCACAGTTGAATGATTTTTTATAGACCCGAGACCGAGTGATTTCTGTGGGCACAAGAGTGGCCAGGAGTTTTGCTAATTTCGTGTTCAAACAAAAAAATGTAATGGAAAAAGCGCATTATTCAACTGCGTTCAAATGAAAAATACCGATAATGTTTATCAATTCCGAGGAAGTGGACTATAAGAAAGTGTATGCAGTAAATAAAACTAGAATTATTGAGGAGATAATCAGAGCAAATATGTTTACAAGCAGACCACTCGACTTGCTGATTGATTGGAGTTTCTAAGTAATGTCTATATTTGTTTATATTGTACAGCACGACAGACCTATAGGCGACTGAGGGCGAATATTGGACAATCAATACTGTCAACAAAATATTCGTAAAATAAAAAATGTTGTCTAAATAAACACAGTTTCGTTTTAAAGATAAAAATGTAATGCTTATTACTGAAACATTAGTAACTTCTTATGCTTTTAAAACATTTTATATATAAATAAAGTATTTTTTAGTTAATTAGATTTATTCTATTCTAATTTAAACGCACTTTTATCTTTTGCTTTCCACTTTCACAAATATAAAAAATTCAATAATCAAAGTTACCACAATACAAAACATATTTCAAAGTGAATGGTTTCATTTGAATTACTAATCATAATTTTGTGCAGCATCTGTTGCATTTGCGTTTATATTATAAGAACTTGTTTTTCATCACAATATATTCAAGTTCAAAGACAGCAAAGGTCACTGACAGATACGAAGAATCTCTCGCTCGATAACTCTTTAACTCTTTAGTTGATATTCGAAAGAGTTCTTCCTTCTCTCACGTCATGTGTGACACAATTTTATGTTTTCTCGGAAGTAAATACAGTTTGGTTTTAAAATAACAACTATAAAAGTTACAATAGCAAAAATCGTTTATTTGTATACCTTTTTAAGTATATATTTCTTTAATTTAGCTTTTTCCATTCTGTTCTAATTTGAACTTTTGCATTCCACTTTCACAAATAAAAACACTGAATTATCAATTACCAAAGTAACGTCGATTCAAAACATTTTCCAAAGTTAAAAGTTGATCTTTAATCACTAATTAACTAATTTTTTAGTTGAACTATTTTTTATTCTGTTCTTATTTGAACTTTTGCACTTCACTTTCCCAAATAAAAACACACTCATGTCGATTCCAAAAAATTCCAAAGTGATAAGTTTCTCTTCTCTCACTAATCATAATTTTGCTTTTTCTGAAAATACAAACAATAAATTTGGCTTTCAGTACATTGTTTTCATTGTATTTTTAACCCTTTCAGTCACAATTTCCAATATATAGGACTACAGCCCATACAATTCATACAGCGGGCTGTTATTTTCATGTCGGAAAGAGTTAAGTTCAAAGACAGCAAAGTTCACTGGCAAAACGACTAATCTCTGAACTATTAAGTTGACATTCGAAAGTCTTGTTCCCTCCTTTATGTCCCTCAAAAGTTCAATCAGTTCCGCTATCTCTATACACTTAAATATAATCACCGCAAGAGGAATGTTGCTCACAACTACCGCTTTTCATGAATGAAAATTCTCAACTAATTACAAATGGAAAATGTTGTGTTTGCTTGCGTGAATTTCGCTGGAAGTGAAACTGTTTATTGTCACTGCTTAGTCATCGAAAATTACAAGTTGGTCGCTGTTGTATGCGATCTAGTTGCTAATTTTGCAAATAAATACAACAAAGTCGAAATCTTACCGGTGAATCGGTGAGTTGTTTCGATTTTCAACGCTTGACAGACATATTACGCATCATCGTTTGTAAATACTAACAAAGTTCTACATACGTTTATATGTATATAAACACATATGTGAACGGGTGTATGCCGAGTTCATACTGTCTGCAAAAAACACGTTTACGAGATAATTAATACACATGTGGAAGCTTAAGGCGGCCGGTGCATGGCATTAGTCATGCGATCGTAGAAAGCTGCCTCATGCGATAGACAGATTTGAGTGCTAAAAGTTCAGATTAAATCGAATATGTGTGTAGCCTTTGTGCACAGTTCACGTCCGCTGGCTGATAGCTAGACAAAAGCGCATAAATTTCCGGCAGCGAGTAGATAAACTTCAAGATTTCTGAACTGCAACGAGCTACTGAATGATATTTAAATGTAGTGTGTGTGTGTAGAATGCATTGCGACCTAAACATTTGGCATTTGGAAAATGAAAACTTACAAGAGAATGCGTTGTGTGTAAAATGAGAGAAAATTGTATTTTTAGACTAAATTTCAACTGGAAAATCCACAAAAGAGCTAACAAAGCATGAAACTTGTTGGCGTATCATTAGTTGGAAAATGAGATAAGTGTGACAAATGCTGCAGCAAGTGTGCCAGAAAATGAAGAGAGACTCGTGCGTTTGCCTTCTTTTTTGGAATATAATTCCACATGGGCATTCCGTGTAGTGCTAACTAAACACAACAGTTATAGTGAACGGGTGCCAAATATAGGGGAAAACGTCATAGGTCACTTCTATTCGTCTACAGTGTAAACACTCACAACACTAATGATTGCAGGGCGTCCAGCGTTTGCCTTCTCTATATCTATTTGTACAGTAGATAAAAGTGTTTTAGTTGAATAATTTCTGAGAAACCATAAAGATTTGTGATTACCAACACACGGCTTGTCAAAAATAATCGATAAGAAACGCTTTTTAACCCTTTCAATACGACTTTTGGCCAGTGAAGATATTTCCGTATAATTGAACTAAATGTGCTGTAAATAAGTAAAAGAACATGTTTACATAATTTCAGATTTTTTTTTTTATGCACGCTTACACTTCTGAACGTATACCAAGTATGAATTAGTTAGGTTATGCTAACCAAAACACGTGTTGTGAAGTACTGACTACAGACTACTGTTTAGTCCCATTCCAGCACTTTAAAAGCGAATACTTTTCGCACCAGTAATTTTTAAACATTATCTGGGACTTATATATCCCCGCAGTATTGAAAGGGTTAAAGTTTATACCACACATATTTTATTTGTTAAGTAGAATGGAAACAAATCAACATTAAAACAATAATAACTTGAATGTAGTTTCTTGGGTATTCCCCTATTTAGGAAAATACTATTATATACAAATACGTGTGTATAAATGTGTATTGCTTTCCTCAAATCAATAAATTCTATGATTATTTTTTCGGTTGCACTCAGCGAAAAGAAGAACTGGAACAAACAAATAATTTCCTCAATTTCCGTGTGGAATTACAATTTTCCAACAGCACGTTAACCAACCCAAGCCATTCCAAGAATTGAGGTTTATTTCAATATTTTGTAATTTAAAAAAAATTCATAAAAAAATACCACTAATATTTTGTTGGGTGTAGGCACATTGCAAATTGTTTCAGCCATTGAAACACTTGAAATCTATTTTTATTTAAACCTATAAATGCCAATATTTATGGCAAGCATTCGAAAAGTTTCACGTAAACGCCAATGCAACTCTTGAGAAAGCAAAACAATCAACAATGAGCGAAAATTCACTATGACTAACTCGGCCGTCGTTATAGCTGTTAATAAATTTGCAAAACTCTACCTACTCTTACAACGTAAAACCACAACAAAGAAATCACTTACAAACGAACGAACGGCATTTGCTGTTGAATTAGCGCTTTTAATGCACTGCTTTTGATGCCCTGCACTGGAAAGTGAGGTTAAATTCACTATGGTGTAGGGTTTGTTATATATGTTGGAAGTTAGTATTTAGTTAGTTAACCCATTAAAGCCGGGTACCAATTCCGCCCATAAGATTTTGATAAAATCATACATGACCTGGAATTGACCCAAAATGATCAGAAACAACATTTCAGCTTTCTATATCCGCACGTTGCTGAGATATTCATTGGGTATTTTTTGCCCATTAGGCAGCAATGGTAGCTTTTTTCCATACTTTTTAAAGTGATTAGCTAAACACGTGAACAAAAGATATATTGTTTACAGGTGAGTTAGGAGGCAGGCACGTTTCGCCACATTTTCCACCTCCGGAAAATTGACAATTTTCGGAGTCCGGTAACTCTAGCTAGATGGCGGAATTTTAGGTTGACCTCCACTAGACTAAGGTAATTCCATCTTTACCCCAACCATCCCTATCAATGATTTTGAGATATCTATACCACGAACTTTTCTGTAATTGTTTTAAAAAGTCAATTTTCATGGGTAAAATTATATCCATTACGCAGCAATGGGTTAAAGTGATGAAGGGAAGTCCGACTGGACAAGCCAATGATATCTAACTATAAAAAGGTGTAAGTAGAACATTGGGTTGATTGATTGTTAGTTTGAGTTAGGTATATTTGGTTTTCCTTAAAAAGTAGATTAGTTTGTGTATCTCAATGCCTGAGGACTGGACAGCCTGAAAACCGGTTTCTTTGAAACTTTCATCTTTATTGTTGCGACAATAGGCATTGCAGAGTAAATCTAATTTCTCGGCATTTGTACCCACTGTCCAAAGACCTGTGCAGACAGCAGTTAATCTGACTTTGTTTGCCCGTTTTCTGCTGGTCAGATATTTAGTCCTAAATTTTCTGTAGGTTAGGTAAGATAGGAAAGGATGTGTACAGCACAGACCGCACATCCACACGAAGGCCGAAATAGCGCATTGTGAATCCATTCTAATATTTCTCTGGAGCTCACCAACATACTCAATCCGGGGCAAACCAGTTCAACCTTTTCATAAAGGAGAGCATATCCGAGATTTCAAAGCATCTGGTCCCAAGGTATGTAATTGGCGTTCTTTCAGAGACGGCCAGTGGCATAGAAAGTGTTGTATCGTTTCTGCATCCTCTTTATCTGCGCAGCTTTACAGACACCACTGAACAAAAAGACCAAAACAATATCGCTAAATTGCATGTGAACCAGCTAATCCAGCTACAGTTGCTTCTCTAAGGGAAATCTACATTATCGTTTTCCCAACTGTGCTCAGTGGAGCCCGAATTATTATCTCCAGGTTTATTGAGGGATTTCATTTTGATAAGGTAACAGTCAATATTCCTATGGCCAGGAATGCCCGTTCACAGATAAGACTTTCCAAGAAATGGATATCTGTTAGGAATGAAATTCTATGTAATTATTATGTTTTTATTTTCCTTGTTCACTCCTCTCTGGAGTATAGGGCCTCTACAAGATTGGGTATTTGCAGGGTTATGAAAATTTAGAGAACAGGAAAAGTTAGTTGGTGAAGTGCGGGGACCGTACACGAGGTGGGAGTTGAACCCATGACCTCTGGGATGACAGTCTAGTGCACTCACGCTAGGCTATCGAGGCTGCTCGTAAGTATTATATCTGTGGCATTTTGACAAAACAACCTAAGTCTAATTTTCAAAATGTTCAGGAGAGCGAAAAAACTGATGAGGTGCAGACCAAATCTTATACAAAACTCGAGAAAAGTTGAAATTATACACGTCATATCTCTGTAACTAAATGTCATAGAAACAAACCGATTACACCAAAAGAAGCGTCTTTAAATTGTTTCTTTATGATTAAAAAAATTGGAAACTTAACTTAAGTCGACTTAAGTGCTTTTGTCAAAATTCCACAGATATAATATGATGAATGCAAATTACCTCAATTAAGCAGAGGGATTCTATTCTGAAGACTAAACAAATGTTAATAGAAAACAATGCACTTATTTAGTGATATCTACAAACACAAATAAACCACCAAATTAACGATTTTGAAGCATTCAAAGTCGACCTACCCAACAGACGTAGCTATCTTGCAGGGTATAAGTTAATCGGTTAAGCCCTAAAAAAAAGCCTCTTATTTGTTATTACAAAATGCCTCGCTCAATTGCTACGTGAATAACATTGCAAAATAAGCAGCCACTTCTTTATACATAAAAACAAGCAGTAAGTGGGTCTGTTGAAGGCATTTATTGCACTGCGCCGTTGAAAAGTCGAGACATATGGCGTAAGTACAGACGCACGTTGGCAGAAAACTGTGCGGCTAATGAACTGTGTCTGACTAATTTTTATAGAACTTTAACATTTATACCAATTTTATGGTTAATTATTTTAGTCGAAATAATGAAATTTATATATAATTGGACAATTTTGATTTTGTAAATTTGTTTTTCATCGCTTGGATTACAATTTTTAGGTATTAAAATTCTTTGAATTCGCAATTTGCTGACTTCGCCAATAAATAAA
The DNA here is from genome assembly GCA_963971225.1 of Melieria omissa. NCBI lineage: Eukaryota > Metazoa > Arthropoda > Insecta > Diptera > Ulidiidae > Melieria > Melieria omissa. The sequence continues at coordinate 119,262,350 of OZ020268.1, read as the reverse complement.
ATCACATTAGCGATAAGTGCGCAAGCCGGGCTTCAAAAAGCCACGGTATACGCGTACAACAACAGTAAATAAGCAACAAAATTATGAAAAATAAACAAACGTTCGACTGGCTGTGAGAAAGTCAACGAAAATAAAGTGTGCATAATGAAATGATGACAGAGTTAAAAAATAAATAAATTACTCAGCTTTTTTTGCAATTCGAATAAAATCACGTTGGTCGCAATTTGGGTACAATAACACTACAATTCCTGCTGAATTGTGTTGCAACGTGCCTGTGTTGCTGCTACAAACACAAATATTTACATACAGTTCTTTAAATGGATCAATTTGCCATAGCTGGCAAGTGTGGAGTAAAACAGCTCGCTTGCGAATTATGGATTAGTGGAATTTATTCCCTTTGAATTGCATATTTGATAATTGAAAATTTGTTTAATTTATTTTTTTTATTTATTAATTTATTTTTTTTTATTTTGTATTGTTATTTTTTTAATTTTTTATAATTGTTTATTATTTATTATATATTCACATCAGCCAATTAGTAAAGGCTTGTGTACAAATTCGACTGTCAATAGAACGGATAAATAAGAAACGTGGATAGTTTGGATTTTGTTAAAACAGCTGATTTTGTTGAAGAGCTGAGGCTGAGGAGTAGAAATATTGGAAGCATAACTACAAAGGGAAAAGGAAAGGTTGACATTGGCGATGGAATCGACGAACCATTCAACACAGGACAAGTTATGCGCATTCGCACCGATTACTAAACTCTTAAACGTGACTTTAGCTGTTATCACTATAAATGCATCTAAAAAAAATTATGTTTTCGTTAGCTCAAATGAACGACACAATCGATAACAACAACAAAAGCATCAACGGTACTCTCAATTTCAATAAATATTTTCTCAATATTGAGTTACCAGTCTAATTGTACGCTACACTGTAATTCAATGGTATAATCACTTTGCCAGTGGGTGCTGTAACGAGCAGAAGAACCGATCAGAATAACCAGACGAATTGATTTGGGTATATTTATTAGTTCTTTGAAGGAAATTTGGCACAGCCTTTACTTGCACTTAAGCTAAGCACTGATTCAAGTATGTTCTGCTCCATTTTTGGTAACAACGACCAAAAATTAGTTCTTAAAATACAAATTTCAAATTGTTTTACGCAAATCAAAATTTAACATTTAAGGACACGTGCCCTGGATATCTTGAATTCAATAACCCTTTCGCTATTTTGTTGACATATGGCAACATGCTACTTTGTGGACGTCTGCATCCTCTATGGTTGCAAGAATACATTTTTTTGTTGGTCCTTAGAATAGTTTGAAGTTTTAGGAAAATACAAAATTAATAAATTGAATATTTAAGTTTAAAGAAGAGAAGAATACACTTTTTTTAATGGTATATCTTCACATAGTAAAGGAAGAAGAAGCAGAAAAAATGAGAGAACTTTTTAATTTGACGTTTTCTTTCAATTTAGATATTTTTTGTTTCTAATTTTGGCTGAAGTAAATTTAGAAATATTCGAATTTTCGTTATGCGTAAACATTTTTATGTTTAAGTAATTATTACAGCCCCAACGATGTGGTTGCTCTCATAGAGAAACACTCTAAAGTATAAAAATTTAAAAATTTCTTATAGAATGTTGCTAATAAAACCACATAAATGCATAAAACGTAAAAATTTTAAGTTTCCTCAGTAAAAATCTGTAGCGAAAGGGTTAATATAGGTAATTAATGAATTCAATATGTATGCAGTTTAATTCAAGATTTTTTCAATTAAAATTTGCCTCATTATCGATTTTATCGTTTGGAAGGGAAACATTTGACTTGGCGCTGACAAAAAAGCATTGTTAAAGTGTAGAACATAAATCAGCTGGCCAACGCCGACTGCAACACTCTGACTAATTTTCAATTAAGGTTTTGTCGGCATTAAATGCTCAGTTCCGAGTTGGGGTTTGCCATGCCGATTCTTAATGGACTTAACATGCAGCAGTCAACAGAGTTCAGAAAACCCTGCCGCATTGTGCAGTCTGAATGAAATGGCTGCTCAATGGAAGTTGCTGCGGCGGATAACTGTACGCAAGCGGTCAGCCGGACTGCACATGTCGTCTCATTTGTTGTTTATTATTTTATTATTGTATATTTTGCTAAGTACACCTGCCATGCCAAGCAAATCTGACCGCTTAACCAGCAATTTTGCGCGCTTTGATTTGCCTCATTAGCATAATTCGCAGCGATACGCGCATGCGTCGCATAGAAGCACGTACCTACTACGACGTGAGCATGAGCCAAAAGCGTCAGCTATGACATGAAATTACAATTGTTGTTGTTGTTGGTGCACTTCCCGAACACCTCGTGCTGACGTGATTAAAGTGTTAATTGCATTTGCCGCTTGCATGCGAACGCTGCGGTACGCCGAATGCGTCACAACAGCAAAACAACTGCTCGAGCGCCCACAGCAACATGCAACAAGGCTAAGTTGTCACCGTATCGGTTGTCGCTGCCAACGTGCAAAACAATGATTGTTGCTGTTAATGTAAATAAAAGACAACAACAAGAAAAATCGGACTGAATAGCAACAGAGCAACAGACAGGCGTCTCGCACAGGAAGTTCGAATTTGCGATGCCGAGCCGCCCGCAGAGATATCCATGCACTGGGATTATCAGCCACAACAGTGCAGTAGTTATCATTGTCTTCAGTAAACAGGGAGCTTTTTAATCAATATTCCGTGTTGAAGTGAAGCGCCAGCCGACGGTCTGCGTTGTCTGTGTATCCAGACGTGCTTTCTGTTCTGCAATTTGCCATTGTTGGAAAAAACTTCAACTGCAACAAATCACAATCACTGAATAGCAGACATTAAAGATCATTATGTGCTCATGCTACTTGCCAGAGTGTAAACAAAAAGTTTTTTTCTTCATGCGGCAAAAATGAATGAGTATGGGCTTTGTTTCGTCTCGGTGCGGCGACCGCATCACACTGAGAACATAGCTTCTACACTGCAAGAAACTAATCGAGAGTTGGGTTAAACATGTATCGGTTTGAATGCATTAAATTGTAAAATATTATTAGAAGCAGTGCATTATATATTCACGAACCTCTAAATTTCGATGAGCTAATACTTCAATACTATTTTGCGTGGTGACATAGTTCTATAAGACTTCCTCTGCAGCCATAACCAAAAATAAAAAAAAAACTAAACGCTGGTTGGAGCTTTGCTGATAAACACCAAAGCAATTTCCAAATACATTTCACTTCAGGCTTAAAATTTATGCAGCATTATGGTGCAGTATTTGGTCAACAACTTTGTGCCAAGTGTAGCCACTTTGAATTTTAATTTGTTTCAATGTCAGCATTGTCAAGAACATTGAGGAGGAGAGTGCGGCAGAATTATGCAAACGTTAGCGATTTCATATTCTCAGTTAGTGCCTGTTACATAGTTGGCACTCGAACGTCGGCTCAAGTCAGGCACAGTGCACTCTAGCGTGGAAAATACATATATGTATGTACATATATACAATGTGCAATATGCAGCCATTTATAGCTAAGCACAATGAGCTGAATAGATGCGCTGAAAATCATGTCCGCTCGAATGGCGCGTTTCGTGAGATTTTTGCAGTCTGAAGCTATTAAATTGCAGCGCTTCAAATGTTCAGTACGCAGATTTAGAGATTAGTAATTTGTTTTCTTATTCAAATCACTGACAAATTTATATTTTGTATTTCACCAACAGCTGTGTGAGCATCTGGTATTATTGTAAACACCTCAAATATTATATAGAAATTATATTTGCTCAATTTGTTTGGTCAACTAGTGGACGGCACATGCGCATAATTTTATTAATAACACTGGTCTGCAACGAAATCCTGCTTTAAATCAAAATATGATAAATATGAAGAGCTTAACATGCTGAATCTAGATTTGCTTCCTATTTTTTGCCATCACGTAAAACTTAAAAAAAAATTTGTTTTTAAATACCTTGAAATTGTGTATTTTTTGTATGCAAAACGCAACATGTCACTTAAAATTCATTTTTTAGATTCTCACTTAGATTTCTTGCCCGAAAATCTTGGAGCGGTATCTGATGAACACGGTGAAAGATTTCATCAGGATATATCGCACATTGAGAGGCGCTACAACGGAAAATGGTCGGAAGCAATGCTTGCCGACTTTTGTTGGTCGATTCGTCGCGAAACTGCAGTAGAAAATATGAAAAGAAAAAAAATATTAAGTAAAATGATAGAAACAACATGTAAAAGACAATGTAGTCTTATGATTTTTAATGTGATTATATGTAATATTTTATCCTAATTATTAAAACCATTATTGATTTTTCGAACAAAAAATTATTTTCTTAAAAATTCCCTCACAAAAAATATATACGTGATACAAATTTTTTAAAACCCAGTTTCTGTTGAGAAATATCACATCTATAATAATCGTGCACAATAATAAGGAGTGCAAACAAAATTTTTTTTGCAGACCAGTGTAATTGGAGAATGCTTGTCCAAGTCAAAGAGAATCATTTTTTTCATGCCCAGGTGGTTTATATTTCGCTAAACCCAGCGTTTAACAAAAATTTCATACGTATTTTGTAAATTTTAGTATAATTTTTTGTATTACGCGCAACAGCAAAAAAGCTTCTTCAAAACAGATAAATTTAGTTATGCATTGGTAGCTGAAATATAAAACATTGGGTAATAGTAAATCAAAATGTAGTTCAGGTTTAAAGTGGTGAACCAATGTTCGCTTCTTTCCTAATTGTTGTAAGTTAAAGTAATTCTTCTTTTTCCGTGTATGAAAGATTATGTTGAGGAAACAAGTTTTTAGTCCTGTTGACCAACACTGAGGATATCTTAGTTTTAGGATTAAAAAATGAAAGGCATATTATTAACGTGGAATGTGCACCTTTTTGGACTTCACAGTTCGTCCGTGAGTCCAGTATCCCAGAGGAATCTTAGTATATTTCCTAAGCCTCTGGAAACCCAGTCCGAACCCGGGATAATAAAATCACCCAGATGCTTTTTTTGTTTGTATATTAGTGCAGGGCATATGTCTAGTATGTGTATTGTAGATTCATTGTCCTGCAAACAGAACCGACAGAGTTCGTTCACCTTGATACATACCTAGTTTAGTTAGAGGATAGTTCAGTCTTCAATGCCCTGTCAATATACAGGGTGGACCATTTAAGATTTGGAATTTGAATCGGTTATTATTCCGGTTTTATTACAAAGCTTGGACTTTGTTATTTAAGAGTGGAAAAAGGATATCGTTCATATGACTGTCACGACTGGCCTTACAGTACACCATTCGGTCAACCCAATTTTCAAGTACTTTTTTCGATTATTCCGGGTAGAATTTCCTGAATGGCAACTTCGATTTAATGTTTCAAAGCTTCAATCGTCTCTGGAGGGTTGGCGTAACACTTATTCTTTACTGCTCCCATAAAAAAAGGGTCCAACGGACTTATATCGCAGCTCCGAGGCGGCCAATTGACTTCAGAATTTCGGCTGATTATTCGATTTTCGAAAACGGTGCACAAAAGTTAGATTTTTACGTGCCGGATTGTCATGAGCCTTCAGTTCTTGGACCAATTGAATTTTGTAAGCCTTCATACCGAGATCTTTATGTAAAATTCTCATCAAAGAAGTGTGAGAAATGTTCAATTCCTGAGAGCGATGGCGAGTTGACGTTGATGGATGTTCACGCACATTTTCGGCTACAAAAGCAATGCTTTCGGCTGTGCGCACTGCATGAGAACGGGAACGGGTTGTTTGGTCCATTAACGATTCAGTTTCACTAGCTCGCTTCACAAATTGATCCACAAACTGAGTTGAAGGCCAATCTTTTTTTGAATTTTTTTTCTAATTTCTTACAGTTTGGGTTGAGGACTCTCTACTTTGGAAGTAAGTTCTCAATATTTCCCAATTTTGTTGAAGCGTATAGCGTCCCATTTCGTAAATGTCAAAAAAACAATGGACAAAGAAAACTTTAGATGCGCTCTGGTCCTCATTTTTCAACTAAGACGCCCAAAGTGCAATGCTTGAGACTTTGTTATCCCTAAATTCGTTTGGATTAATGGTTTCTTTAGAATGGCTTCGGATGCTACTCTAATAATCCTATCTCCTCATGAAACATAGAATTTCTTGCTGGCTTATTCTCTACTACGATGACTCAAGCGACATTTATTTTTTATTTTCATAATACAGTGCTTTTCGCTTATAACGAACCAGTTTAAAACGATTTTCCGCCTAAAACGAACCAATTTCAAGAGTACGCGCTTTATGTTTGCGCTTATTGCGGACCCCTTTTAAAGCGAACTTTCGGTTAAAACGAACCATTTTGCCCGGTTCCTCGAAGTTCGCTTTAAGCGAAAAGTACTGTATTTTTTTCAAGTATGAATTTGTTATACGATCGCCTAAACACAGCGGAAATTATCTGTGCAAATTCAACGAAACGTTGAAATTAAATACCTCAACTTTGCGATTTTTTAAACCCAAACAAGATACTGGATTTCGTTCTTTGATAAATGTGGGATATTTGTTGAGCAGATAAACTCCAATAAAAGTCAACCAGATGGCCATTTCGTGCAGTTGAATTACTATTACACGTTTTTTCAAGTATAAAATAATGTTTTTATAAGCATCTCATATCTCATATGGATTTTCTTTGTCATGAACACATATGCAGCAGTGCAAGCTACAGAAAAACCATATCCATCATCATAAAAACAACAAAAACAATAACGAATGCCCACAGACATGCTGCAGTGCAGTGGCGAGCTGCATTCTTTTTGATAAACTAGAAAATCAAGTTGTTTTTCTGTCTCTCTGTCTCTCTTTCTATTTTCAATTTGCTATGCCTTTAGGTAAATGTTTAGTGAACATGACATGCGGGCAACGCTGAAAGAAGAGACTGAGCGGCGCATTCTGTCATTAAGCAACAAAAGAAAGAAAAGAAAAAAGAAACATTCTGCGGTCTAGAGCAGCGTTCGTCAAACTGACTGCAGGCAGTGGGTTTTGACAAATGAAACTTATATCTTTGGATTTGGAAACTTAACTAGAAGTTTTTAAAGGAATTTATGAAAAGCGAGTATAGGTTACTAAAGATATTCAATCTGTCGAGTTGATCTATTGTTACCTAGTTAGGTTTAATTAATTACTTAATATTTACTAACTAGGGTACAAGAGTGAATGTGATTGGCAAACTCTTTGACATTCATGAGAAAAATACACTCAATTTTAATATTTTGGAAATCACTCATAAGTTTTGGAAACACTGCTTTAAAGAAACTGTGATGGAAATGAGAAAGCAATGATAGAGCAAAGTAGAATGTTCTCTGGGCAAATAATACCAGCATTATTCCAAGTTTAGTTGTGTGGGAGGGAGGAAAACGAGCAGAGGGGTCATAATTGCAAATGCGTTAGTATGGGTAGTGCGGATAAATATAGGGGGTGTGGGTGTAATGTGTGAAAAAAAGTGTGCAAAACTACATTAACGCAAAAATTTATATAAATTAATGTAGATACTTATAAAAATAATTGTTATCTATACAAAACAATGCTATATTAAATTGAGTGCCATTTTTGTTTTATCAACAGACAACTGTGACCTTTTCGAAATGATTGCATGTGTCTTTTGAATTTGAAATCACATGTAGAATATATCGTATATATATATATGTATATGTATGTGCATATTTTTGAATATACATACTATATATTAAAATTGCTGAATTTGCTTTGGCATCTCCAAAGAAACCAAGTTCGTACTGAAGATTTATTATTTGCGCATTTTGCTAGCAACAACTGGAAAACTGATTTCTGCCAACCCTATTAAAAACTTTACAAACTTGTAAAAAAAAGCAAATTGCATATTACTTATTCACAAATACACTAAAGACTTGGTTTTTCGGGACCCTGCTTTCTCAAGCACGACAGATTGCCCTACTTTGAGGTCATTGCGGGTAATTCAATCACCACTGTCGATCGCTCTCTTCCCTTTAACAGCCACAACAATAACAGCCAGTTGGACACAAGTCAACAAGATAAAAACAACAAAATAGAGACAAAAAACTGAAAGACCAAAGTAGATAAAGAATCGAGTAGAAACAGCAAAACAGAATAGGCACTTGTTGACGGAGAAACCGACTATCCGACGCACTCGGCGAAAGCGCAAACCAAGTGTCTCGACGCTAATGGCTGCCAGAGGGGCCAAGAAAGTGGAATCTTGCAGAGCGCAAATATTCAAAATATGGCACACCGTTTCCACTTTTAAGCGTACAAAGTTTGCCAAAAAGGCCAACGCGCCGCTGTTAAGGTGCGAATTGTGAAATTTCACAGTGTCGCATAACTTTTTCCTTACCTTTTGCAATGCCAAAGCAAAGTTGAGAATTCGTTGAGCAATGTGGTTGATTTTCGTTTCGTGTTTGTTCTTTTTGTTTTTGTTTATTTTGCTTTTTTATGGTTGATGTGCTTGGTTGCATTCGTTAAGCCAACAAGGTGATTGTGTTCCTCTTCGTCGACTGCGTGCTTCTTGCTGCTTCTCTACTACCCACTTTGTTTTGCATTACTTTTGTTTCTTGTGAATCGCAATTTTTGCTTATTACAGCATCGATATATATCTTCACCAATACCAAAATTTATCGAATATTAAACCTGTTTTTTACTACACACACAAATGCGAACAATTGGCACTAATATTTTCGTTTATTTTGCAAATTGGCACTTAAGCCACGCGAAATTTTCGCCGCGAAAAATTGACAGTGGCCAATTAGTTTGCACTCCAAAACGCAATAACACTCGTCGTCATATCTTTCAGATACAACTCGACACAGTCTCGCTAGCGCACTCACATCTCCGCATTTACGCGATTGCTCTTAATTTGTACAAGGACTGTTTTTGCATTTACCTCCTCGTTCGATATCTTAAAAATTCTTTTGTATTTGACCAGAGCAAACTTTATTATTTTTTACGGCCAATTGCAAACCAATCCGCAGACAACTTTCACTCGGCACGGCAACTACCGTCAAACTGCCAGATACAACGAATGCGAACATAAAGAGATCGAACTAAACTGCATGTTGCCATATCTTTTGTAATTCTCCGAAAGTTTGTTATCAAATGCGAAAAATCGGGGAACTCCCTAAGTTTAGTTGTTACTGAAGTATCAATGCATTGAAAATAACTCCTTTCATTCCTTGATATTAAAATAATACCGTTTTGTTTCGTATGCTGCAAAATAATATTGAAGCAAACTATGATACTAGTAAGGTAAGACAAACAAATTATTGCATAAAGCGTTGGGAGTATCATTTTGTTCATACACTGTAAAAATAGGCATTAGCTTGGATCAGTAGTAGGATGCACTATAATTTAGTAATAATATAAAAATTAGTAGTCAAGTAGGTGTGATATTATTTCGCGCGAAAATTGTTTTATAAATTGACATTTCAGTCTAATCACTCAACCAAGAACTGATCAGTGATTAGCGATACAAATTGTTACCGCATTTCCTTTAGTAATCGTCTTTGGCACATACAGTCGTGTCTGGATATAGTGAACACCCTATACAGTGAACACCCAAATTTTGACATGGAGTCTCGAAATATTGAACAAAATTGTGAAAGCAATTACAAGCAAAAAACAAAACGTGTATTTTGAGCAAATAAAACAAGTTTTTGAACAAAAATGTTAACCTTGATATAGTGAACAGTCTCAATACTGTGAACAGGCATTGCAATAATTAGTTTACTATATCCAGACACGACTGTATTTTCATTTAGTGAACTGAAAAAATTGTTTTAAATACAGTACTTTTCACTCAATTTCACTCAAAATGGTTCGTTTTAACCGCAATAAGCGAAAGAATAAAAGGCGTACTTTTGAAATTGGTTTGTTTTAGGCGGAAGTTCGTTTTAAACGGGTTCGTTATAAACGAAAAATGCTGTATATATATATATATATAACTTTATCATAAATTGCAGTTATTGGGGCCTTAATGTTAGTTGCTAGACTATGGATTAAAAGTATTACATAAGCAGAATTGTTGATTTCTTCCACAGTACTTAAAAATATTTCATAAAAATATTTGGTAATAAGATTTAGAAAAAGTGTTCGCAAATTTCGAATTGATATTTTATATAGAAACATATAAATAGTTACAAATACGCCGAGTTTTTATTTTCTAAAGAAAAAACAAACAAATTTTAATCATAAAACTCGGTCTGGCATGTATGATTGCAGTCGTCTGTTTCTGTTTGCACAAGTCCTTGTAATGAATAATAATTAGTGCAGTCTGGCAACATACAATAATATGTGATGATTGTAGCGAGTAGCGAGTTGGGATTGGAAACGAGAATATTGCGCGAAATGCAATATTTTGATTGAGTAGATACCAGCACAATATTATTGGGTCATTAAAATATTTTCATTATTATAAATGTAAAATTAAATAAAATAAAATTTAAATTAAGTGTTTGTATTACCACCAAATGTGTGTAGTACGTGATCTATTATTAATAGTTCAAAGAAACGTCACTTTTAATACAAAATTTTTTTGAATTATTTAAGTATGTTTTAAACTTAGCCTATAAGAACTTTTATTGTATTCATTGGCTAAACTAAACTAAATAAATAAATATTTGGCCTTCTTTTAATATAAACACAGATAATTAGGTAATAATAATAGATAATAATTAGCAACGCAAGCAGTTCTTGCATGAGCAAAAATGTCTTAAAGTAATTTATTGAACAAAATGTTGTGTCTCACTCAATTATGAAGCGACATAAGCAACTCAGCGTGTGCTTATTGGCAACCCGTTGCAGTGTTGCATGTGCGCGTACTGTGTGATGTAAAACGTGATTCCAATTGCAAAGCAGTAAAAAGTAGGCTCGTCCGCCGTCTGCGCATCTGTGCTAGTTTTTTGTTTATTTACGCGCCACCTTGTATACGTAATTCAGTTTTCTAACTAAAATGTCCACGTAATTTGGCAATAAAAATTATTAGAATGATACGAAAATGCCAATGAGTGATTCAAGAATCGTTGCAACGAGTCAGTGAAGTGAAATTGTAGCGTTCGGGTGCAACGTCAGCGAAGTGACGCAGGTGCGTGAGGTTAGCGCTGTGTGACAAAATGCACTCGCTGCTTGCGTTTAATTAAAATATTTTTAAAGTCAAAAAAACACAAGAGAAAGTAGTTAACTCTTTTCCAAAACAGGCATAAAAGTTGCAACTATTACGCATGCATGTTGTACTCGTGTGAGTGAGAAGTTGAAAGAAGGGGAAGTGCAAAGTGTTTGACACTGACATTGCGCGAGAAGCAGCAACCAATCAGCGTCGACTTGAGTGGGCTCGTCAAGGACGTCGACGCGGCGCAAGATGTTGTACACTAACAAGGCGACTGCAAATAGTGGGGCGATAGGGGCACAACGATACACACCAAATGGCCTGATGCGTAGAACATAGGGTTGGCTGGCGCGTAGGCGACTGCTAAGAGGGTGGGGCTGGCGGAGACGTGCAAAACACACGTTGAAGACTTTCAAATTAAGCTGTTGTTGCTTTTTTAAGAATTTTGTATCGACAATGTTGCTTTACCCTGTAGGTTGTTGATAAGCCAGAGAATAAATTATGTTGTGTCAACAGTTCTGTGTGCCAACGAAGGAATGCGTTGAGTATCTCTTAGGTTCATATGTAGCAACAAAAACTCAAAGAGGCCGGTTGTGCTTTGAGAAATGCGCAACAACTTGAGCTAATCACTCGTCAGCGGGCAGCGCCCATGTTGCCACATGACGACGACGGCTGCGGCAGTCACGACAGTGTCTATGGCTAATAGCAGCGTCGTTAACGGTACTAATTTCAGTTTGTCAACACATCGTGCGGTTGCAGCGCGAAAAATTGTGTAATGTGTGAAAAAAATTTACATAATAAAATTTTCAAAAAGTTCTAAATGTCAAGTGATTCTTAAAAATAACAATTTTAATGAATTTTGCAGTGTCACAATGTGACAAATTTGCAATACATTTGTTTGAAGATTAATTCGATATAATGATTGAATGATGGGTGGCACGAGAAAGAAACTTGTTACAAAGTCCTTTTTTAGTTGTGTTTATTTTTTTGAGAAAGAACATCTTACCTAAAGAAAAGGCAAACTATAACTTATTTTTCGTCCGGCTATATCTGGTTACTTTGCTCTGTATTATATATTACAAAATATCTGTTCTTCGAAACATTTATTGGTTAATTTAGATATTGGTTAACATGTTGTTTTACCTCAAATCAGACTGTTTAAAACTTTTTATACTTTTTTGTTAATTTTAAGCTGTTTCTCCGTTAGTTAAACAAAGAGATAATTAAACAAATGAAAAGAAAAATTACTAATCTTATACCAAAAACATTTATCCATGATTTGATGTTTCCAGATTATTCTGAATTAAAAAGCACATTTTGGTAATATTTGTTGCAGCTGGCAATTTGTATTTAGTAAGACAGTTTAAGTGTTAGTCAAGATAACTCAAGTTTTTTACTTCACTGCAGGCAATAACAATGAAAGTTAGGTTAGCTTAACCCAAATTCCCAGAAGTGAGCCTCACAGTCTCACTAAAGATTTTAAATGGTGATAAATCCAAAAGATTTTCGATTCCATTATTTTATGTAATCCTCTAAAGAATGTTAGAATTATAATGCATTCATAAATTTAACATTTTAGACAGTTTTTATACTTTTTAAACAAAGTTTTCAGTAATTTGGCTCCTATAAGCCTGACAGTCTCACTTCTGAGTTTACGTTACTTTTAAAATTCTGGGAATTAGGATTAAAATGGCTTCCTTTGTCGTAGACACACTTAGGCCCATTGTGGTACCACAACTCTATCTGTTTGAAATGGTTGCAAACAATTGTTTTTGTAATAAATTTAATGCAATGCAGGCGCGGATTCAGAAAAATATTTCGGGGGGTTTTAAAAAGTAATTCTTTAATATTTATAAAATGCCTCTTAATTTTGATGTAGTTTTATAGTCGATCCAAGTATTTCGGGGGGGTTCAACCCCCAAAACCCCCCTCTGGATCCGCCACTGATGCAATGCAATTTAAAATGCTTAAATTTTGCACTCCAAAAGTGTTTTAAGTGATCAACAACTCTTTGCGAAAAATAAGAAAGTTAAGAAGTTAAGAAAGTTTTGTTAAAGATTCATAACATTGCCCATTGCTCTTTACTGCGTGTAGGGCATGACCAGGTTTAGCCGGCACTACGGCAGGATTTCACTAATAATAATAACTAATAAACATTGTCCATTCCTCTATTCTTGACAAATCCAACGAATATCATTCAAGTAAACGGTTTTTATTCGAACAGCCTGAAAATTCCCTGTTAATCTCCACTTCACACAGACCCATCGAACTCAAAGTGCTTTACGCAATCACTTACATCATTTACAACGTTGTGCACTTCAGACGCTGCTTCGTCATATTGGTTTAACGATAAAATGCATTTAAAATATTGACGACTTTTCGTGGCAGTTTGCGATTATTTGCTCAGCCCAGCTCATGTTTACACTATGTGCACAGGGCTGACGCACAGTCGAGTTGTCGTCGATCCGTACTCGCATTTAATAACCGGTTTTTATCAGCCACCGCCCTCCACACTTATCACAGCCGAGAGACGCTTATCAACCACAATTACAATGTGACTTCTTGTCGTCTGGGTGCGTTTGATGGATTGTCAACTTGACGCTTAGGCCAATGGTCAATTAGTTTGGAATTCAGTTGAATTTGAGGCTTAGGCCACTATTTGTTTTGCTGTGCATGTGTGTGTTGTTATTGCTATTCAGTTATCAATACTAAAATATCAGTGGGCAATTACGTATTTCAATTCAGATTAGAGCGAGTTGAGTTGGGTTCAAGTTGAACCCTGCGACAGTTTGATTTCATTCAAACGTTTGCTTTCGTTCGATGGAATATTTTTGCGCCAATGACGCTTTGGGTACTAAAATGAAATTGCGTAACCAAATTGCGGAACAGTGACATCGGTTCAAACCAACGATTAGCAAAACAGAAGCCTTGTTAGTTACATTTGTTTCGCTTTAATTTCCGCTACCGGCCTCTGTTGTAAATAATCGAATTTTATGAACGACACAGTACATATTGGTTTTTATTTGATGCTTTATTTTGACAGTTGCGCAGTATGTTTAGTTGCTTATCTGCTCGTGCAGTAAAACGATTGTTTTCATAGCAATAAATATGCTCAGCTATATGCTGGCGATGCCATAATTGATATGTGGTTGAATTATTAGCCATCAAAGAGGGATAAGGATTTCTGCGTTCTTTTTGTTATGAGCTGAGAAAGAATAATAATTAATAATAATTGATTGGCACGACAGCCCGCTTACGCGAGACTAAGGCCTAGCTTCCCGCAACCACCCGTGTTGTGCGTGTGAATTTTGTACGCGGGTGGAAGGGACCTACAGTTTTATGCCGGTTCCGAACGGCAGGTTGGGAGCTTTTTCATAGGCAATTTTTACTCTCAGAGGTTTGCCATTTCCAGCTGAGAGGACAGCTACCGAAAGAGAAAACGAGTTTCCCGTTTTTTTGTTTTTAAGTGTTACTACATGCAGAATTCGAACTTGCGTCGCTCTGCATGCGACTCGCTGGACCGCGCACTAACCAACTGAGCCACGGCGGCTGCAGAAAGGAGCTGAGAAAGAGCATAACAAATTTTGGACTGTATTCCATAAAATGTCAAAAAGTACTCAAGCTAGGAACTATTTAGCTTTCCAATAGTTCTCGCTTTTACTTTGAGAAAAGGTCATAAAGGCCTTGAATAATTTACAATTTAAACAAACGAGCACAACATGGCTAATTGCCACTAAAAAAACGATTTCACAAAAGAGTTTTTTTGGCCCAGCCATTATTCTGTTTGTCTCCGTTTTATTGTGCCAAAATTTATTTATGAATTTTGTTTCTATATGTAATCATTTTGTTTTGCTCAAACGCAATTTAATTCGCTGGATACACATGACACATGACTTCTTGTTTCTTCTTTTATACCACTTTCTAGTATTTGTTGTTTTGTGTCTGGCGTCAGTTGTTGTCAACACTAATTTATGCGAGAAAGAAAACGTAAATATTTTGTATTTATTTAATTTTGCATTGGGCGCGGCCCAATGAATTTTTATAAGTCGCCTCAGCCAAAGCACGAGGCGACAACTATTTATTGTTTACATTGCTTTGCCAGCACTCTTCATACTACGAAACGTATGGAAAGGTCAGAAAACTCACACGGAATGTTGTCATTGTAAGATTTCGACTTTATAAGATATGGTTGCTTCTTTCGGTTTTCACAAATACTTTTAGATATATTTGTTTCTTTACATTTAGCATTTAAAAAGTGAAAGAATTTTGGCTATAAAGAGAAAACATTTCGCAAATTATAAAATGTTTAAAATTGGTCAGCATAGGAGAAACTTTGCCTACAAAGAGGGAGACGAGGGAGGGAAAGGATTTTTATAATTGCCTAAAGTGGTCAGCGAACTGCTAACGAAACTTAGGCACACAGTGAAGTTTTTGAAAAAAATCTAATTGACCTTAAAAGATATATATAAATATTTACAATTAGACTAATTACAGTTAGACTACAGTCTGTAAGAGTACTTAATATCATAAACTTAACTTATTCAGCCAATTGAAAAAATAAATTAATTCGAGTACCATAATTTGGCCACCTCTGTAGTATCCAACACACGCCAGCAATAAAGCAAATAGAATGAGTGCTGCTTCAGCTGGACTAACGCCGAGACAACAGGTTTCTCAATAAGAACCGACATACATATGTCATTTATAAATATCGCATAGGTGAGTGTGTGTCGGCTATAGGCGAATACAGGCTGCATGCTACTCGCTGTAGAACTTCCAGTGCAAGTGATTCCAATCCCAAAACTGAACTTGATGTTGGTTTTCTAAAAAATCGTCAATGCTTTCGATCTAACATGCTAAACTATTTAATTTCTTTAATTTTGTATCTACTTAGACAAAACATAAACTCAGTGCAGTGCAGAGGGCGGCGTGTGTCGGAATTACGGGGGTCTTGAGGTCCTGTCCTTCTGACGCTTTGAACATGCTACTCCATCTGTTGCCAATTTAATCTTTTGTAAGACGGACGGCCGCTTCGAGCGTATTGAGACTGAGAGAATCATCCCAATGGGCGGAAAGACCTTACGGACATAGTAATATCGTCACGAAGGTTCCAATGGACCTAAGGGACGGACTACACCACAAATGGTGCCGACTTGCCGCTCTTCCCTCCCAGAAGGGAATGGAAGCATTACGCATCTTCCATTACAAACGCAGGAACCTCACTGTACACAGACGGTTCAAAGATGGACTGTGGAGTTGGGGCAGGAATTTACTCTAGGGGTTTGGTAGTGAAAAAAGCCTTTCACCTACCAGATATATGCAGTGTCTTTCAAGCGGAGGTCTTTACAATAAGAGAAGTCTGCAGGATTCTCCTACAGCAAGAAGTCCAAGGTAGGGATGTTTACATCTTCTCAGACAGCCTAGCAGCCATTAAGACACTCACCAAGCCCATAGTCAAATCCAAACTAGTCAGAGACTGTAAGGAATTGCCAAGGTTGGTGAGCGGCCGGGTGGATCTTATCATCTGTTGGATACCCGGTCATGCAGATATCTGCGAAGTCAGCTGACGAGCTGGCCAAGGTGGAATCTGCCATGGACACACAGCCCGAAAGGGTGGCACCTCCTTTAAGTGCAAGGCTAAGACAGTTAAAGGATTATTTCCTGCGGAGAGTGAATAGTAGGTGGCGCAATCTTTCCAGCTGCAGAGTGGTTCGGCAGATCCGGCCACGCTACAACTCCCACAGAACCAATGACCTGCTGCTAAATTATCGTAGGAATGTTTCTAGGCTAACAGCCGTGATCAAGGGTCACTGGCCAATTGGTCTACACGCGGCGAGATTGGGAATCCCCCACAACCCTTTCTGCAGAAGCTGCAGGAAAATCAACGAGAGTGAAACACTCGAAGACTTCCTCTGCAGCTGCCCTGGCTTAGCATTTAAAAGACTAAATTCCTTGGGAAGCAGTCTGATTAGCTCTCTAGCTGATCTGTCTGAGACAAGACGGAGATGCACCAAGTCCTATTTGGACGATGCGGGTTGGCTTTAAGGCCCAGTATCTTCTTCCACGCAGGGAAGACCCAGTCGAGGAAGCGACAACAAAACGGCACACAAGTGCTGATTGGGCGTGCTCAGTGGACACAGTCGCCGCTATCTACCTACCTACCCAGACAAAACATACTTGTATGATAGAATGTAAAGCTAAAGGCGCTGCTTGGTCGCGTTGCTGCTAATTTCGACTTAAATTTCGCTCATTTACTTAACATAACAAGTTCGGAGGTTGTTTCAGTGGTTCGGCGAATTGCGGAATTTTTGTTCCAGTGCAGTGTTGGCACCTTTTCAGCTGCTTCTGGCAAATATTTATTTGCCGAGGAATTGAGACGTGTAGAATTTCGACGGCAGTCGCTTAATTATGTTAATCTTGCACTCAACGTTGAATAGGTCGTCGATTGTGCGGGTATTGCTGCTCACATATTTGGCGCTGCCTTTGCTCCACTTGCAGCGATTGGTAGTTGACATATCTGACGCTGCTCTCAGATATTCGCAATCGGTTTTTGATTTACCTGCGAAATGTTACGCTTATCACAAACTCGTTACGGCTCTCTTGTGCCAATTCCATTTTAGATAAAGTCTGTGCTGCGGCGACGAGCCCCAAATTGCTTTGCCAGCCGGTTAGTTTTTTTTATTTTTTCAATGTGCCGCTTATCAGACGCTCCCACGATTCGTTTCTACCCCGCAACCCGCTGATTGGCGTTTTGACGTTGGCTCGTACGTCGAATGCGTGGCAATGCTGGCCGCAGCCGCCTTTCATTGTCGTCGCTAGTCGTCGTTGGCTGTTGTTGGCGTTATCATTGCGCTGTTTTAAGGTCTTTGTTGTTGCTGTTATTATTTATATTGTATTTTTTTGTTGCTATTGCTTGCTTGTTGTGCTGTGCATTTTGTTGTTTTGTATATCAGGCCGATTGTTGATCGGTTTGATTGGTGCTAATGTTGTTGTTGTTGTTGTTACGGGGGTTCTGTCACTCGCTGCGAAATCGACTACAGCCCGTTGTTTGCTTTCCCACTCCCTGACACAAGTCGTTGGCTACCGCTCGAGGACAGACGTGTTGTGAAGGCGCTACGCTAAAACCGAGTAACGAATTGGACGTGTTTAAGTGTTTATTTTGCTATCAGAAAAATTGTTCGATTGCGACAAAGTGATTCAGTGCAGCGCAACATAATCACCTGTCAAGTGCCCAGTGGAATTTGTACTTTACCCTCTAACGGCCACAAGAAACTTTAAGAATTGTAAGATAATCATAAATGTGTGTGTGTGTGTGTGCCCGCAGTGGAGCAAGAAATTGATATATGAATTGGTGTTTTTTTTAGAAGGGGTTTTGGTTTTGTCTTTGACTCTTTCGACCCCGAATTTTACCCTGTGTCTTGATATTACTTTTTTGTATTTAAATCATAAAGCACTGAACAATGAACAATTTTAGCTTCAAACGGGTTAAATATATTTTATATCAATATTTTGTAATTACAGAAAAATTATTTAATATTTATGGAGAAATACAAAATTATCACTTTTTTATTTTATTTAACCATTATGAAAGGAACGGATGTTTGATCAATAGCGCCAAACTCGTAGACTTCAATTAGAACACAAACTTTCTCTGATATCGCTGCAAATAATTGTAATTTATTTTGGAGATAACAATAAAATGTTTGTAATTTTCTTGAATTCACTTCTAAATTTATTAATTTGTTGGTGCCTACTTAATTTAAACCCATAAATCAATCTTACTCTCTCTTGCTATAAGATGAAAAATATGTGAAATTGCTCTCAGGAAATTTTGGGATCGAAAAGGTTAAATCGCTGGCAATTTTTCAGAAAGTGAGCTGAGATATTTATTCGCACCCGTTCCCATTTTTAAATTGTGTCCATATAAAACTAGTTTTGCTAACACTGTGACTGACACTGTTTCGTCGCAATCCTGACAGGCCACTGTCTATTCGGACGCCATGACTTCAGACTAGGCGTCAACAGATGGGACTTCTGCTGCAGTTGCCACAATGAAGAGGAGGAGGAATCTATCAGCCATTTTCTCTGCAACTGTCCGGCTCTATCTAGACGAAGATGGAAAACCCTAGGCTCTCCTTTCTTCAACAATTGAATGACCTCAGTTCAGCTAGCATCAAAAACTTCCACTCTTCGAAATGGCTTGAATAGGCTTCTCGACTTGCAGTAAGACAGACCTTTCAACTTGTGGTATCACAACGGACCCATTCCGTGGCCTACGTGTGTCTCTCGGCAAGTCCCAGGCTAAGACAGCCACTTTAACCTAACCTAACCTAACACTGTGACACTTGTCACAAACCTCATGTTTATTCGAAATATTGAAATATTCTCACTTGACCCACGCGCTATTTAACTGACATCCTCTCTAAGTTGTCCTAAATTCGTTCTGTTCAACTTTTGCTTAACATTTGTGAAATATCCTGACCGCTAACACTGAAAACACTGAAGTTAAACTACAAAGTGCCCCAAAGTGAAATAAATTTATTTCACTGTGATGTGTACAACACGTTTGTCATTCTGCATTCAACTTTTTTTGTTTTGCCATAAAACTTGTTTAAAGCCTCTGCTTTCGTACTCTTTAGCAGCAACGCTTTGCTTAGATCCGTGACGCACATTGTGTGGTAAGCAACAACAGCATTGCGCGCAGAATACCATTTATATTATGTATTTGTCAACGTTTTTGTTTATTTATTTCCTTTTTTTCAAGCTCTATGTGTAGTGCGAGCGTGTGCAATTTCGCACTGGTTCATTTGCTCATTGGAATTTGCACCGCACGCGCACTTTTGGGGGCTCGTCTGCCCGCTGACAGATAACTTGTTCGTGTGCTATTTTGAATTTCTGCAAAACAAAAAAATCTTTATATGCAATTTCTATTTTCTGTATTTCCGCAGAACCCGCAGTTCTATTGACGACGCCAACCTCAGTACGCCATCATGCCAGATCGACGCATGTCCACCACCCAGCGGCCGTTCTCGACCTCGAAGCGGTTGGTGGGCGTGATCGATGCCGGCACGCGGCTGATCGGCTTCACCGTCTACTCCACGCCTGACTTCAAAGAGATTGCCACAATCCGTCGCGAAATACCAACGATCACGCCCAAGGACGGCTGGTACGAGCAGGATCCGCGCGTCATGATGGACCTCATCTACGAATGCTGCAACGAGGTGTGCCGCATGCTGCCCAAGTTCAACTTGTCGGCGGCCGACATTGTCTGCATTGGCATTACGAATCAGCGCGAAACGACAATCGCCTGGGACGCCCGGTCCGGTCTGCCGCTGCACAATGCGCTCGTGTGGCGCGATAATCGCAGCGTCCCTATAGTTGATCGAATGGTGTCCAAGTACGGCGACCAGCAGCACTATTTCAGGCACATCTCGGGACTGCCGATGTCGCCGTATTTCTCCGCGCTGAAGATGCGCTGGATGAAGGATTATGTGCCGGCCGTGCGACATGCGTGCTTGGAGAAACGCTGCAAGTTCGGCACCGTCGACAGTTGGGTCGTGTGGAACTTGACAAAGGGTGAGTGCAAGGCGACGACGCACTGCTTCCGGCAATAATTACGCTTTATTTGTATTTCGCAGGCTCTCTACATATAACTGACGTCACGAACGCCTCGCGCACCTCGCTGATGAACATCGAAACGCTGCACTGGGATCCCACACTGTTGCGTGTCTTTTCCATCGATGTAAACTCGTTGCCCGAGATACGCAGCTGCTCCGAGATCTATGGCTCAGTGACGAACGAGCGTTCCATACTCAGGGGCGTGCCAATCAGCGGCATTGTGGGCAACCAGCAGGCAGCGCTGCTGGGCCAACTGTGCCTGCAGCCGGGCCAACTGAAGAACACCTATCGGTCGGGCTGCTTTATGCTGTGCAATACTGGCAAACGGCGCGTGATCTCATCGCGCGGTCTCCTGACCACGGTGGCCTACAAGTTGGGGCCGCGCAAGTCAGCCATCTATGCGCTGGAAGGGTCCATTGCCATTGCCGGACACGCAATGCGCTGGCTGGAGAACCGAGTACGCATCATGCAGGATCACCTCGATTCGGAGAACTTTGCGGGAAAGGTGTCGACCACGGGCGACGTGTACTTTGTGCCCGCCTTCACTGGCCTATATGCGCCATATTGGCGCAAGGATGCACGCGGCATTATTATTGGCCTGACGCAGTACAGCACCAAGTATCACATAGCGCGAGCAGCGCTCGAGTCGATTTGCTTCCAGACACGCGACATACTCGAATGCATGCGGCAGGAGGGCGGTGTCGAGCTGAAAAAGCTCTATGCCGACGGGGAGCTGAGCTCCAACAATCTGCTGATGCAGTTGCAGGCCGACACGGTGGGTGTGACCGTATTTCGGTCGCAGATGCGCGACACGACGCCGTTCGGTACGGCGCTGTGCGCAGCGCAAGCCGAGGGCATTGATCTGGTGAAATTGGACCCTAATCACAGCTACTCGGATGTGACATTCTTCGACGAGTTCCTGCCCAAGAGCACGGAGGAGGAGCGAAAGCACCGCTACACCAAGTGGAAGCGAGCAGTGGAGCGTAGCTTGAACTGGGTGACCAAATCGACGGTGCGCGACATGACTGACGAGCGGTACAGAGTGCTGGCATCGATACCTGCCGCTTGGTTTATCATTAGCACTTTCGCCATGATGCTGCTCGCGCGAGTGACCCAATAACACAGAGCGGAAACGATGAAGCGGAAAACGCAGTGCTCGTTTTGTGGGAATCAAGTGAAACTGGCCGAATGGCCAACGAGATCATTGTTGAGTTGGGATGCAAAGCACTGACACTGACATCGCTGCTGTGCAGTTTTATACGAATTGTACTTATGCGTGAAACTTTGTTTATATTTTGTATTTTGCCATTTTACTTAAACGCTATGTGTACTACATATATTCGGAGTTTGGTTGTGATAAGATTTCTTACGCGTAAACTGATGAACTTTGAGCTCGGCTGCTGGAATGCCAAAAGAGCTATAAATACCTACAAAGGCTCCTGGCTTATTGTACATAATACTTGTGTTTTATAAAATGTTTATTTTATAGAAAACGGTTTTATATTTTGTAAAACTCAATTTGCCAAATAAATACAAAAAGACCAACATTTTAAGTTAACGAAAAATTATTGAATGGCAAAACACGCATACTTACACTTTTATGGCTCAGAACTGGAAAATTTGTAACGTACTTTAAACATTGTGATTTATTGTAATTTGCAACTAAGTTTATTATGTCATTGCAGTTCTTAATTTCTTTATCGCTATCGGCTAACAGCGAGCAAAACAAGGAGACACACCTACTTATACAAACGCACGTACAAAGGGCATTCAATGTACATAGATTAGATGTTAGGATAGTTTTACATTTTTAATTTGGTTATAAGCTTTTGTCTACTTAATTTCAATGCGAAGGGAAATTCATGAACGTATGCTTCCTGACATGCAAAGCTACTACGCCTGTAAAAGTCTACCTATATACATTTGTCTATGTAATAATTGGAATTTCCTTCTGATATACAGTAAATATGTTTAAGAAACATAGACCACACCCTGTGCCACAATAACGCACCATTTACTGATTGGAAATAAAGTGTAGAGAATTTATTGCAAACAAGTTTGTTTGTTGTATTTGAAATACAAGTTCATTTATGTCGTGTTCGGTGTTGGTTGGTTTTGCCTTGCAGGTGGTTTTTAATTACACTTCAGTACGAATTTATGACTTGTGGAGCCATGTGAAATACAATGCCAGAGCAAAAATAAATAATATGGAATTGGAATAAGGTATATTGTTGACGCATTGCTATAGCAATTCGGCTTCAAACATTTCGATAGATGCTGATTGATTCTTGGCTGCAAATTCAATATGAATATGAAAATTTGAAATGATTTGGCAGACTCTGCTGCGCGTTCGTCGAGTGTTAAATGCCCGATTTGTGTTAGAAAAGCGATTTCTAACGAACACGTGTGCGCAATGTGGCTTTGTTCGGACACTTAAATGTCATTAATTTTAGAAGTGTCATTGCGCTAGTAACTTTCAGTATGACTGCGCGAAATGTGAGACGCTTATTAGCTTCTGCCGCTGAACATGCTGTTTGAATTTGTGTTTATCGCCCGCTTGAAAACATTTGTGCCTAATCAGTGACTTGCAGCGCTGAAAAGTCATATTCACACTCGCATACAAAGTGAGCGGGCTGTGTGAAATGTTTCCTTCCTTGTAGTTCAAATGCATTGGTGACGTATGCGCAATTGTTACGAAATCAGCCACTTATCGCTTTTAATTTAATTGCAGTGATAACGCATCGGCGTTTAATTGAATTAAAAAATATATATATTTATTTAGATTTTTGTTTAAAAATATTTCTTGCATTCGATTATAATAAATATTTGCATTTCATAATGACTTATTTTAAATAATGATAAAAAAAACATAGAAACTTAAGCGCAACAAAATCATGCAGACAGTTATATCATAGTTAAAAAAAATATAAGTACAAATATTAAGTACATAGCATATAGAATTGCTGGCAGCAACACAACTTCGCTGACTAACGACTTTTGTGCAAAATTTTCAATTTTCACAAAAGCGTCTCGCAATTGACAGCATTCAACTATAGTTAAAATAAAAAAAATATTGTCTTTTGAAGCTTTCATTTAATCTCATCACTTAGAACGATGGCTTGCTGCTGCCCATGCCACGCGCCGGCAGACTGTTGGTCTTGGCTGTGGGATTGTCGCGCGCCTGCGAGTGCGCCACCACAATGCTCAGGCACTGCACCCACTCCTCGGCGTTCTTGCCATCCTTGGGCTTGAGTATTAGAGTCTGATCGGCGGTGAAGATTTCAAACGCTTTGGGTATGTTGCGTGCGCCGCGCGACACCTTCACCGAACGTATCTGATTGACATCGATGCTCTCGCCGCCGCTCTGTGTGTGGCAAACAAGAAATGTGAGTGAGTGAGTGAGTGCTTCAGATAAAATTTGCACTGAAATACGCACCGATCCCTTGCAGGAGAGATGAGCGCCCGAGAGTGTAAAGTAGCGAGTGCGCCAGCGTCGAAACAGGCGCCACTTGCCCTTCTTCTCCTTCAGCTGTCCCTCGATCATGGGCTGATTGCTGCCATTGAGAAAGCCCACCGCCTTGTCGGGATGATTGCACAGCAAACAGCCCCATTGGTATTCCAGCTCATTGCAATTGGGATTGGTTTTGTCGGTTTTGGAGACTTCGAAGACATCCAAAAAGCCAGAGTGGCGCAGCTCGTTGACCAGAATTTCACGATCCTGAGGGATTACAAAGAAATATAATGTCAATTGAAAAATATGAAAAATATTTACTATTATTTACCTTTGCATTGGGGAACTGACTGGTGACGAGCTCGGTGAAGCTGCGATTTTCGCATTTGAGTATTTGCCAGATGTTCTTCAGGTTGCTGATGCCCGGTTCGCGTGTGCTCAGCACACACTTCTCCTTCACCTGTAAGCAGCACAAAGTTTGTTAAAGCTTCTGTAGCCTCTTCGCTTGCAAAATGGGCAGTCTTACATAGTGTCGCACTTGAAAGTCCAGGAACATCAAATGTATCCAGGTTTTGGGGTTGCGCGTGCGCATCGTAAAGCACGTCTTGGAGTACATGCAGTGCGGGCCGCGTATCTGGCAGGCAAAGTGCAGCTTGGCCACCTTCTTGGTGCGTCGCTCTGCAAATTCATTGGAAACTTTGCGCGTGAATAACCGCAAATGCAAACATGAAAGACAGAAGACAGCCGGGAGACGGTAGACGAGAGATGAGAAATGTAGTAACGGCAACGATTGTAGAATGTGAGGCAATGACGGGCAGACGTGTAGACAGGTGAAAATAAAAATTAAAAAAATAAATAAATAAAATAATTGGATTTAGAAATAAAATTAAAAAAAATCCAAGTGAGTAGTTATTGTGATGAATATTCAAGAAGAGTGAGAAAAAATACAAAAAATCATGTTAAATGCATGCTTTCAAAAACATATATAACAAAAAATACACCTTCAATGCTGCAGCGTGTGGGCGGCGGCAGGAACTGCGACACCTCGTCCATGTAGTTCTTGATGGAGCTGAAGTGTTTTTCGCAGAACTGCTGCACAGGATCGCGCATTATCTGATACGGCTCGAACGTGCTCATGCGCTGATCCAGAATGCTGTTGTTGGCATTGAGCAAGGTGCGGCTGGTGTTGTTGTTGCGACGCGGCGTCATATTGGTGGTGGGACCGGACACAATTACCTCGTGTGTGCTCTACAAACAAATAACGAATTGATTTTCAATTAATTGAGTTTAATTTGGAAGGAAAAATATATGAATTTTGTGCTTTAGTTGTTCAAAGATAACCAGAAGAATCTCAACCCTTGCGACCCCAAAGTTGCCTGAGAGCAACTTCACCTATTTGTCATCTTATAGCAAAAGCTGCGATTGATTTATGGGTTTAATTTAAGTGGGCAACAACAAATTAATTTTTTTAGAAGTGAAATCAAAGCAAGTTACAAAAATTTTACTGTTATCTCCAAAACAATTTCCAATGATTTGCAGCGATATCGGCGAAAGTTTGTGTTCTAATTGAAGTCTACGAATTGGGCGCGTTTAATCAAAACCCTGTTTCTTTAATAATTTTTAAATAAAATCTAAAAGTAAAAATTTTGTAATTTTTCAAAAATATTAAATAATTTTTCTGTAACTAAAAAGTATTTGTACAAAATTTATTTAACCCGTCTGAAGCTAAAATTTTTCAAAAGCAAACTAGCTCTAGAACTCTAACAAGGAGGCGTGGCGACTTCAAATGTCGTGTGCACACTTCTTAGACAAGTGTATCATGATTTCAATACCAAAAAGTAATATCGAGACATAGAGTAAAATTTGGGCTCGAAAGGGTAAATAAAGTTTAAAGATTTTTAAAACAGATTTCTTAAAAAAAATTTCAGCTGACGTTAAAAAATTTTCGTTTTCCGCTCTACTTAGTATTTCAATATTTCCACTAACATTGCCATTCACTGGTAACTTCATCACAGATTTTTGATTGCCATTATTTTGTTGCGGCAACGCTGGTGATGCATGATGCACCGACACCGGATTCTGCGGTATGGAAATCGAACCTGCAA
This sequence comes from Melieria omissa, assembly GCA_963971225.1. Classification (NCBI taxonomy): domain Eukaryota; kingdom Metazoa; phylum Arthropoda; class Insecta; order Diptera; family Ulidiidae; genus Melieria; species Melieria omissa. The sequence goes on along the minus strand of OZ020268.1, from coordinate 119,236,050 downwards.
GATTCAATGCATTTAGTGCAGCTCTCTCTTTATGGATATTCCTCGTACCGATCGATTGATTGAGCGCATCGGTGCTGTACTTCAGCATGGCCGTACTCGAGTTGAGCAACGTTGTTGGGCCCTGCGAGTGCGGACGCACTTTTGTCGGCGATGTTGTCACCGTTACGCCGCCTGACGTCACCTGCGTCGATGGTATGCCCCACTTGTTGTGTCCCGTTATGATGACATTGTTGCTGAGCGGCGGCACTGGCGTGACGTAGCCGGGACTGCTGGGATTGGTGGGCGTTTTGGGCGTGGCGCCTGTCTGCACCACCACATTGCCACTGGAGTGCGAGTTGTTGGCATTGTTCGAGCTGGAGCCGTTCTGATTGATGTGCTGCGACGAGCTGAGCCGCGTCATGCTCTTGTGCAGTCCGCCCACCGAGCCGCCGGCCACATTCAGGCGCGTCATGCTGCGGTGCGTGTTGCCGGTGGGATGCAGCCGGCCCGTGCTGCGCGAGTCGCCCAATTTGACGCGGCGCGTGTAGCCCGTGTGCGGAGGTGTGGGTGGCACAACGCCACTGCCCGTGTTGACAGTGCCACTGTTTGGCGGTTGTATGACGGCAGTGGCGGCGCTGCTGACGTGCGTGCTCGCTGCATTGTTGGAGGCTGCAATAGAAATGGCAAATTTAATTCGCAATTTTGTGTGAATTTTTAATGTTGACCTACGAATTTTAATGTTGCCGCCACTGGTGTTGGCCTTGCGACTGCCATCCTTTGGACTGCTCGGACTGCTGCGACTCTTGTTCTTGTTTTTGTGCATGCGACCAGTGGTGGCCGTGGCTGTGGCCACCGATACGGTGGTGGCACTGGTCATCGAATCAGCTGTGATAAGGGGAACGTGCGTTGTGCTGTTGTTGGCCGCAGCCGTGTTCAGCACGGTGGCCACTACGGCCGCGGCCGTGGACGGCGTTGGTGGCGCTTGATCGATTGGACTATTTAAATTCACTATGGTGACACCGCCCGACGTTTTATTGCAGACATCCATGGCTATGTCCGATGTGGAGAGTTTCTGTTGGCTGTGGAATAGAATATAATTAAAAAAAATGTGTTTGATGTTGGGGAATCGATAGGTCCCACATACCTTAAGGCGTTCTTCTGGCGCACACAAGCGAGCACCTTGTCCGTGAAGAGTATGGGAAAGGATGAGCACAGCTTGGTGGCTTCTTGCAGCAGTATCGCCTGTGAGGTGCGATCGGCGTGTGGTAAGTGCTCCAGCACAAAATCCAACGCATACTGTGCATTCTCCTAAAGATTCAATTCAATTCAATAGTGTTAAGCAAAGATAGTCACAGCAAAGATAAATTTTTAGCAGAGTTTACCTTATTTGTGCGTCCCGCTGTGGCGAGTATCTGTGCGCCCAACGACACTGTGTTGGGATGACTCTTTGTGGCCGCTTTGATCCTTTCGAAATACTGCACCAAGAGCAGTGGCCGCAGTTCGGCGATTTTAAGTAAAATTTGCATTGTTATTGCGGCAGTTTCATTGTCGTAAAGCAGTTCGCACAGTGGCGGCACGCAGTTCTCAAGAACCTTTAAGAAGGATATAAAAGGATTAAAGGAAGTTCATATAAAAATTTTCGACTACATATTTGTGAAACTATACTTTTGTTTGCTTGTTACTTAATGAATGCTTTTAGCCTCTTTGGTGAACTATAACTCGCACAAGACAGAACTTCGGTCGCAAAATCAGTACTTGTCTGCGTTTTTCTACAAAAGATCTTTTAACGTTGGATAAGGGAGTCGTAGCACCTCGCACACAAATACGGTCTCACAATTATTATTACTATTATTGATGGGGATGATGCACTGCGACCTATAGATCTATTGTGTCCTCTTCTTGGACTTCAAAGACTGTCAGTGAGTCCAGTATCCAGAAGGAATTTTAGTATGCTTCCTACACCTCTGGATACCCCGTCCGTACCTGGTATAAGATGGTCTCCCAGGTGTTTCTTTCTTTTATGAGTACTGGGCATTCTCCTAGTATGTGTAATGCAGTCACGTTTTCCTGCAAGCAGAACCTGCAATAACCGTTTTGACGGATTCCTAGTTTAGTTAGATAATAATTCAATCTGCAATGCCCTGTTGGCATTCCCGTGATAATCTTAAAATTATTTTTTGATAGGGTCAGTCATTCCTCGAATCTTTCCCTATTGTAGGACCCAAAGACCATCTTGGAATGCTCTAGACCTGGTAGATTTTTCCAGTATTGATTACTTCTGGTTATCTCGTCCTTTCTCGTTAGGATAGAAGAAGCTCCTTTTCCGAAACCACACAAAAGGGTTCAGGGCCGACAAAGGGTGTGGAAGCTCCCCTCCTTGCCAGTTCGTCGGCCCGTTCGTTTCCTTCAATGCCGGTGTGGCCCGGAACTTAAAGTACCAAGACCTGGTTGTAACGACCAAGTTCGTATAGCTTCTCAAGGCACTCCAAAACTCCAAACTACGGTACAGGTTCCAAAATGGTTATGTCCTCCAGCAACAAACTACTGTGGTCATTGAACAAGGGATCCCAAAGAAAGAATATGATTTTTTCAAATCAAAATGTTTACTTACAGTCGGTGTCTTTTGTGCTATTAGCAGATAGAGCTGCAGCACGGCCAGCTTCTCCTGCGAATCACATTGTGGCAATAAGGTCACCAGTAGCGGGGCATGCGGTGACACTTCATCCGGTGAAACTTCATAGATCTGTGACAGGACACGCAATAAGCCGAAATTGCCTATAAATTTATAAGAAGAAATTGGTTTACTTGGTTTTGATTTAAATTACTCAAATTGATTTCCTCAAAACCGAAATATGTTTATCTTTCGTATTAAAAACAGTACGTCGCCTGAGAAAACAAATGTTGTATGTCTTACCAGGCTCAATGGAACATACGATATTCGTTTTCTGAGGCGACAATTAGTTGTCCCCGCCCCTGGTAGCCATAATTTGTAGCAGTTTTCTTACCAGCCATAATGGAGTCGATAATGGATGCCACATGTGGACTCAGCAGAAAGGCATAATCGATGGCCGCCAAGGAGAGATAACTTGCTAAATTTCTGGACAATTCCTTGTTACCTTTGGGCAGGAATTGCACAGCCACTGGGAGTGCAATCTTCATGAGTTCCTTCTTATCGTAATTCTGAAATGAATTCAAACCATAAATTAATCAATTCACTTCATCAATCAATCTTCATATTCATTAAATTTGTAATACTTACTAAAAATATACTAGAAATAATATCAGCAGCAATTTTTGCATGCGGTGGATCTTCCTTTGTGGATCCAGCCGGCTGGAGATTCCATAGTAAGCACGTCTTCAGCAGATCTACCAATGCGGCACAGTAGCGCTCTGCCGTTTTCGTCTCACGTATGCAGGAGAGCACACGCGTAACGCAAATCTCCACCACCGACTGGTCATTGTTGTTCTTCAGATAGTCCGAATGCGAGATGATCGGACTGATGTCAGAGAGCTGAAATAACGAGCAGCGGTAATTTACTGAGCCGTGAACAATGTGTGTGCGGCGTCGACACTCACCACTTCTGTGATATCATTCACAATCTCCGAGTCTGGCACCGAGAATAAGTCTCCAGCACGGGATAGATCACGTTTCGAGAGTACCTTCGTGAAGAGTTCGTGCATCTTTTTACGTTCAGTGTCAAGTCTACGTTTGCTGCGTCTGTTGTTGTCTTTTTGCTGATCACAATGCGGCCAATAGGGACGCTGGCTGATTGGTCCGTCTGCTCGTCTGATGGGATCTGTCTATGCGGCTGTGATCCCTAGGCCTGGGCATAGTGAGCTGCGGCGGTACACGGGCAGCGACGTTAGCTGCGATCGCTGCAAAGCGAACGAAAGTAAAAACGGATAAAATTAGATAGTTGGCCGCGTCAAGTTCACTGGCTGCGTTCGACAGTTTGGCAGTGTGTGCCAAAAAATGTTTGCAAACTCAGCGCAATTCTAGGCAATTTTAATTTTCGACGCCACTAAATGCCCGTCGAAAATGTCAGAAATTTCACAAATGTAGCAGGCAATTTAATTTCCAATTTAGTGCCTTTAAAGTTATTTGAATTGCCGCAATATTGCAAATTCTTAAAGTTTTTACACTATTTTGCTCTACGGCTCCAGTTGTTTGCTCTCAAGTTGCACAGTAACCTTGCGCCAACGGCCAAGTGTTGCAAGTGTATTGCTTACTGATACTTAATGTCGGTTGTCTAACTATGAGAACACGTACGGCCCGCCGAGCGAGCGAGCGAGTGACGCCTGTTTGCTCGCATTGCTACGCTGAATGTGTGTGTTGTTTTTGTTTGTTTGCCCGATTGCGGCAGCTGTTGTTGTTGTTGTTTCTAGTTGGCATTTTCATTTTTTGCAAAGGTAATGAAATTCTAATTTTATTTTATTTTTCACAAATAATGTTTTGCGCACGCGGGGATTCCCTGCAATTGGTACACAGTTAAAAAAATGTGTGTGTGATTGGGAGCTAAAGTTTTGCTCGTAAAACTAAAAACGAATATCTATGAATGGTGACAATTTTTCTCAGTGCACCTACTTTAGATTTCGCCTTAGATTTGCAAATACCTTCGCGCATTAAAGCATAGCGGATCGGATTAAAATGTTTCACCCACGTTTGTCGCTGCAGATTAGTGCAACGGAATGCAGCACTGCACAGAAATGGGACAAGTGCAACAGTGCCCACCATGCCGCCGCAGCTAATCTTAGAGTTATTTGTGTCATGGGCTTTTTTTTGTTGTTACTTTGCAAAGCTGGCGGCCAGGAAGGGTTAGATTTCTTGTCGCTTCGAAGAAAAAAATGTGATATTTGCTTTGAAGTTTGATTGCAATGCCAAGAAGACTTTGGTGGCACTTTCGAAAGCGCGAAGCTGGTCAAGTGAGCATTGCATAATGTCGATTAATTTTAGTATCACACATGCGAAAATATTGTGTTAATGCATTGGCAGCAACCACAGGAAATCAGTACAAGAGGAATTAAGCAACACGCAACGACAAAGTGGAGTCGAGCTCAGCGCTTGGTCGGAGCTCGCCAGACGGGAGTCTGCTGCTGCGCTGTGCATGTGGCAAGCGTTACGTGCTGGAAGCAGATAGTAGTGCGGCGCACAGCCATAAACAACCGTAACAGACACAATTGGCCACACTGCCAATGGCTGCAACAATAAAATCACAACAATAACAACAGCAACAACAACTGAGGCAGTTGCTCAGGGCTGGATTTGTGACTAAAATGAAGAGCAGAAAGGAGTTGCAGCAGCAGCAGCAACAGTTGTAGTAGAAGAAGCAGTAGCGCTCCAAATGTTATAAATGAATAACACATAAAATGAATTGCAAAAGCTGTGGGGGCAGAGGAGAGGCCGATTGCTAAGCTGAACGTTGGTAGCAGAAGAAAAGCAAAACACAGAGCAACAAAGAAGTAAGTAAAAAAGCGTTGGAAACACGTCGAAGTCGTCGTTGTCGACGTCGCCCAAACCGGTGTGGCAGGTTGGCACAAATTTTCTGCATTTCGTACACACACAGAAACACACACACACACGCACACACATAAGCACAACAATATTTCAACATGCGCAACAAGTACCCAGACGAGTAGCGGCGCAGCAGTGACTAAATGCCAAAGTGTCTTACGTTAGCATTTTGGCGAAAACTTGCAGCCGAAAACCACTCAGCAATTCAAATCAAAGCTGATGCTAATTTTTTTTTTTGTGCCAAGTCACAGCAAATATTGCAACGAGGTGTTGTGATAATTGAACACCACAAGCCACCACACACACACACACATACAAACAAATGAATGTTGGTTACATATATTGCAGTCTGGTTTGCGCTTACGCAAGGAAAATCTTCCTGTTTATGACAGGAAGCTTCGCTGTGTGCAGCGAGTTCCCGACACGGAAATGCAGCTTATTGAATTTCGCACACACACAAACACATATGGCATCAGTAAATATTTTATTACACCAACGCAAACATCAGAAACCAATCGAACTCGTATACAATTTCACATTTGTGTTTGCTGCTGTCTGCCTTTAATTACAAAAAACGATTTAATCAACGCTTTTTACTTGCTTCAGGCGCGAACGCTGTGATTCTCGACGCCAACTCTGTGTTGATAAACAAAGCTGTCAACACAGAATCGCGGCAAAGAAATGGCAATAGGACTGAAGTGCTTGGCAATGTTTAGACTTCCATATTGTCAGATTGTTGCTGTTGTTGTGTGACGCAACTCTTCTTGCCGGCATTAATTTCAATATCCGCTGATTCGAATTGTTTTGTCTGGCGCACATGATTAAGATCGGAGCTCGTCCTCGGCCAGTCAACAAAACGTGCCAACTTACAAGCGTCTTGTGCGGTTGGACAAAGCTGACAGATGCATGTGACATTTTTTTTGTATTGAAAGCGAAGCTGTGCTGACACGTTGCTATGTGTGCTCTTTTATAATATACATTTTTACATAATATACATATAATATTTTATTATATACATAAATACATATCAAATCGTTTTGCTTAACAGGGCTATTCTGGCAACTATCTTTCAACTCACCTCAATCTTTCGAAGTACAAAAATCTTTCGAAAGACAATTTGCTATTCTGGCAACTATCTTGAAAGCTTTTTTCCGTATCATGAAAGACAGTTTGAAAGATGTGCTGTTGGGGTCGTCTTTCAGCTTGAAAAAAGTACGTGCGTTGGGTTTGTGTTCTGAAAATAAAATAAATACGATGGAAGAATTGTTCATAAGCGTATTGGTGATGAAGAACTCCAGGCGGCGTCGCATTTTAGAGAAGCGACGACGCTTAAGGCAGCTCCGTGAAAGATGTGATCCGTTTGCTGTGACGGAGGAGTCATTTCGGAAAAATTACAGACTGCCAAAAAATCTTTGTGCTGCACTCATCGCCGAGTTGGAACCATTTGATGTGCAACAATCTCAAATTTCGTTCACAACACGCTTTTTGGCAGCAATGCATTTTTTCAGCCACGGCTCTGACCAGCAGTGTATTGGAAATTCTTTTGAAACTGCAATGAGCCAATCGTCAGTGTCACGCAGCATCCATGCGATTGCGGCATTGATAGTGCAGCACAAAGGTAGCGAAATTCGCTTTCCCCAAACCAATTCTGAACAAGCTGCGGCAAAATTAGGGTAAATAGTCGAGAAAAATGTATTATGCATCGAGTGCACATTCATAATGCTGGCGCTTTCAGTTTTCATCAACATTTCGACATCAAAAGTACGATAGGCGCACTAGATTGCACCCATGTGTCAATCATCACTCCATCATCTGCCGACAGTGAAAATCCTGTATCGCTTTACATGAACCGTAAAGGATTTTACAGCATTAACGTTGAAGCGGTAACATATAATTAACGTATATGTAAATAAAAACATAAATTTTGTAAGCCTAATATTTTAGATATGTGATCATCGCATGATCTTTACTTCACTCAATGCAAAATTTCCAGGGTCTTGTCATGACTCCGGAATTTGGACTACTTCTCCGGCGCGAATTCATCTCTTAACTAGTCACCGCCCTGGAGTATCAAGATGGCTTTTGGGTGACCAAGGCTATCCACTTGAACCTTGGTTGCTCACTCCATTTTCAACGCCTACCACAGCGAAGGAGAGGAAGTTTAATAGGATGCATGCAAGGGCCAGAAATACTATTGAAAGAGCATTTGGAATATTGAAAGGGCGTTTCAGGTGCCTTTCAAAGGAGCGTGTGCTCCATTATAGCCATGAGCGAGCGGCTACGATAATATATGCTTGTGCAATTTTGCACAATATTCTACTAAAACGAGGAATTGATTTGGACCCATCGGAAGAGGAAGCCGAAGACGTCTGTGGCAGTGATAATGTAGAGAATGCTCTTATTACAACATCACTTTTCAGAGAAGGCGCACGAATTCGAGGAGTATATACAACATCATTGCATGTATAATCAACAAAAATCTAATCCAAATGTTGAAAAAACTATCCAAAGTGAAATAAATGACTATATGTTACACAGTTATTTTTAGTTACTTTTATTTATTAGCGATGTTACAGCTTGGCTCAAAGCCAAAACAGCTGAAGCCATTTCGCTAATGGCAGCCGCCGTTTTTAACTGAGCCTCAATATTTCGCTCCTCTATGCGTTGGCGTTGAGCGACAGAGTCTCTTAAAAGTGACAAAACTTCGGCATCCATGTCAACGCGCTTTCGTTTTGCCACAGGTGACGATGCCGCATTCGCCACCGATGAAAATTCCGGCATCGTCAGCGGTGATGATGCCGAATTCTCTATTGGCAAACTCTCCGGCCTTGTCACCTGTGCGGATGCTGAAGTCTCCACCGATGAAGATTCCGGCATCATCACAGGTGGCGTTGCCGGAATCTCCTCCACTGAAGGCTCCAGCATTATGACAGATGACGATGTCGAACTCTCCGCCAATGAGGAATCCGGCCTTGTCACCTGTGGCGATGCCGAATTCTCCATAAACCCCATTGTCGGCACTTTAGTTCGGCCAACAACAGCAGCAACGCCGAAAACACACACTGCCCTTTCTTCGAGATCGCTCAAGGGAGCCGCTGTTCGTGGTCCACCACCCGTCGCTTTTGAATCGACCGCGGCTTGCCGTGCACGCGATCGCACCATATTCTTCCAATGCACCAACGTCTAGAAGTGAGAATGGGATAAGAAAAACAAAAACAAGAAGATTGGTACAACTTACATCTTTCCACTGCGCGGCCGTTTTGGTTGGCCCTCTCATAGCGTTGAGAGCGCCAGCCAATTCATCCCACAAGTGCTGAATTCCCTTAGGCGTCCGCGGATTGTTGCGCCCGATCGTCATTAATGGGTTTTCAGCGCAAAACTCCACGAAATATTTCAGCTGCTCGGGAGTCGTCCGCTCAGCCTTTGTATGCCTATGAAATAAATATGGACATATGTTATAAAAGAATGCAATTTCTTTTTAATTTTTACTTACTTTGCCATTTTTTGAGATTTTTGAAATTACGTTTGAATTTTTTATTTTACGACAGACGGTTCAATTCAATTCAATTCAAACAGCTTTTCAACTCGAGTGTTGAATTTTAGAGCTTTTTCCGAAAGATTTTTTCGTTGGAATAGCCAAAATCTTTCATTCAGTCTTTCAAACTATCTTTCAATAATCTTTTGAAAGTGTTTTAACAGTCTTTGCCAGAATAGCCCTGTAAGTGTGCACATCTTAAGATTTTTCAATCAGTCTAATGCATGAATTTCTATAATTAACAAAAAAAATTTAATTAAAAAAATTAAAATTATTTCTATAATTAACACTGCAGCGTAAATTTCGGATTTACAACAATTTTGAATTTATGTCATTCGCCAATCGAAAGAATGTCGCCTATCGTTTTCCGTTATTGTGTAAAAATTAAAAAAGAAAAAAATTGAATGCCATTGAATGAGTAAAATTTTCCTGATTAATCTCGTCAAAGCGAAAATTTTCACTGGGTTGCAAAGGGTTATAAAACTATAAATATTCGATGTTTTTGTTTCAAATACCAGACTTCTAAAAATATACCTGGCCTGGACTACAAACTAATCTATTTTAATTTTAAAGGTAAAGTTTTATGCACAATTTTATCTTCTTTTCGATCGGACTTGCATTGGATCCATTATTATTCGATTATTTTGTAGCGGCCAACGTAACTTGAACCTATCCTACTGAACCACGTTAACCCTTTCGCAATTTTGTTGCCATATCACACATTGCTACTTTGCTCTGTGGTTGCTCTCATATAAAAACACTTTAAAATACAGGGTCCGACACTAAAAATTAAAAAATTTCTTATGGAATGTTGCTCATATAACCACATAGAAACCTAAAACGTTAAATTTAAAATTTTAACTTACCCCAGTAAAAATCTGTAGCGAAAGGGTTAATCTAACGCTGTTCTGACTTGCATTGGATTCATTATTATTAATTCGATTATTTATTAAGCTGCCAACGTAACTTGAATCTTCCCCATCACTAATAAAAAAATAAAAAATCACAAATTTTAACAACTTTTGATTCTACAGAAATAATGCAATTAATTTAAAAACTGACTTGCACTATTTTTTCAGATAATTATAATAGTGACTCGAATGAAATTTTTAAAATAGCCAACAAGAAAAAAGTAAAGTTTAGAAAATTTTAAGTGACTCTTTTGTGTGGATTATGATACAAAAAATGAAAGTATTCCCATTGTCAAAATGTTGATTAAAAATCCATTTTTGAAGTTTGTACACATTGCCAGTTTTATTTTTAACGGTAGCCACTTTAAGGAAATACGGATACTGGTAGTTTTAATTTTGGATAAGGAACGTTTTTTTGTGTTAAAACAAGTGGTAGCACATTTTTAAAGGAAATCATCAAAAACGGCATTATTGTAAACGGCATAATATCGATGGAAGAAAACATTTTCGTTGCCTCAGCACAGTTTTCACTTTAATTCTTAGTCTTTAAGTTTTGTTTTTAAGATCGTTTGAAAGATATGTTATTGTTATTTGCTAATCGACACCGGTATTTTTTTGAGATTGCTGCATTGGTCAATTTTTAATATTCTGAAAGTTTCAGACTTGATATCAAATGTCCTTCCTGTATGACTAAGTTAAAAGTTATCAATAGAATCGAATTTAACACCATTCAGATTGCTCTCTCAATTGATTTACTTCAAAGCAAGGCAGGTCTCATTGATCTGTGACACAATGGAGCTGCACAAATAAGCGCTAAACAATAAAAATGTAAAAGGCAGTTACGACTAACGGGTTGAATGAAAATTCATGAACTATTAGTTCCACTCACTTGTATTATTCAAGTATTACAACACATTGCAATTGCAATTTATTTGCAATCTTATTTATTTTTCATTTTTGTAATTATCTAACTTGGGTAATTTCTGTGTTTGTAACAGCTGTAAAGTCATGACGAACGTGCACTTTGTCTAAGCGTGCATTGCCCTTGCGACTTATTCGAATTATGGTTTTAATTGATCTTTTCGGGAAGCAGTTAAAGATCGCATCTGGCTACGTTCATTATTAGAAAAGAACGTTAATTATAATTAATACTAGCTGGGTCCTGCGGCTTTGCATAAAAGCTCTCTTGATTTCTCCAATACAAATTCTTAACCCATTGTTGAGCCCAGCGGATTTTTATGTTCAAAAAAGTGAAAACTATATGTCAAATTATTTCTCACTAAGAGTACTTTCACCAAGTTTGAAGTCAATGAGCCCATTAATACATACATGTTTTTTCACAGTTTCTTCATACAAACATTTCATCTGTCGTCCGATTTTGACCCGTCTGATTTTAATATTCAGAAACATGAAAAACACCTATCGAGTTATTTTATTTTTTACTAATTAATTTGTAATTCAGCTAGAATCAAAGACTTGCTCGAGTTCATCCACTCATTGAAATGGCTTGAATAGGCTTCTCGACTTGCAGTAAGACAGACCTTTCAACCTGTGGTATCACAACGGGCCAATTCCGTGGCCTACGTGTGTCTCTTGGCAAGTCCCAGGCCAAGACTGCCACTTTAACCTAACCTAACCGAATTAATTTTATTATATTTTGAAGTACTTCTACCAAGTTTGAAGTTAAAAGGCTAAAAGAAATTTTTTTCTTCATACATTCTTTTAACCCGTCGTTGATGCAGTAAGATTGGGATTGTTGAAATAATGAGAAATACATGTTTATTTTGTTTTTTTTTATTTCAAGTATTTTCAAAATTTTTGAAGTTAATAGACCCATCGTAGACTTTCCGTAAACAAACTTTAACCCCTTGTTGGCCTAGTTAAATTTTGATTTTAAAAAAATATTAAAAAAAGTGTGGAATTATATTTGATTTACAGTATTTACAGGAAGTTCGAAATCAATGTGTCTATTAAATCACGATTTTTATACAACACCTTAACTCATGTTTTGCCAATTAAGACCCCGAATTTCTAAAAAATCCTGTCTAAGCGGAGGGTTATTTTTGAAGATGTACCTACAGTTCAAATTTCATGTTTATAGCTTCAGCTGAGGTTTGAGCTGGACGATGATAAATCAATCAATCAGTCAGTCAGGATTAACAATCTATGTATATAAAAATGGCGGCGGTACCACGTCCCCTTGTCCAATGCCCACAACTTTCTAGTCAAATTTTGCTACTACGTGGAAAATTCGTATCAAGTTTTATTGATATGTGATTTAAAGTATTGCCACGCCCCTTGTTCAACGCCCATTAAATTTTAACAGTAGAATAACACTTCTATGGGACAACGTCACACTCAATTTCAATACTGTGCGACTTACAACACCGAAGCTATTCCATATAAAAGAATTGAGTTGTATGGGCGGTGTTACGCCCCCTTGTTAAATATCCGTCCCACTCTTTCTGTTAAAAGATATGACTAAATGGTATGTTCGTACTTAGTTTCATTGATGTGCGACTAACATTTCCAAAATTATGCGTATAGTTTGTGCAAAACAAATGTGCCGCGCCCCTTGTCGAACGCTCATAAAATTTTAACAGTAAAATTACACTTCTGTGGGACGACATTACACCTAATTTCAATGCTGTGTGACTTTCAATTCCGAAGCTAGTCTAAAAAAAGATTTTAGTTGTATGGGAGGTGCCACGCCCTCTTGTTAAAAATCCGTCCCTTTCCTCTGTCGAAAGGCATTACTAAATAGTAAGTTCGTACCAAATTTAATTGATGTGTGACTTATGGTTCCAAAGTCACTGTCTAAAAATATATGGTGGTCGTGCCACGCCCCGTTTTTCCGAAATTTTTTTTTTCCTTAACCTTCGTGTAGCAATTGCGAATAAACCTACCGAAGGAAGTATCCAATTTGGTCCAGTCGTTTCAAAGTTTTAACATCCGAACGGACCAAGGTTCATTTTTATATATATAGAAGAAGAAGATAGATTTACATTTCCCATAGGTAAAGTGGCCCCAAAAAGACACAATTCGGTTTTGAAAAGTGCTACAACGTTTCGAAACATTGCGGCGCTTGCTGCTGCAGTAAAAACTGAACTGACCAGAAAAATTTGCGCCAGAGTTGAACAGTTTGCAAGCAGCTTAAAGCACAACCACAATCTATATAAATCAGCCAGAATGAAAGGCAGCGGACAAAGGCAAATAAATAAATAACGCAAAAACATGAAAATCCAAATGCAAATTGCGCTAAAGGAAACGAGCCACGCAACACATTCAAATGCAGACAATGCGGCAGGTAAATAAAAATACGGTCGAGGTGCAAAACAACCCAACATTCATCCACACATATCGACATAAAACATAAAATAATAATATTGATAATGAGAAGCAACGCACAAGCAGCGAGTTGAGCATAAAAGCAATAAACCGATATTGCGGCTCATTGCTCACAACAACAGCGATTCTAGAAATGTTGTTGGATGGGGTCTGTGCGAGGTGAGTGACAGCCGAACTGAGCGCCATTACTCAGACACAACACAACACACGGCCACGCACCTGAAGAGTTACCTGTTTCGAATGACAGTTACAGCCAATGTGCGAAAGGGACGACCCTATGGTGTGTGACGGGGCAGCAGTGAGTAGCCACTAAATTTATGACAAAATTGAGGAGTTGAGTTAAATATGTTCACTTGAAATTCTAGCATTAAATATTTTTTGTGTGAGAACAAACAGCAATTGTGGCGATGGATGCGTTTTGAATGGCAGCGAGGCTGCCGCTAACTGCTTCGCGCAGCCACTTTGCGTTGGCCACAACTATTTACTTGGTTTACGAGTGGCGTTGTTGTTGTGCACTTGGGCATAACGGTACCTTCTAATGTACTTATTACTTACCAAGTACGCACAACTGCTGGGCACAGCACAGCCCGACGGACAGCTGGCCAGCACATCAGTGCGCACCGTGGACGCGCAGAGCGGAGCGAAGATGTGGAACGACAGCGGTCCAACAGGGTTCGGCGCTGGCCGCAGGCGGTGCTAATGGTGGTTGGTGTGGTTGGTGGCAGCTGTAGTGGTGCTGGTAATGGCAGCAGAACGAGTTGTTGCTGTTGTTGTTGCTGGACTAGCTGGCTGGCTGACGGACGGCCGAACTGGCTGGTTGCTCCGCGTTCGGTTTTGTTATGTTGCGGAGCTGCTTTTTGTGCTTTCACGCCCGTTGCGGTTTGATTACCAGATGGCGAAGCAACTATTGTACAATGAAAACCACAGATACAGAGATAGCGGGGCGACGCGCCCGACTGCCCGGTCCGACAGCTCACCGGCGCTGGCGCAGGCAATCTACCAATCTGGCGCACAATTCGCCTATCTGGTTATCTGACTATCTGTGGCTTGCCGCACACAAACACACACACACAAACACCGATTCGACTCACACACTCGCGCAGCTGGTTGTGCACAATTGATGAAGTTGATAATTTTGTTTAAGTTTTTAACAATTTTTATTTTTCGTTTTGGTTGTATTTTAGCTTTTCATAATTTTTTTTAGTCGTTTAAAATTTTAAATTGCCCATAAATTCCCTTTGTTTGGATTTTATAAATGCGACACTTTCACAACACCGCAACGACTGTTTTTTGTTTTGCAAAACACAACAACACTATCAATGGCTGTCGCAGCAATGATTGCAGCCGAGGCGGGACGTATGCTTTTGTGCTGATTGTGCACAATAATCACCTAAAATGTAACCAAATAAATAAGTAAATACACTGCAAATGCCACTGCAACACTCGAAAATACAACAACAAAAAACAACAACAATCGACGAGCACTACACGTAGAGCACAACCACAAATAAGCAAAAACAATGCGCACACAAAAAATTTTATCCCATGGCTTTGAAAATCTTCACTAACAAGCAAAACATTGTGATTTCATTGCAATCGGTTGACGATGTGCGACCTTTTCTTTGGCCAATGCCTCTTCTTCTTCTTTTTATGCGCCAGCACGCAGTTAAAACATAACGTGGAGCGCAGACTTCGCCACACTTTTGCCGATTGCGGATTTTCGTTTGCTTCGTTGCCAAATTCTTTACACTTTCTTGGCTGCTGTAGTACGAAACTAGCTGTGCTCGTTGTCGTTGTTCTTGTTGTTGCAGTTGTTTTTGTTCACAATAATGGTCAACGCAAAAACCACACACGATCGACGCGACAAGCATACAAAATGGCAAAAACACACAAGTTTATTATTTCATAGCTGGTCGGTTTTCTTTTCGATTTACTTTTTGCACATTTCTTCTTTGTGTGTGCTTTTTGCTATTGTTATTGCCGTTCTGCTGCGTTGACAAACTCATCCGCTTATCGTTCACCGATCAAGCAAGCGCTTATAAGCCAAATTGTAGACTGATTTCATGGCAGCGCGACGGCGATCGGCCGTGCGCTCCGTTGCCAACAGCCGCGTGAAAAATCCAACTCACAGATACACACGCACACCGGCCCGGCCTCGCTGTCGCTCTCTGACTCTGAATCTGACTCTTTCAGCCCGAAACGGCGCTCTCGACCATTTACGAATGGCAACAACAACAACAACAACTTTAACAAAGTCAACAATCTCAACATCGTCGGCATGAGCAAGCGCCACCGCTGCTCGCCACCATTCGGCCGCGCTGACCACATCAGCTGCCGCCCTTCCAACGCCTTCATTCATAAACTGAGAACGAGGTAAACAACAAAAAATGCAACAGCAATCATTGCCGAAGAGTATCGCGTGGATTGTTTTGTTGTGGACATCGCTTGTTGGGGTCTTTCGCCGGCTTCTTGTCGTGTCATCTCGCTTGCTACGGCCGCTTCGGGCTTCGACCGAAGTGAGATAAAGCAGACACACTGTAGCTCGGCGGTGTTGCACTCACCTGTTGATTGTGTTTTGGCAACACAGTCCAGACACATTGTGCAGAGTTGCCAAGTGCTGCAACAGATTGCATTGACAATGTTGTGTGAAAAGTTGTAGTTGTAGGTTGTAGGCTGACAACAACGAAAAGAATATGGAGGTGAAAATCAAGGAAAGAAATTAACGAAAGAAGAAGAAAACGTCAATATTCAAGAATTTCAGAATGAAAGCAATAAATTTACATTCTTCAAATTCGTTTGCGTAAATGATGCAAAGTGTTGTTAACATTAATCAAGTGATTAGTAGATACGCAGGGAACTGAAGGATATATGAACTGCACCTACTTTTTGCTAAGATTATTTCATATTATCCTCGACCCTTTCGACCCTAAAGTTTCCTGAAAGTACCTTCACCTAATTGTCATCTTATAGCAAAAGCTACGATTGATTTATGGGTTTAATTAAGAAGGCACCAACAAAATAATATTTTTAGAAGCGAATCCAAAGCAAATTACAAAAATTTTACTGGTATCTCCAAAATAATTTCAAATAATTTACAGCTATATCAGGAAAGGTTTGTGTTTTAATTGAAGTCTACGAATTGGGCGCGTTTGATCTAAACCCTGTTTCTTTATTAATGGTTAAATAAAATCAAAAACTTATAATTTTGTATTTTGCCATAAATATTAAATAATTTTTCTGTAATTAAAAAATCTTGATACAAAATTTAGTTAACCCGTTTTAAGCTAAAATTGTTCAAAAGTAAACTAGCTCTAGAACTCTAACAAAGAGGCGTGGCGACTTCGTATGTCCTGTGCACACTTCATTATTCATGATTTCATGATTTAAATACCAAAAAGTAATATCGAGACAAAGAGTCAAATTCGGGGTCGAAAGGGTTAACCTTAATAACAAAAAATAAGTTTTTTTTTCGCCATAAGGGAACACTTTGACATTATTTAGGAGTCTTCATGAGCTTAACAATCTGATATTTTCACTAATGACTTTTACAGAAATTACGCAGTTGAGGAGGAAATAGACAATTCCTTCCCTTCAGTTTGCATTTCCTGGGTTAGTTTTCAGCCGCAAAAGCCTCCCAGGTATTTCGACGTGTTTTAGGGTCATTAGCAGAAACTTCTGTCATTACATATTAAACTCGCTTGGGGGTGAGTGGTGCACACAGGGAGGGTTTTTGGAGTTAGTACAGAAATATAATTTATAATCGTCGCATATATTCAATTATAAATATTCAATCATCAATAACACTGCTCGACACAAAAAATGCACCTCAAAATAAAAGTATTTTCTAGACTAACTTTGGGCCGCTGAACACGAAACTGAATATCAAAAAATTTGAGTAAGAAGCGTTTTCGAAAACCCTGCGAAGAACCAGTTTTTTCCCTGTTGTTTCAGTTATGAGTACATATCTCGTAAACAAATCGTCTGACTAACACAAACTGTCCCTTTGTCAGAAGATAATACCTTAGTCTTTCCAGAGATATACAGATTGTTCAAATCAGATGAGATTTAGGGAAATTGCTGATGGTGAAAGTTCTGAAAAAAGTGAATTTGTCGACCATTTTCAAAAATCATACATTTTTGAATGTTTTTTTTACAAATATCAGGTGTACAACTTTGCTTCCGCCGTTTTCCGATAGGTGGCTGTACCGGCTGAGGCTGGTTGAAATACATAGATGGTAATGCCTTTAAAGTGAGTGTGGACAGTGCCTAACGAATTGTCATCGCCGTTTCAGTGACAGTTGTTCTTGTTTTCGTATTATTCACGCTCGAAAATGTCCGTTTATGTGCCCAATTCTCGCCATTTGTGGGAAGTTTTACTTTTCTGTTACAATTCGAAAAAAATGCAGCTGAAGCGCATCGAATGCTCTCAGAAACTTACTGTGATGCTGCTCTGAGTGAAAGAACGTGTCGGGAGTGGTTTCAACGTTTTAAAAATGGTGATTTCGTGGTGAGTGAAAATGGTGAGTCATCCTCCAACACGACAATGCTCGGCCTCACGTCGCAAAAGTGGTCAAAAAGTACCTGGAAACGCTGAAATGGGAAATCTTGCCCCACCCGCCGTATTCCCCAGATGTCGCCCCTTCTGATTTCCACCTATTCCGTTCGATGGCACACGGCCTGGCAGATCAACATTTTCAATCCTTCGAAGAATTGGAAAAATGGATTGCTTCATGGATAGCGTCAAAAGAGGACTCCTTTTTTCGAGCCGGGATCCGAAAATTGCCGGAAAGATGGGAGAAAGTTGTCGCTAGCGACAGACAATACTTTGAATAATACATCTGTAAGCACTTTTTCGCAATAAAGCTTTTAATTTTGGAAAAAAACGGCGGAAGCAAAGTTGTACACCTGATAAAATAAACTATCTTCTTTGGGTTTAAAATCTAAGATAAAAGATATATAATTTGTGGAAATATTAAGACTAACTAACAGAAAGAAAAATTACAAAGTTATGATGCACTAAGTGAAAACACCAACTTTACATTTATTTCACTGTGCGAAAATTTTTTTGTTTTTGCCGGGGCCCATCCTGATGTCGATATAGGCGTGAAAATAGAGGTCATTTATAGTAACCTGGCATAGTCAGTTTTTTATTTTTTGGCCCAAAGTCCTTTTTAAAGGACTTTAGAAATAGTAAGGACATACACTTTTCAATAATTTTGTTTGCGGTTTTGCAATGATGAAGATATGAGAGTCAAACGAAAGAAAAAAATTGTCTCCTTTTAAGTATCTAAATTTTATATTTTGAACTTTCAGAACCAAAATACTATGTCAGGTAGGGAAAACTTACATGTTTTGGATCTCAGTCTGTAGATTCATACATCTAAATTTTATTCTATTTCAAAGTTCTGAACAAAATTACACAAGCCCACGTTTTTGGGTGGAACAATAAACACAAAAACCATTCGATAACTCAAACTCCTCTGAATTCTGCATCTCTCGCTTTTACAGCACACTTTCCAAGTAAATTTTGCCAGAGGTAAGCTTGCAGTATTCCATGAGTAGCAATCAGTGATAAGTTCCAGCATGCGAAGGCGACATTCATAGGACGCCAATCAATTACACCTACGTGTATATAGTGGGCGTATCAAATCTACAATTAATTCTAATTCCTGCTGTCTAATCGAATATTGTTGACTACACAATCGCCACGAAATAACCGAAATAGGCGCGCAAAATTATATTCACTCAAGTGCACTTTGGTACTTTGACCTTGCGGTGCGCTCCTTACGCTGTTTTGCTCATTCGAATTGCCAATTACAAAATGTAAATTTGCTATGACAACAATAACAAAGAAAGCAAACACCAATGAACACTAGCCGGCACTCGCACAAATTGGTGTACGTGTACCACGTCACCGCGGCGAGCACTCATTATTTCACATGCAAATAGACTGATTGCGCGACTGGTTGATTGTCGGTTTGATCTGATGACAGCACACCAGTGTATTTGCAATGCACTCCAAACTGTTGCATATGCAAGCAAACGAAACAGGTACAAAATGGGGAATAATTTATTGCAAAGCAACACAATCAAAGCTTTAAATTTCGTTACTAGTCTTCAATTCAATAATAAAAACTAAAAAAAATTGACATAACATAAAATGAGTTCCTAATTGTATTGAAAAGCAAGCGTCAGCCGGCTCTACAAGTAGGCTGCGCCCAGCTTCTCGACCAGCGCAATGTACTCCTTCTTGGCGTCGTCCTGCGATTTGCCCTTCAGCTTGTTCCAGGACTCCCACTTGGCTTTGCCCTTCAGGTCGAGCATGCCCGGCTTGCTGGTGTTGTTGTCGCCGACGCTGGCCTGCTTGAAGAGCGCGTACAGCTCGAGCAGCTCCGCGTCGGTGGGGCGCTTGGTGAAGGTTTTGGCCTTGTCGGCGGCGGCGTTGAATTGCTGCAATTGGCAAAAGAGTGGAAGCACATTAGTTGCTGCACGGGCGAAAGGAAGCCGACAGCGGACGGCGCACTTACTGCATCGAGCGACATGCTGAGTGTGTGAAGTGTAGTCGGCGTGTGGCTGCAAAAGAGAAATTGAAAAGTAAATTACTGCTTAGATTACAACGATACTAAAAGTCGTATGTAAATGTGTGACTGTGTGTGTGTGTGTGCAGATGAGGAGAAATTTAAATTTCGTTTGCTTTGAAATTTCGTTGCAGCGTTTGATGATCCGGCAATGAGATCAAGTTCAATCGACGGCCGCGAAGTTTTACTCGTTGGACTACATTCACCGAAAATGGAAATGGTGACATGTACAGTTAGTTAGCGATGTTTCGTGCATTGCTGTAGGCGTGAAAAAACTGTATTGGTGCATTTTATTGTCACTTGGAGACGTTCAAGGTGAAGTGTTGCAGATTATTTATGGGTACAAGTTTGCTATGATTTTTGGTTTTTTTACACTCGAAAAAAAAATTTCTATACAAATTTCAATGACTAGGGAAAGCAGCACACAAAAGTCTTCATTATTTTACTATAATAAATTGATTAATGAGCCATTAATTTGTTGAAAGAAAAAGGTTAAATGATTATAAACATGTTTCCATAAGTGCAGCGCCTTGAAACGATTTTCTTTTATTACATGTTTTAGTTTTACCTATAAACACAATGGTTGGTACAAAATTTATTGTCATTGAGTACATTTTTAAAAACAGTTTGAATAAGTTCTTATGAGTTTTTGTAATTTTTAGAGGGGAGAACTTTCGGACTGGAAATAGCTGATAGCTGATGCACAGATCAAATGGGTCCTAAAAGATGTGTCTGGATCAGCAGAAAAGCACATAAGATCCTAAATAAAGGGAATCACAATGGAAGCAAAAGAGTCTGCGAGTAAAAGTTCATGCTGCACACACTTATATAACCTAACCTATCCTAGAAGGATGGAATTAAGAACAAAGAAAAAGTCTTACTAAGTTCTCAATTTTTATGGTTTTTTTATATTTACTTTTAAGCAAGGAAACTAAAGACTTGTGATTACACTACTCGACACGAAAAATGCACCTAAAAATAAAAGTATTTTTTTTACTAAAAACTAAAAATAAAAAAATTTTCCTAAAAGCGTTTTCGAAAAATCTTCGAAAAACACGTTTTTTCTCTCTTATTTCAGTTATGAGCACAACCAACCATCCGACTTTTGAAAATGGTCAAAAAATTCAATTTTTTCAACTTTCACCGTCAGTAACTTCCCCAAATCTCATCTGATTGGGACAGTCTATATATCGTTGGAAAGGTTAGTTAATTAGCTTCTGAACGACGGGTCACTTGTGGTAGCCGGATAGTTGGTTTACAAGATATGTGCTCATAACTGAAAAAAGAGAGAAAAAAAAGTGTTTTTCGAAGATTTTTCGAAAACGCTTCTTAAGAAAATTTGTTGATTTTCAGTTTCGTGTTCAGCAGCCGAAGATTAGTCTAAAAAATACTTTTGTTTTTAGAAGCACGCGATGAACCCATTTTTTGTCGAGTAGTGTTATTAGCCAGGATTCACCTGAGGAGAGTCTAGTCGGGTAAATGTTTTGACTAAAACATACCTTAACCCTTTCGAACCTGAATTTTAGCCTGTGTCTCGATATTACTTTTTGGTATGTAAATCATGAAAGAAATGTGCACACGACATTTGAAGTCGCCACGTCTCTTTGTTAGAGTTCTAGAGCCAGTTTACTTCAGAACAATTTTAGCTCAAAACGGGTTAAATAAATTTTGCATCAATACGTTTTAATAACAGAAAAAATATTAAATATTTTATGGAAAAATACAAAATGATCACTTTTTGATTTATTTAACCATTATTGAAGAAACAGGGTTTTGATTAAACGCGCTCAATTCGTAGACTTCAATTAGAACACAAACTTTGCCTGATATCGCTGCAAATTATTGAAAATTATTTTGTAGATAACAGTTATATTTTTGTAATTTGGTTTGAATAAACTTCTAAACATATGAATTTGTTGTTGCCTACTTAAATAAAACCCATAAATCAATCGTAGCTTTCGGTAGATGACAAATAGGTGAAGTTGCTCTCAGGCAACTTTGGGATCGAAAGGGTTAAGTGCCTGTGCTAGTTATAATAAAAAAAATGAAAATATGTATGTGAATTTGAAGAAATGTTTAAAAAGTATTAAAAATTTAAATTTTATTTAAAATCTATATTAATTTAAGTTGTTGAAGTCCTGCTGAAAGATTTTTTAGAAAAGGCTTAGTATTGTTTTTGGCTTTTATTGCAAATAAAATACCTTGTTGATCAAATTTTTATTGTTTTAGTTGCGTTAACTCTTTCTTATAAGAAATTATATGATTGAATATATATGCAATACTGAGCGAAATAATTGAATGCAGTGGAGAAAATGTTCGAAAATTGTGTTAGAAAGTTTATGTAAGTCTATGAAAATATTTAAGCGAATAATGAAAAAATATCAACTTTTATTTAGTTATTTTTTTGTTCAAGGAATTTTTAGTTTTATTATTTTAAAAAATTTAATACTGGTAACAAATCCTGCTATTTGTTTTAGACAAATTTTTACTATTAATTTTTTTATTTATGACTAATTTATTTACCATAAATAATTAACTATTGATAATTATAAATGCTGCGCCAACATTGACACTTAACCACAAACTATTGAATTGCATAGTTTATTGGATTTTGATTTTTACAACAACAGCATTGCGTGTGCAATAAGAGAGTAAAAAAATTGCAATACAAATAGTTTTGCCTCTTTTTTTACATTTAGTTTGGCTCATTTTACTAACGCACACCGCATTTGGCGTCTATAGTAAACTTTCTCCAAGCGGTAATTTAATTTGATTACTTGCACAGCGTATGGCGGCCGGTGTGTTGGTCTGCCGGTGAGCCGGCATTGCACCGCTGTTGTTGTAGTGTGCGAGCTGCTGCGCTGTCCACTGCCCCAACAGTCAGCCAACACTTTAGCGAATTGTTGTGCCGGTCTAAATTTAATTTTGCGTTTTTCTCCACTTTTAATTTAATTTAATTCTGTATGTATTTAGTTTATAATTCAGCGTCCGAAATACACGTAAAGTAAAGGTTGGTTTTTATGCGATTGTGGTGGCGGTCACTGACGTTCCGATGACAAACAAAAAACAGTAAACAGTTAAAAAGATAATTCGATGGTATCTGCGCATGTAATGAACTTTAATGTCGGGTTGGCGTAGCGTGTAATTAAAAGCAAAGCAAAACAAAACCAAACACGGCACTGTTACAGTAGCAAAAATCGGGTTTTTATTAAAACAAAAAGGAAGAACGAAGCTTGGAATTCAAGGGTAACGCAATTGTTTCGACATTAAGTTAAGTATAAGTTAAGTAAGGTTAAGTATTTTTTAGTCGAAACCTTCGATTTAAGTGACCTTAGGTCAAACTGTTTCAATGTTTCAAGGTGTACTCGATGTACTAAAAAGTTGATGATGACTGAATGAAATCTGCAAAGTTTTTGAAGTATTTGTGTCTCTAATTGGAAACATTGATACTGCAATAATTATTAGCTGATGTAGTTTATGATGTGTTAATTTTTTGTTTGTTTAAGTTACTCATTACTCAGCTCTAAGAATGATGCGAAGTTTGAGTGCGATTGCTAACAACTTATAGCTTTTTCAATCTTGATGCTTCAAAAGCAGAATGGGTATAAAAAGACATCTGAAATTGCTTTTGTTTTGTACCTTAGTTCTTATTTGATTAATTTGAGTTGATTTTGATCAATGAAAGCATACAGCACTGTTAAGTCTATTTGTATATCTTAATTTGCTGAACTTAAATTGATGCTATATATTCTTATCTAACCGATTTGCTTTAAGATCTTTTAAGCTCGCAATTTAAGGAAATCAAATCAAACATATTTGCCTTTAATTTCCAAACATGGCAAAAATAACAGTTTTTAAAAGAAAGAAAGCTTTTGAATTAACATTTCTAATTCTTAAAAATTACTTTCTAACACAAAATTATCAATAGTTTGAAATGTGGTGGACCTCTTGGCACTTCAGTCCTTTTGTCGCAATTGGATTTCTTAACCCTTTCGATCCCCGAGTTTTACCCTATGTTTCGATATTACTTTTTGGTATTTAAATCTTGAAACACTTTCCTAAGAAGTGTGCACACGACATTTGAAATCGCCACGCCTCTTTGTTAAAGTTCTAGAGATATTTTACTTTTGAACAATTTTAGCTTAAAACGGGTTAAATTTTGTACCAATATTTTTTAATTACAAAAAAATTATTTAATATTTATGAAAAAATACAAAATTATCACTTTTTGATTTTATTTAACCATTATTAAAGAAACAGGCTTTTCATCGAACGCGCCCAATTCGCAGACTTTAATTAGAACACAAACTTTCCCTGATATCGCTGCAAATAATTGGAAATTATTTTGGGGATAACAGTAAAATTTTTTTAATTTGCTTAGAATTCACTTCTAAAAATATTATTTTGTTGGTGCCTTCTTAAACCCATAAATCAATCGTAGCTTTTGCTATAAGATGACAAATAGGTGAAGTTGCTCTCAGGCAACTTTGGGGTCGAGAGACTTAATCTTTTCAAACTCTGTAAAATTTACATTAGCTTTAATAATTCCACTGGAAATTTGAGATTTTAACCGCAACACTCATCTGAAAGTGAACAATATTTGTGACACGTCAGTGTTGCTCACAGACTGCGGCAGTAATTGTTGCGACCTTTGTTCCCGCACAGTCGTGTCCTATTCCCTGCCTGTTGAGTGCAAACATGTTAATGGATTTGCGATATAAACACTTATACAAACATAAGTACGTTTTGATACTTATAAAACCGCTTTTTAGTGTCAATTAAACATGCCGGCGACACTTAAACAAACGTTTAAAATACACGCGAAACGTACGTCGCGGTTATTATTAAAGCTGCATTTGAATAGCGACCGCAGTTTCTTTAAATGCGCTGCAGTACTGAAGGATCAGTTGCTCTTATAAAACGGATACTTTTCAAAACAAATGCTTTCTCCTTCTTTATATTTTTTTATAAAAATTTGGTTTAAGAACTTTTTTAATTATTTTTAATTAGAGTCGCATGTGACTTGTTTGGTATTTAAAATTTGAATTTAGTAGTTTTTGTTATGAATATTTTCAATTTAATTGAATTTTTTCAAATTTCTTATATTATTTTGTAGTACATTTTTATTTAACCCTTCGCTGCATGGCATTGCATATATGCAATGTTAACTTTTCATTGATCTGTAGACTATTCTATTCACCCTTTTACAGTTATTTATTCTTCAGTTATGTCTTTAATGTTAAAACATTTGATTACTAACGGAATTTTGCGAATAATATTGAAAGTATGTTCAACAGAATCGAAAAAACAACAAGTGTTTCGATTCGGTGAAATAATTTTGGTTATTGATGGCGATGGTTACTTGGCGATCGCCGTCGCTCAGTTGTTTAGTGCATTGAATTACGAGTATACAGTGACGCCTGACCTCAGATCGACTCCCCGTAGTAGCCAACACTAAAAAATAGATTAACCCGACTTTCATTTCGGCGGTAGCGTTCTAACCAGGATACGGAAAATGTCCGCAGAACTTCTTTCATAGATACAGGAATTCAACAAAATTTCATTTTTACCATCAGAACTTAACAAGCAACAAGAATTATATAACAAAAATGTTTTTTCTTCACGGAAATTAAATCATGCAGCGAAGGGTTAATTTTCTTTCGTCAATCGTTAGTATTTTTCGTCTCCAATCTGCACACACTTTTCTCCAGTCAATTATTCTTATCTAACTTTAGCACCTTTCAATATGTAAAATAATTTCAAAACTTAATCAACGATTGCTTCACTTGCGTGTGCTGCACTTACATCCTCTGTCAACTTTCCGCTGTAATAACAAACTGCAGTCTGACTTCGAAGCGCGAGCAATCAGTGAATTTAACAATTTCGTTGTTGCTGCCGATGCTTGATCGTAAGTCGCTGGCAGTTGTGCCAAAAGCTCGGCGCGGAAATAAAAGTCACAAAAGCTTCAGTGTACGTGTTCGGCAACAGTTCGGCCACGATTTTAGTTGCATTTGGGGAACAGATTACAAACACTTTAAATGATTGAAATGAAGGAATTATTAGTCTAATCATGATTAAGTGGCCATTTAGATTGGATTGATTAATCGCAATGGATCGCTGATGCATTGTTCGACTATTGCGCTGGCTTACGTGCGCTTAAGCATTAAAGCTTTAAGCTTAACGCTAGAAGCGTTGCATCCAAGTTCAATGAGTTGTTAAGAGTTGAGAACACTTTTGATGGCACTGATTCGTTCTAAAGCAGTCACAGTTTCGGAGAAGTCTGAAAAACGCGAACGGAAGTGAATTTTTAAAATCGAACGTGCATCATAAAACCGATTAACCGGTATCTCTCAAACTAAGGCTGATTGGTTTCTTCTTCTTCTTGACTGGCACGACAGCCCGATTACGATACTAGGGCCTAGCTACCCGCAACCACCCATGTTGTGCGGGCGAATATTTTGACAAGTTTGGAAGGGACCTACAGTTTTATGCCGATTCCAAACGGCAAGTTGAGAGCTTTTTCATAGGCAATTTTACTTACTGAGAGGACAGCCGGCGAAAGAAAAATTGTTGTTTTTCTTTTTTTTCGGTGTTAACGCAACGGAGTCTTGAACTTGGGTTCGAGCGTCGCATTTGACTCGCGGCCCAACGCACGAGCCAGCTGTTTTCTTCTCCATTACTTATATGTAGTATCCGACCGAATATTCGGTTTCGGTTCCGCCCAAATAAGTGGTTTCGGTTTAAGTTTCGGCCAAAAACTGCTCGAACGGCCGAATCCGAAACTTTCTAGAATATTTTTTTTCATTTTATTGTGTAGCGAGTGAACAAATAGTTAGTGCAGCCGATTAGATAAATAGTGAAAGGATTAGAAGGAGAATTCAGTTGCCACCGTTGTAAGTAAACATCTTTTTTTAGAATAAAATTTTAAATTATTTAGTTTTGAATATAAGCGAGAACGTACGAAAGGGTGATTTTTTATGTTTTTAAAAAATGAATAAATTGTTTTTATTAAAAAGTAGGTATTTATTTTATGGTTGTTCTTTATTTACTTAAAGTAAAATTCGTTTGTTGAAATATGGCGATTTTGATGCTTGATGTGATGCTTTTTATTTCAACTACTCAGAACATTTCGGTTTCAGCTTCGGCCGAATATAAAAAAAAACAGAAATTTGGTTTCGGTTTCGGCCGGACACTACTGATATGTTACACCGCCTTGAGGCAGACCTATGCATTTCAGGGTTAACCAGGCTTCATAACACCGATCAATCGGCTACTGTCAGAGACAGGCTGATTGCTTTCTCCTTTTCTAAGCCAAATGGTTGCTCAAAGGTAAATTTAGGGCTCTTAAATTTGACCTTTGGTTCTTACTTTTCTTTGTATACAACGTTTTCAAGCCAATACAACAGATCCCAACAAATTTTTTTTTTACACAAAATCAGTATTTATATAATTATTTTTTTATTTAAACACTTTAGCACAAATACATTACAACAATAATAAAAAAACGGCAACCAAGCAACCAAGCAAACCAACAATTATGCATATTTGGGCGCACACTTCTTGTAGACTTTGATGTAGGCATCCTTGGCAGCGTCCTTCGACAGACCCTTGTGTGCATTCCAAGCCTCCCACATGGCTTTCTTCTTCAAATCCAGAGCGCCGGGCTTGTCGATGTTGCAGTCGCCGACACTGGCCTGCTTGAAGTAGCCGTAGAATTCCAAGAACTCGGAATCGCTGGGCTTCTTGCTGAAGTTCTTTGCCTTCTCACAAGCTTCTTCGAACTGTTGACAAAAAGAAAATTTTTGTTTTAATTTTTGTCTTTTTATTTGTTACATTGAAGATATTTTTCTGGTGCAAGTTTTGACTTACCGATACCATTGTGCTGTACGAATTAAGGGTAACCTGAAAGTACCTCACTTGATTGCTGTGGAATTGCAATTCAACTGCGATGGCTTTAGCGTCTGAATGATATTTATACTCTTTTACAAACCTGCATGTGTTCAGTAAGATATGTGTGGTTATCTTCATCGCTTAGTTAAATTTAAAAGATAATTTCTAATCTGTTGCAGTTTTCTTAACTTGCGATCGTTGTCAAAATGAAACAGGTTACAGACCACTTATTGCATACTTTTAGGCACAACTTTCTAAGTACAGCATTAGCCATGGCTATCGGCAACAGGAAATGTGTTTCTGTAGTGATTGTCTGCATATTGTTGTTGTTACTTTCTACAACAGAATTAACCCATAGGAAATTTTTAAAAATACATTTTTCCAGTTTATGTGTTGTTGTTTGAGTATTGCACATGTGCTTAACCTTAGCAGATAAGATTATAAGATTGCCCCAAACAAACCCACAGAAAGTGTGAACCAATATTGATAAGAATTATTGTTGTAAAAACGTATAAATCACCAACAGTGGTCTATGACTGATCAATACAATGAAAAGCCGTCAGGCGCACATAAACTCTATGGAAAATTAATCATTGGAAATATCGGAAAACAAACAAATTGCATGAACTACGAGCATTGTTTGAAATTTCCAAATTCAGTCTCAATTGGCAATTTCAACTAATCAAATTCGACCGTGTTGTGGTTTGCCATGACAAATTATTTTATGCCGCACTTCAAGCTTTATTTGGGCGATATAAGCATATAAACTTAAAGATTAGAACGACAGCTACCGACAAATATGTGAATGCACCCGAATTGATATAAATCGCAGTTGAGTTGTTGTAAAAATAGTGCAGTGGGAAAACCGCAGGATATATTTTTTCGAGGCTTTCTTAAAAGAATACTTAAAAGTCAAATTATAATAAAAAACAATGATAATAATAAAATTATTCAATTCAATTAAATAAATTAATAATAAATTAAATCAAATAAAATACATAAAAAATAACGAAATGAGTAATTAAAGTAAAATAAAAGCATGCTTTCAATAATTAATAGAAAATGTAAGATAAAAGAAAAGAGAAAAGTTAACGATAAGAAAAAATTGAGAAACTGATAATCAAATATTGAAATAAAAGAAATTTAAAAAAAGTTCAATGAAACACATTGAAAAAATAATATCATGCAACAATACAATTTTCATAAATATTTAAAATACCGAAGTACTAATTACTAAAGTACTTCCGAATCAAACTCTAAGAAACCAATTTATAAAACAAACGTAAAAAATAGAAACACAAACTAAAAGATCAATGCTGAAATATTAAAAAATAAAAAATTGAACTTAAATGTAGAATTTTAATCAAAATTTTGTATTTAAATAAAAATATAAGATTTAATGAAATTAAAATAAAAACAATTTAATGAAATGTAAGAAAACACAGGGTGCCTAAAAAGTCATCACCTCATCGGCAGATGCTATAACTTCATTTATTTATTCATTCATTCATTCAGTCATTCAGTCATTCATTTATTCATTTATTCATTTATTCATTTATTCATTTATTCATTTATTCATTTATTCATTTATTCATTTATTCATTTATTCATTTATTCATTTATTCATTTATTCATTTATTCATTTATTCATTTATTCATTTATTCATTTATTCATTTATTCATTCATTCATTCATTCCTTCATTCATTCATTCATTCATTCATAAACCAATTAGAGCCAAAAACACTTTTGCGCCATTGATTCATTAACTCGTTCATTTATTCAATCATTCATTCATTCATTTATTCAATTATTCATGCATTCATTCATTCATACATAAACAAATAAGAGCCAAAAACACTTATGCGCCATTCATTCATTTATTCATTCATTCATTTATTCATTCATTCCTTTATTCATTAATTTAATCATTCATTCGTTTATTCATTCATAAACCAATTAGAGCCAAAAAATACTTTTGTGCCATTCATTCATTCATTCAACGATTTTGATGTAGATTGAAAGCTAAAACTCCAACTAGGTTAGGTTAGGTTGCGGTGGTTGCCTCTATGAGAGACACACTCGGAGGCCTGAAAGGCCCATTGTGATACCACATATTTCACCCGTTTTTGAACTGTGTATGCAACACTGTTTTGCCAACATATGTTACAGCACACATTTCAAGCGGATGGGGAAAGGGGGAGGGGACCTACAGTTTAACGCCGAATCCGAACGGCGATTGGCAGTTTTTCGTTCACACTTGGAGGTTTTGCCATTGCCTGCCAAGAGCGCACTTGTGCGATTCTTGTAATTCTCATTCCCTTCATGTGGGTAGCGATAGAAGTAGATGAGTTGTTCACCAGCCCGAGCCAGGAATCGAACCTGGAGCCTTTGGTATTAGAAGCCAGCGCGCTACCCGCTTGACTATCGAGGCCGGCAAAACTCCAACTAAGAAAACCCCAAAAAATCGGTGCTAAAACTAATTTGAGGTGTGTGCACAAGCGGCTCAAAGTTAAAAACTTCTTTCGCAAAAAAATGTTAACTCATATTTTCTGTTTTTAGTCTATTAAGTAAAAAAAAGGTAAAATTAAATAATTACTAAGAAGTTGCTAGAACTTTCAATTAAGAAATTAAGATTAAGAAATGATAAAGCTTTTAATATTTTCTCAAAATTTCCAAAGCTGAGGCTTTTACTGCATTTTTAATTTAAAATATTTTTCAAAATAAAAAATCTGAAAATTGGCAAAACTTAGTGCAAAATATCTAAAAATTATGTGAAAGTATGTTCCCGTTTTTTTTCTTTTTTAAAAAGCATTCTTTCTTTGTCGGATAATATCTTCCGATCTCAGAAAATAATTAAATTTGAAAGTGATCTAAACACAATTTTTTCGACAAAATGTATTTTATTCATCCCTAAAAGTATGCAATCAGCACGAAAAATTTAAAAAACTGCACGAATGCAAAACATACATATATTATTATAACTTTTATTGCAAAACTAAAGGGTTGGACCCTTTTTTTTCTAGAGAATTTCTGTTACTCTTTGAAATAAGCAATGTTTACGTTACTGATTAAATGTAAAATCTAAAAAATCTAGGCAACACACTTGGTGCCATAGTTCTCCAAAAATTACGAAATTTGCAAATTTAAGTCTCAGGCATTGCCAAACTACAAAAGTTTCAGAAAAACAAAAAGGAGATTTCAATTCAGCAGACCATTATTAAGTAGTTTACTAAATTTTATGAAGAACGGACTACTCCTTCTAATTTTGTTCCGCGGTTGTATGGAGTCGAATCACTGTACATTCATTCATTGATTCATTCATTGATTCATAAACAAATTAGAACCAAAAAACCCTTTTGTGCCATTCTGTACAAACGTTTTTCAGAAAAATAATAAAAATTAGACTTGAACAAAATAAATGAGGTAAGCAAGTAAACGCGGCAAATTCTTCAACAGTTAGTTTACAGTTTGTCAAGAAACTGAAATCTGAAATCACTTACATTTTCAACGATCAACCCTCAAGTCGATTCACTCCAATTAATTAATAATTAAATTAAACAC
Organism: Melieria omissa; assembly: GCA_963971225.1. Taxonomy (NCBI): domain Eukaryota; kingdom Metazoa; phylum Arthropoda; class Insecta; order Diptera; family Ulidiidae; genus Melieria; species Melieria omissa. The sequence continues at coordinate 119,204,734 of OZ020268.1, read as the reverse complement.
ACTGACAATAAATTTATTGGTTGTCCATTTCTTTGGTATGCATTTATTTTCCGTCAAATGTTTTTTTTGCTTTTGCAGTTTTAAATGACTTATGACAATAGTTCAGACAAATATTAACTAAGGCAATAAATAAATTTGATTTTCACACGCAATCGTCGAGAGTAGAGTTGGTCCCATATTTACTGGTATTTGGGTGCGTACTTCTCGTAGACTTTGATGTAGTGCTGCTTGGCATCCTCGGCGGTCAGACCGGCCTTGTCCTTCCACGCCTGCCACATGGCCTTCTTGACGGGATCCTCGGGCTCATCGGTGTCGCAATCGCCAACGGTGGCCTGCTTGTAGTAACCGTAGAACTCCAAGAATTCCGCTTGCGTGGGCTTCCTGCTGAAGTTCTTGGCCTTCTCAACGATCTCCTCAAACTGCAAATATACGAATAACCGAAATTAGTTGACTCCTTGGCAAATTGAAATAAAGTGGAACACTTACGGTTAGCATGTTGTCTGTGATTGGCGCTATTTCGAAATGGCTACACTGCCAAGCGAAGTAGCCGCTTTTATATCTCAGTTGGTGCAAATCATAAAAGTTATTCGTTCTTTTTGGCTATTATCGATGCATTGGCGAGTTTATGTACTTTTCTATTTTTACTGTTTTGCTTGATAACGCTTGAACTGGTGTTTGTTGGGTCTTTATCTTTGGCGGTTCGTCTGCATGATTAATCCATTTTAGCAGCTGATGGTAATCGGAATTTCACTCACAGAACTGTGAGTGAGTGAATGAGTAATAAGCTACAATGAATGGACTCTTCTGCAACTCGTTTTGTAATTGGTGCATTTTACAACTGAAGCTGAAGATTTATTCCTTACAGTATATAGTATGACCGAATGTTGTTAAGTTGGAGTTATTTGCTGGTAACATAAGTGGGAAACGATTTTGAAGGATTAGAAATAAAACCAGCTTATTGTTTGAGAGCAATAAATATTTATGGTTGAAGATTATGAGCTGAGATTAGGAAATGGGAATTCTTTGGGTTCAACGGAAGCCATAAATATGTCAACTTGAATCCAACCCCATTAATTTTTGTTTTTGTTTTTTATTCACTCCTCTCGAGCAAAGGCCTCCACAAGACATTGCCTTGTATTTGGTTACGTTAATCATTAATATGAGCCATTCATTTCAACTTAAGAAATGTTGGTAGAGTTACCGACGCATTGTGCTTCGACTCCATACAACTGCGGTACAAAATTAAAAGGAGTGGTCTCTTAATTATGGTCTGGTGAATTAAATCTCATTTTTTTTCTTAAACTTTTGTAGTTTGGCAATGCCTGAAACTTAAACTTCGTCATTTTTTTTAGCAACAAGTGTGTTGACTTACATCAACATTGATAATTGTAAAGAGTAACAGAAATTGTATCGGGACCCTTTAGTTTTGCAATAAAAATGATTTTATGAAATTTATAGAGGTATTCTCGATGCAGATTATGCAGACGTCTGCAATCTGTACAATTATACAACAAAATACAGTCAGAAACATATCTGCAACCTCTACAATATTTGCAACACCGCAACCCATGTTTTGTATAAAAGTACAACCGTGCATCAGCTGACTACAAAAGCACTTTCAATCAAAAAATCAACACTTTTTGAATTTTCGACTGTTTGCGGTATTTTTTTCAATATATTAATTTTTGGATGTTCTCGAAGTCTGGCACTTTTCAGGGTTGCAAAGATCAGTTTCTGCAAGTTTTCCAAAGTTGCAAGACATCGAGAATACCCCTTATGTTTTGTATTTGCGAATTTTTTTCATTTTTCATGTAGATTGCATACCTTCAGGATCACCAGGACCTTTAGATCACTATTCAAACTGAATTATTTTCTGAGATCGGAAGATATCAGAGGATGTGATTACACCATTCGACGAAGAAAGAATGCTTTTTAAAATAAGCAGAAATCCAGGAATATACTTTCATATACTTTTTAGATATTTTCCACAAATTTTTGCAAATGTTCAAGTTTTTTAATTATGAAAAATATTTTGATATAAAAGTGAAGTAGGAGCCTCAGCTTTGCAAAATTTGAGGAAACATTAAAAGCGAAAAGGCCCATATTAATTCTTAATCTATATCGAAAGTTTTAGCAAGTTTTTGCTGACCATGTATTTTGACGATTTTTACGTAGTAGACTATAAAACAGAAAGCATGAGTTTAAATTTTTTTTTTAAGTTACGACTTTGAACAGCTTTTGCAAAGACACTAATTAATTTTTTGTACAGATTTTTTGGGGTTTTCAAATGATCATCAAATCGTTCTGAGACTATATTTTTTTAACTTTTTTCTTCGCTTCAGAGAAGCATTAGAAACTGACCCAAAGATGTGAAACTATGCAGTAGCTTTGTTACAGTGACGTAAAAATTCGTACAAAGATAATCCTGGAACAACAAGTTGAACGTTTATGAAAAAAGATTCTGTGGAAATTTAGGATAGCAGTTCTCTAGAACTGTATTTCGACCCTTGAGCAGAGTAGAATTAAAAAATAATAATAATATTAATTATAATTAGAAACAAAACTAAGTATCTTGTTACTTCTATCTATACTTAGTTCTTGGCTTTTCAGTAAGAATAGTTGGCACAATTTGTAATAATGAATCAATGAACTTTGCTGTCTCTGAGCTTTCCAATATATTCATTTTTATTCGTTGTTGTTCTGTATAAAAAATAAGATTTAATTTAATATTGAATCAACAACAAAAGACAGCATTGAAATATTTACATTCATAAGCTTTCTTATTATTTGCTTGCATTAACCCTTTCGACCCCAAAGTTGCCTGGGAGAAACTTCACTTATTTGTCATCTTATACCAAAAGCTACGATTGATTTATGGCTTTAATTTAAGTAGGCACCAACAAATTAATATTTTTAGAAGTGAATTCAAGAAAAATAAAAAGATTTTACTGCTATCCCCAAAATAATGTCCAATAATTTGCTGCGATATTAGGGAAAGTTTGTGTTCTAATTGAAGTCTACGAATTGGGCGCGTTTGATGAAAACCCTGTTTCTTTAATAACGATTAAAAAAATCAAAAAGTGATAATTTTGTATTTTTCCATAAATATTAAATAAGTTTTCTGCAATTAAAAAATATTGATACAAAATATATTGAACCCGTTTGAAGCTAAAATTGTTCAAAAGTAAATTAGCTCTAGAACTCTAACAAAGAGGCATGGCGACTTCAAATGTCGTGTGCACACTTCTTAGGTAAGTGTTTCATAATTTAAATATCAAAAAGTAATATCAAGACACAGGGGAAAATTCGGGGTTGAAAGGGTTAAATGGTAAATGAACACATACTGTCGCAGTAATTTATCAAAGCAGTGTTGTTTAACAAACCTCCACAGACAAAAAGATTCGTTGACGCTGGCAACGATTGCACGTGGCAACAAGTATTCCTGTAATAATTAATTTGCATTGCGAATAGAACAGGTGGCCAATAGTAAAAATTTCACATAGACAAGTTGATTTATCGACCTTATCGACTATATCTGCATTTCTTACTAACACCGATGAATAAACCTCCACTGTTATCCAGTTATCTGTTATCAAAGTTATAATTAAAATGACGTTTTCGATTTACGACACTTGCGCGAATGGTTTTATCTCCATACGCCGATCTTTTATCTTTTTATATAATAGAAATTATTATCTTTTTATATAATAAAAGACCTTGAGCCGCACACTGAACCATGGACAGCAGTACAGCCAACTCACAGTCGAATCTAACACGTTACTCACTCGCAGATAATTTTACCTGCAGTAATTTAAAGTTATCTCTTCTCGATAGGACTTTGGTTATTTCCAAATTGAAATATTATCAATGCGCTGCTTCATCTGATAGTCGGACGAATTTTTATAATTCATTAGTATGAAATGAAATTAGTTTTAATTGAATTAAATTAAATTAAATAAATAGATGCCGCCTTTGAAGCGAAGCCATCATTCAAATTATATTCTTAAGCGAAGTGGTGCGTTGGTGTTGCAGAGACGCCGTGTTGAAAATTAACAAGTTGATCTAAATTGGATTTCAATTTTGTGCTTTTAGATCCTTCCTCATATCCTCAGCAAAATGGTCAGTTTCGAAGAAGCTTGCGAGAAGGCAAAGAACTTCAGCAAGAAGCCCAGCGATTCCGAATTCTTGGAATTCTACGGCTACTTCAAGCAGGCCAGTCTCGGCGATTGCAACATCGACAAGCCCGGCGCTCTGGATTTGAAGAAGAAAGCCATGTGGGAGGCATGGAATGCGCACAAGGGCCTTTCGAAGGACGCTGCCAAGGATGCCTACACCAAAGTCTACGAGAAGTATGCGCCCAAGTACGCTTAAGAAGGCTTCCGGCTCATAGATATTTTGGTTGCACGTCGAATAAATGAATACCGTTGGTTAACAGAATGTGCGCGCAAAAATTTTATTTCAACTTAGCATACTTTCAGGATTAACAGAAATGGGGCCAAAAAAGTGAAGTAGGGAGACAGTTGCGCTCACAAGTTGGCTTCTGATTGTGGCATTGCGATCACGGCAGCGATCAGCGGTTTCGACTGCTGTGCTTTCAGCAGCATGACGCGTATCTGTGCGTTGTCCGGCGTCAGCGTGTGTGGCGGCAGCTTGTCGTTGGGATTCAGCACGGCCACCACTTCAAAGTCGATTTTCAGCGGCACGCCGGGCAAAATGCTGGGCAGCTGTGGGCAATAGTTGGAGTCAGGTTTTGTTATTGAGTTATAAAGTGTCAGCTGCACTAACCTTGGCCATTGATTTGGTGATGGTGTAGTGTCGGCGATCGGCGTGCAGCAGCACCGACAGATTGGAGGCCATCTTGTAGCTGGACATGTTCTGCACAATCAGGTAGAGACGAAACTCCGGGCCAGCGCCGCACACCTCGGCAGACAGTTTGACAGGCGCATGCGTGATGTCGCCGGAAATGGTGCTCTCGGAAGAGTTGATGGCGTCGATGGTGGCCTTGGCAGCAATGTGACGCAAGCGCCACAGTTCCGCTTGGAAACTGCCATAGGTGGCTGTGGCGAAATACAAAATAGGAATTTAGAGACAAACCCAGACTTGAAAAACTCACCTTTGGCGTTTTGTTTCTCCCTGGCCACTTGCTCCATAAAAATGGAACTCTTTTTCGATTTATCCAATATGGATATGTCCACCGCTTTGCTTTCCATGTTGCTCTTCAGTGTCAGCATTTCGTTGGGATCGAAGCTGGCCGTGCGCCGCAGAATCTTCAGAATCAACTCTCCCTCCACGGTGACCATGCCCAGCACAAATTCCTCCATGCCCATGCGGCCAAAGATCATTGCACTGACGGTACTCTCCAGTTGAAACTCGTTCGCCAGGTAGCGCTGCATGTAGAGCTGCACCAGGCCGCCTTCCAGCGCCACGCAGGTCAGCGTCAATCCCAGATGCGGCAGTGAGACGGGAATCATGCAAATGGGCACCGCTGGCAAATTGTTTGTGTACAGCTGTTTGCCCTTCTTCGAGTAGCAGACCAGACGCTTTTCCATGGACGACACCAGAATGGTTTGGTCGACCGGTGGCAGCACCAAACCGCTCAGCGGATGTGCAATTTTGAATATTTCCTGACCCTCCTTGGCCGACTTGCGCAGCAAATAGACGCCACCGCAGCGCGTCGCAATCACAATGCGAAAGTCCGTCTCGAAGGTGCCGTGCACGGCAATCATGCTGGGCGTGGTCTCGTACGAGCAGGTCTTTGCCTGATAGACGAGTCCGAAACTTTGCGGCTCCAGCACGAGTATGTCGCCATTGTCGGTGGCAATGACCAGGTGCGAGGGCGGATTAGCATCGCTGGAGACGCGCTGCAGGCAGCACATGGCCACAATGTTGGCGTAGCGCAAGAGCGGAGCGTCGGCGTACTTTACAATGAAGTCCTTTAAGATAAGTGAGATCCCATTTATTGGCATTTTAAATTTAAAAACATATCGAGTGAATACTTGCATTTTGTTCTTCAAGTGGCAGCAATATGAGCTTTTGTGATTTGCGCGAAAGCTTTGGGCGTTCGAAGGTCTTCAAATTTTCGACAATAGCGGCCTGATTTTCCACGCGCACCGATTGCAACTTGCGCCACAAGTCCGCCTCGGCCTCCTCCGCCTCCAGTTCGGGTACAGTGTACTTGAAGTAGGGCTTCAGGTTGCGGTAGAAGAGCACCGATTCGGCTATGGCCACAGCGATGACTGCAATATGAAAGAGTAGGGGGATGAGGAAGAGGAGACCAAAAAATCGTATATAAGTATAGTGTTTTTACTGGGCGTCTTTGGCTCCGATTCGTCTATGTACAGGCTCTCTATGGCCGCTGGAATGCCGTCCAATTTCTGTTCCATGCGCAGCGCTGTGCCACGAAAGACTTTCAGTGTGGCACTCGGCTGCTCGTCCAGTGCTATGTCCACCGCCAGAAGGCGCACATAATTGTCGCATTGCACATCGCACAAGGTCATGCAGCTTGTGACGGTGTTCACACGTGGGCGTGGCGCATCGTCATCGACTATCACACGTAGCCACTTCCTGGCTATATTGCTGGCCATTTTCAGGTATTTTGCGAAACTGTTTTGTTATACTTTTTGTGTAAATTGGCAAATGGTTGAAGGACGTTGGATTGAAAGAGCTTGAAAGCAACCATATGACTGGCTGTGGTTTGTTTTGGTTTGTTTGGAGTTGCGAGCGGTACGAATTGTTTACCCTGGCAACGGATAATCGCTCGGAAGGTTGCCACGTTTTAGGTGTTGTGCGTTAGCTACAGTAAACTTAGCCCCTTTCTAGATGATTTTATATTTTCATTGCTTACGGATTAATATTTTTTTTTCAAATTTATAATTTTCCAAAGGTTTAAGTTAGAATAATGAAATTTTGACACGTGATCAAGGAAATTTTGGGTTTTAACATAGTTACTTCTCAAGAAAGTGCTATAAAAATATTCAAGGATATAAAGGATTAAAATTTTCAAAGGACCTTTTTCATATTATTTTTTTTACAAAAAGATAAAAAATCAATTTTATTTAAATTTTTGGGCCTTTCCCCTTTAATTTGATATACATATGGACATATTGTAACGAGGTTAAGTATTATTTATAATTTTTTTTATTTTTTGTATCCTTCAAAATTTTGAAGTCCTTTTAAAAGGACAAAGGATGTAGAAATTAAAAACTGAGTACGCAGTATTACTATGTTTGGTCTCTAGTTTCACGTCCCTATGAATTCTTTCCGGTGTGAAAATTTTTTCAATTTTTGTCGCACGGTTTTGTTTTCTTTTATTTTGACTGAGTTCAAAGAGATTAGTGAAGGTTTCGAAATTCACTGTAATTTGTTTCCTTTAAAAACGTTTTGAAGTACTCAAATACTCTATATTTCTAATTCAATTGTCACTTTGAGCCTAATAAATATTTCGAAATTGCATTAGCATCAATTGGTGTCTACAAAGGTGGACAAATTCTTTACCACTTGCTCTTCTCAATATTGGTTCAGACGAGATCGATTGAGCTGGCCACTTGACGATATAGAATTCAACTCTTAACTTTTGTTAGAGCTTTCATTTTCTATTGGCAGCAATCTGTCAGAAAATGTCGTTGAGTTTTAATTCACTTAACGAGGTCAATGTCGGTCTATAGCTCGAATTTCCACTCACTTCGATAAGCACCACAGATCCAAACCCTATTAGGATTATTTTATTGTTTCTTGACAATATTCAGATATCTGTATCGTTCAGCAGGACAGATAGAATAATAATATTGTTCCATGTTGCAGAATATTTTCTTCTTCTTTAACCTTAAAAAAGGCTTTAGTTCTCAATACCGATTTTTGGTAGGATTGACCTCAAAGCTGACTTCACTTGAGCCCAGTCCAAAGTCCATCGCGATGTGGCGCTCAGAGCGCTTTTAGCTGACCTCAGCTAATCTAACCTAATCTAACCTAATCGCCAACAACTTTTTTTATGGAGTAAAGAACGGATAGAAGATCCATTTCCTCAATTATTTGAATATTTAAAGTTGGCGAATGAATCAACGAGTACTGCTAAATCAGGAACAAGTTTAAACTAATTGACACTTATTTTGCAATTTTATTTCCCACATAAAGTACGAATCAACCATCAGAAATGCGTATCTAATTACAAATTCAATAAGCGTAAATTCTACATATTTGGAAAGTAATTCGATCACACTTTTCATTTCGCACTTGTTGCCACTGGGTGGATCCACCGAACAAAAACACACACACTCACATACAAACGCGTTCGCTGTGCCCAATTTCAATTTCAATTTATAAGCAAATAAATTCATCACGAGCACAAAGTGGCACACGGAAGACGTGTGGACAGCGCACATGTTGCATGGCTCACAGTTCACGGCTCACGGCAGTGCATCCGCCAGACCTGCTCCGGATTTTAGTCAAATTACGCTCAAGTGTTTGTGCGTGTTTGCATGGCAACAGATCGGCAAAGGCGGCGCTGCTGAAGGAGAAAGTGCTGCAAGCGAATCTGAGTCTCTAAATTGGTTGAGCTCAAGGAAAAACTAGACAAGTGCTGGGTTGACCAGTTTCTATGCGGCTCGATGCAACAGGTTGCGGTAGCCATTCAGAACGATGCATGCGGTGAAAATGCATTCAACCATAACAACAACAAATAAAACGCGCCGACAGCAACCAAAACAAAATATGAAAAAAAACTTCCTGCAGAAACTAAAAACGCCAACACTAACCGCAGCAGCAAAAAAAAGTAAAAATGGTCCAAAACGAGTTTTGCGCTCACCAACAACAACAACAAATCGCTGCACTGCAGTGCCAACAACAAGATGGCCAAATTGACCGAAAAACATTGGCACGCACTCGCCATTCGTTGTTAATGACTCACGCGGAGTGCGCCTCAAGACCGCAAGATGTGAATAACCCAGCGCCCGGAGGAGACGTCGCCACTGATCACTTGACCATTGCTGCGCAGCATGATTTCGCCACATTCGAAATGCGGCGGACAGCACGAGCGGAAATATTTGCTCCACAGGCCGGGCGAGTGTGTCGCGTCGGAATGCGCCATTGATCGAGCGCTGGTGTAACATTCAAAACACTGAAAACTGCGCCGAACGTGCGTCAGCGTTGCGCCGGCGCAACCTACTTTAGCAAACCAGTAACCAAAACAGCAAAAACCAAACAAAACAAATACACCAACAAAATGGTTCAGCGTGTGTTTGTTTGTGTGTGTGCATTGGCTCAAAATAAGGAAGCGCAGCTAAATGCGGCTTTTTCTAAAAAATGTTTTCTTTGCTTTTTCAATTTTAGAAATTGGCCACGGCTGCTGCTGTCGCTGTCGTTGCCTGGGTTCAGTGTCGCGTCTTATGGTTGTTGTTGTTGTTTTATGTATTTTTGTTTTGTTATTGGAAATTGTTGTTCCTCGGGCAACAACTGCTGTTTGTTTGGCAATGCTTTCACTCGACGCACGGCCAGAGTTGTTGATTGGAAGCGCAAACTGTGAACTGGTTAAAAGCTGAGAATTGGGTAAAGTAACGTGAAAAAGCGTTGGCAAATTTTTAATGATAGCCACGACCAGTGTGTTAGCAATTGGAAATAATTAGCGACGCGTTAATGGCCAACGGGCAGAAATATCGGTATTTGCAATGAGCAAAATTGGGCATTTTAAGGAAATTGGGGGCCGATGAAATTGTCAACGAACAGAATAGAAGTGCTGCTGCTGATGTGCTCAATAGAAGAAGTTGACATGGTGAAAGCAGTTTTCGACAATTTAATGCTCAAAAAATGCTAGTTTAGCACATAGAAGAGTACATGAGAAGAGAAGAGGAGAACAGAAATGTTTCATGGGATTTTCTAAGTCAGCTAAATTTTGATTGTTTAAATGGTTTTAATGATTTTAATGATGTTCGAATAGTTGAATACTTTTCGGTTCAGACAAGTAGAATAAAATATTGAATTTCTCCTTCACGAGTTGGCTAACCTTACACAGACAAACTGATCTGGAGTACCCAGTGACTAAGGCTATCAAAGGAATTCTCAGTGTTCTCACCTCAACCAATTCAAAACTCTTATTGACAACAAACAATTAAGATTCACATCTGCTGAACTGAAGCGCAACTCTCGACGACTGTTGCAGAATTTGTTTGGAGCAGGAAGAGACATTCTCGTCGTTAAAGTTAAGGAGTAAAAATTTATATTTAGGGGCTTGAACTTAAAAGAGAACTTTGATTTTTTGGACATCCAGTAGATCTTAAAAACTAACTTTGTTCAGAATGCGTTTCATTATAAACAAGAGTGCTGGATCTAAAAGGAGCAAATTATTCGCCAACTTGCTTTTAGCAATCAGGCTCCTAGGCAAGAATCAACTATAATATTGCTTAACCCTTTCGCTACAGATTATTTCTTGGGAAAGTTAAAATTTTAATTTTTATGTTTTAGGCTTCTATGTGTTTCATAAGATTTTTTAATTTTAATACTCGGACCCTGTATGTTGTGGCTGTAATAATTTCTTAACCCATTGCTGCCGGGTACCAGTTCCGTCCGAAAGTTGTATTTTTTACAGGTGAGTTAGGAAGCAGATTTTTGTTAAATTCTTCCGTTTCGCCACATTTTCCACCTCCGAAAAATTCACAATTTTTGGAGTCTGGTAACTCTAGCTAGATGGCGAAATTTTAGGGTGACCTTCAGTAGGTTAAGGTAGTTTCCATCTTTACCCTAACTATCCTTATCAATGGTTTTGAGAGATTTCAAACATTGACTTTTTTGTGATTTAAAAAAAAAATCCATTTTCATGGGTAAAATTTTACCCATTAGGCAACAATGGGTTAAACATACAACTTTAAACGCATAACGAGAATTTGAATATTTCTTCATTCACTTCAGCCAAAATTAAAAAAAAGAAGTATCTAAATTGAAAGAAAACGATAAATTAAAAAGTTACCTAATTTGTCTGCTTCTTCTTTATTTGCTATGTTAAGATATACCATTACAAAAACGTGTATACATTTCTTCTATAAACTTAAATATTCAATTTATTAATTTTGTATTTTTCCTAAAGCTTCAAACTATTCTAAGGACCAATAAAAAATGTATTCTTGAAACCACAGAAGGTTCAGACGTCCACAAAGTAGCATGTTGCTATATGGCAACAAAATAGCGGAAGGTTTAAATGTATTCGATCGACTCTGTTAACAAGAGAGGAAAATAGACAGTTATCAATAGTTTTCTCGTAGTTTCTCATGTAAAATTGCATTGATTTTCATAGTCCTGAACTCAAGGATGAGATTCAATGCATTATCGGATAGATTGAGAGACACAACTTTGTTGAAATGCCTTCGAAAAATTTTACAAAAAAACCAAAAATTTGTATATTTTTCTTATATTTGTCCCCATTATTATTATTGATGGCGATATAGCACTGCGACCTGTAGATCTATTGTGTCCCCTTCTTAGACTTCAAAGACTGTCAGTGAGTCCAGACCTCTGGATACCCAGTCTGTACCTGGTATAAGATGATTCCCCAGGTGCTTCTTTCTTTTTATGCATGAGTACAGGGCATTCTTCTTGTATATGTATTGAAGTCTCATTTTCCATTTTTCCACATACTTCGAACGATTTCTACTTTACAATGCAAGAGAAATTATCTCTAATCATTTAAAAAAATATGCGTTTTATTTTCAAATGAAATCATCAAATTTTTGTTATGGCTAAAAAATGTTTAATTTTACAGCGCTTCGCTACTGTGTTACCGGTTTTTCCTAATTATTGTGGAACTTAATTCAGTAATAAAAATATCTTAAATTACTGAGATAAATGAAAAAACTTGTCTTGTCTCTGAAGCAAATGCGGAAATTCAAATTAAAGTTGAAAAGTTGACATCATAAAAGAGATGTCGAATTTCTGTCAGCCATCGACTGTAAATACAGACAATGTATGCAAATAAAATACGCTATCAAGAGTTCAATATTAGTCCAGCGATATGAAAATGCAAGCGGCGGCGGAACAGTTCCAGCCGGCAACAGACGAAGCGACATTGGCTCAGTTTATGCTGTGTGCTTGATTTTGTAAACAGCACTTACAACTTGTTGTCTTTCACAATAAAGTCCCTAAGTATGTGTGTGTGTATGTAATACCTTATGAAACTTACAGCATACGTGCCGCTTGGCGTTACGCCGCATGAGTACTTAGGTGTATTCCGCGCATTGCAAAAGTCAACTCGTTCGCATGGCTGTAAACAAAAGCGTTGAGAACGCAACGCGCACAACCCAACAATAACAAGCCGGCCATTTTCCATTGTTGTTGGGCGTACAAGAGCCAAGACACACAGGTAGTTGAAATTTTGCGGCTGATTTACGTTTTTTGGTCAAAGCTTGTTTTGGGCTTTTTTCGCTACAAGCGAAGAGTCGGCAACGTTCCTCAAGAATGCCTCAAGTGACCAAACAATGGAAATTGAGAAAGACACGTAATTACTTGAAATTACGGTTCTTGCAATTGCAGAACTTTTTCAAAGCGTTCGAAAAAGCTTTTGCTTGAATTTACAGCTCGCATTACGCTCACGTGCGCTCCAGTCTCGTTGCGATCGTTTAACTTCGGCTAATGAGCTGCTGACTGGCTCACTTTTAGTTGTTGTTATATTTATTGTTGTTGTTGGCATTGCACTGCTGGCGGCCGGCCTCGGCTGGGCTTCGTCGTACTTCAGCACGTCAATCACACAAGCAGCCGCCGCACAAACGACGCAGCCAGCCCACATTGCGCCAATGAGCTGTGACCGAGTGCGGTCGCCGGCGGCCCCAATCCCCAACAAAACAATAAAGCTCCGTTCGCGTTCATCTTCTGCACGGATTTGAGCACGAAGCGTTTGGCACTTCGAACCCGATCGCACTTTCAGATACAATTTCTGTGCTTCAGTCTTGCCGCGAACGCGTTGGCGAACGTTCGTCATTCGATTGTTTCATTTTCGTCAGCGTGCAACAAGCGTCAGCGCGCCAAGCTTTAAGCGATCAAATTAATATCCAATCTATACAAAGTCAGATGCCAGTTTTTCCGCGCTTCTGCATATTTATGAATGCAATTTGAGTGAATGTAAACGGCACACAATTTGCCGCACAAAGTCAACAACAACGTTGGCGCAGCAACGCGTTGCTGTGACAAGTTTGGCGCGTTCGTGTACTCACTCGCCTTGCAAGTGTCAGCGTCGAGTGTGGTTTTTACTTTCATCTTTTTTTGTCTGGCAAGTGTTGTTGCCACAAAAAACCTCAATGAAATGTTGCGGAAAAATGTGTGAAAAGCAATGGCAGCCGCAACAGCTGTCACTTTTGACGTGCTGCATGCGTGCAGGCTTTTCCAAAATCTGATGATTGCCGGCCTAATGCAATTTGAAAGCGTCAGCAATGATTACGCTGTGCAATCGGTGCTTGTGTGCGTACGTGTGCGTGTGTGGGTTAGCCAAAAGTGAGTGTAACTTTGTGTCGATATGTTACAACTGAAAGTGTGTCAAGTGTTGTGAGAAATCAGAAAAAAATATAAGAAAACTAAACGGAGCAGACGATCAAGGCTCAAGACGATCGATTGGTATTCGAACCTCAAGGAATAACTTATAAACCATACAAAATGTAAGTGAATGAAAAACAAATTCACACTTGAAAAAACGAAGCATGCAAAATTTAACACTTGAACTAACATTGTTGTTTCTTTTTAAAGCTGTTTGATCTTTAACTGGAGTTGTTTTTCTTTTGTGGGCTTTAATCTTACTAAGTATTCGAATGTATTTTTCTCCCATGCTCAACACAAAAACTACGCAAATGCATGAGCGGTGCGTTGAAAAAGTTGAGCTTAGAACTTTCAAGTTAAATTTTGAATCTTTATTTTTAAAAGAATCTTTCGATTTTAAAATGTAAAATCTTTAACACTTTAATGCTACTTTATCTTCCATTGTTAACATGAAATGGAATGTTTCAGGTTCCAAGAAGTACATTTTGTAATATAACAGGGTTTTATATCTTCAGGGTAACTTAAGAAGAAAGAAATAACACTTCGTTCAATAATGTGTGTGACTAACTAATTAAAACACATTTTTTTTGCCAAAATTCGTTTTTATTCATCAACATAGTCCCCTTTTAGGGAGATACAATCATTCCAACGCTTTTCCAATCTTTCGATACCACCTTTGTAGAACGATTTTTCTTTGCCTTCAAAATAGGCGTTAGTTTCGGCGATTACTTCATCATTTGAGCCAAATCTCTTACCACGGAACATCTTTTTGAGGTCTGCGAAGAGCCAGTAGTCGCTGGGGGCCAGATCTGGAGAATACGGGGGATGAGGAAGCAATTCGAAGCCCAATTCATGCATTTTTGCCATCGTTTTCATCGATTTGTGACACGGTGCATTGTCTTGGTGAAACAACACTTTTTTCTTCTTCATATGGGGCGGCTTAATCGCGATTTCTTCTTTCAAACGTTCCAACAACGCTATATAATAGTCGCTATTGATTGTTTTCCCTTTCTCAAGATAGTCGATGAATATTATTCCGTGCACATCCCAAAATACTGACGCCATAACCTTGCCAGCCGATGTTTGTGCCTTTGGACGCTTTGGGCGGCTTTCACCGGTTGCATGCCACTCAGCAGACTGCCGATTTGACTCTGGAGTGAAATGGTGGAACCATGTTTCATCCATTGTGATGTACCGACGCAAAAACTCCGACTTGTTGCGCGTAAACATGTCCAAAGAGCTCTTTGAATCATCGATTCGTTGTTGTTTTTGCTCCGGTGTGAGCAAACGCGGCACCCATTTCGAAAACACCTTTTTCATAACCAAATGTTCGTGTATTATGGTGTGTACACTGCCTGCTGATATCTTTAGAATGTCAGCAATCTCCCCCACTTTCACTTTACGGTCGGACATAATGATTTTGAGTGTTTTTTCAACGTTTTCCGGAATAACAGCGTAATTTGGCCGTCCAGTAGATGGAATGTCATCGGTGTCTGTACGACCACGTTTGAATTCGGCATACCAATAACAAATGGTTCTTTTTGATGGAGCAGAGTCCGAATAATGTTTTTCAAGCCATTCCTGGCATTGAACAGTATTTTTTTTCACACGGAATTGCTTTGAATTCATTTTTTTTGAAAACTCAAAAGTAGTGTCACTTAAAGCACTGTAACTTGTAAACTAATGGTCGGATTGACATATAATTTTGACAGTAAGCCTAAAAAGGTTCACAATTTCGAATAAAAATAATGATTTAGTATTAGTGCCGCCATCTATGTGTCAGTCACACACATTATTGAACGAAGTGTTATATAGAAAAAATTAACGTTTTTTATGAAACGCAGTGTAGTTACTTCAAAACATTTTCGGAAAAAGATTTCAGTCTTCAACAGCAAAATGAGGTCTCTAAATTTTTAAGGAAAAAGTATGAAAAGTGATGAAAATGCTCTTTTATATGTTCCAATTATAGTCTGAAATACAAGCAAAAACAAAAAGATTTTGAACTGTTCGAAACAAAAAAAATTAAAAACTTTGCATATTTTGAGGAACCTATTATGTTATTTGTAAGGAAAAAGTATAAAAAGTGATGAAAATGACTATGGTTCATTTTTGCTATTATTTCGATGAGAATGGGAATCACACCAAATAATTTGGTTGTGTTGTATTACTTGATGTTTCCGCTTTCATTTAACACCTAACTCGTTAGTTGATTTATGAAAAATGTGCATGTTTTTTAACATCAAAGAAAACGCCATATTTTCTGACTTTGAGGTCCAATTACCGCAGAATTTCAAGACTTATAAAAATAAATTACACTGGAAAAGAAGCCGTGAAGTGTTGTAAATGCCACAAAGTAAAAATCATGTCAACCGGTTTATTGGTTAAGAAATTACAATCCCCTACGTAAAAATAGTCAGGGAGAATCCGAAAAATTGGCACGCCCATTTTTTACGAAAATGGAAATTAGTTTTAAAAACGGTTCGTGAATTCGAAATCAGCGGTACCTAATTACCATAGAGCTGATGTCAAAACCAGAAAAGCCGACAAGGTAAATTAATGCCAGTTGGTCCCACATTTCATACCTTCAGGTTTGAGTTTTGAAGTATATTTTGTAGTATAATTGGTAGATATTCCATGAGATTCTTAGATTCTTCTTGATATCTACACTTCTCATGCTCAAGTTGTGGGCTATTAATCTTTTTGTATCAATTTTCCATAAAACAAGAACGACATATGAGAAACTCATTACTGAAAAGGATTTTGCTTCCGAACACCTCATGGAAATGCCAGAACTCATTTGCACCTTCCTCCTCTCCCCGGGCTAGTCCTACTAAATATTTTTGAACCGTTCTTTCCACATCGGACCTTACGGCAGTTGGTCGGCTGGTCACACGACAATAAAACTCACAAACTGAACGGCCGATTGAGTTGAATCTTTTACGGTTTGTTCGCCTTGACTTAATCTCGGTGAACCACATAGTGCGAATACGACCCAACAGGTGGGCGTGGCACCTCCCATACAACATCAACTTTTAATATGGAATATTAAGAATTAGTAATAGAAAACCACCCGACAGCATCACGAGAAAATGGCTTTGGACTAGAACCCGCAAGGGAATAGAAGTCGCGGTCGAAGAAAAGACACCTGGAGAAGGTCGACCGTACGCGAACTAGCCGCTGTCAGCACCATATGGGACGGCCCAGAATCGTGTAAGATGGAAGAGTCTTGTGGAGCAGGAAAAAAATTCTATGGAATTATATGTCGGACAGCATTGGAATTTGGTATAGGGTGTGTCATTTCCTTGGAAAAATTTCATAAGTATAATTTCAAACAAGGGGTGTGGTACTTTTGAACCGACCCAAATGTTTTCAATAACTTTGGAACTACAGGTCACACATCAATCATATTTGGCACAAACTTATAATTTAGCTGTGTCCTTCGACAGGGGAAATGGCGCGTGTATTGGACAAGGGGGCATGGCAATGCCCATACAACGCAAATTTTTATTATGGAATAGCTTCGAAATTATAAGTCGGACATTATTGAAGTTTTGGTGCAGTGAAACCGTGTGATGTGTGTCGTGTGTAGATGTGTATCGTTTCACTGGTAAAATTGGATTTTCATAAAAAACATGACAAGGCCAACAATGGGTCAAAAGAATTGTAATAGCTCCGGCTAGAACTAGAAGCGAAAGAAGTAATAATAGGGCTGTAACAACAACTGACCATACAAATTGAGGTATTCGATCAAATGAAACTCCTGTTGATGGTATATTAATAACTGTTGTAATAAAATTTACTGCTCCTAGAATAGACGAAACTCCAGCTTAATGCAGGAAGAAGATTGCTGGGCCAACAGAAGCTTCTCCGTGAGTGATCACAGAAAATAATCTTTCTATGATTTATTGGGCCTATGGGAATTAAAAGTTGTGTGTAAAGCTGCGGGGTCCTCCTGGTGTTACTTATATTTATTTGAAAACGAAAGTTTATACGTTTATTTATAAACGCAAGAATGAATAAAAATGTGATGTGATGGATATGATGGATCTGTAAAGAAGTTCTATGATATGAACTCTGCACAAAACTGGCTTGAAGACATAATTTCATAGCTAGAATGATTTCAACTGTTGGAGAACGGTTTCAGAATAATAATTTTGTATCAACTTTATTACGATTTTCTTATTCTGGGTCTGATGGAGCTTTGAAGAAGTTCTATGATATGAACTCTGCACAAAACTGGCTTGAGAACATCATTTCATGGCTACTTCTTCTACCAGGTTGTGAACTGAATATTGGAGAACAATTGAAAGGTTTCAGAATCATAATTTTGTAGCAACTTAATTAGGATTTTCTCATTCTCCCAAAAGTCACATAACTGTGTTCAAATCGCAAAAAGAATTTTTAATAGAGATTGTGACTGTTCAGATTAGCCTGAAATTGCAATGGAAGAAATCTTTTAGAGTGCAATATTATTTTTCATACATTTCATTCCACGATGTTGTTATAAAATTTAAATTTCACAAAAACCCATCTACACCGCTTTAACGAATTTGCCTTGTTTTAATAATGGCAGATATGGAGTGAAAGAATGCTCGGCATAGTTTCGTTGGAATTCTTATCTTTCATGCAAACACAATAAATTTATTGTTTATTTGTTTTTCATTTACTTGTGCGCTGATATCCGCAACTGACTGCAACTACACTTATCACAAATGCTATTTTTGTGCTTTTTCAATGCAAAACAAAGTAAATTATTAATTTTTGTTGTCTGGCAGTTCTTACACTTTGCCAATTATTTATGAGTCATTTGTTGGTTCTTAAAGTTTAAATAAAAACTTATTTTGCAAAAGTCGGATTGGCATTGGTCGTTGCAACGTATCGTGTTTCTTTGATTACTGAATCACACAGTCTTCGGCAGAAGAACGCCACACACATGCATACATGTTGCGTATGTGTGTGCGTGTGTGTGTGCATGTGTGTGAGAGCCCAAGTGCGGACATGGCGTTTTCTATTTGCATGGAATTGTGCGCTGTGCGCAAAGTCAACAAACAACAAATTTCACTCGATTATGTGAATTGTGCGATTACGTCGAACGCGAGCTGGCAAATACACGCTGCCGATATGGAGGGGCGGACATGAACCAACACTGATTATGGCAAAAAGAAATCGTAATAAAACATTTAAAACATAAACTGCGAACAAATTAAAGATCAACAACAGCGGCAGCAGCAGCAGCCAAGAAACGAAAAGTATGAGTGAGGTGAAAAGAAATGAAAGTAAAGGCTGAAGCGTTTCAAAATTAAAACAAAATACAACCAACATAAAAAATATCATTAATTTAAATGCAAAATTTAGCATTTACAATGTTGGGCTGTTGCTGTGATGCTTAAACATTCATTGGCCGCAGTGAAGCATTGTTTTTTGTGTCTTTTGACGCAGCTTCCTTCAGACTTTTGCGCATAACAACTGCTCGAATTTCACTCACTCGACTGCAATTTTATTATTGTCGGTAATATTTATCTATGTGTTTGTTTTTGTTAAGTTGTTTATTTCTTTTTAATGACTCATGACACCAATAAAAGGGCTTTTATATTATTGAAGCGGAAATTAAAATGGAAATTCTTAAAGACAGACAACACTCAGAGGAAATGCTTTAAAACATCAGTGGCGCACAATAACAATAAGAAGAAGAAGAAGAATAAATTATAGATACAACAGAACACTAACAAGTGACAGACGACAACTTGTCTTGGCCATGTTTGCATAACAATAATTAGGCGCACGCCCAAACAAGCGCCAGCAACAACAACAAAAGCAGCGTCGTATAAAATTATAATAAAATACAAAAATAAGAAATGACAAGAAATTAATTTGCAAACACAAAGTAGCGCGAGGCTTTCGGTGTCGACGCTCTAATTAGGCGTGTAGGTGGCGCATACATACCGACACACATGTATACGTTTGTACATATGTACGTGAGAAGTTCACATACAAAAGCATTGTAACTTTCCTCAGCACAGCGCGACAGCCCAATGAATGAAAGTAAGAGGCGCTGCAACAGTTTCTCAAGCGGCCGTCACGCAATGCGGCAACATGCGAAGCTCGTCATGGGAAAAGTGCAGCTGCGCATGCGCTGTGGTAGCTGGCTGGTGCGCTCACATGTTTTCCCACATTTGCCACATTCGCTTGCAGAGCAAACACGCAGCAGCCACAATTGGCAAATGCATTTTTAATGATACAATTTGCGTAGCGCCGCATAGACAAAACGCCAAAACGCTTATGCTGCGGTCACTGTTGAACTGAGAAAACAAATGTCGCATGTCTTACCAGGCTCAATGGAACATACGACATTCGTTTTCTGAGGCAACGAGATGTCACAACCCAACGTGTACGGAACTTGATACAAAATATCTTGCGGTCAGGCAATTCCAAACACTGAGTCACATTTCACACACACACACACACATACAAAGAGAATGCCATGCATTATGGAAAAAAGAAACCTTTGACTAAGCCACAGCACGCGTTCTACCGCTAAGACTTCAATCTGTATGTAACCAGATCGCTCGAACGACAACAGAATCACCAGGAAATTGATTCGTTGTGATGCTGATGTGACTGTCGCTTAGTGAAACGTGCGCTGCAACAGGTTGTTCCGTTGGCCGCACATTCCAAATACCGCAACTTGTGTTCAAAAAGTTTCAGTTCTGTATTCTTTTTCTTCTTCTTACTTTTATTATTATTGTTTTGGTTTTTTCTAGAGCAAATCGTGTGATTGACCTCTGCTGCGAGCGCACAGCTGACGCGTTTGTTGTTATTCTTTGCATTCACTCTGTTTGGCTTTCATTCATATTGAATGATCATTTATTGGTAAAAACAATATAAATAAAACACAATTAAAAACCAAAATGAAATTAAAATATTAAAATTATTGTCAAGGTGCTCATTAAGCGCACATTTTAGACACCTTGAGCGCTGGATTTTTGCTCACATTCCGCATCTGTTTTGTGTTTGCTTGGAAAAAGCGAGTTAATTGATTTTATTTGTATTTATTGTTTCTTTTTTACGCTCTCTCGTTCGCGCTACAAATTGATTGACATCACACGCTCGTGGAAGGCTGTCGTCATCACCTTGTTCAACATTGTGCTTTGTTTTGTGTTGTACAGTCGTGTCTGGGTATAGTGAACCCCTGGTTATAGTGAACACCCAAATTTTGATATTGAGCCTCTAAATATAGAAAAACATTTTCAAGCAAAAAACAAAAAGTGTATTTTGAGCAAATAAAACAAGTTTTTGAACAAAAATGTTGACCTTGATATAGTGAACAACCTCACTACAGTGAACAGGACTTACAATAATTAGTTCACTATATCCAGATACCACTGTATTTACAAAATATCTCAAAAAATTGCTTAAGGCTGCAAATCGTGCGCGCACCTTTTTTTCTAATTAAAAAAAAGAGTAGTTGTAGAGTTGCCAAGTTCGTTATACGAATTTGGCTTTGAAACAGCTCAAGTGCAGCTGCGTGCTTAGATTGTTAGAAATAAATAAAAAATAAATACACCTAATTCTGCTTTTACACGGTCTTTTTTACACGGTTTTGATTTAACACGGTTTGAAAGTAAAACAAAATTTTGATTTTTTTTACACGATTTTGTTCCATTTAGCACGAAAAACTAAAAATATTTTTTATTTTCAAATCGTGTTAAATTAAAACCGTGTAAAAAAGACCGTGTAAAAACAGAATTAGGTGTATATTGTTCGAGAAAATATGTTAAATATTGTATTTGAACAAATACAGATCCAGTCAAAAACGTTACATAGAGAGAAAGAGATAGTATCTAATCGATTTTGTGGTGTTGGAAAGATTTTGAATTTGATCGAGTAGCTAGAAGCTAAGCACCCACAGTGGCTAACTACACTGTACAGCACCAAAACAAATCAAGGTTCTGACAACGGATTCTGGTAGAAAGGGCCAAAAAAAATATACGTACGTGTGTCGGTGATTTGAAAGTTTTTCCCCCTTTTGCACATTGTTATGGTGAATCGGCACAGGAAAACCATGTAACCTCACATTTTAAGTATATGATCTGTTCAGCAATTTGATGTAAAATACTACGAAGCACATTTTTGTGGTGCATTTTAACCCTGTAACTCCTATTTGTATGGGTCAATTTGACCCTTTTTTTTCTAAAATGCCCAAAATGTCCTATAAAACAGTACTTTTTAAGGACAAAATATACCACAAAAATATTTGCCATAAAATTCTACTATAGGTCTCTGAATACGTCAAAGCTCAGATATTAACTTGAACGCCAGAATTAAGCCAAAACTGAAAATGTGTTTAAGTGTTTATTTCGTACTCAATCAAAATTGGTACTAAAATCTCCTACAAAACTTGATTTTTGAGAGTAAGCATGTATGGGAAAATTGTTGAACGCAAAATTTCACTATATAAGTCACCGCACAAAAGAAAGCTCTAGATATAATATGCATATAAAGGGTTTTTCAATAAGAGCGCTACAAAAGTTTTTTTAAATAAAACAAAAACGGTTTTGGATATCAATGAAATTCTTTATTCCTGTGAAAGTACATTCGATGCCATTATGTATGGAACTCGATTTCTCTTGCATGGCCACCACGGGCACGCTTGCAGAAGTCCAGACGCTGAACCCAATTTTCGACGGTTTTTAAGCATAAATCGGCCGATACTGCCGCAATTTCACGTTCGATATTCGTACGAAGTTCATCAATCGTCGCTGGCTTGTTGGCATAGACCTTAGACTTGACGTAGCCCCACAGGAAATAGTCCAACGGCGTCAAATCGCACGACCGAGGCGGCCAATTGACTGGACCATGTCGTGAGATAACACGTTCACCAAACTTGGTTTTCAATAAATCGATTGTGCGATGCGCTGTGTGGCTTGTGGCGTCGTCCTGTTGAAACCACATATTGTCCAAGTCCATATCATCCAATTCGGGCCAAAAATATTCGGTTATCATTGAACGGTAGCGATTCCCAGTCACAGTAACGTACCGGTCTTGATCATCACGAAAGAAGTACGGCCCAATGACGCCCCCGGCCCATAAACCGCACCAAACCGTAATTTTTTCGGGATGCAATGGTGACTCATGGAGTACGTGTGGATTGCTGCCTGACCAATAACGCATATTCTGTTTGTTGACAAATCCATTGAGCCAAAAATGGGCCTCATCGCTAAAGATGATTTTACGGTGAAAATCTGGATCATTTTCAAATTGTTGTTGAGCCCAATTTACGAATGTGCGTCGCTTCAAATGGTCCAACGGCTTCAGTTCTTGCGTCAATTTGATCTTGTAAGGATGTAGGCCAAGATCTTTTCGCAAAATTCGCCACAACGACGTCACAGAAATGCCCAACGCTTGAGAACGACGTGTGAGAGACACATTTGGGCTTTCTTGAACTGAAGCCTCAGCGGCAGCAATATTCTCGACACTACGGGCACTTCTTTGTCTCACTGGCACGGGAACATTTTGTACTGTGCCTGTGGATTGAAATTTTTCCACTAGACGCTCAATTGTTGATCTGGCAGGACAATTATGACGACCATAAATTGGACGTAGCGCTCTTAAAGTTGAGGCCACTGACTCCGAATTTCGGTAGTAAATTTTAATAATTTCGACTCGTTGTTGGACCGTATATCTTTCCATGATGAAATGGCAAACCTTACTGAAGAGAAATGTCAAAAGAGCGGAAAAAAATATGGCGTCGTTTGCTGTCCCTATCGGTCTACTTTTGTAGCGCTCCTTTTGAAAAACCCTTTATATTTAAGGTATTCATTATATTTTTCGTTTAGCTCTTGGCAATTCCACACCGTTATCACAAAATGTCCAGCATACATCAGCTATAAAAGAATGAATACTCTCCATTCTCAAGGATCAAACGTCTACTATAATTAGCCCTAATTCCCAGACTTAATAAAAGTAACGCAATCCCAGAAGTGAGACTGTCAGGTTCAAATGAGCTAAACTACTGAAAAACTCAATTTATTTTACTTATCCAAATCCAGTTACTAATTAAAGACTTTTTTATTTAATTTTTTTTTATTTTTAGTAAAGAACTTGTGAATGCAAAAGTTACATACACAATTTTATTTATGCTCTTTAATAATCACTTCTACAATAAAGATTATTAATGAAATGAAATAAACACTTCAACAGTAAAGAATCTAAGTTTTCCCACTTTTGATCAAATCAAATCCTTTAGTTCAACTGACAAACACAAAATTTCTCAAATTAGGTCAAACATTCATGAAATTCACTTCACTTAAAAAAAAAATTGCATTTAAATTGTTGACAATGCATCAGTGCCGCATAATTGCTCCGACGTATGTTTGCACACACCCAGCTGACATGGAAATCAACTCAATTCAATTCTGAATTTATTAGGCAATGAATATTTACGACGAAAAGCGAGTTTTTGCAACGACCTGCTTAGTTGTAATCAAGATGCAATGCAACTTTATGGCTTATTTGCATTTTTAAGGTATGCAGCATTTGCCTTTGCACGGCCATTGCATACGGTTGCCATAAGCGATGTGGCAACACTGCAGCACTTATTGCACTATTACCATTTGCCGCCTACAAAGCAACAGCAACAATGCAACAACAACAACAGCGCCGGCAGGCAATGACTCAAACGAAATGCATTAGATGCGATTTCAGCCGCAATAACAATAACAACACCAACGCCAGACATCATCTGCAACATGTTCAGTGGAGACCGCATAGACAGCAACAGCAGCTGCAGCAGCAGACGATGATGTTGGGTTATCAGCAGCAATGTGTTGCGGCATGCGGCGTAGTGAATTTTTCCAATGGAGTGCGCAACAAATCGACTTCGGGGCGGCTTGTTGGGCGCTTTGTGGCGCTGCATGTGAATGAAATCGAAATCGGGTTTGCAGGTCGCGTGCGATCGCAATCGCAAACAGTTTATGCATCCAATCGACTGCTGGCTGCTGCACATGCGTACATTTCCTCTAATGTGTGTGTGTATGTGTAAGTACGAGCCCTGCACTACACTACGCGTCAAATCCATTGCCGGATAGAGAGGTTTAGTTTTTTTTTGTGACCAAATTGTCTCAGTTTCATTAATATTCAATAGATTCCTCCTCCCGTTTGTACTACAAATTTGTAGGTTGGTTGCAGCACATCTCATGGAGTTTTGTTTTTTGTTTTTATTTTTTTTATTTTATTTATTTTCTCGATATTACTTTTTGGTATTTAAATCATGAAACAATTGCCTAAGAGGTGTGCACACGACATTTGAAGTCGCCACGCCTCTTTGTTAGGGTTCTAGAGCTAGTTTACTTTTGAACAATTTTAGCTTAAAACGGGTTAAATAAATTTGGTATCAAAATTTTTTAGTTACAGAAAAATTATTTAATATTTATGGAAAAATACAAAATGTTAACTTTTTGATTTTATTCAACCATTATTAAAACAACAGGGTTTTGATCAAACGCGTCCAATTCGTAGACTTCAATTAGAACACAAACTTTCCCTGATATCACTGCAAATTATATATAATTTCTGTGGTCAAAAGCACTAACCGCTTAAGTCGACTTAAGAAGAAATTGAGTTATGGATGCCACCACGTTCCCTTGACTGTGCTCTACGTTTGTGTAAAATCGGGGTGCTTCTAACTTTAAAATAAAAAAAGTTATTAATAAAAACCTATTCGCATTCCCATAGCGAACACACTACGCGCTAAAACTTTAAAGCGAGATTACTCGAAACAGCAATTTACGACTTAGGCGGTTATTGCTTTTGACCACAGATTTTTGTAATTTGCCTTGAATTGACTTCTTAAAATATGAATTGGTTGGTGCCTACTTAAATTAAACCCATAAATCAATCTTAGCTTTTGCTATAAGATGACAAATAAGTCAAGTTTCTCTTACGCAACTTTGGGGTCGAAAAGATTAAATAATAGTAATTTTTTTTAAAACATTATCTAGTAATTTGAAAAGAACTAAACTCAGTTTCAGAAGTAACATTTGATTCTTTAAGATGTATGAGCGAATATGCGTCTTCTTGCAATATGTGTTGATTAGAACTGGAGATTTTTTTCTTGCATTCGATAAACATATTGGATACATTTTTAGCATATTTATGAATTTTTAAATAATTGTTATTCCTTAAAACCTATAAACTATAAGATTTAATAAATAAAAATCATTCAGAAGACAAGAAAATAAAAAAGAAAACTTTTCTCTGGTTTTACATCATTTAAGTCTTTGGTTTTACATGTATCAGGTGTACAACTTTGCTTCCGCCGTTTTCCGATAGGTGGCTGTACGGGCTGGACTGGTTGAAATACATAGATGGTAATGCCTTTAAAGTGAGTGTGGACAGTGCCTAACGAATTGTCATCGCCGTTTCAGTGACAGTTGTTCTTGTTTTCGTATTATTCACGCTCGAAAATGTCCGTTTATGTGCCCAATTCTCGCCATTTGCGGGAAGTTTTACTTTTCTGTTACAATTCGAAAAAAAATGCAGCTGAAGCGCATCGAATGCTCTCAGAAACTTACGGTGATGCTGCTCTGAGTGAAAGAACGTGTCGGGAGTGGTTTCAACGTTTTAAAAATGGTGATTTCGATGTCGAAGACAAACATGGTGGTGACCACTTTTGTGGCCTCACGTCGCAAAAGTGGTCAAAAAGTACCTGGAAACGCTGAAATGGGAAGTCTTGCCCCACCCGCCGTATTCCCCAGATGTCGCCCCTTCTGACTTCCACCTATTCCGTTCGATGGCATACGGCCTGGCAGATCAACATTTTCAATCCTTCGAAGAATTGGAAAAATGGATTGCTTCATGGATAGCGTCAAAAGAGGACTCCTTTTTTCGAGCCGGGATCCGAAAATTGCCGGAAAGATGGGAGAAAGTTGTCGCTAGCGACGGACAATACTTTGAATAATACATCTGTAAGCACTTTTTCGCAATAAAGCTTTTAATTTTGGAAAAAAACGGCGGAAGCAAAGTTGTACACCTGATACATTGGTCTGTCGTTGGTTAAAAATTATTGTCCAATGGTGTAAAGGTACAATTAATTAATACTTGTGAAAAAAAATCCACTGAGTAAAAGAACATATCTAACATACTTATATATATTCTACATAAATGCATTGGCAAATAAGCCTTAATGCAGAAACGTAGATAAGAAATGTTATTTTGATTAAAGTAAACACTATTTCCAGCGAAAAGTTCCTCACAATGTAATTTAACACTTGTAAATATTTCTGTGGCCATATGGAAGAGTAGCTTAAGTCGACATAAGAGAATTGAGTTAGTTTTTAGTTGGGAGCTTTATAAAAGTTAAGTCGCTTGAAAGTGTTTCAATCGATTTGAAAAATCCTGTCCCTTAACCATATTATGTGAGTTTATATGTAAGACTAAGTATGTTTGAAACAACCTTGCATTGGTCAGAAAAACTTATGTGCACATGGTTTCCATACTTCAATTTTCGACTTAAGCTACTCTTTCATATGGCCACAGATTAAAAAAATATAGAAAACATGCTATCAGCATTTACATGGAAACACTATAAAGTTCAGCGGCATTTACTGCACTTGTACTTACATATATTTGTATGACTAACTCTTATTTTACAACTTTGATAAAAGAATTATTTCTCTGTACTACATGAAATGTTATCAACTTTTTTAACTATGAAGACTCAGGATGGAGAGCCCCGTTTATGAACCGCTTACGAGCCTTAGATATGACTTTACTTCTTTATTCACTAGATTTTTTTATATAACTACAACAATTATATTGAATATGTAAATTTTTCCAAAAGAGGCCTGCAAATTTGTACATTTTTCCAAAAAAACCTTTTATAATCTTTTTTACGTTTACTTAAGTGCTAAAGTTACGATAAGGATCTTTTAAACTTGAAGTAGACATAGTCGATAAATCTATATAAATTTTAGTAGTAGGCTGATTCGATGATGATGTTCGACTGTTTGCGGTATCCTAATGATCCTTCATGGGCTCCTACCGACCTATACACAGCGGAAGGGCCCACATTTAAGGCTAGATTGATTCTTACGAAAAATTAACCACACTTAGATTAATCATTTATTTTTTACTTTCCATGTCTAAGCAAAACCACATAGAGATAGTCCAAGAACCAGGGTTACCGGAAGTTCAAGGCCCTCGCCTTATGAAGTATCTACCGCCCTGGACAAAAACCTACTTGAACCTCCGCTTACCTCTCTTCAGAGCAGTCTCAAGACATTTGCATAAAAAACCTGATGAACCATTTATTTAAACTGTAATCTGTTTGAAGTAAAAAACTATGTATTTCTTGTATATATTAAGACTCCACTGATTTTTAAGACTTGTTTCTTTTATTAATTTAAGACGAGTTTAATAAAATAAAATTTCTCAAGCATTTTATGTTCAGAGCTGCAATGATTTCAACTTCCAAATAACAAGAAAGTTATGAATGAAGTCAAGTAATAATTGTTGGTAGTGTTTGTAGCTTAAGTAACCCGTTTCTTATTACTACTCAGCGCCAACACTAACTCTCTGTCTACTCTGCCTTCTCACTCTTTAGCCAATGTTCACTCAAATTCACAGCTCAATAAGCCACTCAAAACAGTCACTATTCGGCACAACTGGTCACCTCAGCCCTCAAACATACATACATACGTACATTCATAGCTTCACATCTCATTGGCTCTCTTGGAATGCAAAATAAAACAAACAATTCCATTATCAGGTTTTTTTTATTTGACTTTTTGCTCACAACATTTTTGCTTTTTCTCTTATGGGCAGTTTTCGCCATATTCGCTGTTGTTTATTTTGCTTTTCAGTCGTCGCGTTGTCGGGTTTTGCATTATTTTTTTAATGTTTTCTACGTTTGGTAGCTGAGAGAGTTGCATGACAGCTTCTTGGCGTTTGGGACGTTCAAACCTTGGCTTACAACTGTTTGACAAGACCACTGCGGTTCGGTGCAGCGGTTTGTCGTGTTCGTGTTCGTTTGGGGTTTGAACTTGAATTGAGCCAAGAATTTCGCTGCACAATTTTAGGAATGTGTGGTTAACGACGTAATAAACTCGTTTTAGTGGGTTGAGAGTGCAAAGAGTTCAAATGAAATATTTTGTTTTGATAAAAATAACAAAACGGAAGCAACAAAGAAAAATGCTTTTAAATCATTTGATAACAATGTTTGCTTTGGTGGTGGGGTGTTCACGATCCTGAAAGAATAAAAAAATTAAAAAAGAAGAGCAGAAGCTTCCGCGGAGTGAAAAGTGATCAGCAAATTCCATGTTTCAACGATTGATTTATGGCCGCCTGCCGCTCCAACTGCAACTCGTTTCACTAATAGAAAAGAGCACAAATTGCCATCAATTCGCTGCTCGGCAATTAGGCAGCAAGTAGCCGCGTTCCGAGTGCTGCATGCAAAGTGCATCATACCCTCAGCCGCACAAGTGCTGGCGAGCAATTAATAGCGGCCTGTTGGCTGCTGCTCACGCCTCACTCACGTATTGAGGCCGTGCTGGTGGCATGCAACATTGCCCAGACCCACACAGTCACCAACACACTCACAGCTCACTGCACTCGCATCCATAAAAATTACAAAGAATTCTGCTGTTGCAGAAAATAAATTACAACGACACATTTCAATAAAGGAGTTCAAAAATATTTATGATGCGCACAATTGGCGCTCTTGGTGATCGCTCCAGCCCAGTGTTGTGCATTGGTGACGACTGTGTGCGCAACTCTGGTCCGGCACGACTGCAGCCAACAGCAACACAAACAAAAAGCAGCAAATCGCAAAAAAGCATCACAACACAGTTCGCAGACGCGGCAATATCAGCTGCATCTGCGCCACAGCCCAAGTGGTTGGCGGTTGGGTGGCGGAGAGCGGCGCTGCAGGCGGAGACAGAGACGCGCCGAAACTATGTGCGCAGAGTATGAAACGTTATAATGGCAGTAATCATATGTGGAGACGGTTTTCAAATGCACTTCCTCTGCACTCTTGTCCAATTTTCACTCTCTCGCGCCGTCTCTTCGGGGCATTTCTCAATATCTTTTTACTGTCGAGCGGCGAGGCATTTGCATTGGAATGTTTGGCGCTGTGTGCGACGCAGAGTGAACACAGCACATCAGGCGAGTTGATGCGGTGCAACATCAATAAATGCATACGAAATTGTTACAATAGCATTGCATTGAACTTGTTGATGCCACGCTGTTTTGCCGCTGTGTTGTTGAGTTGTGGCTGAGTGTGGCATTTGGGGTCAATACTTTTGGGTCTGAAGATGCTGAGCCAATAAGTTAAACGTCTCATTTAGACTCACATTTTGGCATTTCTGTTTACATGCTCACATTGCATTATTTGAAAGCAGCGCTTCTTTTAGGCAAGTAGGTTGGTAGGAGAGGCTGCTTTGTTTTGATTGGTACAAATTGTTCAAAGAGGGTCGAGAATGCGTGGACGATGAACCACGTCCAGGACGGCCATCAACATCAACTGATGATCAACACGTCAATAAAATCAAGGAATTGGTGCTCGAGAATCCACGATTAACAGTCAGAGACCTTACGATGCATCGTTGGAATATCGGAAGGATCAGTGAAAACCATTTTAAAAGATCATTTGGGCCTAAGAAAAGTGAAAGCACGATTGGTTCCAAAAAACATTGATTCTTCTTGAGTTTTTCGCCAAAAATTCAACCAATATCGTTCCACAACCACCGTATTCGCCTGATTTAGCTCCGTGTGACTTCTGGCTGTTCAACAAACTCAAACAACCGGGCAAACCGTTTTGAGTCAATTGAAGCCATTAACCCATTCGAGACCGATTACACACCGTGTGTGAAATGGATTTCCGAGGCTATAAGACAGTCTGCACACCGTGTGAGGCTGTCTGTGTACCAAAAAATCTAAAAACTATCTGAAGCCTTTCTTACATGAACAATACAAAGAAAAAAAATGTCGCTCCTGGGGACCGTGTTCGAAAATAATCGTCCTCTCGAATGGGTTAAACGTGAATCGCTACGCGCATTGAAGACTATTCCGGAAATTAACTTAAACAACGGTTTCGAGGATTGGAAAAAACGTTGGCACAAGTGTATTAGGGCCGGGGGGATTACTTTGAGGGGGACGAAATAGATTTGGAAGAAAAAATAAAGAATTTTAAAATTATGAACAAAGACTTACTATTTTTTGCCACAGTAGTAAATATGTATATCAGTGTTGCCAGATGCCTGAAATGACTTTCTCCTTAATCTTAAAAAACAACTGAAATTTCCTGTCAAAAGTTAAAAAGTCTAACTCTTAAAATTCGCATAAAAATAAAAACATATATCTAAATACATACAATTTTTTTAATGCAGCCTTTTTTATTCATCTTCAGCTTAAAAAAACCGTAACAAAAACAAAGCATATAATAAATGAATTAAACAAAAACTGCAATTTTTGGCGGGATTTCATTCTAACAGCAATAAGTGAGAACGAGATAGAACGAGCTAAAATTTTTTAAGCTTACAAATTTTAAACACAATAGGATGCTTTACTATTAAAACAGTTTCCAAAATATGTTTTGTTGGCAGTGTTCCCAATACATTCAATACTTCGTTATCCAAAAATCTCCCAAAAATCCACTAATAATCTGAAAAATCCCTTTACATAAATATAAATAAAATATAAAAATAAAGTTGATCCTAAATAATTCTTCCTCCCAAAAATTCTCCTAAAAGACCAAGAATCTCCGAAATCTAGCAGGAAATCTCATAATCTGGCAACACTGATATACATCTATCACAATGTAGAGCGAATTTTTTTCCAAAAAAAAAGGTTCAGAACTTTAGAAACTCTTTCAAAAGGGCAAAAGGATGAAAGCAAAGTGACTATTAAGACACGTGTAGGTCAACGAGTGGAATCGTAGTAATATTACAAGAAACTGAGGGAATGAGAGACTTACTGCAAGATCGATAGAATGCCTGACTTAAGCAATCAAAATCATTGATTTAAGTTTATTTAGACCACGGATTTCTCATTGTTGTAGAAAAAGCACTCAAAGGGTCTTCAATTGCATAATCGATGAGTTTTTAAATTGTATATTCTATGACTTCTTCAATTCAAATTTAATGTAGATTTAAGTAGAGAGATTTTTTAAACGAAACATTTGAAGACACTTGGCTTAAATGTACAAAGGTTAGTAGGTAGGAAATTTACAATTCCTCCTAACTTTGGTCACAGAGACAAATAATTGATTTGCCAGGACCTAAGCTATTCATATGACCACAAAGTGATAGTGTTCCGTCTTTCTGTATTGTTGAGCAGAGTAAAAATTCTTATAGTTTATTTATTACAATGCAACTACTTTACTTTAGCTATCTTGTACAGGTTTGGTTAAGGTTGTAGACAAGAAATAGGTCTATTCTAGATATAAATCTAGGGTTCGCTAGAGTAATGTCACGCATTTGATTTTATATGCCTTGGTTTACACATAAGGATGATATTCTAACGGAGATATTGTAGTGGTTTGTTAGCACATTCAATGAGGAGACTAAAATTGTCTTTACTATACGAGGAATTTTTTCTTTTATTATTATTTTTTATCTGAAAGGATGCAAAGGTTAGAAGACATTGCATTGAGTTGAGAATTGAGAATTTTCTGAAATTTGTTACTTAGAACAAAGATTCTAAGGACTGTATCGAAAAGAAAGTGCACACTTTCTAACTTAATTTTCTTGCAGCATATAATTATTTTTTTAATTCTAAAAATGCCGTTTAATAGAGTAGGCCTTGAAATACTGATTTCATACAAATTTCGTTTCATATATTTTTATATTACGAAAATTACGCGTATCGAGTTAGACATCCTCAAAAAATTTGTGTACAGTTGGTTCACTGAAACAGGTGCTTCGTACAGAAAATCACCCAAACGACATCGCGTGTCCATAAACTTCGCTAAAAAAAAATGATTCTTAAGTATGGTGAAAATTGCACTATCAACGACATACCAAAAAGTGACCGTAAAAAGGGTCCTAAAGACCCAAAAATGGAAGAAAAACTGAGGCATTAGATTGACGAAAACAAGTGCATTTGCATTGGAAATTTAGCTAGAACGAGTGTGACGATGGTGCAAAGAGTGAAGCAGAGGAATAACTTAAAAACATATAAAAAACAAACAATACCAAAAAGAAATGAAAATCAAAAAGTGGCTGGCAAAACGCAATGCAGAAAACTATACACTCGTCTCTGCAAAGAAAAAATTTCGGGCATCATTATGGATGACGCGACATATGTAAAAATGAACTCAAAATCACTGCCAGGAAGAAATGAGAATCCGCTAAAATCACCAGAACTACGTCCAATAGAGCGCTACTACGCAATAGCCAAAAGAAACCTTATGAAAGATGAACAAGAAGCTAAAAATCTTAAGGAATTAAAAAAAAATTGGAGAAAATCAAAAAAACCCATAACGCAAACAGCTGTACAAAATTTAATGAAGAGGGTCAAACAAAAAATTAGATATACATTTATTTGAAAAACAAATTTGTTATTTAAACAAAAATCCTTAGTCCTTAAAGTATATGCAACAAATGTTAAAACAAAAAATCTGATCAAAAAAATTTACATTAAAGTTATACTTCAAACTAAGCGTGCACTTTCTTTCCGATACAGTCCTTAAATAACAAAGGTTAGGAGACTCGCTTTGCGAGGATTCGAACGATATTTCTGGGTGCTCGAAGAAAAGACTTCAACAATGCAGCGCTTGGAAGACACTGCAACAGTTCGAAAGATGCGCTCTGAAATGTAGATCAGAGTGCGTTCAAAGCCCCAGAGTGTCTGCCATATTTAACCCCTCGAAGGTAATTATTAGCCAAGCCGCTGGCGACCACTGTACTCTTTTCCAAGTCGTTGCCGTCAGTGAAAATGCATAAAGCGTGTAAGTGTAGAACCCACTAAACAAAACGACACAGCAGTCAATGCAAAACAGCAAATGCGCCTAGAATTGGCAGCCACGTTGAATATGCAGCACTGCTGGAATTATGAGAAGCCAACGAAATACGTATCGACGTATCGCATGCGGCCGAGTGCAGTCAAAGATACAAATTAGGTGGTAGAAAATAACAGAAGCTGTGCGGCTCTATGCGGCCAAAGCTACACCAACAATGGGCGCAGCGATCATGCTGCGCTGAGCAGCGAGTGCGCGCTCAGCTGCCAGTCCGCGCTTGTGTTGAGGCCACTGCTGCCGCCTGGCTGACTGCGATGTGGTGCGGTTCGGTGTGGTTTGGTTTCGTTTGGTTTGGTGAGTACGTGTGGTGTGCGCATCTTCCGTCACCGCCCTGGCGCTTACCGCACCGCGTGTGCGTCGGCCAGTTGAGTAGCAGCTGAGTGGCTCTTCAAACTGCTAACACACCAGCCGCCGCTGTTTCTGGTTGTGAGACGGGATTGCGCGCTTGAGGCACGTCTCCAAGTCGTTTAAGTCGTCTTCAAAGACAGACATGCTGCCAGTCTACGCTCGTTCGCTCATTATTGCCGGCTCGACGGCTATTGTTGGTGCTGTTTCACTGTTGTTGTTGTTGTTATCGTTGTTGTGGTTGGCAGTGGTTGTTGACTGCCGGTTGCTGGTTGGAATTTTTCAGTTTTCTTGTAGCCGCGCATCGTTCGAGTCGTGTTTTTGTGTTATCGTCGTCGCTGCCATTGTGCGCTGCGCGTTCGCACAGCAACGCTGAACGCTTTGCTTAAGCTGAAATTTGTTTTTTAGCTCAAAAATATATGTACGTGTAAAATATGTGTGTACAAGTGTAAAATTGCTTGCGGGTGGAGCGGCAAATGCAAAACATCAAATCGAAGGCAAAAATCACTGTTGTTGTCGGCAGCTGTTTGTGTGCCAAGCAATGTGAATTCTAGATGCAGCAAACGTCGTGTGGGGCGGCCGAGAAATACGCGAGAAGTTGTGTACGAAAAGCAACAACAACAAGTGCAATAATTACATGCAAATTGCGGCAACTAAATCGCTCTCAGGCGCACAACTACGGCAAACATCACCGCGAACTGAAATAATAACGTCAACAATAATAATAATAACAACAACAACAGCAAATATAATAATCAAATACCAAAGCAGCGATCGCGAAGTGAAAATACGTAACGCTGTGTGGCGTTGATCCTCGGCGGCGACGCTGGCAGTGAATTTGGTTTCTCTCAAGAATCTGCACCGGCAAGTTTCACACCCCAAAAACAACACAAAGACCAAGTGTCGTCTTTGTCGCACGAAAATCACAGGCTGCTGCTGTAAGCCGTTTATTTGCGCGCACACATCTTCAAGACAACAACACGGCTGACAATTAAAGGTATCCGTGGAATTTCAGTCATGCTCACTTGCATATTTTTTTTTGTTTGTGTATTGGCGGCTTTTGAAACTTAATGGCTGTTAAAAAAGTCTGCCGCGGTTTTGTGTGTTTTTGTTTTGCTCCTAACTGTAAATTTTAGTGGCTTAATAAAAATGCTTACCCCACCGCACAAGTTGACCGGCCGAAAGGCAAAAAAAACGCTTAGTTGGCAGTAATAATAACTTTATTGTTGCTTATTTTTTCGTCTTCCATTTCATTGTTGCCTCGCTGGGTGCGCGACGTGATGTGCAATCGTTCGTTTATTTTTTTTTTTGCCACAAACTTGGCGCTGACCTTTAAGAACCTACACAGCGTTAACAAACAAACAAACAAACATTGTGTTGTTTTTGTTTTTTTTGTTTAGGGGTCAGCTGAGATGTGTTCCGAAAATCAAAACACCAGAAACTTACTTGGCGCGGAAAATGGGTCGCGCCGCTGCAGTAGCCGCCGCTCGGAACCGTTTCGGCGCACTCAGCGTGTAAGCCGTGCAGCGTTTTAATAGCTAATTACACGCCTCTTAGTGTGAAGTAAGAGAAGAAATTCGTAATGAAATTGGAATTCCTGCACTTGACTTGGCTGCGCTGTGTACAATAGCGCGCTGGCGTTGCCAACAAAGCGTGGAAAGTAGGAGCGAAAATGTTGCTTTGCAATCGGCGAAACAATGCAAAGCGTAGAAAATATAGATTAGGTCGACGGTGCTAACGTTGTGCCGATTATTGGCGACTTTGTGGAGTATTAGAAAATAGTCTCCACCCACATGCCGAACGTTGAAAGAGTTCGTTATCGTTTTATGGGCAAATATTTGCCAGTGGCGGATTTCCCCTCTTGGCAGTGGCAGACGCGCTACAGTGGGTCTTTCGTTTTGAAATTCTGTTCAAGTGGTTTGCAGATACTTTCAACGAGGAGTCCAGAATTCTGTTTTGCTGTGGTTTCTTTTAAGTTTTACAGACAAATTTTGCAGATACTTTTAAGGAAGACTCCTAAATTTCGCTGTAGCTTCATTTTGACTTTTACAGTCAAATTTTCCTCTATCAAACTTCTATGCAATGAAACTCTTCATATTACGAATTGAATCCCAGAACATTACTTCCAACTTCCCTCTATCGAACTTCTACACAACGAACCTCTCCATGTTACGATTTGGTTTCAAGAACACAGCTTTTCATTTGACTTTTTTATGTGCTTTAATCTCCTTATAACGGAATTTTGCTGAATTCTTGTCTCATACGTTTTTGATTTCCATATAAAGAATTTTTTCAAATAATTTTTTTGTTTTGCACAGTAATGAGAAGTAAGCAAATAACATTTAGGGAGTCAATAAATATTGGGTAAAAAAAGGGGGGCGAGTGTAATCTAAACTAAAAGTACTGATTTCTATTAGCCAGAAGTACAATTTCAGCGGGCCGAACTTTTACTAACGAGCCTAGATTATCTACCCTTCCCCTCCTTATATCTAGGGAGCAGAAATTCATTAGCCTGTCTCAGTGTTGCCAGATACCTGAAATGACTTTCTCCTAAATCTTAAAAAAACAGTGAAATTTTCTCCCAAAAGTTAAAAAAAAAATGATCTAAATTTTTTTTTTAAATTGCGTAATTTCAAAAGAATGAAACTTTTCATTAAAAATATAAAAATTTATACATATAATTTTTTTTAATGAAGCCGTTTTTTAATTCATCTTGAGCTTAACAACAAAAACTTAACCTAAACAAAGCATATAACAAATGAATGAAAAAAAGCCATTTTTGGCGGGATTTCATTGTGAGAACGAGATAGAACGAGCTTAAATTTTTTAAGCTTAAACATTTTAAACACAATAGGATGCTTTGACTATTGAAATGATTGTCAAAATATGTTTTGTTGCCAGTGTTCCCAATACATCATACATTGTTATCCAAAAACCTTCCAAAAACCACTAAGGATCCGAAAAATCCCCTAACATAAAATATTAATCCCCTAAGCTTTTTCCTAAACATTTCTTCCTTTAAAAATTCTCCTAAAAGGCCAGAAACCTCCCAAATCTAGAAGAAAATATCCTGATCTGGCAACACTGGCCTGTCTTATAAACCAAATAAATCTTAGATATTTGTATGAGTAGCATCTACCACTTTAAATAATTTGATTGTATACTGAACTTAATCAAACTTAACTCGTTCTTCGATTCCAAACTCACTGTTGTTGACTAAACGCTTTATAGATCACTTAAAGGGATAATTCATTCAATTCAATTAACCCTTCTGTTATGACTTTTTGAGAGCAACTTTGTCTTTGCTTTTTAAAGCTTTATAGATCACTCAAAGGGATAATTCATTCAATTCAATTAACCCTTTTGCTATGACTTTTTCAGGGATAGCAACCTTAAAAAAACCTTTTTTGATTGAGTTTCTAACACAAATTACGAGTTTCAGGATCTACTGAACATACTGTGGATCAGCAGTGACCTTGAATTAGTGAAAGGGTTAATTTAAATCACATTTGCAACAGTGTTGAAAAGCAAATATTAAATTGAGATGACAAATTTACGAAATCGCACACTAAATTAAAAAAAAAACAGCTCCAAAATTTCAAATTTTCAGGCGAGCAATAAACCGTTAAATAAATCACATTTGGAACCGTGTTAAAAAGCTAACATAAAATAAAAATGACAACTTAACGAAATTGCACACTAAATAAAAACGGGACTCAACTAAAAAATTTCAAATTTTCAGAAGAGCAAAAAACCTCTGATGCTGCAGAAGCAATGCCATTAACAAAAAACAGACATACAGTCTTTTTCGGCTAAAAAAAAAAAATAGTGATAAGAATAAAATTTTGGAAGTAGTTACAGATGTGTATTGTAAATTGAATGATGTCGATTTTGGACAATTTTAAGTTGAATTTTTTTATATTCAGTGAGCGATTTTAATTGGGTTTCACTCAATGTGGTTGAGTCAAAAATACCTAACTATGTGAAAAATTTTTAGATGGGTTTAGATTCCAATTCCAAAGTAGAATGTGGATATTATAAACAAACCGAACATGATTGATATAGGTTTTATGACACTAAATATATATAGAGTAAAACATAGTCGTGGCCATTGCTTATAGCTTCCCACTATAACTTTAGGTATTTATCCACATTTTTATGCATTATTTACGATTTCGCGGAAAACGCACTTTAACGCAAATGACGTCTGCCTGTCACTGTGGCACTGGCCATTGTCGACCGCTGCGATGTCAATATTAAAAAAAGACAATAAATTATTTTTATATACAAACAACAGCTGCAGCATAATAAGCGAGTACACGCCGCGCATACACAAGCAACCCCCTTGAGCGGCGGCCCTCGTTCGACCAACTGTTACGTATACGCCACACTGAACCACTTTGAACCCCCTTCAGAAACACCCACAACTACTTGCACACACACACATTCACACAAATAGGTTTGCTGCAACGGTTATCGGCATTTGAGGCAGCGATTGCTAAGGGTGTCTACGTCCATTTAGTTTGATTTAGTTGCTAACAACAAGTGCGAGCGCTAGCACACTTAACAACCGCGTTGTCCATCGCAACGAATGCGGTTTTGGCCAAAACAAAATACAACAAATTATACAAAAAGAAACAAAAATAATTCGCATAGAGCCAACTTCCTCATGCATTGTGTCCTTGTGTTGGTGCTTTCGTGCGGTGTGACGTAAACGCTTTGCTTTGTTGATCTCCAGAGAAGTGAGCAGGGAACAGCGCGAGTGTCTGTCGCTATCAATTAAGTCGCGTTAAAAATAAATCAAAACAAAAATAAACACAAAGATAAAAATCAAACAAAGGTAAATTCTTTTCTAATGAGCAAAACTTTCAATTTTAACCGCAAATAAAAAAACATGGCAGAAAGTGGCCAACAACACTTGTCGCACAGCAACGTCACGCAACTTTCCAAAAAATTTCATTTCGCCTCCAGATTTGCGTTTGTGTCGTCTTTTGTTTGCTGCTGTTCGTCTCACAGTCGTTCCGTCTTAATTGAATTCTAAATCTGTAGTTCCAGCCAAATGCAAATGAGTGCGCGAAGCTCCTTTCTCAGCAACAGCACCAAAGTGCTTAACATAAATTAAGTTAAGCACAAAGCGGCCAGGAAATTAAATAAATTGGCGAACGCGGCGCTCTGCAGATTAGTGTGAATTTTAAATGCCAACATTTTCTGGCCGCTGCGTTGTGATAGCTTTCACAAATTTTAACCGAACTCGACAATTTATTACGCATTGTTTCTTCTGGTTATTTATTTATTTGCTTGCTGCGATCTGCCGACAGTCCATTGAAAGTGCAGTCGCTTAGAATTATTGCGAGTCGGTAGTTGAGAAAATGCGGCCATTAAATGTGCCAAATGTGTGGCTGTAATTAACGGTGAAGTGAAGCAGCAGCAGCAGTGATGAATGGCTTCATTAAAAATTAATTAAACTTCATTCATTTTTTGCGATAAGAACATTTTTTCAATCTTGTTGTCACGTTTTAAGTTTGTTTTTGCAACTGGTTGGCGAATTGTGAATCTTCAAATAGCTTCCCGAAGCTTGAGCTCTCAAATGTTTTGGTGTGAAATGCAAATGGAGGATAATTCAATTAACCAACCAGGCTTTGCGAACACACGTTTCATTTCAATGCGGTTAAGCGATTTCGAGATCTAAAATTCAAAATTTCTTAAATGAGACCTAAGCGACTCATTTGTGAGTCTGTAACTAAAGTTATGGTAGATTCTTACTTATGGTATATACTTCAGGTCTTTAGGTTCTTTTGCTTCAAAGTTTCTTAAAGAGTTTAAAGCTACATTTTCTGAGTCTGTAAATAAAGTTATGGTACATTCATACTTCAGGACTTTAGGCTCTTTTGCTTGAAAATTTCTTAAATGAGTTCAAAGCGACTCATTTGTGAGTCTGTAACTAAAATTATGGTACATTTCTACTTCAGGTCTTTAGGTTCTGTTGGTTCTAGTGCTCCCTCCCTCCCTTATACTGAAATCTTTGTAACAACCAATAGTTACTACTGTTGGTACTGATTTCCTACCATTTACTGCTTAAGATGTCTGGCCTTCTAATAGTTCTCAAGTCTTTGGTCATTCAAGGCGCATAGAGAATCTTTCTTACCGCTTTCCACGGCGGCAGAATTGTATTCCTTGTACTCACCCAGCGGCTTCAAACACTTTTCCTACCTATGAACAATTTTCCTAAGAACGTTTGGGAATGCATTCAAAAGTATTCACGTTTAACAAATTTTAGCTTACGGTATTGTTTCTTATGAAAAATATTTTGAATGCTGTCTAGCAACTGGGATGGATTGATATGAGGGGGAGCCGAGGAAATAACCTAAGGGAGGTCATTACCTCAAGCACTCAGGCTTTATAGCCCATTGTACTTGAGGCTCATGAAAAAGGTTGATCGAGATCGAGATTGGAATGGGAAAAAGAAAAGAGAAAGTGGATGGGAGCGAAGAAAGGGTTATAAGATCTCCTGTGCAAATTTCCCGGACTCATTAATGAATCTCAAGAGATCACACAGGGTGAGAGAATGAACTTCGTCCATTTTCATAACATCTGAACACAGCGTGCACAAACTCGTTCTAGAGAAGGTAGAACATGCACAGAGAAAGTGCTCTGTACTATCTACCTCCTCCAGGCAAGACATGCAAGTCGGATCTTCGATGATACCCATGTTGGCCACATGTCGCCCCCATGGATTGTGTCCTGTGATTAACCCAACCATTCGACGGAGGTCTTTCCTACTCAGCTTCTGAAGGAAATTCCCTGCTTTCCTGTTCGGGCTTTTCACAAAACACTTGGCAGTTTTACAGCTTCCCAAGCTAGACCAACGTTCTTCATGTAGGTTATTTACACAGGACTTGATCGAGTCCAGGGTTCCTGCTAGAATGGTGCCGATTATTGGTTCTGGTCCCTGATCCGCAGTTATCCAGTTCATCGGCAGTTTCGTTACCTAGAACACCGCAGTGTCCCGGAACCCAGATAAGTTGGAGCTTATTACGTCTCGCGACTGATTTTAGCTTCATCCTACATTCTTGGACAATCTTAGAGGTAACACGCGCGTTCTCCAGGGCCTTAAGTGTAGCTTGACTGTCACTACAGACTCCTATATGTTTTCCGCGCCATTTCCTCCCGATTATCCATTCCGCTACCTTCAGAATGGCGAAGATTCCCGCCTGAAAGACGGTAGTCAGTCCACCCAGTGAGTAGAAGCAGTTGACACTTCCATCGAGGTGCCATCCAGCTCCAGTACCTTTATCGGTCTTGGATCCGTCAGTGAAGATAATATCCGTCAGATCTCCAGCATGGCCTCTGGGTTGTCCCATTGGCCGCGCGTTGGGAACCTCATTTTAAAGTTTCTCCTAAAGGATACTACATGTATTAGGCAATCCTTAGGGGCCAACAGCAACGGATATTGCGCTGACAACCTCTTAAAGATTTCTCTATGACCCGAGCCCTTG
This sequence comes from Melieria omissa, assembly GCA_963971225.1. NCBI lineage: Eukaryota > Metazoa > Arthropoda > Insecta > Diptera > Ulidiidae > Melieria > Melieria omissa. The sequence continues at coordinate 119,163,376 of OZ020268.1, read as the reverse complement.
TTGTCGTGCCAGTATCCATAGGAATACAGCCGACATGTCGCTTTCGTCGCTTCCTCTTGAACTTTTAGATCTATAGGGGAAGCAATTGGAACAATTGTTCGTCTCCACCAGACTACCGATGCGTACGTAATTAGGGGCCTGATGGGTGCGGTATATATCCAAAGGACCAGGCTTCAGGCCCCCAGCAACTGGGAACTAAAATAAACTCTAGTATTCTAAAATCTTATCACTTCAAAACCTTTTTTCAAAGCGTTTAAGTTGAATTGAGGTAAAAATTCACTATTTAGTTTATTTAAAACCAAAAAGTTTTAAGTTTTAAAGTTTAGCACTATTGGCATAGTTGTTGGTATTTTTGTCTTATGTCACACAAACATATCAACAATTGCTATAATTAATGTACAAATTTTTCAACAATCAGATAAGACTGCACCACAAAACCAGGCGTAAAAAATGAGCATAGAAAGAATAACAAAAACAAACGACGACGACGATTGCTGGCCATTGACAAAGCCTAAAACTTTCTCTATAAACACACACACACACACACATACACATAAATTTTGCTAAACCATACACGTCGCACCGCTGCGTTGGGCATTAATGTTAACTTTTCATAACATACAACAATAAAGTGTTGAAATTGTATATTTTTAACATCAATAGACAAAAAGGCATATCGCCAATTTTTTCTTGGCTACAATATTTGCAGCATTTCAGACTTTAGTCAAACTCGAATGAACAGTCAGCAAAGTCAATGAACGCACTCGCACACTCGTATTGGACAAATAGACACACCTGTGTGTTGAGTTCCCAATTGGGACAAGTTGTTTTGTTGTTGTTGTTGTTGTTGTTGTTAGTTTGATGCTGATCTTACAGGCAGGGGCGAGGCATTCATTTTGATAGGAAGCTTTTTGCATTTAGAGGAAGAAGAGTAGTGTCCGACCGAATATTCGGGTTCGGCCCAAATAAGTGGTTTCGGTTTCAGTTTCGGCCAAAAAATGCTCGAACGGCCGAAAATGTAAAAAAACTTATTTTTTTAGAATATAATATGAAATTATTTAATTTTGAATATTAGCGATTAATGTACGAAAGGGTAATTTTTTATGTTTATGTTTATAAAAAAATGAATGAATTGTTTTTTATTAATAAGTATTTTTGTATTTATGTTTTTTGTTTGTTTGTTGTTGTTGTTTGTTTGTTTTACTAAAAGTCAAATTCGTTTGTTAAAAACAATGCGTGATGTGGTGATTTGTATTTCAACTAGAAAATTTCGGTTTCGGCCGAATATTAAAAAAAAACCGAAATCCGGTTTCGGTTCCGGTTTCGGCCCAAAAAAGTGGTTTCGGTCGAGGAAGATGGTAAAGAAAAGTTACTGATATTAAAGTGTATATGGAAATGATGGTCATAGTGGTTCAGAAAGTAGGGCATGGATCAGAAAGTTAGTTAGGAAGTGACAGATGAACCAAAAAATATATCTTAAGTCTTTATGACAGCACCGAATGCAGCATCTACCGAGCACTATGATCCTCCATTTTCTTTAGGAAAAAACGATTTGTACTTTTCCTAAGTTGAATCTTCAGTTTGTTGGAGCCATCACTGGACTGACGCTATCGGATCTATGATTATCAAATGGCGTCTCTCGTTCAGTAATGTTTGTAGAAGCTGTGGAGAGGAAGAAGAGGTCCCCAAACTGTGATCAAGATTAGTGACGGACCCGGTTAGCGCAGAAAAAGTAGAAATCTTCGATCTGCTCTCTTTCATCAAGAGGTATTGAACATGTTCACCCCGGTTTGAGACTGTTGGTTAGCTACAGAGAAAAATTAGAAGAGAATCATGGGACATTTAGGCCTCCGAGTGAAAGTGCTTTGGCGCAAACCTTTCCTTACTTAACCTAACTTTTGCTAGTATCATATAAAAACAATTGACCGATTCTTATTCAACGTCTGAAAGAAATGGTGAGAACAAGTTGCAGCAGATTAAAGTCGAGTCTAGTCTCTCCTCTTTCGGTGCCAGAAACGTTGATGTTTCTATTTGTTGATCTATTTATCTGACTGTACATCAGTTCATGCTTGAAGAGAGATTACGATTTGGTTGGAAACTAAGTAGCTTCAAACATGTCTTTAATAAAGGACATTTTTGTAGTTTAATAAATCATTAATCACAATTTTCACATAAATACCATTTGGTAAAATTAGTTTAGCAAAATGAAATTGGAATTTTTTTTAGTAGGGTACAAATAAGTCGACCTCGAACAACAGAAAAACTCTTGTTGTTGTTACTATTTACTGTTGCCACTTAAAGTTTGTGATAATAACCGGTGAAAAGTGGACTGCAGGTGGCAAAAAGCGCATTAATAATGTCAATAAATAGGCAACGCCGTAATTAACGACACACTTTGAGGCTTTAAAAAAATAAATAAAAAAAATATAAAAATCTAAATATGCGTATGCAAAGAGACAAAATGTGGCTATTTATTTCAAGTTTTTTTGTATTTTTTTTATATTTTGCAAAACAAAGACAGTTGGAGAGTTGCTCAGAAATAAAGATGGATTGTTGTGCGGTGAAAATGCGTTTCAACAAGTCGATGCAGGTGATTTATAGAAACTAGCAGCAGGCAATCATACACAATAAGCAGAAATGCTTTAACAAAAAACTAAAACAATTTTCTTTTATATATCGACTGATTGCTACCAGCGCTGACGTTTTCATATGCAAATCAGCCAAAGCTGGCGAGTTATTCTGAGTCTGCGTAGCTACAAAGTCTGCCCAATCGGAGAGAAAGATATGTTTGCATACATATAATTTTTTTAAATCTGTTTATAGAAGAGGAAATAATACACACACGAACAAAAAACTTCGAATCCAACGCAAATGCGAGTTGCCATGCGCATAGAAAAAAATTGTGTTACAAAAAAATATTAAATTTGCATTTAAGATGCTTTGTTGACTTTGTGTGAGCAGCGCTTTTTAATTAAATTTATTGTGTTTCTGGCATTTATAAAATGTGGTCGCATGCATTGTCAACGCGTTCCGCATTCACACACACAAAGATTTATGTATAAATATTTCTCGACATACAAACAAAAATCAAATATTTAAGCGCGTCGCCGAGATGAGACGCGACGAGCCTTTTGAAAAGGCCACAGCCCGAAATTAGCATAAAAAATTGGGCGTGTGGCCTGAAAAGCATTCATTCAGCTGTGCGCGCCTCACACACAAATGTGTCTTCGATCTCTCGCTGTGAAGTCAGAATCGAAGCAATTCTGTAAAAGTTGTGAACATAAAAATATGGGTCACTTTTCTCGTTTTCTCTCTCTCCCCCACGGCAGATCTTTCACGCCATAACTGGCCGCAACGTGTTGTAATAAGCAGCAGCAAGTCCACTCAATACAAGCACACGAACCCAAGAAGAAACGCATTAGAACGGAGAATGAGCAGCAGCAGATATCGTTTGAGTCTAGTCGGTCGTTGACAAGCAATGAACCGTGTTCACGCAATTCTTAGGCGCTTGGCGCCCAACCCCTCCTGTCCCCTATGAGCGGCTATACTGCACCTTGTACGGTTTCACTCTTGGCCAAATATGCATAGCGACAGACCGATAGCTACTTGGCTACTTGGCTTGTCTAATTGCAGCACATGAAAGCGTATAATTTAATAAGCTCACACATGACTGCTCCAGTCAACAGCCATGAATGCATTGGCGCTGCAATTTGTCCAGCAATGAGGGAGAATTTTCATAAAAATAGAACTGTTCCGTTGTGTTGTGTTGTTGTGCTTATTTGGCGAATGAAATATGCTGTAAATTGATGGGTAATTTTTTGCCTACTCGTTCTTACTTTGATTTGTGGCTTGAATGTGGCTTTAAAGTGTACACGATGTGGTTCTATATAGTAGAAGTGGTAATTTGTAGATAATCTTTGGAGTGTGAGAATAAATTAGGGAGAAAAGTTCAACAATTGAATTTATGATTGGCGAAAGTTTAAAAGAAGTAATCATGAATAGAGGCTTTATAAACAAATGGAGGGGAGTGGCCCACTTTCAATCCCATGCGCACTAAAACGTTTATCTCGCTTGCGATTGTCACGTTTCTGACAGGATATTGTCTATTCGACCAATGGATTAGGTCTGGACAGTTGGGACTATAGTCGCAGTTGCCAAAATGAAGAGGAGGAAGAGACTTTAAGTCACCTTCTACGCCACAGCCCTTTGCTCTCTAGATGAAGATGGAAATCTCCAGATCAGTCAGCGATAAAGACTTGCCGAGGTTTGTCCTCAAATCAAATTGTCTTCTACAGACTTTTTGACATGCAGTAAGACAGATTAATTTTTCCTTGTAGTACCACAATGAGCCCATTTGTGGCCTAAATATGTCTTTCGGCAAAGTCCAGTGTCCAGACTGCCACTTTAACCCTGCGTTGCATGATTTAATTTCCGTGAAGAAAAAACCTTTGTGTCATATTATTCTTGTTGCTTGTTGAGTTTCTGTATCTATGAAAGAAGTTTTGCGGACATTTTCCGTATCCTGGTGAGAACGCTACCGCCGAAATGAAAGTCGGTTTTATCTTTTTTTTAGTGTTGGCTACTACGGGGAGTCAAACAAAGGTCAGGCGTCGATACGAGATACGAGAATGAACGACTGTAAAATGGTGAAAAGAATAATTTTGAAATCTATAAAAAGTTAACATTGCATATATGCAATGCCATGCAGCGAAGGGTTAATATTATGCTAATTAAAGTTAGTAAAGTTAGTTAAAGTTAGTAGAAAAGTACTTCCTGGTCGACTTAAAAAGTTTCAGTTGGAGTTATCAGATCATCAGAAACGATGTTTCAGTTGGTTTAAATCAAGCTACCATAGGTAAGATTAGGTTAGATTAGGTTAGGTTTTTCCTTTATCTTTTTTCGATAAATTTACAAAATTCAAATTATTTCTTATTGGTATAATGTAAAATATTATAAATGAGGAGTATAAATGAATATAAATGAGTTCTTAGGTTAAATTGGGGTCTCGCATAAACCAAATAGTGGTCTATAGTGGTCCAAATTGAAAAGCGAAGACGTAGAAACTGTTTTAAATGCATTTTTTAGCAAAAAAAAAACTATCATAAACAAATAAAACAAAAATGGTAAATACACTTGAAACGAAGCAAAGTCTTAGAAAAAATAATGAAGGAAACAGTTCTAAGTTAGAGAGTTAAGTGGGCCATTTTTGATTGCGGATTAGTACAATCGAAGTGTTCAGTTCAGTTCAGCATTAAATAAAGACAAATTTTCTATGTAAAACAATTCGCAATGAGTGGATCATTCAACCCACCAGACTAGAAATGCTTAACTTCGATTTGGCAGAAGCTATGGCGTTGGTTCTTTATTACTGCGGAGTGAACGATTTCAGTAAAGCAAATGTGATAAAGTTTTGCCATGAAGCAATATCCACAAACTATATTGAAAAACCTATAATTTCGAATCAAATAAATATTTTGTATTCAAATTTAGTACTCAATTTTAGCAGCAATCTAATAAGACCTAACTAAGAGAACCTGGCTTGAGTGCATATTCTACGAGCCGTTACTAACATCAAAAACAAATGCCAAATTTGCCCAAACATCTGCACGAAATTGAACTCTAATTTAGATTTCTAAAATTCCACCCAATTATTTTCACACTTTCTTAACCATTGTTGGGAAATTCCAATGCACACACAAATAAGCATCGTTTGTAATTTATTTTGACAAAAAAACGCGTTCAAGTAAATAGTTTCAAATACCTTCAGCATTGTGAAAACAATTTCAGTCGCATTCGTTTCCGAGAATTCCAGCAATTTGCTGTTACGTGCAATTTTCAAAACATTTGCCAATTCGTTTGCAGCTGAGCCGCAATGTACACAGGTGTGTTCACACGCACACACACACACACACACCTGCACGCAACAAATGGGGCGTGCGTTGAGGCAGAATTATTGTATTATAAATTTTCAATTTTTATGAACATGTCATGATGGTAAATTTACACAAAATCTTGTTGATATTTCAAGAAATGTCAAATTGATGTAGAGAATATATACGGCAGATTGCAACTAAAGTCACGTCTTCTTTTGCAATATTTACTGGATGGGCAATGCATTATTTGCGGAAAACCTTGATGCAATTTTATCAATTTTTGTTAATGTCTTAATGCAATTTGCAAAATGAATCAAATGAATCAAAGTGAAAAATTAATTTGTGCCGAACCATAACATCTATTTTATTGTATTTGTATTAAAAAATGAAAAAAATTTAAATTTTATCAGGTGTACAACTTTGCTTCCGCCGTTTTTTTTCCAAAATTAAAAGCTTTATTGCGAAAAAGTGCTTACAGATGTATTATTCAAAGTATTGTCCGTCGCTAGCGACAACTTTCTCCCATCTTTCCGGCAATTTTCGGATCCCGGCTCGAAAAAAGGAGTCCTCTTTTGACGCTATCCATGAAGCAATCCATTTTTCCAATTCTTCGAAGGATTGAAAATGTTGATCTGCCAGGCCGTGTGCCATCGAACGGAATAGGTGGAAGTCAGAAGGGGCGACATCTGGGGAATACGGCGGGTGGGGCAAGACTTCCCATTTCAGCGTTTCCAGGTACTTTTTGACCACTTTTGCGACGTGAGGCCGAGCATTGTCGTGTTGGAGGATGACTTTGTCATGTCGCTCTTGATATTGTGGCCGCTGTTCTTCTAGCGCGCGACTAAGGCGCATCAGTTGCGTTCGGTAGCGATCTCCTGTGATGGTTCCACCCGGTTTTAAGAGCTCGTAGTAAATCACACCGAGCTGATCCCACCAAATACAAATCATAACCTTGGCGCCGTGAATATTCGGTTTTGCCTTCGACGAAGAAGCATGCCCGGGCTTTCCCCATGATTTTCTGCGTTTAGGATTATCGTATCGAACCCACTTTTCATCACCGGTTACGATTCGATGTAAAAACCCCTTACGATTTTGTCTTTGAAGCAGTTGCTCACATACAAATAGACGGCGCTCGATGTCCCTCGGTTTCAACTCGTACGGCACCCAGTTTCCTTCTTTCTGAATCATGCCCAGGGCCTTGAGACGTTTTGAAATGGCTTGCTGACTCACTCCCAACGATTCGGCAAGCTCTTCTTGGGTTTGGCACGAATCTTCATCAAGCAATGCTTCTAGTTGTTCATCTTTGAAGGTTTTTTCTCTTCCACCACCATGTTTGTCTTCGACATCGAAATTACCATTTTTAAAACGTTGAAACCACTCCCGACACGTTCTTTCACTCAGAGCAGCATCACCGTAAGTTTCTGAGAGCATTCGATGCGCTTCAGCTGCATTTTTTTTTCGAATTGTAACAGAAAAGTAAAACTTCCCGCAATTGGCGAGAATTGGGCACATAAACGGACATTTTCGAGCGTGAATAATACGAAAACAAGAACAACTGTCACTGAAACGGCGATGACAATTCGTTAGGCACTGTCCACACTCACTTTAAAAGCATTACCATCTATGTATTTCAACCAGCCTCAGCCGGTACAGCCACCTATCGGAAAACGGCGGAAGCAAAGTTGTACACCTGATATGACCATAGAAACACTAGGTTTTGTGACTAATAGAGCATCACTTTTTTTAAATTAATCTAATGATGATTAGACATCTGACGAAACCTCTGAGAATGTAGATTAGTAGTAATTGAAGAACTGACATAACATTTGGAAATGACATAATGACTTACAATGCTGACTGAACTAATACCGAGTACATATATGTAGTACTTCTATATTGGCACTAAGCTCAAGGTACATTCGCCAACATCACAGTACAGCAATAGTGAAATATGAGCGAGAAAGCGTATAAACGAATGTACCTTGACATATTTCAAAAGTGGCAGAAAGACAGGTGCGTTCAGACGGGAAAAAAATAGGCTGGAAAAAAAATATAAATTTGTCGAAATTAACTGAAATTTCTTCAACCGCCCCAGAGCAGATTGACAGTTGTTCATGTGTAGAAGTGCACATGTATACACGCATAGAAATATATTCAAAAAAATTTCGTCTTTTCTGTCTCATCGCTTGTCTCCCTTTGATTTCCGAAAGAAAACACATTGTGAAGATACGTTAGTGCCAATATAGAAGTATTACATATATGACCGAGTATGACAAATATTTAACACATGTTGCTTTTGCATTTACTGAAGAAAAATCTTCTTTTTTTTTTTTTTTTTTTTTTTAAATACGAGCCAACGCGCAGGGGAAACCCCTATAAATGCGGGCATTGCGCTGGTTCAGGAAGGATATATAGGTTGGGAGAAAGGATGTTGGGTGAAGAATTTATGGACTCTTGCCTTGAATCCATCAAGATCGTAAGTGCTGGGGAAAACATCTGCAGGGAGACCATTCCACAATCGCGCTGTTCGGGCCAGGAACGAACTTTCTCTGTAGTGCGTAGTGCGCTGGAACATCGTTTCAACGTGGAATGCATGGGCGCCAGTGTTCAAACGGGCGTTCTTAGACTAAAATGGATTAAAACGGGGTCATAGCTGCATTGATTATTGAAGTCCAATGATGAATTAGTTAGTAGTAGTAAAAATAACAGAACCAACTACATCACATATGTATGAGAAATAAAATAAAATAAAATAAAAAAATATTAAATAAAATAAATTTAAATAAAATAAAATAAAATAAAATAAAATAAAATAAAATAAAATAAAATAAAATAAAATAAAATAAAACAAAATAAAATAAAATAAAATAAAATAAAATAAAATAAAATAAAATAAAATAAAATAAAATAAAATAAAACAAAATAAGTCCAAAGAAATATTGCGTTCAGAACACCTAAAGAAAGGTTTTTGAATTTGTAAAAAAAAATTGTGTGTGGAAAATATGATTTCAAATGCTATTGGACTCAAAAGTTGTAATCCCCCCAGTTACAGAACCATGCATTTTAACCCTTTCGACCTCGAATTTTACTTTTTGGTACTTAAATCCTGAAACACAAGAAGTGTGCACACGACATTTGAAAACGCCACGCCTCTTTGTTAGAGTTCTAGAGTAAGTTTACTTTTGAACAAGTTTCGCTTAAAACGGGTTGAATAAATTTTGTATAAATATTGTTTAACTACAGAAGAATTACTTAATATTTATGAAAAAATACAAAATTATTACTTTTTGATTTTATTTATTCATTCTTAAAGATCAAACGCGCCCAATTCGTAGACTTCAATTAGAACACAAACTTTCCCTGATATCGCTACAAATTATTGGAAGTTATTTTGGGGAAAACAGTAAAATTTTTGGAATTTGCTTTGAATTCACTTTTAAAAATATTAATTTATTGTTGTTATTAAAATTAAACCCATAAATCAATCGTAGCTTTTGCTATAAGATGACAAATAGGTGAAATTGCTCTCGGGCAACTTTCTGGTCGAAAGGGTTTAACGTACTTTTAAGACAAATTTATCAGCTTCTGTTCAGGTTGTATACATTTTTCGTCTTTGTACAAAAACTTGGCTTTAAAAACGATCTTTAAATGTGATTTAGTTTAGCGATCCTCAACTTGAATGCATTCAAAGTTGGCGTTTTTGCATACCGAGTGCTAAATTTTAAATTTCTAAATGCTGCCATTCGAATTTTGGGTCATTGCTGTCATAATTGTAAATTTGCGAAAGTTTATTTATGGCGCATTCAATCGAGGAAAATCCACGACTGCAGCAATGTGCCAAAACTTGCCAATACTCCACATGCCAACATTTGCGGATGCGACCAGCTGGCCAGCACGTGCGCTAATCGGCTTATTTGATAATTTCTATTACCGTCTGGTGTAATCACATTTATTTGTCTGCTTGTTTATTCGCCTGTCTGTCTGTCTGTTTGATTGCCAGCTTTGCTAGTTGTTAGTGCCGTTGCTGTCTGTCTTGTGAAACATTAACAAATGGCCAACGAAAATTGCCAACAACAATTAACATGCCTCACACTCTCTTACTCAGTCATACACGCACACACACACACACACACATATATACTGCAGCGCGCACTTCTTTGCCTCCAAACCCGTTTGACCATTTCGCTACGCATTTTTGCTGCACATCTTTGCTGGCTGCTTCGTTCGCCCTGCACACCGGCAAGAATAATAAAGCAACACAAATAACAATTTTCCACATGTTTGAGAAAAAGTAAAAAACCAACAATAACAACCTAAATGAGGGACTTATGTAAGAGCTCTGTCTGCAGCGTCAAATTGCTCGTAATTAGACTTGAATTTCATTGGCAAAGTAACTTCAATCAAGCAACAACTACACGTCGCTGTTTATTTATATATTTTTTTTAATTGAATATTTTGCATTACATACATACATGCATACACATTCCCATGGACGACGTGCATTGCACTGTTTTTTTACTGCTCGTTAAAAATTAGTATTCAATAAATATTTTAATTTCATGGCTGGTGTTGCTGGCCAAAGAGGTTTGGCAATGCGGCGCTGTGCCAACAGTTTTAACGCAATGCAAATCGACAAATTGGTATGCAACATCGATGATTGATGTTGGGTGCGTTTAACTAGAACCATATTAGTTGTTGTTGTTGTTTTAACATAACTGATGCGACTTTTGTTGTATGGTAAGCAGAGCAGAATATTGTTGAGTTGAGTTGGATGACTACACTTGGCGAGGTTGAGTTGGATTGGGTTTTGTTTTCCTGTGATTTGGATTAGTGTTTTATTTCTTAATTTATTACACCGTGCAACAAAAATTTAAAAACATTGTTCACACCGGAAAAAATCCTGGAAACTAGAGACCAAATACAGTAATACAGTCGTGTATGGATATAATGAACTAATTATTGCAAGGCCTGTTTACAGTATTGAGGTTGTTCAGTATATCAAGGTTAACATTTTTGTTCAAAAACTCGTTTTATTTGCTCAAAATACACTTTTTGCTTTTTGCTTGAAATTGCTTCCAAAATTTTGTTCAATATTAAGAAGCTCCATGTGAAAATTTGGGTGTTCACTATATCGAGCTGCTCACTATACCCAGAAACGACTGTACTTTTAAAAGGACTTTTCTCGCTTCATTGATTTTAATCTTTTTATTATTTAAAACACAGATACCCAAATAAATGAGATTTTTTGTACTTCATTAAAATTGCAGTTTCCGCCTTTTTTTAAATAACTTTCGAACCAATAAAGTTAGAGTAATCAAATTTTGACATGTGATCAAGGAGATTTTGGCTTTTAACATAGTTACTTTTCAAGAAAATTCTATATAATTTTTCAAGGATATAAAGGATTAAAAATTTCAAAGCACCTTTTTCATCTTTTTTTTCAAACAGATAAAAAACAATTTTATTTAAACTCTTGAACCTTTCCTCTTTCATTTGATATACATATCGTCATATGCTAACGAGATTAAGTATCATATTTTTTATTTTTTTTTTATTTTTATGCCCTTCAGAATTTCGAAGTCCTTTTAAAAGGACAAAGGATGTAGAAATAAAAAACTGACTACGCAGTATTACTATATTTGGTCTCTAGTTTCACGCCCTTATGGATTGTTCCCAGTGTGAAAAATGCTGTCGCACGGTGTTATTAAAATTTATGGATTGTTAGGTTAGGTTATTGATTGATAGTGATTGATTTCATATTTGGCAACCCTGAATTAATTGAGTCTAACCTCAAACAACCAAACCTTAACTAATCTAATCTTACGTAACTAATCAAACCGTAAACTACGATTGCTTTTTGTACTTACTTTTAATTTAAATTGAGACAGCATCAAAATAAGTTTTCCTCAATTTGTTCAAGTTGATTTTTTTTCGCCACCAGTGACTTTCATTGAGATGCCCACAAGCCCATAAATTTTATGGAAAACCTATCGAATTTTACCTAACTTTGACATTCATTGATTATTTGTTGCACTGCATTTGACAACATTTTATTGTCGCCCTTTCCATGCACACAAAATCAAAAACATTTACTTTCACTTTTTTCACTTTTCTTTTCTCACCATTTTTTTCTTCAACTTGTTTGCAGGTCTACCACAAATTGCCAAATATTTGCCTCATGTGCAGTTGCACACTGCCATAGCAACAACAACGAACAATGCAACACCAAAGAACGTGTGCGGTTAACCAATAAATTAATCAATTATAACGGTACAAGTGTTAGACAACAACAACATGTTGGACAGTGCAGAGAAACCGCACGCAACGTTGCCAAACGTTACTGCAACGCGCACTGGGCGCTTGACGGCAGCGCCAGTGACAGCGACGACGCGCTGTGAAGATGCCAACCGAACTTCGAACGCAACGCCAAATAAAGCAAAAACTATTTTGAATTGGCTGAAAAGTGCAACGAAATCATTTGACAGCGGCGAGTCACCTAACGCGGTCGGCAAACGTTCGCGCATTAACGGTGCAACCAGTGTCGACAACGAGTGGCCGCGCCCAGCAGCTGAGGCGCGTGCCAAGTCGCTGCCACCAGCGCCGTTGCCAACTTCGACGGACTCATCGCTGCGCGAGTTTCCCGGCGTTCAAAGTCTGCGGCATCTGTGGAACAAACGCATCAGTGCCAGTGAAGAGTCCACGCGGCGCAGCAAATCACTGGGCGGCGGCACGCCCAACAAACTAACCAAATCGATTGGCTGCCTGGTGAATGCAACCAATGCAGCCGAAGCGAGTAGTGTGCACAGCAAAATCGACGCGCTGAACGAACGTTTCCAAGAAACGCAGCGGAAACGCGCGCAGAGTCTGCACGACTGCACGCAGCTGGAGCTGAACGAAACGCCGGCTGCAGCTGTCACTCAAACAACGCAACTCGAAGCGAGCATCGACGATTTGCATCGCGAAAAGGACAATTTTTACAAGTACAAAACGGCTGAGCAGGCGGCCAAGCACATAGCGCGCGAGGCGCGTGTGCGCGCCAAAACGAGGCGCGTAACCGCGGGCATCGTGAGCGACAGTGTGGCGGAGGATGAGCGCCATTTTCCGGCGGTCAAGGCTAGCGAACGCGGCGAGCGCATACACTGGCTGAAGCGGCAGGACATTGTGCTCAAGCGCACTCATAGCCCGGAGGACAGCGATCTAAAAATGGCAACAACTAATGCGCGTGTAGTGTGTGACGTCGTTGCGGCTGCGGCGGCGTTATCAGCTGACAAGGATCTTATCAGCGGCGACGACGGCGGTAGCAGTGCAAACAACGCATGCCAACAACAAGTGCCAACATTGGCCACAGCCCCCAGTGCCGCCGCTGCCGCACCAACAAGCGATGTTTCCTCCGATACCGATACGCTAACCGCAACGAATTCGCCCCAACACGCCAGTCGAACGCGAAGCATTAAGCGCGAAACAACCGCACTGCTGGCCAACTCGAAACGCGGCAGCACAGAATCGACAGCATCGAGCAGTAGTAATGGAGGCCGCAGTGCGCGGCGCACTACCTCCTCGTCCTCCTCCTCCGCGGCGTCCGCGCGCAAATACAGCTTCAAGACACATTCGCGTTCGTATCACGCGCCGCGCAGAATGACCAACCGCGACAGTGGCGCGACAGGCAGTGGGGCGGGGGGTGGCGTTGCGGGCGTGGGAGCGAACTTCAGTATGGTGGCCAAGCTGACGCAGCAATTCAACGAAATTATACAAAAAGATAAGAAGCTGCTGGAAGAGGTGAAGCGCAAGAACGGTGTGTTGATGTCGCGCGGCGGACATGTCTACAAAGTGGTGGAGACGAGCAGCATCGAGGGCGGCAAAAAGTCCTCGCCGTCGGTCAGTCGCAACAGCTCGCGCGCCAAGGATGTGTCGGCGCGCAGCTCAATGGTGCAGCGCAATATTCGGAAATTCGAAAGCGGTGGCAGCGTCGCGAACAGCGAAAAGCCCGCAGTGCCAGCGAAAAGTGCGCAGGTGCTGCGCAAACTAAACGAACACAACAAGGCGCTACTGGCCAACCTCAATTTGCCAGCAAGCGGCAAGCGGCTGCCGCTGAGTCTGCCGCCAACGACAGCAACGGCCGAGCTGCAAATGAAGTTGGAGCTGAAGAAAGCGCAGCTGGCCATTGCCATCTCGCCGCCGCTAGAGGTGGTGAGAGAAGAGGTCAAAACACCGTTGGACACGGAGGAGCAGTCAATCGTTGCTATCGTCGCAGCAGCCACGAGCGCGTCGAACGTGTCAAACGGCGAAACGACAGCGAGCACGTTCCACTGTGCAGCAGGCGGCGGCGGCGGCGTTGATTGCGCTGAAGCGAACATTGCCAATCGGGCGAAAACCGATACGAACGGCACTGCGTACGGACCAGCGGCGGCAGCGCAATTAGGCGAAGCCGATAACGCGCTTGCTGGCGCAGCGGACGACGGGCAAAAAGGTGCAAATGCAAAGGGGGAAAACTTGAGCGGCGGTGTGGTGCAAGCGGAGCAGATTGTCGAGACGAAAAAAAGCGCCGACCACAACAAAACCGAACAACAGCAAAATGACGACGCCAGCAACAAAACAAATGGCGCAACCGAAGCAATTGGAACGAATAGAAGTAATGTGCGGAGTGATGTTCCCACGAATGCAAGTGATGCAATAACAGCGACAACAATAACATTAACAGCGATCGAACAAAAAGTGGCAGCCAGCGACGATGATTTGGATGGCGATGCCAATGACGAAAAGGCAAAACAGCGCAAACACAAATACGCCAAGATCTATGAGAAGTTCCGTTTTCGCTCGCCGTTCGGCGGAGGTCACAACAAAAAATTGTCACCAAGCAAAACGGTCGAGCCGCTCGAGGCACCGCCGCTGCCAGCGGCGCCGCCGCCATTGGTCGCAGAGTCAGATGCGAAAATCCGCGATGCACTCGATGCGGTCGACCAAAAGCTGAAAGGGCTGGCGGAAGACGGCGAATCGGCGGCGCCGGCGATTGTGCTGTGCGAGAACGATGACTTCGAGCAGCGGGTGCTGCCCAACAGTTCGTTTGTGTTCCAGGCGAGCGCCAAACAGGTGGCAAACAACCAACTATTGGTCACTCAAGCTGTCAATGTGGCACTGGTCAACAGCATCGAAGGCGAACAAATGATCATGGAACAAAAAGAGTTGCAGCTGCAGAAGCAACAGTTGCTGCTGCAGCAGCAGCGCAGTGCAGAAGAAACGCCCATGTTGGTGTTGGTGGATGTGAGCCAAAGGGCGGCACAGAAAAGCGAGCAGAGGGAGGAGGAGAAAGAGTTTATTTATGAGCCAATTGTGCCAGCAACAGAACCAAAGACTGAACAAAACAACCAAGCAATAACAACAAACTCACAAACATCATTTCTGTACAAAAGTTGCGCGGTCAGCAAGTCAAATGAGGCCTTGGCCTCAACAATAACTGCGTCGAGCAGCGCGAAAGAAGAGATAACATTGAGCATAACCACAGAACTAGTCGACGATATTTACCAAACCGTAGAGGAAGTAATCAAGTTGGAGCCACACACAGTGGAGTCCACAGCTAGTAGCAACGTTGTGGCCAGCGACTACGAGTCCATTGCGGGCTCGTGCGAGCAGGCAACACCAGCCACCAGCAGCAGCAAAATGCTGTATGATGGTTATGAGATTTGCGAGCCCCCACCAGATCCCCCCACCATATCGCCCACCACAACCGCCACACCCACTTTAACTCAACAAATATCGCGCAACACCAACGACGAGCTGCCCGAGTTGCCCGAGTTGCCCAAGCCGAAACGCCGCCTGCCCAAATCGCCCATGCCTGGTAAGCGTCCGCCCAAGCCCGCAGCGCCGTCCAGCAGCAGCAGCACTGCGCCATGCGGCAGCACTGCCAGTCCGCTGGAATTGCTGCACGACAACGACGACCATCACTACTATGCAGACGACGAGAATATCTACGACACCATCAAGGGTTCGCACTGCTACGAGTCGCTGCACATAGAGAGCCTCAAGTCGCAAAAGTCCAACTTCAAGTCGGCGGACACGGTTTCGCTCACTTCCAACTGCTACGAGAGCATTGCGCAGTACCGTCGCGTCACAACGGCCGGCAGCCACCTGACTGGCAGCAGCAGCGGCTCCATCTCGTCGGATCACAAGACCAACAGCCTCTATGAGGTTTCGCTGGCGGCGGGTATAGTGTACGGCGCGGGCAGCTTGGGCTACGACGGCGCAAAGAAGCGCCATGCGCTGGCAACTGGTGGCGCACATGGCGCAACCAGCGACCTCAACAGCGACGAGAATGCCAACAGCACCCAGTACTGTTACTCGAACACGGCCTCGAGCGAAAACAGCGACGATTGGGTGGACATTTCCGATGGCGACGGCGACAGCAAGGAGCAGGTCAAGCAGCAATTCATTGTGTAAGTAGTCGTAAATTCCGGAATTGAAGGTTGCACTGCTGTGATAGGAATTCTTTGTTTATGTTTACCTTTAATTTTATTATGGCGAAATTGGGTTCATAGGAAGTGCGCAAAGTAATTTTGTTCTTATCTTATCAGCGCTTTGTGGCTCGCTGTGCGCGACACTTTGATAGTGCAGTAGCGTAGCACATTTTTCACTAATTGCAACCTGTACAGTGGGGAGAATTCTACTGCTTTGTACATTTTTGCGTAAATTCATTAATATGCTAAAGATTAAGTTTATAGTCGCAGTCTATAGACGACTCACATAAATAATGGTCGCTTCAAAATTTAGTATGTAATCAATACCACATTTTCAGCTCTATCATAAAAAGGGCTTTGAGGGTCTTAGGGGTTTGAACGGTAACATAGAGAAATTGAAAGACGTATTTAAGCTGGTTGGTGAACTCGCTGTGAATGCAAAAAGACGCGAGGTAGGTAGAGGCAATTATGAAGAGGTGTACTCAGGCCAATTCTTTGTTCTAATCTAATGCTTTGCAGCACCCAGCGCTACCTGTGTCAAAATCGTAAAGAAGAACGTAAGTCACACAAGCCAATTAGATAGATATATAGACATATATAGATAGATCGATACGAGAGCAGAGCACCAACTACCCGAGACACTGCGTCCAAAGAGAACTATTGTGTCGTACCCCTTATTCCCTACTGGAAGAGTTCATCTCCCCCCAGTACTGTCCAGGAATTCCTTGATTTTTCCCAGATTAGTTCCAGACAGCTTTTTGTCTGAATTCCCTTCCCGCTTCCTGGCGTGTGAGAGGCCGGGACACTCGGTTATGATGTGCACGGATGTTTCTTCATCGTCCATGCAGAACTTGCATAGTTCGCTATCTGTAAATCCCAGTCGCGCTTTATGCATATTTAACAGACAGTGCCCGCTCAGTAACCGCGTCATGAACTTAAGCTCCTTTCTGCTTAGGTCCAATAGGTATTTAGATTTGCCTTCCGAATAGGCCGTAAAGAATAGCTTATACGGACAGCGCTGTCCCACCATGTTGGACCTTTTCTGGTTGGCCCGATTTTTGAATTCATGTTTGACACAATGCCTGAAATGAATTCTGCTGACACCTATGGTCGGCTTAGGTCCATAGGGCCGTTTTGCCGCCCCTTCCTTTGCCAATCTGTCCACCTCTTCATTTCGGACATTATGATTATCCTCTTTCTCCTGACATTGAGAGTCAGTATTTTTCTGTTCTATATTCTGTTTCCTATTCATGTTGATTGGGTTTCTCGATAAAATCTTCTTAGTAGCTACATATTGTTCAGTATTTTCCGTGCTGATACATTGTCTAAACTCTGACCTAAGTTTTCCTGATTTAAGGTCATCTAAATCATAGAAAAATACGTTCTGGAGAGCCACAGATGACAGTGGATGACTTTGTGGATTTCTCTTCAGTCCACAATTTAGTCCTTTTCGTGCTGACACAATCGACGAACTTTGGTATTCCTGATATAAAGTCCTTCAGATCATAGAAGAAGAGGTTCTTAGGAGATCTGAACAGCATCAGAGTAGGTGACTTTGTGGACTTCTCCTCAGTCCACAGTTTAGTCCTTTTCGTGCTGACACAATGGGTGAACTCTGGTATTCCTGATTTAACGTCCTTCAGATCATAGAAGAAGAGGTTCTTAAGAAATCTGGACAACATCAGAGTAGGTGACTGTGGAGTTCTCTTCAGTCCATAGTTTAAGCTTTTTCGTGCTAACACAATGGGTGAACTCTGGTATTCCTAATTAAACGTCCTCCAGTTCAAAGAAAAAGAGGTTCTTAGGAGATCTGGACAACATCAGGTGGACTCATGGAAATCATGAGCTTCTCTTCAGTCCACAGTTTAGTTCTTTTCGTGCGGAACACAATGGGTGAACTCTGGTATTAAAATTTAAACGTCCTCCAGATCATAGAAGAAGAGGTTCTTAGGAGATCTGGACAGTATCAGAGTAGGTGACTTGGTGGACTTCTCTTGAGTTCACAGTTAAGTCTTTTTTGTGATGACACAATTGACGATCTCCGGTTTTCCTGATAAAACGTCTTTCAGATCATAGAAGAAGAGGTTCTTAGGAGATCTGGACCAGAGTAGATGACTTAAGGTGTTTTCATTCACCCCACTCATACAAATCCGACAGCGATACCATCTATCAATCCATGAATTATAAAATTATGGGCCTACGGGTTCATTCGTTTTGCGAGCTCAACATCCACACAATTGTTTGTGATACCGACGTAGTTTACAGCAAAAGCTCGCTGATTATTCAGCCAAACAACAACAGAAGCCACTTCTCTCAGCATTGATCCAAAGTTCACTGCCCTTTCAAGGGATCACTTCTTCCGGACAAATATGGACAAGTTGCATTTCATGCAACGCACAGAGCACTTCTTTGATCCGTTGCACAATGCACAGTTTTGTAATAATTAGCTGCACTACAACCAACAGTTTCAATTAATGCTACAATACTTGCAATTAACCGATTCTTCCCTCGACTGGCAGAAGAAGTGAAGGCAAAGCAGAAGAGCGTACACACACTCACACAAACATATGTAAAGTGCACAGTCATTGAAGACACTCAAAGGGCTTCATCCCAGCCATGATATCTCGCAAATGTTGCACTATTCAACAGAGACCAAAGATGATTTCAAAGCAAACAACGATCGCTGCTAGACCCGCTTAAATTATACAGTAAATGCGTCTCATTGCCAATTACGTTTCCTTACTCGGAAAGTGTTCTTCGTTTTGTGAATTGAATGGCCCAACTATGGTAAATAGACGCGCACCGGGCACTCTGAGCTAAATCAATTCAATAGACACACAAACGAGACGCCACGAAACTATTTGTTTTGATGGGTTTCAGTGTTGTTGTTGTTGTTATTCTAAGCTGTAACATGGCCAACAACGTGCACAGTCCAATGGTTATCCATGAGGCTCAATGACATGTCTTTTCGTTTTCAACACGCCGCCAGCAACAACAACGTGCAATGCTGTTGTTGGTCTGGTTGTGGGCGCTGGCAATATTTAACCACACAGCCGGCTGACCTAGAAAACGTGGTTGTCAACATTATTGTTGTCAGTATGTGCGGCTTGAAAATGCTATTAGTGGAGAATGTTGTTGCGTCGAGTCGAGCGATAATGATATCAGCAGAGAATTTTCAGCTTAATAATAGAAATTGATAGATTGTTGTAATTGGAAAGTTTAAATGGCATAAATGTAATATTTATGAAATTTCTAAATGATCATGTCATTAGTTAATTATGATGTGTTAAGTTGAATTTAAATAAATAAATCAAAAAATTTAATAAAAAAAATTAAATTCAAAATATTTTTTTTATTATTAAGGAAATTTCAATCCACAATTAGAACAAATAAACTCAAAATAAAGTTGTTATCAGTAAAGAAAATTAACCCTCAAATGCATATTGATGCCATTAGGCACATTAACATATTTGTGTAATATCTTCAAATTAAACCCCGATATCATATTTTGAATTCGAAAACCATTCGAATGTGTTTTCTGTTTACTAAAATTAATATTTAATTACTTTTCAGTGGTTTTCTGTGTTAAAAAGAAAAACCTATTTTAATTTCGCAAACGTGAAAATAATTCATGCATTTGAGGGTTAAATCCACAGTTAGCTTTTATTTATATCAATTAAAAAAATAAAATTAAAAAAAAAATGTTTATTATTAAAGGAAATTAAATCCACAGTTAGTTAAAAGTTAGTTAAATTTAAAAAATATGAAATAGGAAAAATTAAATACAAAATAATTTGTAATTATTAAAGAAAATAAAACTCAAATAAGTTAGCTTTTATTTATTTATTTTGTATTTTAGTTCCCCAACCAACAGACTTCTACACCCCAGGACTTCTATTTAATGTTGTAAGGTTAGGGACTAAGTTTTAATTAATTGCTTCAAAATAACTATTGTCAGTATTTCCTGTGTCACTCTTGGGCGCAAAGTTCCTCAAAGCCCAACCCAGCCCAGCCCAAACCACTGAAGCTACAAACATGAAGTTTAAAATGGAGGTACTTCTTGAAAGATGAATCTCCGGTAAGACGGAATTTTTTGAAATTCGGGGTCTAAAAGGGCAAAACATGGGTTAAGGTGTTGTATGAAGAAAGTTGATTTAATGGACCTATTGATTTAAAAGTTCGTAAAAACGCTTCAAATCAAAAATAATTAGAAATTTTTTTTTTCGAAAATCAAAAACTTAGCGGGATCAGCAATGAGTTAAGGTCTGTTTACTGTAAGACTACGAAAAAACCATGAACCATGAACCGCCTATAACTTCAAAGCTGTTGAAATCAAAAATAATTTGACACGTGTTTCTCATTTTTTCGAAAATCAAAATTTAACGGGGTCAACAATGGGTTTAGGTGCGTATACGGGGATGGCCCTTACTTTAAAGTTGTTGAAAACACTTGAAATCGAAAATAATTTTACTCGTATTTCTAATTTTTTTTAATCAAAACTTAAAGGGGAAAATCAAGAGTAAGCCTTTTGACATCAAACTTGATGAAAGTACTTCAAATGTGAAATAATTCGATACGTGTTTTTCACTTTCTCCAAAATCAAAATCTAATTGGGTCAAATATGGGTTAAAGTTTTGTATGGAGAAACGGGATTTTTGACTTTAAACTCAGTGAAGGTACTCTTGGTGAGAAAGCCAAAATCTGAATGGGTTAATGACAGGTTAAAAGTTAATATGGAGAAACAAGATTTTATGGAATTTTTTACTTTAAACTTAGAGAAAGTTCTCTTGGTGTGAAATAATTTGACACGCGTTATTTTTCCGAAAGCCAAAATCTGAAGGAATAAACGACGGGTTAAAAGTTAATATGGAGAAACTGTGAAGAAACATAAATTAATGAGCCTATTGTCTTCAAACTTGGCGAAAGTACTCACAGTAAGAAATAATTCTACACGTGTTTTTCACTTTTTCGAAAATTGAATTCTGACGGAGTCAACGCTGGGATAAGAGTTTGTATGGACATACAAGACTTTATGGGCTTTTTGACTTCAAGAATGGTGAAAGCACTTTAAATGAGATATTATTAGATAAGTATTTTTTCATAAAAATCTTATGTGATCAACAAAGGGTTAAGAAAAACTTGATTTATTGGCCTCATTGACTTAAAACTTGCATGCCTTGCTTGTCTTTAATAAATTACCAACTAAATTACCAAATCTAAGCCCTATTTCAAAACCTTCTGTTCTCTCTTCACAGCGTGCGCGAGCGTTCAAAGGTGCATCGCAGTCCGGATTGGTCCAAACGCGTGCGTGATAAGCGGCTGCATCAGAAGAAAGCCATGAGTTACATTGAAGGTAAGCTTGAACCCATAGCGAATGCTTTCATCTTGAAGCTCCCCACCTATGAAAGTGCGCCAACAAAGTCAAAAGCCACTCAGCAAGCGATCGCGCACTATTGCTTGCGTTCCACAAAAGCTTCGAACATTTACTCCACAACGCTTTTTAACAGCTGTACTGTACTGTATAGCTTCTTCTTCTTCTCGCTGTAGTTAACAGCGGCTTTAAAGCTACCGGCCGGGCTTAGATAAAAGCACACGACTAGTTTGTTTTGGAAGCGCCAATGCGATGAGTCTGAGCCGCCCGACGCATAACAAAGTGTCAGTTGCGTTCACAAAATCATAAATTTGGAAATTGCGATTACAACATTGCCGGCCGTTTGCAGCCGCATGCGTGCGCAGCGCCTATACGGAGAAAGCCAACGCTTTGTATGCATTGCACTGGGCGCGTGCACAGTGTGGCAAATGATGAGCTCAAGTGCCATGAATATCACACAAGGTGAGCGCGGTGGAAGGGTGTCATTAAACTTTTGGCGGCTTCACGCATCACCCTGCATCGCGTCAACTTTGAACTGTTGCGTAGAGTTAAATCATTTGGTGCATCAAGTGACGCCCCAGCGCACACATTTTATCAGCAACGCACTCCACCCAAAGCCGAAACGAGAGCGAGAGCGTAAAGATCCCCATCAGCGCCGCTGATCAGATACGACGCTTCCAGCTCTATGCGGCCCAATGAACGCGCTGCATTTAAAAGTAAATATTTACTGGATCGAGTCGCCGCACCAGAGCAGTTGTGTTGGCGTTTGTGGTGTCCGCAAAAAGGCGATTTTCATAAAAGCTCCCGAACGCGAAGAGAGCGCGACCCAGCTGCCGCCAGAGATACAGCCACAGTTGCTGGGTATGCGCCGTGCTGGCAGGCGATTTAGTCATACGCGCCCAGCACGATTGTTTGGACGTGCGGATCACGTCAGTGCGTTTCGGTGTGCAGTGGAAAACTCAACTCTCGACGCCAGAGGAATGCGTTCAGTTTTGCATAGCCAACGCGTATCGCATCCGTAATTCGGCGGCAGTCAAGAGGTGACGGTGATCGGGTCAATGATGATGTTGACAATGTATGCGAAAGCATGCGCCGCGCCAATGCATTAACCGAGCGTAAACAACAATAAAACGTAGCAAAAACGCGGCTTGTGAAATTTTTCGTACTGTGATCGATGGGTTGGATTTTCACCGTTGTCGCTTAGGTACCAAGCCCAGTTAGTGTACGGCAGAAAAAAATTTAAAAATCAAGTTTGCAAATATACACAAAAGTCAGTCGAGGGATTGTGACAAAGTTTAAAACAAATGAAAAAAAAACCTCTTTCAGCGTTGTGTGTGAAGGCAACTCCAGCCAGTCGCTGCTGATCTTCGCTGTTAGCGATCCATGTGCAAACGCGGTAGTGCTGTTGTTGCAGCGTTTTTGTTGTTAATATTTTTTTCTGACATCTTGTTTTTGTTGTTGCAGTTTACCTTTATTGCGCACACAGAGGTAGACTTGAGCGCCGTTGTGGCCGTTGATCATTGTAAATTGTGAATTGTGAATGTGATGACGAAATGTGAAGCAACAATAATAGCAGCAACAGCAGCAAAAACAACATTCATGAAAAACTGTACATGGATGAAATAAAGTCTGAATGAAGTCAGTATTAAAGTGGGAAACCTTGAAAAAAATTGAATGCGCGCTTTTCAACGCTAAGCGGTGAAAAATTCACAACGACGAACCACAACGACAACGACGACGACGACTGCGACAGATAGTGAGCGTTCATTGTTGTTGCGGACAGTTCGAAGAAGCAGCAAGTGCAGTGAAAAACAAGCGAGCGTAAATTGCCGTTGCGGCTGTTGCACTGGTGCAACAACAACAACAAAAAACAAAAAACAAAAACAACTTGATGAAAGCCAGCCAAAGCCATACACAAGCGCGGCCGAAATGAAAAATGCATTTGAATTTCCTCATTTCTGTGCGCCGCCGCTGCAATGTGGCCAAAAGAAGCGAAAATGCGCCAAACAAAAATCAAAGAAAAAGCAAACTAATTAAAAATTAACATTTATTTAATGGTGTGGCGTTAAGTTTTACGTTAAGTTCAGTGATCGTAAAAGTGAAGAGACGCGCTATGCGGAAACGTAGCAATTGCACAATCGCCGAGACAGCCGCCGAAATATGGTTACCCGCCCATATAGACAACGCTTCTCTGACGTTTCTCTAATTTAGTTCAATTTTTATCTCAGTCGGTTATCGGGCGATAAATGTTACGGCGAAGATACGTTCGCTCGATACGTTAACATGGCCATTTAGATCACTGGCACAGTCGCTAAATGACTCACCTCACTTACTACAATCAGCGCGGGAGGGGATTTGGGGCGCTCGGGTTGAGAGCGACAAGGTTCTAGCACGCCATGAAAAACGAAAGCTGAAGCAGCTAATTAATGCGCACTAGCAACCAGCCAGCCAGCACCGATACTGGTTTACCTTGGGTCGGTGGGGATTCTATGGCAAGCTTTGTGTAGAAGCGATGAAAGAAATTCGGCAGGTAAAATGCCAACAGACATTAATGTTAATGTTCTACGAACAGTTAAGTAATGGGAGAACCGGTAAATGTTGGGAAAAAGTGAAAAGTTGCTAGCAACTTTTATGAACATCAGACACACGCAAGTCGATTCGACATGAAAGCGAAAATTCTGCATTTTAGCACATTTCTGCAATGAAATTTTCCCTTCAGCGAGCCCGTCCTAAAATAGACTATTTTTAGGAAAAATGAAAGACCCATTTCAATTGCAGCTGGCCGCAATTTGTTATGCTGATGAAAGTTGCATATTCAGCAACAAATTCTGTGGTATGCGGAAAGTATTTTTAGTATTTTTCATTAACTCAGCTTCAGTGAAATTCTAATAATTACAACGTAAACATTAAAAACAAATAAATTCAAAAAATAATAATTATGGATCTATTCCCAATACATAATGATGTATTTGACAGTCTAAACGAGTAGCTAAAAGAAATCATAATATCAGACAAATTTCATTCAAGATTAGTTTCGGTGTTTTATTCTTTATTAAATTCAGTCAACGAACAAACGGGTTCTTACAGACTAAGTGAAGGAATAACAAGCTCCAAGTTTAGACTTAATACAAGTAAACAAAGAAAAAACAATTACAAATAAGAGAGAGATGAAATTAACTTAGCGCGTGGTTCAGCAAATTCAAAAAACAGGTTTTGAGCAGAAGAAGTCAATATAAATTATTTACTTTGGACAAATGATTTAATTCAGATAGGGTTCTTCCGGCGTTCAACACATAATTGGTTTTAGCAAAACTATCATAAAAGGGGTCTAATGATGAAGTACTCTAAGAGGAATATTGAAGACAATTTGTTCAAGCAGAACAGAACAATCAACTATACCAGAAATTAAACCGAAGACAAAGGATAGGGATAGAATGATTCTGCTATTATAAAGGTAGTTCATATTAAGGAGTTTACAACGAGAGGCAGAGGACGGAATGGGCTCCTGAAATCTTAGGGATCGAAGAGCACAGCGAAGGAAGGATTTCTGAACACGTTCAATCTTTGCCTCGTTCATAAGTTTGTCTTTATTACTGGTAGATATTGATTTTCAGAGCTTTCAGTAGGGGTTTTTATCACTACTTATTACTAGTTACTTGTCTTTTTGTCCGAAAATCTTTTGGCTCGAGGATTTTTGTTTCAGAAAAACATCATGGCAGGGCAGACATAGATTTCTGGGTGAATATTACCGGACTATCGGGGTCAATATCGGGACTACAAAAATGTACAGAAATGATTTGAATCTAAAATTTTAATCTTCATAATTTTTAATTTTTTTTTTACGAAAAATTCACAAATTTTTATATTCATCTCCTTCGTTGGTTCTCTTATAATGTTAGTCACCTTTGTAGTTACTTAGCAATTACTTTTGATTACTTTTGGCAATTAATTTTGATATCCCTTCACCTTATGTGATGACTAATTTAGAGCTTGAACTCAAGACACATAACCCTTTCGCTACAGGTTTTACTGGCGAAAGTTAAAATTTTAAATTTTACGTTTTTAGCTTCTATAAGCAACAATCCAAAAGAAATTTTTTAATTTTTATACTCGGACCCTGTATTTTAGAGTGTTTTTCTATGAGAGCAACAACATCGAAGTGGCTATAATAATTACTTGAACATAAAACATTTTACGCATAAGGAAAATTTGAATATTTTTTCATTTACTTCAGCCAAAATTGAAAAACAAAATTGAAAAAAAGTCTAATTCAAAAGTTATCTAATTTTTCTGTTTCTTCTTTCTTTACTATGTCAAATTATACCATTAAAAAACGTGTATACTTCTCTTCTTTAAACTTCAATATTCAGTTTATTAATTTCGTATTTTTCCTAAAACTTCAAACTATTCTAAGGACCAACAAAAAATGTATTCTTAAGCCACAGAGGGTTCAGACGTCCACAAAGTAGCATGTTGCCATATGGCAACAAAATAACGAAGGGGTTAATGCTCAAGATACTTAATGCTCAATGTCGCTTTCGATGAAGAATTGAACAACTTTATTAAAAAAGTTTAAAACTTCTGAATATTTCTCAGTGACGCAAATAAAATGCTTCTTTGCCACGTTTTACTAATCATTTGTTTTGTTTTCTATACAACGATGATTCGTATCTATTTTAATAATTTTTTTAGAAGCTTTAATTGCGCTGATAACGTTAGAAAAACAAATAATTGTACAAAAGCCCATTAATTTTTTTGTGATTTGCTCACACACACACACACACATGTATTGGTTTGGAAGAAACATTTCTCACGTTAAACAGCAAAAATTCCAATATCGTTTTTCACTAGGAAACAGATCTGCACAATATGCATTAATGTTTACTCAATGTTGAATTTTTTTGTAAATTGAGTTCAGTAAATATGCAAAATAATGTTTTGAAAATGAATGATCTGGTATTCCCAACGAGCTTTGTTTTGCCCGTTTGTTTGTTATTTTTCACTTTCATTGTTTATTTAAACAATGAAGTAAAGAAATCATTTCAACTACAGTGAAGCATTGATAAATTGTCAATTGTAAAGCTGGTGCAAGTAAAACTATGAAACAAAGAAGTTGGCGGGTCCGTTAGGGCCATGTCAGGATCAGCTGTTTTTGAATGAATATTCCAAGTGGAAAAAAATGTCCATTAAAGCTGCTTGGGTTTGGGTTAAGTACTTACACAGTTTAAGATCAACTTAATCCTTTCGCTATATTGTTGGCATATGACAACATGCTACTTTGTGGACGTCTGAACCCTCTATGGTTCCAAGAATACATTTTTTTACTGGTTCTTAGAATAGTTTGAAGTTTTAGAAATAATACAAAATTAATAAACTGAATAATTAAGTTTAAAGAAGAGAAGTATTCACGTGTTTTTAATGGTATATCTTGACATAGTAGAGGAAGAAGAAGCAGAAAAATTAGATAACTTTTTAATTTGACGTTTTCTTTCAATTTAGATACTTTTCTTTTCTGAGACACCTTCAACAACACACAGACACCCTTCCAATAGCCCCTTGTGCCTTCTGTTCAGACTAATGCGTTTCCACTGTACTCAAAAGTGCCGACACGCAACTGTAACGAAAAGTATTGAAATTAATTGGAATACGTTCAGCAGACGCACGTCAGTCAAGCGTCGAAGATTTACGCACAAGCCGCCTGCCGACCATAAACGGCAAACAACGCTGCTCGCGAGACAATAACGCCGCCGTCTCTTAAGGAAATAACGTACAAAAGAAATAGCGAGTTCATGATCTTAGCCAACCTTGGACACGCACTGAGAGCGCACTTGACTGTCGAGTCCAAGACACTGCAATTATAATGTTTCTACGTAGAAGCAAAAAGATGGTCTCAGCGCGGAACTGTCTTTGTTTTTGCAATGGTTGCGTTTAAATAATTACACCGGTTTTACAGTTGTCCGTTGCATTGGTTACATGTCTGAACGCTGATTGCACAGTGTCCCGCACATTCGGGCCTTTGTTGTTGCTGCTCATTTCTATTGCTTTTTGTTCACATCTTTTGTTTAATTTATTGTGAGCGCAGTGTAAAAAGCATCCAGAAATAATAAAATCAGACAAAAACATATTTTACATTAAGTGTGGGCAGACGCGTTGGATTACTTAGTGCGGCCCGACGACAGCTAAGGTTTCCTTACGCCATCTTCCGTATTTGGCGTTATTAGCGTTTATTTGGAATCACATCGATAGCTGCTGTGAATGTATTTCTTGGTGGTTGTGGTAGAGAAATTACGCCATCGCCATTTCGGGTTTTGGTAGCAGCGGCCGCTTCTTGGCCGAACGTGACTAACGTACTTTGCGGTTTGCAATAAACTCGAAATTAACATTTGAGAAAGGAATCGACTGCAGTTGAGGATGATTTTGAGAGAGAACAGAGCGCAAACTAGCCACAAGCAAAGTGATTCTTTGTTGCGACATTATAATCGTCGTAGAGTGGCCGCATTTTTGTTCGAATTGTTACAATTTCGAAAACGAAAAATTGCTGTCCAAAAAACATTTTTGAACATTTTTAAGCTCTAGCAACAGATCCGGTTTGCACGAATGTCTCCTTTTGCGGTGAGCGCCAAGTGAGAAAAATACCAAACAGATGATAAACCCACTCAAGAAGCGAGACAAGTGGCTGCTATTCGGTCGGCGCACAATGCCCGCATTTCTACATATAGCCAGCTATATGTTTATTTGACTGCCTGTGCTAAATATATATGCACGTATGTACAATTTATCTGTATGTAGCCGCTCGAGTATCTAAAAGTGTACATACACACAAAAAAGCGGTTTATGTCAGTTGCTTTTGAACCGGTCTGTTGATCACCCTTGCACGTTGTTGTTGTTATAATTTAGTTTTGAGCTTCAGCTCCACTACGTAACTTTTCGTTATTTATTTCGCATTTAGCTATCAAGCAAAGTTGTTGCTGTGCTCAATTTCACCGCGAACGGGCCAAATGTTCTCACTCAGCTGTGAACGAATTCGTAAACCGGACGGACGCCTTTATTTATTTACCAAAAATTGTATACACACTTATCTACACACTATTCCATATATACAAACATTTTTTGTTGTTATATGGCATCCGCGAAGCGCCAAAACTGTACGCCGCCAGAGTTGAATGCAATCGACGACGCGTTTGTTTGGCTTTGACGTTTAATTACGAACTCGAGTTTTCCTTCGATGTGAAACTGCGTTCGGTCGATTGCCAACAGTTGAGTTGAGTTTCATTTGCGCCAAAATTGTATTTGATGCCGATTTCATTATGAATTACTTGAACAAATAGTCGTTTCACATTCAATTGTTTATTTTGTGAAACGCGGTGCGGCAGAGTTCATGCGAACGAACTGAAAACTTGAACTACTTTTAACGATGCATGATGCACTGATCGGACGTTTATTAGTGTAGAAGCAGTGGAATTGAAGAACGTGCGATGATGACTTATTGTTTTTTTCGAGGCTGCCGTTGGACTATTAAGTGAATCGCGGAAGTTTGACTAGGTTAATGTAGGTTTTCATGGGGTCAATAGAGAACCTCCAACGAGTTGAACTGATGATACACCCCAGTGAAGTTAGGGTATTGGAGAAAAACTGAAGCAATTGATTGGCAGCAGCCAGCTATGTTCTTAATACTCGGTCAAATTGAAGAAGAGTGAATTTGAGATCGTTGGTTTTCTTGATGTGTTGCAATGAAGAAATTTTGAGTTGATTCATAAAAAAAATGTAAAGCTTGAAATAAAAAAATTGGATGCAATTCATTTATGGTAAATTTTTAGTTTGAAAATAGGGAAAAATTACAGAGGGCGTGATAGGAGAAGACAAATGTAAATAATTCAATCAATATCGACTAAATCATTCATTCATGCATTCGTTTCATTTCATGTAAACAATAAACACTGCCCGAACTGTTAGCAATCGTTTCAATCTCCAATCTCGTCGATCATCTCCAATGAGAACGCTTTGTTCCCAAGTGAAGCTGCAAGTGATTCAACCTTTTGGAATTCAACCGACTAACTGTGGTTTACTTAAAGTTTTAACATACATATTTATTTTAAACATAGCCAAAACATCAGTTAAGTGTATCAAATGCATCAACAAAGCATTTCCAAAACCACAACTGGCCATTACTTAGTTGGTGCATAGTTTCTGATTGATGGCATTTAAGTTTTGAAAATCAACAAAGTTTAAAAATTGACAAAACGATTATGGCGCTTTAATTTACGTGCTAGAGCGGCAATTGATGGCGATCGCTTTATTTGCTGTCTGCGCTTTTATTTATGTGTGCGTCGATGACATTTGAAATAAGCGACATCATTGACCCTAACCTCAAATAAATCAATAAATGTAGCAAACGTGTAGCTGACAATGAGCGTAGGTAGGTTTGCGTAATTTATTATTAGTTTTATTTTTTTAGTTTTGTAAAGCATATATTTGGTGCCCTAACACGAAAAGTTGGGTGTGAACCCACATGTAAACCCCCTATTGAACACTTGTGTAAATATATACATACATATGTACATTAGACATAATTTAGTGCAAGATTTTTCGATTTCGATGCTCCACAATGGGATTCCGACAATACATTTTGATTTTTGCTTTGTAGAAACCCAAAAGTTGACAATCTCACAACTCTAATCGTATGGAAGACGCCCTCTGGTGGTGAATTTCTGAACCTTAATTAATTTTGTATTTTTTGTATCCAATAATGTTGGCGATCACTGAATAAATTATTTAAATCGGTTTAGTAGTTTCGGAGATACGATGTTTTCTCGCTTACTTAACTTCCACATTTACAAATGGGGAGCCAATGGCATTGAAAATGGCCAATTTTGTATGGCAGCTCCCTTAAGACTTGGAGATAGCGGGTAGGTATGTTTGGAACAAACTTTTGCAAGGGAAAATAAATGGGTATCGGTCATACATTTGACACGTCTGGAGGCAACCTGGGAGCAGTGGGAGCCTATTGTGTAAAAACGACCATTTTGTATGGAAGCCCCATTAAGGGTTGGAGATGGGGTATAAATATGTTTGAAAGAAATGTTCAGTAGAGAAAACTAGTGGGTGTCAGTCATAGATTTTAACCCTCTAAGAGCAACTTCTAACCAGCTGCGGAGCAATTTGTCCAATTTCCAGGCTTCCGCTAGCCCCAAAATTTTTTGGCTCATGCACTTTTTCACCAAACCGCATAAAATGAGAGATTGTGGAGCATCGAGAACCTATTATTAGGAATCTTTATATAACACTAAATCATGTTTAATGTTCATATGTATGTAAATAACTGTTAGTCTTTAATTTAAAACCAATTTTGGCTCAAACTAATTTAAACTCGACCCCTGTGTTGTACTCTTGCACTGCTTTCGTTCTCATCTCCGAGTTGTTATAATCGCCATGACAACCTTAGATTGCACTCAATTGCAATATGTGGTGATATATGTATGTACATATATGTTCACACAAGTACACATGTACAAATGTATGTAAATGCTCAATTTATGCTCCAGACAGCAACAAGTAGCGAACACATTTCACTTAATGAACGCAATGATTGTGGGGCAAAAAGAAGATTGAAGGCAGTTGAGGCTTGTTGCAGCGCATTGCTGTGGCCGCTAAGACGGCAATTGTCTCGAATTAACAGATCGTAAGGGCTTAAGCGGCTTGAATGCGACAACCACTGCGCATACAAGGAAGCGCTCATTGCTCAAGTTTCACATAAGGAAATTATTGCCGGCGCAATGCGTCAACCAACGCGGCCGCAATTCAAAGCATTGCATTTTACTTATTACAATTTTTTTATTTTTTTTACTGCACAACATTTGACCCACAAACGCAATACAGCAATGTTGACAGTCGTCACTGAACTTAACGTCAATTGTATGTGATTTTAGTGACAAAAACAAAGAACGCCAAAATCAATTTATGCAAATTAGTGCAACAAATTGCAAATTGCAAGTAACAAACGAACTGAAATGAACTCGGTGGTAAAATGGCAACCGCAATGCAGCCGAACGACAATAGCGGCAGCAACACGCTGCTGCGCACCATGCCGCGCAAGCGACGCCCGCGCGCCGTCGGTGAGGTCTACATAACCTGCCCGACCAGTCAGGTGTACTTGAACAGCGAAGTCAATGCGGCAAATGAGATTTGCGAGCCCATCTACGAGAATGTCGCAACGCACACGGAACGACATAGGCTGGCGCCAGCAGCCGCCCGTTGTCAGCATTTGTCATTTGTGCGTGCCACCATTGGCGACAGCGACGTCACGCGTCACTCGATGGTTGTGAGCACTTTCATAGGTTTGTCTGAGCTAAAAACACTGATTCACTGTTTGCTTTGCCAAGACACACTCATATATTTCATTGTTGTTACATATATTCTGCTCCACAGATGACTCCGATCACTACTACGAGACCCTGTCGCCGCTAAGTAATAAGCGTCATTCGACACAAATGGTGCAACGCACCAATAGCCACCACAAACGCAATCAGGATCTGCCGAAGTATGCGTTGGCCGCCTCGCAGCGCAGCAAACCATACTCAGCCTCGGCGCATGCACTGGGCGGTGCAGTGGTTTCCGACGACTACGACTCCTTCGACACGGACACTGATGAAATCTACGAGACCGAGGAGAATTTGAAAAATGTAAGTATGTTCAAATTCCTGTTTAATCTCAGGAGTCTCAACATCACAGATGCTGAAGGCTTCGACCAATAGCTATGATGGAGTATTAGTTTGCATTATAATGTTTCAGCAGATATATTCATAATCATGTATTTAGGATATTAACACTCTTCATACGAGGCCGAAAAAGTCAAGTAGAAGCTATTTCCTTTCTCAATAGTTTTTCCATAATTGTACGTTTACCACACAGGGAGGATTTTTTTCGACGTTGGGAGGTGGAAATCTTCAAAAGATACCGGCGTCCTGGAGGACGGATGCCGGATTTTTACCGCTTAAAACCACCTCCTCCTTCTATCCCTGCTCCCCGCGGCATCGCCTCTCGGCATTTCCTCACGGGTTTGTGATGCCCACAGGAAGGGTGGTTTTGCGTACAATTCCATTTGAAACCATATTTTGCACTAGAAAATTTTGTATTTGGGGGCTTGAACCCCCAAGTGAACCATTTTGAACCCTTCCTCCCCAGTTGTATCTCACAAATATTATTCAATGGCTTACCTTTTCATCTTCAATCTTCACTCTCTCAACAGAATAACGACAGTGGCGTCGACATACGCCAGGTCAAGCTGCCCGAGACACCGTCTTCCACAAATCAGGTGTATGCCATTGTTAGGAAATTGAAAAATTTCATCTCGAATAAAAAGTCACCCGGCTCAACATCCAAGTACGGTGGCAGTCAGCAGAAACTCTACGAAAACTCCACACAGTTCTACGTGAGTGGCAACATCTACGAGAATACGCCAAAGACCAAACCCAGAGCGCACAAAACGCAACCGCCCAAAAAATCGTCGTCTTCGACGCCATTGACACCCACTCAAACGCCAGGTGACCTCTACGAGAATACCGAATTCCACACACCGCCCGCTGTCCAAGTCGATGGCAAACCGTTCGGCACTTCGGAGAAGAATCTCTGCACACCCGACACAAAGAACGAGCCCGCCAACTCTAGCAGCGCCACAATGCGTTCGAAATCCAAGTCTGGCAAGAGCTTCAAATTGCGTCTGCGCAAAAGTCTGGTCGGCGCCAGTCTCGATACGAAGCAGCTGTCTACGCTGACGCCCACGCGCAGCACATTCTACATTGAGGATCCTACGTATGGCGGCTCCGGAGAGCTGGATTCTGGGTTTTCGGAGAAGGCCTCTTCGGGTGATCTGCCCACCAGTCCCTCGGTTCCCACTCCGGAAGCGCAAAGGTTCTCCACGGTGGCACGGAAAACGAAGAAAGAAACAAAGTCGGCCAATATGCAGCGCCGACGCACCACAATTGGCATACGGCCGCATGAGCCCCCGCCACCACCGCCGGTTGCAGCGTCCACCACCTCGTGGTACACTGAGTGCGGCGTCTTTAAGCAGAGCACAACGACCTGCACGCCGGACGAGCAATCGCTGAGTGGCACCAAAAGCACACAGTACAGTCAGTTGAACGCCGCCATTGGGAACGGCAGTTCCTGGTACACGGAGGCGGGTCTATATCAGACCAGTGGTGTGTCGGTGGCCAGCTCGAGTGGCAGCTCCGGTGTGTCGACCGGCAATGAAGGTGGCGTCTGCGATGAGCCGCACAGTATGTTCCAGAATGAGCCGCTGTACCAGATCTACAACGATGAAAAAATTAAGGTGAGTGGGTATCTTGCGATCTGTCGATGTGAGAATTTATACAATCCAGCTTAATTTTGTGCAGTCTATAACGTGCGATCTGGAGGATCATGACAGCTCCACAGACGGCTACGAGGAGATAGGCCAATCTGGCATTGGTAGCGACAAAAGAGCGGGCAACGAGGACCTCCGAAAAAGCAACAGACCAAGTGCCTTCCAGCTAATCGAGCCAAAGAACGGACCATCCCGCACACTGTGGAGTGAAATTCCCGAGGTCATCAACTCGTGTATATTGCGTAAGTTTTCTTCGCTGGGGAAGTCGTACTTCAACTACTTCAACGTTCATGTACTTTACAGCCACTCTAACACCACGCGAGCGTAGCTTGCAAGAGGCCAAATTTGAGATCATCACCTCCGAGGCCAGCTATCTGAAATCACTGAACCTGCTAAGCACTCACTTTATGAACCATCCCGTCTTTCGCGACACAAACGTGGTAGACGCGCGCGATCGCAAGGCACTCTTCGCATACATTGTACCCGTGCACGAGTGTTCCGACCGCTTGCTCACCGAACTCGAGTCCTGTTGGCAGGACAGCATCATGCTGCTGGGCATGAGCAAACGAATCTACGCAATAGCCGAGAAGTACTTCCACGTGTACATTGCGTTCTGTGAGCATCAGGGTCGCATGGATCGAACGTTGCGCCGCCTGAAGGAGGCAAAGGGCATCTTCTCGCAAAATCTCGATCTGCTCGAAGCCAGCCCCACCTGTTGTGGCCTGAATCTGCACTCGTTCCTGATGTTGCCAATGCAGCGCATTACTCGCTTACCGCTGCTCATCGACGCTGTCTTCAGCAAAGTGAGCCAAAACGACGACGAGTACGAGAGCTGGAAGATGACGCTGGCCATTATGAATAAGATCGTTGCGCAGTGCAACGAGGCGGCCAATCGCTGTGAGCAAGCCTACGAAATTGAGCGCATCTCGCGCCAACTGGAGTTTCCCTCGACGATACGTGCGCTGGCCATAGCGCCCGCGGGCGTGTCGGCGCTCGGCTCAAAGCCGCGTTTTCTGGTGAAGAAGGGTGAACTGATGCATCTGATTTGGCGCGGCGACGAAGCCAAGCTGACGTTCGGCAAGAAATTGACCAAATCTAACATTTTCGCCTTCCTTTTCTCCGATCTGCTCGTACTGACGAAACGTAAAGGGGAGGAGCACTTCACAGTCTTCGATTACTGCCCGCGAAATTTGCTCACCATATCGTCGGGCGATATGAGGGACATAAGTCAAACGCATAAGAACCTGATACTAATGACCTTGTTGGAGAATCACGAAGGAAAGACTGTGGAACTAGTAAGTCGAAAGAAAATATTAGAAAACAAATTTGCAGATTACAAACAAAATTTCGCTTTAGGTCCTGTCTTGTGCGTCGGTGTCCGAACAGGAACGCTGGCTACAGGCGGTGCGGCCTCCAGAGCCGGAAGCGCCTGGCGAAAAACTCTATGCGCCCTGGGACTGTCCGCAAGTGATAGCCAAGCATGCGTACGATGCCAAAGAGCCGGATGCGCTCGACTTGGAAGTGGGCGACGTGGTGAATGTCACGCGAAAACTGCCGGATGGTGAGTGCCAATGTGGCGTAGAGTCCTTCTAGCATGTCGGTCCAACTAACTTCTTTCTTTTGTCGTAGGTTGGTATCACGGAGAACGCATTCGAGGCGGTGCCGTCGGTTGGTTCCCGGGCAGTTATACTGAGGAAGTCAATTCGGCGCATGTGCGAGCGCGCAATCTGAAGCAGCGCCAGCGCCTTCTGACCTTCACGGCAACGTATTTAGAGTCACAGAAACGTAAATAATTCACTAGCTAAATAATAATAATACAAACCATGTACTATATATATATATATAGATCGTTACAACTTTTAAGTGTATAAACGTTCATACGACAATTATGCTTAGCCTTTAATTTTACGTATATAAGTGTGCTTATTGGCAAATTAAACAGTCATAGCTCTGACTATAATACATTGTTTGACATATTGTAATTTATTTAAATGTGATAAAATTTTGTATAGAAATGCATTGTTTATGAAATCGATTATATCTTAACTATATCTATAACTATTTAGTACGCAAAATACGCAGAAATAAGAGACGTGAAGCATGCATAAGAGAACACAAAAAGCACGCAATATTACTTTAGGTTCTACTATAACAATGTTTTATATAAATCAACACTTATCTATTCATATCAATGAATTATAAA
The DNA here is from genome assembly GCA_963971225.1 of Melieria omissa. Lineage (NCBI taxonomy): Eukaryota > Metazoa > Arthropoda > Insecta > Diptera > Ulidiidae > Melieria > Melieria omissa. The sequence continues at coordinate 119,127,120 of OZ020268.1, read as the reverse complement.
ATATTTTAATTCGGATTGACTGCGTTGGGAGCATGAGAAAATTAAATTCAATAAATAAAATAAATAAATATAAAGAACAATATCAAATCTAATGTGTATATCTTAGCTGTCCCGCAGACCAGACAGTCGTGGTGGATGGATGTGAATAAAACTATATCCAATGATAATGATAAACCATTCATTTTAACCCATTTTTTGACGTGATCTTCTGCAGTGAGGAATGTGTTCATTGAAAGTTCGGTCTGGCGTTATTGGCGTTAGAATTAGAGGGTTCTGGTAAAAATGAGCAACATTCCAAAAGAAATTTTTTAATTTTTATACTCTGACCCTGTATTTTAGAGTGTTTTTCTATGAGAGCAACCACATCGTTGTGGCTGTAATAATAATTTAAACGTAAAACTTTTAACGCATAACGAAAATTTGAATATTTCTTCATTTACTTCAGCCAAAATTAAAACAAAAAAGTGTATACATTTAAAGAAAACGTAAAAGTAAAAAGTTATCTAAAGTTTTATGCTTGTTCTTCCTTTACTATCTCAAGATATACAATATATTAAAAGAACGTGTATACTTCTCTTCTTTTGACTTTAATATTCAGTTTATTAAATTCGTAGTTTTCCTAAAACTTCAAACTATTCTAAGGACGCACAAAAAATGTATTCTTGAAACCACAGAGGCTTCAGACGTACACAAAGTATCAATGTGCCATATGGCAACAAAATAGCGAAAGGGTTAACACGACCAAAAGAAAAGTTAAATTGCCACAGGGTGTTCAATGTGGCTAATATATAACGTCTTATTGATTTGTTGTCAATGCAACTCTGTGCTCTCAGCTGAAGAGAGTGATGCCATTGAATGCGACAAACAATTTAAATCCAATGCTTTGAAGGTATATTAAACATTTAATTTCAAATTGTTTGTTTGACAAGTACAGATGTGCGACGTTCTTATTATTTAATATTTGAAGCACATTAAATGCTAATTGATAAAAAAGGCTGACATATATGTCAACTATTTTCGGACAAGAGTAAAAGCGGCACTGACTAGCAAGAACGACGAAAAACTCATGTTAGGTTAGATTAGGTTACGGAAGGGGTGAATAAATCGCTTCATTTTTCAGAAAAACCGATGTCCTTTTATTATCTGTTTTGATCCCTGTAGAACCAAACGGTATCTTTTGGGAACCATTTGGTTTTGGCGAGGAAATTGTGTACCATGCATCTGTGCATCTACTAATCCCGCGAGCCCATCAAACAACCTTGCCCCAAGAGTCTGGAGCCGTCATCCTTGTAATGACGGGCAGTGGCATAACAGGTGCTCGACTGATTCTACTGCATCCTCATCTCCTCAGCTTCTGCATAAATCGTCGGTCGTCAAACGCCATTTGCATAACATGACACCAATGGCGCAATGACCTATGATTATTCCCGTGACCATGCGTACAGAATGTTTGTCGAGGAGCAGAAGGCTCTCTTAGTTTTCCTCGTGTTGAGTGCTGGCCACAGGGTACGTGCAATCTTACAATCGCACCTGGTTGTCCAGGCTCTATTCGTAGCTCGTGTGAGCCACTCTTCTATTAAACCCATCATAGCAGATCGGTGATAGCACCGTGTTGACAGCCTTGCACGCTGGCATAGCTGAACTCGAAAATTTGAGTTAAAAAAAGCTATTCATAAGTAAGGCAACACAAAATTTACAAAAAGAGAGCTGACATTGTATCTTTAATTTTCGCAGTATTTAAAAATAAGTGTTTTATTGTTGTTTGACTTAATAAAAGTCGTGAATAAGAAGATTATATCCATAATTCATATACGTTTCTATTTCAAATACCATGTGTTTGGATGTAATCAGAAAGAAAATATCAATTTAATTAACCCAAGACATATGCAAGAATCAGATACATCATTTCATAAACTCACTCAAGATTGTGACAACTGAAAAGATTGAACAAACACGTTTCTAAACATCATTTAAAATTACTTTTCGTCTTCTGGCAACATTGGAGAACTATCAAATACTTTTGGACTGACTGTCAACTCAAAGCTGACTTTTGTTGTGTCGTGTTCTTTTTCCTCATTTAAAAACAACAAACACTAGTTTGTTTATATTTTTTTCTTATATAAAATAAGAAGTATGTAAACAAAATTCTATATTATACCGCACACATAACCTAAAAAAGTAAAATTTTACATTTTAATTTTTATTAGGTATCACGCAGGAGAAAAAAATTTATGTTTTTAAACATTATAAAGACACATGTAAATTAAATTTGGTGATTGTTCCAAAATTCTAACTTCATAAAAATATATTTTTTAATAAAAGAAAATTGTTTTTAGGTTATATTCACTTTTGAGCTCTACAGAGTTTTCTGCAAATGCTTCTAAGTAATATCTATAATATGTATGTCCCAATCTCATCTAAATCGGATGACTACTTAGAAAGTTATTAACTTTTGTTTTTATATACCATATGAATTTTGACAGATCGGGGATTAACTATTATGGACTAAAAGTCTGGGATATTGTTACCTATATTAATACTAGTATTAAAAAATATAACAGTCAAAACTGGCCGGGAGCCACTTTACCCTTCCTTACTCGGCTATATCCTTTATATTTGTTTGCAATAAAACATCAACAAATGTTCTGATACTGTAAACAAAACACAAACGGCCGTGCACTGTCGACAGCTGCGTAAGCAACAAACGCAGCAAGCTCACATTATTTTATCATTTAGTAGTTCACTTTGGAAGCAATTGGCAACTCCGTCTGAAATTATTTTCTAATATTTTCTAATTTCTTTACATTTTTTCTATTTGGTTCAAATTTGAATTTTTTCGCGTTTGAAAAATTTTGCAGTTTTTTTTATCGACAATGAAGCTAAATTTAACTGTTCTACCACTAAGGGTCGTGGACATCTTGGCAACGCAAAAATGCGTGCTGCCAGAATTCTTCATTCCGCAGGCGTTGAAATCTGGCGCATGGGCCAGGTGCATCGTTGCCGGCGAGGAGAACTTTGCAGTGTGCCAGGTATACAAGCGCGAACTGCCGCTGCAGCAGGCATGCTGCTACATGGACTGTTGCGTGACGCTCACCGGTCAGCACATCGAAGGAGTGTGTCTCGAGCAGCTGGAGCCGTTGCAGCTACGAAAGACACCTGTCAAAGAAGTCGAGTTGGACTTCATCGTTACCGACAAACTGTTTGCCAAGCAGAAGCAGAAAGTCAAACCCACCTACCTGAAGACGGCAGCGCGATACTTTCTGCAGACGGTGCACTTGCTTCAGGGCTGCTTCGTGCGCACGTCGGATATGGAGTGCATGGGCATTGCGGCGATTTATGTGAAACAAGCCAGCGAGTGCACGCACGACACGGTGTTCAGTATTGACGAGGATACAAAGCTGCAGGTGTGCAATGTGCAGCTCATAAGCTCCATTGAAGAAGCGATCCAAGCGCCTTCGTTCTTCAACTATGGATTCGAGCGAGCGCAGCAGGATCTTACGGATCTCATAATTTTGGCGGGAATGCAGCAACGGCGCAAAGGCGAATTACGGCGCCCTTTGAATGCTCTGGTTGTCGGGCCGCCAGGCTGCGGCAAGCTGTCGCTGATCGCGTCAGTTATCCGAGAAAACAAATGCAACTGCTTCCGCATTCGTACAGCAGACGTCTTGGGCCAATATCCAGGCGAGACAGAAGAAGAGTTGCGTCGAATTTTCAAAGCAGCTCGAGTTTTTAAAAATCGTTTAGCGCCAACATGTAAGTTCTGTAAATTTTACAAAATTCTTGTGATTTATATTTTGTTTATACCAAACATTGCAGCTGCCGTCATCATACTACTTGAAAATCTGGATCTGCTCTGTCCGGCGATTCAGCCCACTGCCGCCTTTGATGATTCGGGCAGCACAATGCGCATCTGTGCACAATTAGTGGGTTTAATCGATGATCTGTACACATCTGAGACGAACATAATTTGTCTGGCCACCACATCCAGCCCTGAATCGATTAATGTCGCTGTACGACGTTCTAAACGCTTTGAGCATGAGATCACCATTGATGCGCTGACAGAGAAGGACCGTAAAAATCTGTTTACGGCAATGTTTGAACGAAGCCAAGCGAATATGCCGGTGAAGGTAGAACTTACGCCAGAGCTGCTTGATTTCGTTGGCAAGCAGACGCGTGGTTTTGTTGCCGCCGATTTGGAGTTATTCACACGTACAGTGGAACAGACCCTGCTGAGAGAAGACGCAAACGATGTGTCGTCCGTTATTAAAGATACTTTAATGAAGGTTAAACTAATTGTTGCGTTAAAATATTGAACGATTGTAAGTTAAAATTCTACATTTCTACTCCGAACAGACCAAGCCCATATCTTTGCGTAACACAGATGTGTGTGTTTACAAAACAAATCAAGGTTTTGAAGCAATTGCTGGCATGCAGTCCGTGAAGCGCGCGCTGGAAGTGGCTATTTTGGCTGGCTTGAAGAAGCCCAAGGCATATAAACGTTTTGGCCTAACATTACCCAAAGGTAACGCCGTTTTTCCCTCATGTCATTTTAATGCCTGTTCGACTTGTTAGGCGTGCTGCTGTACGGGCCGCCCGGCTGTGCGAAAACCACACTCGCCAAGTGTCTAGCCACGGAGGCAAACATGACATTCATTTCTACATCGTCCGCTGAAGTTTTCTCGCCCTACGTAGGCTGTGCGGAGAAATTCATAGCTAGCATTTTCGATACTGCGCGCAAAAATGCGCCGTGCCTTATATTTCTCGATGAAATTGGTAAGCATATTTTTGAGGCGCCAAATTCAGGCTGACTTACATTTCATTTCCTGCAGACACACTGGCCAGTCATCGTGCTTTTAGCGGCGGCAGTTCCAGTGATGTGCAAATTCGCGTACTCTCCGCTCTACTCACGGAAATGGACGGCATTGTGAACACTGGGTGGAACACAGATAGCAGCCAACACATTCTCGTTGTGGGCGCCAGCAATCGGCCTGAGATGATTGACGATGCGCTGTTGCGTCCTGGCCGTTTCGACAGGTTGATACATGTGCCAGCGCCCGATATGGAGTCACGACGCTCAATTTTGGCACTCAATGCGCAACGCATGCCATTTGCGGATGATGTGGATCTAGACCTTTTGGCTGTGCGCACGGACAACTTTTCCGGCGCGGACCTGTGCAATCTGTGCAATGAGGCGGCACTACAAGCATTCCAGCGAGATCCCGATACAGACGAGATTTTAGCCGAAGATTTCGGCAGCGTTTTGCAAAAGCAGCAATCATCTTTAACGCGACAACAGATAAATTGGTATTTACAATTTGAGAATAAATGCTTAGTATCGCAATGAAACTCGGATAAATTTAAAATGGCTCGTTAATGACTACTTTGCTCTTTTTGTTGCGACGGGCGCTAAAGGAACGGTTATATTAGTCGTTTGTTGAGGCTAGTAGAATATTTATTTCGAGCTGTTTTGGTATGAATTTGAAAGAATCAAGAAAATTCAGCAGTTGAAGGCTGGCGCGCCCCTTTCACAGCATTAATATAAATTGTAATGCGCTTTTATGAAAAGCATTAGCATGTGCATTGTTGATAAGGTTCCTTGATAATAGAAGCGCTTTATGAATAGCGACAAAATATTCAATAAAAAATGCTAGTAGCTGGGATTACAAGTAAGCACAGTTAAAAGAACATAAGTGCCCCAAAGTAAATTTAACAGGCCAATACTTTAATGCCATTTTGAACAAAACTACAAAATAGGGAAAATATAAATTGTAAGCACATCTGTGTGCCTCTAAATTAGTTACTTGTTGTTGAATAGTATGTGTGCATAGTAAAAAGATAAAAAGTAATTCGTTTTCGCCACTGGAACGAATTCGTTTTGAAGTTAGTTTCCTATTAATTGTAATTTTTGTTACTGTAAAGGAGAACATTTTTAATCTACGATGACAGTTCTTAATGTTATTACAGGCGCTTTTACATCATAATCTACGAAAATAAAAGTTATTTTATTATTTATTATTTTGTTACAATTTAGTTTTTTATTTATATATAACTAAGAAATACAAAATTAATGCACCCTTACGCATTTCGTCGGCTTAGGGTGAAAAGGTGCTAAGTCCACTTTTTTACAAATATACGATTTTGATGAACGATGAAAGAAAACGTTAAAATACATCATTTAACAAAAAAAGTATATAGCTTTCTTGTTTTTATCTGCTGTTTTACAATAACGCGCAAATGTGCCAAGTCCATAGTTCGCTTATTTAGAATGAAAATGTGCTAAGTCCAGTTTTTTTGATTTTGAGGAAAGACAAGAGTGCAGTAAAACCCATTCAAGTACCTCACTTAAACATGCAAGCTTATTAGAAAAGAAGCTAGAGAAGAAAACCAAAAGGATAAGACTAAAGAATCAATTGTATTAACTGTTGACCTTCTGTTGAACTGTTGAATATTAGTACAAAATTACAAGTGAATAATTTAGTATTTTATAATATAATAAATCAAAAAGGGTACTGTTTCATATGGAATGAAGTAGAAGGCGAAGAGTCTTCCGAAGAATTTGCAAGTGTTTGGGTCTATTTCATTCAAAACAAAATGCTTTCTGATCTCATTGGAAATTAATCGACTCTTGCATTGCTGCTGCTCAATTAAAATAAATACGGAATTCAGAGCAACAAATATTTATGAATGTCTTGTAATATTCCAGTGATGCAAGGAATATCTTTGCCATGGTATAAAATCGTTGAAGGCATCACAACTATTTTTTGCAATGCATTTCGGCATCGCACCGACTAAATTGGCATTTGCTGATGCGGTCAGCAGCTTTAAAATGCCACCAACAAATAATTGATCCTCTTGTGTACTTGAACGAGAAAAATGTGTTGCCACAAAATTCCGCCAATAAGATACAAACATATCTGGTCGGTATAGGCTTTTGCGTAGTTGTTGTTTTACATATGGACCGCAGTATGTGAAAGGCCAAGTCAGCGTGTACCAAAAGGTAAAGTATGCATGTATGTGTGTAGCTCCAACAGCAGCGCAGCGCGGAGTATAGAACGTATCGATAAGATGTTTACCGCTTCCGATAGCGAAGCTTTATCAATTCGCTGATAACCGAAATTGCTAGTATGTGAGTATTGTTTTTGGGGTTTCTACATAGGTTGGCAGTGGAACGTAGGGGTGAGGAGGCGCGTGGTGCGCGCAGATAGCAGCTGGCAAAGGTTGGCCCATAGCGTTTGCACTCAACCGGTGGCAATGGGCGCTCTTGCTGACACGAGCGGCAGTACACCGAACGCAATTCACCTGTTCAGCGGTGCCTCAAAGGCGACACTGCACAATTCGAACGTGAAAAACCGCGGCGCACAGAACAGCCACCCAACGATCGTACAACGCAAAGTGTTTGCGGCGAATTACGCTCGACAGCTCGAATCAGCAATTCGGCAACGCGCTCTCGCACCTGTCCAACTAATAAGCCAACTGACAAAAGACTCGCCGACATACGTAGTTGATAAGAGCCGAATTAATCGATTAGCGAAACTTTAACTAAACGAAACGGAGCGTGAAAAGTCGAATTGACCCGGCTCTCACATCGACTAGTTGATTGTCTGCCCGACTGGCATTCTGCTCCATGCGCCACTTTACCAGTCGCTAGTTTTCTGACCGCACGCGACTCCGTCACAAGTGACAACGCGCCTTGCAATTTTTAATTCGTTTTTGACTTTTTGGATTTGCCAAAAAGAAAGAAACGCGCACTTTCATTGCCATTGCCATATTGGTAGAAAAGAAATTAAAAGTTATAATTTGTGTGCAAAATGGATAACCGTTACGGATACGTCGGCAGCAGCTCAATCAAGAACTTCCAGTGCATGCGCTCTGCTGCACTGTGGGCAGGACTACTGGGCATTGTAAGTGGAACTTGTCTCTGCAAAGTTGCAAAAATTTTGCGCCTAATAACTTTGACATTAACTGGGCCAATATTCAGTCACTTATGTAGAGCACACAGTGGATATTTAATTGGTTGGCGCTTATCGAAGTGCACTGGTGTGCGTTGTGCTGTCTGCAACAGTCAGAAATGCGTTTAATTAAAAGTACAATCAATGTGGCTGACTCATAGCGCATGCAAACAAGCTTGAAAAAAAATCACTTGAAAGCAGGGACCGGAAATTTGAAAAATTTACTATGAAGGAATAGTCATGCAAATAAATAAAATATACCAATACATTTCTTTTCGCACGGAGAATCAAACTTGGCAATACACATATTTTTTGTAATTTTTATGGAAAAATAAAAAAATAAAAAATATATATTTTTTTTAATTTGTATAAAAGAATTATTTTTGTTTTTCATATTAGTCCAAAAATAACAGTTTTTTTCGATTTTTATTTTAGTTGTCTTATGATAACTACTGGCGATTTTTATTTAAAAAAGTCATCATTAAGAATCTTTCAGTGACTTTTTTTTGTAAAAGTCATCAATAAAAATCGGTCAGTGACTTATATTTTGGCCTTTTACTTTTTACTTAAATTTTTTTACTTTTGTTTATAAAAGTTCATTAATAAAAATCAGTTAGTGACTGTCATTTTTAAGTCATCAAGAAAAATCAGCAAGTGACTTCTTCTTTTCGCACGGAGAATCGAACTTTGAATGAACTTTTTTTTGTAATATTTGTTTAATATTTAAATTTTTTTATCTATTTTTAAAAAGTAAAAAAGAAGAATTCTTTTTAATTTACATATATTTTAAAATCTTTTAATAACAATAATTTTTGATGTTTTTCATGATAGTCCACAAATAACAGTTTATTTCGAGTCGCAATATAAAAATCATTTTCATCAAAGCTTTGATTCTTCCAGAAAACAGAATTGTCAAGACATGTGTTGTTAGGCCGATAATTAATGAATCCAGTAGGTAAGATTAATGAAAATTACTTTTATATTGCGACTCAAAAAAAAAATTCACTGAAGGATTTTTATTGATGACTTAAAAAATAAAAGTCAATGACTGATTTTAACCGTAGATCGAGCTTCAAAAGAATTTAGGAATCCTATCCTTTGTATACAAAGGAGAAAATTATAAACTTTTCCATTTTTTCAAGACCTCTTTCTTAAAAAAGTGTTAAAGATGGTTTTAAACAAGCATAATCCCAACACAAACAAAGTCACAAGAATGATTCAATTAATTATATCCTGAAAAAAGTTATAAGAAAACAAAAAACCAAATGTATCATTTTTGATACAAATCTCGATCTACGGTTAATTGATGACTTTAATAAATAAAAGTCATTGAATGATTTTTATTGATGACTTAAATAATAAAAGTCATTGAATAATGTTTATTGATGACTTCATGAAATTAAAGTCACTGAATGATTTGTATTGATAACTTCTATAAATAAAAGTCACTGAAGGATGATTTATTGATGATTAAAAAATTAAAGTCATTGACAGATTTTTATTAATGATTTTTATAAATAAAAGTCATTGAATGATTTTTATTGATGACTAAAAAAAAGTCATTTAATGATTTTTATTGATGATTTTTATACAAAAAAGTCACTAAATGATTTTTATTGATGACTTAAAAAATATCAAACATCATTGAATGATTTATATTGACGACTTTAATAAATAAATTATAAATAAATATTGATGATTTAAAAAAAAAGTCATTGAATGATTTTTATTGATAACTTTTATAAAAAAAAGTCACTGAATGATTTTTATTGATGATTAAAAAATTAAAGTCATTGACAGATTTTTATTGATGATTTTTATAAATAAAAGTCATTGAATGATTTTTATTGATGACTAAAAAAATAAGTCATTTAATGATTTTTATTGATGATTTTTATACAAAAAAGTCACTAAATAAATTTTTGATGACTTAAAAAATGTTATACATCATTGAATGATTTTTATTGACGACTTTAATAAATAAATTATAAATAAATATTGATGATTTAAAAAAAAAGTCATTGAATGAATTTTATTGATGACTTTAATAAATAAAAGTCACTGAATGATTTTTATTGATGATTTTTATAAATAAAAGTCACTCAATGATTTATATTGATGACTTGAAAAAAAGTCAGTGAATGATTTTTATTGATGACTTAAAAAAACAAAGTCACTGAATTATTTTTATTGATGACTTTTTTAAATAAAAGTCACCAATAATTGTTATCATAGGACAACTAAAAAAAAATCGAAACTTATTTGTGGACTAATATGAAAAAAATCAAAAATAATTGTTATCACCGAATTTTTTTAATATAAATAACTGTTATTTTTTGAGTCGATCAATAAAAGTAAAAAATAACTCTTTACCCTTTCGGGACTACTGGGATAATACGTCCCACCAAGTTTTTAATGCCCTTCAAAACATTTATTCAGATCTGATTACCCACGAAAAATATTTATTTGAATTATATGTGTCCGGATAAAAAAACGATTTCAGAATTTGGGACTATGCAACATAATTTTCTATCGCTAGATTTCATAGCATGAGATAATTTCTCCCAAGAGTATTTCGGTTTTCAAAATTAAACTCTGTCCCGAAAGGGTTAAACATTGATTTTTATAATAAAACTTATAACTGTTACGGTCCCTGCTTGAAAGTAATGAAAATAACTGTCGAGTTTATTAACTGGTTACAATTAGTAAAAAAAAAGTAAGCGCCCTATAACACGTGATAGCTACACATTTGAACCTGACTTAAAAAAAAACATGTATTACTGTGACTTGCGGATTTATGCAAAACCCAAGTTTAAAGAGCAAAAGCTGAAAGCAATTTTTTATTAATAAATTTTAAATTTTATTTATAGACCATTGCGGTAATTTTGACGGTTTTCCATTTCTATATATCTGTATTTTCTTTCGTTAACATTTCTATCAACTTTTGCTTTGTTGACTTTTATTTTTTTATCGTAAAAATTTTATATTTTTTTAATATTTATTTTGTGAATAATTAGCCAAATCCAATGTGTAATTTTCGAGATATCAGCGGATATGATATGCAGTTTTTGTAGGTATGGAAAACTTGGAAAACTTATAATTCTTTCGACGGTTTTGCTATCAGCGGGGAAATAAAAACACCGAAAAATACAATTATTTTCTATTAACCCTCTCGGGACGGAGTTTAATTTTGAAAACCAGAATACTCTTGGTCGAAATGTACCCATGCTATGAAAATTGGGGCTACAAAATTATGTTGCATTCTTACAAATTTTGGAATCATCCTTTTACCCGAAGACATATAATTTGAATAATTATCTTTCGTGGGACATACTACATGGGCTGAAAAGTCTTTGGCCTGACATAGAGATGGCGCCAAAAATTAAGAATTATTGTGTTGTACATGGAAAACCATCCTTAACTTAGATTCTGTCAAAGTTTCATGACATTTGGTTGACTCGTTTTCAAGTTATTGCTTTCGAAGTGACGCTACCTCTGAATTTTTGTAAACAATGGAAAAAAGTGAATTTCGTGTTTTGATAAAACATTGCTATTTGATGGGCAAAAATACAGTGGAAACAAAAGCATGGCTTGATAAATGTTATAATACATCTGTATTCTGTATGTTTTCCATGTACAACACAATAATTCTTAATTTTTGGCGCCATCTCTATGTCAGGCCAAAGACTTTTCAGCCCATGTAGTAAGATCTAAATAATTATTTGGAGGGACCTTAACAACTTGCTGGACGTATTATTCCAATAGTCCCGAAGGGGTTTAATATCGCTCAACCCGACATAAATCTCTAGATTTGTTCCACAACACGGATTTGCATGAACCACTAGCAAAATGTTTATGTTCATTGTAAGCATTAGCAAAAATTCTTTTCCTCAACTAAATACTACCGGTGCTGTCTTTGAAATTTCATAGATTTTCTGAAGAGTTTATAAGTTTTAGTTGTCGAACTAGTGTTATCTGGTCACTTTATTTAAAGACCATAAAAAGATTAGTCGTTACGTGACACGCATTTGTTTTATACTTAAACTGTCATTGAAATAAAGTCCAATATTGTAGTGTATTGGTGGAGGTGGTGCCATGGTGAATGCAACCCTGTTGTGGTTGGGCTTGTCAAGCAGTGTGGCAACTCGGGCTTGCAGCTAAGTTCATGCTGGTCCTTTACTTTTTACTTTTACTTGTGACGCCATTGTTAGAACACGCAAATAAAGTTTGTCTTAAAAGTTTACACAGTTGTTTATATCAAAAGGACTTAAATCCATCCCAGTGCTCATTACAACGTCAAGTGTGGGGTTCGAGCAGGAATTTTTTTTCTATCTAAGTTCTAAAGTTATTGTGGTTCAATGGCGAACAAATTAACGCGCAATGCGGTTATTGCTGCACTACGGGCTGCGGGAGCTGAATTCGAGGAAGACGCCACGATGGTTCAGTTGCGGACAGTGTATGAACAAGCGGTAGCAGGTCGTGTCGGAGGTAGCGGAAGAGCGGCCAGAGCGGATAGCGAGCCTGATGTTCCGCTGAATCAACAGATGCCAGATGCCAGCCAGAGTGTGCAGACGACTAGACGACAGATGCCAGGGGCCAGCCAGAGGGAGCGACCCATGAATGTGCCAGATACAGAAGATGATACAGTTGATGCAGGGAGTGTGGTGAATGTGACCAGTACTGAGGCTGAAGAGGCTGAGTTAGATCGGCAGTTGGCGATCATGCGCAAGAAACGTGAGCTTGTCCAGCTGCAGCGTGAGTTGAACGAGTTCGAGAGTCGTAGAATCGACCTGGGTGTACTGGACGCGATGATGAGCAAATTTGATGGTTCGGAGTTGCAGGACGTTAGCAAATGGTTGGCCGACTTGGAGAATGTGTTCGAGAGTTTCCAGTACAGTGAGCGAGACCAGCTGGTTGCCGCACGACATCTGATAACTGGGCAAGCGAAGCGGTTCGCGGACATAACTCGTGTTCGCAGCTATGGTGAGCTAAGGATGGCTTTGATGACTGAATACCGTCGTATATTCACGGTTCGAGATGTGCTGCAACAGTTACGTGCCCGTGTCCTGAGACCAGACGAAACACCACGACAATATATTGTTGAGATGCAGTACATTGCCAGCCGCGCCGATGTGTCAGAAACGGACCTAATCGACATTATCATCGAGGGGCTTAACGACGATACGAATATGGTTTCGATGCTGTACAGTGCCACTTCCTTGCGTGAATTGAAGGGGTTGATGGAGCGTTACGAGAAGAAGCGTCGGGCAGCTGCGCCAGTGGTTGTGCCGAAGATCAGTGTCATGTCGGGTGCCGTGCCTAGGCCGAGGTCGTATACAACAGTGCCAGTTGCTAACACAGCTGCAAAAGTCACGGATTTGTCGGCCGTCAGGTGTTACAACTGTTTTCAATATGGGCACTATCAAAGTGCGTGCGGGGCCCCGCGACGCCCACCGAACTCGTGTTTCATATGCCATGAAGTAGGCCACATGCGCCAGCAGTGCCCACGTCGTAGTCGGATGCAGAATACAACACTAAACCAGACGCAAACACGGATGCCAGCCGTACCGAAACAACAGCAGCCAGTAGCAGAGGTCGAGGAGTGGGAGGCAGGGACGCCATTGACGGAGGTAGAGGAGGTCCGACGTTTAGCCCGACAGCTGAAACACCGAAATCTTGTAAGTGTTGCCTTTTTGAAACAGAATAAGTGCACTGAATTAATTCCGTGTTTTGCTTTATTTGATAATGGCAGTCCGACTAGTTTCGTGAAGCGTTCTCTTGTGCCATTTGAGGTGACGGGTGAATTGACTGTGACAGAGTATCGGGGGATGGGAAATATGAATTTAAATACGTACGGCCTTGTGACTTGTAAAATTGTGTTTGATAACCGTAAATTTGACCATAATTTGTTTGTTTTGCCAGATGAAGAGGCAGTGGTGCCCCTACTTTTTGGACGCGATTTACTTAAGGCAATGAATATAAGCCTGTGCCAAATGGACACAGTGAGATATAGTAGACGTACTCTGCTGGAGATTAATAATGCCAATAAAAATGAAGTTCCGTTGAATATCAGTGCACTTAAGTTGTTTAATTTATTAAAGAGTCCAGTAGTTAAGATAACAGAGGTTCCAAACAGAGTTAAGTTATTGAAATCAGATGATAAGTGTGGCAAGTCAGAAATTAATTCAGTTAATGCAGAGGTAAATGTAATTGGTGATTCGAATTTGTGTGAAACTCGACTTGAGTCGTGTATCGGAGTTGTAAATTTAGTTGGAACAGAAGACTTGAATTTGTATGATGAAGTAATATTGATGGTAGGTGCAACTGAGATGGATGAAATTGGTGATCTAATTGATGTGGACGAAAACTTGTCTATAACAGATGCAGATGCTTTGAAATCAGTTGTTTTTGAGAACTATTTGAAAATGAAGAACAAGGGGGGGAAGTTGAGTGGCTATTGCATGAAAATTCAGTTGAAGAGTGATGCGCCGGTGTACAGTGGTCCGCGCCGGTTGTCATATAGGGAAAAGACAGAAGTACAGAAGACAATTGATGATTTGTTGGCTCAGGGCATTATTCAGCCAAGTGCGTCTCCATACGCGTCTCCGATTGTGTTAGTGCGGAAGAAGAACGGTGAATTGAGAATGTGTGTTGACTATCGGGCGTTGAATAAGTTGACTGTCAGAGATCATTATCCGTTGCCGTTAGTTGAGGATTGTATTGAATATTTGGGTGGGAAGAGTTTCTTCAGTACGTTGGACTTGAGGAATGGGTTTCACCAGGTGCCGATGCATGAGGAATCGATACCGATAACTGCGTTTGTGACTCCGATGGGACAGTATGAGTATCGGTTTATGCCATTTGGTTTGACTAATGCTCCACCAGTGTTCCAGCGGTTTATTAATTTAGTGTTGCGGCCGTTGATTGATGCGAAGAGGATTGTGGTGTATTTAGATGATATTAACATTGCCACGAAGACTATTGAGGAACATTATGTGGTTTTGGCAGAAGTTTTGAAATTATTGTCAGGGGCTGGATTGTGCTTGAATCTGAAGAAGTGCAAATTTGCATATAGAGAATTGAAGTATTTAGGCTACTGTGTGAGTGAACGGGGGATTCGTCCGAATGAAGATCATTTGGTAGCGATAAAGAATTACGCAGTACCTACCAACATAAAGGAGGTGCAGAGGGCGGTGGGTCTTTTTTCATATTTTAGACGATTTGTGTATAATTTTTCTCAGATTGCGCGCCCATTGAGTTATTTGACGCGAAAAGGTGTAAAGTTTGAATGGACAGAAGAGTGTAGGAATGCGTTTGAGACCTTGAAATCTAAATTGACTGAGCCCCCTGTACTGTGTGTCTTTGATTCAGGGCGGGAGACAGAGTTGCATACGGATGCAAGTTCGCGAGGGTATGGTGCTATACTGTTACAGAAGCAAGATGACGGCAGGTTTCACCCAGTGGCATTTTATTCGAAAACAACGACGGATCCGGAGTCGCGTTATCATAGCTTTGAGTTGGAAACATTGGCAATTGTGAATGCATTGGAAAGATTCCGGACTATGTTGGATGGAATTCCGTTTGTAGTTGTGACTGATTGCAACTCTTTGGTCTTGACATTGGAGAAGAAAACAATTAATCCAAGAATTGCCAGATGGACATTGGGTCTCGCCGGGTTTGATTTTTCAGTTCGACACCGAAAGGGTGAACAGATGCAGCATGTTGATGCATTGAGCCGGTTGTCAGCTGTGTGTAGTATTGAGGAGAATGAGGTTGATTTGAACATTCAGATTATACAGACGCGTGATCCTGTGATTCATAAACTGCGGGAAGAATTAGAGCAAGGGGAAGTGCCAGGATATGAGTTGGAGAATGGGTTAGTCTTTCGTGTCAGTGGTCAGAATCGACAGTTGTATGTGCCGGGTGAGATGGAAGAGAACATTATGCGATTGATACATGAGAAATATGGTCATTTGGGTATTGAGAAATGTGCAAATCAGATTCGGAAGCATTATTGGTTTCCCCGTATGCGCGAAAAGCTGAATGTGTTCATCAGAAATTGTTTGAAGTGCATTTATTATTCGACGTCGCCTAGAAGCAATGAGCGTAATATATATAGTATTCCAAAGAAGCCAGAACCGTTCGATACAGTGCACATTGACCATTTCGGGCCATTGGAGAGTGTGAACTCAAAGCATAAACATGTGTTTGTGGTGATTGATGCTTTCACAAAATTTGTCAAAATGTATGCTACGAATAGTAGTGCGAAAGAATCGATTTGTGCGTTGAAGAGATATTTTGTTGAATACAGTCGTCCCAGAAGAATCATAGATGATCGGGGCACAGCTTTTACGTCATCGGAGTTTAGGGATTTTTGCGGGAACAATAACATTGTACATGTTTTGAATGCGGTAGCTTCGCCACAGTCGAATGGTCAGGTTGAGAGGGTGAATCGGGTGTTGAAAGCAATATTGGCCAAAACGACTGACCCTATAAACCATGTAGATTGGAAACAGAAACTGACGGATGTCGAGTTTGCAATGAATAATACTGTACACTGTGCCACAAAGACGACCCCTAGTAAGCTGCTTTTTGGCGTTGAGCAGCGCGGCAAAGTAGTTGATGAATTGACGGAGTATTTGCATGATGTGTATTCAAGAGAAGAAGTTAATTTGTCCGAAATAAGGGAGCAGGCAGAGCTTGCAATACAGAAGTCTCAGTTGTACAATCAGAAATATTACGAGAGGAGCCATAGGCCAGCGAAACAATTTGAACCAGGAGATTTAGTTGTGGTTAAAAATGTAGACACTACGGTAGGGAAGAATAAGAAGCTAATTCAGAAGTACAGAGGCCCTTATGTAGTTCGTAAGCAATTAGGTCATGATCGTTATGTTGTTACGGATGTTGAAAATTGTCAGGTTACTCAGATGCCATATGACAATGTAATTGATTCGTCTAGAATGAAGAAATGGTTGGAACCTCGAGGTAGGCCAGTTGAAACGGACTCAGAAGGCAACACAGATGGTGATAATTTAAGTGATGAATGTACAGATTATGAATTTTTAGATGATAAGCTAGAAGAAGATTCATTGTAAAAGCAATCGAGGTCGATTGAATGTCAGGTTAGGCCGAGTTGTAGTGTATTGGTGGAGGTGGTGCCATGGTGAATGCAACCCTGTTGTGGTTGGGCTTGTCAAGCAGTGTGGCAACTCGGGCTTGCAGCTAAGTTCATGCTGGTCCTTTACTTTTTACTTTTACTTGTGACGCCATTGTTAGAACACGCAAATAAAGTTTGTCTTAAAAGTTTACACAGTTGTTTATATCAAAAGGACTTAAATCCATCCCAGTGCTCATTACAATATATTATAATGGATTAGTAAAAAATTTTTTACATAAAGCTTTATAAATAAAAAGCATGACCTAAGCGAGAGTTTACTTATGTCTTCATGTGATAAAGTTAAAAAAGATAAAATTTCTTGGTAATGACTGTCTTTTCCGTTTTACGCCAGTGACGCATTTTATTCGGCTAACTACAATTAAAAACAGACCATCACTTAAATACCTTTTTTGCAATTTCTTCAAGGCACAATCGTTAGCGTGGATTGCACTGACCATCGTTGGAATCTTGGCATACAATTGCAAAATCAATGTGGATGCTCAGCTGAGCTATGGCTCGCTGATGAAGACCATATTTCTGGATCTGTACTTCAAAGGCAACTGCGATCCGAATGTCTATCAGAGCTACAACAAGGAAATACTGCAGTCAGTGCCCACAGTGCTGACGACAGAGGATATAATGATCTGGGACTGTGTGTATCTGGGTGTGGCGGTCTGTTGGCTGATTGCCTCCGTGCTATTACTGACGCGTAAGTTTAGTGAAATTTTGACCTGTAAGTTCGAAAGCTATCGATCCCTTTTCGCAGACGTAAAGAAAAACTGCATAAAGTCAACAGTGGGCGTTCTCTACACTTGGGTATTTGTAACGCTGTGCATTGCCCTCATGGATCTGGCATTGGGCATCATATTTGGCATTGATTATGGCCGTTTCAATAGCGAAGCTTACAAATACAATCTGAACTCAATAAATGCCGGAGCCATTTTGCCGAACGCTGTACAGTTGCTCGCCGCTGGAGTCACCGCCGTGTCCATGATGATTATCGCTTTGAAGGGCTTTGTGCTGTGGCTGATCAATGTGGGCCTACTGGTCTATTTGTTGGTGTTGGCCATGTTTATTACCACCGATAAGGACAACAGCGTGAGTACATTTTTAATAACATCATCGCCAGTGTTATTGCGTGCTGTGTATGCACGACGTGATTGCGACGAATATTTTTAAAATATTATTGTGTTTTGGCCATTTCTACTGTGTCAGTCAATGGCCTTAAGTCGCCGCGGAGTAGTGAAATATTTCGCCATAGAAATTTTCAGCGTACAGAGGGCAAAAATATTGAACCAATGGCGCTGGTGCTATGAATAATTGGATGACTGTTGGCGCGGATCTTTGCTCTGATAAGCGTTTAATATCTACATAGAAGTCGACACAAATTTTCAACTTTGCGATAAGGCAATTTTGCGTGGCTTTGTTGTTTTACGCGGTTTCTATTGTCTTTCGAGTGTGTGCGCATTTGAGAGATTTTTTTAATGACAACAATGACACATTTAAATCATTTAACCCTTTCTGGACGGAGTTTGATTTTGAAATCCAAAATACGATCAGTAGATATATTTTCATGCTATGAAAGTTGGGGTTAGAAAATTATATTGGATACTCAGAAACTCTGAAAACATCCTTTTATGCGGGAACACTGAAATCGAAAAAAAACTTTTTGCGTGGGTCGTAAATTTGAATATTTCTTTTGAGGCGCATTAAAAACTTGCTTTGACATATTATCCCAGTAGTCCCGAAAGGGTTAATACAGTGTTTGCAAAAGTTGATGCGCATTCTTAAATAGGTTATTGAAATTTTGAAAAATAATCAAATTGGATAAGTTCATAATGCATGTTTTTCACACAACAGGACACGCTTTTCATGCCACGTAAGGAGTCTAAAGGCATTCTGACCACGCGTCCACCCATCAAGGCCTATGAGGAGCAAATGTAAGTACCTCTAAACAAATTTTCTTAAAAATATTAAACATTTAACGATTTTGATCTCTCTTCATCTCCACAGCACTACTGAGTCGGTCTACACCAATGAGGGTTTTGTGCCCGACAATCGTTCGATGGTCACCGTTGAATTAAATGAGGAAGCACTTACGCGTGCGGCGCGTATGTCTACCGATGTTTCGCTGCAGGATCATCGCTTCCGCAATGTCGATGCCTTCCAACAGTATCCACCACCGCGCTACAATAACAACAACAACAACAACAATGTTAACAACAAACCGGAAGTAGCTCGTAAGGAGGCTGCAGTGAGCGTTGGAGTGCCCGCTGGCGGCGTGGCCGTCTTTCCGGCGCCCGACTACTCGCCGCCCATGACGCGTGCAAGTCAGCCACAGCGCAATCAGCGGTACTAAGCAGTAGACGCACTCAGGGCCGCCATAGTTTTATTACACGAAACAACTCCAATACACTTCCATGCACAGTAATGCGTGTCCGTTGCCCAATTCATTTGACTGCCTATGATTTGGCAGTTCTTTCATCACAAATCAGCCTGCTACTGCCTGAGCTGTTGTACTTAATATTAATTATTATTTTATTGTACTACAATTTCGCTGATATTTTGTATTGGCGTTTTGTTTTTGTATATTTTTATTTATTCGACGGTAAATAATAAATATCACTTGTACATAATTTACAAAAATGCGAAATATACCAACACAACAAAGCACCAACTACATACAAATGTACATACATATATGTGACGGGTCTGCGAACGAAATTTTGAATGAACCTAATGGTAAATCTCCACTTTCTTTCCCTGAGAGGTTTAGATAACGGTGAAACACTAAACTTAAAAAAAAACATAATGACCTCAATGAATGAAAGTTGAAGCGAACGATGCCGAATTGGCAACGCTCCCGTTTACAGCAGCAATGTGATTGAAAGGCCGGTAGACTCATTACCCATAATCGCTCCATTTTCTTCTAATTTTTGTGTCACTTGTCGAATTGTCAGGTTCAATTCCACGGCCAAAAAATCCGCAAAGTTTGCGAGCGTAACATCAGAGTTAAAAGTGTACTCTCTGGTAAAGCGCTCTATTTTTAATAATTGGAACAATTATTGATGACGGTTGTCAAATTTCAAAACGGCCACTTGCATGGAATAAAATTTAAATCGTACACTTTTATTGGAAAACCCTATACTTCTTAACTTTTTACTACTACTCCTTCTTACCAACTAATTTCTTTTGGCTGATTATATGTTCTGCTGATTTCAGTCTATCGGCCAGTGACAATTTTTAGAAATGAAAAATATTATTTATTCGACTGGACAAACGTGTACTATCAATAATGTAACAATCGTATACATATATACTTATATGTATGTGCCGTCCCAGGGACAGGTCCACGAAGGAAATTTTTAATGACTCTAATGGATGTTGTTGCTGGTTGTTCGTTTGTTGATATTTTTCTGTGGTTGCCACTTTCAAGTAGACCAACTGATAACACGTTGACGTCGACGTTGCTCCCCAGCAGAGTTATTTGCATTTCGTATTTGCCCTTATCGTACGCGAATTGTCTCCGACGTAATTGGCATTGCCGATGTGGTTGTTTTTCTTATGTCGACTCTGAACGAATTGCCTGAAAAACAAACAAACTACCGTATCGATTAGCAATTTTTAATAGAAACACGAAGTATGTTTTTTTGAGGCTGGGGTGGGAAATTATGATCTTCGTGACATGACAGAATCCTCCCGCAAACATTAGAGTTTAGAATTTAAAAAGGAAAATTTAAAAATAATAACACAGTACAACAAATTCAAAACAAAATTTCGAGGAACAAGGTCAAACATGTCTCATTCGATAGAGGACCTCAGTAGATAAAAAAGTAGCAAGGGATTTTTTTCTGGGATGTTTGAGTTGTTTTCTAAATGCAGTTTAAAGATGGCGGCTCAGTGCCCCTTACTGAAGCCTTTAAAACATCATATTTCTTGACTCAAATGTCAGAAAAATAATAATTTTTACGTCAAATGAAAGCAAATGGCATGGAGTCAGAGAAACCATATCCTTTTGTGAAAAAATGTATGAAAAAGGACATAAAGGACATTAACTAGATTTTTATCCTTGAATATCTTGGAAACCGTGAGAGCAAAATTTATATGAGTGGCTTCTGGTAAAAATGCATTCAAAGCTCTATACTGCATATTAATTTCATTTCCATCACTTTCACTGTTTACTAAATACAATTTTAACTAAAATGTGTGTACAACACTAAAAAAAGTGACAAGGTCAAACATATGCCATTCGATAGAGGACCTCAGTAGATGAAAAGTATCAGAGAGAGTGAAATTGTATTTAGGAGAATTGCGGTATGGACTGAGACTATGAGAACAACAAAAATAATTACTGTACAGAAATTAGTGCTAATTAAACGATCAGCTTGTCAGCTATGTTTTCATATTACTATTTGAATCAAAAAGTGGTGCGAGTTTTTCCCAAATCTTAAGTGTATTTTAAGCCAAACCACCATAAAATCTAACGAAATCTTAGTGGCAACTTCCATTTCAAAGGAGCAAACGCAAACTGACGAGTCTTATAATGTCGATATATTTTGCAAGTTGATGAAGATAAGTGAGGTAGTAGGGTTTTATAGAAAAAGGATTTTTGCAATCTTCTTTTCTATCTTCTATGAAGACTTTATTCACAGTATTCATAAAATATATCGACTTTCGGTAATTTAAAATGCAGATTCTTAAATCCATATCCACATTCAATCATTCAACTCTAACAGTCCCCAGCAAAGACTTAGCCACATCGATTTTTTGCAATCTGGCAGCATGGCTAATATTTTCTGCTGATTTCAGCCTACCGGCATTCCATCACTGATTCCATTACGGCAGCTCCACTGGTGGTAAAATCGTTTTTCAGCAAGTTTGCCTACGCCGTCGCTGCCCACTTGGACCTGTGATAACCCCTGGCATCGTTGTGCGGCGTCAAGTTCAAAAAATAAAGAATACGCGGAGCTGATAACGCGGAGACATTCAAGCGACGCAGAGCTGTCTGTGCACATTCTCGCATTTGGCTCGAAGCATAGTGGACGGCAGTTGCAGTATTTTCGGCAAAAATGGCTTCATTTGCAAAGTTTGCACGCGTAGGCCTGCAGTTGGGTAATGTTACATCGTCCGCGTTACGTCCGGGATCCGTCCGGCAGTGGCGTAGTTTTCATGTTAGCAGATTTCTGGCCGCAGGTGAGTTTGGTTTATGCAATAAAATTCTAGGCGAACGAAAACAGCTGGTGACACAGTGCCTCTCAAACTATGGAACTTCATTGTGCCACCAGCCGGTAAACCAGATACCAAACCAGATACGAAGTAATGCTTTAATGTTTGTTTTTGCACCCTGCAGAGCGCCGCTTCACAGACAAACATGAGTGGGTGACAGTGGACGGAACAGTTGCTACTGTTGGCATATCGAATTACGCACAGGAAGCGCTCGGCGATGTGGTGTTTGCACAGCTGCCCGATCCGGGCACAGCGTTGAAGCAGGATGACGAGTGCGGCGCATTGGAGAGTGTGAAAGCAGCCAGCGAGGTGTATTCTCCGGTCAGTGGCAAAGTGATGGAGAAGAACACTAACGTCGAGGAAATACCTGGGCTATTGAATTCTGATTGCTATGAGAAAGGTGAGTAGTGAATGTAAAATACACGCGAAATCGTATTCAACCCAAATTTTGTCTCTGTCCCCTGTAGGGTGGCTCTTTAAGGTGCAAATTTCGAATCCTGCGGAAATAGAAAAACTGATGACTGAAAAACAGTACGAGGATTTCCTCAAAGAGGCGGAGCATTAGTGCGTGTAAGGAAACTGTGTCATTTCAGTAACATTCACCGCTTATCAGTTGTCGCTGCATCAGCATTGCAACAAAAATAGGAACATTTGCAGAAACCTGCCAGTAGATGCACATTTACATATGAGCTAGATAAATTATTTTTAGATGCGAAATTATGATGAAAGCTGTTTTGAACGCAAAGTACGTTGTTGACGTTGCCTCTGAAATTTGCCATAAAAATGCTGTTGCAATGATTTAACTAAAAATGTTTACATTTAATTTATATATCTTTGTAGTGTTTTGTTACATTGTTAACTTTTAGATTTATATAAAATTCAAGTTCAATAAAATCTTATATATTTTGTGTTAGAAATATGGGAAAATGTCATACGCATTGTATTGCGGGAAAATGCAAAATTATCAGCAAAGTGAACCATCGAATGTGGTAATGATTGAAGACCTTTTGCGTGATGTGCTGATCCTGAGACAGCGCAATTAAGATTAGCGACTCTAAATTGAATGTTTAATATTGTTTCTACATGATAACTCAGTCATTGAAACAAAAACTTTCAAAATGAATTTAAAGCGCGCGTGATCGCAGTGCCTAAGCGAATCAAAGCGAGAAGTAGAAGAAGAAGCTGCTGACGTGCTGAGAATTATCAGTTGTTGTGATGTGTGGAAATTGTAGGTGGAATTGCGTTTACTTATGCGGCGTGTTTTTATTACGTTGTTTATGCTGCTGTTTTAGGCTGTTATGCATTTAAAAAAATTTCTTACATCATGGAAACGTTAGTTCGATTTCATATTAAAAACGTTTTATTAAATTAAAAAATTTGTTTTAATCCTAATTCCCAGAAGTGAGCCTCATAGTCTCACTAAAGATTTCTAACAGTGATGGATCCACAAGATTTTCGATTCCAATATTTTATGTAATCCTCTAATGGAATGTATGGAATGGAATTATATTGCATTTATAAAATTAACATTTTATACAGTTTTTGTACTTTTTAAACTGTAAATGTTTTCAGTAATTTAGCTCATATAAGTCTGACGGTCTCACTTCTGGGTTTACGTTACTTTTAAAATTCTGGGAATTAGGGTGAAATAACAATATCGCTCCTTCGCTGCAAGAACGTCATAACTCAAAACAATTTTTTTTTCAGTTTATGGCAGCCCTGTGTGTATCTGCATATGATCTTTTATCTGTCAAAACCTCTTTGTAAAATATTCAATACTTTGCTCACAAGACGACATGAACAATTTTTTGATACTTGAACTGCCTGCAATGGTAAATTTTAAAATTGAATTTTCTCGGAATGATGTAGTTTTGAGTTATGACGTTCTTGCAGCGAAGGAGCGATATGTATTAAAGGGGGGCGAACAAAAATTGCTGAGAAATACATTCAGCCTCTTTAAATTATTTTTATATTACATTGCATAATGTTTACCCATTCTGAATCTTTTCTTAAACGTGAATTAGCATTGTGTTCATTTACTATTAAAACTTAAGTATAGCTTTTATTTTTGATTCAATTGTATATGACATTAATTTTTCGTCCAGAAAAAATATATATCAAGAAATGTGAATGGAATTATTGTTGTTTGATTTGGAAATTCTTTTATGCTTTTGACTATAATAAAATGGTAACTGTTCAAATTCAGCTGTTTAAATTTTTTGTTTTGCATAAAATTTAAATTTGTTTCAGAGTCCATGCAATTACTGCTTACATACATACTCTATGTATTTTTTCACTCGCACTTAAGCCGTTTTTCGTAGCATGCTTCTAGGCGTAAGAATTGTTCGGTTAGGCATGAAGTGCGCGTAAACTGATTTTAGTGAAACAAATGCAATGGGTCCCGCAACTTCACACAGCAATGCCAAATTCAATGTGCTAGTCGCGTGTGCTGCGCTGATAAGTTGATGACTGTGCACATCGGTACTGAGCGCCGCAAGATCGTCTCAGACATCAGGTGATTATAAAATTTGTGGTGCGGTCAGGCGTTAGTGTTAACGTGATCGTGATCGTGCACTTATCAACCAGTGAATGAAAGCGAAAAAGATTCACAAAAAAAATATTTAGGATTCTTTAAGAGCTGCAAAGCGAGCCCCTCAGTTTCAAAATATCCACTTACTACACTAATCAGCCAAGTACTCGCGAGCATTTAGCCAATGGCTGAAATTGATGTATTCCTCGCCGTTCGCAGCTTATCAGACAAACAACGGGATGAGCACAGCAACAGTCGCCATTCATGCTTCCATGCGGCACGATCAAACTTTGGACGCTGCCAGTGATGCGCGAGCCCAGTGTCAGACCATCATTTGAACATGTCATGCCCACTGATAACATAATAAATTGCCATTTCAAATCGGCAGTGTGACACGCTGGCTGACAGAATATCGCTCTCCGATCTGTGAGCGCAGTTGTTGTTCTCATTGCAAGTTGTGAATAATTGCTGCCACTGTTATCACGAGAAGTATTTGCCCCGATCAGCGCCAACAAGTCATCGTCTGGGATATAGTAGAACCTTTGCAAATTGATATCAGCTTTCCGCATACTCTATCAACCGCACGGTGGACATGTATTTGAGTGGTGCTATCAGTGCTGTTTGCCAACGCGCTGATTGTTGGTAATGTTTTCAACAGATTGCCACAAATTAAAATGCGATCCTCTCGTGCGTACTTTGTTGTGTTTGGCCTTGGAAGTAGCTTGATTCCATTATATCTTTTAGCGCCATTTGAAGTATGGAATATTTTTAATTCAGTTTTTAAGCAAAATCTTTCCTTCATTATTGTGGCAAATGCAATAATAAGCAACTTATTAGTTTGCTGTTGTTGTACCGTCAGTACATTATTCCGCAGGCTTTGACCTTTTCGGGACGGAGTTTAATTTCGAAATCCAAAATACTCTTCGTAGAAATGTTTGCACGCTATGAAAATTGGGGCTTCTAAATTATGTTGCATACTTACCAATTCTGTAACCATCCTTTACCCGAGAAGATATAGTTCGAATAATCATTTTGCGTGGGTCATAAGATCTGAATAATTATTTTGAAGGGCCTTAGAAACTTGCTGGGACGTACTATCTCAGTAATGCCGAAAGGGTTAAGTGCATTTTTATTAATTAACTCGCACTGTCAGCTATCATAGAACTGTTGAGAATTGTTTTTATTATCGAAATTGAAAATCATGATAACAGCAACGTCAAGAGTTTTTGGCCCTCGTCTGGCTACTAGCACTATTAAAGCATCTATATGCTAAAAAGATTGGTGAATGGGCATTTATTAATATTATTTGTCAGAACTACGATTGTATTGCAAAATGAAAATAGAAAAAAATCGATTTGTTGGCGAACTGTAAGTGCAATCAATCACTTCAGTAGATACAACGATTCGAGGTGTTGGCAATTGAAAGTACATGATATGTGTTATTCTGCAGACATTACAGGTATTTACAATATCATTCTTCTGAATTCATTATGCTAATTTTATCTAACACGGGATACTAGAATTTACAGGGACAAGCCTTAGTTTTGAATCGGAAGGCTCTAATTCGGTGTTATGTAGTTAAACAAATTAATTACAAAAAATTTTATATTATTATTTTAATTATTATTTATTTATTTTTTACTATTAGTTATTTTATTATTTTATATTAATTATTTTTTTTAATTATTTAATTATTTATTTTTATAATTATTATTTATTTATATATTTACTATTAGTTATTATTTTTTTTTGATTATTTCTTTAATATTTAACAACACTGCTTTCATTGAAAATCCGAGTTTATATTTTTCGATTCTTGCAAAAAAATACCAATAACCGTGCACTGCAAACACACACACACACATACAGGTTTCACTGCACGCGCATGCCTCGCGTTAAAAACACAAGTTCACTAATGTTGTTGTTGTGAATGGGCATTTGTTTACAATATAGCGGTGAGCGTCTGGCAGCCACTGACATTGCCAACAGCTGGGTGTTGCTCTCGTTGGAGCGCGTCGCACTGCCGAGCGCTGCTCGTGGAGCTTTTCGCTGCTGTTGCACTGTGCTTTGCCTTCGGCAGCACAACAACAGCGCCCAGTCGCACTGTTCTCGACGACAGTGCAGAATAGTTAACTGTATTTGAACTAACGAAGGCAATATGAGTTCTGTCGTCTGCGAGTAAAATCAAAACAAAGACAAAAGCAGCCAACAGTGGAAAATCGAAACAGAATTGTAGATTTGCGCTCGGCATTCACTTTTAGCTTTCAGTACGCGAGTAGTATTCACGTCGATTGGACGGCGACTACTGCAGAAAGTCGACGTTAAAAAACCAAAAACAAGAAACATCATATTAGTGAAACATTCGAATTGAAATCCTTTATATGAACTCAGCGATTCGACGTCAAGGCATAGTCGTCCCTTGGCAGGCAACACTTGAACGCAACCTTGCGCGACTACCGATTCCGCACCAACACTGCGCACAGTTTTTCGTGTCAAAATATAAATAATATACAGAAAAGTATAATCAAAACATAAATCACAGCACAGCAAAGTTTAAAGTTGCCTTGAAAAGCAATTTGCAGAAATTGCACTTTGAAAACGCCAAATCAAGCGCGACCAAAACGCGAAAATAAACGCTGCAAAAATGCCATCGGAAAAATCAATTTACCACCCGAATCCGGCGCTCAGCCGCAACGCCTACATATCCAGCATGGCCGAGTACAGGAAATTCTACCAGGAGTCCTTGGACAATCCCGAGGAATTCTGGGCGCGCGTTGCCAAGCAGTTCCACTGGGAAACGTCGGCCGACCCCAAGAAATTCCTGCAATACAACTTCAACATCAGCAAGGGACCCATTTCCATCAAGTGGATGGAGGGCGCCTCAACCAACATTTGCTACAATCTGCTGGATCGTAATGTGCGCAACGGACTGGGCGAGACCATTGCCTACTACTGGTAAGCGCCATGAAATAATATTGCAATGTGGCCATGCAAGTGTCCTGCATGACGCACAATGCGCGCGAATACTTTGCGAGGATGTGATTTTGTTTGTGCTTTTATTTTTGCGCCTTTGTTGTCTGCTGCCTTGCAATCTTGTATTGATTTTTTACTTCGCTATTACGAAACTCGGCTGGCATGGCGCACGGCGAGATACACGACTACAACAAAAACTGTGAGAGCACTCAGCACTCAGCAAGGATACAAAAGTCATCTGTACCCGTGCTGAGTGGGTCCCAATGTTTTTGCTGGTTGGTGGGGTCGTGGCTGAAATGTGTGAGTGGCACGACGTGATGGTGATAGGAGGAAAGGGGAGGGGGCGCATGCACAGTGTTGGATAGATCTAATATTTATTGGCATAGCGTGACACAAGCCAAAGTGGAGTGTGATAGGTTGACGTGCAGCAGTGGCCTGGAGTTGGGCTAAGCGCAGTGTGACCTTTTGTGGTGGCACAGCGGTTTTTCAAAACAAATTTGTTTGGTTTTATTTTAAAAGATTGTAAATACTTCAAAGTAATGCACAGATTTAGTGTGTAGTTTTTAGTAGTTTCGTTCTATGAGTTAATCATAGTTTTGCTTGAATTTGTTATTTTGTTTTGTGAATTCTAATTCGAAGTAATACTTGCACATAAAAACACATGAAACTGTCTCATTTCTTTTTCGACTTATCCTTAGACATTGACAGAATATGTCTTTTTCAATATCCTTGCATAAGCAGAATTGGTTAAATATTTAAATCTTTTGAATAGTTAATAAATGTGTTTACTACTTGCACATAAAAACCACATAAAACTGTCTCATTTCTTTTTACTTTTGCTTTGCTTGAGGAAAACCAATTTAAACAATTTTACCTTGTTTCCTTATTTTTCGACTTATCCTTAGACGTTGAAAGAATATGTCTTTTTTAATATTTCGCACATTGGATTCAAATCCTTGCATAAGCAAAATTGGTTAAATATTGGTTAAATCTCTTGAGTAGTTAATGAATGTGTTTACAACTGATGTGAAGACAACATAATTCATCCTATGCAAACAGACCTGAACAATTCTTACATCTATGCCATGGTACTCAAATATTAAACAATTTTTATATATTTATTTTTATAATTATTATCATACAAAAATCTCCTTCATAATGTATTTACTACATTTTAAATGGTCGCCTTTTGTTTTCCCCATTGACCAATGTGCAGTGGGCATCCTTGCCAGGACATGTGCAAAAAACAAAGTAAATAGTAAAACCCATGACAAGTGTCGAGTAAAATTCCAATGAACTGATTCCCTGAATTTATTTTCGTTTCGTATGGCTTTCTTTTATTTGCCTAAAGTACATTTCAACACATCATTCACATCAAATGCGAAGTAATCCTAACTGGAAATCCCTTTGGTACAATTTCCGAACGATTTGCATATCGATTTGAAATACAAAACGTGTCAGGAAGCAGTTCGGTTGGTTTGAAATTTATTTGCAGTCGGCTATAAGCGTATTAAATGCTTTTTTTTTACAAACCCTACAAATTGCTTTTGGGTTTTACACAAAATTCTTAAAATAAACTGAAGGAAATGAAAAAATAATAATTAAAAATAATAATAATAAATAAAAAAAATCAGTAATTAATAAAAAAAACAAATATTTTATGATAAACTAAATAATTAATTGAAACAACAAAATTAAAAAATCTGTTCAATAATTGTATACAATGAGTGTGGGCTCTTCGTGCATGGCACGTGCACACATACATATGTACACATATACCTAAAAACAAAAAACACATATACGTACATACATATTTTATATACTTATGTATTGTTTTTGAGATAATTTTTTTGTTGTGGAGCTAAGGTCTTTTGGGGCTATTTGTATTGTTGTTCTGATGCATGTGTATGTCTTTGCATATAATTTGAAAAACATTTATTATTAAATCACATTTCCCGAAATTAATACAATTTCCAGCCAAAACAATTACGGCATTAGGTACAATTTAGAAGTGTGTGTCGACATGTGTGCATATGGAACAATCTGTTTGCATCTGTTTGAAAGAAAGCACAGCTCTACAGATATGAAATCATACCGTACCTTGTATGTGTGTGTGTATGTGTGTCTAGGTCTGTGCATGCACCTTAGTTTTGATTATTATACAATTGTCTACTGACCAGAGTTCAATAGTGCCTTCTCATTCGCGCCGACAATCTTTTTGCTAATGATTTGCAAATTTAAAACATGCGCCACACCAAATTTGCGTGCGACGTTCGAATAGTTCCACAAATTACAAAATACTTTCGCGTCAGGGCTCGGTGCCTGATTGAATAATGGGGCGACGTACGATTTTCATTTACCGATTGAAATTCTGGAAAATTAGCAAAATCGTTTGAGACTTTCC
The DNA here is from genome assembly GCA_963971225.1 of Melieria omissa. Lineage (NCBI taxonomy): Eukaryota > Metazoa > Arthropoda > Insecta > Diptera > Ulidiidae > Melieria > Melieria omissa. Next base: position 119,096,881 of record OZ020268.1, on the reverse strand, counting down.
TGTGCGTAGGAGGACATAACATGGACTATGCAATAATTGACTACAGGCGTGGATCCAGAAAAATATTTCGGGAGGGGTTTTAAAAAGTAATGCTTTAATATTTATAAAATGCTTTTTAATTTGTATGTAGTTTTATAGTCGATCCAAATATTTCGGGGGGGTTTCAACCCCCAAAACCACCCCCCCTGGATCCGCCACTGATTGACTATTTTGGAGAATTAATTCGCTTGTGATTCGATGGAAACGTTTTTTAATATTGAAAATTTTTTGGCAAAAAATCGGCCAAATGAATTTATATTTCTACAAAAATGACTTTAGAAAACAAAACCTATGTTCTACTGTGGACAATAGAGCATAGATTAGATAAAAGGTTTCTGTGAGAATGATTAAAAGTGCCTAAAAATGATTTTTTTAATAAAACATAAAGTGTTAATTTACGTTTGGCGCTGTCTTGTTAATGGTAACATTTGTTTTTGAATTGAAAACTTGTAATTAGAAAAATTTTTTAGATTCAAAATAAATTTTGTAATAAGAAATTCAAAGTACAAGGAGTTTACTTTCAAAATCCATCTTACAAAAAGTTTTTGCTGTCAAAAGGGTCATGAATGTCGACTCAACAACAAGTAAAAAAGACTTTTCTATAAACTTTTGCTCCATCAACAGTCATGTTACCCAAGAAATCATTAGTCGTGGGAATTTGACAAGTAACTAAAATATACAAAAAGTTATCTCGATTTGGAATTCTGGCTGAAGCGGATGACAAGTTCCGAACTGCAATTCCGAATTGGCCCAAAGTTGTTTGTTCCATCGACATAAATGCTTAGTCTTGCTTTAAATGTACACAGTGGCGGATTCAGGGGGGTTTTGGGGGTTGAAACCCCCTCCCGAAATATTAGGATCGACTTTAAGACTACATACAAATTAAAGGTATTTTTTGGCATTTTATGTATTAAAGAATCACTCTTTGAAACCCCCCGAAATATTTTTTTATCCGCTCCTGTTTGTACACATACATACATATTCGTTTAGTATATAGATGGTTTTTCCAATGGGAATTTTTTTATTTTAACAATAGGCTCATAAAATCAGATCAGTAAATTATATCAACCCAACTAAAGTTATGGAAATGAATTGCGCCGCTTCAAAAGTCACATCAAAAAGTCCAATATGCATTCAACTAATCCCTGCAGTTTTCGCATATTTACATTTTCTGTATATTTGTTCAATCTATATTTCAGATATATATTTGCATATTCATGTGATTGCATTTAATTGTCGAAAAATCATTATAATTTAATTGTTTAGTTTATCTGGCAATTCGTATGTAAATTTTTCATTTTCTTGTTTTTTAATGCCTATTTTAAAACTTTTCTACAATTTCGCGCATTTTTCTCGCAGAATTCAAACAACAACAACAACAACAGAATTGTTTTAATTTGTCAATTACTATTCCACACAAAGCCGTTGCGGCCATTAAGAATCTCGCAAGTGCTTTCTCAGCGAAGGCTGTTTGCTTTTTGGACTTTCTATTTATAATTTTGAAATCTTTTGATTTTAATGCGCCTATTTTAAAATGGAAATGCTGTTTACAGCAAATGGCATTTTGGCACAGCATGTTAAGCAATATTGCCAAAGCTTTTCACTCCAGATCGTTCCACATCATAAACATTTTACATTTCGTGTGTGATTCGAATGTTGCCCATGTGCCAAAGTATCTGCGACATGTCCAATCAACATCTAAACGTTAGCGTAACCCTCAGTGGACCATTTCAGCTGGTCGCCGCTCGAATGATGGGCGGCGAGACGAGCGCGGCACCGCCTGATTCAGCGCACGCGGCGTCCAAAGTGCACGTCGAAAGCGAAGGTAAACACTCGCACAGTGGCGCGCTTCTTGCCAGTCGAAGGTTATCGTTGCCCGACCGGCAGATGTCACGCATCCTTCACTAGTTTGTTATGGAAAACTTTTTTGCAAAATGTTAGATTTGCATGTGAAACGCGGGCGATAAGCAGACTGCCATTTGACTTCATACAAATGAAGCCGCAAGTGTGCTACTGGAATCAGTGCTTAGATACAGAAAATAAAATTAAAAAATTTAAAAATTCCATGTCGAAATTTCTAATTCTACTTTGCAATCTACTCAGCGAAATGTGTTTTAATTAGAAAGTAATTTAACCGGCTTGGGTTCGGTTATGGCGTAAGAGATATTGCTTCAATTTCAAGTGCAGTTATTAAATTTGTAAGCGTTCAATTGTGGATTAGTCTGACGGCGTTAACACTAGAAAGATCGCAAGTTTTCCAAACTTACAAAGAATATATATTATAGACGCTGATATCTCAAAAAAATAAAATAAAAATAAAATAAATATATAAAAATAAAGATAAAAGTCATCAAAGCAAATGTTGAAAGAAATACTAAAGCATATACAAATATTTAAAAACGAAAAACCGTCAAAATGACAGCAATGGTCTTTCTAGTGTTAAACGATGTACGTAATTTTTACCAAGTTTATTGCAGTCAGTCGTGATTGCACACTTACGGGTTGCAATGAGGCGTTTAAGTGAAATAACAAATAATTTTTTTTTTACGATTTTGGGGAACTTTGCACCTCGTATTTTACTATTTGACAATATGTATGAATATTCATACAAAGCTATCCAAGAGCAAAATACATTTAAAGGAAACTTCAAGTTTCGCATGGAATGTTGCTCTCAAACTGCAACTTTTTAAAGTGAAATAAAGAAAATATTTTAAATTATATTCATTTATAATTAAAATTAATTATTAAAATTTAAGTTAAAAGTACAAATAAGTGAAATTAGTTTAGCGTAGAACCTGTTACGGTTCGCGGAACTGCTGTGTTAAAAAAAATTAAGTAGTAAAGTTCTGGCGATATTAACTGAACAAAAATAAAACATCTTGAAATGTAATTGAATATTAAATACAACCGAAGCCGAACACGTGCTGAGTTTACTTTCTGTGGACAGATTTCACCAACACCGTTGCATCAATCGATTTGTAGTTGTGACTGTCATTTCACAATTATGTTCTCTTAGGTAGTAGTACTTAGTGGTTTTTTGATTTGATGGAAACATTTTTTACTATTGAAAATTTGCTGAAAATTGTTTGGCCAAAAATCGGCCAAATTAAATTTTTACAAAAATAGATCTAGAAAAAAAACTATGTTCCACTGTAGACAATAGAGCACTGTAGACAAAGACACAATGTTTTTGTGTTTTTATTACATTAATTTTTACACACCTCGATGTACATTTACTTATACTTTTTCCAAAGTCGCAAAAAAAAAACTCAAAATTAGGCCTTTCTCCTTCTGCCGTTAAACTGGTATTACCCCCAAAAGGTTGACAGAAGCTTAACTAATTAAGTATTATGAGTTTATAATTAAACGTTTTTGCTTTATTGAAACAGTCATATTTTAACAGCATTATTTTTAATATAAATTATACTAGCAGCGGTCCACGGCTTTGATCTCAAGTTTCAAGTCCATGGGGCCACTAAATCAAGTTCTTCTTAACTTTTTCTTGATTACGTAAAATTGTTAGGGTAAAATACTTGTCTCATTATTTCTCATTTGAAGTGTTTTCATCACATTTGTGCATTAAGTCATGTTTCCCCAAACAAAATTTTAACCCATCCTTGACCCCGTCAGATTTTTATTTTCGAGAAAGTAACAAACACGTATCAAATTATTTCTCACCAAGAGTACTTGCACCAAATTTAAAGTCAAAAGGCTCATTGATTCATGTTCTTTCACAGTTTCGTCATACAGATTTTGATTTTCGAAAAAATTACAAACACGCATCGAATTACTTCACATGTTAAGTGCTTTCACTAAGTTTGAAGTCGGAAGGCCCATAAAATCTTGTCTCTCCATACAAACTCTTAACCCATCGTTGACTCCGTTAAATTTAGATTAAAAAAATGAAAAACACGTGTCGATTTATTTCTCTTTGAGAGCACTTTCACCAAGTTTAAAGTCAATAGGCTAATCAGTTCAGAGGTTTTTTGTAGCCTTTTCGTGTACGAACCTTAAGCTTTGGTTCATACCGTTAAATTTTTGATTTTCAAAAATTTTAAAAATACGTGTCGAGTTATTTTTTGATTTGCAGTACTTTCAGCAAGTTTGAAATCAATAGACCCATTATTGGGTTTATTCATACAACACCTTAACCCATGTTTTGCCCCTTTAGACCCTGCATTTCAAAAAATGCTGTGTTAGCCGAGGTTAATTTTTCAAGATGTATCTAAAATTCAAATTTCATATTTGTAGCATTAGCGGTTTGACCTGGGCGATGGTAAATCAGCACAATTATTTTTCAGGACAGTTATTTGTATATATATATATTAACACAAAGTTTTGCCCGGTCACCTTATCTACTGCAATGTATATTCATACATACATTTGATGCACATTCCATACCCAATAATCCCGTGCACGCGACTTATGACGCCACAGATATTCGCAAACTATCTACAAATCACTAGAAGCTTGAGCCAGACAACTGACCAATATACCTTAAAAATCGTACAAATCACCGACTGAACATGCCACCCCAACATTTCATGCTACGTTCAAAATCACGCGATCACCATCGCCTGATAACTCACAGCCAATTGGAATGCAATAACGTGTTTGCATTTTCCAACGTTTAGTCACATTTCTGGCGCTGCGTTACCAACAAATTTTGTATGTTGTTGTATATGCGGCTGGCATATCCAACAATCGCATAAGCTCTCGCTCTCACGTGCTAATTTGCGCTCTCGCTGATCATAGCTGTTTATATGTTTTTGTTGCTTTCTTTTTAAACAATTTGCAAAAACTCTCTAGCAAAACCAAAGAGTTGTGTCATCTGTTATAGGGCTCGGAAAAACGCCAAATCGAAAACAAAAACGACATTTTACCGGCAAAAAAGCCGGCTCGTCGAAATGACTAACGTAATGCGCTGAAGAAGAAGAAGCAGTCGCCGTACAAGCATACTTTCTGTGTTGCTGCCAATTGAGTATTTAAAACTTTAGCAAATCGCCAAGTGTGGGCGCACTGTGATCGATAAGCCGCATAGATTGATATGTTTTGGTTGTTGTTATCATATTCGACTATTGTGGGCGCGTTAGTAGTGAGGAGTGTTTGCGTTTGAACGACGCAAATATGGAGTGATGCAGTCTGCGGTATGTTCAGCTGTGTTTATCGTACAATTTAATTGCTGCAAAATAAATAAAGCGTTGTGTTGATGTACGGAATAGTGACTTACATCATTACTCTTTGAAGATATTAGTTGAAGTATTTCAAATAAAAAGTGATTGAAATGACCTTTAGAGAACATAGAATGGAGTCAAATGAGCTTCGAAAGGTTTAAAATGTATTTCAAAATAGCCAAATGTACTTCGAAAGTTCATTTTAGGGCAATCAAACGTACTTCAAAAGGCATTTCGTTTACAAGAAGAAAACAAAGTGTTCAATAATACATTTCAAAACATTATTGGACATTTTTTTTCTCATAAAACCCAAACTATAAACTCAAGCAATCTTCTTAAACAATTAGCTTAAAAATTTCTGTGATTAATTTTAAATTTAAAAATAATTAGTCCGGGCCTCTCTTACGACTTAACTTGCATGCACATGCATTCCCATTGTTTTTTTTTTTATTTAATTTTGAATATCAGCGCTTTTGGGGGCTCGTCTTACCTTAGTGCCTTATATGTATGTTTTTCTTAAAGTGTTTTGAAAACACACATAACCTACTTAAACCCCACGAAACGAGATATTTTCAAAAATCTCGCAGTCTAAGAATAGTACACACATTTCAAATGCACTTCCTCTCTTCCCAAATCCCCAGTTATTGATGTTGTTTTCACACTCGTTACAGCTGATAAAAGAAACAACAACTTCAATAAAAAACCAAAACCTAAGCCACTTAAAAAAATTCGCGATAATGCACAGACAAGTACATAGATAGAATGTTAAAAATAATTTGTTTTGCTTGTGCCGTTCCGGATGATAAACGCTTATCGAAATATTCAACAATTATTATGATTGTCGAGCATGCATGCGACTCTGTGGAAGTAAATATGCGTCAATCGAAAGTCTATCACAAAAATTTCTGGCCGCAAAGTAGCCGCACAAAATTTGTGTAAACGTGCTGACTGGCAGCAGCGACTGCACACGAAAGCGCCATAATTGTTTTGGTCTATAAATTAAAGTACCACAAAAACATCACAACAAATGATATTTGTGTGTGCACGCGAGCTGGCTCCACCCTCTTTTCTGTTTGTTATTTATGAAACAAAAGAAAAACAGTGAACTTACTGATAAATTTATAGGCCAAAGCGGAAGATTAGTTTTCAAGCCTACACGCAGATGAAGTGTTCGTGAATTAGTGGCTTAGTAGAGAATTTTTTCAATGCAACCGCAGATTAGGAACTTCATAAATCCAAAATAAACAAATATGTATAAATTATTTGGGAATGCTACAAATTGTGTTTTTTCTTTTTTGTTAGCTTCTTCTGTTATCTTGGTAAAGCGTAATGCGTAATTGGGCAAAAATTCTCAAATGCAAAGCCAAATCATGCATTTTCCCATACAAATTCAGATCTACTAAATGACTCATTTCAACAAAACGACGAAGCAATTGCAATAAAACATAACCAATTGTATCGAACACATCCCAAAATGAAGACGCTTTCAAAAGCTTCGAAGCTTTTACCTCTTTTTTTACAATTCTAAATCACAACAAACGAAAATTTAAAAAAAAAAATGGAATTTTTGAATTGAAATTTTTGTTTGGTAAAAAAATGTAGAATATTCTTAGCATATAAGGTATGTAGGGGAAAGTGGGGTAATGACGGCATAGTTTTCATTTAGCATCAAAACATATCCAAAAATTGATATTTTTGATCAAATCAGAGTTAAGAGCACAACTAGAACACATATGCTAATAAAGTGTATCGGCAGATTTCAAAAATTCTGATTTTAACTATAAAAAATTAGAACCTATAAAAAAAGTTGGGTTTTGTCATTTAGAAAAATGGTGGGGTAATGACGGCCACTCAAAAAAACCGACCAGAAATCGCACAAACACAACACAAATCACTGTGAATGCTTAATAAAGGCTCCGTGAAGAAAAACAAATGGAAATTTGACATTTTTGTAGTTGTAACTTTATTGATAGCTCACAAAAAGCGGAAGAGAAACGAAATTGAAACATATTAAAAAAAATGCCTCAAACTTACAATACAACGACTGGGACTTGTGAGAATGTGTAGTGCAGAATAGCTATACCGTCTAGAACGACTGGACAAGCAGTGGATCTCTTTAAATGGCATAAAAGGCCTCAATGATGAACAAATATCATCATGCGGATTCCAAAAATACTTCTTAATGACATGGCCGTCGTTACCCCACCTCTAGTGGCCGTCATTCCCCCACTGACCTCATTTTGCGCAAGCATGCAGTACAAATAAACTATGCAAGACACATGACAAATTTTACTTGATTTAGAAAGCTAATATCAATAGCAACATTTTAACATATTTACCTTGATTGTGTAGCTGAAAGTTTTGACGAAATAATCGATATTTTGAACACCTTATAAAACTTTCGAGTAGTTACGTATCGGCACTGGTCTGGAACTACAAGTTATAATAAATCCACACACTTCACCTTCTACTTAAAAACAAGATTACTGAACAAGCTTTCTGTTACAGTAAACGGTTTAGACCTACGTCAACTTTAAGTACCAAAAATGGTGATGGCCGTCATTACCCCATGGCCGTCATTACCCCACTTTCCCCTAATATATTTGTATTTAAATATTGCAGTGTGTACAACATAGAGACAGCAAAAAACAACAAGTTCTTTAGTCAGCAGCAAGAAAAGAGCTGCTCTATGAGATATGCTGTCAAACGAAATGGAAACGATGCAATGTAAACACATTGAAATGACTCATTTGAAATTACGCAGACAGGTCTTTCTACGCGGACAGGTCTTTCCATGTTCTCTTTGCCACCGAATAAATGAAACAATCCAGAATTATTTCTGCTCGTGACATGTGTATCTTATAAGCTATGGTGTCTGATTATTTAGTTAGAAGCAAAGTTCATGTTTTCCTGAGGCCGCATTAAACAAATATTTGTACTGTTTTTGCTTTGCTGATCATTTATATTTTGACAACTTATTTGTATTGAATTATTTCTGTATTGAATTGTTGTTAACCCTTTCGCTACAGGTTTTTACTGGGTAAAGTTAAAATTTTAAATTTTACATTTTAGGCTTAGCAACATTCCATTCCAAGAAATTTTTTAAGTTTTATACTCGGACCCTGGTTATAGAGTGTTTTTATATGAGAGCAACCAGATCGTTTTCGCTGTAATAATTATAGGGTTTTCCAACAAGAGGTGTTATTTTAAATCACCCGGTATTTCGGTAGCTGTCACTTTTGAAGCTTTTATTCTTTGTCATTTGACAAGTAGAAACTACGCCATTACTAAAAATGGAACGATACACGCTTCAACAACGCATTGAAATAATTAAAATTCACTACAAAAATGGTGAAAATCTTGCAGTCACAGTTTGCAAAACTAAAGCATTTTTGGGTCGTCGTGAAGCACCTCGGTGGCTACGTCAACAAGCAAAATTGTCGCATCTGGGGCTCGGAAAACCCAGAGTTATTGTTGAGAAGCCTCTACATCCTCAACGTGTGACTGTTTGGTGCGGTTTATGGTCCGGCGGGGTTATTGGACCTTACTTTTTCAAAAATGAGGTTGGATCAACAGTTACGGTGAATGGATTGCGCTATCGAGAGATAATTAATGATTTTTTATGGGCGGAGTTGGACGGTATTGATCTGGACAACGTTTACTTTCAACAAGACGGCGCTACGTGCCACACAAGCAACGAAACCATTGCTCTTTTACGGGAAAAGTTTCCGGACCGTGTTATCTCTGGAGAGATAACCTGGCCACCGAGATCTTGTGATTTAACACTTTGCGACGTCTTCCTTTGGGGCCACGTGAATGATAAGGTGTACGCCAACAGCCCAGCGTCGATTCAAGACCTCAAAGATAGAATTCGTGAGGCTACCGAGTACATAGGGCAGCCACTTTGCGATTTGGTTATGGCAAATTTCATGAAAAGGATATGGTCCTGTAAGCGTGGTCGTGGTGGCCTTTGGCTGATGTTGTTTTTCATTATTAACGGCATACCTTTCTCTTTATTATGAAATAAACATCCGATCATTTATCTCAAAAAATTGCATTTTTCTTTGAATACCAAAATAACACCTCTTGTTGGAAAACCCTGTACTTAAACACAAAACTTTGTACGAATATTTCTTCACTAACTTCAGCCAAAATTAAAAAAAAGGTATTCAAATTGAAAGAAAACGTCAAATTAAAAAGTTATGTTAAGTTTTCTGCTTCTTCTTCCTTTACTATGTCAAGATATGGATATTCCATTAAAAAACGTTTATACTTCTCGTCTTTGAACTTTAATATTCAGTTTATGAATTTCGTATTTTTCCTAAAACTTTTCCTAAACCAACAAAAAATGTATTCTTGAAACCACAGAGGGTTCAGACGTCCACAAAAGTAGCATTTTGCCATATGGCAACAAAATAGCGAAAGAGTTAAATAAGCTGAGCTGACCTTAATTAGACTTAAACGCCTGTAAAATTTGTCTTTAACCCTCCGTTCAGCACATGCTTCATTTATCACATTGCCGGCACATGGGTCTGGCGGGACCTCAACACATTTTCATACACATATTTATCTTGAAATGTCCGCACATTTGTGAGGGTTTTATGTGGATTTGTAAACATTTAAGATGTGTTGCTGCCAGTTTTTGTGTATTCCCATGAGAGCATATTTTGAACATATCTAATAGGTCTAAATATTGGAGGTTTGAAAAGTGAAACATGAAAAAGTGTTGTTGGTTCAATTTTATCTTTTAATATTTTTATTACAAAACGTATTTCAATGAATTTTATAAGTAAAATACAAACAATTATTATGATGAACAGCAGCTAAAACAGCAGTCGACTCTTGTGTGTTAGAACTTTAGGAGATGTCCGAAAATTTGAAGTTACTGTCACAACTAGAAGTATCATTAAAATGCAATTCAAATCGAAAAAGGTCTGCCCAGACCCACGCGCTAAACGAAGGGTTGAGTAAAAACTTAGACAATATCCAATTTAGTTGCTAAGTAATTTAGTCTTTAAATAAGTTTTTTCACCCCTTTTTTATGACAAAAAAGCTCTGACAGCTCACCAATTAGAAGCTAATCATATGTTTCTGTACAAATGTCAGCGACAAAGCACACATTAAGAAAGCAAAGTTCTATCCAACGTTTAACGTTCACCTTAACCAATAAAAACAATTAGTGTTTTGGTCTATTTTTGATTTACTGCTAAGTGCTTATTGTATTAAAACAATGACGATAGAAATTTCATCAGCAAAGGCAAAATAACAGAGAAATTCCCTATTTTTACCAGCGACTGGTCATTGGGCCACGATTACAAAGGCGACCACAATGACTACAGACTATGGGCTATTTCGCACCACTCTACCCTGGAGCGAAGTACAAGAATACGATTGTAAAACCAACGTCACAAGTCTTTAATAAAAAAACGCTCATATGCCAAACAATACGTAGTTTCTGAGTCGACAGTCTTTATCGGACAATTTGAATAGCCTTCAAGTGGTGAGTAACCATTAATAACTTGAAAAAGAAAAAACGATTGTAAACAATTAATTCAATCGCTAATTGAATTACGATTGGACGATTTTATGGATAATCGTCATAGTGCAAAGAACAGAGCAGATTGGGCGAGTGAAAGTTTTGTTAATTTCCTGGTGAAAAGGTGCTTTGAATATTAAAACATTGAAGTAACATTTCTCTCATTGAGATCGTTTTTTAGTTATTTAGTCTTTTTCAACATTGTTGAGACTTCCGTACTTCCTGTTATGCCTGGCCACCCCTCGTCTTGCATTGATCTGGTCTGCTTCTGGCCTGTCATTCGCTGTCACCTTGTTACTTTTGCTGCCATTGTTTTTATTGTTGTTGCTGTTGTTGTTTGATGTTATTCATGTGGCAAGTGCAGGTGTCGCAAAGTCACGAATTTTTAATTCGTATTGAGAATTTCCCATCCATGTATAAGTTGGCCGAAGTGAAACAATTTGCAATTGGGTTTCCTGCATTTTATTTACCGCAAATTGTGCGCTTAACCGAAAGCGTACTTAAGTGAAATGTAATATAAAAAAAAACAAGAGAACTGCAAGGTTTTTGTGCGCATGTATGAGTGTGTTCATGTTTATATAAAAAGCACAAATAAATGTTACGGACATATGAACGGCCGCTGGCTGTTGTTTATTGTTGCTAGGCTGCAAGAGAAAGGCTCAAGTTCTAAAGAGTGTGAACGAATTTTCGATATCAACACTGTAAGAAAACAATTGTTGTTGGTCCTTAGATTAGGTTGAAGTTTTAGAAAAAATACGAAATTTATAAACTGAATATTTAAGTTTAAAGAAGAGAAGTATGCACGTGTTTTTAATGGTATATCTTGACATAGTAAAGGAAGAAGAAGCAGAAAAATTAGATAACTTTTTAGTTTGACTTTTTCTTGCAATTTTGATACTTTTTTTTATAATTTTGGCTGAAGTAAATGAAGAAATATTAAAATTTTCGTTATACATAAAAAGTTGTATGTTTAAGTAATTACACTGTGCTACAAAAAAAAAAAAATGAAATACACCTGACAAGTAACATACTGTAGGCTGTTTATGTGGTCGAATAATCCATAAAAATATTTTTGTTATATTTGTTGTACCCTCCAAATTTTATTTATTTACAAAAAACCGTTTTTACAAACTTTCCGCGGTAATCTATGAATATCTCAGTCATTTTTTTTACGATTTTCAATATGTAAAATGTTTTGGAAAGAGCATTGTCAGACCTTTCGAATGATGTATGTCAATTCATTGTTTAAACAAATGAGTAGTAAGTTTTTATCGCATAAATTATAAAAAAGTGATTTTTTTCTCAATTTTTTTAACTTTAACCAGTTTTTATTGCATAATGAAACAAAAAAATTAATAAAGTTAGGTAATATTCTGAAAGAAGATTTGTTTACGAACAAATTGGTGTATTGCTTTATTGAATTGGACCAAAACTGCGGAATCTACGCTATTTTTTCGTAACTAGAAAATAAAGCCTTGAATATGTATTCATTTGAGATTTAAATAAAAATTTAAGACGAATTCATTGTTACACACTGCAATACACATGTTAGGCCATATTTTCTAGTTACGAAAAAATAGCGTAGATTCCGCAGTTTTGGTCCAATTCAATAAAGCAATACACCAATTTGTTCGTAAACAAATCTTCTTTCAGAATATTACCTAACTTTATTAATTTTTTTGTTTCAATTTGCAATAAAAACTGGTTAAAGTTAAAAAAATTGAGAAAAAAATCACTTTTTCAAGGTTTATGCGTTAAAAACTTACTACTCATTTGTTTAAACAATGAATTGACACACATCATTCGAAAGGTCTGACAATGCTCTTTCCAAAACATATTACATATTGAAAATCGTTAAAAAAATGACTGAGATATTCGTAGATTACCGCGGAAAGTTTGTAAAAACGGTTTTTTGTAAATAAATAAAATTTGGAGGGTACAACAAATATAACAAAAATATTTTTATGGATTATTCGACCATATAAACAGCCTACACTATGTAATTTGTCAGGTGTATTTTCAGTGTTGCACCGTGTTATTACAGCCACAACGATGTGGTTGCTCTCATAGAAAAACACTCTAAAATACAAGGCCCCAGTATAAAAATTAAAAAATTTCTTATGGAATGCTGCTAATAAAACCAGATAGAAGCCTAAACCGTAAAATTTAAAATTCTAATTTTCACCAGTAAAAATCTGTAGCGAAAGGGTTAAGCAAACATAAATTTCATAAGCCATCAAATGTAGTTTTTGTATAATCAAATGTAAATACTTCAGAATGTATTAAATGAACTTCAGATTAGTCAAATGTAATTCAGAAATATTGAAAAATCATTGCGTATTTGAGCCACAGATTTAGAGATATGTAAAAGTGTCTGTAAGGGACTTACGTCGTTTTATCTATAATGTGATGTTTCTGATATTTGATTTGTTATAAAAAATGTTTTTAAAGATTTTGAAGGGATTTGTGGATTTCTCAGGAAGTTTTATGGTTTTCCACCTCATTCCCAAATATTAAGAACTCAATTGTCAAGGTCATCACAACCAAACACGGGTTTAATCCTCAGTTAGAACATTTGAGCTTTTATGCAGTCCACTGAATACGCTTCATTATATTCTTATATAAGGGGTGTTCCGGGTAAGGGTGTCTTACGTTTTTATGGGGAGAGTTTATCAATTGATCGTTCATCATCAAGGACCGAAATACTTTCAATAAATACGTAATGGCTTCTTTTACAATTCACTATTCGTTGCAAATTTATAATACAAATAAATAAAATAATATAAAATTAAATTAAAATAAATAAAACAAAAACAAAATAAAAAAAATTAAAAAATTTAATAAAAAAGTAAAATAAAATAAAATAAAATAAAATAAAATAAAATAAAATAAAATAAAATAAAATAAAATAAAATAAAATAAAAAAATAAAATAAAATAAAATGAAGTGAAATAAAATAAAATAAAATAAAACAAATAAAATAAAGTAAAATAAAATAAAATAAAATAAAATAAATAAATAAATAAAAAATAAATTATTATTTAAATTTGGACCAACTAAGATATCAGAATGACCGTGATTTGTTTTACTTCTTCCCATTTGTTCCAACGTATCGTTCCATGCAATAACTATCTCACGAATTGCTCGCCATAATCTAATGAGCGCAAAATGGATTTTCTCAATTAGACGCCTTGTTCATGTTGTTGTCAAATATCGGAAGTACTACTTAATTGTGGAATTATATCATTAGGAGCACAGCTCCCATGCGGCCAACTCAATTAGATGCAATATCCACGCGACGCTGTGCTATTACTTGCATCCGTAATATCATTCATAATCGTCTCATTATAGGCCCATGGCTCCCTTGCCGCACGCACTCCGCTCCGTCATATAGTATCGCGTTTGCGTGTAGGCAAATTACACGCAAAGTTGCGCCGCAATTACTGAATGACAATTGCGGACCTCACCGGTGGCACGGACAGTCGGCGCTGGTCGATAAGTTTGTAAAGTGCAAACATAAATATGAGTGTAGGTGTCTGGTGTGATCGGCGCGGCAGTCATCCACCTGTGGTTACGGCGCCAACGTCGCACGCTGCCGCTGCATTGGACAACTGCCAATTTCCGCCTTCACGTCGGCGTTCACTTTGTTTATTGTTGTTATACTTATTGTTGTTTGTTTCTTTCGGGCAATCGGCGTCCAGCTTATACTATATTTTTCATCATTCGAAAGCTTGCTCATTCTGTTTTTTTCCTTACAGGGAAGGCAATCACCCCGACGACTATTCAAGAGGCCTCACCTATCGCAAGCTGCTCGAGGAAGTGTGCCGCTTCGCCAACGTACTGAAGGATCATGGCGTGAAGAAGGGCGATCGGGTCTCCATTTACATGCCCATGATTCTGGAGCTGCCCATTGCCATGTTGGCTTGCGCCCGCATTGGCGCTGTACATTCCATAGTCTTTGCTGGCTTCTCGCCCGACTCGCTGGCTGAGCGCATGCACGACTGCAAGGCGAAACTGCTGATTACCGCCGATGGTGCTTGGCGCGGCGAGAAGCCACTCTATCTGAAGGCACTGTGTGATGTGGCGATGGAGAAGGCGGAGGAGCTGGGCCACACGGTGGACAAGTGCATTGTGGTATCGCATCTGAAGCGCGTAACGCCCTGTCAGGATAATCACGTGGAGCAGGACATTCCGTGGACTGAAAATCGCGACTACTGGTGGCACGAGGAGATGGAGGACAAGGAGCCTGCCTGCTATCCCGAGTGGATGGATGCTGAGGATCCGCTCTTCATGCTGTACACAAGCGGCTCGACGGGCAAACCGAAGGGCGTCTTGCACACCACAGCCGGCTACCTGCTGTATGCGGCCACCACATTCAAGATTGTCTTCGATTACAAGCCGGGCGATATCTATTGGTGCACTGCGGACATTGGCTGGATCACTGGACACACGTACGTGGTGTACGGACCACTGGCCAATGGTGCGTCGTCGGTTATTGTAAGTTGGAAACAGAAAGATCCAATTTTCTGGAGGGAAAGTGTGCCTTGACTTGTGGTTTTTGGCTTTTCTTTCAGTTTGAGGGCACACCCTTCTACCCGGACAACGATCGCTACTGGCAGGTGATTGACAAGTACAAGGTCACACAGTTCTACACCGCGCCCACGGCCATACGCGCACTGATGAAATACGGCGAGGGCCCTGTGATGAAGCACAACCTAAATAGTCTCAAGTATGTCTGCACATGTTTCTTTGGCAGATCGTGTTTGCTGATTTGATTGATTTCTTGCAGAGTACTCGGCAGTGTTGGCGAGCCCATAAATCCCGAAGCTTGGCTTTGGTACTATCGCTACATCGGCAAAGAGAAGTGCTCAATAGTGGATACGTTCTGGCAGACCGAAACCGGCGGCCATGTGATTACACCCATTCCGGGCGCAACGCCCATGAAACCAGGCTCAGCTGTAAGTAGAATTTGGAATGTGCCAGAGTTGAGCAGAAATGTCATACGAATTTTACTATTCCGTTTCAACAGTCCTTTCCCTTCTTTGGTGTAAAACCCATTTTGCTGGACGAGAGCGGCACCGAAATTAAAGGCGAAGGTGAGGGCTATCTGGTCTTTGCGCAGCCTTGGCCCGGTATGATGCGCACGCTGTACAACAACCACGAACGTTTCGAAAGTACATATTTCTCGAAATTTACCGGCTTCTATTGCACTGGCGATGGTAAGATTTGCCGCGGGAAAATCTCAAGTTCTATTAACGATTTTTATTGGTTCCCCTCTCGCAGGCGCGCGCCGTGATGCGGACGGATACCTCTGGATAACTGGCCGTGTCGATGACATGCTGAACGTTTCCGGCCATCTAATGTCCACTGCTGAGGTCGAATCGGTGCTCACCGAGCACGCGCGTGTTGCCGAGGCCGCTGTGGTTTCACGTCCTCATCCCGTCAAAGGCGAATGCCTCTACTGTTTCATCACGCCCAACGAGAACGACGCCTTCGATCCGAAGCTGGTGTCCGAACTGAAGAAGCTGGTGCGCGAGCGCATCGGCCCCTTCGCCATGCCGGACACTGTGCAACACGCACCCGGGCTGCCAAAGACTCGTTCCGGTAAGATAATGCGTCGCGTGCTGCGCAAGGTGGCCCTCAACGATCACAATGTGGGCGATATCTCAACGCTGGCCGATGAGAGTATCGTGGAGCAGCTGTTCCAGAATCGACCGGTCGAGGCGAAGTAAAGCGAACGACGGCGATTTGCAAATGCAGCACCCGTAGAGCTGAAGGCTACTTAGATAAGTGCACGCAATCCTGTAGCGGCAGGGCAGACGAGACAAACGCAGACAAACACACACAACGGGCGATTGATGGCAGCAGCAACACTCGCAGCAGCAACACCTTTAATCCCTAATCGCACACTTGGTCTTTTCGCCTTAGGTAGTTAAAGTATGCTAAATAATTGTTTCTCTTGCACTTCACACTCCAATGAAATCGCTAGAAACCCTCCCCTCTCCCGCCTTTGCATACGTATTCGTCGCAATATTGCAACTGAAAAATCTCCCTACTTTAAGTATGTAAGTATAAGTAGTGCCCACTATATGCATTATACATAATATGTATGTATATTTAATGTATATACTAGCGATCCTCGTCCTATTCTGTTCCCCTTTCCCTTTGCTCCACCGCTTGCATATTTTTATTGAAAAGTATGTATGTATGTACACGTGCGGTTTGCACCATTTACCAAATTTTTAATCAAATGTACGAGGAATAATTTGTGTACGTTTTTATTTTGTTCTAAATAGTTAACGCATGTTGTAGTTGTGTTAGTTTTTAAATAAAAAAAAACACTATACAGATATAGACATACATACAGATATGCACTTCCTCAGTTGCATTTTGAAGTTACTCGTAGATTTTCAATGTGATACATTATATTCTTTTTTTTTTATAATTTAATAATTTGTTAATATCAGAAAATAGTCAAAATACCAGGAGGAAATCATTTACAAATATACAAAACATAAAATGCTGAAGTTAAAATACACAATTTTATTTTATGGCAATTTGTTGTTGTTATACTCAATACACAAGTAGTCACAGTTTATTGGTTTGGATAAGAAAGTAGCAATCAAGCGGAGAAAATTGGTAGGTAAGTATTGAAAAGTTGTTGTTGTAGATGCAACACGTTCAGCTTTCTGCAATTCGTCGCCTGAGAAAACAAATGTCGTATGTCCTACTAAGTTTAATAGAACATGCGACATTCGTTTTCTGAGACGATGAATTATGTGTTGAGGTTTAAGTTTGCAAAAATTGAGATTTGCAATATATTTATTTGAGATTTTGCAAACATACAGATTGTGTTAAGATTGAAGGTAACGAACACATTTTTTTCATATTTTTTCCTAATGGTATTTTAGAGAAACAACCTGAAGTTTAATTAATTATTATTAATTATTATTATTAACCTGAAGTTTAAAACCTTTCGAAGAATGTAGATATATAGATTTTAGTTACGGCCCATACTTCACTGAAGTGGAAGCGGGAATTTAAAATAATTTTCTCTTGAAATGTTATTTGTTTTATTTTTGTTTAATACTTTCATTACAATTATTTTAATGATACAATAATTGATCTTTTTTTTTACTTTAAAGTAGTAGATTTTGGCACAGTTAGAGATTAGAGAGAGAGAGAAGCATAGTTTGCGTAGAAATTTACACGGCATACAATTGAAACTAAAATATAGTCGTGTCTGGATATAGTGAACTAATTATTGCAAGGCCTGTTCACAGTATTAAGGTTGTTCACTATATCGCTCCTTCGCTGCAAGAACGTCATAACTCAAAACTACATCATTCCGAGAAAATTCAATTTTAAAATTTACCATTGCAGGCAGTTCAAGGTATCAAACAATTTTTCATGTCGTCTTGTGAGCAAAGTATTGAATATTTTACAAAGAGGTTTTGACAGATAAAAGATCATATGCAGATACACACAGGGCTGCCATAAACTTGGATTTTTTTTTGGAGTTATGACGTTCTTGCAGCGAAGGAGCGATATCAAGGTTAGAATTTTTGTTTTAAAACTCGTTTTATTTGTTCAAAATACACTTTGTGTATATAAATTCAAGAGATCAATCACAATCGGTTTGCACTCGACAAAAAACATAATTACTAAGATCAAGAAACAGCTGATTTTTTAACAATCAACAGTAAAATACAAATTAGGGAATTTGAGTCATTTTTGATTCCTTCTTGTGTGTTTTTGTTGTTTCTTGCTTGAAATTGCTTTCAAAATTTTTTTCACTATTTAGAGGTTTTCTATTGTTCACTATTTAGAGTTGTCCATGTAAAAATTTGGGTGTTCATTATATCGAGGTGTTCAATATACCCAGACACGACTGTACTTTGAGAAAGCCTTTTTCATTCAATGCATTTTTTCTGTATTGTTCTTGGCAAATGATTGAAAGAGAAAAGCATTAAAAGCATTTAATCATATTTTGTCATAAAACAAGTGTTCATTTAACAATTAAATTTTTAGTAATTCAATAATTTGGCACTTTGACATTTGAGAATTTTAAGATTATGAATGTTATTTGAAAAAGGTTTCATAAAGTTTAAACGACTTATATAAAACATTGGCTTGCATACAACATACGTGTACTTAATATTTAAACTAAATTTTCCTTTAAAATCATTCAAGCCAGGTCCCTACTACTTATTAAAGACACTGCTCGAATCAATTCAATTCAAAAGCAATAACCGCTTAAGTGAATGGATGGATGCCACCACGTTCCCTTGACTGTCCTCTAAGTTTGTGTAAAATCGGGGAGTTTGTAACTTTCAAATAAAAAAAGTTATTACTAAAAACCTATTCGCATTCCCATAACGAACACACTACGCGCTAAAACTTTAAAACGAGATTGCTCGAAACAGCAATTTCCGACTTAGGCGGTTATTGCTTTTGACCACAGAATTACCCCGAGCAAACCGAGTTGAGTAATGCTGCTTGCATACTTGTTTATATTTATTGTCACGTCCCGCAAATTAAAAAAGAATGTATAACTGAATAACTGAAATCACAACAGATTAACTATATTCTTAAATTTAACCTAATTAATATATAAAATATTTAGAGTTGTGCTGCCGCCATATACCACACAAACACATTGCCACACACAAATCGTCTGCTCGTTTGCTTAGTTATTGCCAACAAAAGCGGTTTGAATCCTTTGACTTGAATAATATTGCATACATATCGCTAAGGCTGTAAGTGTGGTGATTACCGAAACATATCAGTAGGCACAGGAATGTTGACTGATAGATACATATGTACAAGGTATATGGAAATGCTGCTTTTACATACATATTTAGTCGACACTGCATGGTGTCTTGTTATCAAATAAAGACTCCCTGCAACGAATACATATCATGCAATTACTAAATTTTATTTATTATTAAAATTAAAATAATTTAAAAATATATGAATATACATACATAACTTTTTTGCTCCACACCTGCATATGCGCATAGGTATGTTTGATGCTTAATTATCGACTTTATGCATTTATTGCAGAGATTATAAATGTTTTAAATATTGTACCACATACTTATATAATACACATCCAGGCATACAAACCATATTGAATGTTGTCCACAATATTTTATATAGCAACTTTAGCATGTTGACTGCACTGGTTAATGGCTGCCGAAGGAACTGGCGTCACTATTGCTGAGCGTAGATATAAAAGTATGAAATATGCAAGAGTGTGCAGAGAGTATATCGTATGTGTATATACAAATATATATATTTTAAATGTTTCTGATTGTTGAGCATTGTATGGAAAATGAACTAAGCTGTTGCTTACTAAGTCAACAGACAGAAATATATAATAATTAAAGTGCATAATTTAAATGTAAAGAAAAAATATATAATGTTATTTATGTGATTGAATCCTATGAGAAAGTGTTTTGATTATGTTGGGGTTTTGAATTTTGTTCAGGAGCAATGCTTTAAACACCATTTCGTTACCTCAGAAAACAAATGTCGTATGTGTTACTAAGCTCAAAGGAACATACGACATTCGTTTTCTGAGGCAACGCACAGTGCTTCGAGAGTGGACAAAAATAAGAAAAAAATTCTCACGGATTTTGACGAAAGTAGGGTAAAGTGCAAGTTTTCTTTTTAAATAAACGTTTTCGAAATTCGTTAATTATAAAAAATCTGCATAAATCTGCGATTCCCAAAATTTGCCATTATTTTCATATAGTGCCTTGTGGCAGCACTGCTGAAAGCCAAAGTAAGCTTTATCCAATGCCATTCAAACTGTGTTCATATAAACAGCTGTTATTTGAACATCAATGCAATTCTCAGTGCCACCAGATTGCACACTGTAAAGACACAAATTGCAATATCAAATTTTTCAATTACAATATTCATAGATTCTTTCTTTAAAACTTTTGCAGTTGAGCATAATTTCAATGGGCTGCAATTTTAAAAAATTAAATTTGCATTATTTCATTCAAAAGCTCCGGCCATCTCTTCAACTAAAAATATGGCAGCCTTGCAGTCATCGCTCATACGCACTGTCGGTTCTTTCTGTTGTCTCTGGCAAACCGCTTTTTTACTATCCAGCTGCTCCATCTAACAATCACTGCTCTTCGCGGGTGCTTAATTGAATTAACTGAAACTGCCGTAAATTAAAAAAAAGCTGCATTTTGTCATCGCCTCGCGTTTGATTCGTTTAGTTGCAGTTAATTTTTTGGTGCTAATTTGCTTATAGTGGAAAGTTTCCATCTTCAATTGAAGCTTTTTAACCGGTAGGAATAACGAGCAATTGCGATATGGGCGATTGCCACTGCGCAGTGGATGTGGACAAGTGCTTCGTGGTGGTATCGGAGCTGGTGGACAAGGCGGGCGCGGTGCGTGGCAGCGATGCCTTCTCAAGTGTACATTCCGGTTTATTGATTTATTTTGACATTGCAGATTATAGTGCAACGCAATGAGACGCGTCAGGTGTACGAGCAGAAGGCGAACGACATCGACCTGGTCACCGAGACCGACAAGGAAGTCGAGCAGCTGCTGATGAATGGCTTGGCCGAGGCATTTCCCGATCACAAGTTGGTGCCGTGTTTGCAAAAGCACATTTGACCTTGAATAATTGCTCTTTATATCCCAACGTCAACAGGTTCATTGGCGAAGAAGAGAGCAGTGCCGTCGGCAAGACAAACAAGCTGACCAATGCGCCCACCTGGATCATCGATCCAGTCGATGGAACGATGAACTTTGTTCATGCTTTTCCTCACTCGTGCATATCGGTGGGGCTGGTGGTGAACAAGGTCACCGAGCTGGGCATTGTATACAATCCGCTGCTGCAGCAGCGCTTCACTGCACGCCGCGGCCAGGGCGCTTTGTACAATGGCAAACCCTGCCAAGTGAGCGGCCAGAAGGAACTTTCCAAGGCGCTAGTCACCAGTGAGTTTGGAACGTCGCGCGATCCCGAAAAGATGAAAGTGACCATTGAGAATTTCCAGAAAGTGGCCAACAAGGCGCACAGGTACTTTCTTAATTTATTATTAATTATTGTTAGTTTTTGATTTGATTTGCTTACTCCCCGCAGCATACGTGTGCTGGGCTCGGCGGCGCTGAATCTCTGCATGGTGGCCATGGGTGGTGCCGATGCCAATTACGAGTACGGCGTACACGCTTGGGACGTGTGTGCTGGAGATTTGATAGTGCGTGAAGCAGGTGGTGTGGTTATTGATCCGGCTGGCGGCACTTTTGATATGATGTCGCGGCGTGTGCTGGGCGCTTCCAGTGAGCAGCTGGCTCATGAGTTGGCGCAATCGCTGACGCAATTTTACCCACTGCCAAGGGACGATTGAGTATCAGAACTACAAGCATTGATTGATCCGTTTACTCCTATTAAAGTAATTATACATAGTATGAAATTTCATTGAAAATGTTTAAACATTATGCAACGCTGCATAGAAATGTGTAAATTGCTGTTTGTTCTTCGTCAGCGTTATTTAACCCCAATTCCCAGAAGTGAGCCTCACAGTCTCACTGAAGATTTCAAATGGTGATAAATGCAAAAGATTTTCGATTCCATTATTTCATGTAATCCTCTAATGAAATGTTAGAATTATATTGCATTTCTAAATTTAACATATTAGACAGTTTTTGTACATTTTAAACAAATGTTTTCAGTAATTAAGCTGGTATAAGCCTGACAGTACCACTTCTGGGTCTACGTTACTTTTTAAATTCTGGGAATTAGGGTTAAGATGTTATTGAAAAAATGTAAAAATGAATTATTGTGCATGTTGAATAAAAATGTTGTTGAATAAAATTGTTGATTATGTGTGCGTAGTAAGATGTCGTTTGATAAATGCAAGTCACGAAAAGTATTCCAATACATTTTCAGACAAAAATGCATTATTGAGGAAGGAAGGGAGGGAGGCGTGTCTACGTGATACCTTATCGTTTGACAGTTGTCAAGTGCATAGAGCAATGTGATAATTTTTACAATGCGCTGCCATTGTTATTCCTTAGCAACGTTCTGCGAATTGGCGTGTTTATATCAGGTGTACAACTTTGCTTCCGCCGTTTTCCGATAGGTGGCTGTACCGGCTGAGGCTGGTTGAAATACATAGATGGTAATGCCTTTAAAGTGAGTGTGGACAGTGCCTAACGAATTGTCATCGCCGTTTCAGTGACAGTTGTTCTTGTTTTCGTATTATTCACGCTCGAAAATGTCCGTTTATGTGCCCAATTCTCGCCATTTGCGGGAAGTTTTACTTTTCTGTTACAATTCGAAAAAAAATGCAGCTGAAGCGCATCGAATGCTCTCAGAAACTTACGGTGATGCTGCTCTGAGTGAAAGAACGTGTCGGGAGTGGTTTCAACGTTTTAGAAATGGTGATTTCGATGTCGAAGACAAACATGGTGGTGCCCACTTTTGCGGCCTCACGTCGCAAAAGTGGTCAAAAAGTACCTGGAAACGCTGAAATGGGAAGTCTTGCCCATCCGCCGTATTCCCCAGATGTCGCCCCTTCTGACTTCCACCTATTCCGTTCGATGGTACACGGCCTGGCAGATCAACATTTTCAAGAAGAAGAATTGGAAAAATGGATTGCTTCATGGATAGCGTCAAAAGAGGACTCCTTTTTTCGAGCCGGGATCCGAAAATTGCCGGAAAGATGGGAGAAAGTTGTCGCTAGCGACGGACAATACTTTGAATAATACATCTTTAAGCACTTTTTCGCAATAAAGCTTTTAATTTTGGAAAAAAAACGGCGGAAGCAAAGTTGTACACCTGATATTTCTGGCTACAATGTGCTTACAGCATGCAGCACAACAAAGATTGTGAAACGAATCTTGAATTTCATAGCATTTGGTCTGGTTCCATAACTTGCCGTTTTAGTTGCCTTTAGATATCGACAAATATATAAGAGAAATTATGGGAGGGACGACGTCATCTTACGCCAGCACACTAACTATATATCATCTATGTATATGTAAAAAATGAATGTTTCTTTATCTTTAACAAATTCGCAAACAATACTTGAACGCTTGAATTTGCAACAAAGTGTTTTGTTCAAAGAATGTGTGTTGTGTTCTAACTACTTTACCTATGTTGAGGTTATGTCGAGCTGTGGTTTAAAAATATTTGGCACTCTAATTCCTCGACACCGTTACGTACCGCTCCAACGCTATTCAGAACATGCATTTTCTTTAGTTTTTTTTTATATTGAGGTTAAGTCGAGCTGCGGTCTCAAACTATTTGGGACTCTACTTATTTGACAATGAAGCAACTTTGCAGATCTACTTTTGGGCTTCTCAGCGACTCAACAAATTCACCGTTTCGTACCGTTCCAACGCTATTCAGAACATGAATTTTCTTTAGTTGTTTTAGGTTGAGGTTATGTCGAGCTGTGGTCTCAAAATATTTGGCACTCTAATTCTTTGACAATGAAGCAACTTTGCAGATCTACTTCTGATCTTCTCACCGACTCAATAAATTTACCATTACGTACCGTTCCAACGCTATTCAGAACATGAATTTTCTTTAGTTTTTTGTTTTTAATATCATTTGCATTTTATTTTTGTTATATATCTTGGTATATCGTATTTCATATAGGTATAATCTCTCTTAAATAAACAATTTTTGTTGCATATTTCCATATTCTCGTAGTGTTTGCACACTGCTTTGGTATTTGTTTGTGCGATCTATCGTTGCCAGCTTCTCAGCTTCCTGCGGCCCATCCCGCCGTCGCTATTCGCATTTACGTTATTTGATAAGACTGCGTAGTAGTAGTTGAAGGAATGAATTGCATTATAATTTATATCAAGAGCTTTTCTGTTTACTGGTGTGACAAGTTTTTGATAGGTGTTTTGTTTTCTTGTTTTAATTTAATTTAATTCTATTTATTTTGTTTGGCGCTGCAGCGAAAGCAACTCTCGCTGCCGAACACTGTCGAGTCGAGTGTTTAGTTCGCGCGGCGTCTACGAGTATTTAAAGCGCGTTTCCGTTTACCGTCGCGTAGGGAAAAGTAGCCTTTAGCCAATGTTTGTTGTTAATTTCAAATCTCTAATTAACTTCGGCCTATGTTAGGAAGTTTTCAAATTGTCTAATTTTTGCATCCTCTCAATTAATCGCAAATATTTCTACCTCACCACATATTTCTGCTAAGCTACCTCCGAACATTTACTTTGTCATTGCATTAAAGTGGCTATTTGCTGCTTAAATAGTTATTTGGTTTTTCATAATTTAAATTACAAGTAGGTTCATAAAACATAAATGAAAATTTGACACTTAAATTGTTGCTACAGATGTAAATTTTGTTTTCATTTTTCACATTATTACTGGCAAGTAAAAAAATGTTGCTTATTATTTTGGTTGTTTAAAAAATGTATTGCAAAGGTTATAAAAACATTAACTATTTTTTTGTTTTGTCTTCTCTGATGGGAATTTCTCTCCTTCGGTTAAGAAAATGTCAAATTTCCGTTTAACATGGTTTTTCATGATTTTTCTCGATTAGTTGTTTTTTTTAATTTTTTTGTAAATTTAATTTATGCGCACCTCTGAGTTGTGGAAAAATTTTCTTTAACTAATACACACTACACTTTGTATATATAAAGTATTGTTTTTTTCTTTGATTATTTTTGTTTTTTGTATTGTTGTTGCTTTTGCAAATGTTATGCGTTTTAAATTGTATAAGGTACACAAGGAGTATTTAAATGTAGTGTAAAATATTTTAACAATTAATTTAATGGCTAAAAAGTCTTATGCAATGCATCTACACATATGCAGAGTAAGGAGTTGTTGTTGTTTCAAGTAAGCGACATGAAGCACGGGACATAGCACTGATATATAGAAACAGCTCAAGACCGGTCGGCTCACAAAAATTGGAACAATCATGGAAAGTTGTGGGTAGATGGACTTTGCCAAAGGGAAAATTCAACAGGATGGACACTAGAAATTTGTTAGCGTGAAGACATAGACTGAAAAACTAATGGAACCTGTGAAGTTAGCACCAATGCAATTCAAATGAATTAAATTTTATTAAAAACCAGCAAGTAACAAACATTTTCTGTATACAGTTGTTGCTATAAGAAGCCGACCACTGGCATATTTATGCTAAAGTGCACAGAATGAATGAATGAAGACAGAATGAAAGGCCCAATGTGGTCAGAGTGATATCTATTAAATATTTGCTAATATATATTTTTAGATTTTAGTCAAACTTGTTTCAGAGCGCAGCGCTGATTGTAATATTTGTAAAATATGCATGAGAAAGTACGAAAGAAATCACTGCAAAATCTTAGTGACATCTAACAATATTGCTCACGATTTGAATGATTCGATTTAAAAGAACGACGGAATATGATTGATGTACAAGTGTCATGAAAGTAGAAATCTTGTTGTTTTCTGAGTTAAAAAGCTATACACACGATTGGTAGTAACGTCTTGTTTTCATAGCAAACATTTAAGCTGATTCCTGTTACCAACAATGTTTGGTTATTAAAAATCGCGAGGCAACGAAACAGGTATGAAATACTTCAAACAGAAACAACTGGACTTGTTTGAAGCTGGAAGTTGTACAGTAAACAGTTTTGCATTAAAGTTTACCTACGTTTAGGAGAAAATTGTCTTAAGGGATTTAAGTTTTCAAGCGAATATTTTAGTTAATTATTACCTCTTATTTCGATTTTTTTAAACATTTTATCAAATTAAAAAAAAAAACTAAGAAATTAAGTATAATTTTATCATTAAAAGTTATGCAGTTGTAATATAAAATTGCTATAAATTTTTTCAACATTGAAATTTAATATTAAATCCAAAACAGTGAAAACAAACAAAGTAAGTTATGGAAGTTTCGAGTTAAAATAGTTGCTTATATTTTATAATGAAAAATCGAAGAGAATGTGAAGAAAAAATCAAGCTCGAGAGTTTTTACACGAATTTTAAAGGAATTCAACTCCTTAATATTTCTATTTATTTTAACTGACATTAGTGAAAAGCTTAGAAGTTTCCGAATTTTTTTTAATATTTAATTATATTATAATTTAAAATAAAGTTAAGCAAAAATTCGAGCAATTTATTACTTTCAAATAGGTTATGTAAAAACAAATTTCAAGAGAGCGAAGGGCGTCGGCGTCGGCATATTTGGACTAAGTACTAGACTGGTTTACTGGATAGTACTCCCAGTAGTTTCTTCAGTATTTTTGCACCACTTAGTCAAACAAATAATCTGGCAAACCAGGATTTTGATAACTAGTCGGTTAGCCAGCAGTTTTTTAACCCTCGGATGGACTCTGTCGTCTGGCCAGACGAAATGGTTCAAACAAATAAAAAACTCACAGATTCATCTCCCTTTTACAGTGTATTTGTGGGTAACTAAGTTGGTATATATGAACATAGTTTGTATATATATATACTTACATACGTTGCCTACCATATTAACATAACTAACGTCATCTGTCATTGTGCTTTACCTTTGTCAGAAGCCTCACCCAGTTTTCGTCTGGCCAGACGACAAAGTGCAAATGAGTAGTAACTATTTACTGCCCATCGGAGGGTTAAGCCTTGTCTTGACCATTATCTATCCACTTTATTTACTTAAGGCTTGTATCTAGGTGTCCTAGGCAACCTGAAAGGCTTGACAAGAAAATCGAGGTTCCCAGGACCCAAAGCATAACGTGCTGATACGTAATGAAGCGCACACAGTCTGCATGAGCCCAGAGATTTCAATCTCACAAGGAGCAAGAATTTCACATATCACACCGTGCGGCAGCATTTTTCACACTGGAAAAAATTCATAAGTGCGTGAAACTAGAGACCAAATATAGTAATACTTCGTGCTCAGTTTTTCAGGACAAAGGTCCTTTTAAAAGGACTTTAAAATTTTTAAGGGGATAAAAAAAAAATAAAAAATAAAAAAAAATAACCTCGAATAGAATATGACGAAATGTATATCAAATGAAAGAGGTAAGGCTAAAGACTTTCAATAAAATCAAAAAAAAAATTATAATAAAATTTTTTATCTATTTGTAAAAAACGGACATGAAAAAGGTTCTTGGAAAATTTGAATCCCTTATAACCTTGAAAGTTTATATAGAATTTTCTTGAAAAGTAATTATGTTTAAACCCAAAATCTCCTTAAACACGTGTAAAATTTTCATTACTCTAACTTTTTTGGTTCGAAAGTTATTAAAAAAAGTCAGAAGTTGCAATTCTAATGAAGTAAAAAAATTCTAATTTATTTGAGTATCAGAATATTTAATAGTAGAAAGATACCAAATCAATGAAGCGATGTTATATGTAAGACGAGTTAAGAGTAGGGATAGACATGAAAAGCTTCTACTGGGAACTTTAATGCCAGACGAGCAGTAGGACCTCACACAATAAGAGACGATCTTGACAGAGGAACAATTACAGAGGAACAATGACAGACAGAAGAAGTTTATCCTGGGAAATTTGAATGCCAAGTAAAACAACCTAAGAGTGTTAACCAGTGGCGGATTCAGGGTGGTGTTTTGGGGGTTGAAACCCCCCCGAAATATTAGAATCGACATTAAAACTACATACAAATTAAAAGACAATTTATGAATATCAAAGAATTACTTTTTGAAACCCCCCCCGAAATATTTTTCTGAATCCGCCCCTGGTGTTAACAGGAATTCGCTTCGAGCAAAGTACACTTAATTTGCTTTACTTGTAGTCCAGTGCTCATGTATTTCTTTTTGCATTAACCACATACTTTTTCCATGCCGGGAATGATGTTATTACGATCGGTAATGAAGTTTTTGTAGTTTGGCTTACTAAGATATCTTGGACTAATCGCTTTTTTAAGAAGCGGCTGAAACACGAGAACATATCCTCTACCAAAGCGGAACACAAGCACAGAACAACACATAAACATTCGAGGGGCTCACAGGCTGCGAAACTGAGTTATTGCATTGGCTCAGCCCCAACTTGGACATATTTTGAAAATAACATTAATGCTACGATTTTAAAATTGTCGTTTTTTCAATACGACAGTTGTTGATTGCCTTCAATGTAGAAAGAAAACACAAAACAAATAAAAACATACACTTGATTGATTGTTTTTATAATAAAGTTTTAAATTTATTTAGAAAAAATATTGCTATATAACTAATAAGTTGTAAGTTTAGTCTTATTGCAAAACAAAAAAAAATAGTTAAATAATAATTGAGTAAAATACAAATCATTTAATAATACAAACAAAACGCTAAAAGCTAAACGCTCGATGCTCAGTGCTCGACGCTCATTGCAACTTATGCCAAATGTGCAAACTTAAAATAACTTCAAGTGAACAAAACACAAAATACATGTTTGTGTTTGTGTGTGTGTGTGTGTGTGGCTAATGCAATAAGGAGCGTTCAATTGTGTGTTTAAAGTAATTGTTTAAATTTAACGTAGAGCAATGCCAATTAAGAATGAGCAGCGACAAAAGTCAGCTGGTATGTACACTAAGGGCTAAGGCAAAGGTTTGCTCGTGTGCGTTCGAGTGCAGGCGGGGCTGGGCGGCACACAACTACTACTAAATGTACAGGGTGTGCGTGCGCAGGACGATTGCCGTGTCGTGCCGGGCCTGCCGTGCTTTAGCGCAACGCACACGAGACAGTCGAAGAACACATTTCGTATGACCGCAATTAATTAGTTGCGGCTTTCTACCTCTTACTTGGTTACAAAAAGTTTTTCAATGAGTACTTGGCATGTGATGTGTGTGATGTGCTGTGGAGTGAAGTGGAGTGGAGTGGAGTGTTGCGGGGAAGTTCCACGTGATTTTCTCGCTGTTTTAAGTTTTATACGCGTAAGTTTTGCATTTGTTGTTGTTATTGTTGCGTAATAGCTAATTTATGAGCGCAATGAAATAAATAAGCCACTCGGGGCTGGGTGAGAATGCGGGATATGTGCTGGTTCTTAAAGTGTTAAGCGATCTCATTCATGTCTTTTCTTGGGCTTCGTCAGTACTTAAGCGGCTGGTCGAATGATCGTCGTCCAATTGGACGATTGGCGATTTAAGGTTTTTGATTTGAATGCTGAATGTTTTTGTTTTTAGAGGAACGAGGAAGGAGGGCGAACAATTTGTGGAAATATTTGATTCAAGTGCGCACGAACTGTTTACATGGACTGATGAATATTTACAAATTTTTATGCATTTATTGTTGTTGTTGTTGTTTAAAAGTAACACCTTAACGATTGTGTAAATGTTTTAACAATTGAGATTTGCATTATGTTGCATAGTAGTTAATATTTATAGAGCATTGAGTGTAATGCTGGAAGGTGTGCAAAACATTTATCAAACAAAATTACTGACAGCTTTCAATGTTCAGTTTTTAACTACAAATGTTGTCAATTTCATATCATTCGATTTTGTATAACTGCATACATGTGTATATATGCATCTGTGTATGTATGTATGTGGTGTTTTATTGCTATTCTAGGCCTACGAATTACAAACAAAAATATTGCATAACTCTTGATAGACATCTGGTACGCGCAATCGGCGTAATTATACACATTCGGTGCAATTTTAAATTTTTTCATTCCCTCGCCTTCGCCTTCGGTTCGGTTTGTTTATTTGTTCATATTATTTGTTTTATATAATTGTTTCTATGCATTTAAGTTGATAGTGAAAGACACATAGTAGAGAATTTCTTATTGGATTTTGTTGTAAAATATTTTTAAATGTAATGCATATGGTAATTGTTGTTGTTCTTGTTTTTCTGTGTAGTATCATCGCTTTACATTTAGTTGGTTGTCATCATCACATTACGTCAATTATGGAGTTTCTGAGTTGAGTTATTGAGTTTTTTTTCTTGTTTTCGAAAAGCTAAAACTCCTCAAAGCGCTACGATCTCATTTTTTTGTGATTGTGTATATGTGTGTGTGTCGCTTGTGATGCTGCCTAGCTGCTTCCGATCTCCTCACTTCACCATTCTTAATACAATTATGAACATTTATGGTTTGTTAAAAAGTACAAAAATCTATCAAATATCAAAGCGCAAACTCAGATTCAGAAGACATTTACGAATATTTTCGCAATTCAGAAAAATCACGTTTTCACACTACCAACTACACGTCCAACGTACGAGAGTATGTACTATATATGTATGTATGTATGTATGCACGTTTGCTTATGGTTTCGCGGTTACTGCATGCATGCAAGTTTCAACTGCTTCGCAGCTATTTGTATGGTAAAAGTTGATTGATCTTAAACGCTAGCAACGCTAATCTTAGAAAACGTATATATTAGTAGATTTGAATTTACGTCGTCATTGGCGCTTCTATTTTGCTTCTCATTTTGCTTTCGTCTTTTGCGGCATTTACTGCACTCACTCAGCTGTCTCAGCTTCACTTTCAGCTGCAGCTTGCAGCCCTTAAACGCTAACCTCCTCGCTGTCGCTTACATCACTAAAGATCATCGTCGTCTCATGCATCTTTTAAAGATCATCCTCTGTCTTCGGTATATCGAAGATCTCTGCAAATAATGGCGGCAGCCGCAGCTTCGTCCAGTTCATTCGCAACCAGTCTAAATGTGAGAAATGCTTGGCGCCCAGCGAGCGCAGTTCGGGTATTTTAGCCTCCAGCGCCGGCAGCAGTTGCAGCGCCTGCGTCGATCCGGGCCGCGAGCGTACGATTTGGACGCGCAGCGCCTCGGCAACGCGTTCGCGTGCACGCGCAATCATTTTGTGCTCCGAAATGCCCGAACGATCGGACGCGAGCAACACCATCGCCGAATAGAGGCCGATTTCGGTGTCGCTGAGGCCGTAACTGTTGAGCGTGTTGGCAAAATTGATGAGTGAGATGACAAAGTCCGTCTGCGAATGAGAGAAAACATATTTGAAATATGATTTCAAATTAACGATCATTTGCGTTGTGTGGAATATTTCGCATGCAGCCCAAAAGTATGCACAACTTTTTGATTGTTCAATACTGATCAGTTTTAAGGCGACCAAATATAGATTATTTTAATTCAACTTACATCGTAGAGAATCTCGAGCTGCTGTCGCGTTAGGTACGTGCCATCGTCGAATGTCAACGTTGCATCGTTGATCATGCGTGCCACATGGCTGAGCCACACCTCGAAGAAGCCCAACTTGATGAGAATGAGCTGGTCGTCTTGCGTGAAGTCGCAGAAGCCGGGCACGCGTTTCGCAAACTCAACGATGCGCTGAACGCCGGGCGTCACCCGGGCGGCGTATTGCTGCCAAAGCCAGATCTTCTGGAACTCTATTGTCTCGGATACTGAAGTGGCAATCTGCACGGACAAAAAAAAGTAAAGCATGAGTAAAAGGTGAGCGCGCGTGTGTGTGTGGGTGTACGTGTGTGTGGTCGTCAGGCTGGGAAATAGGTCAACGAGTGGGTGGTGAACAATTTTTTTCCATTTGTTTGAGGTCAATGGTTAAACTGCGTGATGCATAGCCATGATGATGATTAATGAGTTATGTTGTATGTGTTTGTTTTTGTTGTTTGGTTTATGCTGCCATTAGCATGGCACGAATGGGGGGGTGGAGACGACAGTTGTGTGTTCGTTTGCATATATACTTAGGGCACGAGTACCTACATAGTATGTACTTACTCCATTCTGCGGCACCGATATGGGTCGCCGCATCAGTTCTCGCGTCTGCTCCTCCGTGTAGGAGCAATGCATACGATGCGCCTGCGATACGCACATAATCACATCGTAAACGGTCAGTTCGGCAGCGGGGCCCTGCATTTCGACAACGACGCCTTCGCCGTTCTGGCCCACGCCGCATTGGCCGTGGCCAACGCCGACGCCACCACCAACGCCGACGCCCACTCCCATGCCGACGCTGACACCGACACCCACGCCGCCCGGTCCCGGCGTGTTGGCCGTGCTGCTGGTGTTGCCCGTACAGCCCAGTTCCGAGGGCGATGAGGCGACAGAACACATTTGTGGCGTTTGCGGTGTATTCGGTGTGCTCACACGCACAATGGCATTCGGGTCATCCGTGGACGAGGGTGTGCCATTCAGCTCACGTGAACGCTTCGGAACGCGGCCATAACGCACAGCTGCAACGAAACGGAAAGAAAACAAAAAAAGTTGAGTTAGGCGTTTGATGATGGATGTTGAGACGAGTGGGCGGATAACGGTAGGTCATTAGTGGTGATGCCTTATCGGCGGACGTATGTGTGCTTATGTGTGTGTGTGTGTATGTGTCAAGTTAATGTGATTATTTATGAGTATCTATTAAATTGAAGGGGCAGAATTTCTTGTTGCGATGTGTAGAGTTCACATTTTCCGGTCAATTTCCGCATTTCTTGAGGTACACATTTTTTCTTTCAAAATATTGACTTTCATTGAACATTTTAGCAATAAAATACAATAAATTTCAAAAATAATTGTTTGGGTTGTGAATTACAGCTCAATAAATTTTGTACGATATATGGTACAATGGTCCGCAAAGGAGTAAAAATGTATCAAATTTTTGTTTTATTTTATTATATTATATTATATATTTTTTTTTATTTTATTTCATTTTATTTAGTTTAGTTTATTTTATTTTATTTTATTGTATTTTATTTTATTTTATTTTATTTTATTTTATTTTATTTTATTTTATTTTATTTTATTTTATTTTATTTTATTTTATTTTATTTTATTTTATTTTATTTTATTTTATTTTATTTTATTTTATTTTATTTTATTTTATTTTATTTTATTTTATTTTATTTTATTTTATTTTATTTTATTTTATTTTATGAACAATTCATTGATTTTTTTCTAGAAAACATAAATGATAACAAAACAAATCGAAAAATAATTTCATTTTAATCGAAAATGATATAATTATTGATTCACATTTATTCGGCCTTATATAACTGTTGTTGTTCGTACACAACCCATTTTTCCTAACCTTACATAACCTGTGTCTGTCCAGTAAAACACAAACTCGTCTTCTAATTCTTAAAAACTAACACTGCACAACAACATATCTGTTGCATGGAGTTTTTTACATGAATCTGAATCGTTTTTCCACGCTGTTTTCAAAACCATACTCCGTTTTTATGTAACAGCTCTAGTTTTCACAAAAAATGGGCGTGTCACTTTTTCGAATTTTCCTCGGCTTTTTTCTCGTTTTCGACTGTAATTTCTGAACCAATAATCCTATCGACATGATTTCGATTATATCGTTGCACATACAACATTTCACGCATGTTTTCTGATATTAATCAATTTTATGCGTTTTAAATTGGCGTTGTAATAAGGTTTCAAAGTAAGAAAATATTGATTTTCAAGGCGTTTTTTCTGATGGCGAATATTGTGCAGATGTTTCATAAATTAAGTTGCGAAGTTAAGAAGAAACATTAAGCAATACAACACAGCCAAATTATTTGGCGGAATACACATTCGCATCGAAATAATAGAAAAATTTATCATAGCCATTTTCATCACTTTTCATACTTTTTCCTTTAAAAATTAAGAGCCTCAAAATATGCTCTTTTATATGTTCCATTTATAGTCTGGAATACAAGCAAAAAACGAAAAGATTTTGAATTGCTCGAAACAAAAAAGAATTAAAAACTGTGCATATTTTTAGGCCACTAGTTTTTTAAGGAAGAAGTATGAAAAGTGATGAAAATGGCTATGGTACATTTTTGCTATTATTTTGATACGAATGTGTATTCTGCTGTTTTATATTGCTTGATGTGTCGACTTTCACTATACACCTAACTTGTTAATTATTTTACAAAAAATCTATATTTTCCGACTTTGAGAACCAATTACCGCGGCATTTTAAAACTTATAAAAATAAGTTGCATCGGAAAAGAAGCCGTGTGGTGTTGTTAATGCGATAAGGTGAAAATCATGTCAATCGGTTTTTTGGTTTAGAAATTAAAAATATGGAAAAAGTATAGGAAAAACTGAAAAAATTACACGGTACCTATATCTCACAAACTAGAGCTGCTAGAAAAAATCTGAGGGTAGAATCGAAATCAGCGCACCCAAATTAGTATGAAACAGCAGAAAAACTCCATGCAACAGAAAAAAGTGTTTTTTTGTTGTGCTGTGTAATTCTTAATATTAAAAAGCCATTCCGTAAAAAGTACGTTTGCTGTCAAGTAAAAAATCCTCGAAAAAAATGTACGATATGTTATACAAATTTCCGGAAAGGGTTGAATGCCAACTGGTTGGTTGTATGCATTGGCTTTAGAGGCCAACTTTTAGGTAACTTGATGCATTCATTCATAAAAAAATACAAATTATCTTTTTGGAATATTTGCAACTCAATTTGAAACAGTTCATTCGAATATCTGACTTCAGAACGTCAAGTGATTTGATGATCTAAAAGAAACAAATATGGTGATACCAAGACTAGAAAATATCAAAATGTGAAATTAATGAATTTGACTTGATTGTGGCTTTGAACTGGAATCTTTAATGTTATAAATGTTATTGTCACATGGCAACAGTTGCATGCTTATTCAACAGTTTTACCAGAATCAGGTAATAGACACCCTGACCACTCTAGTTATTATTAATGTCAAATTAAAAATCAACTAACCAAATCACTTGCGCGCACATTAACCCAGAAAAAAACAAGGCAAAATGACAACAACAAATTTTGACGATCACTTACACGGCTTGTTTGCGCCTAAATCACTGAATTTTCTCATATTTCCAACGCAAAACTTATTATCACATACAAAAATGTCATAAAAAAATAAATAAAAAACAAGAAATAAAGAATGGACCACACCAAAATTAAATTAAGCATTCAATACAACAAAAACAACAATGAGAGCAGCAGAGATTTTATGGACATGAGCGGCACACGCAACGGCACTATGCGTACGTTATGATGATGGAGCGTGTTATTGACCCAAACAGCCAGCGACCGCTGTCGCCGTCGTTGTCGTTGGCGTTGTCGTTGTCGCTGCGCTGTGATTATGTACGAAAATAGCTGGGCGCATGAATCAGCGCGCACTCACACCGATCACCGATCAGCGACCGCCGACCAGTGACCGATCGACCGAGCGCGCTTACAACGCAGCGCAGCGCAGCGCACACGTCAAAAGGCCAACAGCCGCCACACGGCGACCATTGCGGCCTGAATGAAGAACCCAATGCGCTCAGTGACTGTGACTGCGGGCCATATGCGGCGTTGTTGCGCATGCGTCGAATAGACGCTGATGCGGTGTGAGATATGCCACTGTGCGTTACAGTGATTGCTTCAAGGGCTTCAATCATTTAAGCCTTAACTCGCTACCTAATTTACAAACATTCCAACATAATATAAATGTTATTTTTTAAGTGAAGTGAAAAATCTAACATCAAACAACTGCAATAGCTTTTTCATTATATTTTTCGATTACAATTTAATATATTGAAGTTATTCTGAGGGCCAAAGGGTTACGAGTGAAGTGAGAGTTGGAAGATTGCAAGGCAGACGAGGCCTCCAATGAAGGCACAGAATAAAAGAAACTTAAACATTGACTAAGACAAAGACAACTTTTTTATACAAAGAAACGCGCTTATTCTGATAAAATTAACCCTTCGCTGCATGGCATTGCATATATGCAATGTTTACTTTTCATAGATTTGGAAACTATTCTATTCACCATTTTACAGTCGTTCACTCTTCAGTTGTATCTTTTCTGTTAAAACATTTGATTACTAACGGAATTTTGCGAATAGCATTGAAAGTATGTGCAAAAGAATCGAAAAAAACAACAAGTGCTTCAATTTGGTGAAAAAATTTTAGTTTTTGATGGCGATGGTGATATGGCGGTTGTCGTCGCTCAGCTGTTTAGTGCGTTGAATACCGAGTATACAGTGAAGCTTGACCTCTGGTTGACTCCCCGTAGTAGCCAACACTAAAAAATAGATAAAACCGGGTTTCATTTAGGCGGGAGCGTTTTCATCGGGATACGGAAAATGTCCGCAAAACTTCTTTCATAGATACAGGAACTCAACAAAATTTCTTTGTTACCATCAGAATTTAACAAGCTACAAGAATAATATAACAAAAATGTTTTTTTCATCACGGAAATTAAATCATGCAGCGAAGGGTTAAACGCTTAGGAGACATGAATAAGGAAGGAAGAATTTGGGTATACTTGACCTGAACCTTCAAAGGTTATGAGCAGAGACCGTACCACTTATACGTTTTATTATAAAAACATAGTACAACATTTCGAACTTTTTATATGCAACAGAGTAACGTCCGCATATTTCTGAAAGAGCACATCGTACAGATCATTTTGTCCAAAGAAAGTAATAGTCCAGCACGTCTGAGATTTTTATTATTTGCACATAAAGGTTGAAGTGGTCTCTGCAGACATTTACACGGAAAGTATACAAATTTGAAGAGCTAGAGTTTCGCTGTCTAGGACAACGTTTTTTGATTAAAAATTTGAATATTTTTTGTATGCACCTGAACCCCTTCTCTCTTCCTTACCCCGTTTTTTATGTTTTTTGGAAAAGTTTTTCATAAAAAGCTTGTATTGAGTAAAATAATGCAAAAAATACTTTACTGTGTTTTTGAAAAATATTCCTCATTAAAAATTAAGGGGGGTTTTCAGACAAAAAAGCTTTCTCAAAAGTTCCGCAAAAAAATAAAAAGCCTTAAAATGTTGAATACCTATTAAAAAAAATATATTTTCCTTTGAAAAATGGTTCAGGTGGTCTCCAAGCAAGAAGTCCCCTTGTAATAAAATAAACAACTTAATCGCAGTCCTGCATTCATTAAATATCAAAATGCATATATATACTTGCTCGACTCAACTAGATCTGACTTGACAATTCTATTTTCTGGAAGAATCATAACTTTTGCGTCAATGAAAATTACTTTTATAATACGAGTTACAAAATAAAAGTCATTGACTGATTTTTATTGATGACTTTTATAAACAAAAGGCAAAAAATAAAAGTAAAAAGTAAAAGTAAAAGTAAAAAATAAAAGTCACTTACTGATTTTCATTGATGACTTAAAAAATAAAAATCACTGACTGATTTTTATTGGTGACTGTTATAAACAAAAGTAAAAAAATAAAAGTAAAAAGTAAAAAGAAGCAGACTGATTTTTTATGACTTTTATAAATAAAAGTCACTAAATGATTCTTATTGATGACTTTTATAAACAAAAGGCAAAAAATAAAAGTAAAAAGTAAAAGTAAAAAATAAAAGTCACTAATTTTCATTGATGACTTAAAAAATAAAAGTCACTGACTGATTTTTATTGGTGACTTTTATAAACAAAAGTAAAAAAATAAAAGTAAAAATAAAAAAAAAGCATACTGACTTTTTTATGACTTTTATTAATAAAAGTCACTGAATGATTCTTATTGATGACTTTTATAAACAGAGGGCAAAAAATAAAAGTAAAAATTAAAAGTAAAAAATAAAAGTCACTTACTGATTTTCATTGATGACTTAAAAATTAAAAGTCACTGAATGATTTTGATTGATGACTTTTATAAATGAAAGTCACTCACTGATTTTTATTGATGACTTAAAAATAAAAGTCACTGAAGGATTTTAATTGATATTTTAAATAAAAGTTACCAATAATTGTTATTGACAGCTAAAATAAAAATCTAAAAAACTATTATTTGTGGATTAATATGAAAAAAATTAAAAATAATTGTTGTGAAAGGGTTTTTTTGAATTAAAATAAAAAAAAATTCCTTATTTTAAAATTTTTCCATAAAAATTACAAAAACAAGTTTATTGCCAAGTTTGATTGTCGGTGCAAAAGGAAATGTATTGGTATATTTCTTTTAGTTGTATGTCTTTTCCTTCATAGTAAGTTTTTCAAATATAGTTTTTATAAAAAACTGGTATTTCCGGTCCCCGGCTATAGGTGTGAAAGAGAGAGAGAGAGAGAGATTTGAGGAAGCACAAAACAAAACCAAGTTCTGACTGAAGCGCATTGTGTGCTGGGATAACTTTTGCGCCAATGTTGATTTGAGTTTTTTGGGGAAAAGTCCAAAGCATCAGAAAGTATCCATTGTAAGAGAGAGACTCATGCATGCAATATTTCAATGCTATTTCAAAAAGCTTTAAAACTGGACACCTTACTGGTCCAATGAACTATATCACAAAGTTTTGAGTATTGTTGAGGAGCTTTAAATGAGTTTAGAAGCTAATTAAACCCAATTTTTTTTATATTTGTAGATGCTCAAGGAAAACCAATTTTTCTTTACGCAGGGTGACTAACCTTCCACGTCTAGCTATGTAGATATGAAAATTTTGGCATAATTTCGATTTTGGTTTTAAGCATTAGTTGATATTTAATACCACATGACCGACCTTGAAAACCAACAATAAAAAGAAAAGAAAAAATAGAATTCATTGGAAGAACTGAACACGGAACGTGCTATTCGCATTAAATGTGCTTCTAATTGCAAACATATTCTTTGCGCTGTGTGCTGAAGTATGCTTTTGTTGTTGCTCTTTTAATAACCGCAATTTTTGTTTTTGTTTTGTTAATTTTCATAAAATTTTTTTCTCAATTGCTTTGAAGCATCCCACTTGCTACAAGTGCAAAATTCAACAATCTTTGCTGTTGTCGTTGTTGTTGTTGCTGTTGGTGTTGCTTTTGTTGTATGCTCAGTTTCACGCGTCGAGAGCTTTTTATGTTGAAGAGCAGATAAATCGGACGCAAGTTGCTCTTTATGTTCGTCGAGTGGAATTTGTTGTCAAATGGTATGGTTGTTGTTGTTGTGGCTGTTGCTATTGCTGTCTTTTGGCTGTTGTCAGCTTAGTGTGACGACACTTTTATTTGTCACCAATTACATTGTCACAGTTCAATACACTTGCCCCGAGCACCAGCCGGCACAAAGAACACAGCCGCAGCAGGGCAGCGCGAATTTTAGTGGTTTGTGTGTGTGTGTGTATATATAAAAAACATATATACATATACATTTAATAGCAACAACACAACTTAATAGTGCAAAAAATATATTTTTTGTTTACTCATTTGGGTATTTAACACACGCCCACTTCATGTTCCCCGCTTCAGTTTGTCAAAGTGCGATAATGGGATTAAGTTGTTTTTGGTTTCCTTCAACTTTTTGTCGCTTTCATAAACATATTTTTTATTAAGTGTGCGATTTTTGTTGTTGTTAATTTGCATAATGCCATGTTGGAAAACGCCTTCAGCCACCCCTCCGGCTGTTGCTGCTGCTGCTGTGCTGCTTCCGCCTCCGACAGTCAAAGTGTCATGCATGTCAGATTGCGTGACATTTGCAATTTTGTTGCTGTCAGCACGTTTGGCCGGCCCGCATGGTCAACACGCCAGAATTCTATGTGCTTTTCCCTGTCTTTGGAAATGTTGTTATGGCGAGTTTTGGTTTCGCTTTCGTTTTATTTGTGCGATTTTTCATTTTGTTTACGTTCAAATTGCTGTTAAAAATTATATTTTTTTGCACACGCGATTGAAAAACCTGCGCGTTCGGCACGTGGGCCGTGCTTGCGCTCTGTTGAAGCTAATCGCATTGCGTTGTTCGTGCGTTTTGTGCTTAATTTTCGCAACTTAAGGGACACTCAACAAAGTGAAAATGGAATACTGACAGAGTGAGGAGGGATCTGATTTTTATGAAGAGAGGGGAGAGACATGGGAATGACTGGGAATGACGATGGTAAATCATGCTGGCGCCCCAACAACAATAATGGCTTTTGAGCCATTTTCAAATTACCGCCTTGGACAACCAAGGTATTACATTTTTTTATTCAGTCTATACATTTTCACGTTCTTTGAAAAACTTAGTTCGAAACTTCTAACTTCGAAAAACCTGTTTTTCCCTGTTGTTTCAGTTATGAACATATATCTCGTAAACGAATCATCCGACTAACACAAACTGTGCGTCGGTCAGAAGATAATACCTTAGCCTTTCCAGAGACAAACAATTGTCCAACTTAGATGGGATTTGAAGAAATTACTGACGGTGAAAGTTGTAAATCAGTGAATTTTTCGACCATTTTCAAATATCATAAATTTTCGAATGCTTTTTTTATAGTTAAAATAAATTATCTCCTTAGGTTTTGAAAGTTTACTTAAAATAAATTATCTCCTTTGGCTTTAAAATCTAAGATGAAAGATATATTATTTGTGTAAATAACGTCAATAGAATCGAAAGAAAAATAACAAAGTTCTGATGCACTGAGTGAAAACACCAACTTTAGATTTATTATACCGTGCGAAAAAAAAATTTTACCGAAACCCATCCTAATGTTGGTATAGGCTTGAAACTAGAGACCATTTATAGTAACCTGTCATAGTCAGTTTTTCATTTTTCTGGCCCAAAGTCCTTTTTAAAGGACTTTAAAATTTAAAGGATATACACATTAAAAATATTTGTTTAAATATTTGTGGTTGTGCAATGATGAAGATATGGGTATCAAATGAAAGAGGAAAAGTGTCTCCTTTTTATTAAATTTTTTATTTTGAACTTTCAGGACCAAAATATGTCAGGTAAGGAAAACATACATGCTCTGGATCTTAATCTGTGAATTCATACATCTAAAGAAGAATCAAAGTAGAATTATACATCTATTTAAAAGTTCTCTACAATCCTGCGAGCAATTTCATTAAGTTTTCCATACGACTATCATTTGAATAACCCGATGCTCTAATAACTG
The DNA here is from genome assembly GCA_963971225.1 of Melieria omissa. Lineage (NCBI taxonomy): Eukaryota > Metazoa > Arthropoda > Insecta > Diptera > Ulidiidae > Melieria > Melieria omissa. Next base: position 119,055,497 of record OZ020268.1, on the reverse strand, counting down.
GACGCGTAGACTATACTTTGAACCATTTTGATTAAGAAACCTCTAATAAACGGACAAAATTCAAAAATATGACAACCAGTTCTTGTAAAATCTTTACGACCCTATAATACAGTGGTAACACAACTTTATAGTGTTTCACTACTATCTTTCTTCAAGGCCACACAGTTCAAGTACTGTTTTTCGCACCGTGGTTACACTCTGGTGATACGACCAGAAGTGATATTTACTTACAAACATTTTTTGGTTCAATTCTATTCATATTCAATATTCATAAATTCGTATAAAATCTTAACTCATTAAACGACATAAACACTTGGATACAATTTGAATTAATTTTTTTGTTGCCCTCCTCCCACCTCCCATAAGTGGACATCTCCTAAAACCGGACAAAAAAACTGCTACTTTGAGTGTCCCATTATGATGAATTTCACTGTACATAGGCAATGACAGCATAGACAACAACAACACAAAAAAAAGGCAAACGCGCTGAGAGTTGAAATTATTTAGTCCAACAAATTCTTTGCCTGCTCGTTGGTGACATGATGATGAAGCGGCGCACATTTGCTTAGCTGCCAATTTTCATTGTTGTTATCTATGCAATGCTGACACAACGACAGCAGCAGCCGAAAAATTGGCATCAACATTCCTGCGCTTGTGGCGCACATCAGCAAACTGTCAACTTGCCACCACCCATGCATGCGATCTTCTCTCTCCCTCTCTCTGTCTGTCTGTCTGCATATCTTACCGTCTGTTTGTGTGGCTGGCAGTGCACACAGCCGTCTGTCCGCGCACCCATTTGATCTATGGCCGTCGAGCGCTGCTGTCGCGAGCTATTAAGTGGTCAGCTCTGTGCGGTGAGTTACAGATTCGCCAATGAAGAATGAATGATAAGTTCATTAGCCCGATGCGTTGCCGCGAAGGACTTCTCTCACAGCGAATAAAAGCGAATTCTTTACTTTTAAATTCTGTCAATTTATTTCGTTTAATTTTGTTGCTAATTTTGCATTTAAATGCTGCCAAAATGTTGGCTTTTATAGCGACTAATGTTGCTGTTAATTTTCGTGTCGGTGAAGTTTTTTTTTTTTTTTTAACAGAAAAGTTGATTTATGCTTTTTACGCTTTGCATGCGCGCTATGTGCGCGTAAATTGTGCGTAAGTCGGCTGTCGACTTGGTCGAGTCTGTGCGACTGCAGCTGCGGCATGCGGAAATTCATAGCCTGCGGTTTTTTGATGCTTGCGCGAAAAGTGCAAACAGCAATTCGGCCACACTTTTATGACCGTCTGTGCACACACTCACTCACATACGGACAGACAAACATATGCACACATGTCGCCAATCTCCAGCAATCGCAGTCAATCAGTCAATTGGTGTTTATGGCGAAGCACACGCAGCTGAAATTGGAGCGATGCGTGTCGCCAGTCAACGACTGCGTCGCCGTTATCAGCCACCAATGGACATTGACCCAGTGTTCCCAATTGATTGTTGCCAGCTCTCTCTTTCATTTCATTTTTCATAGTTTCATTTTCGTTTTTATTTGCAATTTTATTACATTTTCTGTCATTCTTGTCGTTCGTATGCAGTTTGTGCTGTGGTTGCTGTTACTGCAGCAAATTAGCGGAACAGGAAAATTTATAAAATCACAACAATAACATGGAAAATAAAAACAAATAAACAAAGGTAGTGAAAAGCGGCACAAACTGTTTTGATAGATAATTTTTGGGTTTTAAAACCGAACTTTTTGATACTTGTGACAAACTGGAGATCTGCCTTTTAGTCCCAAATTTAAACTGCAGTACGACCATCCTGTTCAATAAGAACCTTTGGCAACAACTGTCATTTCTCCTTTGTATAATTGTACCATGGAACAGTCAAATATCGTTTTAACCCATTGCTGCCTAATGGGTAGAATTTTATCCATGAAAACTGACTTTTCAAAAAAATCACAGTAAAGTTCGTGGTAGAGATATCTCAAAATCATTAATAGGGATGGTTGGGGTAAAGATGGAACTCCCTTAGTCTAGTGGAGGTCACCCTAAAATTTCGCCATCTCGCTAGAGTTACCAGCCTCCAAAAATTGTGAATTTTCCGGAGGTGAAAAATGTGGTGTAACTCACCTGTAAACAATACATCTTTTGTTCACGTGTTTAGCTGATCACTTTAAAAAGTATGGAGAAAAGCTACCATTACTGCCTAACGGGTACAAAATACCCAATGAATATCTCAGCAACGTGCAGAGATAGAAAGCTTAAATATTGTTTCTGATCATTTTGGGTCAATTCCAAGTCGTGTATGAAATTTTATCAAAATCGTATGGGCGGAACTGGTACCCGGCAGTAATGGGTTAAGCCAACTACAGATGTCATTGGTTGGAATTGAATTGGTTGGAATTAAAGTTGTGTAACTTCGTTGCCAACATGTTTGCCAACTTTGGTTTCGGTCGAAGTAAACATACAAAATTTTTGAATGTACTCAAATCCTTCAGACCTGAAGTTCGTTTGCTATTAAATCTGCAGATGAGGTTTTTCGCTTTTTTGTGGCTTCTAAGTTTTATATTTAAACAGATACCCTAACACTAGAAAATATCGACATGAAATCATGTTGCAAGAATTGATAAACATTTTTCTAATATCTTAACTTTTTAAAATTGTATTTGACTTGAAACAATAAAAGCCACTGAAGATTTGCTTTTAAATTTCTCTCTTCACTCTTCTTGATTGCTTTATTTTTTAATATTTAATATTTAATTTTTTTATTTTTTTTTTGTATTTTTCATTTTTTTTTAATTTTCTTTTTTTGTATTTGGCTTTTAAAATCATTCCGATGCTTGAATTTCTTCGAATGTTGTCGTTGTCTCTTCTGGATTGCCTTTTTTTTATAATTTTTATTTTGTATTTTTTTATTTTAATTTTTTTAATTTTGTTTTTTTTTTAAGTTTACTTTTTTGTATTCAGTTCTTAAAGTCATTCCGATGCTTGAAATACTTCGAACGTTGTCGTAGTTTCTTCGCTCTTCTTGATTGCCTTATTTTTTTAATATTAAAAATTAATTTTTTTATTGTTATTTGTTTTTATTTTTATTGTTATTTTTTAATTTTTATTTTTTTAATTTTTATTTTTTGTATTTGATTTTCTAAAATCATTCGGATGCTTAAATCTCTTCGAACGTTGTCGTTGTCTCTTCACTCTTCGTGATTGGCTAGTTTTTATTTATTTTTTTTTATTGTTTTTTGTTTTTGTTTTTAGTTTTATTTTTTTTAATTTTTTTTTCAAATTTTAATTTCTTGTATTTGGTTTTTAAAATCATTCCGATGTTTGAATTACTTCGAACGTTGTCGTTGTTTCTTCCCTCTTCTTGATTGCCTTATTTTTTTAATTTAAAAAATGTTTTTTTATTGTTATTTTGTTTTATTTTTATAGTTTTTAATTTTTATTTTTTTAATTTTTTTTAATTATAATTTTTTGTATTTGAGTTTCAAAGTCATTACGATGTTTGAATTACTTCGAACGTTGTTTTGCGTTGACAGCCAGTTGACAGAATTCAGATCCTGGTCGACTCTCTTGACCACAAATGTGTGTAATTCTTGCTGCCTGTAATTTGCAATCTTTAAACTCACTAATAGAATTTACTAAGATCTCAAAGAACTCTTTGGTGGACTTCACTACTTCTGAAGCAATATTTTTGAACTTGTTCAACTCTGTTTTTCATAAAGTTATCGATAGTTACGTACTACTATTTTGTTACTTATCCATTATGCTTTTCTTTATTAGTCAATAAGCAAACAATTATTCTTTGACTAATTAATAACAAATGAAATAAAATGAAAAAATGAATACAACTTATTCCAATAAAAACTAAACTCGGCATAAAAACCGCCAGCAAAATGAGAATTTCGGTACGAAATCTCCGTAAATATGTTTCACTGTTTCGCTACTAGTTAGCTACAACAACAAGTGGCCTATTGGAAAAGTGTTGTGTGCAAGTAGTGAAATGCTGCGCACGCCTCCTCCCTTTGCCCCCGCGCAGCACTTGTCCGGCATGCAGTGAAAAGCGTAGCGCTTAACCGCTTTTCTACTTTTTCCCCTCATTTTCCGCGCATTTTGTGCTGCTTGTGAGCAGTCGAGAGCGTGGAAGGCGGCCAACGTTGTGACGCTGCTGGAGTTGCGGCAGTAATTGCAGTGTGCCAGCACAGTGGCACAAAAAACCGGCACACGCACACCGAAATGAGCACAAGTGAAAGATGCTGCTGTCCGATTTGTGCATGTTGTGTGTTTGTTGTTGTTTTGGTTTTGTTTGGTAACTTTCCTGATTGCCTGCAAATGGCGTAGAGAGATTGCGGCCGATTTTCAGTTTCTATCGTAGCATTCGCTTTTTTTTCGCCATTCGCAATCGGCGTCTCATCACTCAGCGCGGATTAGGCTTCACTGCTGGCACTGTTTGGCTGTCAGCGGCACACTTTTCACTTGTGGCCATTTAATTAATTTAGCGCATTATTTCAGCTATTTGCTGGACAATGCCAGCTAACTAACTAAATGCGCTTGGACGAGGCTGCACTTTGACTGGCGCAGTCGCTACAAAGTGAAGCGATTTAGCTGGGTTCTAATATTTTGTTTTTTTTTTTTGCAAAAGTTACTAGAAGCTGTGGAACTTATAGGCAGAAGCAAAATTTGTTTAAAACAAAATATTTTTAATGGAAATATCTTAAATATTATGAAGAAAGATAGAAAAAGCCAAATATTCTTTTAGTAGGTACTCAAAAAACTTTTGATATATGCGCAATTTAAATTCAAAAGCAAATTATTTACTACCATTCATCTTTGTTTAATTGAATCTTGAAACTTGCTTCATTTGCAAAATATTAAAATAATATTTATTTTTTAATTTCACACGAAGCTACAACTTTGACCATAAAACTAAATCCGTTGCACGCGTCACAGCTTTATTAAGATTTTTGAATTTATAATAAAAACATAATTTATCATAATAAATTTATAAAAAAACTCACATCTATTCTATGAATATTTGATAAAGAATATATTGATTTAATTGTTGTAAATGCTTGTTATATCAGTTTAAATATTTAACTAGTTGCAATGTAATTTAATAAAGGAACACAAATATATAAAATACATTTATTTAGCCATTTATCTGTACGACTATTTCAAGACTACGACTTACATACTTAGGGGCGCCGTTCTTTTCTGGGTTAGAAAAGGTCCCCAAACATGACATGAAGTCGCTGCTGAACTTTATTTTCACCTACAATCACTCCGATTACTTTCACGCCGATACACAACACTTCATCTATTTGTCATCTTATAGCAAAAGCTACGATTGATTTATGGGTTTAATTTAAGAAGGCACCAACACATTAATATTTTTAGAAGTGAATTCAAAGTAAATTACAAAAATGTTACTTTTATCGTCAAAATAATTTCCAACAATTTGCAGCGATATCAAGGGAGTTTGTGTTCTAATTGAAGTCTACGAATTGGGCGCGTTTGATCAAACCCCTGTTTTTGTAATAATGGTTAAATAAAATCCAAAAGTGATCATTTTGTATTTTTTCGTAAATATTAAACAATTTGTCTGTAATTAAAAAATATTGATACAAAATTTATTTAACTCGTTTACTTTGCTCATACATAAGTAAACTGTCTCTAGAACTCTACCTAAGAAGTGTTTCATGGTTTGAATACCAAAAAGTTATATCGAAATACAGGGTAAAATAGGGGCTGAAAGGGTTAACATCGATTTAATTACGATCTATGAAATATTTTAAGCGCTGTAATCGATTGCGAAAAACAACCGCAGTGTAGCCCTAAAGTAGGAAAGAGTTGACAGCAGATAAACGAACCAAAGACTCTACTTGAATTAAACTTATTGAAGATAATTACAAGCAACTTCCCAACCCTCATGATGATATTTGTTCTTTACTAAAGTCAAGTTGAAATGCGGTCTTTACGTATTCACTTCTGCACAAAATTCTTCAGCGTTGTCTAATTCTCTGAATTATATTGTTCATTTAGATTTGAAACTGAGTTTGTTCAAGCTGTTCAACGCGTTCCTCGCAGAGTCAAATATTAGAATAAAACATTTTAATTGGCTTTAATTTTAAGACAAAATCACCGACTCTTTTCATAGCTCCACATTTAATCTCAGTCTTCAATTCGTTTGTACTTGAAAATAATGTTTGCGCCTTCTTTGTGAGCTTCTGCTATTCTGCGCAGCGCTCAACTCTGCTTATCACTATGACTACAACAATTACTCTGAACGCTATCATTGCCCCCACCGTCGCACAGTCGCTGACTCACAACTACGTTGCTCCACATGCGGTGCGTTACTCCGGCGCAATTGTGCCGCAGTTCAGTGTCACCGGGCGAGCGGCCGCGTGCCAGCTCGCTTCACGCCACCCGCGTCGCACCCGCACATAAATGGCAGCAAATTAATTATGACATAATCGCAAATCACACTGTGCCAATGTGCTGTTCCAGCGGATAAATCAGCAATTTGTGAAATTGGCAGCGGCAAACGGAAAGTAGAAAAAAGCGAAAGCAAAAAACGCAAAAGAAATGTGATTACTGACACAAACACTTACGTGCATGCACGTGTACATATGTCTTTACGTATGCACGTATGTATGTAGGTGTGTGTGCGTGTGCCAGAAGTATGTCAAAACCATTGCCATTAATTAATGGCTTTCTGTGCTAATTTGTCAATGAACGGCAATGAGCAAGTGACGCATGCACATCATTAGAACTGGAACAACAACACAACGAAGACAAAAACATCAAACACGAAATGGGAGTAGCAAAAATCGTGCTACATATTTAATTAACAGGGAAATTAGCGCAATTTGTGCTGTTTGTCAGTGCCACAATAATAGTAAATGAAAAGGACACTTTTGCTTTTATAGGTTAATGCTCCCTGTCAGCGCACACTTTGCCCTCCTCCGCACACACAAACACAGCGTGCTCGCAATACGCCCAGTTGGGAGATGTTGTTGCCTTGCCTGCTGCAGCCAAAAATATGCTACATTTGTTTGCACTTTGCGGCACATACCAGCTCACCCACACACACAAACACTTGGACGGCGCGTGTGTGTTGGCATTTCCGAAAGTGGAGCACAAACAAATTTAGCAACTTTTCTTTTCAATTGCGATCAAATGAACTTTTGTACTCGAGTTTGTTGTTGATGCCGCAACTTTTTCGCACAGCATACTTTCTGAACTTTCAGGATGCTGCCATTACCTTTGGATGCCATGCGGCTCGAAGCTGTTAGCAGCTGAGTTCTCCTGCTGCTCTCTGCTTGTGTGGGCAGTGCGCAACTTTTCTGGGCAATTAACGTCGTTGTAGTTCAATCTGCTGGCACTTTACTCACTCAGCGCATACCTGAGTGGTTGCCAACTCTAACTATGGCCAAGTGTCTAATAAAAGTTGAGCAAACCGTTGAAGTATTTGACTCAATGGTTTTGCGCCTAAAAGCATGCTTTTGTCGAGGCATGAAATGCCAGAAAATCAATATCTGCAGGCTAATAATAATTTTGCGGTTAAAACTTATTTTAAGTCATAGCTATGATTAAAAAGTTTTTGGCCTGAAGCATAATAAACAGTAGGCGCCGGAAAATATGCCACGCAAATATTTATAGATTTAGATTTATAGATTAGTTACTAGTTAGTACCCAAATGGTTACAGCGGCATAAATGTGGGATGGAAATTTAATTTGGAATTAAAGAGGAAAGGAAAACTTTGTAATAATTTGATTCAATTTGATTCGATTTGATTGATTTCAACTAAATTTAATTCAATTCAATTCAATTCAATTCAATCGAATTTTGGTAACAATACAATAAAAAATTATTGTTCGCTTTAGTACAAATAATGTGAACCAAGTAATGAAATCTTGACATTGTACGATATATCGTACAATTTTTTAAAAAATATTTTTTAGCTTTATGGTACTAAAAAGTTTTACATATTTAAAAAATCATCCGCAGAACACCGTCACTTTATAGTTTTTCAAATTCTTGCAAAGAACTACTTACAAAAGTCACTCATACTGTGTAGCCACGGCTATAATGATTTATATCTTTAAACAGAATGATACATGAATCAGCCTATTCAATGAAAATTAAAAAGCCGTTCCATAAAAAGTACGTTCGCTGTCAAATCAAAAATCTTTGAAAAAATTGTACGATGTATCGAACAAATTTCCGGAGTTAACCCTTTACACGGCAACAGAGAATTTTTTCATCAAATGTTGTTTTTTAGATATAAACCTAAATTAAAAAAAACACGTACTTTTTATTTTTTAATATACTTCAATTTTGTAAGTTTTTTTGTAAAAAACATTTGGTTGCACAACTGCAACAAAGCATTAAAACGGGATTTTTTTTAATATGTTTAATTTTAAATGAAAATTTTTAAAGCAATTAATGCGTTTGTTGTAACATATTCCTACTTCGAATTTTTCGCAAAGTGTTTGTTTCTTTTTTATTAATAATTTGTAATCACTTTTGTTTCACTAAAATAAATGCGTGCAACTTTTCGCAAAAACGGTAAAATAAGTGGTGTCAACTAAAATTTTGCTACTTTTTCCAACTATTAATGCCAGTATTTCAGAAAAAGAAAGTTGCATATTTGGGAAATGGCAAAAAAGAGTCGTTTTGATAATTAGTTCCGAAATTACAGGCAAATTTACGGTTGGTTGCAAATATGCAACTCTACCATGTAAAGGGTTAAATTGTTCAAACATATCTTGATTATTTCTGATTTTGATTTCTCCAAGTCTAAAGTCAATGGGCTCAATAAATCAAGTTTCTCTAAACCCTTTGTTGACCCCGTCAGAATTTAATAAAACTTGAACTTGTTTTAATAATTCTTGTCTGAAATGCTTTCCAATATTTTATTTTTATTTTATTTCTTTTTTATTTAGTTTAAATAAGCCAATGAATACAATAACAATTCTTATAGGCTAAGTGGAACACAGTTTAAAAGTTAAGCTACTTATAAAAAATATTTAAAGAATAGATGAATCGACTTTTTGAAACTGAAAATCAATCTCAAAATTTTTGTAGATTCTATTGAACTCAATTTGAAGTCAATAAGCCCATTAAAGCATGTTTTCCTGTACAAACTTATCACTGACCCCGTAGGATTTGATTTTCAAAAAAGTGAAAAAACGTGTAGAATTTTTATTTTTTTCATTTCAACTGGTTTTACTAAGTTTGAAGGCAAAAACCCATACTAACTTCTAACCCATTGTTCACTCAGTTATATTGTGAATTAAAAAATAATAAAATCAGGTGACAAATTACTTTTTATTCAATTTATTTTATTTATTGTATTCAATAGGCCCATCGGTTCATGTTGTTTAATAATGGCGAATGGCTAACTATAGCAAATAACGTATCAGCTCAAGGGATAGCAAAGTGTCAGAGACGTCACTGACAAGGCCGCTCAGAGTTAGAGTGGCCGCTCAGTTGGCGCGTCATGGGCGCACAATGTGCGGCGGCCGCAAAGCCTCAACGGATCGCACATATGGATACGTAAGCAAAGCGCTAAACGATTCTCGGCGGCAGCCTTCCATTACCTTAGACACCAATGCTGACAGCGCCCAGTGCGACGGGACTGCAACTGCAACTACAACTGCGACTGCGAGTCGCAGCGCCCAGTGCGACTGCATTTGCGCAATAATGCAATAATAGTTAATAGGAACCTTCAACCTCATGATTTGCTATCCTTCAATTGGCTTTGGCTTTGTGCGCTCGTATGCTTTTATTTGTTGTTGCTATTGCTATTGTTATTGTTTTTGGTTTTCCATTTTAAGTGGTGGCGATTCTTTTGTTTGATTTTTCTCTCTGTTTGATTTTTTCTATTTGTTGTTGGACTTTTTGTGTGTGTTGCGCTTTGTAACTACGTTTGTATGTGTTGGTGTCAGTGCGTGTAAGGGCAGCATCGAGCGGTCAATGCATAGAAATGACGCTGCCAACGCGCCCACGCAGTTGGGCTTTGTGGCAGCGGTAGGATGATTGACAATTGGTGCTGCCCATAAAAATAGCAACGGCGATGAAGCAGCAGCAGCGAAAACAGCAACAAAAATAAACAAACTTTTGTGCATACATGCAAGTGCAGCGCATAAACACACACACACACACGCGCGCACTTGTGCAACGAATGCAGTGCAACATTTATGCAGTTGTGTCGGTGTATGTTGACGTGTGTTTGTGTGTGTGAATTGAGGCGCTTCGCCTATGCCCGTGCATGTGTGTGTGTGTGTGCGCGCAGCCACAATGAAGGCCTCCCGCGGCGGTCGTTGATCTCGCTCCCCGCATGGCATGGAATCCGATGCGCCGCTGCCGCTCCGGCTGCCTGCCCCATGGCCGCGCTTGTCGCTGCCTGCGCTCGTTCACATCGCTCGCTCAAATGGCGCAATAAAAGTGTGCGCCACTTTGTGGTGAATTGTTATTGTTGCATATTATCCATATTTTTTCGAATAGTTTTGTTTTGTGTTTTCATTCTTCATCTTGAATAGTTTTACTTTGAATTCGGCTCTTGTCAGTTTTGTTTCTATAATTTTACTGCGTTGCGTTTAGTTGTTGCTTTGCTCAAGCGGCGAAACTCGACTCTAATGAGCCGCCTTGGATGCACTGCCACATTTGTGGGTCACCACTGTTGCTGCTCCAATTGTCCCTGAGTGGGTATGAGTGCGTGTGTGTGTGTGTGCAAGTCTGGCAATGAGCGGGAATGCGCGTTGCCGCTGACGATGGCCATTAGCCAATCTGCTGGTTGCCACTAACAACGCTGCGACGCTGTTCGCTTCCTCATGCGAGCACAGAAAGACTCGAACGGCTCTAAAGTTGCATGGCAAATGCTCAATTTTTTTTAACTGTTGTTTTCTGCTATCGCTGGCGCTGTTGTTGCTCTTTTAGTGTGCAATTAGTCGAGTTTAAATATTTACGATTTCATTTGGTGAGCGCCTGCATGCCGGCCATCGCACTCTTAATTGGCTCATTCGCATGTCCAGCTGTGATTTAATTACAGCTTTGCCCAGCAACCGTGCCTTGTGCTCGTTTCTTGGCAGGTTTTTGTTCTGCTGCCCAGTTGCTCAGCTGTCCAGTCGCCGCCGTTGCCAATGTGCTGTGCCGCCGCACAACAATCGACAGCATCGACTGAGCCCCACTTTCCCCAGCAACCAGCAACCTGCAGCGTAACGAGCACCTCTGGGAAAAGAGCCAATGTAATAAAATTCAATACCAGCCAATTCCATTTGTCTTCCTCGGCGTCTTCCCTCCACTCAGTTTCGGCATCTCGCAGCGTTGTTGCCACTAAAGCCGTCACCGACAACTGTAGCAAACACATGCGACGAGTATCGAATTGCCACTTTTTTATGTTTGTGTTACAGTCGAGTTGTACTCGTGTGCGAGGTCCACTGGGAGCATATTCGGCACATACTCGCCGGCGGTAAATGGTTCGTTTCCGCTGCAACTTGCGAAATCTCATTAATTCTTTAAAGCAATAAAGCATATCCAGAGCTCGTATGTTTCTGAAAGCTAAACATTTTGATCAGATTTTATTGGCTCGATACTGTTTGGCCATAGATCTGGATATATGAGGTTTGTTTTAAGATATCAGGAAGTAGGCCTGAGACACAATTTTTTAAATTGTAGTTTAGATTTTTTAATTGCATTTCAGATTTTTGAAATTGTATTTCAGAATTTTAAAATTGAATTTCAGATTTTTGAAATTGTATTTCAGTTTTTTCAAATTTTATTTCAGGTTATTATATTAAGATATTTCAAGCTGTATCTGAGACTGTATTCGTATCGAAACCAATTATATTAATTTTCATTAAAAAGAACTATTAAAATAATTATTTGCATACATTTTAATTTTTTCAATTTTCAATTCATTCAATTTTTATTTCTCAAGATAAAATTGCAATTTGAAAAATTGAAATTGACTTTCAATCTGAAAATCTGAAATACATTTGGAAAATCTGAAATACAATTTTAAGTATTGAAATACAATTCAAATACTGAAATACAATTTGAATTTTCTGATATACAACTTGAAAAGGTGTAGAATGCGATTTCACTCACACATACATTAAAAAGTGTTGAAAATAGATTTGAACTTTTCAAATCGCATTTATTACCTATGTTTGCTATCGCTTGCGGCAAATCTAGTAACCTAAATTTGCATGCGAACGCAACGACAACAACGCACCGAAAGTGCTGCACGCCCACCAAATGTGCGCTGCGCCATTAAATTATGCCAACAAAGCGCTCAAATATGGGTCAACACAATATCTAAACGTGCAATATCAACGCCAACCACACACACACACACACAACCGCAACGAATTGCAGTCCATTAAAATTATCGAAGCTAAACACAATGCAACACGCGCACTCTTGGCACACACACACACACACACACTCACACTTAGAGGGCAAAGCGAGAAAGGGGTTCCGAATGAAATATGGAATGAAATTCAATTAAATTTCCATCATGCAGTGTTCATGCATATTCCGCGTTCCCCCGGCAACGCCCACCGAGGGCGCCCACAGCAGCAGCAGCAGCAGCAACAAAACAAATGTGCAACAACGAGCCAACCCATCGACCGAGCACAGAGCCATCCATTCTCATAAGCCGATTTGCATAAGTGAAACGGAGCAGCGGATTGGTGCGGCCGGCTGAGAGTTGGTCGGTGTTGGCTCCAAGCCGCGCGGCTGTCCGTGCCACTGGTAGTTGGACTGGCTGGCTGGCTGGCACAGCTGTCCGTCTGTCACATCCGGCACTAATAAGTGTCAAAGGGATTTGGGTCATGCCATGCTGCGCGCGAGCGGGCTCGGCTTTTGTGTGGGTGTACCGCGTGAGTTACGTATAGGAATAGCAATGCTACGTCGGCCGTTGCACCCGACAAAATTGAAGAGTTGCTAAAACAAATAAGTCAACAGCAACGAAGGTAATACAAAACCATATTTCCGATTTTACGTTTAATTTAGCAAACAAATATAAAACAAAGTCGAAAGAGAACAAAATTTCCAGGAATCACAATATTGGTGAACAATATTGTGACCCAAAGCATTTAGTTAATATGTAAGCAAATAAATAAATGTTGATCAAGCAATTCATGTAATTATGGTAAGCTTAGTAATAAGCAAGAATGAAAGAATAAAGTCAGTCTGATTTTCACCTCTTTAAGCGTCAGATCGCTAAAATTCTCTGGCCTTTTGATTTTTTTAAAAACGCAACCTGTCGGCCCGCTTACGAAACTGGCGCAGTCGGTAATCCTTTTTAAGCAACGTTAAAAAGGAGAGTGATACGGAAAAATACTACGGGAACGTGTACAAAGTTAATAACATAACACCCACAATTAATTCTGCGACTCCGTAGCCAATTCAGAAATTGACCGGACCCTCCAGAATATAAAATAACAAAACAATAATAAAAGTGGCAGTGCAGTGAGTACAAGAAATTTGTAAGCACCACCCACAGAACCAAAACTACAAAAAGAGTGCAGCTAAGACACCACAACGCAATTAAAGAGTGAAAGTGCAGTGTCAAGGCCACAAAGAAATCAATCAAAATTCGGCAGGCGAGGCAGAGAACGTTTAACAAAAGAAGGATGGAACAGGCCCAACACGAGATGGCTCCGGTGGACTTAATAGAACAACTAGCGAGAAAAGAACAGCAGTTAGAGCAATTACGACTGGCATACATAGGACTACAACAAAAACAGCAAGCAGACGGCAGCAAGTTGGAAAGGACGCTAAAAAACATCGAACACCTACCAATCTTCACGGGAAACGGGGATATCACGATAAACTCATTTTTCAACAGTATAGAATATCTATTAACAACACTGGACAACGAAGAACAGAGGAAAGAAGCAGTACGAACAATATATTACAGGACAATACAGGGAGAAGCAAAAAACGTCATCATCAACATCCCGGAACCAGACAATTGGAAACTGATAAAAGATACACTTAAGCTAAGATTTAAGCCAGACACCGAACCACACCAAATATACAAGAAAATTGCAAATTTACGAATTAACACGGTAAGTGAATTAGCCATTGAAATACAAAATATCAAATACAAAACGGACGAACTCATTGTGTATTATGGAGGAGAACATGGGATTGACCTGACGAACATAGACAGCTTGTTAGTTAATACAATTAAGGAAATGACGCAAGGTACACTACTCGATAAAATTTATGAACTGAGACAGCTAGGAGAAATAATATTCCTAATGAATCAACGACGGTTCGAAGATACTTGTATCAGGCCAGAATATAGAAAGTACAAAAGAAATGAAGAACACTATAAACGATACCAGCAAAGAGACAGATACTACGACAATAACAGGCAACCCAATTGGAATCGCGAACATCAAGCGAATACCTCAGGACAAAGGAGACAAAATCCGCAAAATTTTAATAGATTCAATCAAGAGAATAACTCAGGGCAAATGAGACAAAATCCGCAAAATTGTAACAGATACAATCAGGGAAATAACTCAGGGCAAATAAGGCAACATCCACAAAATTTTAATAGATACAATCAAGGAAATTTTTCAGAGCAATTTAGACAAAGACCACAATTTTTTAACAGAGAATACAGAGGACATAATTCAGAACAAGTAAGACGACAAGATCGAGGGGAGCCGATGGAAGTAGACAATATCGAAATAAATTATAATAAACCTCAAGTAGCAGGACACCCTAATTCGCAGTTCAGCAAACATAGCTTGGATGTGGTTAGGCAAAGCCAAGAGGAATGGAAGGAAGATATTGAAACTAATAACGAGAATCATGACGCAGTTTTTTTTTACGAGGCCGCCTCGGAATACCTACCAAAACTAAAATTAACAATCAACAATAAAAATTTTATAGCACTCATAGATACGGGAGCGACTTTTAGTTTAATTAACAGTGAATTAAATGATTTTGTAAAAATAAAACTAAAAAATCCTATAACATTTAGTACCTTAACAAATAAAGATAAAATAATATACGAAGTGCATACAGAAGCACCAGATGAATTTAACTTACCAAACAACGCAAGAATTAGGTGGAAGGTGACACCGTTTAAAGGTAGAAAATATAACTTTATAATTGGAATGGATTTATTGAATTACTTTAAGGCGCAAATAAATATCGAAAACGGAACAGTGATGCTAAACAAAGTGGTACACAAATTTTTAAATAACCCCTACGATTTTAACCAAATTCATACTCTCGAAACAACTGATCTAAAATTAGAAAGATTAAAGCTAGACCACTTAAATGCAGAAGAATATAGCGAAGTTACAAAACTACTAAAAAGATTTAATAAATTACTATTCAAAGAAGGTGATAGATTAACTAGCACCACCGAAATTCAGCACGAAATAAAAACCACAACTCAACAGCAGATTAATTCAAAATTATATAGATACCCCCCGCAGCATGAAATTGAGGTTAGAAAACAAATCAAAGAAATGGAAGAACAAGGTATCATTCAAAAGAGTCATTCCAGATACTCCAGTCCACTAATAGTAATACCTAAAAAGATAGACAATTCAGGCGAAAAAAAATATAGGATAGTAATAGACTACAGGAAATTAAACGAAGTAACAATAGATGACAAGTACCCCCTCCCAAACATTGATTCAATCTTAGATAAGCTAGGAAGAGCTCAGTATTTTACCACATTAGATTTGGCAAAGGGATATCATCAAATAGTAGTAAAAAAAAGAGGACCGGGAAAAAACAGCATTCATAACGCCGCACGGGTTATACGAATTCATAAGAATGCCATTCGGTTTAAAGAATGCGCCAGCCACATTCCAACGGCTAATGAACGAAATCCTAAGAGACTACATAAATAAAACGTGCGTGGTTTACTTAGATGATATTTTAATATTCAGCACATCATTAAGTGAACATATAAAAGCAATAGCAGATATTTTTAAAACCCTCGAGAGCAAAAATCTAAAAATCCAAGTAGATAAGTGTAACTTTTTACAAAAAGAAACGGAATTTCTTGGACACATCTTGACAAAAGACGGTATGAAACCAAATCCGAACAAAATTAAAATTATTGAAAATCTTGTATTGCCAAAAACAGAAAAACAAATAAAGAGCTTTCTAGGACTTACAGGTTATTATCGAAAATTTGTGAAAGATTATGCGAAGATAGCACAACCAATTACCAAATATTTGAAAAAAGGAATAAAGATAAATTTAAAAGACCCTACTTACATTGAAGCTTTTGAAAAATTAAAAACACTAATAAGTACGCATCCCATACTCCGTTACCCAGATTTTGAAAAACAATTTATGATAACTACAGATGCATCCAATTATGCAATTGGTGCAGTTTTGTCCCAAGAAGGACACCCAATATGTTACGCCTCTAGAACTCTAAATAACCACGAGAGAAATTACTCTGCGACGGATAAAGAATTCTTGGCAATTATGTGGAGTGTTAACTATTTCAGGCCATACGTTTATGGTAAAAGATTCAAAATTTTAACTGACCATCAGCCCATTAAATTCCTACATTCCAAATATAGGGGAAAAGATATGTCACCGAGACATCAAAGATGGCTACTAAAACTAGGGGAATATCAATTCGATATAGAATACCTTAAGGGAAAAGAAAATAAAGTTGCCGACTTTTTAAGTAGAATAGAAAGTAGCGAAGACAATAGTCCAGAAAAATCAGAAGATAACAATTCCAATAATTCAAAATTTACTGTCAATAATATAGAAGATAATGAGACAATGGCAACAGTGCATTCAGCGGAGGAAGATCTAGGTGATCATTTCCCAATAAAAGACGAAATAGTCAATAAGTATAAAACCCAAATAATTATTACAAATAACAAAATAGAAGAACTTAAAATGTTACATGGAAAAAGGATAATATTCATCGCGGAAAGTGATTTTGAAGAAATGGGAAGCATATTTAAAAGGTTTATTGCAAAAGGGAAGATTGGGATTTACTCTGAACTTTCTGATCATAAATACAATAAAGTTCAAGAAAAACTCATTGAAATGTTTTCGAATGACAGTCAGATAAAATTCACTAAATGCACGATAAGAGCACAAGACATCGAGACAGAAGTCGAAGCCGTTAAACAAATTTCCTTATATCATATCAAAGAAAGTTTGCATTCAGGAATACAGGAAACATACAATCAAATAAAAAACAAAATTTACTATCCAAAACTATTGGAATTAGTCCAAATTGTAATTAATCAGTGCGATATATGCAAGGCAATTAAATACGATCGAAATCCGATCAAACCAAAATTTCATTTTACGGAAACACCATCAGAGGTAAATCAAATAGTTCATATAGATACATTTGTCATAAAAAACTGCCATTTCCTAACAATAATAGATACATTTTCAAAATTCGGAGCAGCATATTCTTTAAGCGACAGGAACCATTTAACAATAATCGAACAGTTAGAAGACCATTTCGCAAAAGTAGGAAAACCAAAAAAAATAATAGCGGACAACGAATTTAAGGCAACAAGAATAAGAGAATTTCTAGACCAAGAAGAAATTGAACTTCATTTAACAAAACCTAACAGCCACACAGGCAATGCAGACGTCGAAAGAATGCATAACACAATTGCGGAAAAATTCAGGATTATATACCATTCAAACAAAAACTTACCAATAAAACAAATAATACAAAGAGCAATAAGAAACTACAATAATAGATACCATTCAACCATAAAAAACATACCAATGGAGGTTCAAAGCGGTAAAGTCGATAACGATAAAATAAAACAAAATTTAAATGAATCTAAACAAAAAGCAATAAAGAAGCAAAATATGAAAAGAGAAGAGTACCAAGAAGTTAGGGAAAGCGGATATGTAAAGAATTATAAGGCACTTAGGCACAAAGAACAACCAAGATACAGAGAGAGGAATTTAAAAGATGTTCATCCGTGTAATATTAAACGACCCCTTAAATTTACAGACGCTGGTTCTACTGCTGATGACGATCCTAACACTAATACAACCAATTAGGACAGACATAATAATCAAACAACTGGAGAACGAACAAGGATTTGTAAGCATACAAATGAGGACGCAAGATATTGTTAAAGAAACCGACATAATTCTACATTTAATCGACTTAAAGGAAATAGAAACTATTTTGGAAGAAATAAATAACAATATAAATTTAATGAAAGTAAAAAATAAGGAAATATTACAGTTAGAACTTCTAGAAGCTAGAAACATATTATCAACTTTAATGCCGAGAGAAACAAGACAAAGACGAGGGTTAATAAATGCAGTAGGGACTATGACAAAATGGCTATTCGGGACTATGGACGAAGAGGACAGACAACACATTCAAAAATATTTATTTAAAACAGATGAAATTATAGAAAATGTTAACCAGCAGGTAGAAATTAATAATTACTTCAATACAACAATAGCCCACTTAAAAGAAATTGTGAAAAAAGATAGAGAAACTATAGAAAAAGAAATGAACTCGATAAGTAAATTTGTAAATGAAGAAGAGGCATATACCACATATTTAGAACAATTAGCAAGAATTCAATTGTTAAAAAATAAGTTAGATCATATTCAAGATAACGTAGTTTCTGCAAAATATGGAATTATACATCCAAACATTTTAACCAGTAAGGAAATCACTAAATACAATGTAGACTTTAGCAAACTTAAATATTTACAATTAGGCACAGCATTTATGAATAAAACTTTTCTCATATTTGGCATAAAAATACCCAAGAAAATCATCAATGTTAATTTAAGAACTATAATCCCAATACCGAATAAAGATAATATTGAAATAGACTACAAAATAGAAGAAATATTTGATTATGAAAATAAGACTTACTTATATGTAAAAGACAAACATTTGAAAGAGCTAAAAAGAAGCAACCATTGTATATTAAAATCTAATTGTAATTACATAAAGAATGCTTACACAGAAATATTAGACTTAGACATAGACACAATTTTAATCAAAAATGCCAACCATATTTACTTAAACCAAACATGCAATAAAAATCAATTAATTTTAAACGGAAATATTTTATTACATTTTAACAACTGTTCTATAAGAATAAATGACTTATATTTTTCTAATTACCTAGAAACTATAGAAGAGAAAACAGTATACACTGTTAACATTACTATGAAAAACTTTACAAGAAAACTATCATTTGATGAAATAATTGAAGAAAACCAACTAAATACAAAAATGATTGAAGCACTTAAAATACACAGTAACATTTCATATGGATTTAATATAGGTACAGTAATAGTAATAATTACACTAATAATTGTCATGATATTGAAAAACAAGTATATAAAAATTAACTTAAACAACAGAATTCAGGAGAATTCTAAACTAAAAGGGGGAGTAGTTACGTATAGGAATAGCAATGCTACGTCGGCCGTTGCACCCGACAAAATTGAAGAGTTGCTAAAACAAATAAGTCAACAGCAACGAAGGTAATACAAAACCATATTTCCGATTTTACGTTTAATTTAGCAAACAAATATAAAACAAAGTCGAAAGAGAACAAAATTTCCAGGAATCACAATATTGGTGAACAATATTGTGACCCAAAGCATTTAGTTAATATGTAAGCAAATAAATAAATGTTGATCAAGCAATTCATGTAATTATGGTAAGCTTAGTAATAAGCAAGAATGAAAGAATAAAGTCAGTCTGATTTTCACCTCTTTAAGCGTCAGATCGCTAAAATTCTCTGGCCTTTTGATTTTTTTAAAAACGCAACCTGTCGGCCCGCTTACGAAACTCGTGCGCCGGTTGACAGTCCCTAAGTGCCGCTGTTATTGCTGCAGCCGGCAGCTGCTGCTGGTTGACCACGCCAGCAGCAGCAGCAACGAAAAAATTCTGCTGGCTGCCGCTATTTGCCGCTGCCAATGCTTCGGCACGACATGACAGGTTCAGATTATTTAAATGTGCGCCTGCCAAGCATTTTTTGCCGCTCGCTTTTCCCACTACTGCTGTTATGATTGTTGTTGTTGTGGTTTTTGAATGTTTTTTTTGTTTTTGTTATTGCTGTTTTGTTGAAATACGGCGCTGACCCCGTTTGAGGTCGTTTGTTTGTGCATTTCTCTATCGCTCGCTGCGTTGTTGACTGTCAACTCAACTATCGCTGCACTCTCTCTCATCCCTTCCCAACCCATCGCTAGTTCGCTTTTGCGTTCGCGCAAAGCGGCCACTAGTCGCTGTGGGGCATGGCTCGGCATGGCGACGGTGAAAGTTTTCAATAATTTTCTTCTCAACTTTAGTTTGTTTACTTTCAGTTGTTATTGTGGTGAATGCTGTTGATTGTTGATGTCTTTCGCAACTTTGCTAAAATGTTTTTGTTTTCAACTATTCAAGTGGCTTTGTTTTCGTCGCTGTCATGTGAGCGAGCTGCGCGTCTTGGAGTCCGCATGCGTCGGTGTGTGCGTGTGGTATCTGGAACATCTAAAATTGTAAATTGCGTGCCGAATTAATTTTAATTTATTTACAATTTCTTTGCCCATTTGTTTGTTATTTAAGTACTTTGCAGTGTGTTTTTTTGTAATCGCTTGTTCGTCGCTTGTTTGTTGTTTACATTGCTGGCCGCACTGCAATTAAATCACGCACTGTTCACACATTAACACAATTTCAGCCACACCACACCGTTGCGTACACCCACATGCCACACTGACGGCGCCTCCCCTTTGGCGCCGCTGCCGCTGGGCCGCAATCTCGCAACGCAGCAGACCGCAAGCGTTTCGCAAACATTTTGGTGCATAATAATTTGTGTTGCTATTGGTGTGGTTATAGTTGTTGTTGTTGTTATTGTTATTGTTGCCATTTGCCACCACTATTTGCCCAACTTGCCTTCTAACGTCAACGGCCAATTGAAGTTTATTGACCGCTTTTCGTTTTTAACTCTTCGCTATGCGCTGTTTCGATTTTTCACACTCGGTGAAGTAGAAAAAAAAAATTACTTTTATAATAAAAAAATTTTCAAGGTATTTACTTTTATCTAAACAAATTCTGCTCATTCACATTTTGTTGCTACTTTTTGTTGTTTTTTAAATAACATTTTGCAAATGGGCCAAAATAAAATTTTCTTTGGATTTCTTTGTGTTTGGTGATTTTGTAATTTTGCCAATTGTTCTAAATTCCTGTGCACTGATTTAGATTTATCGTGTCGACAGATCAGCAGTGAAGGTTGTGCGCCCATTAATTATTTAAACGCCTTCAAGTAATTTGACTTTTGTTTGTTTTTCAAATATTCTGGTTATTTATGATAATTTTGAATGTATTTTGTTTTGTTATAATTTATTGATAAAAGTCAACAGCCGCTGGGTGCGACATACTTATTATTTTTACTAGTTTTCTTTAGTAAGCAACTTTCTAAAATTTATTGCAGAGTGGATTTTTCACTTTTAATTTAGTTCAGATAAAATTTAAAATTATAATTTTTAATGGATTCAAAGGCTAAACAAGAAATTGATAATCGAATTACATGAAATGTTAACTTAAAAATTGGCTTTAAAAAAGTTGAAATAAATCTATTTTTAAGGGACAAGTCTGGAGTGTTTTTTAGTCGCAGGTTTACTCAAAATTCACAGAGTTTATTTGTTAAGTTTACATACATTTTTAATTATTTCTCAGGCAGACTGAATACATTTAGTTTTTAGCTGCTGGAGCTTAAATTTTAAAATAAACTAATGGGAATGAACATTTGTAAAACATTGGTCAATCTTTATACCTAGTTCACGTAGACAAGTCTTGAGTGTTTTTGAGTTTTACTCAAAATTCACATATTTCATTTTATTAGTTTACATACATTTTTAACCATTTCTCTGGTAGAATGAGTTGTTGAGATGTTGGAGCTTAAATTTTGTAATAAATTAAATGGGAATAAACATTTGTAAAAAAAGGGGTCAATCTTTACACTTAAAGCCACCTGAGGCATAGGTTCTGTGTAATCATTCAAAACATAACACTTTTCTCAGAATTTCTGACGCTTTTCTACCTAACTTTTGTATTTGTATTGTAATACAGAATATAGATATTATAGAAAAAATATTAATTAAAAAATAACCTCTAGTCACTTTTTCATACTATCTAATGCGAACATGGAAAAACATGGGTCAAATTATTTCAGACTGACCCTCCAGAGTACCAATTTTGATTAAGTGCGAAATAAACACTTAAACAAATTTTCAGTTTTGGCTTTATTCTGGCGTTCAAGTTGATTTCTGAGCTTCGATGTATTCAGAGACCTATAGTAGAATTTCATGGTGAATATTTTCGTCGTACATTTTGTCCTTAAACTGTCCTGTTTTATAGGACATTTTCGGCGTTTTAGAAAAAAGGGTCAAATTGACCCATACAAATAGGAGATCAAGGGTTAAAATGTTCCACAAAAATGTTCTTCATAGTATTTTACATCAAATTGCTGAACACATCATATACCTAAAATGTGAGGTTACATGGTTTTCGCATGCCGATTCACCATAAGAATTTGCGAAAAGGGGAAAACTTTTACCCCCTAAAAAAAATGCAAACGTAAACTTTTAAAACGCCGATACATCTATATTTTTTTTTGTCCCCCTCAGAACCTTGTTATTTAAAAAAATTTGATTTTGTTGTGCAGTCTATTTCTCATTTAAAATGCTTTGTTCTGATGTTGATTTTCGAACATTGAAAAAAAAGCTTCAAATTATTTCAGATTGACTCTTCAAATTGACCCCGTCAGATTTTGTATTACAATTACTTAACTTTCTTCTTTCTGCTTTACCCCTTTGATGTCAATTGGCTCATTTAATCACATTTGTTCAGACCCCAAATTTACAAAAACATTCCATCTTAGCGGAGGTTAATTTCCTAAAGTTGAGCTACAGTTAAAATTTCATGTTTTTAGGTTCAACGGTTTGGTTTGGCCAATGATGAATCATTGATCAATGATTTTAAGCTGGGTTCTTGTTTACGACTTTTTGGGTTTTTGAAAATATGGTTAATTTACGTTAATAAAATGGCATTTCAATCTGTTAATAAGCAATTTTTATGAACGAATTTATGACTATAAATTCAAATAAAGTATTGATAGAACTATTTAATGCTGGGTGTGTGATCTTCAAGAACTAGAAAGCCTCACAAGTTTCATTGCTCCGGTTTTCGAAGTCACCACACTGGTTCACTTGAAACAAAAAAAGGTTCGTAACTGAGGTTCAGTTTCAGAGCCACTATGGTAGATGAATAATGATAATAATGAATTGTATATAGTTTCACAGTGAATCACACGTTATCACATAACTATATTTGAAGCTGTCTAAAAGTATATTTGATTCCCTTGAAACGTAAATATTTTTGTGCACACACTTTAGGAAGCCTGCGTCAAGCTAACAGTTAACTAATGAACACGAATAAATTAATAAATGAATTAATGTTTGAAATGGTTGATTTATTAAACGATACAAATTTTGCATAAATTTGGCATAACATGCAAGTTTTATTTTAATAAAGTCTAAAAGACTGTTTTTTTATGAAGGTCGTAAAGACTTCCGCAGGCGAAAAAAGGCGTGGAGAAAGCAGTTGCAGTTGGCAATGATTCTAAGAAGCTGCTTTGCATAAATGTACGCAGAATTCGCAATACACTTCTTTGGTCTGTGCGGTCTGCGTATGCAAATGCTGCCAACTTCTTCACCAAGAGCGACCAGCTTCCACACTTTTTTTTGCATTTTTCAATGTTGCCAATTGTTGTTTTATTATTAAAGTAACGGTTGTTTTGCTCACCTAAATTTCTATATTCTTCCGCATTGGCGTGGCACAAAAACCATAACAATAACAACAAAAGACCAGACCAAAACAAAAATCAATAAATACAAAAAAACGACAAAGGCAACAAAACGAATGCGTTCAATACTCGTGCAAAGTGCGAGCAGCTGCCGCGGGCGGGGTAAAGCGTCAGCCAAATTGTGTGTGTGTGCAAACGTGTGCATATCTATGGGCGCATAAATAATAACAAAAAGCTGCACAAAATGTTAAGGAGTTTAAAAAATATAAATAAATAAACGAAAGCACACATTTGTAAAAATTTGCACAACAACAAATCAGTGAAATTGAAGCAAAAAAAGGAAAACCTTCAATATAATAAAAATCAACGAAAACATGTAAACGTTAGGCTGACCTACTACCAACACATATGCCACATCTGAGCCATCAAGTTAAAGGCAACAATTGACATGCCTGGCCAAGGATCAACGAGCGGACAAGATGGCGACTATGCGATATAGCGCCTACACACACACACACCAATGAATGTCCATTAAGAATTTGCAAACCAATAGTTCAAATAATAGTTTCGTTTTTTTCCAAATTTATCTGCAACAGCAAGCGAGTCTGTCCACTATTTACTGGCCACAGCAGAGCATTAACAGTCAAGATTGACAGTCTTTGGCCAGCAATCAGATTAGAGCCAACACGCATGTTTACGACCGTACATTTGTTCCAGCACATCGAAGGCCTACAGAGGCACTAAAAGTTGTTGTTATTATTTACGAGTATGCAGATTTTCGAGTTCTTGAATATTTATTGTCCGTTTGGCTGACTTTCTCATTCGTTTCTTCAACTCAGCAATCGATTGACTTCGAATAATCTTAGGACGCCAAGTGGGCGCGCTGACTTGAACCAAACCGGCTGGACTTGACATTTTCATTGAGACCACTTGAAAGTCGTAAAAAGAAATGGACACTAAATCAACTAATACGTGTGGCGTGTGGCTGAATTATGATGTGCCGACTATGGTGGTGCGGTATTGAGATTCGTTCGTTGTCGATGCTCTGCATTTGAATATGGTTGTGGTTAATATGACTGCTGATTTTATTATTGTTCGCTTTGCGTAGATTTTTCTTCGGAGAACTCTGTTGCAATCAATTCGTAAAGAATTCGTAGAAAGAGTAACACCACAAAGCTGTGTTGTTGGCTTTTTTTCTACTAAAAAGTTACATACATACATGTGCGTGTATTTTTAAGATAGCAATTGTGTAAAGCCCCAATAAGATTACCGTTTGTAAAGTACAGAGAGAATTATCTCTGTGTCACTTCAAAAGAAAAAACATGATGTTTGCAATAAGTCAACCATAGACAACCAATGACTTGTTTGTTTGACTTCATAAATGAAAACAGAAAAGGAACTAACAATTTTAATCCGGCAGCCAGGCGAAAAGTTGATTTATTTTATGCTGGTTCAACTGAAATCCTATTAAAAAGTTGCTGTCACTTCCTATTGCAACCATCAAAGCTTTAGCAAGCAAATGTGTTACCTCGAAGGGGAAGAGAGCGCATTATGCCGAAACAAAAGAAACATCAATGTTCGTAGTTACTTTTGTTCTCAGTTCCTTGAATCGGTGAATCGGTGCACTACTACCACGGTTGCCAACATTTCATTTCAGAAAGCACCAAAAACCGAATTTTTTCACTCAGAAAGCACTGGTGGGTAAGAAAAAAACAAAAATAGAGCAAATGATGGTACACAATTAGAAGGAGTGGTGCATTCTTTATAAAATTTGGTATACTGGTTTATCATAAATGAAATAAATGTTGTCGAAAAATACATGTTTACCACTTTTCAAATTAAACTATTTTCTGAGATTGAAAGATATCGGAGGATGTAATTACATACATTATCGAACAACGAAAGAATGCTTCTTAAAATAAAAAAAAAATCGAGAACATACTTTCACATACTTTTTAGATATTTTCCTCTAAGTTTTGCCAATTTTCAGATTTTTTATTTAGTAAAATATTTTGAATTAAAAGTGAAGTAAAAACCTCAGCTTAGCAAGTTTTGAGAAAACATTAAAAGCGAAAATGGTCAAATCATTTCTTAATCTATATTGAAAGTTTCAGCAACTTCTTGGTAACCCATGTACTTTTAAAATTTTTTTACTCAATAGACTAAAAAACAGAAAATATGTGTTTAAATTTGTTTGTGAAAAAAGTGCACTTTGAGCAACTTTTGCACTGACACTAATTAACTTTTTGCACAGATTTTTTGGGGTTTTCTTAGTTGGAGTTTACCTTTCAAATGACATCAAAATCGTTAAATTGAATTGAATTTGAATTTTGAAGTTGAGTTGAATTTTTTGAATTTTGTCCATGGATGGATGGATGGATGTGAGGGTGGGCAGGAAGGCTACAAGTCTTCCATAGCACTCAGTCCATTTCAGACCATTGTACTATACCCATGGGGGTTAGGGAAGGAAAATGAGAGTAATATCTCATATTTCACCCGTTTTTGAAATGCGTATGCAACACTGTCTTTCCAACATATGTTAGAGAACACATTCTAAGCAGATGGGGAAAGGGAGGGGAGGGGACCTACAGTTTAACGCCGAATCCGAACGACGATTGGCAGTTTTTCGTTCACACTTGGAGGTTTTGCCATTGCCTGCCAAGAGCGCACTTGTGCGATTCTTGTAAATCTCATTCCCTTCATGTGGATAGCGATAGACAGCCCGAGCCAGGAATCGAACCTGGAGGCGTTGGTATGAGAAGCCAGCGCGTTACCCGCTGGACTATCAAGGCCGGCTCGTATTACATACTAGGAAAACTATTTCAGATCAGTGGCAACCGTGACCCAAGGAGGATCACTGGTCCCTGGATTACAAGTTTCATGTAAATTGCATGATGGTTGTATTAGTTTTTTAGCCCAACACTCCAGTGATATATATTTGTTAAATTTAATATAGTGTTGTGTAACACTGCAGTTTGAAAAACTAAATTTTTTTTAGCAAGAATTAGTCTTGGAATCTCCTAAATAAAAAGAACACCAAACGCACCAAATTCAATAGTTTCCGCGTCTTCATTTTCAAAACGCACTGAATTTAAGATGGCAACAGTGACTACTACTTCTGTGTCTTCTCCGCATTCTCTCGAACTCGGTTTCAAGCCATGAGCTCCGTTGAACTTAAAGCAGTTTGAAAATGTTACTCAAGTAAAGTAAAATGAGTAAAGTAAAAGTCATAAAAAAGCTTCAACTTCAAGAATCTTTTCGAAATGCTTTCGAATTATTAAAGTTAAAGCGCTGTTCGCTGACATACTTTTTGATAATAAGAAATAATGTTGTTGTTAAAAATAACATAATTATGTTGCTCCCATTTAAAAAGTAGTTATTTATTTTTCGTATTTAAAACTAGATCTAACATCATTCAGTACCTAATGATTCTTTGCCATCTACATTTGTTGTTCGTTTGTGGCTTTCCACGTTGACAATCGCCGCAGCAACTAACTGAACTCTACTCCACTCAACTAACTAGCAACAACGATTCGTATTTCGTATTGTCGTATCTGAATAATGGTAATTCTATTCGTTTGTCTAGCCCCGTTATGGATGCTGTCCCTGCGTCTACGGCCACCCATGTGTTTGTGTTTGTGTGTGTGTAAATGTGGAGCAACTGTGAGTTGTTGTACTGGTGTCAGGCATCACGGCAATCTCTTCCTCTGCCACCATATCTCTATCAGCAGCTATTAATGTTAATGGGGAGTCGCTGACTTGTCTGAATAGATTGAAATCCACGAAAATTGTGCCGCGCTCGCTGAAATCAGCAGCGCTCACCGAACTGCACACACCAGAGCCCACTCGCACAGCTCGGTGCAAGCGAGCAGCGGTTCCGACATATCACACGCAACCACTTCAAACCGTATCAAATCATAACCTACTCCAGGTTGGTCGTCGCACTCGTCGTTGCTCGGCCAACTCAACGCGGCCCCTCATCAAAGTGGCAGCGCGAATGCCCGAATGCGCGCACGTTACGCTGTAATTCACTTATGTCAGTTAACGAAGCGGGATGAATGACCTCAATTTGAATAGATGACGACGGCAGCGGCGGCTCCAACGATGACGCCGACAATGGCGTTGCGGCGGCCAGCATCAACCGTTGAATTGTACGCGAAAAGCCAGAGGTGGAGGTGCTGTTGGTTGGTGTGTTTTTGTTGTTGCTCCCTATGCCGTTTTCTTTTATGTGACTTGAAATGTTGGCTGCCTTCGCTGCTGCTGCTGCGCCTAATGTTTACGATTTGCAGCGTTTAAGTGAGCGCTGGCTCACTCACTCACTGGCGCTCGGTGTTGGTTGGGTTAGCTGGCTTTGGGTGCGCATGTACCGATGCTGTTGTTAATTTGTTGTTGGATTAAATGCCAGCGTTTTTGAGTTGGTTAGCGTTGCTGCTGCTGCCGCTGACGCTTTGGCTGCAGCAATTGTTTATTTGTGCAGTGCCAACGGGAAAATGAGGTTATGTGTTTTTCGTAACTCCGCTTGGCATAGTTTCGTTTAATAGTGTAAATTGTTGTAATGCCCCAACAACATAATTGAATGCCACTTGCAGTTGTCCGCTTTTGGACAACTTGTTTAATTGTTGTTGTTTTGTCGGTTAGCTGCGCAATTGCAATTGCAGGGGCGTTTAATGTGCGTTGTTGTTTTTGTTGTTATTGTTTGTTTTGCATTTCTACTTAATTAAAATTGAAATTGCCACTTGTGCTGAGTCCGAGTTCGAGTCTGAGTTCTTGAGTTCGCTTAATGAAAACCTAATTGACAAGACGAGTGAATGGTTTCTGATTTGATTGGGAAAATGCTCGACGCGGCATTTCAGAATTTGACATTCGCGTTGAGTAGTTTTCTAGATTAAATTAGTAAAAGACCGAATATTTAGTTTCGATTCGGCTGCAAAGGAAAGAAGAGAAAAAAACCCGCGTTTCGGCCCAATTTCGATTTCGGGCAAAAATATGGTGGAATATTGGAATATTTTATTTGTTTGGGATCTTCTGCTAAGAGGACAACAATTAAAAGATGATTTTTTGCATACTTCTGATGGTAGAATGCAATGAAAAGGAACATAGATAGACAGCAGACATAGAATATAGAAAGTGGCGGGATTAGGTTTTAAGGCTAAAGAAGTGCTGCGAATCAAGACTTTCTGAAGTGCTTAGTTATGAACTTTCTTTTCTATGTATTTTATATGCTATAGAAAGTTTAAACCTTACGGATTTACATATTTAAATTTAATATCACTGTACAACGCTCAACCAAAACCCTCCCCTGAATCCGCCACTGGCCCCCATTAAGGAACGGTATAAAGGCAAGAGTATTCATTCTTTTATAGCTGATGTATTCTGGACATCAAGTTGAGCTACGGCGACTGCCGTGGCTAGTGCGTTGGGCCGCGAGTCAAATGCGACGCACGAATCCAGGTTCAATACTCCGTTGCGTTAACACCGAACAAAAAAGAAAAATAACAAAAATATAATGAACACCTTAAATATATATACATATTATATCTAGAGCTTTCTTTTGTATGGTGAATTATAGTGAAATTTTGCGTTCAATATTTTTCCCATACACACTAACCCTCAAAATTGAACTTTTGTAGGAGATTTTAGTACCGATTTCGATTAAGTACGAAATAAACACTTAAACACATTTTCAATTTTGGCTTAATTCTGGCATTCAAGTTAACTTCTGAGCTTCGATGTATTCAGAGACCTATAGTAGAATTTTATGGCAAATATTTTCGTGGCACATTTTGTCTATAAAAAGTCCTGTTTTATAGGATATTTTTAGCATTTAAGAAAAAAGGGTCAAATTGACCCATACAAATAGGAGCTCAAGGGTTAAAATGTTCCACAAAAATGTGCTTCGTAGTATTTTACATCAAATTGTTGAACACATCATATACCTAAAATGTGAGGTTACGTGGTGATCGTATGCCGATTCACCTAAGAATGTACAAAAAAGGGGGAAACTTTAACCCCCTTTAAACTTTCAAAACGCCGTTACACGTATATTTTTTGTTTGCCCCCTCTACCAGAATCGGTTGTCAGAACCTTGTTTTGAAAAAAAATATTGGTTTTGTTGTGCAGTGTATTTAATATGTACGGAAATTATTATGATTCTTGGATTTCATATGAGGTTCAACAAAGTTATTACATTACTAGTAGAAATCCTGTCAAGGATACTAAACAAAAATAACCGTATCTGGCATTCAAAGCTATATCTGACCTTCAGACCGTTTGGACTGATTCTGATCTGTTTTTTCTTCTCATCAAAGTCGCTCATTTTGACAGACATTTCTATCAGCGCTCAGACACCACCAAATAAATTATTTCTGACAGCCCACGCTGACTGACGGATTGACTATGTAGACGTTAGGCATTTATCGATATTGGGTTTTTCACTCACATTTGTCACTGAGAGCTATGCTGTCGCACAGCAAACCGTTGGGAATGTCACACTGCATGGCGGCAACGGCGGCGGCAGTGGTGGCGGCAGCTGTTGCCGCATTGCTGGTCTTTGTCGAGAGCAACATGGCTGATGGATAATCCACATAATACAAACTGCGTTGGGTATCCACGTTGACGGTGCAAGTAGACGTCGCCAGTACGTCAGCACGTTGAATGCGTCGCCCGTAGGCAACAACAACCGCAACCACAACTGCAACAATTGCACTGTGCACGCTGCACAGCGACAAATCAAGCGACAGGCAGGCAGCCACGCAACGCAGATCAAATGCTAATTTCCTGCCCAATTTGTTGTAATTTTATTTTTACTTTGCTTTGTGTTTTGATTTTGTTTTTTATTGTGTCTTGCTGAATTTTTACTTTTCGATTTGTTTGTTTGAATTTTTTTTGTGCACACTTTCGAGGAGAAATGCAAATTTCACACAGCCGAGTGCAGATTTTCGCTGATTTATTGCGCCGCTGTATAATTTGGGATTTTTTGATCGATGCACTTCACTTTGCGGCCGCGCGGCTGTTGGCTGACGGCGTTTCGCTTCGCTTCACTTCACTTCCTTTTGGCAAAATTGCACGTTTATTTTAATTTTTCGGCAGTTTGCTGTTGCGGACGTTGTTGTTGTGGTTGCTGCTGGAGCTGGAAACGGAGTTGGATTTGTTGCGTCCGTGCACGGACGAGTGTGTGAATGAAGTGTTGGTGCGTCCCTGTTGCTGGGTTTTGACGATGTCACTGTTATTGTTGTTGTTTGTGTTATTGAATTTTAATGTTGCAATTTGCGCGTTTTGTTTGCTGGGTGGTTGCCTGGGCGGCCTGCGGTGTGCGCATTTGTAAGTGGCTAAATTTGGTAACAGCAACAACAAACAATCAGAAGAGAATGCCAAATGTAATCATTTTGCATTAAAAATTAACGTTGTTCGAGCGGTTGTTGGTTGTTGGTTGTTGTTGCTGCCGGTGCTGGGGTTGCTATTTTTGCGGTTTGTTGTTGCTGCTGTTATGGTTTCGGTGTAATCCGGAAAAGTAAAAATAAAAGAATGCCGAAGGCATTGACATCAGAAGCAAACAAACAGCAACAGCAACCACAAGACAGCAACAGCAGAGAGCAACAACCACAGAACAAAGTGGCATTGGCAACAAACAGTCGCATAGGGCCAGAGGCAGGGCGTGAAAGCGAGAGAGAGAGAGAGCAATAGTATAGCAACAGTAACAACAACAGCGATGAAAGCAGCGGCAATAAAACGCTTTTATTTATTTTATTTAGGAATTTTTTTACTTGCGTTGTTTTGATAATTTTGTTAATATTTTGTTACACGTGTACACCCTACGCTCGGCGGGGCAGCCAAGACACACATTGCAAATGAAATTTGAGGTTAGAATTTGCGAGAAAATGTATTTGCATAAACATGGATCTACATCAGTGGTGGATTCAGGGGGTTTTGGGGTTTGACCCCCCTCCGAAATATTAGGATCGACTTTAAAACTACATACAAATTAAAAGGCATTTTATAAATATTAAAGAATTACTTTTTGAAACCCCCCTCCCCCCGAAATATTTTAAAAAATCCGCTCCTGATCACAACAACAACAACATTCGAATTCCAATTTAAAAATAATTTCAGAATTTCAAGCATAAATCAACAATGTTTAATTTAATTTCTTCTTTTCATAATCTTCTTTAATTATGTCTTCGTTATTTCGTTTTCTTTCCGAAAGAATGTCAGTTGAGGTCAAAGTTCTTCAGAAAACAAAACCTTCTAGTGCTCTAAGCCTTAGTTGTTCAGTCAGTATTTAGGTTTTCTCTGCTTTCTCTCTTCTCAACTTTTGGAACTTGACTCCAGTCTCCGGAAGAGGCATTGGCTGCCTACTTCTTGTGAGTCTGGGCAGTGTTTCCCCACTTCAGGTTCAGGATATTTGAACCTCAGCAGCACATCTCCCATTGTTATTGTCCTCGTTCCGACAAAACAATCATCAAAAGCATTGATGGCTGTGAAGCTCCTCTAATGGAACTTATAGCCTCTTCATTACTAAAACATATCGTCATCGCAGAAAACAAATGTCGTATGTTTCATTGAATTTAATAGCACATACGACAATCGTTTTCTCAGGTAACGATATGTTGGTTAGTAGCCTAAAACTTTGTAATATGAAATTCATACGAGAGTCGAGGAAATTGAAACGTTGCGGCAGAAATCGTATTTCAAGATAGATCATCTATGTTGATGTATTTTAAGCTAAAATCGCAGTCATCTTTCAACTACAATCATTAAAAAATTTGTTTAAGCCAAAAAGACAACAAGGCAGATAAAACGAGTACATCTTCAGCTCAATGCATAATTTGGACCTGGTTTCTGGGACAGTAGTAACTTTCTTTTCACAGCTCACCTTATCGGACGCGCTCACTTCTTTATTGGTCGACCCAAAATTCATTAGCCTTCTTATTGTTTGGTTTATTTGTTTGGGCTGTTGTGTTATTTTTAGTTTAATTTATGATTTTATGCACACAACATCCGCGTTTGATACTTTCGGATAAGACAAACCTCAAATGTTCAGATACTCCATTTAGATAAGCGATAAATTCAATTAGTGTAATATGGCAATAAATCGTCCCTCTAACTGCACCGCAGTCCCCAACAAGCGTATTAACACACTAAAGCCCCGAATACATAGACGACAGCAGCGACACGACTGCATCTGTCAAAAGATACAATCAGAACAATCGTATGGAAACGATTACTATGACGAACACCGAACAAAGATGTCGCTGTTGTCAAACTGAAAGCTAGTCTCTATTTCGTAGGCGACAAAGCCAAAGCTATTGGTATCACTGCATAGATTGGCAACATCGATTGCTTGTTTTCATACTTTGCTCAGCTAAAAATTAATAAACAATTTTGTTAAAATTAACGAACAATTTTAAATTATTCATTGTTCATCTTAAGCACATCCAAACAAATACGAACTTGAGAAAATTCAAGCGTCATAAAACATATGATTGCTGCGCTGCTGCTGCCGTCTTCATTGTAATCACGTTGCCAACTACTAAGTAGCCATTGGAGCCGACGCCATTTGCCATCTGCCGTGTCGCTGCCGTCGTCTATGTGTTCGGGGCATAAACGTTAACAAATGAGGAAAACTGAGCGCAACAACAACCGCAAGCAACAGTTCCGCATTGAAGCGGCGAAGAGAAATTGAAATGATAAAAGACATAAAACAAACTAGAAGCGCAAAGATTATTCAAAACTAGAACGAGAACACGTCAAAGCGAGATCAACGCTCGATTGTCGCCGAGCTAAACCGGCAGGCAGTGTGATTAAGTGACTGCGTATGTGTGTGTGTGCGTGTGTGGGGCAACCAAGCACTCACTCATTAATAAATAACACAAATTAGCAAGTTAGCAGCTATCAGTTGCCAGCGGCCAAACTATTGCATTGATCAATTGGGGAGCGTCGCTCGATGTCCATTTTGTGGTTCCTCCCTTTGCCGCGGTACACATTCGTTGGTGCGTTGTTTACTTGGCCGTTTTGTTGCTGTTTGTTTGCACTTTCAATTCGACATTCTATCGACTGTGCACAATCGGATTTTGCAAGCAACGCGCCGCCGATCAAGTGAAAAGCGAATCGGCGCACAGTTCAGGCGAATACTTCACAGCGACTGGTTGGTGCGGGCGTTGGGGCGATGGGGCCGACAGTGGGAGAAAGGAAAAGAATAAACAAACGAGTGAGCAACGACCGTTTGCGCGCCAGCGAGCAAACCGGCCCCGACCGCAGCCAACAGCGACTCGGATTTCAGTTGGTTGCGATTGCTGTTGTTGTTGCTGTTGCTGTTGTCGTCATCAACGCACTAAACCGCACGATCAATGACCGCAACAACAGCGACAACGAAACGAGCGACCGTTGAACAGCGACAGACAGACAGACGAGACGTTCGGACGAATATCTCAGCGGCCAATAATAAAGACAAACGAAAATACGAGGAAGCAACAAAGCAAAGGAGTGTGACTGACTTCGATTTATTTCAGCAGCAGCAGCAACGATCGCCGCAGTGCACAGTCTGTCGGTCTGTTTGTCTGTCTGTCTGTCTGTCGAGGACCGAGCCAGAGTTGCAAATGCCGTTGAACTTTTGTGTGCCGTTGTTGAGTTTCAACGTCGTCATTGTCATCATTATGATGCGCGCTGCTCAAACCGTAAGTAGCCGCAACAACAACAAAGCAACAAACTGCACAAAATACAGCAACATAATCAGGCAAAGAGGCTGCAGTGCCAAAATGATCGCATTAAAGCAGAAATTATTAAATTTATTATGCGTGCCGAAGTGGTGGCGATGTCGTGCACCCGGGAAATGTGCGAATTGCATTGTCAACGCGCCCAGTAGGAAATGCCAGGAAGAGTGCAATGCACGGGAGCTGATCTGGCGGTTCTGTTTGATCTTGCAACTATTGCAATAGTGCGATTTACTCGCTGAAAATTTTACTTAATTTTTTTTTATTTTTTGAATTTCTTTAATTGTATTTTTTTTTGATTATTTTAATTTAATTTAATTTTTTTTATTTTTTATTTTTTAAATTTGTTAATTTTAGTTTTAAATTGTATATTAGGAATTTTTCCGACAATTCAAAATTTGGACCACGAGGTCTCACCATATGTATTTTAAAAGTTCCCAAATACATATTTATTTGTTACAACAATTTTGGTTGGCAAATTTCGTATTCTAGAGAAACAACAAGAACACAGCATGTAACATGAATCACCTCTACCTCTCCGCACGTTGTATGCAAAACAAAAAACTTCTGCTGGACAAAATGTGGCCAATAAAAGAGATAGCAACAACGTATTGTTGTTGCATTCAATGACCGGCGCACAAGCGCACTTAATGCACTTTCCATTAAGTGCACTCGGCACTTAAGTTCTGCGCCCCGTATGGGCCTCATTTCCTGCATGTTTCGCGTGCAACTGCAGCGTTGAATAATTCTGCATCTTTGAGTTTCGGTTTCGCTTTTTATTGCATTAGAATATTCCTCATCATTTTGGCTTTCGTGCAAATGCTGCTCGTTTCAGTGTTGCAGTTGCCGTTGCCGTTCGGTTTGTTGGCCGCTTGCCGTTGTTGTTGTTGCTGTTGCATTCTGTGATTTTCCAGTTATAGCGCACACAACATAAAGAGTTCATTCGCTTCTGCAACTGAACTGAACGGAGCCGAACCGAACCAACCGTCACAGAGTAGTGCAATGTGCGGAGTTGAGCTGCCGCCACTTGAACGGGCGAACTCTGACGCAGGCAGCAGGCGAGTGAGTGTCTGTGAGAGAGGGCGAGGTAGCCAACAGTACGTGTGTGTTAGTGTGTGGGGAATGAACCAGACAAAGTGAGGACTGGCCGTTCGTTTGGTTGACTGGGTTGTGGCTGGGTGTCTTTAGGGTCGCACTTTTTCGCTTTGAATGCGATTTTTTGTTGTTTGTACATGCGGCCGATGTTGTTGCTACTAAAGTGGTGCTCGAAGGCAGGCAGTCAGGCGATTCGACTAAGTTGCATAGTTCGTTGATCGCAGCATGCAGCAGTTAGTGTCGACGCGCAGATATTGCAGCAACATTGTATGCCAATCGCTGATTAGGAGTCAATGGGATCTGCACTCAGAAATGTTTACCAGAAGAGTGAATGTGAAATTGTTTGCTGAAGTTTGAGCAAAACTCTGACGAATTGTCTGCTTTAGGCTTATTCGATTAGAGTGTTTGTAGTTGCTGCTTGCTTTGCAAGTAGTTGCAGAGTATTTGATAAAGAATTCACATTATGTCTTGGCGAAAATTCTCATGCTGTATACAATACTAGCTGGGCCCTGCGGTTTTGCACGCAAGCTCTCTTGCCTCCACCGATACAAACTCTTAACCCATTGCTGACCCCTCAGATTTGGATTAAACAAAAATGAGTCTAATTATCTTTGAATTCAAGTGTTTTTAAAAAGTTTTAGTTAAAAGGTTCATTAAATCATGGGTTTTCACATTTACTCTAAACAAATTTTTAACACTTGGTTTACCACGGTAGATTTTGAGTTTAAAAAAAAAAGATCATGTTTTAATTATTTCCCGATTGAAATGCTTTTGCTAAGTTTGAAGTAAAATTTTTTTTTTAACCCATAGTTGACCCAGTTAGATTTTGATTTTCCGAAACGTTAAAAATACGTATCGAATTATTTTACATTTTTAAGTACTTTCACCAAGTTTGAAGTCAAAAGTCGTAATCATGTCTCTTACAAACTTTTAACCATTGGTTAGCCCCTTTAAGATTTGATTTAAAACAAGAAATGAGAAAAAAGTATAAATTGTTTTGATTTAAAATGTTTTCACTTAGCTTTGTGGTCAATAGGTCTATTGGTTCATTGTTTTTTCGTAGTCTTCCCACATATGGACGGATTGTTGATTTTCCCTTTTGATTTTTGAAAATAAAACGTGTCAAATTATTTTTGATTTGGAGTATTTTCACTCAGTTTCTTCATACAGCACCTTAACCCATGTTTTGCTCTTTTAGACCCCGAATTTCCAAAAACCCCGTCTTAGTGGTTCTTAGGTTCATTTTTCAAGATGTACCTAAAGTTTAAATTTTATGTTCGTAGCTTCAGCGGTTTTGGCTGGGCGATAATGAATCATTCAGTCAGTCAGTGGTTCAGTCGGTACAATCAATTATATGTATTTAGATTTATCTATCTTATTAAATATATATCTTTCTCGTCTAATTTCTTTTTATTTTCTGATCATATTTACTATAACGCATGGAGGTATTCATAGTTGGGAAAATTCGGAAAAATAATGTGTGCCTTAAACAAATATTTAGCAGGCATTGCCTACTAGCAGTTCATGTGCATAGGATGGGTTTGACGGACAAATAAAGTTGCAGAATCTGCCAGAAATATGTTCTGGAGACATTAGAACATGTCCTATGCTTCTGGCTCTCCATCTGAAGACAACACTTGGCAATCTTAGGGGCATGCAAAAAGCACTCGTATTTTCACGGATCCCTCAAGACCCAAAAAAGATCTATTTATGTGTGGCCATTCGTGCAAACCAGATATTTCTACCAAACTCATAGATATTTTTTTTTTGCTATTATTATTCACAATTTTTATACTCAATAATGTTCTTGAAAATCAAAGCCTTTAGTTGTTAGTACGTGGACAGTCCGATAAGTACTTAGCCCCACCGCCCGATGGTGCCACTATCGTAAGAGAAATTGACTATCGTGTAGTACATCCTCGTAGACGGCTACTGTCAAAATTTCAGCCATATTGGATTTGTAGTTTTGTTTTGACCGCGTGTGGAAACGAACGTGTCCGCGGATTTTAGAAAAATGGAGCAATATCGGTCGGTGATTCGCCAAATTGGTCGCATTAGGCTACGAACAGCTGCCCCATCCACCGTATTCTCCAGATTTGGCCCCGTGTGACTTCTTTTTGTTTCCAAACTTGAAAAAGTCACTCGCCGGGCAAAAATTTGAGTCGAATGAGGAGGTTATCGCCGCCACGGAGGCATCAAGAAAACGTATTTTTCAGACGGGTTAAGTGGTCAAGTGTATCGAGTTGAAAGGAGACTACGTTCAGAAATAAATCGCCACTTTTCCAAAATTTTCGTTTTTCTTTTGTAGGCTAAGTACTTATCGGACCACCCACGTATTTGGAACCCAAGATAGATAAAGTCATATTAAATCCTCCGAAAGACGCGGCTTGGGTCTTCAAGGAAAATACTTCAGTACGAAAATTCGAAGCAGTATTATTCGATAATTCTTGTATTTTAAGGATTTTCTAGACGTTTGCCACCTGCAGCGCTGCCTGACTGCGTGTTCTGAGGGCAATTGCACTTAACGAAGTCAAATCAGCAGCTTGAACTTTGGCTGCTCGCTTTGTGCCGATCAGCTGCTTTTGCAAGCCACTCATAAGCCGCGTCTCACTTGCCTTCCGCGCTCTCGGCCCGTAGCTCCAAGCTGGCAATGCGCTCTAACGCGTACAACTCAATCAGGTCCGGAGCCCCTATCTGCCGGGCAGAACGATGTGCAGCATGCAGCATGCAACACGCAGCTCTCGTCCCAACGTTCAAGTGGATGCTTACCAACACGAGCACGCACGCACGCACACACACACAGTCACACAAACACTCGAGCGGGGCAGACGCATGCAAGTGTCAATGCACTTGTTCCCCCCAGTTCCAGCGCTTCGAACGTTGAACGTTCAATCCTTTTAATTTCAAAGTTGCTCGCACTCGCTGCTGGCAGTTGTTTCTTGTTGTCGCTGTTTTTACTTGATGTTGTTGTTGTTGCACTTTTGTCTGTGCCCTGCCACATACGAGTACGTGTACTTGCACTTCTTTGCTGTCAGCCTTTGTCAGCCTGCCTCCGATTGAGTGTGTGTGTGTGTGTTTGTGTGTGTGACTGCGTCTAGCTGCATGCATAATGACGCGTGTGCGTCTTTAGCCTTCATTTGAATTACATTTTCGAGTGCCTTCGCTGGTGCCCGCGTGCACGCCGGAGTGTTTAATGGGCAGACGCGCTCCTAACAACGCGTTTTTGCCAGCCAACCAACCAACGAGCCAGTCAGCCCGAATTGCAATTGGATATTTGAATTAAAGGCGCAACAAACCAACGAACGACAGCATAGAGAGACAGAAGTGCCTTTTTGCCAGCACAGTCACTTCGTGAGTGCCCACTTGCGGCCTGACGTGCAGCCTGCGTCTGCTATATGCGGCTGGCAGTCGGGGTCGCGGTGCCGAGGACTTGCACAGCAATTGAACTTTGCAGACCCTGGGAAATTAATTTCGTGGAAATGCACTAAAATAGCATAACGGCGAAAAGGGCAAAAGGGGGCAGCCAATATGGTAAATATTTTGATTGGTCTATCAAAGTGGAAGAAGGAAATGACTTGTTGAAATCTCAATTGAGTGTGTTTTACATACACTAGTCAGAATAAGTTTGCGTACAAGGGGTACGTAGTTTTTTCATATGAAAAATAAATCACTTAAAGTAATTTTTCAAAAACAAAATATTTTTTATTTTTTGCGTAAACTTAGTTCTTTTATTCCATTAAGATAATAATAACAAAAACTTGACCAAACAGTAAAAGGAGGGCCAAAAACAAAATATGTTATGAGTTCACCTCAGAAAAAGTTTGCGTACAAGATGAGATTATGTAGTTAAAATTCAATTGAGACTAAGTTTTGTCCAAAAATTAATAACTTTGTGAATTTTCTTTTCTCGCTTGAACTCCCTGCAGAAGTTTTGGCGCAAATTTTTTTAAATTCGGTGTTTTTTCAGCGGTTATTTTGTTATATCCTTGAATTGTTGTATTGGTTAACTATATCTTAGAGGATGGAGTGTTGTTGGGCTCAGGGTTTAACTGAACCCCTTATATACTCAATTAGATGCACGGTAGGTGACTAGGGAGGGACTTTTGCAACTTTGTTGAGCCAGTTAATAGCAAACATAGCTTCGCATCGTATGCATTGCGCGCTAAGGTTGAAAAGATATGTTGGAATCTGATCCAAAGTTTTGAAACCTTGGCTTACATAAGCTTTTAGAATATGTAAATAATCCCCCGGAAACATTTCTGAATAAAACAACACAGCCTGCTCACTCCTTTCCTGACATGCAGCCCCATACCATATCTCCACATATGCTATGCTTCACAGTTAATTTCAGATTTTTGTTATTAACAGGATCCTGTTCAAATTAGTTGATGCTTTTTAATTCCAAATATGCCAAACCATTATCAAATAATAATGAAAGGTCCCACTTTCTATAGATAACAACATTTCGTTCCGGAAATCCGGTTTTTTAGACTCCTTGATGGACTCTTTTACGAAAGCAATTCTGTGCTCCTTGTAAGTAAGCTAAATATGTGCTTCTTACATGCTGTTATGTAGGGGAAGTATGTTTTTTCAGAACTTTTCTTATAAAGTCACTGCTAATGGGGTTTATAAAATATTTCTGTACATTTCTGAAGATATTGGATGCAACCTTAGCCTTAGATTGTGATGCACTGATCGCAAACAATCGAATCCTCTTGCTCGGGTAACTTAAGAAAATGGTCAGATCGTAGTAAACAAACAAGATTTTCTGTTTTTTTTTTTAGATTTAAGATGGCTTTTTGAAATGACGAATGTGCCCTCCCAAAAGTTTCCCTAATTTCATGAAATTTTTTGTCAATTTTGAAAAGTTTTTGTAAGATTATTCTTTATCCATTTTTAATATTTTTCTGTTGAATTCTATTGCTTTTTATAAAATTTCAAGCACATATACGGTTCCAAATAACTTACAAGTCCGTTTACTGTTCAATGGAATAACAATTTTCCAAAAAAAATAAAGAGCATAACCGGGAGTTCCCGTTATTAGTTTTGTACGCAAACTTATTCTGCACCGTTTTGTGAGTATATTGTCAATAAATACGAATACATGGAAAATTATTATTTTAATTCATCTAAAACAGAACAAAAAGTGCAGTTAAGGCATATATGAATAATGTGGATAAGTTTTTATAAACAGAGAACCCATTTTTGAGGTCAAAATTAATCATAAAATATTTTTGACTTGCCTGTACGCAAACTTATTCTGACTAGTGTATGAAAAAATAGGGTGTAGGGTGTTGCAGACTGTGACAGGCATTGGTTCTAATTTCAAGTATGTAATTGTTTAATATGTTATTTAGTGATTTTGTCATAAGTTTGGCCAGTGGCTCGAGCGAGAAGGGGTCTTGGCGTTACAACAGCGAAAATATCACTTTACTACAAACATTTGAGGTTTTTGAGCATTTGGTTAGTGGTCCATCAAACTTCATTTCATTTTATTTATTTCAAAGTCTACAGTAATTTAACTGACAGACTATACAAAAACAAAAAAAAAACAACACAATAAGAATTTAAAATTAGAATAACAATAAGAATAACATCATTTGTAGAAGCAGTTCAACAAATTTTTTTTCTTGTTTGAAAAGGATAGATCAGGTTTAGAGAACTAGAGATCTTGTTACATTCGGAAAGCGTTCTCATCAAAGGGGCATTCAAGGCGTAATTAGACCTGCAGGGAGATATGACGAATAAGTCGTAGTGACGGAGGACCCGAGAAGGAACATTGAAATTAATTAGACTCAGAAGGCAAGGACAATCAACGGAACCACTAATAACATCATGGACGAACAACAGAGAGAGTATAGTTCTTCTACTCTCAAGTGGTTTAAGGTTTATGAGAGAGAAGCGCAATAAATACGGAGGAATCGGATTGGAAAACTTTAGAGAGCGAAGGCCAAAATCCAAGAAGTATTTTTGAATTCTTTCAATACGATTATAATGAGAAGAATAATACTGATTCCAAAACACGCATACTTTAGACGAGATCTGACAAAGGAAGTGTGTAGAAACTTGAGCCAATAGATGGCCTTAGCCAGACAGAAGATTTACCTTCTATGTCGATGCTACTTCTGTGTCCATGTCCGAAAAGGACCCGGCACAACGATGATCTGACAAACCGGTGCTGGCTTCAATAGAAAATCTGAGAGATTCCACTCCAACTTTCGGGGATGTGTAGTTGAAGCTAATTTAAGCTAAGCTCTTTTGAGCTGCCACCTTAACACTTTCGACACCAAATGTTAGCCTGTATCTCAATATAACTTTTAGGTATTTAAATCATGAAACACTTTATACATTTACATACATAGAGTTCTAGAGTTAGTTTACTTTTGACAATTTAAGCTTAGAACGGGTAAAATAAATTTGGTATCAATATTTTTTAACCCATATAGGCCCACCGATTTTTTTTTTGTCAATATTCGAATGAAACAGTTTTTTTAAGGTGAAATGGGGTCGGACAATTCAAATTTGGGGTCAACAAAATTTTCCGATTTTTGGTTTTCGAGATATTTGGTGTTAAATAAATCAAACACCTAACTATAAATATATATTGTGGCTATAATATTGGTTTTATGGGAAAAGTGTAAATATATTTTCAAAAGTTTGATCAATTTTTAACAAGGCTGCATAGTTACTTTTTAAATATGATTGTTTTTTAATGTTTTTCGGTGCATTTGAATTTATGTCAAAAATTACCTTTTGTTTGGGGAATTCATACAACTGGGAAGAGGTGCGAGAAATGAATATATTTATCCCATGTTATACAAAATATCCCATGTTATCTTTTGTTATTCCTTATTACAAATCAGACCATCATATTATGCAAAACTTTCGTGTTTAAAGTTTAAAAAAGAGCCCAACAAAATTTATGGAAAATGCTAAAATTTACTGTTCGATTAATCGAACATTGGGCCGACATGAAAAATTATTTAATATTTATGAAAAAATACAAAATTATTACTTTTTGATTTCATTTAACCCTCATTAACGAAACAGGGTTTTAATCAAACGCGCCTAATTCGTAGACTTTAATTAGAACACAAACTTTCCCCGATATTGCTGCAAACTATTGGAAATTATTTTGGGCATAACAGAAACATGTTTGTAATTTGCTTTGAATTCACTTATAAAAATATTATTTTGTTGGTGGCTTCTTCAATTAAGCCCATAAATATATCTTTAGCTTTTGTTATAAGATGACAAATAGGTGAAGCTGCTCTCAGGCAACTTTGGGGTCGAAAGGGATAAACCAATCAATGCTCTACTCAGTGGCGGATTCAGGGGGGTGTTTTGGGGGTTGAAACCCCCCCGAAATATTAGGATCGACATTAAAACTACATACAAATCAAAAGACAATTTATGAATATCAAAGAATTACTTTTTGAAACCCCCCCGAAATATTTTTCTGAATCCGCCTCTGGCTCTACTGAACTGAATGCTCCTACTGCAAAACAGCAAAAGCATTTATGGGAATTTTTTGATCCTTCTTTATACAAAGTTTTGCTCTGTTGTTGTACTGTGTGTGACCTACTTAAGTTAAAGCTTACTTTTGTATCTGCACAAACCGCAAAATTCAGGCCAACTCATTGAGGACATGTATTTCACTTTTCTGCTTGCAACTTGGCCAAAATCGAGCAGGAAACCGGCAAACCGCAAACACCGCAATGATTTTCCCAAAAACTGACGAATTTCAAATAGTTGCGGCGACATCAAGAGCAATCAAAGGACGGTGGCAGCGGCAGCGGCAGCGGCAGCGGGAATGTCAAAACGATTTTCCATCTAACTGCAACTTGAGCATTTCAGCAGTGCGCCACGCCGACCCGC
The DNA here is from genome assembly GCA_963971225.1 of Melieria omissa. Classification (NCBI taxonomy): domain Eukaryota; kingdom Metazoa; phylum Arthropoda; class Insecta; order Diptera; family Ulidiidae; genus Melieria; species Melieria omissa. Next base: position 119,012,004 of record OZ020268.1, on the reverse strand, counting down.
GGCCCACTGGCCGCAAGTCAGCCGCCGCCGCACAAATACATAGTCGCAGGCTCAGTGTGGCACTCGGCGGTTTTCGATTGGCATTTGTATTTATGTCAAGAATGAAGCGAGCTGATGGCGAGATTGCACGCTCGGATGCGTGCGTTCTTGTTTGCGATATTTGCGGCCACTGCCGTTTGCCGCCCACCGCTCGCCGCCCCCTTGAGTGCTTTGTTTGGTTTGCTTTTGATTTTCTAGAACATGAATTCATCTACGAGGCGACCTCCAATAGCAATGCACACAAACACACACATAGACAGGCACAAGCGGCAATGGAGATGAAGATGGAGAGGCGGCGACAAAAAGAGAACAAGGTGTAACCGCCATAACCACAAAAGCCAATAACTGCACAAAGCAACTAAATGAAATGCTGTTTGCGTTGCCGATGGCGCTGGCGATGCCGGTGATGTGATGCTGACGCTGTGGCTGCTGGCGGAGGACGACGACGCGTCGCTGTTGGGGGCTCAATACCGGCGACCGCTGTGGCATTGTGCTGCGCCAAACAGAACAGAACCAAATGCACTGCCGGCGCAAGGCAACGGTGTGGCAGCGCCGGTAACAATGCGACCGGCAACAATGACGACAACAGCCGCCAAAAAGCCTCGCCAGCAACAGTTTTAACCCATTTTCGCCGTTTTTGCGAAAAAAATTATTATTCAAGTAAAATCGATATATATGCTATCAGTTACTCTTAAAAAACTTTATTTTATATAATTCATATTTTTCCGAAATCTAGGAATACCGTGACGTCATGTTGCGTGTACGCAACGCTGGCGCATCGCTCGACATATAGAATTGTTCAGGACGAATGTGACAGAAATAAAGATTTGTGTCATCAATATACTTTATTGCATTAGAAGTAATTAAGAAACATATAATAGCAATCGAATTTCGCAAAACTAAGTGAAACAAGAGAAAATAAAATGAATTTTAGGATTTCAAGTCATGATGAACATCAAAACAATTCACGTGCAGTGCTACATTGCATTTTTTGCACTGATAAATCGTTTGCGAGTGGCAGTGGGCGTCGTTTTTGCGGGTTTTCGCAGATAACGTGTTCTCGGATGTTGATTCGTGGAAGTTTTCGTGGTCTTCCGTGCTCTTCAGCATCTGAATCCGATTCCAAATCTTCTGCTTCCGTTGGCTGCTTTTCAACGAACGTCAAGAGAGCTCGCGTCACTTCCGATTTGAATTCGATTTGGCTGAGAGATTTGGATTTCTTCTTCTTAGCGATGAGACAGTGGATCTTCCATGCATTCACTGAGGCAGTGTTGAGACAGCTCGTGAACAGTGGCCACCACCACTTTTTTCCCCGTATGGCAATTCGGTAGTTGGAGACAGCATTGTCGTGCAAATCTACTCCTCCCATATGTTTGTTGTATTCGCATATCATTCGAGGTTGAGGGATGTTAATTGTTTTTTTTTTCTTCTCGCGGATATCTGGAAGCTTTTTGTGTTGGCTCAGCTCCGATGAAGTTGGAAGCGACTGTCACTTCAGAATTGTCCTGCCAGCGGCAGACAGATATCTTGTTGGTGTTTTCGAAACACGTATCGTACGAATGTTTTTTCAATTTTGTCCCTGTTAGTAGTACATTGTTCGCTCCTCTCAACCGGTTTGATCTCACAGTGCCGATTGCCCGAATCTTCCTCTCATTCAGCAAGCAGAATAAATAATATGACGTAAAAAAGTTGTCGAAGTAAAACGCATGAATCTCCGGATCTTTGATGGATTCAATCATAGAGAGAATTACCGACGCACCGAGTCCCACGTTTTTATCGTATGAACTCCCTTTACCAGCGTACGGAATGGCATGGAAAAGAAATCCCGAATCAGAACAGAGGCACCACAGTTTGAAGCCGAAGCGAATTGGTTTCCCTCTTATGAATATTTAGCAGTTGTGACGCCCGAAATACGGAATCATCTGTTCATCAATTGATAAATGCGTAGCGAAAATCCCAAGTTGCTTGTATTTATTGTTCAATAGATCCATCAGGGGTCGAACTTTGGCAAATCTGTCTGACTTGTCTATGCTATTGTTGTCCATCAGATGCAATATCGATTTTAGTGTCCGAAAAGAGCGTCGAGTCATTGTTTGTTTCACGATAGGCAGCCCAAGATCCGGCTCAACCGACCAATAGTGCTCGACCTGAGGAAGTGTGTGGTATCCAGAAAGAAAAAGAATGCCGATAAAGCGAAAAATTTGTTGTCGAGTAGTAGCAAAGGTGATATTTTTTTGTTGAGCGTAGATGTTTGAGTTAGAAACGATCATGTCGATGATTTCGTCGTCCAAGAACATCCGAAACAGTTCCAATGGAGTTTTGTCAGCTAAAAAGAAGAATATTACAAAAGAAGTATCTCTTTACGATGGCAAAGTTTTCGGCGAATTTCAATTTTTATTCGGTAATGCCATCCACATCAATACTGAATTTCGATATTCACGAGAAAAAATCATCAAACTTGACGAAGGGAGATGATAAAAAATAGAAAATACACAAACAGTTCCGGTTTCGTTCCCCCGTGTAACCAGATTTTTTCTCAGTATTATTAAAATGCAATATTACTTTGGATGGCATTACCGAATAAAAATTGAAATTCCAAAAAATATACGAAATTTGTGAAATTCCGAAATTACTAAAGCACTTACCATGATCACGAACAATCTTTTCTTCTAGAGGAGTGACAGCTTCTTCGTCAATCTCCAAGAATTTAAATGAATAACGTTTGAGTTTTTTCCAAGTTGGTTCGCCGAATTGGGCTTCTGCCGTGTACATGCATCTTGCATTTTCCGCACGATCCTTGCTCGTCGATGGACCAGAAAAGTTTTGTTCAGTCGAATCACAATGTACCTCAATCTCACCAGCGACTTCAAGAGTGGGATCGATGTCGTCAACGATATTCTCATCATCGATTTGCTCTTCATCGCTCAATGCATCAACAGTTGACGGAGGGATGTAAATAATTCTCGTGTTCTCGTTTAAAGTGATCCTTTCTTCTCCACTTTCACTTTCACTGCACTGATCTATGATGCGCGTCAATTCTCTCTGACTACGCAAAGATGCCCTTCTCATTTTGCACACGTAGGAATACTATGACTTATAAAATGTATAATCGACTTCAGCGCGCTTTTATACTTTTCCAGCATCTAGCTGTGTTTGAGAACGCAAGAGCGCTGAAGCCACCTGGTGGAGGAAGTCGAACCTCACAGTGGTGAACAACCATAAGCGATATCGAACAAGACCGAACATGACGAATAACAGGATCGAACACGACGAATAACAAATGACCTATACAAAATGCACCACAGAAACACGACGGAAAATTGAATTCATTTGTCGAACAACGCGCCAACGATGCGTACACGCAACACAGATTCGAGACTTATCTAGAACACGCATAATGACACCCAGATAATTCACAAACCAATTATAATTTTTCTTTGCCTTTATGTGAACGTATTTTCATGTCGACCAAAAAAAGAATTAACGTTTGACAATTTTTAGTGTGCGATTCAAAATTCGTCTGAAAAATATGTGTCTACATATACAAGTGTGTGTGTCAGTGTGTGTTTTGTAGGTGGTTGAGATATGGAGGAGAAGAAAGCCTAAGGATATACCTTCCAAACAAAAAAAAATTTATCGCAATACCTCACACACACTGCACATACGATTTTTTTAAATAGTAACGTTGCGTATACGCAACAGAGGAAGGAAATGGGTTAAGTGGAATTAAAACTAAATTAAAACTGTTGAAAGGTACGTTGCGAGCGGGGCGAGCTTTGCTTATTTATGAGGACAGCGTGCGGTTGGCGGTTAATGTGGCGGCGTACAGCAGCTGCATGGATGGATGGATGGATGGATCGTAGTTGGTGACTTCAGCCGTGCGGTGTCCTCCACACACACACACATACACACAGAGTCAGAAACACAGGTAGCTTTAGTCGCTCCACTGTTGCGAGCCAACCATATTCAAAATTAAAGCAAGAGGAGAGCAACAACAAAAGCGTCACCTTCTCGCTGTGCGCATGCGCATGTGTGCGCGTGCATGTGTGGCATGAGGTCGCTCACAGGCGGGGGGGACATAGTAGTTGTTGGAAATGAGCATAACAAAAAGTATAAATAAAAAGGCGCAAAAATGTAGGTCAATTTTGTAATAAAAAAAAGCGCAGCACAACGCGTCGTAGTGAAGATAAAGCAGGGCGTTTGCGCGTGTGCATGTATGGTATGTGTGTTTGTGTGTGTGTGGGTAAAATAAAACAAAATGGGCCACAACACTGAGCAGATAAAAGAAGATGGTAACTAGCGGATATTCGAATGTGCGGATAAACGTTGGCTGCACAAACAGAGGCACCAATACACGCACATTTACAACAACAACATTTCAGTGTTGCCCAAATTTTGTGAACCTTTCACAGATGTAAGTATGTATGTACATATGTAAGCATGTACGCAGCGCCCTCTGCACCGTACTGACTCAAGTCAAACGATGCTCCACAGTGCGCCCAACCAGCAAACAAAGCAACAAACCAACCAGCCCGACGAACAGACAACAGCCAAACACAAACAGCAACACACAGCTAGACCACTAACCAAATAAACGCTGCGTGCTTGCGCATACACGCACAATGAGGTCAAACGATTTTTTTCTCGGCGTAGTTCAATTTTTCTGCTTCTCTTTTTTCAGCTTGTTTATTGCTTTGTCTTTGATGTGCCCAAATTTGAGGTCAATTCTGCTCGCTGCTGGCTGGGAAACTGACTGGCGTGGGGAACCTTCTGCCACTTTGGCGATTAGTGGAAGTTGTATGTGGCTTTCATTGTTGTTGTCATTGTTGTTATTTTGAATTTAACTTGATGGCAATGCGCTGCGTAAATTGACCCAAACAGGCAATTGGAAAATTGAACGCCATTTTGGGTCGCTTAATGCCCCGAACACATAGATGACGATAGCGACAAGACTACATCTGTTAAAATATAGAATCAGAACAATCGTATGGGAACGATTATTTTGACGACAGCACAACAACACGAACACAGATGTAGCTGTCGCCAAACTTAAAGCTAATCTCTATTTCGTAGGTGACGAAATCAAAGCAATTTGTATCACTGCTGAGATTGGCAACATCGGTTGTTGGTTTGCATACTTTGCTCAGCTACTTTATGAGACAAATACGTACTATTTGTTATTTTGGTAACTGCGTTAGCAACATTACATTACATTATTCATTGTTCAACTTCAATACTTCCAAAAAAAATACGAATTTGAGAAAATTGATGCGTTATATATAATTATTGTGTTGCTGCTGCCGTATTCATTGTAATCACGTTGCCAACTACACCGCAACCATTGGAGCCGGCGCCATCTTGCAGTCGCCTGGCCGTGTCGCTGCTGTTGCCTATGTGTTTGGGGCATAAGTCGGTGCTCAGTTTGACGACAATATAGGCTTTGTACAGTTTCTTTCCCTTGAATAGGTTGCGTTGAATGCAACAAACTGTGACAAATAATTTATTCAAGTTTCACTTCGGCAAGTGAATGGCAAGTGGGTATATGAAAGCGTCAAATTATAATAAGAAAGTGTCAACTGAAAGTGAGAAACGAGCCTTGATTTGGTATAAAACTATACAACTTCAAATCAGAAAATGTATGCATGTTCTAATGGAGAATTGGCCACTTTCGTGGCCGCAGTACTTTGGTTCTACTCTATCTATGCCTTAAGAAAAAGTTGGAGTCTCATTTTCAGATAATTCAAATATAAATAAGTATAGATGGATATATAAGTATAGATTGATTAATAACAGCCTGAAGTAGCTATTAAACATTATTAAGAACACGTGTTTATATGTGTCATAGATCTCGTCATCCAGTTATTACTTTTTGACTAAGTTATATGAGCGTTGTTGATAGGTAGAAGGTGTCTTTGATCAGCGCTACAAAACTTTTGGTTAGTACTTATTGGAGCTTGTATGACTACAGAATATGAGGATCTGCCTACATGAACGTACAACCTCTTGGATGGGAGTTCACTCAGTTCACACTTCATACTGGGCTATCGAGGCACAAAGGAATACTTTTGAATGCATTTACATTTTTTACTATTAAAAAATGTTTTGTGACTATAAACTTTCTTTAATAAACAAAACTCAGTTAAAGTGATACTCTAAAGTGGTTCGGTTGTTGAGTAATGCTTAAATGAAGCAGAAACATTGATCCAAGTCTCTGGGCGGTCATTCCTAAGTTGACCTTGCTGCTGCCTTAACTAAAGCGAAGGTACTAAGACTAGATTAGACTAAGACTAGCTGTGGAGATGACGAAGAATTGAAACGATACAACACTTCATGTTCAACTGTTCGGCTCTGCAGGAACAGGACAGACAGACCTGGCTTGCGCGGCGAAAGTTGAAATCTTGAATCTGCTCTCCTTCATTAAGAGGTCGAATTGGTTTCCCGCTGACTGAGACTGTTGGTTAGCTCCATAAAACCATAAGAAGGGATTCAGAATGGGCCATTTTGGCCTCCAAGTGGAAGTGCGGTCTTGCCGCACACACCCTTCCCTACCTAACCTAACCTAACCTAACCTAAGACTAGACTCAGAACTAAACTAATATCATTAAACTTAACACGACTAAGATCATCATACGACCATTGATTGCATTTTGACAGCAATTAAAAAAAGAGATCTTAAAATATTGTCGCAACTCAGAGAAGCCATAAGCAATGAGTTAAGTATTTGGTGTGAGATGTCATTGGCTAATAAGTCTCCGAAACCAAAGAAACCTAGGAGTGACTGTCAACACCATTGAACTGTAGTGTTTTGCACACATTACATTCCACAGAGCAAGATGACATCTATAGTTTTAAAAAGACAACGCAATGTTTAACATTGCAGGGATATGTGGGAGTTGTTATAATGCTAAATATTTTATTTATTTGTTTAAAGTAATTCAAAAGTTTAATACAGTTTGTACAGATTACCACGAAATGTAAGTGAAATATATAAATATCCAAGCTAATTAATTCATTCAACAATAATTTGAAATGGGTTTCAGAATAGAAAAAAATCTAAAACAAAATAATTTGAGAGCAAATTGATTTATTTTAAAGCTCTTTAAATCGGGGCAAAAGAATCGTAACTTATTATGGATATTCTGCGTTGCAAACATTTCAGTCATATTATTTGTAAAAGATAGTTTGCTTGAACCACAGCACAGTTTAGTGTGTTTCAGAGGTTCATTGGTTCGAGCAAAGACAATTAAACTATCTCTCTCGATAATGAAAATATTGAAAATTCGAGCTCGCCCTATGCCATTATTTGTCTTTGGTTCGAGTCACGACTTAACCAAAAACGAATATACACAATTTTTTTTTTCTTCGTAGAACTCGTTAAACGCTGAGAGTGATATTTATATCATAACTTGTTGCTGGTTTTCGCCAAAACTATACAAAACTCGTCTCCTATTTGAAGAGTTTTATTGTCACACTTTTTGTTTAGCGCTCAATTCATTGAATCATTAGTGTTTAAGTTTTTTGGTAACATCTGCATCAAAAATCACATTGAATCACAGCTTGTTTCATCATACATTAACGGGACTGTTATGAACCCGTAATCAGCGCTCATTTTGGGCCAGTCCCCTTCTTCGTCGACTGTTTATATTAATTCGGCCAAACAACGCGTTATCGCTTACGCAAGGAATACAACTATTTACCCAACCATCGCATCGCACTTTCCGTAGCCCTTGAACCACTAACTGACGCTGCTGCCGCCTCCGACCGCCACAGCAGCCACTCGCACGTCAGCGCACGACACGTGCGTTCGTCACATCTCATGAAATGTTTTAATTTTTATGCCTGCGATCGTTTTCAGCGTAGTTTGTGTATAAACCGTTTTTCCTGGCGCATTTCAGTTTACATATTTCTTCAGTTGGCCCCATTGTCGGTTTTTGTAGTCGTTGTTTTTTTTTTTGGTTTTATTTTTTGTTGTTGCTGTAGTTGTATTTTATATTTTTCTCACTTTTGGATTTTGGCATTTTGCAGGCCTTGAACTCGGCGCACGCAGTTTATTGGCCGTTTTACTACGAATACCGTATTTTGTTTTTGTTTTAGCGGTATTCCGCCATCGCTTCCCCGCTTCGACTTTGGCGCTGCGCTGTGCTGCCGCTTTATTAATTTTTTCTTTTGTTCATTGTTTGGTTAGTTGGCTGGATGGATGGTTGATGGCATTTGACTGGCACAGCTGACTGAATTCGGCGTGCGACGTCGCTGTCAGCGCCGGGCTGGGCTCACCGGTACCGCCGACTCGCTAAGTAGTTGCCTAGCTTCGGCTGTGGCCGACTACAAGTCTGGCGTCGCGCCACTTCGGTAGCACTTTGCATATTTGCAACGGTTTCTGGCCGTTTACAGTTGTCCGTACCTGTCGCTGCGCGCCGCTGCGGCCGGGTACGGGGGAGCACTATGTGATGTAAATTCGCATTGACGTTTGTGATTTTTTGGTCTTGGCATTGTTGTTGCTGTCGGTTGAGTGTGCCGTTTTATATTTGACGGAATTGGACTTTCTTCATCGATCTATTTTGCAACCGAACGCGACCAGCGCGACACGACAGTTGGGCGTACATACGTCTCTATGTATGGATGGATGTGTGTGCGTCGGTGTCTGGCTGTATGAATAAGTGTTGATGTATCGTCGGACGAGCGACGAACGAGGGCAACTTGTGCAATAGTTGCCGCCGCCACGGTTGATTTTTTGTTGTTTCTGTTGTCATTATTTTTTGCCTCTTCAGCCTCATTTGTATGTCTCATTGCGTGAGTGAGTGTGTTGGTGTTGACGTTGGGGGCGACCTTGAACTGTGGAATTGTTGAGGCCTATCGTTGAGTTATCAGCGGCGACGGTATGAAACAACCACAACAACAACATGCGGCTCGGTGCACGTACTTCAACTTCACTTTGCTTATGTGATTGTTGTTGTTGTATTACAACAAGGCAGGCGGCAGTGGAGGTGTTGCTGACGTTGTTGTTATTGCTGAAGTTGATGTGGTCGTACGCGTCGGTATCTTGATAGCAGTACCGATATCGGTTGCTGGCATTCAATTTCAGCTACTCACCCCATTGCTATCTGCTTGCCGATGGTGTTGTTGTTGCTGCTGTTGTCAGCTGGTGTCATTGGTATCCATGCGGAATATCTAATTTCGTCGGATTTCATTGTCGCTTTGCATGTATTGTAGTATTTACATATTTATTTAGGCCTCCTCTGCGACATCGACATCGACGTTGACGTCGACACGACACACAACACAGCTCTGACGTTTGCCTTAAACTTTAGCAAACTTTTTGCATACTTGAACATTGACTTAAAAACTCAAGTCAATGTTTGCTAATTTTTGTTGTCGTTATTTGACATTTATTTTGTGCGCTCACCACCCCGCCGCCACATTCACATTCACACGCACGCACGCAGACACGCACACATAGGCCCCAAACAGGCACGCACGCTGCCGCTGAAGGACAGCGATTGCTTATGCTAATGAACTCTGTCTGGCAGCAGGGCGCACCGTGCCCCCCCCCACTTATAGCGTTCACTTGCTCGGTGCACGCGTACGCAACAAGAAAGTGAAAACATTTGCAAAACTTGCCAAAGATTATTTATTTGCATAGCACAACAACAACGCACCAGGACGCGGTTCTAAGCGCGACGGATGCTGCCATCGAATGCCGGCAACAAATTTAATGGAGCGCGTGTTCCGACACCTTGACACTATTCGCCCCACGTGCTGCAAAGCGTTGTGTGTTTGTTTGCGGCAGTGTTGTAAATAGTTACGAATCCGTAAAACATTTACTGTGGGCCTACATCAGCATTTGACCCTTCAGGCCTTTGTGTGGGAGAAATTGGCAAAAGTATTTGTGGCAATTCGCATGGCTCAGCGAAGCGTTAAAATGTACTGGGAAAAAGATAGAATTGAGGTCAGCCGAAAGTTATTAATATAAACGACTCTGTCCCTAAATAAATAAATAAATTGTGTTCCGAGGCTTTACTGGCCAAGAGGGATGCGGCGACATTCACACAAAGCAAAGGAAACATTGGCTGAAATGTGTACATTTCATTTTGCTGGAAGTTGTTTTGAAAGCAAGGTATGGTAAGAGGTCTGGTCAAGTTTGGGATTGTGTACTTGTAGCTAATTGCATTGTTCAAGTTGACACATAGTTCTAGGGGCCCTGTGGCAACCAGCTGACTGAAAGGACCGCTGGGACATTGATTTTGGAACTTTATAACAGAGAAATTATTAAAATAAGGTCTTGGAAGCCTGCACTTCTAATATGATTTAGTTAGAATGAATTATAATGAATACAATTAAATAATTAAATTATTAAATTAAACAAATACAAATATTTAAATAGGAAAGAAATTGCTTCCAACAAACTCAATCACTGTGATTCTGATGAACTAAAATCGACTCACTACATGAGCAAAATATTTTAAATAAAGAAATAGGTTCTCTTTATATTAAGAAATATAGTGTTCAGAGAACTCATAAAGCCATCGTTAGAATACGCGAACTCTGCATGAAAAGGATTTGAAATAACCCTTCCGACCCCAAAGCTGCCTGAGAGCAACTTTACTTATTTATCATCTTATAGCAAAAGCAACGATTGATTTATGGGTTTAAGTAGGCACCAACAAATTAATATTTTTAGCAGTGAATTGAAAGTAATTTCCAAAAATTAATAAAATAATTTTCAAATTAAATTTTTTTCTAACTTGACTCAGGGTCCAAAGCCATTTCAGTGTCAGCCATTTAGTGTTAAAGAATATATTCAGAAAAAACAAAAATATCAAATGTTTTATATTTCATTGTAAAGGAAATTTCACAGGCTACAGTATGGTAGCAAACTTATTGTACCTTAGTAATGGATTTATTCGAGAAAAAAATCCATTAAAAAAATTTTATAAAAAAGTTTTTTTTTCGCTTAAAACTTTTTATTAGTACATGTTACGTATCTAATGTTGCACATCAAAAGAAAGGTAAAAAATAAAAGAAAAATACCTTTCGTTTGATACCCATATCGTGTAAATTTTTTTGATAAAAACTCACCTCGCCTTTTATGGGCGTTTCCTAGACACAATTTTTAGTTTGTTAGATGCAGGAGCCAACCCTCTATTCTCATTTATGTTTTTCACGAGGGTTCATTTTACTGTTTTTATGCCTCGACCAAAGTGGGGTTTTTGGGATATTTTTGTCGAAAACACAGTTTGAATATATTTTTTTTGGATTGGTGACTTAAGCAAATTTGTTGGTCGTTAAAATATCTACAAACTTGCCGAAGACAGGAAAGCGATATTCGGAACGATTTAGGACCTATTAGCATTTAAACGTTCGAAGACTTAAGCGACGAACTCGACTGAAATGAGCAAAATTCAAAGTCGGATTTCTCATAATTTAGAGCCAATCCAGCCAAACGGCTGGTGGATCTCAACTCAGTATACTTATAGAAAAGTTGCTCAGTAAGTCCCCCCATGTTGCAATTTTTGAGGGTAAATTTCACGCACAGTGTTATTGATACAAAAGTTTTTTAACCCGTTTTAAGCTAAAATTGTTCAAAAGTAAACTAGCTCGAGAACTCTAACAAAGTATTCTTATACACAACAAAATTGTAAACTAATTATTTTGCATATCCAGGCCCCGATGGTAGGTCTGACATATTACGCATAGATCGTATTTAGTAATGGTTTAGTGATCTATTATTAGTTAAGTGAACAGAAGAGTGCAAATGTTTTGAACGAGCTTCAACAGGGCATTGCTCTACTTTGGCATTTTCTCCAAATAAAAAAGAGATGCAGGGACTTCAAGTAAGTTATGGCGATATTTGATTTCAAAGGGCAGTGACAAAAATCTGTGTTTTTTAGTGTTTTTTTTGTAGAAAAAGAGCAGAAAAAAGGAAGAAATTTGTCTCTTCTCAGAAGACAAAATCTGATTGCTATTAGTGAGAACCAAAGCGGATCAAGTAAATGAATGAAATAAATATGTTGTTATTAAAATAATTATAACTGACCAATTTCCCCTCTTTTACTTCCTAGTTTCGAAGAAGGCATGTAACAAACTAAGCAGCTCCCTTAGAAATTGTTTTTCGCTAACATTTTTCCACACCTCAAAACTTAACTAACTGCACGCAATATTTTGCAAAATGTTTTAGTTGCTATCCAATTACTTCAGTTAGTACTTAGACAACCCAAACAAGCGTCCATTGAAAAACGTTTCCAGCCAAACAAATTTACTTGGAATGCGTGGGTACATCGTGTAAGTGTCTGACAAACATTTTGTAAATAATTTAGTTGCATTTCGGGTGATTGCACTGCAATGCAACGCCACACACTGCCGCCACAGTCTGCCCTAAGGTAACCCTTCCACTTGAGTGTTATTACTGCAATGCTTGGCGTTAATGCTTTCTTTGAGATTGCAGGAAATGCACACACACATACACTCACACATACACATAAACATACGCAGATTCTTCGAAGCAACACAAGCCGTGCAGCGGGGGAAGCACAAGAGTCGTAAAATGTCGATAATGAAGACGTTGCGCCTGCAAACAGGTTTTGCCTCCCTTTTTACACCTCTTGTTGCAGCATTTTTATTCCTTACCAACAGCAACTAGCAGCCAGCCAGTCAACCAAACCAGCCAGCGACAATTCGACAACAGGACGGTGGTACGTACTGCTCGTGCTTGCTGCTGAGCAACAACAACAATAACAAAAACAGCAGGAACAGCCGCAACGCAAGAACAAAAAAAGAAGCGAGCTGGCAAAAAAAATATAAAATGAAAACAACAACACGCTGCAATGCGAGTGCAATGAACCTGCTGCTGTTGCGTTCAATGATTTGAATTCGAATGCAGCGGCAACAACAATAACAACAAAGGTCCGCACAACAGCAACAAGCAACACACCACAGTAACAACAACAACTCAAGCACCACACACACACACAGAAGAATTTAGAAGTCAACATCAGTCAAGTCAGCGCAGCGTAACAACCAGAAGAAGCACAAAAATGCAAATGAGCGCGTCCCCTGGCTGCTACCACTTCGGCCCCTCCCCCGTCATGTCTCACACTGTTATTTTTGGTTTCCTGCTTCATTTTATTTTCTCAGTCTCAGTTTTGAATTTTCATTGTTTCCATTCGTTTTTCTTAGTTGAAAATATCTTCAAGCTTTGGGTTTTTCTTTAAGGTTTTTATGGTTTTTTACAAATGAAATCGCCTCGCACCTCATTTGCGGCGACCTCGTTCGCTCGTTCAAAGTGCTGGGTGTGCGACCAACAGTTGTTGAACCCGATGCTGCGTTTCTATTTGCTAAGCACACAGATTCGAGCGAACCGGGGCAACGCATGTCCAATGTCCAAAAATCGCTGAAATGTCACTTTGTCAGCAGACGAGGGCCCAAGTGGGCAGCGGGCAAATGTAAACGTAGGTGCTGCGATGTCACTAAACTCTGCTGCAGCAGCAGCAGCAGCAACACTCTGCTCGACACCAATTCAACCACACGCAAATGATTTGCTGCTGCTGCTGCTGCTGCGGGAGACGAAACGAAACGCAGTGCAACAGTTTCGGTTTTCTCTTTTTTGGGTCAAGTCGGTTTTATTCGACGAACAATAAGCCAAGAGGATTGTTAGTCAAATTGCATAGAAGTCAAATTGTGCTGCATTATGTGTCGGATTGGGCGGTCAATATGTACTATACTTCACTATAGATATGTATGTATGTACGACTATAGTTCGTTTTCAGATTGAGCTGTTTTACACCGAAGCACACAGTTCCATCGCTTTTATATATTTTATTTTTTTTTATTTTGATTTGCTTGTTTCAGTTAAACTTGGATATTTGTCTGTTCGTTCATTGTAGATCTGTTTATTTAGCTACTTCTATCAATCGTCTGATATTAAAAAATCCCTGATACAGCTAATTTTTTAGACTGTTCCAGTTCATCATATGAGTGTAATCGGTTGAAGAAGATACCCTATAGTTTTTAATTGTTTGATAATTGGAACATTTGTTTAGATATCTAAGTATTTGTTTATTGGTTTGTGTCATTCTTCTGTTTAATTCTTTGACTACGTTTATTTGATACTTGATTCTTCTATCTAATTCTTTGACTACGTTTATTTGATACTTGATTCTTCTATCGAATTCTTTGACTACGTTTATTTGATACTTGTTTCTTCTGTCTAATACTTTGACTACGTTTATTTGATACTTGATTCTTCTGTCTAATTCTTTGACTACGTTTATTTGATACTTGATTTTTCTGTATAATTCTTTGACTACGTTTATTTGATACTTGATTCTTCTGTCTAATTCTTTACTACGTTTATTTGATACTTGATTCTTCTGTCTAATACTTTGACTACGTTTATTTGATACTTGATTCTTCTGTCTAATTCTTTGACAACGTTTATTTGATACTTGATTCTTCTGTCTAATACTTTGACTACGTTTATTTGATACTTGATTCTTCTGTCTAAGTCTTTGACCACGTTTAATTGATACATTCATTCTTTCATTGATTTCATACCAAAAGTCACAGAAGAGAAAGTATTTGGTATGCAGGTGTTGTGGATATCTATTTGACTCTATGAGTTCTATATCTGTTTTAATATAATATTAGATCTGATTGGGCGTTTTGTGCAAATTTGTACCTACAAATGATTTATTTTATTCGATGTCGTTTGCGTACGACAAATCTCTTGCAACGAGAGAGAAACTGATAGCGTAAAGTGACAGTTCATCTTCTAAGAACTTGCAAGTTTTCACTGCAGAAATTTTTGCCAGTAACTTCCAGTCAATAAGAAGAAGCAGCCAAGTGCCTCGACTTCCTAAAGCGGTGCAAAAAATATTTCACTCCGTCTGATCTCCGCATTATTTATACTACATATATCCGACCTAAAATGGAGTTTAACTCGCACCTATGGGCGGGGGCCTCAAAACCCCATTTGGAGCTCCTCAATCGGCTGCAAAACCGCGCGATTAAACTTATAGGGGACAGTAGGGCATCTAGCTCTATTGACTCCTTGGAACATCGTCAAAACGTGGCATGTGTGGTGTTATTTTACCGATACTTTTTCGGTAATTGCTCAGTGAAGATGAGCAGCTTGATGCCATCATCCGGGTATTCCCCCGGGCAACCCATTTGAACACTAGCGCCCATGCATTCCACGTCGAAACGATGTTTCATTCCACACCCGTACAGCGCGATTGTGAAATGGTCTCCTTGCGGATATTTTCCCCAGCACTTATGATCTCGATGGGTTCGAGGCAAGAGTCCATAACCACTTCACTCATAACCCTATCTCCTAACCTTTATATCCTTCCTGATCCAATGCAATACTTCGCATTAATAGGGGTCATCCCCTGCGTTTCTTCGAGTTAAAAAAAAAATTACAAAAGCATATGATTGGATGTGATATGATCAACTGCAAAGACAATAAATTACATTTGTGGGCAAATAAAACCATAAAAAAATAAAAAACTGAACTGCAAATTAACCTAAAGTTTTCCCATAGCTTTAAACCTCAAATGAAACTTTTTAATCAGCTGTTTCTTTATAAAACCCTCTTGTTTACAACATTTTTCCTCTGTACTGTTATTGTTAAAAGATGTAAACAAACGTTTTTACAAATATCCAATTGTTTATTTTTTTACCGTACCTAACCTTACTTTTTTTAGTTTCTGTTTTGGAAGCTTAAGTTGGCTAACTCCATTGATTTCATTTATTGGCAAATTTTTATTAAAAAAGTTTCCAAACAGATATATTATTATCTGTCGGTGGGTTTTATTCTTCGCTCTATTTGTTGATTGATATGATAAATGAATTCATTATTCATTATGTTGAAAAGTCGTTATGTTGAAAAGGCTACTAGTTCATTAATTGAAGAATTATCTTCTCATTAGGATATTGATTTTGCTGGACTTATTCTGAACACAGTTCAGCTAAGCTACACCGTAATTTTAAAGTCAGTTCATTAGATTTTTGTTTGTCTGTGATAAACACAGACAGACAGACAGACAGTACTTTTAGAAGTGTTTTGTAATCAGGACAGCTACATAAATATGTATACAGCTCGTTCTTTTTGCCTGAAGATATGATTCGACAAATTCGACAGTGTCTCAAAGGAGCTCACTGAGGTCACAGTGGATCCATTGCAATTGCTTTCATCATTGTTTTCCTCTCTTTCATTTCCCTAGACAGCATAGGAGCTCAACAAAGGTTTGTTGCCTTGAGTTGGCTAAATAAATTGGTTTATTTTTTGGCTATGACAGGTAAACCCATTCCAATGTATTCCATGTTTATTTAGTTTGGTTTTCGAGGGAAACATTTTCGAACTAGTAGTCCAATGAACTGACCGCTTGGTTCAAGCATCTCTAGAAATTTTTCCCTTTGTATTTGTTGTTCTTCTTGCCACCCCTTGTTTTGTCTGTCTTCTATCACGGTTAGTCTTTCAATCTGAACACTCATACATTTGACTAGATTAAGTCCGTTCGCTGTTTGTTTAGGCTGCCTTCGCTCTCAATCCTTCACTTACACTTCCTCTTACCACTATTTCGTTTGTTTGTGCTACTCTTCCTTACAGAAGAATGCTTTGCCATGCAAAATGCTTACGTTTTTATGCAGTTGACACCGAAACCAAGTAATCCCAGGCGCTTCTTTTCAATGACTTAAGTATTTTTAATTCAACGTTGCAATTTTTATCTCGAGCTGCAAGTCCGAGTGTGGGTATCTGACCGAATTAATCACTTTGACTTTTTACACGAATTTACACAATTTCTCTCTATTTTTCTGTGTCTGTCTCGAGCAAATACTTTTCCACTTGATCGGTGTTATTTTTCGGCTTTCTTGCGCTCTGGCACTTTGTGACACTCACGTATTTTCTGTAATTCGCACGATTGCTGCCAAATGGCTAATTGTGGTCGCAATTGGCGCACAAATGAATTGATTTCTTTCGCTGTATCTGCAAATCGTCGACGCAGAAGTAAACCAGCGCACAGTGTCGCACAAACGAAAAAAAAAACAACGAGAATCAAACTCACAAGTTACAAGCGAAGCAATGAAAACAATCGTAAAAAAATCTGTTTGTGTGTTGTACGCGAAAGGCGACCGATTTGACGAGAATGCCGACGAGACCGAGATGCGAACTCAATGCTGCCGACTGCCGTTCCAATGTTCCGTACGGCTTGAGCATCGAAAGATAACTGCGAATACCGACAAAGTTATGCAGATACAAAGTTGAAAAACCGACGGACACGCAGCCAGCCAGTCACACCGACCAGTTGGGGAAGCCGAGCGCGTCAGCTGAATGTGAAACTGCTTGGAGGCGAAACGCGCCGGCAACGAAACAGCAACAAAGCACACAGGCGCAACAACAAGCAACAAGCGGCCGATACAAAAACAATGCGGCCTGAAAGATACAATAACTCAGCAACATGCCCGGCCGGGCGGTCGAAAGCGACCGACAGATACACCAACACCAACAGCGACGCGAACGCGAACGTGCGGCGACACAGCCAAGTTGCATGACAACGATTGCAATGGAAAGCAGGAAAATGAACAAAAACAGAGAGCGTCGTCGAAGACGAGAGAGAGCGAACGTGCTGATGGAGCAACGAAAGTGGCGGTGAAGCGTAGGCACAACCAAAACAAAAACAAATCGCACGCGGCACCGACCAGCCGATGCGTTGCACACCCGAGCGGCGGCGCGGCTGGGGGGCGTTGCAAATTTGCGAGCCGAGCACTCGTGTTGTGGCGGCTGGTCTGTGTGGATGGGTGTGAGTGTGTGTGTGCGTATTTGTGGTAATACCAGAACTCTCCAAACGGGCCTGTTGCAGCCGCCTCAACCAGCGAAACGAGTACACCGTCACGAACCGGTGTTAGATGCACTCGCCTTGTGTGCGGCGCTGCACTCGGCAAACCCGGCCGCCAGCCAGAGCGCAGAGGTGCCTTGTCGCACGTCTGCACTTTTCGGTGTTTGTTATACATTTTGTGTTCGCAGCTTTTCCACAACGTTGCTGCGGTTTTCTTTGCTGCTGCTGGCAAAGTTTGCAATGGCGCAGGCACCGGAGAAAATGGCCACCCCAAGAGAGTTGCATTGTTTTTGTTGTTGTCAGCTGCGGTGGCGTTGCTGTTATTGTTGTTATGTAACCGGTAGCTACTTTTTGCGCACCTTTCCACCTTTTTCTCGTTTTTGCAATTGTTGCTTAATTCGTGCTTCCCGGTGCAAGTATGTGTGTGTGCGTGTGTGTGTGTGTGTTTGTAGCTGTGAAAGCAGTGAACAAGGAAATTACTTCGCTTTCGTTTACTTTTCCATCGTGAACGTTTGCTGTAAAACGCTTTTCATGATTTTCATTTCTTGGTTTCATTTTTCTTCAACTGTGTTTTGTTGTTGTTTATAAGATGAAAGTCTTTGATGTTGCATAAGGATGCCGCTAAAGACTTCCTCATGGGGTAAAGTTTCATTTCTGGTACGCACAGTACCGATTACAGCGTAGCCAATCTTTCTCTTAGCAGTGATAAGCACACGAACTACTTTCTCTTGGGATCAGGTAAATGGACGATTGCCACTTCGAAAACTGTAAAGTGAGGTTAGGGCAACAACGCAGGAAAATCCATGCAATGTCACAGCTTGGCCTCTGGGAATTTGAAAGATAACAGTTCAACTCCTTAATCCTTAACCCTTAATTACGATCATTCATCGGCAATGCGATACTACTGTTTTTTATGTTAATTTTTGTAGTATTCAGTTTGATTTTCAAATTAAAACATTTCTCGATGATATTAAATTTTATTATACTTTATTTTATTTTATTTTATTTTTTTCATTTCATTTAAGTTCATTTTATTTTATTTTATTTTATTTCATTTTATTTTATTTTATTTTATTTTATTTTATTTTATTTTATTTTATTTTATTTCATTCTATTTTATTTTATTTTATTTTATTTTATTTTATTGTATTTTATTTTATTTTATTTTATTTTATTTTATTTTATTTTATTTTATTTTATTTTATTTTATTTTATTTTATTTTATTTTATTTTATTTTATTTTATTTTATTTTATTTTATTTTATTTTATTGTATTTTATTTATTTTATTTTATTTTATTTTATTTTATTTTATTTAATTTAATTTTATTTTATTTTATTTTATTTTATTTTATTTTATTTTATTTTATTTTATTTTATTTTATTTTGTTTTATTTTATTAGGAATCAATCAAGACTAACAACCATAAAAAACATATTTCAGTCATTGTCAAAACGGCGAGGGTTTATAACTTTTTTTAAAATACGCTTCGTAATTTTACGAATCTGCTTAACCCTTTCGTTACAGATTATTACTGGGGAAAGCTAAAATTTAAAATTTTACGTTTTAGGCTTCTATGTGGTTATATTAGCAACATTCTATAAGACATTTTTTAATTTTAATACTCGGACCCTGTATTTTAGAGTGTTTTTCTATGAGAGCAACACAGTTCAGCCTAAATTCAAAAAAATTAGATACTTTTTTGAAAGAAAACGTAAAATTAAAACGTCATTTAAATTTGTCTGCTTCTTCTTCTATGTCAAGCTATACCATTACAAAAAAATGTATACTTCTCTTCTTTAAACTTAAATATTCAGTTTATTAATTTCGTATTTTTCCTAAAACTTCACACTATTCTAAGGACTGACAAAAGATGTATTCTTGAAACCACAGAGGGTTCAGACGTCCAAAAAGTAGCATGTGCCATATGGCAACAAAATAGCGAAAGGGTTAAGGCAGCGATATCTTTCATTGAATTTTCCACATCAACATTTCAACATTTTTCAAGGGTAAACGCCGACAAAAAAGGCGTCAAAATATTGAAGACATCAGTAACCCACACAGTGGGGCTTACAGGATTTAATTGTTTGGGAGAGGGGGATTTGAGCCCAATACCATTTGAAACCATATTTTATACCAGTACCCCCTGTGTGCGCCACTGAATCGACCTATGCATATTTAAACGTAATTCTTTTTAAGGAATAATTAAGAGTATACGATGTCGAAGTTTTTGAACAACGATGAAGGTAAAATCATGACCAATATGGAAGAATTAAGTGAAATGGATGCTTTGTGTGCCCAGAATGCAAGGGTCCAAGTAATGCAGAGAAGCGAAATTACATCAACTAATTGTTATAGACAGTAAATGGTTCCATGAGCCTCAAAGTGATGTTTTAATTATTTACAAACAGCATTTTATGAAACTTAAACCTCCTAAATAGCCAATGACTCAACTTGCAGTTTCCTCTCCTTTTCCTTCTCAGACCTCTCATTTTAATTTTGACATCGATATCGCCGAGTCACTGTCTCACAAATTGCATTACGGTAAGAATAGCGGCTCAATTTAAAGCTCTATAAATATGCAATTAGTTTAACTGCGGCGAATCTTGCGCATGCAGGAAATTAAATCTCAAAGCACATTCCTCCAGTGACATTCCTGGCACACACTTCTCGCCCATACAGACGCCGCAGTGGCAAATTGAAGCAGTTGAAAGAAATCCTAATTGTAATTGGCATGTCTCGAGTGCTGCTTTCACTTCCACTGTTCCACTGTCATTTCCTGCACACTCAAATCTGCTGCTGCTTCCGCCAAATGCTGCGACTCGCCACCCTCCAGAGAACGCACACGCGGACGCGGAGTGCAACGAATTTCAATTTCGCAACTGCATCAGTCTGTCAGTCATTCGTTCATTTACTTAGTTTGTTTGTTGTCGTCAGTCAGTCAATTATGGAGCTAAGCAGCCGCCTGGGCGTAAGCAGTGCGAAAGTGATGCGTCTTGCTGCAGCACTAAGCGGGCCGCGCATTGCGGTTTGTTTGTTAGCTTTGCGGTGCGACGCAGCGTGGCAAATCATGCAATTAAGTGTGGAGAGCGCTAAGGCAGCGCTGCTACACTTTTGGGGCCCGCGTGGAAAGAGTGCGGCGCCGGCATAAATTAGCAATGAGCATTAGGGAGAAGGGGGTGTGGCGCAAGCGGCGACGAATCGCTGCCAACTACTCGAGGAAGCGTCAACTTTGTCAACGCGTCAAAGACAAGAAAATGTTGCTGT
This sequence comes from Melieria omissa, assembly GCA_963971225.1. Taxonomy (NCBI): domain Eukaryota; kingdom Metazoa; phylum Arthropoda; class Insecta; order Diptera; family Ulidiidae; genus Melieria; species Melieria omissa. The sequence continues at coordinate 118,990,865 of OZ020268.1, read as the reverse complement.
CGCCACCTCCTGCTGTGCGCTGCCATGGCAAACACTAAACTTGAGTGCGCGTGAGAGAGAGTGAGAGCGAGAAGGAGCATTTGAGGCATTATTCGTTGTGCTCATATCGTGGAGGAGCTGTTTTTATGTTTTTTGTCTCAGGCAAGTTGGGATTTCTTTTAGACATAAATTTTCCTTTTGGAAGTTGTAAACGTTTCGCTTGCTTTCTGTTCTTAATGTTGCAATGGCAACTTTGTTGCTGGCCGTGACGTTGGAAGCGCAATTGCAATGCATGCAAGGGGCACTTGAGCTGCAGCGGCTGTTGCTGGTATATTGTCTGTGTGTGCCATGTTGCTGATGTTGCAATGTTGCAACAAGGCGAAAGTATATAGTAGCAGCTGCAGCGTGGAGCATTGCAACAACAAGTAGCTGAGATGAAATGAGAGACACTCGTTTTGGGGATAATGGACCGAAATTCGCTGTAGGGAAGTTTGTAGGAGGAGCGGAAGGTGGCAATAAAAAAAGGCAGAATGTATGAAGTAGAGAGAAGGAAAAATAAATAGACGAATATCATTGTCAATATTTGAGAATATGAACAGAGTGTAATTGTAAGAAGAGATCTATGTGACAATAGAAGAAGTGTTGGAAAATATTTAATTTAAAAAGAAAAATAAGAAAACAGAAGAAGACAGCGAAAGAAATAAAACAAACAGTGAAGTGTGTAATTATTGTTTTAAAAAAGAAGAAATTATGATGGAACATCAGAGAGAAAAGTGAACAGACGAATGAAATAAGGGTATGAAATGATAAAGAAAAGAGTCAAATTAAAAAACTGTAGAGAGAAGGAAAAATAAATAGACGAATATCATTGTCAATATTTGAGAATATGAACAGAGTGTAATTGTAAGAAGAGATCTATGTGACAATAGAAGAAGTGTTGGAAAATATTTCATTTAAAAAGAAAAATAAGAAAACAGAAGAAGACAGCGAAAGAAATGAAACAAACAGTGAAGTGTGTAATTATTGTTTTAAAAAGAAATAAAAGAAATAAAAGAAATTATGATGGAACATCAGAGAGAAAAGTGAACAGACGAATGAAATAAGGGTATGAAATGATAAAGAAAAGAGTCAAATTAAAAAACTGTAAGTGAAATGAGATAAGAAGATAAAGATGATGATAAGAAAATTAAAGATATAAGAAGAGTGAAAGTGGGTGTTGAGTAGTGAAGTACTCGTATGTTGATTGAGGAAAAATATGAAGAATCAAATAAAAGTATAGAAGTTTGAGTTACAGATGCATAAGGAAAAGCAGAAAGTTAAAAAAGTAAAGCGCCTCAAAAAAAAAATGTAATAAAAAAAATAAAATAATATAAAATGAAATAAAAAAAATAAATAAATAAATAAATATTAAAATAAAACAAAATAAATTAAAATAAGTTAAATTAAAAAATTAAATAAAATAAAATAAAATAAAATAAAATAAAATAAAATAAAATAAAATAAAATAAAATAAAATAAAATAAAATAAAATAAAATAAAATAAAATAAAATAAAATAAAATAAAATAAAAAAACAAAAAAATGAAATGAAATGAAATAAAATAAAATAAAAATGAAATGAAATAAAATAAAATAAAATAAAATAAAATAAAATAAAATAAAATAAAATAAAATAAAATAAAACAAAATAAATTAAAATAAAATAAAATAAAATAAGACAAAATAAAATAAAATAAATTAAAATTAAACAGATAAAATGAAATCAAAAAATAAAATAAAATAAAACTGCTGATGATGAGTGCAGGAAGACATAAAATTAAGAAAAGGAAGTAAATGAAAAAAACCAAACAGTGATAAGTAGGCATGACGAGAAGGAGAGATGACACATACAAATAAAGAAATTCAAGATGTATTTGAGAAAGGTAAACACTTTCAAGAAGCACAAACTTGAGAAAGGAAGTAAGAGAAAAAGAGAAAGAATGATTTGATAAAAGAAGGAATACATTTATAAAAGTTGACCGGGTTTGAAAGTCGATTTGCTAAAGAACGAAGTAACTAATTCAAAGCGACAAGAAATGTGTAATTAAAATGAATAAATCAAAGAAAAAAGAATAAATCATGGAAATTGAGCAGAATTGAAAAATCCAAATATGGTTGACAAAAGATGAAAAATTAAAAGAAGAATATTATTTTGAAAATACCCCTGAAAGAAGTGAAAACCAAAAGAAAAACTTACAGATCGAAGAAATGAAGAATATTAAAAGAGAAATGTAGGAACTGAAAGGGTAAAACAAGCGAAGAATTCTACTGTTAATAGTATTAAGGCTGCTTGAAGTATTTTCATTGTTGCCACAGATTACTTGCGCAGCAACCAACAAAAACTCTTGAGCGCTTAGTTGTAACTTTTGTGGCGTGTGAGGTTTTGCTTGTTTTTCTTCTCCTTCTAAAAAGGTCAACGATTCCTGAGGCGTTGCACGGCTAACGCTGATGCGGTGTTTGGCGAGAAGGCAATGCGGCGCAGGGAGAGTGGGGAGTCAAATGCCAAACAGAGCCGAACGTGTGCTGCAGCGCAGCGCGTAACAATTTCGAAAGCAGGTCGCCGCATACAGCTACAAGACAGCAACAACAACAACAACGGTGCGAGCAGCAGCAGTGATTGCGGCAACAGTTAAAAACGCTTCGTTGCCTCTGCCGCCACTGTTTGCGACTTCGAATACGACCGCGACTGCGACTGCGGCTGCGTTTGCCATTTTTTGTGGCCGCATTTTACACGTTGCGTTTTGCTGCGCTTTACTCGCACTGCTGGGCTGGGCGAGAGGACGCGCGGCGGTCCCGTTCGTGGCAGGTTTTTGCCGGCTCTGTGGTTGCCACTGGTTAATTTTTTGCTGCTTGTCTAACATTTTTCGCCGTTTTTGCTGCTGTCAATTAAAATCATTCTCTCCGCCCACTCCGGCCGCCCCTCTCACTGTTCGCGTTCGTGCTTCCGACATTTCTATTCTTCTGCTGCACGTAGTTGGGTGCCATATTTCTGTGTTCGCGTTCGTGCAACAACCGCGCGGGCGCTCATGTGGTGCCGCAAATCGAGTTAACGGCGGTTTCCGTCGTTCGTTGCGTGCCGCTTGTTGCCGCAAAACACTTGCATTGTATTGCGGTTTCGCATGCAACCTCATTAGCCGCTCGGTGGCAACATACTTTCGCTGCACGCACTTGCCACACATGCCGCTCGCCCAGCTGGCGCAATGCATTGGCAGTCGCGTGCAGACGAATGCCGCCTGCCACGACGCTGCGGCGACTGCAGCTAATTGCTACGAAGAAAGCAGCAATTGTGTGCTTCTGTTTTTTGTGGCAAGTTCCGTGTTGCGAACAGCAACAGGAAATTTTCAGTTAACCAATACATATGCGGCATTGTCATCGTCGATTGATGCACTGTGCCACATGTGGCACGGCGGGCGAGTGGCCTAAGCAGGAAGCGCACTCACGCAGTTACTCCGCCGCAAAGCACCCAACAACAAAACCACAAACGCGCACACAAAAACTCAACAACAGTCACACGCTAATAAGCGAGTCGTAAAACGCACATAGCAACAACAATGACTGTACCAATTGCGGTGGCAACACGACTTGTTGCATACACGAAAATTGCATTGGGTGCCGTCGTCGTTGCTGTGACGCTGCTTGGCTGCGTTCGGCATGTTGCAAGTAGTTTCGCTTTTTCATGTACAAAAAATTGCGCGCACATAAACAACAACAACAACAACAATATGCGAAATGAAAATAAAAACAAACACAAACCACAACAAACAACCACAACTGCAAAATAATAAAGTCTTCCGGGATTGCGACGCTGTTGCGCGTCGGCAGCGCTGCGATGGCAACAACAACAAAAACATTGACAGTATGGATGGAACGATGGGGCGCTGAAATATCACTGCTGTGTGATAAATGTCGCCTAATCAGCTGCATCATTGTCAACGACAGGACAGCTACAACAACAACAATACCAACAACACATTGGCAGCTAAGTCCGTTATCAGCGGTCGTATGATTGTTGTTGTTATTGTTGCAACATGCCGCGCAGATTTGCCACTTTTTTGCTATCCCTCTTCGTACTTCGCTTCAAAGCATCAACTCTTGTTGTTGTTTAGTCTGTCAGCGCTTTCTTATCGCTTATCGTTTCCTCCGCCTTCCCTTTCACTTCCCTTCGCACCTACGCAGAATGCACTCCTACTCGTTGCAGTGCTGCCACCGTTTGCTGCACTGTCGGTTTTGTTGTTGCTTTTGCATGGAGTTAAGTGAGTGCGCGAATGTTGTTGTTGTTGTTGTGATTGTTGTCATTGCATCGTCTGTTGCTGCTAGCAACGACGCATGATTCGATTTCGCAGTGCAATGACCTGTTTGTAACCGCAGCAATTACAACAAAACCAACAGCAACTGCTACTGCTGCGAAATATAATAATAACAGCAACAACAACTACAATTGCATCAACTCAGTTCACGCTGTCTGCCTTGCAATGAATGACACCAGGCGGTAGCGACAGCAACAACAGCAGCGTTAGTCTGCTATGTGGGATAGTCAACAACGGCGGCAAAACCAACAACAACCATAACAACAACAGCAATTACCAGTAGCACCGCTGCCAACAACACAAGTAGCAGCAACGCCTCGGTGTGCGTGTGCGCTCACTGAAGTCGCGTAGAAGTCGTTGCAGCAACGTCGCTGTCAGTTTGATTTGATTAAGAAACGTTTGTCGTATTTGTTGCGTTATGCAGTTGTTGCTGCTTTTTGCAGTTGAATTTTATTTTATTGTATGTGTAAGTTGGTTTAGATTTAAATATAAAAATTAAATTTGTCTTAACCCTGAAAAGCTCAAAAAAATAAATAATAATAATAATTGTTTATTCTGACTGTCTGATTGATTCATCATTGAATTTTTTGAAATTCGGGGGTCTAAAAGGGCAAAACATGAAGAAACTTGATTTAGATTTAAAAATTAAATTTGTCTTAACCCTTAAATGTTAAAAATAAAATATCTATGAACATATAATTGTTTGTTCTGACTGAATGATGGATTCATCATTGAATTTTTTGCAATTCGGGATCTAAAGGGGCAAAATATAAAGAATTTGATTTAATAAACTTATTGATTTCAAACTTGGTGAAATCACCCCAAATTAAAAATAATTTAACACATATTTTGTTTTTTTCGAAAATCAAAATTTAAAGGAGTCAACAATGGGTTAGGGGAAACAAAACATGAACCGATGGGCTTATTGACTTCAAAGTTGGTTTTCGCACTTGAAATAAAAATAAAAAACACGTGTTTTTTATTTTTGTAAAAATCGAAACTTAAATGGATAAACAAAGGGTTAAAGGTTTGAGGTTTGCACTTCAAAAATAATAAAAACAATTCAAATGTGAAATAAGTCGATAAGTGTTTTTCATTTTTTCGAAAATCAAAATCTGATGGTGTCAACGATGGGTTAAGAGTTTGTTGTGACTAATTGTGAAAAAACATGATTTAATGGGTCTTTTGACTTGAAAACAAGAAGACACCTGAAATGAATATAATTAGAAACATGTTTTTCATTTTTTTTTTCGAAAATCAGTATCGGATGCGGTCAACAATGGGTTAACAGTTTTTATGAAGAAACAAGATTTTATGGGCCTTTAGAATTAAAATTTTAATTTGGTAAGAGCTATTAACATGTAAAACAAATCGATACGTGTTTTTGAAAATCAAAATCTGACGGGGTCAACATTGGGTTAAGAGTTTGTATGGGGAAACAAGATGTAAGAGGTCTATTGACTTAAAATATGGTAAAAGCACTTCAAATGAGACATAATTAGAAAAGTATTCATTTATAAAAATCTAAAGGGGTCAACAAAAGGTTAAGAGTAAATTGATTTATTGGGTCCATTGACTTCAAACTTGCGCGCAAAGTCGCAGGGCTCTGTTGGTTAAGAGAAGTGTGTGACAAAAATGTTTGATATTTGAAAAGAAATAAGAAAGTGAACCCATTTCGTACCTTTGAATCGTAGACGAATCATAGAAATCAACTTTTTATCACGGTAAACTTTTATGAGTTTTAAGTTTTTGTTTTTGTATTATACTTAGATCTATTAGCTTTCTAATAAAATATGTTTTTCATGCCACGCCTTCCATATAAAGGCTAGACGGGCAATGAGAAAACCTTATATATAGACTTTTTAAATTCTTTAACCATTTTGGGACTACTGGGATAATACGTTCCAGCAACTTTTAAATTTCCTTCTTCTCACAATCAAATTTTCTGACTCACGCATAATATTTTTTATAATTCTATGTCCCCAGATAAAATAATGATTTCAGAATTTGTGAGCATCCAACATAATTTTTTAGCCCCAACTTTCATAGCATGGAAAAATTTATACTGAGATTGTTTTGGATTTCAAAATTAAACTCCGTCCCGAAAGGGTTAAAAATATTAAAAATAACCGGAGTTGTACAAAACCAACACAGAATGATTGGAAAAATAACACATTAATTTTGTATAATTTTTGTATTATATTATAGTACAATTTTGATCAATTTTGACAATTTGATTGATGATAAGAGGATAGTTTTCTTAAAACGTATCTACCTATAGGAAAAAAAAAAATTTTTTAATTATGTTCGAATTTCAGTTACATTTTCCTCTGAACGCCAACTCCAGACTAGACTTATTGATGAACTTTTCTTTACATATATAATTTGTAAAACTCGAACACATTATTCGGTCTTTCAGACTGGGTTTATAAAATTTTGTTTTAGAAAACCATAATTGCGAAGGTTGCAACTCTTAAATTTTTGGTGCAGCAAAAATCGAGAATTCACTTTCACTAAATCAAATGCGTAGTCAGCCATTGAACAAATTGTCCAATGGTGAAACCGAAAAGCCGATTAGTCATGCTCGACAGCATTGTGCAAGCGGAATGCGCGTTCGCCTGAAACAAATCCCTTTCGATCCGTGTCGACGCAGTGCGCCATAGTGATCCGCCGGCCCATAGGCCGCTCGGCTTCGAAGTTCGCCACAGACTCGCACTGCCAGCATGGCGAACGCACTTGAAGTGCGCTTAGCGCATCCGACACGCGCTCGCCGCTGAGTCATTACGCTGCGTTGACTGGCGGCCGGCGGCCTTTAACAACAATTGCAACATTCATGCAATCAATTTGCACTCGGCGCGCGGGAGCATTGACACTCGGCCGACTGCCATGTCGCCGGCAGAACGGTTCCAAGGTCCGTGCCGTGCACTGTAATTGTGGACTTTTCGCATTAAAATGTAATTTTTTGGCAAAAATTCGGCAAACAATGAGGCGATTGCCGCTTCTACAGTCATTTCGAATGGTTGATGTTTTATTTTTCGCTTCGATGTTCTGTTGTTTTTCAATGCGCGTAACGCAGATAAAAAGTCAGCAGCACCAGCAACAACAACAACAACAGCAACACGCCGAAAGAAGATAAAAGCAAGGGAACAACAAATTAACAATTGCAAAATTCCGCCGAAATATGTGAGCCGCAGCAGCCGCACAATGACCGCGTACACAAACTGATGTAACTGATGCAGAAAAGTGCGAATTACACACACACATACACACATAAGTTTACACGTGCACATCGCGCAAGCAGCAGTGGGCCTGGCAGCTTCGAGTCATGCATATGCAAGAGTTGCGTTGCACAAGTAGCCGTTTGCTTGAAAGTTGCAACATTTTGAGATTTTCCATTGGCGCACAAATTGCAATGAACCCAAACGCTGTTGGCGACAACAACAACAACAACAACAGCAATAAATGCCAAAGCAAATGTCGCACCAATGACATGCGTACGTGACGGCGACGGTGACAACAGAAGAAGAAGAAAAAGAATCAACAACAATGGCAGCAAAACGTAGAAGACAAGGAAAGACAACGAAGTTGACGATAGCAAAAAGCGCGGTGAAGAGTAGACAAAACATGAGAACTGATTAATAGATGAAATTGAAAAAGGGAAAGATAGGTTGGAAGAAGTAGAAGGGAGGCTACTCCCCTAAATAAATCAGTCAGTATAAATCATAAAAAGAAGGAGAAGGAAACTAGAGATTAAAATTGATAAAGCAAAAAGGGAACAAGAAGGAATGAATAAAACTAAGAAGACAGTAAGAAGAAGAAGACAGTAAGATAAATGGAAGAATGCTGTGAAGATGGGAAATATTAAAATAAAAAGTGTTGAATGATGAATGAAAAGAATACGGAAAAAAATTCAGCAAAATAGGTGAACAGGTACAAAAGGTTTAAGAAAAAACAGTAGAAACTATTGAATATGTAAGGGAAGGTAGAACCAATGAATGAAATGAATTAGGAGCCAAGAAGTTAATAATTTTAAATCGGCGACGAGTTTTAAATGCATTAAATGGACGACGATAAAGATAATAAAAATTGATAACATTTACTTGAAAAGATAATGATTCAAGAAAAACAATGATAAATAAAGAAGACGTTAATGGAAGACACGATGAATATAACGGGAAAGGTCACGATAAAAAAAAAATATGACGAAAGGAAAAGACTAGCAGGGCCCGCGGCTTTGCAGTTTAAAGTCAATGAAGCCAATAAATCATGTTCTTTTTAACGCTTTGTGGACTCCTAAGATTTTTATGAGAATATACTCATCTAATTATTTCTCATTTGAAGTGTTTTTACTATATTTGAAGTCAATTAGCGCATTAAATAATGTTCCCTAAACAAACTCTTAACCCATCGTTGACCTCATCAAATTTTTATTTTCAAAAAAACGAAAAAGACGCGTCAAATTATTTCTTACTAAGAGTAATTTTACCAAGTTTGAAGTCAATAGCTCCATTGATTCATGTTTTTTACAGTTTCTCCATACAAACTCTTAACCCGTCGCTGACCCAAATTTCGATTTTCGAAAAAGTGAAAAAATCGTATAGAATTATTTCACATTTGAAGTATTTCACCAAGTTTGAAGTCAATAGCTTCATTAATTCACGCTTTTCACAGTTTATCCATACAAACTTTTAACCCATTGCTGACCCAAATTTCGATTTTCAAAAAAGTGAAAAAGTCGTATCGAATTATTTCACATTTGAAGTATTTCACCACGTTTGAAATTAAGAGATCCATTAATTCATGGCTTTTTCACAGTTTCTCCATACAAACCCTTAACCCATAGTAGACCCCATCAAATTACGTTTTTCGAAAAAATGAAAAACACGTATCGAGTTATTTCACATTTGAAGTACTTTCACCAAGTTTAAAGTCAAAAGGCGTAAAAATCATGTTTCTTCATACAAACTTTAAACCCTTAGTTCGCCCCTTTAAGTTTTGATTAAAAAAAAATAAGAAACATGTGTAAAATTATTTTTGATTTTAAGTGTTTTCAACAACTTTGAAGTAAATAGGCCAATCGATTCAGGGGGTTTTGGAGTGTTTTCGTATACGAACCTTAACCCTTAGTTCAACCCGTTAAATTTTTTAAATTTGAAAAATACGTGTCGAATTATTTTTGATTTAGAGTATTTTCACCAAGTTTGAAATCAATAGACCTACTGAATCGCATTTCTTCGTATAACACCTTAACCCATGTTTTGCCCCTTTAGACCCCGGATTTCAAAAAATCCCATCTTAGCGGAGGTTCCTTTTTCAAGAAGTATCTACAGTTTAAATTAAATTAAATATTTGCAGCTTTAGCGGTTTGAGCTGAGCGATGATGAATCAGTCAGTTAGTCAGTCAGGACAATTATATGAACATGGATGATTCAGATATAGATAAGACGAGATTACAATCAATAAAAAAAGATGATTAAGTGAAAACCCGCGATAAAGAGAAAATATACAATAAATACAAAATATGGTAACCGGAAACCATCAATAGACAAAAAAAAGGAAAACCGTTCAATAGAAAATTCGTCGTCTGCGAGTACTTTCATACAAAACGAAGAAGTAAAGTTCACACAATTGACACAATAGAGGGAAAGTGGGGCAGAGAAAACAACAACAATGACTACAGCAACAACAACAGTAATCGTACATATGTATATATATATAAAATTATGTTTAGATGTTGGCTTCCAGCGCCCAAGCGAGCATTGTGCGTGTTAATTAGACAAAAACTAATAGCAACTGACAGTTGTTGCTTGTTGCTAGCAACACAAAACTTTCAGCAGCCGCAGAAGCGGCACCAAAAATAGAAAATTTCAATTTATAAGTGCGTCATGCAGCTTAACAACAACAATGAGAGCATGCGTAACGTTGCAATGCGTTACCTATTGAACAATAACAACAACAATCATAAAACAGAAAGTAATTTTAACGTGTCACTTGTCATGTTCGTGTTGTTGTTGTCTTTCCTATGCAACACACTTTACAGCAATCGGTGTTATTGTTTTTTTTTTTTTGTTGCTCTTGTAAGTTGCGTGAATATGTTTTATACATTTTTGTTGATGTTGCAATCATAGAAAAAATTAATTAAAATTGCATGAAATACCAAAATGACAATTGGAAATTAAAAATGGAAATAAAGTAGTCGCAGCGTTCTGTCATGGTTTTTTTCACATATGAATATTGTTGTTGTTGCAGGCGTTATGCGTTTGACGCGCCGCCAGTGCGAATTTGCAATGCAAAATTGCAACAAAGCCGCTGGCTGCCACTCGGCCTGAAACACCGTCTGCTGCTGCAGCAATCGTTGCAATTGTAATAAATGCAAGCAACGCACACTTCAAATGAGCTCACATTAACTGCAATTGTCACTTCGGTTATTGTTGTTGTTTGTTGGTTGTTACACACTTTTTTAGAGGTGCATCGTGTGCAATGTGTCTGCTGCCAGTCAACAGTTGGTTTAGAGAATTTGTGGCGCCTTCTTGGTGTGCAATTCTTTGGTTGCTTTGTTGCCTTTTCGCAGCTTCATTGCAGTTGTCTAGAATAATTGATGAGTTGTCTATTGTTGCTGCTGTCCAACGCAGCAGCAGTTGCTTTAACTTTGTTGCCTCAGTGCGTGCAAAACTTGTTGCCATTCAGCGTTGCCATCGCCGCCGTCGCCGCCGCCGCCACCATTGACGCTGCTCATGCAAGTTTGATGGTTGTTCAGCGGCAGCGGTCATCGCACCCAGACGCACTTCGCTGACGCTGTCGTCGTTGTTGTCGTTGTTGTCATCGTCATCGGTGCAGTCACAGTTGCTTACGCATTGCTGTGCAGTTTTGCAGCGGCAATTATTTGTTTATGTTTTGCAAGCCACTTTTAGTTTATTTGTATATTTTGTTTTTGTTATTGCAGCAATAGGCCTTGTTGCTGTTTTTCAAGGGGACATTAGCCGCACAAGCATTGCATTTCAATTGCGAAACGATGGCTTGATTTGTTCATTATCTTGCAATCAAGTTGATAGGTAATTTTAATTACAATAGCGGTATTCACGATATGTGCAAAGTAACACAGTGCAAGTTAAGTTAGTGAACTATGTATACTTTTGAATAAGAATGAAATCAGCTAATTTTTTTCACAACAACAACAGCTACGCAAATTGTAACAAAACAACAATTAACAAACTGTTTTTTGTAAATGTTTTCACTTCGTCGTAGATCGTGAATGCCGCCTATAAATTGATATTTCAACAGCTATCGCTTGTATGATTCGTGTATAACGGTTCGAACTCTGTTATTAAATTGCTTAATTACGCAACAAACACGAGACAGCCATCAGCCATCTTGCCACTCCCTCTTCCACTCGTTATACACTCATGTGGAAAAAAATTCCATAGCATTTTTGTGCTGCATTTCAAAAATAATCGCAACACTGTGCAAACTGCTATAAATAGCCAAATGTGCGTCAAGGTGAACTTACGGCAAAACAGCGAATGCACACACAGCAACACGTTGCCGTCGTTACAATTGCAACAATTGCAACAGTGTGGCGATAAGTTTTGGGCGTTTTCGCACCTGTCGCGACGTAGACGGCGATCACACGAAATTTTGTGTTAATTTTGTATAAATAAATCGCTTTGTAAATATTAGCAAACAATTCTGTTTAAAAAATAATTTGTGTGCAAAACAACACACTCACACATTCATACAAACATAAGCAAATGCATAAACGGTCGACTTGGTGCCTGAATGCATTCATTGTTTTTGAGGTTAATGCGCTACACAATGTAAATATTTGTACGCGAATATTTTTTATTTACTTGTAATGCGCCGTAAATGCGCTCAACTGTTCTTCTTTGAAATGTGTACAACGATTTGTTTTTCTTGGAAAACACTCTTGTCTATTATTTGATTTTCTTCGACGAGTGGTTGTAGGCGGGCCAAGGCTTAGTGTGTCACAAGTGGTTTATATTCGGCCTTATGCTGAATATCGTCATCGTCTGAAAAAATGACGATACGGCAACTTTCGTATGCTGCTCATCGTCGTATCGTCAGCTGACGACGGAGTGCTATGCTCGTCATCGTTATCGCCTTCGCCTTTCGTCTATCGACGAATATTTCCATCGTCGGAAATTTTGCTGACGAAACTAAAACGATACTGAAATAAAATTGGGATCTCCCGTTTCCCAATGGCTTCCCTTTTCCAGGGAAGGGAGCGTAGTGTGGTGGTAACATAGGTAACAAGGTTGGCTGTGGTATTTTCTGCAGTCAGCGAAGCGAAGCCCCAGCTTTTCCTTCCACCTGATCATTGCAGTGTCTTCCAGGCAGAAGTAATGGCCATTTACCAGGTTTCTATATGACTTATCTGCGAAAACGCGTACAAAGCGGATGTCCACATATACTCGGACAGTCAGGCAGCCATCAAGCCGCTCGCGGAGGCGACCACCTCATCTAGGCTCGTCTTGGACTTCCAAAAATTCTTAATCACCCTAGCTAAAGGCTCCAACGTCTCATTATTTTGGGTGCCATGGCACAAGGTATCGTAGACCACTGCGAGGTGGGCGAACTCGCCGGAGCAGAACGCTGCTTACCGAGGCCGCATCCTTCCTCCCAGTGGGGGCTCCACTTGCATTGGTCAAAGAAAAATAAATTACTTGGTTTCAGGCAACGCAAATAAGTCCACTGTTTGCATTAACAGCCTCCGCTGCACCGTCAACGATTTATTTTCTTCCTCGTCGCTTGAAAAAAAACAGCTCGTAATCCATTTATTTTTCAAATAAACACACAAATCATTTGAAGTAACAGAATTTCCCACGTGAAATACCCAAAACAAAAAATTTCCCACTCATAGAGTTGCCGTGTTTATTCAGTGCACAACGTTTCGTCTACGTTGCTTGTACAGCATACCGAAGTGTCGACGAAACGATCGATTTGACGATACACATAGACGATCGTCAACGATGAGTGAGACGACATTCAGCATAAGGCCGATTATGTTAAATATATATATTTACACAAATATATCTGAGTGATTTGTAAGTCAACATCAGTTATACTTCACATCTGCCGTATTCATACACACAATGCTGTCTACGATGAATACTTGGCCCGATCGATAACATTTAAAAAAGCTTTTCCATTCCATGGGTTGGTTTGTCCTATTCTTTGAAGGCTTTTCTTCGAAGAACGAGTTTTGAACGTTTTTTGAGTTCTTCTTCTGCCAGAGAATGAAGTAAAGGTGAAAGTCCCTAAGAAGACCAATGATGTTTCCTGCTCGTTTCTCTTCAGGGAGAGATGAAGAAGGGAGAGCTAAAACCTGTATTAGCTTTATTCCATCTGACTTTGTTGTCTACAGAAGTATTCCAGAAGTGAGAAGTTTACAGTCAAAAGAAGCAATTTTGAACGTAGCCATGTCTTGGCTCACCCTATTAACCCTTTCGCTACAGATTTCAACTGGGGAAAGTTACAATTTTAAATTTTACGTTTAAGGTTTCTATGTGGTCACATTAGCAACATTCCATAAGCAATTTTTTAATTTTTATACTCGGACCCTGTATTTTAGAGTGTTTTTCTTTAACGAGATAACGAAAATTTGAATAGTTCTTCATTTACTTGAGCCAAAAATAAAATAAAGTATAAAAATGTACAGAAAACGTCAAATTAAAAAGTTATCTAATTTTCCTGCTTCTTCTTCTTTCACTATGTCAAGATATATCATTAAAGAAACATATATACTTCTCTTCTTTAAACTAAAATATTCAGTATATTAATTTTGTATTTTTCCTAAAACTTCAAACTATTCTAAGAATCAACAAAAAATGTATTCTTGAAACGAAAGGGTTAGGAATAGTAGATAGGCGTTCTATCTTCCTTGAGGGTATCCTGTTGAACAAACAACTGAGTTGATCTATAGTCCCCTGGTATATCCCTATGTCTTGGAACACAACAAAGGCGAATATGGCAAATGGCTAATAAAATTCGACTACTCGGCAATTTTTGATTAAAAATAAGAATTACTAGATGATTTTGTGTTTTACTGGGCAGACACAGGTTATGTAAGGTCACCTTATATAAGGTCAGGTTATATAAGATGCCACTCCCACTACGATAATAATGCAACGATGAGGCATTCTGTGCTATGCATGAATGCTTTTTCAAGCATACTTTTAGGCATGCACTAAGAGTACGGCCGATTGGCTATAATTCCGATATGGCGAGGATGGTTGGCGAAGGTGATGGGCTGTGCTAGAACGATCGAGTTAGAGAGTACAACTTGGAATGTGCAAGAAACATCGGCGCAATAAGAAAACAATTATAAAAAGCAGCAGTGTGCAGCGCAGAGAGTCGAGTCTTGGTTGAATAAGCAAAGTAGTAACAAGTGTAGATACAAGCAAAGTGTAAATCTGTAAATAAAGTGATTGTTGGTTTTTGACTGCGTTTGCGCTGAATAATTGAAGTGGTTTTATTTTTCAAGCACAATCAAAAACGAGCTTAGAGAAGTCATTTTCGTAACAATAAGAATCGACTATATTCAGTATCTTTCTGTAAAGCTATACGAATTTTAATTGATTCTGTGTTTAATTGAGAAGAAACGGACTTTGCAACAACAATAACGGTCGAATAAATGCGACTCATTTGTCTATATATATATAATTTATATAAGTTTCGATCAAAATGAAATCTCGTTTTGATTTTTTGTTGTTATAATTGATGTTTTCTTTAGAAAAACTCAATTAATTGTTTATAAAACTTAAGAAATCGAAACCAAAATTTAATGCATTTTTACTCCTTTGCGAACTACTTATATATCGATATATCGTACAAAATTGATTGAGCTGTAATTCTCAACCTAAATGATTTTTTTTAATTTGTTGTATTTTATTGTTAAAATGTTCAATGAGAGTCAATATTACAATATTTTGAAAGAAAAATTTGTATCTCAAGAAATGCGGAAATTGGCCGAGAAGGGTTAAAGAGATTTACTGCAACTGGGAACAGTCTTTGTTACGAAAACATTCAGAGCTCTAAGAGCACATTGATTGACTAATCTAATGTATAAAGAATATAATATATATAGTTACCATACTCCTCCGAAACGGCTTGACCGATTTTTATGAAATTTTACATGCATATTCAGTAGGTCTGAGAATCGGCTACTATCTATTTTTCGTACCCCTAAGGGACGTGGCACATTTTTGTGACCCAATTACTCTGCTGAACTATAAGTCACACAGCAATGAAACTTGGCATGAACCTATCATTTTCTCTTTCGACAGAGGGCATGGCACCGCCCATATAATTTAAATCCGGTTCAAGCGCAGTCCATTTCTTTACTGAAACTTAGCAGCAATATTGCTTATTTTTGGGCCTCGATTGCGTTAATCCAGTAGCTCCTCCTTCTCTTCGTCAATTTGCATCGCCATAGATTCGCCATCTCGCGTATTTCATTATAAAAAAACAACAAATGCCGTGCGAGACAAAGTTTGCTAGTATTTTATATACTCTCAGCCAGTCTGAGAGGACCATTTCCTGCTGACAGGACCAATCTCTGAGATTAAAATTTTATCCATAGAAAATTTTGTGCTCTTTTAACATAAATGTTTTTAATAAATTCCTTAACCTTAAATATTCAAAAACAAAAAAACGCCTTGGTAAATTGTAATACGATTTGTAATGCAAATGGCAATGCGAAAATTTACAAAGAACATTTTTTAATTTTTATTTGCACACATTTAAATGATTGTTCAGCGCCGACCAAATAAACATAAAATGGCGAATATGAGGAAATTAATTGCATCGACAGCGGCAATTAACACAACGCAATAATGGGCGCACGCCCACCGCAACAACAAGCAATAAAAAAAATCTGAGCAACATTAATTGCGACAACAACATAAGTCACAACTCTGGAGCAATGGCCGTTTTGGTAGCTGGACCAGCGAGCGTGCGTGCAGTGCTGCAACAACAACTTGTCACCAGGTCAAACGAAACATGTGACCAAGAAAAACTACTAAAACAGCGGAGTCTAGAAAAAAGTGATCGTTTAGAATTGCGTAGAAATAAAAGCTCACAAAATACGGCCGACAGAAAGCTCGACGAAGTATGAGAGGTGAGGAGGGGGAGCGCGAAGCGAGCAGAGAGTTGCGAGAAGCAGCACAGCGCAGTCTAATTATAGCACTGCAACTGTGCCAACTGTTGACTGTGGCGCTGCCAGCCATGGCAGAGGGTGTGACTGCACGCCGGCGGCCAAATGCGAGCCGCGCGCAGCGGGCAGTCGAGCGAACGAATTGGGGACACACGCGATGGGGGCGTTGCAGGAGCGGCGCCGTTCGAGGGGAGGCTGACGTCGCACGTTGATGCTGTGCAACGAGATGGCGGAGCAAGAGGGGTGCCAGAGTAGTAGTTGCAATGTTTACTTTAAGTTTTGTTGTTGTTATGGTTGTAGGTTTGAATGTTTTTATTATTGTTTACCACATTTTCAGGTCAGTCGGTTGGCGATGCATTCTCAGTCGCACACATACACACACACACACACACAGCCACAGGCGAAGTTGCCGCTTGAAATCGTTACATCTTGACCACATAATGCGATGAGAGCTTTGGGTATTAGCGGTGCAACAAGTCAACTGATGGGCACTTCACTTTATGGCTTTTTGAAAGTTGTTTTATCATCAGTCAGTTGTTCGTTCATCGATTTGGTTGTTCATCCGTAAGTAGTTTGTTCTTCACCCCGCTGGTTCATCTGACTTTTCGATGCACTGATAGTTTGACCGGCCGAGTGTTTCTAAAATTCATATATGTATTCATTCAACTAATTGATTATCCGTCCCACTTTACATTCAACTACACATTACCTACATTTACTTCTTCCTCCCCTTTTGCCACTTTTTCGTTCCGATTTTATCTGCCGGTTACAACAACTCGCTCGTAAATAAATAAATAAATGTACGAGTGCGGCCTCAATGAATGAATGAATGAGTGAACAAATTCAAAAAAGAGCAAAAAAAAAAACAAGAAACCAAAACTGAGAAAAACTGGCAAGTGTGTGTCTGTCTGTCCATCTGTGTTTTTGACTTTATATGTATTTGTGTTTGCATTTTGACGCCTCGTCCGCGTAGTAAACACAAATACACTGCACTTCTGCGGCCACTCTTCGGCTGTTGTTGTTGCGCCCGGTGTTGCCACTGTCATTGTAATGGTAGTTGGTTGTTGTTGCTTTTCTGTTGTTTCTGCAGCACCTCAACGGTGCCGCCAGCCGTCACACTCGCATCGCATCGCATCACATCACATCGCATCGCATCGCATTGCAGCCGATCGCATTGGATCTCACAGAGCATAGCAACGTATCGCTTCTTGGTATCTCCATCAACAGCAACAACCAAAACAACAACAACAACAACAGTAGCATTTTACATTGAATTCGGATGTTGCACCAACGACGTCAACGGCCAATGATTGCCAACAGCAACAACATCGCTGACAGCGGCCACGTCGGCGCAGCGGCGACGGCAGCTGTATGCCTCATTTTGTCTGTTTGGAGGAATTTGGGTCATTCGACAGCAGCGCCAGCGCGACACACATTTATATATGTGTGTTTGTGTGTGTGGATTTACTGCGCATTGCATAGGCGCTCAGGTTTACATTTACTGTGAGTTAGTGTGTGTGTATGTGTTTACGTTGGTGCTGTGCAAACAGTTGCACATTTTCTTCAGTTTGCTGATGTTGTTGTTGTTGTTGTTGTTTTGGTTGTATTATACTATATCAATTTCCAAACACGCTTGCAATTTCAGCAAGAATTCCTTTCGCATTTTGGCCGCCATGTGCAACGCTGCGCACAGTGGAACGCACTCAAATTGCAGGCAACATATTTATTATTATTTGGTTGAAGTATATGTTTCATGAAATTGTTAGCTCGCAGTAATATTTTGGCAGTGATACTTGAAACGAAAGCACAAACAAATGTACGTAAGATCAGCTCAAATCAGTTCAAAATTTAGCAGATATATGGAATCAATTACCGAAAAAGTCACAAAAATTCGTAGTAATTCATTTCCAGATGCTGTTAAAATCGATACTCTTTCGACCTTTTACTGTTATTCCCAAAATAATTTCCAATAATTTGCAGCGATATCAGGGAAAGTTTGTGTTCTAATTGAAGTCTACGAATTGGGCGCGTTTGATCAAAACCCTGTTTCTTTAATAATGGTTAAAAAAAAATCAAAAAATTATAATTTTGTATTTTTCCATAAGTATTGAATAATTGATACAAAATTTATTTAACCCGTTTTAAGCTGAAATTGTTCAAAAGTAAACTAGCTGGACTCTAACAAAGAGGCGTGGCGACTTCAAATGTCGTTTGCGCACTTCTTAGACAAATGTTTCATGATTTAAATACAAAAAAGTGATATCGAAACACAGGGTAAAATTCGGGGTCGATAGGGTTAAAGTGATTTCAAAAACCCTCGCATATAAAAAGCTTCATCCGTTATGCAATGGCAAACTTTAATTATTTAACAAACCAAATTCGAGTGTGTGAACTTTAATCGCAAAATAAGGTCACCCAAAATATTTCCCACAATCACCAACGACTGGCAGTGTCCTCCTGATTAGCGCTCAAAGTAAAACAAAAACATCGACACAGCTGACTGCTAATCAATTTTTCAATTTGCTCTCGAATTCACGAAATGGTGTCACCACTCACTGGCACACGTTGTTGCTGTTGTTGCTTCAGCGAATTTCGCATGTGCGCGGAAAATGAAGAAATAATTTAATAAAATGCAAGCAACATAAACCCACTTTTTATGCAGCGCGTATTTCAACTCAAATGTGTTTCTCCTCCCGCCAATTCGTTGGTTCGTTGGTTTTTGGCCATTTCTGGCAGCTTTGTGGCTCTATGCTTTTTTGGAGCAATTGCCGCGCAGGGTGACCTCCCCGCACAGTCGCACATTTTGCACTCATCGCCAGCAACATTTGCCGCCTGCTTTTTTTGTGTTTCGTGTCGCTTCGTCAGCGCTTTAAGTTGTTGTGCGCTGTTTCTCTGGTTGTCTTATTTTCCTGCAGCAGCTGTTGTTGCTGTTGTTATTGTAATGATGCCACTTTGGTCGGCGCTGAAATTCACAGCGAAAAGTGTGTCATTGTGGCACCAGGCGCACCGCTCGCCTCGCGCATAGGTGTTGCGTTGCTGTTGTTGGCACTAAATGCCACCAACGTCAACATCCACATTGCCAGCGGCCACAACAACAACAACCACGTCAGCACATCGAAAGGCGTAATTATTTAAATTGGTTTTTCATGTGGCGCTCACAAGCTGCAAATTGGGCTGGCCATGTTGCACGCTTGGTCGGCGAGGGAGTTGCCGATCGCTGCATTGCTGCTAAGTGGCATGCAGCGTTCTATAGCAATTTTCACATAGTTGCAAAACTGAAATGGGAGCAATAGCAGCGTCAGAAAGCAGCCACAACGTGGCGAAAGCCTTGTGGGAAAATTGTGCAATTCGAGCGGTGCGGCGAAGAGAGTTTGGGCGCACAAGTTCGAACCAAAGTTCGAGGTGCAAATCGATGTTTTAAAAGTGATTCGAATGCACAAAGAAAATTGCTGAACATAATTTTTGGGAAATTTGTTGCCAGTTATGTATGTGTTGTGTGTGGAAAACTGTTGGAAGTGGATGACGTAAAAGCGTTGCAGTTCATCGAACTTTTGTGAAGTCACTTTTGGTTTTTTTGTAACTGTTTGTCGTTCCAGGATTGCAATCCCGAGATTTTCGCAATTGAAAATTCAATCCCGGGATCCCGGGATTTTTTCGGGATTGAATATATTATTTTTAATTTATTATTTATTTATTATAAATAAATTTATTTTTGTATTAAATACAATTCTGTGTTCTTATCTTGAAACAAAGAAGAAAATATTCAGCACAATGAAAATAAAATTAATAACATAAAAATGCATTTAATTGCCAAACGACCTGGCAAAACTGCTAATGAAAAGCATCTCTCTGGTTCAATACTATGAAGTGAAATCGTATATAAATCTTCATATAAATGTGTACTATTTGTAAGTTTTGGTCACGGTTTCCGTTATTTCAAAATCAGTCAAATTCGGTGTGAGCTTTAAACCTCTTATTTATATCGTTTTCTCTATGTATTGTGAATGTGATAAGTGACACTGGTGTACATTAGATTGAATTAAGTGGACGATTTTTCGATTTCGATGCTCCGCAGCCTCTCATTTTGTGCGGTTTGGTGAAAAAGTGCATGAGCCAACAATTTTGGGGCTAGGGTGGGGCTAAATGTCGTCGCATCAAGGTCAAAGTTCACAAAAAAGCTGTGAAATTCGACAAATTTGTGCCACAGCTGGTCAGAAGTTGCTCTTAGAGAGGTAAAATCTATGTCAGACCCCTCTAGTTTTCCTTACTGAACATTTCTTTTAAACATACTTACCCCAGCAACTCGGTCTTTCAGACCTTAAATCGCGTGTTCGTTGTATATAAAAATATTGCGTGGTTAACTGTTGCAATGAACTATTTGATTTTGATTTGTGTTGCGTATTTCATTAAGTTAAATTGTGTCACTTTTTCATTTATACCCATTGCACCTTTTATCCAGTTTGTTCTGCCGATTCAAGAGAGTTTTCAGTATCTGGTTCACTTTATTTATTTCACTACGGTTCTGTTTACTTTTCGAAGCAATATTTAATATTTTTAAATTTCAAATTTTTTTTTTTTTTAAATTATTTTTTTGTATTTTTTTATTTTATTCTGTCTGCATGCATCACCTTATTTGCGACCCTGCAAAACGTTTTTGCGGTCTTCTGTTTCTCTAAACCCTTCGCTCCTTTCGTTGTCTGCTTTCCTGTTCTTCAATCCATTCATTGTCTGGCTGAGAGTTGTGTGACGTGCCCCCAAACAACTGTAAACAATTTGTTATGCCAACAGCTCTAACAAAAACAAAAGCAACAACATCAACAAATACTTGTGCCATTCGTTTTAATTAGAGAATCACGAACGAACGCCCTGAGTGCGCTTGCGCAGAGCAACACAAATTAGCAATTAACAACAACAACAAATATAAGATGTAGTTAAAACCATAGAAACGTGTCTAAGAATTCAGATAAGCAGACACTCGCAGAAGTGCATTGGGCGAATGACAATAGCCAAGTCATGAAAGAGGAGTGAGCCAGATAGCATCAAATGCCAATGAGGCGCATTCTTCGGATATACAACACGCTTAATGCCAATCGTAATCTTGCAGATGCCGTCGCAAGAAAATCAGTCCAAGCAAGCAGCAAAACGAACACAAAGCCAAACAAACACAAACACAAACACAAACGGTCGACAACAATAAAAGTAACAGCAACGACAAAATAATAAGCCGTCAGGCAGTCAGGCTGGCAGCGTCTAACTGGGTCATGTCAAATTAAATTGTCTGTGCGAGCAGTGGCCAAGAAAATGGGCAGCAATAAAAACAAAACAGTCCAACTACACAATGCCTCCATGCGTTAAGCGCTCAGCGCTCAGCGCCGATGTCAGCTGGGCGGTGGGCGGGGCGACTGCACGAAACAATGTACCGATGGATGACTGGGTGGATTGGTGGATGGATGGCTGACTGCTGAATCGGTGGATGTGTGAAGGCATGCTGGGCGCAATGGACAGTTGAATGGAGAGCAATGCCAGCAACAACTGTGCGCGGCTACCAAAACAATAACATGGCAACAATGCACAACAACAACGTGGCCAGTAATTACTGGACTTTGGCTTTGCTTTGGTTGCGTGCGCACATCACCAGCACCGGCTGCGCGGAGTTGGGGGAGGAATGCACAAATTAGACTTTTGACTGCGCGCCAATGCGCATGTGTGCACATGCCCACAGCAGCGTCGGTGTGAGACACTTTGGCGCAGCATAGGCAACAGCTTGTGACACTTTGACTTGCTCTGTAACTTTGTAGTAATTTGGTTTTGTCAATTTCGCAAGCAATTTGCATGCTGCTGCAAGTTTGCGTAATTTAATTATTTTCAATTTAATTGCATGAACATTTTCGGAAAGTAGGCAGAGCACACTGTGCGCCAACAAGAGCATGAACGAGTAAGTGGAGTGGCAATTTTAGTTACTTTAATTAAATTTATTTGATGGTAAGAGACAGTGGCGCGCACAAAAGGGGTTTGGCGCTTCAAACCCCCCAAATACAAAAATTGCTGGTAAAAAAAATTGATTTCAAATGGTATTGAGCTCAAAAGTTGTACCTACTCAAAATCGCCCCCAAATTGAAATTCTGTTTGCGCCACTGGCGCATTAGTTTTTGAAAACTAAATAGGAGCTAAGCATAACCTAAAAGCCTCCTATTTTATCAATCTGCATTAATTTTTTTTTATTTGAACACAATGATATTTATACATTTATACATGTTTAGGAATACCACGTATATCAGTATCAAGTGAGCCTCAAGATACAAATGTCTCGATAGGCAATATTTGTTGTGAACGAGCCTTAATTTTTTTTGTTTGGTTGCTATGACATCTGTCAAGCATATTTAGTATACATCAAGTCATTGAACAAGCAACATCATATTTTTTCATCGTGTTAAAAATGTCGAATTTTGTACCAGATAGGTGATGATTTGCGGAAAGCATTAATGTTTTGTTTTCATTCGAAGAAAAGTGCTGCAGAGTCGCATCGAATGCTTGTCGAGGCATATGGTGACCATGCTCTATCAAGAGCAACATGCAAAAGATGGTTTCAACGGTTCAGAAATCATGATTTTGATGTGAGAAATGAAGAACGTGGAAGACAACCAAAAAAGCTTTAAGACGCCGAATTTCAAACGATATTGGATAAAGATGACACTTTGAGGCAAAAGCAAATGTCAGAAATGTTAAATGTGTCACAAGCAACAATTTCTGTCCGTTTAAAAGCTATGGGAAAGATCCAAAAGTGTGGAAAATGGATGCCACATGAATTGAATAAAAGGCAGATGGAAAACCAAAAAAACACTTGTGAAATTTTGCTTCAAAGACACGAAAGAAAATATATTTTGCATCGAATTGTTACTGGCCATGAAAAATTTATCTATTTTAATAAATCTAAACGGAAAAAATCATGGGTTAATCCAACATCAATCAACATCGACTGGAAAAACAGATCGATTCGGCAAAAAGACAGTGCTGTGTGTTTGGTGGGACCAGAGTGGCGTGGTGTATTACGAGTTGTTAAAACCTGGCGAAACCGTTAATACTGATCGCTACCGACAACAAATAATCAATTTGAACCATGCATTGATCGAAAAACGACCAGAATGGGCCAGAAGACACGACAAGGTAATTTGCTGCATGACAATGCATCTGCACACTTAGGAAGACCGGTTCAGGATACAATCAAAGCACTTGGCTGGAAGCTGCTACCCCACCCGCCGTATTCACCAGACTTGGCTCCTTCCGACTACCATTTGTTTTCATCGATTGGACACGCATTGGCTGAGCAGCACTTTGATTCCGAAAATCAAAAATTAGGTGTCAGATTGGTTTGCTCAGAAAGACAAACAATTCTATTGGCGCAGTGTCCACAAATTGCCTGAAAGATGGAAAAAATGTGTGGCTAGCAATAGCCAATACTTTGAATAACATGTTTTTTTACTTTCCCATTAAAAATTTGTGTTTTATTTTCGCAAAAAAGGCTCACTTCATACTGATATACCTGGTAGTGTCCTACGCGTTTAGTCTATGCAACTTGAGTCGTACTATGGCTTACATCTGGAGGCTGGAACTTAAGTCCAAGATATGCAAGAAATGCTCCTGACTACCAGCAACACTTTCTAGCTTACTCTATACCCTCAAGCTGAAGCGGCCCAATACCGTATCCTGTGCACCAACCCCACTTCATATTTTTCGGTGAAGACTTTAGTGCAAATTCGTAATATTTTCACCATTTGGTGGAATGCCAATAGAAAATCGGTCAAATTATGCTGTGCTCCTGATGGAAAAATTTGTTAAAGATAGCTTCGGAAAATCAATTACTTAATGACGTCTCGACCAAGCACTTTGATTTTTCTTCGTACAAACCCAAAAGTTGACATCCTCACAACATCGTTTGTATGAGAGGCGCCCTTTGGTGGTGAATTTTTGAACTTGAATTAATTTTGTATTTTTGCACTCAAGAATGTTGACGATTGTTGAATAAATGATTTCAATCGGTTCAGTAGTTTCCCAGATACGATGTTTACTACATTTACAAGTGGAGCCATTTCCACTGAAAATTACTGGTTTTGTATGGCAGCCACCTTAAGAGTTGGATATAGCGCTTAGGTGTGTATAGAAAAAACATTCAGAAAGGAAAATAAATGGTGGTTACCCTTATATATGGTACGTCTGCGACCAACGTGAGAGCAGTGGGAGAACACTTTCTAAAAATGATAATTTTGTATGGGTGCCTCATTAAAGGTTGGTGATACGTTGTAGGTATGTTGGAAAGAGATATACAGAAGGAGAAATTAGTGGGGTCAGTCCAAGATTTTAACCCTCTAAGATCAACTTCTGAGCAGCTGTGGAGCAATTTATTGAGATTTTATTTTCAATCACTTTTGAAAAGAGCACATTTTATCCATACCTATAGATACTTATTTATAAAAAAATTTATATTAAAATACAAATACTATGAACGTAGCTTTTAGGAACATTACATACATACATACTTTTAGGAACATAGGCATTGAAGCGATCACTTTTGGAACTTTTTAGCAAACATTATTTTTGTTTGTTGGGTCTTATTGGTTGTTACAAAAACAATAATACAATCTAAAAACACTTAATTTGGGCGCTGAAGTCTCCACATCAGTGGACATACCCTGACAGCCCAGTACAACAATAATGTTCCATAGTAAAATCTTAAAATAAACACAGGCAACGTAACGAAAAACAAAAAAAATGAAACTTGCAACATGCAAAAACAATGCTGCCCGCAGCGCTGTCAACAGTTCCTTGCTTTTAATCAACTCGTGTGGCAGCACACAACAACACGAATGCAAAAACACGAACGGCGCCACCTACACGCGCCGCGTTGAGGTTCATGAACCGATGCACGTCCGCCGCCAGCACAGAGCGGCAACTGAAATCAAATAAAGCAAACGGCAACAACAGCGTCCAGCAATAAAGTGCAAATAGAAATGCGCGCGCACCAACAAAACAATTCGTGCAACGTGCAACGCGCCACGCGGGCCCTGCAGCTTTAATGTGAGGTTAAAAAGTGCACCCAGGCTGCACGCTGCAAATGTTGCAAGCGGCAATTTTTTACATACTTTTGTAGGTAAATGTGTGTGTGTTGTGTTGCAAATTAATTGAAACACATGCGCGATAAAACGTGGCAATTTGTTGCAACGGTTGCAAAAACACGCTCGCAATTTTCCGTTTTTTTCGTTTTTGTTTAGTTAAACTGTTTAATGCATTTGCAACAGTGTTTCCATACTCTGTTTTTTTGCAATGGCAATGTTGCAAACATACATCGGTGCGCTGCACTTCCTGTATGAGAATTGCTGAACGAGGCTTTCTTCGACCGGCTGTCGGCAATAATTCAAGCGGCAAACGTTGCCGGTGTGCGTGCAGTCGCAGGCCGCCCACATGTTGCACTTCGGTTCGTTGGTTCGATTGTGCAATCGATCTATTGCCAACCACCGCTGCTCCACTCTCCGTCTTCCTTCACTCCTTCAATTGCTCTTCCGCACTCTTGCGATGCACTTTCGCCAATGCCATTCAAATGTTCGTGCCAGATCTTTGCTGCTGCTGTCAGCCACAACTTATGCAACACGCGCAGTGGCACTCGGGCCAATTGCTGCCGTTGCGTCACGTTTCAGCATTGCTGCATCATATCCCATTAATGGTTTAAGGTTGCAACAACAATAACAATGGCCATATTGTCGATGAGTGCGATTGGTATCGGTGGCAACGACGCTGCCACTTGACTGCTGCCGCAGCGTAGTAATAATTTAGTTAAATTGCTTTCGTAATTTTATTGGATGCCGGTTGATGGGGAGAGGAGAGGACAAGAAGCTGGTCAAACGAGCCAAGCCAGCGCTGCGAGTGCGCACCATAAGCGGCATTAATGTGTTGCGCTTAGTTGCAATTACCGCATTGGAGCAGCGCCTTTCTCTGTCTGCTGCCGATCTTTCTCTTTCTATTTTTATTTTTATTGGTTTTGCAGAGACTTTTCCTGGCA
This sequence comes from Melieria omissa, assembly GCA_963971225.1. Classification (NCBI taxonomy): domain Eukaryota; kingdom Metazoa; phylum Arthropoda; class Insecta; order Diptera; family Ulidiidae; genus Melieria; species Melieria omissa. The sequence goes on along the minus strand of OZ020268.1, from coordinate 118,964,318 downwards.
TCCTGTTGGGCACTGTTTTCCTTTCAGCTTGAGTGAAATATTGCTGCCTGCCGGCATGTGAATGTCCACTTACTGGCGGATATAGTTGATGTATGTGTGTGTGTATTAGACTGGATTTAGTGTTGTATGGAGATTCTTAATAATGGGTTCTCGATGCTCCGCAACCTCTCATTTTATGCGGTTTGTTGAAAAATTGCATGAGCCCAGAAATTTTGGGGCTAGGGTGGGGCTAAAAGGCGTCGTTCACAAAAAAGCTGGGAAATTCGACAAATTTGTTCCACAGCTGGTCAGAAGTTGCTCTCAGAGGGTTAAAATCTCTAACCGACCCCTTTAGTTTTAGTTACTGAACATTTCTTTCAAACATACTCACCCCCTATCTCCAACCCTTAATGGGGCTCCCATACAAAATGGTCCTTTTTATAAAATGGGCTCCCATTGCTCCCAGGTTGCCCCCAGTTGTATCAAATGTATGAGCGACACCCATTTATTTTCACTTCCAAATGTTTCTTACAAACATACCTACCCGCTAACTCCAAGTCTTAAGGGGGCTGCCATACAAAATTTGCCATTTTCTATACCATTGGTTCCCCACTTGTAAATGTGGTAGTTAAGTAAGCGAGAAAACATCGTATCTCGGAGACTACTGAACCGATTTAAATGATTTATTTAGCGATCGCCAGCATTATTGAGTACAAAAAATACAAAATTAATTGAGGGTCAGAAATTCACCACCAGAAGGCGTTTCCCATACGATCGGAATTGCGACGTAGTCAAATTTTGGGTTTCTACAAAGCAAAAATTAAAATGTACGTTCTCACCAAACCGCATAAAATAAGAGGTTGCGGAGTATAGAAATTGAAAAATCGTGCACTTAGTCTAGTCTAGTTGTATGTGTGTGTTATTCGAAATAATGTTTCTGACTATTTTCTAAGCTCATTCATCAAGGAAAATTCAGTCATGATGTGGACAGTAAAAATACGATCGAGATGTTGAACCGTAGTTTTGGTTAAATGATCGAAATTTGGGGCAACTATGCTGAGTAGGACTTGTTGTAATATATATTTTTCACTTCACCGAAAATTTTTGACAATCACAACTTTACTTCAGCCAAATGAATTTTTTGACTTTGGACAGTATTGGGTGATTTCGAAAAAAATTACAATTGTCGCCTTAAATCTACGTTTTATTAAATCCATTAAGACATAAAAAATGACTCATCGTTTTGTGTCGCTGCCACCTTCTCACATTTCATGTGCGCCATAATTGCGTAATTCGACTGAAAAATGCATTTCGCTGTCTGCCGCCGACGGCCACAGCCACGATTGCAGTGCAGCGCAGCAAATTGCAGAAATTCGCGCATTACGCTTTATTCATAAAAATGATTGTGCGCAATTTTTTGTGGCAATTGTCTTTATGCATACAAAACAATAACACCAACAACAGCAATAGTTAAAGAAAGTAAGACCATAATGTTGCCCAGAAAATTAAAAATGCAACAGAAAATGCAATTATTGCCGTTGTGGTTGTAATTGAAATTCGGCTGCTTAAAAGCTGCGCTTAATTTTGACTGTTTTCAGCCACCAACTTGAATTCACCGTCTCCACCATAACCAGCGGTACCGCAACAATTTGCTAATGAAGTCATCAAAATTGCCAGAAAGAAACTTTTTGTCGTTTGACGGTGGCACGAAAACAACATTCACTTTAATTTTCATGTTGCCGCAAAATAGTTGTTTTTGCACTGTTTTTGCTCGACTGAGCGATTTTGACGTGTTTACAGTTTCGGTTATGATTTTCAATTTTTCTTTTTCTTAATTTTTAGTTTTATTAGTTTTCATTTCAATTGATTTTGCTTTGTTCAACTCTGTCACCTTTAGGAATTGTTGACTTCGGTTATACCGCAGTGTGGACGGACAGACTTTGCGGAAAACAAGCCACATGAAAATGGAAATGTGCAAAATGTGTATTTTCAGTTTCACTTACAGTCGCGGCTCATGCCAGCCGACAGGCATTTCTTGAAGCGGCAATACTGGCAGCGATTGCGATTCAAACGTATCACGAGGCATTTACCGTCGCGCAGGCACCGATACTCGATTTGCTTCTGTATGCTGCGACGAAAGAAACCCTAAAAACAAAAAGACAGAGAAAGAGCGAGAAAGTTGAATAAAATGTCAAAAAGTTGCATAAAATGTCGTGGCGGCAAATGCTCACCTTACAGCCCTCGCATGAGGTTACACCATAATGATAGCCGGATGCCTTGTCGCCGCAAACCTTGCACGGCACAAACGATTTCGAAACGCTGTTGGTGTTGGAGTCCGCTATGGCAAATTGTTGATCTGTAACACGACATAGAAATTAAAAAAAGATGTAGTTCTTAGAGAAATGCAATACAAATAAAAAAGTGTCGAAAGTTGAGAAGAGGAAATTTTACAAAAAAATTAACTGAAATAAACTGAAATTTTCTTATTGTTTTTGATTCTAAAATAGCGATTTGTATTTAATTGTTATGAAACTGTAACTTTTAAAGGCTTATGAAGCACTTTATTTGATTGATTGATTGATTGAAAAGAAGAAATTCAACAAAAAAATAAACTGATGACATTTTCTTTGTTTTTGATTCTATATATCGATTTGATTGATTGATTTGATTGATTGATTAATTGATTGATTGATTCATTCATTCATTGATTCATTTATTCATTGATTGATTGATTGATTGATTAATTCATAGATTAATTGTTTGATTGATTGCTTTGTTCATTCATTGATTGATTAATTGATTGATTGATTCATTCATAGATTGATTGATTGATTGATTGATGAATTCATAGATTGATTGATTGATTGCTTGATTCATTTATTCATTAGTTGATTGATTGATTGATTGATTCATTCATAGATTGATTGATTGATTGATTGTGTGTTTGATTGATTAATTGATTGAGTCATTAATTGATTTATTCATTGACTGATTGATTGACTGAATCATTCATTCATTCATAGATTGATTGATTGATTTATTCATTCATTGATTGATTGTTTGATTGATTGATTAAATTATTGATTGATTAGTTGATTAATTGAGTGATTGATTGATTGATTGATTAACTCTGGTGAGTTTTGTTTTTTTTGGTTTGTTTTTTTCTAAAACAGAGCGCTTGATTTGACCTTTGTGAGGCTTCTATATAATTTTTTATACTATAAAATAGTTTTCATAGCCTACAGTTGCATATGCTCCTACAAATATATGACATCCATACGTATATATGTATGTATGTGACTAATCTATTTATTATTCAAGCTCTCTATTCACTTAATTTATTCCTTTTGTCACACTGTGTAATTAAATTTGGCGCACACGTGTCGTATAAGTGACATTTGTGGCCTAACAAGCACTCGAATGCGCACGGCCTCAGCCACAATGTGCGTATGGCATTAAGTTGCCATGCAAACTGTAATTTTGCTTGCTAAAAGTTAAAATAATAGTTTAAAGTGCCAGCTTGGTGTGAAAATTCATCAATCCGCATGCCAAACAGCTGTCAACGTTACTCATACGCCCCCGTTGTCGCTTGGCTCACAATAGTAAAAACACACACATGCATACGTCACCATGCATGCAACAGAGCGCAATTTACGACTGCCCGATCAGCCATCAAGCGGCGCACATTTCACTGCAGCTGGCGGCTGTGTCGTCGCTTCCTTTTCCTTTTCACTTTTATCGAGTCTCAGCTGGCACGTCGCATTGCTGCTTATCCCAGTTTCAGCAATCGCATGCGCTAAATTTAACGATAATTGTCATTTTGACAGCTGGCTAATGACAGCTGTCATTAGTTGTACAGCATAAAGCGCGATAGAGCGCAGCGAGCTGCAGCAAACGCAGCCGTGCTTTGGCCAATTGTGCGCTGCAAGCAGTCATCTACTGGCAGCCGCTGTTGTTGTTATCTCATTTAAGCGAAATTTTCGCAACTGTAGCGAATGCAGCAAACACACAGCGGCGGCCACAACGGCTGCCACGAAATCGACATTGTTAAATGCGAACGTGTTTTGGTGCGCCGAACACAACAACAATAACAACAACAACAGCGACAGCAGCAAACGCTTAGCGAAATGCGGCCAATTTTACGTGAGCACTCAATCATGTTGCAGGAAGATAATTTATGGCAGAAAGAAATGGTAGAAAATGGGTCAACTTGCGGCAAGCATTAGCGGCGGCCACAAAAGCCGCACAACAGTTGAATTGCAAATTTTTATCAATAACGTTGCGCGTGCGCTTCAGTAAAGTTGCCACCAAGTCAAGCGACTGCAAAAACTGCCATCGTTTTTTTCCCACGTCAATGTGTGGAAAATCGCTGCTAGCACGTATCAATGGCAAAATATCAGCGCACGCACGAATACATTCATACATAAACTTATGCAACACCGTAGCCGGGTAAGCGTCTTAATGCCACACAGCTTTTTTGCCATGCTGCGCGTATTTGCTGCTGTTTGCTTCTGCCAATAGTTATGGCTTAAAAAAATCGTAGCCAAAGCAGGCAACACGCGCAGCAACTTGTGGCGGCTGCTTTGCTCGATAGTGTTTGTTCATTCCCACTACGAATGTTTACGATTTTGAGGCCCCTAATTTTTTAAGGAAAAAGTATGAAAATTGATGAAAATGGCTATGGTACATTTTTGCTAGTATTTCGATAAGGATGGTAATCACACCAAATAATTTGGCTGCGTTGTATTATTTGATGTTTCCGCTTTCATTTAACACTCAACTCATTAATAGATTTAAGAAAAATGTGCATGTTTTTGACCATCCAAGAAAACGCCACGAAATTTCATATTTTCCGACTTTGAGGTCCAATTACCGCGGAATCGTAAAACTTATACAAATAAATTACATTGGAAAAGAAGCCGTGAGGTATTGTAAACGCCACAAAGAGAAAACCATGGCAACAGGTTTATTGGTTTAGAAATTATAATCCCAAACGTGAAAAAAGACAGGGAAAATCCGAAAAAGTGACACGCCCATTTTTTACAAAAACGGAAACTAAGTTTTAAAAACGGTTTGCGGATTCGAAATCAGCGGTACCTAATTACACTAGAACTGATGTCAAACCCAGAAAAGATGTCAAACCCATTTTGCTGTTGATCAGTGATATTTGTTCATACAGAATCAAGAGCGTTTTACAGGCAGTTTTATCAGTTTAGTGGTCTACATACTTCAATTATTTCTCTCCTTTCATATCATATTTTAATACGCAGACTGCCTTTTATATTTTATCAATAGGGATGGATTAGTGCTTTTTCGAAAAATCTGGCATTTCCATTGAAAAGTTTGTAATTTTTTACCATAAACGTGCTTAGAACATATTGATGTTCAAGCGCTATTTGTGTTGTTTACAGTGACTTGAAATTTTTATCTTGGTCCAAAAATGGTCTCAACTCGTGAACATTTTCGAGTCATGATTTTTTACAATTTTCGAAGTGAATGATGAAGCATCAACCCTCAAGACAATTTATAACTGGTTTATAGAATTCAAGCGTGGTCGCCGTTCGCTCCAGAACGAATTTCGTGAAGGTGTCCAAAATCGGTCATTGTGCCAGAAACCATCGATGCTGTGCGTGAACTGATAATGAGAGATCGTCATGTGACATACCGTGAGATAGAGGCATCTTTGGGCATTAGTTCCACGGCCGTGCAATCGATATTGCATGAACATTTAGGTGTCAGAAAGATTTGTTCTCGTTTGATCCCGCATAATTTGGCAATCGCTCAAAAAAAGGCTCGTGTCAATTGGTCCAAAGAAATTATGAAAAAATTTGATCGCTGTACTTCGAAAGACGTTTATATGATCGTGATAGGTGAGGAATCATGAATATATGCGTATGAGCCCGAAACAAAATAGCAATCGACCGTGCGGGTCTTCCAAGACGAGCCAAATCTATTAAAAGTTGTTCGGGCACGGAGCACAACGAAGCAAATGGTCGCCTGTTTCTTCGGCAAAACTGGTAATGCAGCTACTGTACCGTTAGAGCAACGTAGAACGGTCAATTCTGAGTGGTACAGAACAATTTGTTTGACAGAAGTGTTCAATGAATTACGGAAGAACAACCGCCGATGCAGAATCATTCTTCACCAGGACACTGCGCGTTCTCACACATCGGCTCAACCAACCGCCTATTTGATCGACCAAAGCATCGATTTAATGGGTCAACCGCCATACAGCTCTGACCTAGCACCCAATGACTTCTTTTTACTCTCGCACAACGATTTTCATCGCCAGAAGATACTGTTGAATTACACTACTCGACACGAAACATGCTCCTAAAAATAAAGGATTTTTTAGACTAATTTTCTGCTGCTGAACACGAAACTGAAAATCAAAAAATTTTCTTAAACAAGCGTTTTCGAAAAATCTTCGAAAAACACGTTTTTCCCTTCTTATTTCAGTTATGAGCACATATCTCGTAAACCACCCGTCCGACTAACACATGTGGTCTGTCGTTCAGAAGGTAACTAATTAACTAACCTTTCCAACAATATATAGATTGTTCAAATCCAATGTGATTTGGGGAAGTTACTGACGATGAAAGTTGTAAAAAAGTGAAGTTTTTGACCATTTTCAAAAATTATACATTTTCGAATCGTTTTTTTATAGATAAAATAAATGAGCTCCTCTGGTTTTAAGATCTAAGATGAAAGATATATTATTTGAGCAAATATTAAGCCTAACATCAATAGAATTGTAAGAAAAATGACAAAGTTATAACGCATGGAGTGAAAACACAAACTTTTCATCTATTACACCGTGCGAAAAATTTTTTTTTATTTTTCCGAGACCCATCCAAATGTTGATATAGACGTGAAACTAGAGGTCATTTATAAGATCATCGCATAGTCAGTTTTTCATTTTCTGACCCAAATTCTGTTTTAAAGGACTTTAAGATTTGAAAGACATATACATTTCAAATATTTTTTTTTATTATTTGCGGTAGTGCAATGATAGAGATATGGGTATCAAATGAATGAGAAAAATTATCTTCTCTTTACTAAATTTTCTATTTTGAACTTTCAGAACTTTGAGACGATAGACAGACAGAGATCCAAAACATTTATGTTTCCCATACCTGACATATTTTGGTCCTGAAAACTGTTCGAAAACGCTTTTTAAAAATTTTTTTGATTTTCAGTTTCGCGATCAGCGGCTAGTTGGTCTAGAAAACGCTTTTATTTTTAGGTGCATTTTTCGTGTCGAGTTATTCAAGTCAGAAGATGAACTGAACTGAATCTCTCTCCTTTCATATCATGTTTCAATAATGCATGACTAAGTTTCTAAATCCTTTTTTATATTCAGTTTTCATGCCGCTTGTCGAAGGTGTCGTCGGTGTTTTTTTATTCATAGTATAAGAAAACTTTTAGTTTTGAATAATTCAGTATTTGACAACTTTTAAAACATTTGACCGTCATTTGTAAATTTGTAAATCCTTTAAAATTAATTTGTACCCCCAATATATGCAAATAAATTTGTATCGATAAATATCGATAACAAATATTTTATTTATAGTTTCCTATTATTCATAAATTTTTCTTCAAAAACCAATTAAATTTCCTGCAAATAGTTGAACGACGCAAGCACTCCGTCTTCTGTTTTCCATCACAAAATACACATTTGATCTCACTTATTGGACAAAGTTGCTTACGTGCTGCAGCAGTTCAATTGAAACGTTTTGTTGTCAAACACAAAAAGCAATGAGCGCAATGCCTGTTGCAGCAATGTTGTTGCATTGTTCACTTAATTTCCGCCATCCTTTTATCAATTCAAAGACGCTAATTGCAATAAATCATAAGTGCGGCAAAAAATTCAGTTTTCGTTGTTGTTGTGGCAGTGCGCTGCCTAAGACGACAATCTAATGTGCAACGGCAATGGCAACGGCAGCAAATGATTTGCATGCGCTGCACACGAGTGGCTGCAACCAGCAGCGCGCGCTGACGCGGTTGAATGCGCTGTGCGGCAGCAATTGCAGCAAAAGCAAAATCACTCAACTCACACACACACAGCAGCAATGCTGTTTGCAGTTACTTCCTTGTAGGCGCTGCTGCTGCGACTGTGTTGTCTGCAGTTGCAGCAGCAGCAGCAGCGACGCAGACAACTTCTAACGTTTCCATTATGCAGATTAGAAAGCGCACAAAAAGGGCCTCGCAGCACCTCGCCCCTCGCCCCCCGCCATTCGCAGCCGCTGCAGAATAGAGTGAAGCGTGCCGTTTGTGTTGCTCTTAGCTGGCGATGCATACGTCGCGATAAGCAGAAAGGAAATGCAACGGCAACAATTGCTCGCAACATACTCGTAGCAGCGCGAGTGCATTGCTTTGCACTGTACCCTGTGACTTGCAAAATAATTTCAAGTACCAACTCCTGGCACCCGGCCGCGCCCTTAGTGCCGCCACCAAAGGCAGCGCACTTAAAATTTGCCGCTGCCTACATTGCGGCAGTGCCTACAAGTAGGTGTGGCAATTGCTGCAACCGCACCGCAACCGCCATCGCCATCGCCACGCCAACGAAATCGGACAACAGGAAGAAAAAGTCGCAGTTCATTTGCCTCTTGTCAGCGTCGGCGTTGGCGTTGGAGTCGACGTCGACTTCAGCGCCATTGCCAGCGGTTGCAGTTATTGCGGCAAACGTTTCGCTTTTCCCTTTTGGTGGCCGCCTTTACGATCGTTGCTGTTATGGTTGTTGTTGTTGCGTTCAAATGTTCCATTTGAATTTCAAATTTCGGCAGTTGCACTCGCCTCGTGCTGGCATTTCGACGGCAAGGCGGCCGCAGCAAGCGATTGCAAAACGAAAAAGCCGCCAAAAAAAGTAACGCGCAAAAAATGTTTGCTGCGGGGGCAGTTGAATTGTACGGCATTTGAATTTATGATTGCGGCCGCTGCTGCTGTGGCTGTTGCTGCTGTCGTGGTTGTTGTTGTTATTGCTGCAGCCCGTTGTAGCCGTTGTGTATTTGAAAATGATTTGGCTGGTTGGCTGAAGATTTTCTCGTTTTGTTTTTTTGTTTTTTGTTTTTGCGAGTTCAATGGACGATTGCGAAGCAGGCAAAATTTATGGCCACGGTTGTGTGGCAGCTATGACGTGGGGGAGTTACGTGTAGGCTGCCATATGTCATGTCATGACAGACGCTGACACTGATGCTGACTCACTAATTGCAGCAACAAAAAGCGGAAAATGTGGAACGCGAAATGTTGCAGCAGATAAAACAACGAGCGGAGATTGCGTTTGCTTGTAGTTGAGGAGTTAATGTACTTTTCTCGCAGGAAATGTTTGAAAATATAGCTCGACTAGGTTAGGTTTGAGTGTTCATAGCTTCATATGTTTATGGTTTTAACTTTACATATAACTGTTTGAGCATTAATGAGATTACGATGTAAACACAGCTGCATATATCTTCGACATGAAAGACATTTCAGTCAGATTGGATTGAGATTGAAACTATGAGTTGCAGCCAAAGACGGGTATCGCAACACTTTAGATGAAATAGAGTTAGACTTTCCTTCTTTTAAAAAAAAAAAATTCTTTAGGGGGAAACAGTGCTCTGACTATTATTTGTGCTGATGAAGTTTCAGCTGAGGCTGAGAACTTGATTTGTCATTTGGTAATTTGTACTGCCCAAAAAATATCAGTAAAATATTCGTGCCTGATCTAACCACGTCTTCAGTCCTTTCCGCGAATGCCTCAGTAAACGACTGATCGCAGATTGAAACCAACTGCGACAGCGGCGCTTTGAAGGCTTGCAACACGCGCCTTGCCACCAATCTAATGCCACATGCAACAAATCAACGCAAGTTCCTCAAACATTTGCACGCACGTAAACATAAATATGCCAGCAATTTGCCGCATAGTAAAAGTAAAAACTTGCAGTAATTAATAGTTTGCCACACAAATTACAATTAACCGTTGTTTGTTGGTTATTACTGAGGTTTCTTGTTGGACCACTGTTGCTTGCTAAATCCAGCCGTGCGCAGCATGCCACACGCCACATACATATGAAACATATATGTACATATACACATAAACATACTCATACTTATGTATTTGCCTCTTTTTTTTTTGTATATGCAGACCGCACTGTTAGTTTGCTCTTGTCGACGGCTGCCGACAGTCGTGCCGCAATAAATAACATAAATCCTTCAGTACAGTTTGGACAGCAATTGCAGTTGCTGCTGCTGCTGCCACTGCCAGCAGCAATGCGTTACTGTCGACCAACATGAGTTCATTAGTGCGGCAGGGCCGTCGTGTCGTTGTGCAGCGTGTCGACAGCGCTCGTAATTGTTACAAATGCGCATTGCTCAGCCGGAAAATGTTGCAATTACGACCATTGTTGGTGTAATGCGCTTTTGCAGCCATTGTAGTCGCTTGTATGGTGGCGAAGGAAGCGGAAGTGTGGCTTTGTCGGCGGCAACTGGCAAAGTTGACACAAATTGATTGTCAGTGGAAGGATCGACCGCACTTTTTGGTCTCATGTGACTGTGATTTTTGCTCCTCATTTGACTTAAACTACTGTCAGCTGATAATCAGCTGTGGGCTGAGATTAATTACAAATTAAATAAACAGCCAATAATGTGACATTCTTTTTGAAAACTTGATCCTTGAGCATTGAAGTTTCGAGTTATATCTCATTTGAGATAGTTTTACTAAGTTTGAAGATAAAAAGCCCATTCAATCATGATTCCTCACGCAATTTTTTAAACATTTGTTTATCTCGTCAAAGTCGGATTGAAAAAAAATAAAGGGGTGCCTTATTATTTTGTATGTTAAGTGTTAATCTTAACCCATTGTTGACGCAGTAAAATTTTGATTTTCGAAAAATTCAAAAATACGTGTCGAATTATTTTTGACTTGGAGTATTTTCACCAATTGAAGTTGAATTCATTCGTGAATTTGCTCGACTTTGATGGTTGGCGACTTTGATGTGATTGAACGGAGCAAAAGAGAAGGCAGTGCTGTCTGCCCAGATGTCGGCAGATAATTGTTTATAATGTGAGAAACTGGACCCAATAAAATAAAATATTTCCTCCAAGTTCTCAACCAGTTCGATGGTATCCAGGCATTTATAAGGCTTTTCTATGCCTTAGCTCTTTATTGTTGTCAAAAGAACAACTGTAGGATATATAATATTTGTAAAACACAATCACCTCTTGTAGAGGAGGAAGAATCCATAAGGCACCTTTTCTGTCCCTGCCCGGCTCTCAATACGAAGGAAGCCCTTAAGCTCTACTTTCTTCGACAACTTGGATGACCACAGACCAGTCAACATAAGGGACTTGGTAGGTTTTATCCACAACGAAAAATGGCTTGTATAGGTACTTTGACTTTCAATAAGTCAGATCACTTCCTTCTTGTGGTATCACAATGGAACCTTTTCGCGGCCTGTGTCTTTCGGAAAGTCCCGTGCGTAGACAGCCACTTGAACCCTTTCGCTATTTTGTTGCCATATGACAACATCTTATTTTGTGGACGTCTGCATCCTCTATGATTGCAAGAATACTTGTTTTGTTTGTCTTTAGAATAGTTTGAAGTTTTAGGAAAAATACGAAATTCATAAACCTAATATTTAAGTTATAAGGGGTTATATACGTTTTCATGAGTGAAAAATCTAAATTCAAGTTAATCCGAGCAGTATGGTAGATCGTAAGTAGCAACTCGATTTGTAGCGCAAACAATTTTGATCTGCTGCTCGGATTGACTTGAAATTTTGAACATAACCTCTTCAAAGTAAATATGTTTGTTCGAAATAAATCATAAAATTTATTTCGATTTTTTGACTCATGAAAATGTATATAACCCCTTAAAGAATAGAAGTATACATTTTTTTAATGGTATATCTCATAATAAAGGAAGAAGAGGTAGAAAAAATTAGAGAACTTTTTAATTTGACGTTTTCTTTCAATTTAGATGCTTTGTTTTTAATTTTGGCTGAAGTAAATGAAGAAATATTCAAATTATCGTTAACAAATTTCTTATGGAATGTTGCTAATGTAACCACATGGAAGCCTTAGACGTAAAATAGAAAATTTTAACTTTCCCCAGTAAAAACCTGTAGCAAACGGGTTAAGCTAACCTAACCTAATCTAGGATCACCTCTGCAGTTACATTCTTGCAGCCAAAGATGCTTGTACTGTCGGTTGTGTAGTTTTAATAGTTTAGTTGAGAACAAGTTGCTACTGGAGAGCATTTGTGAAATTGATAGATTTTAAGAGCTTCGAGAGACGCAGAATGGCGTACTTGTATATCTGTCTATAGAAAAATATCTGAAACAGACGGAATAATTTTCGAATGGATTATAGTGGAGTCTTTTATACTGAAATGTTGCCTACACTGCCAGTTTAAGTTGTTTTATGCTCTTTTGCTCTTTTTCTTCGTAAGCAAAATATGCAAATTTTCAAATTATCCCCCAATAGCCAAATTTATTTCTCTATCTTCAACATACTCAACCAAACCGAACCCAAGCCCAGCCGAACCCAAGTACAACAGTCCCCTATTCGCGAATTTGTTCAAACTGCATGCGCCCATAACAACAACAAATATTAACTTCCTGCTCTCTGCTGCTGCTGCAACACTTTGCTTGCCATATACGCAGCGAAAAAATCGATAGCCAAAGGTGAGACATTAGCTGAAAATGTTAACATTTTCCGCAACCAAGAGTGCAGCATAACAGCGCAAACCTCGCAGCGCTTTTCCGGCTCGTAAGTGCAAAGCAAATAGGAAAACAGCAAACGAACTGCACGCATGCGCAGCGCACAAGCGAAGCAGCCGGCGTGATTATGCAATCGAAACGTAAATAATAAGTGAGCAGCGCAAATAAACACGAAGATAAGCAAACTAGGAAAAGCAGAGAGAAATGAAAATAAATGCGCACGAACAAGGGAAATGGCTGGCTGGCGTGAAGCTGAGAAGTGGCAAATGCAACAACAATTACATACGACCAACGCAACCACATGAACACGCGAAGGTGTACGAAACTTTTCGCACTTTCAGCCAGTGTAGTTGCAATTTGTATGCAACAGCAACAAAGCAACAACAGCAACAGCAAACGACGCCAATTTAAGCGCGCACCGCTTAATAAACCAAATTGCGGCGATTTGTTGGTGTGGAGTTCAATAAACTTGCAAATTGTAGGCAAATAAATAACGCAATAATAACAACAACAACAACAAATAATAATACCAACTGACAGTAATAACAACAACAATCACAATACAAATGCAACGAAAACAATTGACACACCCACCCACACTACGAGGCGGCAATGGCGGCTGCGATAGCAACCGCAACAACGACGACGACGACGCGGCCGCCGACGATGGCGCACGCCCAACGGCTCGAGGAAGCGGCAGCGAAGAGCACACGGCGAGTCAAACGCCAACTCGCCGCCGTGCACGCTTGGCTGACGGAGCAGCCAGTTGGACAGCACAGCGCAACCGAATGCTGCAACGGTGCAGCGCGGCGACGAGGTGACGACTTGGGCGGCAATTTTATTGCGCTTTCTTATTGTTGGTTTTGCAGTGTGCGGCGGCGGGCAACGTGGGCCATTGAAATTTCCCTTCGCTCATAGAAGAAAGCAGAAAATAAATATTGAATGCATTCGTGCAAACGATTTCCAAAGTTGCGCTTTGCGTGAAAATTCATGAATTTTGTAGATTTTTATATTTCGCGCCAAATCGGTTGATACATACAATTGAGCAGGGGCGGATTCAGAAAAATACTTTGGCGGGTTTCAAAAAGTAATTCTTTAATATTCATAAATTTTTATTCGTTTTAATTTGTATGTAGTTTTAAGGTCGACCCTGATATTTTGGAGGGGTTTCAACCCTCAAAACCACCCCCGAATCCGCTACTGAAATTGAGTAAATGGGCAAAGATGCTGTGCGGGAAAACGTGAATTGGATTTTGCATCAAATTTAAAATAATTCATAATAATTCAAATTCAAAATAATGTTACACTCCTTTTTCAGTACCAAATAAAAATCTGGTGGGGTCAACTATGGGTTAGGAGTTTGTATGGGTAAATGATTGACTTCAAATATGCTGAAAGCAATTCACCGAAAAAATAATTGGACTAGTGTTTTCAACATTCCTTCAAAATCTTTCGGAGTCAACAAAGAGTTATAAGGAACGTGATTAAGACTTTAGATGTGAAGAAATATTATAAACGAAGATAACATCTCAAAGTCAGGAAAGATTATTTCAATGAATGGTTTAATTCTGGAGTTCAAGTTAATTTCTGAGCTTTGAGGTATTCAGAGACCTATAGTAGAATTTTCGTGGCACATTTTGTCCTTAAAAATTCCTTTTTTACAGGACATTTTTGACATTTTCGAAAAAAAGGGTCAAATTGACCTATGCAAATAGGAGCTACAGGGTTAAAATGCTCCACAAAAATGTTCTTTGTAGTATTTTACATCAAATTGCTAAACACATCATACACCTAAAATGTGAGGTCACATGGTTTTAGTATGCAGATTCACCATAAGAATGTGAAAAAAGGGGAAAATTTTGACCGACCCTAAAAACAACATTCAGACGTAAACTTTCAAAACGGCGATACACATATATTTTTTTTTGGCCCCCTCCACCAGAATCCGTTGTCAGAACCTAGTTATTTAAAACAAATTTGATTTTGTTGTGCAGTGTAATTGGACGAGTGTTTTCAACTTTTCTTCAAACTCATTCGGGGTCAACAAAGAGTTATACGGATTCACGTGATTCACACACGTGATTCATTGAGCCCATTGACTTCAGACTTCAGATATGAAGAAATATGATTAACGAAGATAACATCTCAAAGTGAGGGAAGATTTTTTTCAATGAAATCATGAACGGCTGATGCTACTTATATATCAAAAGTGCAGCTGCAAGAATAATGGTATTTCGAGGTTATTTAGGTTCCGCTACTTCAGGAGCAGAGCACAACATCATTGAAGCCTAAGAAACAGCAAGTTATATTTTACACTTCACTATTCTGAATTTTGAATTTTGAGATTGCTGCACACAATTCAAATAACTGACTGCGCCGAATATCTCAGCACATCTGCAAGTAAGCCACCAGGACTAAAAATTCTGAAAATTTCGGTCTATCGTTTTGCAATTTCACCTTAAAGGCCCCGATCCTGTGGCATACCTTGGTGCTGTTTCACATTCGCCAGTGACCCGTTGGAGGCTGTGGCTGTTGGGGTAGCTGTTGTTGTTGCTGCTGCTACTGAATGATGGCCGTTCCCAACACAATGCTCAGCACCCAGCGCCGATACTGCGGCTCGGTGTCGGCCGCTGTGTCCGCTGCTGCTGCTGCAGCTGCCGGCCGACGAATTTGAAGAGCAGCCGGATGATGACGACGGATGCGATTGACAGAATGAACGGAGACTGCTGTTGGCGTACAGAGTACCTCCACCATTGCCGAGCGCCTGTGCGGTTGCCGTTCCAACGGCTGCTGCCGATGCGTTGGACAGCGCGCACGCTGCCGATGCTGTGGCGGCCGATACGCAGGGCAACGACAACGACGAAGGCGACGATGACGACGAGGAGCAAGCGGAAGCGGATGTCACCGTAGCTGTCGAAATGCCCGACGCACAGGATAAATTGTTGAGTAGCGTGGTACCAATGAATGCGTCAGTTGCGGCCGTAGCTGCCGCTAATGCGGGTGCACAATTACCGCCTAATGCGGAAACCGCTGCCGGATAGTATGGCGAACAGTCGCCGCCCAACAGCTGTAGCGACGAATCGTTTTCGACAGCTGCGCAGCTGTTCAATGGCGCATGAAGTGAGACGCTGCTGGCGGCAGCAGCTGTGGACGAGGCGCGAATGGACAACGGTGGACTGGGTGGGGACTCGGTGGCGTATGTTTCCGACTCGATGGAGGCGGGTTCGCTGTAGCAGCCCTGCGTAGACGAGTCCTCTGGCGTGTCGAAAAAGTGCAAATTGAAGTCCGAGTTGGCGTCGAAGCTCACCTCAGGTATGGGCTCGTCGTCGTCGTCGTCGTTGTGCTCGTCGTCAAGTTCGGCGTCACCGGCGCTGCCGGACGGACATGTGCTGTGCTGGCGTTTGTGTTTGTTGCTGCCGCTGCTGCTGCTGGTTTCCACAAGAATCGAACGAATGTGCGACTGATCCAAATCTATTTTGAACACATCCATGTTTCGGTGTTGTCATCCATCGTCAACATTGTTGGCACTCGATGACAGGCGATCGTCGTCGCGACAGCGGCAGACAAGAGCGGGTGTGCAGGTGTGCATACGCGTTGGCTCAACATGGGGCACGAATTTGCGGTGATCGGAGGTGCGCTAACGATTCTAATGGACACTGAGTTGCTTTTAACTTTTTATGGGCGGGTGGGCGGTTGGTGCCAAGTTTTAATGTTTCAAAATGTGCACAACACTCTCGCGTTTAACTAGTATGGCGAACTGTAATCGTCACTAAAACGAAAAATATCGCCCAGCATTGATCGAGCAGTAATCTGCTGTGGGTTGAGTGGCGGTAAATACTTACGGGCGCAGAAAACCGGCCGACTTGCTCGAGAAAGTCAGACAATTTCAACACTGTTCGGACTGATGCACTTGAATTCGTTGCATATTTATTATTATTTTTGCTAACAGTAGTAAATGGTTTTTGAATTAAAAAATAATAATTTTTCATGCAATATAAATTGTAGAAAAATTCTTGTTTTCACGTATAAAGTCACAGCATAGTCCGCTTTAGTTTTGTCCATAATTTATTAGAGTTATCGAGTCTGCACCTTCGTTTTTGGCTTGAAGAGCTTTAGACTATATTTCACTAAACTTGACTACTAAAGCATTACAAGATCCAATGTTGTATGAAGTTTCAGAGTTTTTTGATTTATTTAGCTTTTGACAGTTAACTTTTAGCGAAACGTTTCTTATTTCACCATTTTCAGATTTTCTTAAAATTGAAGAAACTTAAAGAAATTTTCTAAAGTGACAAGCTATTAATTTTTGGAGAAAATGACAAGAAAGGTCAAACGGCAAATTAAAATAATAACGGATACGTTAAAAAAATAAAACAAAAATTGGAATTAAAGGGACAGATTAAACAGAGTTTGGCTACGGTGAACGTTTAATTTAAATTTTTTGTAGTGATTAGTTAATAAATTCGTAAGGCTTAAAGTTTTTATTTTGTTTAGACCATCTGACTATATATAAGACTCTAAATTTTTAAGCTTTCTGAAAATGTTTGGGCGAAAACCCAAACATTTTCAGCCTATATAACTACCTAATTCAACCTAACCTAACCTTCCCTAACCTAACCTAACCTTACCTAACCTAACCTAACCTAACCTAACCAGTTGCTCAAGTGTAGTGAACTAAGAAAGTACTAAGTGCAGAACGTTTCTGATAACTCATCGATTTGACAGTGCTGTTTGGAGTGATTATTCACTTGCCGCATATAACCAAGCGTAACTTTCGATTGCGCTTTCGAATTTGATGAAATCCACTTTGTATCTTTTGTTTTCAACTTGCAAAAGGTGAGATTAATAAATATAAATAAACTCATATTTGCGGCCCGCCGGTGGGGCTCCCGTGGACAGCCACAAAATCAGCTGATGCACAGTTTCTCCGAACTGGTTACTGCTGAATAAGCTCTAAACACTGAACTGCTGAGCAAAACCCACTTAGCAAAGACACAAACCCATCACAACTGAACTCAATATAGAAATGCGTTCATGCCCCCGATTAGCACGGACGCGAACCTATCTATACTCACCACAATGAACTCCGCAAGTGCCATAGTTGACACTATCAAAAGTGTATCCTCCGAAATAAAAAGATTACTAAAAGATGCGGGCAACATCAAACGGGAAATAAAAATTGGCATAGCAGATGAAACAAAAAAGTTGACTGCACTACTTCCATTGATTGAATCTTTGATTCTAAGCCAACGAGCCGAAAACTCGAATACTATTTCTGACGTTCGGGCAGTAATACGCGAGGAGCTGGCGACTTTGAAAGAATCTCTGGGTGCTAATACGGATATTCCAATGAGCTATGCAAATGTTGCTAAAGCAGCTATCACCAAAGAGACAGCAAAGCCTGCCCTAATAATAAGTGCAGCTCAGAATGTCAGCGCCAAACACTCAGAAGTTCTCCAAACTTTTCGTCATAACGTTTCATTCAAAGACACAAATTTTGCCCCAGCAAAAATTACACCAGTCTCGAATAATAAAGTGCGGATTGAGTTCCACAGTGAACAACAACGAGAAACTACTATGCAAAAACTGTCAAATGTCTCAGCCCTCAAAACTGAGATAGCTAAGAATAAGCGGCCAATGGTTATAATCAAAGGCATCTCTAAAGAAATCGGAACAACCGAGTTGGTCAATTTAATAACAGTTCAAAATGATGGCATCAAAGCTGCAGTAAAGAATGAAGAAGACATTAAACTGCGCTTTATACGTCGAAATCGGCGGAATCCTGACTTTACTTACAATGCCGTCCTTGAACTCAATCCCAATGTATGGAAAGTAATGATGAAAATCGAACGTCTTAATGTTGACTACCAATGTTTACATATATCAGATTTTAGTGCTTTTGTGCAATGCTTCAAATGTTTGCAGTTTGGGCACACGCAAAATAAATGTAACTCAACAATTACACCGTGTTCTCACTGTGCTAGCAAAGAACATCAATTTATCAACTGCCCGCATAAGAACGATAGCGATAAACGCAAGTGTTTTAACTGTGCCAGTCGTAACATTAAAATGAAGATGAATGTGAATGACCACCACTCCGCCACGAGCATAAAAGATTGTCCACAAATCAAAACAATACAACAGAGAATTAACGCGCGCACTGATTATGGGTTCTAAGTCACTAAGTTTCATTCAAATTAACGTGAACCGTTGCTATACAGCATACAATGAATTATTGCAATATTTTATATCACACTCAACCGATATCGCTTTAGTTTCTGAGCCACCTCTCGTAAACGCCAGCAAAGTTCGCACAGTGAGCGGTATTTTGACGTATCAGTTTTCCGCGGCTAACAGGAAAATCAAATCATGCATTTTGGTGAAAGAATCTGTTGGTGCAACACTTGGAGTCTCGCAACTATCTACTCCGAATCTTAGTGTTATTAAGCTCTGTGTTGGTCAACGCTTGTTATATATCGCCAGCGCATATGTTGAGCCTGATATTGATCGATATAATACTTTAAACGCTGTGGCTACAATGCTTTCGAAGACATCATCTTCGTTACTGCTTGTTGGGGGTGATTTTAACGGCTGGCATACATCATGGGGCTCAATGTCCCAAAACGATCGTGGAGTACGCGTTGCGAACATTGCAGCAGCGAATGATATGGCAATCTGCAACAGAGGTTGTACGCCTACCTTTACAGCCATACGGTATGGTGCTGCGGCCAGCTCTATTGTAGACATTACACTCGCGTCTGAAAACCTAATGCAACGAGTGAAAGACTGGTGTGTAAACGTGGATGCTGTGCAAAATTCGGATCACAATGCCATCACCTTTAAAATACAAAGTATTGCCAAAATCATTCCAGCTAAACGAACTTCAACCTACCTCTTTAACAATAAAACAGCCAAATGGAGTAAATTTACTGCGTCTGTACAAAATCTCCTTGAGCAGTCAGGCATCTTGCAGAGAAATCTGTCTGTTTGCACGGCTGGTGACATAGACAATACTGTACGCGAACTCACTGATATAATCAGACATGCATGCACTAGTTCTATGAAGATGAGAGGAAATAGCAAACCTCATAACCCATGGTGGAACGATGAGCTCCAAAATTTGAAAGATAAGTGCGTAAGGCTTCATCACCAACTTAATAGTTTAAGCAGACGTCAAATGCCCTTACACAATATTGCACTGCTTCATTTCGAAGCAAAGCGTGAATACGCCGAAGCGTTGCGGAAAGCTTCAATATGTCATTTTCGCGAATTTTGCAATAGCCAAGGAAAGGACGACGTCTGGTCTCTAACAAACCGTATCATAAAAGATGCACCTTCGCAGCGGCCGCCAATAACACTTCAACAAAATGGCATATTTACCGATACGAGCCAGCACACCGCTGAAGCCTTGATACACCACTTCTATCCTGATGACAATATCGACACCAGCTCTTCTCACCGCCTCATTCGCAATCAAGTGAAAAATAGCTTAGATACACCAAACGACGAAGACTTCACTGAAGATGAGGTTCTAGAAGCCCTTCAAACAATGAATCCAAATCGTTCACCTGGCCTGGACAATTTGACTTCAGATATCTGCCTAGAGTTCACTAAAAAGAATCTCGGATTCCTTACGACTTTATACAACGCTTGTCTTCGTATCGGGCACTTTCCGACAGCATGGAAAGAAGCTTATGTTAAAATCTTGCCAAAACCGAATAAACAAGAAAGCGATCTGAGCTGTTATCGCCCTATTGGTCTTCTTCCGGTTTTTGGAAAACTTTTAGAAAAGCTCTTTATCAAACGGCTGACATTTCACGCTGAAAGCAAACAATTGTGGTCCACCAAGCAATACGGTTTCAAAGAGCAAGTGTCGACGACCGATGCTTTACAAAACGCCGTACAGCACATCGAGAACCAAAAACGTCGGAAACGTCTGGTCCTTTCTGTATCCCTCGATATAAAAGCAGCTTTTGATAACGCTTGGTGGCCAGCACTCCTCAATCAGCTTGCTCGATACAACACACCATCAAACATATACAATCTTATAAAAAGTTACCTCGATGGCCGTTTGGTCAGGCTCGACTACGCGGATGCAACAGCGACTAAGAAAATGAGCAAAGGCTGTATACAAGGCTCGGTGTGTGGCCCGACCTTTTGGAATATAATCCTGGACGATTTGCTCTCTATGGTACTTCCAAATGGATGTCAAATTCAAGCCTTTGCCGACGATATACTCTTGACTGTAAGTTCAACAACTCTTCAGGAATTACAAAACAATGCTAATGCCGCTTTAAGCCAAATCACTAAATGGGGCGCAGATGTGAAACTAACATTTGGTGAGGCTAAAACTCAAATAATAGCATTTACGCAGAAGGCAAAATCAGCCATTATTTGCATGAATGGTACGTCTTTAAACTTTGTCAAGGAAATTAAGCTCCTGGGTGTCATAATTGATGAGCACCTCAAATTCACAAGCCACGCTAGATATGCAATTGGTAAAGCACAACGAGTTTTCACCAACTTATGCAAATTTGTTCGACCAACATGGGGTGTTCACGCAGAGAACGTCAGAATCTTATACACGCAAGTCATTGAACCCACTATAACATACGCGGCAGGCATTTGGGGTAGAGCGGTAAAGTTTTACTACATCCGCCGGTTACTCCGTTCATTTCAGAGGAACTTTGCAATTCGCTGCATTAGAGCTTTTCATACCGTATCAGCCACGTCAGCACTTGCATTGGCAGGATTTACGCCATTATATTTAAAAGTCGAAGAGACAATGAGAATTGCTGACATCAAAACGAAGTGTACTTGCGACGGACTCCCTGAAGATGTCAGACTTCAACAACGCGTTCCAACACATCGCCAATTACATCCTGCCAAACGTCAAACAATTGCATATTCGATTGCACACACACAAGCGCAAGTGGAGACTATACTTAATGCAGGTGCCACACAGATATTTACGGACGGTAGCAAACTGGAGACAGACAACTGTGGCTGCGCTTTTGTTGTCCACTTACCAAACGGGCAATGGGAGGAGAATAAATTAAAATTACACAACGCCTGCACGGTTTATCAAGCCGAAACCTTAGCAATCGACGCTGCCTTGGCTTGGGCACAAACTAATTTACAGACATTACACCTGCAAATATTTAGTGACAGTCAGTCTGTCCTGGAGGCTATCAAGGACCGCAGCAACGCAACACCACTCATAGTTTCTATCCACGAACGGTTGCATCAACTTCGGTCCAACAACTGCATTAAGTTCATCTGGGTTAAGGCACATGTAGGAATTGAAGGCAACGAGCTAGCCGATCGACTTGCTAAAGAAGCGGCAAACTTAGACACTGCTCCGATGTATGCCGCATTTCCGATAAGCTATGCCAAGTGGAAAATACGTCAAGATATAGCTAACGTATGGCATCGTGATTATGTGGAAGAAACTACTGGCTCCAGCACAAAGACATTTTTTGAAAGCCCAATGGAAGCAATTATCTACAGGAACAAATTTGGAATATCTTTTGAAATGACACAACTTCTCACTGGCCATGGCTATCACAAAGCATATCTGAAGCGCTTCAAGATTATCAACGACGACGCATGCCCATGTGATGGAGAAACATCGCAAACATTGAGCCATCTTTTGGAAGATTGTCCCCGATATAGCAGAGAAAGGTATGTGCATATGCTGCTTTGCGAAGAACACCGAATATCGCCATTTGAAATTAAAGATATTGCTAAACATCAACACCTCATTGCGTCTTTCAACAATTTTATTCACAAAATTATAAGTACCCTAAAAACTTTCAATTTGTAATTTAATAATAATCTAACTTTTGTGCGCTAAGAAAATAATGTAATTTCTAAGCATAATGCCTGTATCCATTTGCAGGCAATATTATTTCGACACATAAAAATTACTTCTTTGAAATACTTTACTCTACTTATGTAAGGAAATAATTTGAACATTTGTAATTAATTCCACTTTGTAAACGAATTGAAGAAATAATATACTCCTCGAAACGCAGATAGCGTCTAGAGACAAAGGAAAAAAAAAAACCTAACCTAACCTAACCTAACCTGTCAATTGTTTGAATGCCTCATTCTGTTCATCATTTCAACATTGCTAGTCTTCAGATCTGCGAATCACTCATACAATTCAGTAACGATTTTCTATTAGTCTCAATTAAAAAGTACAAAAAGCTTCACTTCTGCTATTCGTGACCACTGTTTCAGGTTTAAAATCTTACAGTCTACGATTTTTGGCACTAAATTCTTCACAATGGGTTCCACGAATATATTTTCATGTCGTCAGGAATCAGCATTACTTGTCTTTGCTTCTTATTTCTCTGCTTCTTGTTTGCTCCTTTAAGCAAGCTTTATCCCGAGAACTTCCAAAAGATGTTAGCTATTTGTTTAATATTTTCGCGCTGTCTTCGACCAAATTTTCTTTGCTTTGTAAGCCCAACTTTTAGGCCCAATGCATGATTTATCATTATTTATACTCAGCAAAATTCTGATTCAATTCTCGCTAGTAGAATCAAAGCATTAAATTCACTTCCGTGTTGCGTTTCGATGTGTCCAAACGGTATGGAATTTTTCACACTTGGAACTGCATTCGTTGAACTCGGCGGCAACTAAAATGTTTCTAATTGCCCGGAACGCGCGCAATCAGCAATTAATGCAGCAATTAACAAGCGACACCGTGTAATCAGCACGTCAAAAAAAATCTATGCGCCGCAGCCGCTAAATCCCGCTCAAAGTGCGACACCAACGATTCCAGGAGAATTCGAAAGTAAAAAATACAAAAAAAATAAAAGAAACGACAATCAACATGCGCGCGCGCGTACCGCACGAGGAACCAACGAATCGGCCAGCCAAGCGTCAGCGTCGAGGCGCTCCAAATGCGCAACCGAAATCCAAACCAAACCGTAGAACCTTCGAATAAGAACAAGAACTACTTATTCCCTACGAGCAGCCGCCGAAGAACCAACCACCGCCACGACACACTCGCAAAGAACCGCGTCCGCTTCGTCGGTGTTGGCGACGGTTGGTTGGTGTGGTTGTGTTTCTATTGCTGTTGCTGCTGCTGGCGCTGGCGCTGCTGCGGCGAGTGTTGTGCCCGCTGTGGCTGCCATTGCCACTACCACTGCCACTGCTCCCGGCCGTGGCCGCGGTCCCAACCTGGGCTCTGGCCGCGACGCTGCCGAAGACAACAGCCGCCACAGCCAGCCAGCCAGCCAGACAGACAGACTGTGTGTTCCTGGTTGTGCTGCGCCTGTTATTGCTGTTGTTATTCATGTGATTGTTGTTGTTGTTTATGCAGTTGTTTTTCCTATCTTTCTAATCTATTTGCGATTCTCAAGAGCTGCGCCGCTAAAGCGCGAGGGGGCGCAGAGCTGCCAGAACGCTACAACAACAAAAACGACTTCATTGCTTACGTCGACCCGCGTGCCAACGCTGCACCCGCCGGGAAAAGCTGCCAGCAAGAGTCAAGAAACTCTCGATTGGGATTTTTCCTTCTTTTTCCCAGTCGTCGTCATCGTTGTCGTTGTTGTCATTTTTGTTGTTGTCATTGCAGTGCTGGTGTGGTGTGCTTCTTCGTTTTGTTGCTATTTTCAATTTCTATTTGCAACAACAACTACAGCCATAACAACAACAGCGCAATGCAGCAACTTTGTAAAAGGAGTAAAGCAACAAATCAAATAAAAAAAACGCAGGCACAACGTCAAGACTCAAGACTCAAGATCAATTCCGCATACCCATACATGCACACAAACACACTCACACACACACACATGAAAACTCTAGCCGACAGAGTCGCATACGAGCGCATAATCACAGCCGGAGAACCGTTACAGCGAGTGGGCTGGTGAGGCGGCACGATCGACTGTGGCGGCCGCTTCCTCCTTTCTACTTCGGCGCACAGCGGCCCACAGCGTAGGCCAGACACAGCAGAAAGAAAGTGCAAGAACCCGACGGCAACGCAAAGATCTGCGAGAACAAGAAGCAGAATCTGAATCCGAATCAGCGAAGCAGGAAGAGTTATGCGATTAGCGGGAGAACGCTTTCTGCTGCTCAGTCGGCGACGCAGTTCGATAGAGCGCACGAACAAAAGCACGAACGCAAACGAGTGAGAGTTGCTCTGCTGACATTTGCGGAGAAAAGAAAATGCAGAAAATTCAGAAGATTTCCAGTCGTCGAGCGAGAACTGCGAACAAAGATCGGGCGTCGAAAGCAGCAGACGAAGAACTAACTTTGCTTAACTTTTTTTAAACAAGCCAACAACAAACTCATGCATACTTATATACCAGTAGTGTACTCTGGAGAGGGGGAGGGGGTTGAAACCCCCGAAATATTGGGATCGATTTTAAAGCTGCATACAAATTAAAAGAAATTTTTGGGCATTTCATGAATATTAAAGAATTACTTCTTCAAACCCCCCAAAAATTGTTTCTGAATCCGCTTCTGTTATATACATCAATAAATACTGCAGTCATTTCTCAAGATCGGTTGGGGATTTTCTTAACCTGCTTAGTGGAAGCCAGGGGCGGATTCAGAAAAATATTTTGGGTAGGAGGGGGGTGATTTCAAAAAGTAATTCTTTAATATTCATAAAATGCCTTTTAGTTTGCATGAAGTCGATTCTAATATTTCGGGGGGGTTCAAACCTCTGAATCCGCCACAATGCATTTTTCAGTTTCGCAGCCATTTCGACCACAAACTCAAACTGTGTGTGTGGGTTTTCCATGGCTTCGTGATCTGAAATGTTTTCCTTACACCTTTCACTTGAAATACTCGCAATGAAAGTTTTTCCTCATTTTACATTTTATAAAATTTTAAGTCATTTTTTCTGTTTCGGAACGTTTTCAACAAATTTTAAGTGTTTGCCAATTTGTAAAAACTCCATTGTATGCGTTGATTGGCGTGGCTGTTTCAATACGAAAATCCCGAAATCCCGCAACTACGAAAACGCAGCGCTTCGACGTCACTCATTTCGAAACTGAAATCGAATGGGGAAGCAGGAAGAGCAACAGCCGCTAGCGGCTGACAGCAATGCCAGCACCAACGTTGTTCCGAGCGCGCCCGTCGAGGAGGGATTGGACACCAGCAGCAGCAGCGCCAGCGGCTACAGCGCCAGTGGCTACAGCGCCAACGGCTGCAGCGAAAACGGCTGCAGCAACGCACAGCCAGCGACAGAAACAACGGTTGTGAAAAGGAAAACTGTGATACCGTTCGCCAAATCAGCTGCGTACGCTGCCTGCACCACAACGCAGCGATCGCTTAGAAGTAGGAAATTGCTTTCGATGTATTTGCACAGAAGCGGATAGCGCGCGAAAAGGAATTCCTCGAAAGTCAACGATCAGCGCGCGAGAGAGCGCCAACAATTTCAACCAGGAAAAGCAAAGAAAATCGCCAGCAGTGGGGGGGAGAGGAGAGGAGGAGGGCGGGCGAGGCAATGCCACAGCCGAACGCGTAAAGAAAACTCAAAGTAAACGGAGAAACTGTAAATAAAGAATAACAACAACAACATCAAGAAAACCAACAGAGAAAACTGCAAGCTGCGAAAGCGAAAAGCCAACACAAACACACTCAGCGCTCACTCAGCGCTGTGACTGTCGGTTGTTGCTGCTGTTATTGCTGTTGCTGTTGATTGTGGTAGCAGCATAACGTAACAGTCCAGTATTGGCTGCGACACGAACCAGGAAGAGAATTGCACGTACGTGTATGGGTAGCGGCAGCAACACCAATAGCAACAACAACAATGGCACTAAGCAACAGCTGCTGCCGTTGCTGTTTTCGCTGTGCGATTGTGTAATCGTCGGCGTAGGCTGGTGAGCAGTGGAAGCGACTGGAAGCGGAGCCGGGTGCGGGGCGCTACGAAAGCAGAATTGCAACTAAATGCTTTCAATGTTGTTAGCGCGCGACTTACGCCGGTTTGAATGGCTTGAAGAGGCAGCGGCGCTGGCGATGGGTGGTGCAGCGGTGTGCGGTGGTCAACAGTCTCCCAGAGTGCACAGTTTGATGGCGGAGGTCGGGCGCGCGTTGAGTGGTTGCATTGAAAGTGGAATCCTCCACACAAATGTTGCCTTTTTTGTGATCAGTTAACGGATTATCGCACATGGGGGAAAGTTGTGCCCAACAATTTGGTTTTCATATTGTAATTCATTGATTATATGGTGTCGTAAAATTACTGAAAGTACGCTGAGAATAGTGTAAATTGGCAAAATTATTCAAAATGTCAAAAAATAAACTTT
The DNA here is from genome assembly GCA_963971225.1 of Melieria omissa. Lineage (NCBI taxonomy): Eukaryota > Metazoa > Arthropoda > Insecta > Diptera > Ulidiidae > Melieria > Melieria omissa. The sequence continues at coordinate 118,937,374 of OZ020268.1, read as the reverse complement.
GCTTGTATGGTTGAATGTGAAAACACTGTTTCGTTTATTGGACTAAATATTCAATTCAATATTCAATTTAACCCTTTCGACCCAGAATTTTACCCTGTAGTTCGATATTACTTTTTGGTATTTAAATCATAAAACATTTGGCTAAGAAGTGTGCACACGACATTTAAAGTCGCCACGCCTTTTTATTAGAGTTCTACAGCTAGTTTACTATCGAAAACTTTAGCTTAGAACGGGTTAAATAAATTTTGTATCAATATGTTTTACTTACAGAAAAGTTACTTAATATTTATTGAAAAATACAAAATTATCACTCTTTGATTTTATTTAAGCATTATTAAAGAAACAGGGTTTTGATCAAACTCGCCCAATTCGCAGACTTCAGTTAGAACACAAACTTTCCCTGATATCGCAGCAAATTATTGGACATTATTTTGGGGATAGCAGTAAAATCTTTTTATTTTTCTTGAATTCACTTCTAAAAATATTAATTTGTTGGTGCCTACTTAAATTAAGGGGCCCGAACACTGTAAACTGCGATTTTTCATATGTTTTTGATTTTATTTATTAAAGAAAAACGGACGTTCCGATTTACATGAAACTTTACACATATGTTAATAAATGTTTAGATTATCGAAAACAATTTTTTTTTTTTTTTTTGGCGGCCATGTTTGTATTCTGTAGCTGATCCAAAATGTCGTCTTTGTAAAATGACCCTTGTCGCGTTGACAGCAAATCAGCATAACGGAGCCTCCTAGAGCAAAAAACAAAAAAGATTCTTGAAATATACATTACTGGCTACTGTTTGACGTAGGGGATTTTAAAAATATTGATTAGAAAAAAAATGGCGGCTGTTTGAAGAAAAAGTTTTTTTTTTCGCGTAAAATTTTGCACTAAATTATTTATAAAAAAAAAAGTTTGGCATATATCGAAAAACGGCTACGTGGAGCAGAAGCGACACTATTCCCGAATAGAATGCAATTTGAATCAGGTCGATCGGATAAAAACTTTTTGAGTTATGCTGTCAACGCGGTCAAAAAACATGGTTTCGAGATAATCGCGCTTTAAGTTTTGAAAGGGGCAAATCGAATTAAAAAAGGTAGTAAAAAAGGTAATCTAAACATTTATTAACATATGTGTAAAGTTTCATGTAAATCGGAACGTCCGTTTTTTTTTAATAAATAAAATAAAAAACATATGAAAAATCGCAGTTTACAGTGTTCGGGCCCCTTAAAGCCATAAATCAATCGTAGCTTTTGCTATATGTAAGATGACAAAAAGGTGAAGTTGCTCTCAGGCAACCTTGAGGTCGAAATGGTTAAAGACATACGAGGGCGGGTCAATAAGTCCGTGACTTTTTAAATTTCCCGCCTCTTAATTGAAATGGCAACACTGCTCCCGTCCGATAGAGCACAAGCAAATCCCAAGATGCAACACTCGCCGAAACTACACATTAGACTCGCAACAACAACAACACCAACAACCGCAATTACGCACACACATATCAGAGCCATGAGATAAGAGTGCGGCGGCGGCGGCGTCAATCGTCGTTCCACGCATCTCGCCCGCGTTCTGTTGCTCTTAGCCTTTGACTAGAAATTTGCAATTTAAGTTCAATGACTTGCGTCGGCAACGTCATGGGCAGCAGCAACACGCTGCAATCGCAGTAGTGGCGGCAGAAATAGCAACAACAACAACAAGCAAGCCAGCTCTATCTTCGGGCGAGTGTGGGCAGTGGTGTTGTTGTTGGTTGTTTGTTTATTTGTTGATTTGATAGTAAAACCTAATGCAAACAAAACAAGCGTGTGCGCTAATAGGAAAACAACAAACAACAAAAGCAACAACAAAAATAGTGTTTGCCATAATAATATCAACGGCGAATAATAACAACAACTGAGATAAATATGGAACGGGCCGGCATGGAGATGAGCGCAGTGAGCGCTAATATGAATGTGCGAATGTGGAGGGGAAAGAAGAGAGCGGAAGTGCGCAGAAAGCATTGAAATTGAAGTTGAAGAAGGTGGCGACTGGGCAGCGATCGCTGCACACCCACTCCCACACCCGGTGCCATTGCGCGTTGTGGCAATTTGATGCTTGCAAGCTGGACGCTCGGCGCGGCATTTGTTTGGACTTGTTTATGGGCTGTTCTGCTTTGGATGCGAGTGGGTGTGAGTGTGTGAGTGTTTGTGTGTACGTGTGTGCCTGTGTCTTGTTGCATTCAAATTTGAATTTATGCATTTCAGCGGAGGAAGTCCATAAATTCAATGCAACATGGCCATTTGCAACTATACAACAACAACGACACAGCAACCACAACAGGCTATGCACATTTCACTATGCAAAGTCTATGCTCGATGATGAATGCCTTCAATGCACTTCAACACTCTCCTTCCTACGCCTCTTCCACTCCCCTTTGACTTCCTCTCCGCTGCAGTGACTGCAAGTTCATTGCGCTCGGACGCGCAACTGAAGGCAGCAGCACATTCTCCCAGCGGCCATAGGCACTTACGTGCCACATGCCGTATGCCGTACGCGGCATGCCACACGCCACAAATGATGATCAATCATTTTGGCACTATTCCATGTCGCCATTGAGGCATGAAGGCGAAACTCTTCCTGATTCGTTGTTATTGCTGCTGTTGCTATTGTTGTTGTTGTGCTGGCATATGCATTCGGTATTTGCTAAGAGCAACGAGCGAGCGCCGCTACAAAGGAAATTCTTGCCAATGTTGTTGGCATTAAAAAAATCTACTTTTACCCGTTGTTGCAACATCGACATTGCACACTACAATTCCACGTAATGCCAACAAAAACAACAATGTTAAACAACAACAACAACAACATTAGCAGCAGCCAGAAGGGGGGTACTGCCAACGTTGAATGTCAGCAACCTCAATAAAATTTCACGACTTTTCCTGGGTCATGATCTGCTTCTTCTTTTTGTTGCAACATTCGTCGTTGATATTTATGTTGTTGTTGTTGCTGTGGCACGTCAACAACACTACTTTCCTACAGCGCACAGCTTGGCATTGCGCGTGGCGAGCGGGCGATGTGTTTGGGTAGCGCAGCGCCAACGTGGACAACGCAGACATTGTTGGCAATTTGCAACACGAGCAGCGAAGGTGCATGCAACATATGCCAGTTCGTGCCCGGTGTGCAACTGGCCAGGAACGTTATCTGTACGCCTGGCCCTAAACAGTGACAGCAAACAGTAACAACAACAACAACAACACCAATGACACCAACGCCACAGCCACACGGGCTATAAATAATGTGGCCGGTGGGGTAATGGCTGCCGCCGAAGTAAGGAAACTGTAACGGCTTCGGTGTGTTGCATGCCATGCTTGCAACACGACGTCAGGCGTGTTGCGCGTCTACGACATGTTTATGAGACATTCGGACATGCGCTCAAGATAAACAAAACAGCAGCCGCTGCAGGGCCGAAATATGGTTGTCCTTTTTGTTGTTGTTCTAGATGCTTAAAGCATCTCTATATTGTTAGCGTATTTGGCATGTTGCAACATTTTCGCGCTGGCTGCTGCCATTTCTGGTGGTCATTGCTCTTTGCTGTTGACGCTGCTAAATTTTTGTCATCAACATTTTTTTCAAAGCAGTAGATCACGTAAGCTTACAATGTGGATGTAATGTCACAAGTTAATTTGTTTTAATTCGAAAGAGTTTCTATCCCTACAGTTGGCAGCTCTGGCTGCCTCCAGTTTCTACCAAATTTTGCATCTAAAACTCACCTGAAATGGTATCGCTGGAACCCGTCGAACTCACTGAAGTGTGGCCGTCTGGACTTTGCGGCTCGCGCGGACTAATCGGTGTGGGTGGCGTTGGCGCTGGTGAGGCTGCGCCGCCCGCTAGTGCGCCCGCTGCTGTGGTCGATGTTGCTAGGCCGGTTGTTGCTGTTGCGCTGGTTTTAGCAGTTGTTGTTATGGTTGTTGTTGAGATGGCTGTGGCGTTGGCGCTCAAATCATCGATCTCATGCTTCAGCGGGAAATCGTAATAGGACGTGGTCGAAGTGGGCAGCGCGATTCTAAAAACAAATTTATTATATTATGCAAAAATATTTATTATTTATAAATAAAATAAATAAATAAATATTGAATAAATATTATTTTTGTTATTACTTATAAATAAATAAAATAAATAAATAATTATTATTTATTTATTATTTAAATAAATAAATATTATTTATTTATTTTGTATTTTATTGTGTTAAACACGCATACAAACACAACTAACACACATAAGTACAAATAAAATATGTCTTTTAAGTGTAGAAAGAAAAACGAAGATCTTTCAGAGACAAATCTTCTCTTAACTCTTTCGAGCCCAAAGTTGCCTGAGAGCAACTTCACCTATTTGATCTCATAGCAAAAACTACGATTGATTTTTATAATGTTTTCAGAAGTGAATTCAAATAAAAAATTAAAAAAAAATGTAAGGGAGAGGGCTGGGGTGTGAACCGGGTTTTGTTTTTTGGCTCTAACTTTTCACAGAATAAAGATATCGAAAAATCGAAGATACCGTTAGACAGGTAAATATAAAGCGCAAATTTGTTGTGAAGACAGATTACCGTTTTGATTAACATTTAACTCTCTACGTCCAATTTTCTAAGGACGTGATTTTTCGCTTTTCCAAAAAAGTGGCTGGGTTGTGAACCATCTGGCAAATCGCAATTGAAGTCGGAAAATACGAAGAAAACACCCATAATTTTGAAATAAGTTGAAAATTTATTTAATCAGGAAGGCTCAAGAGGTGAAAAAAAGTTATAATGACGCCAATTAGGCCAAAAAATCGCAATGAATGCAAGTGCTCAATTTTTGTTTTTTTTCATCCTAATCGGTGTCGCAATGTTTGCATATGAAATACGAATGCGTTCTCGCATTGGCCCACCTCAAATGAACTCAACGAAATCGAGTGACATTACATAAAATTACTTTATTTTAATAAATCCGGCGATATTTGACCGTCCTAGTGCAAATGTAGTACGAAAAACAGGTGGTTCATAACCCAGCCACCTCAGTGGTTCACAGCCCAACCACGATGCCATTTTGGAAACTTTTAAAATAACGACACTTCTAATCATAATTCCACATAAACAAATATTGCATCGTAAAATAGAATCAAAACACTAAATAAACATGTATTACACAGACCTTTTTGCAATAAGCTCAGTCACTTGGATAGCACCTTAAAAAAAGCCAACAAGTTTTCGCAGTCGATTTTCAAACACGATGTCTTTCAAACTCGATTGCTGCCACAAGCAATACGTGTTTGTACTTCGGTGTAACCACAAAAGCAGAGTAATATCATAAGACAAATTTGACAGTTGAAAGATTGGCGATATGTCAATTAGGGAAAGAAAAAACGGCAATGGTTTACACCCCAGCCTGGTTCACAACCCAGCCCTCTCCCTTACTGTTATCCCAAAAAAATTTCCAATAATTTGCAGCGATATGAGAGAAAGTCTGTGTTCTAATTGAAGTCTACGAATTGGGAGCGTTTGATAAAAACCCTGTTTCTTTAGTAATGGTTAAATAAAATCAAAAGGTAATAATTTTGTATTTTGCCATAAATATTAAATAATTTTTCTGTAATTAAAAACTATTGATACAAAATTTATTTAACCCGTTTTATGCTAAAATTGTTCAAAAACTAGCTCTAGAACTATAACAAAGAGGCATGGCGACTTCGAATGTCGTGAGAATACTTATTAGACAAGTGTTTCATGATTTAAATACCAAGAAGTAATATCGAGACACAGGGTTAAGTTCGGGTCGAAAGGGTTAAAAGCTTGTTTAAGTCTTCACCAAGTTTTCTTTAAACTCCACCCACTTTTCTAAGCCTAAAAGCTTGATATCAGTCACACTCAAATCTAGCCAATCTCTCTTAAGTTTTCATTTCAAATTGTTATCAAATTTGACCACTGTACAGTGGTCAATCGTGACGAATGTCCGATCAATTCTAACCCTACAAACATGTTGCGCTGTATCTTAGTTAGTCGACGCTGGTGCAATAATTACACTAACAATTTCCGCTGCAGCTAAAGTGCACATTGCCCATGGCCGTAGCTGTTGGCTGTCGCTGTCAGTTGCATTTCAATGAGCGAAACGTAATTGATTGGAAAACGATTGGCAGTCGACCAGTGCCCTTGGCGGCAGAGCTGCGCAGCTAATTGGCCATTTTGCAATTGCATTGCATGACAATTGCAAATGGCAAAGGCAAATGACAGTGGAAAAGGATATGCAAATGGACAATGCCAGTGGCAATGGCCATGCAGCGAAGGCAACAGGGAGACGTGCAAAACGTGTAATGCAGTAAAAACGTCAGTCATAATATAAATAGTTCGAAGCAGTGGCAGTAAAGCAACAAAGTCTGAATGCGAACGTGCAAGCAGCTAAGCAGCGCAGTCCTTTTGCATACATTCTCACATCTTTGCACAACAATGTGTGTGGCTATTGTGTTGCACGTGCAACAGTCAAAGCTTAAGAAATTCAAATCGATTTCCTGCGTTGCAGCATTGCGCTGGCATCTCACTCGCTGCCGAGTCGGACCAACTTTTCGCTCGGTTCGCTTCAGCGCCCAAGTGGCATTCTGGCTGTTTGCCTTGTCGTACGTGTGTTTATGTGTGTGTTTGTGTGTGTGAGAGCGAGTGCATGTGTGTGCTTTATTTTAGTTGTTGTTAATTTTTGTTGCATTGTGCGCATTGTTGCTGCTGCTCTCGTCGACACTGCCGTTAGGCACTTGACATGAGCATCCTTGTTGGCATATTGTGTTGTCATAATATTTTCGCATTGCAAGGAGAACCCAAATGCCATGAGCCAACAAAAGAACGAGCACACATAGATACTATGTTGTGAAGAAAATGAACGACAGGCGTTAAAGCGGCAGAAAAACGTGCGATAATGTCGATGCTTTGTTGTTGTGATGCATGTTGAATGATTTGGTTGCCAGGAACTCTTTACATTTAATTTTTGAAATAGTTTAATATTGCAATGAGGTTTGAATGCTTTCGTTTACGTGTACATACATATGTTTATGTGTGTTAGTGTGTCTGTTGAAATATTAAAATCAGAGACCTAAAAGTTACCTAAGAGTTACTTTTGAACAATTTTAGCTTAAAACGGTTAGATAAATTTTTTATCAATATTTTTTAAGTACAGAAACTATGGAGAAATACAAAATTATCACTTTTTGATTATGTTAAACCATTATTAAAGAAACAGGGTTTTTATCAAACGCGCCCAATTCGTAGACTTCAATAAGAACACAAACTTTCCCTGATATCGCTGCAAATTACACTGCACAACAAAATCAAACTTTGTTTAAAATAACAATACAACAACAATCCCATACACACTAACCCTCAAAAATGAAAAATTAAATTTTGTAGGAGATTTTAGTACCAATTTTGAATAAGTACGAAATAAACACTTAAACACATTTTCAGTTTTAGCTTAATTTTGGCGTTCAAGTTAATTTCTGAGCTTTGATGTATTCAGAGACCTATAGTAGAATTTCATGGCGAATATTTTCGTTGTACATTTTGTCCTTAAAAAGTCCTGTTTTACAGGACATTTTTGGCATTTAAAAAAAAGGGTAAAATTGGCCCATAAAAATAGGAGCTACAGGGTTAAAACGCTCCACAAAAATGTTCTTCATAGTATTTTACATCAAATTGCTGAACACATCATATACCTGAAATGTGAGATTACATGGTTTTCGTATGCCGATTCACCATAAGAATGAGCAAAAAGGGGAAAACGTTGACCCCCTAAAAAAAAATGCGTGTATTTTTTTTTGCCCCTTCTACCAGAATCCGTTGTCAGAACCTTGTTATTTTTTTTTGTGTTGTGCAGTGTTATTGAACAATTTTTTGGGGATAGCAGCAAAATTTTTGTAATTTGCTTTGAATTCACTTCTAAAAATATTAATTTGTTGATGTCTACTTAAATTAAACCCATAAATCAATCGTAGCTTTTGCTATAAGATAACAAATAGGTGAAGTTGCTCTCAGATAACTTTGGGGTCGAAGAGGTTAAAAAACGTATAATACTAAAGTCCCTAATTAAAAAGTATACTTGAAGAAAACTTGAAGAAACCCTTAAAATTAACTCAAGCATTAAATAAATGAAATAAATAAACAAATTAAATATGAAGCGTAAAATTTGCTTTTACAGCTCCACTCGAACTAAACCTGCACATCCTTGCAGCGCTGCACTTAATGCAACAACCAACCTAACCTGATGCCACCAAGTCGCAACACAATTTCAAAGCAAAAAATATTCAATTTTTAAGCGTTTTTTTGTACACAACGAATGCAAAATAAAACGAAATGAAATTCGCATTTGCATTCACAACGTCCGCACGTGGTAGCTCATAGATCCGTGAATTTATTGCATATACTATGTGCATGTTTGCACTGCTTTGTACATGGCCACACACACACATACACATGCGCGCACAAGCAAGTGTGTGTTGGAGCACATTAGTGCGGCCCCTAAACCCTGCCCGCTGGCAGCAGCGGCGAACGCAAACAACACACAAACAGATTTCACAAACAGTGAAATCACAACAGAGAAGCGTAGCAGCGTAGAAGCAAACGGAAAAGGAAGGCGCAGAAAAGTATGCAAAGTGTACTCAACATTAAGAAGTAAAAAAAAACACAACACAACATAACACAAATGCAAACACAATGAAATTAAATAAAAAATTGAATATGGAGCGCAAAATGCAAACATGGAAATGGAGTAAAAGCAGTCGCCGAGTTGCTGTTTGTGGCACGAAACCACGGCCTGTGAGTGCAATGCCGAGTATGGAAAACAGGGAAAAGCATAAATCTGGCACAGGCTGGAAATCAGCAGCCGCTCGTCGTCGCCGTCGACAACTCAACGCCTCCGCATTTGGGTCAACGGGCTGTGGTGCAGCCGGCGAAGCGAAGCGCCGCGACGAAACTCATTTATTTGAATAAATAACATAAAACGAAATGTGAAATGAAATAAAATACGAGTCAAAGATACTCAAATGAAATGAAACAAAAATTGGAATGGCACAATTTAAATGGAATTCTCATTGCGTTGCACTCGAGGCATAAACTTTGAAGCGTTTATCCATTACGTTGGAAGCTGACTGGGAGCGTTGTAGTTTTCGACGTATTGATTGGCTTTAAAATTTGGGCTGCTTTTTTATTGTGTTGGTGAAAGACCTTTGTACCTCTTATTTGTTATTTAATATTGATTTAGATAAAAAGTTACATTTCAGACATACATTTTTCAATGATATATTTTGGTTATCTTTGATTACGAAGCTTTTCTCGACCCTCTGTTTAAGTTCTCGCCTTAGTCAACTCTAAAATATAGAATTAGATGGGTTTTCGTTGAGCGGCTGTGTTCTGATAAGAAAATGGCAAACCTCTGGAAGTAAAATTTCCTATGAAAAAACTCTCAAGTTGCCGATCGGAAAAGGCATAGAACTGTAGTTTTCGTTTATAAGCGCACAAAATTACACGCACAGCACCGATAGATGCGGAAAACAAGACATTAATCTATGTAAAAATCGGGCTGCCATGTGTGTGTATGTTTTTCGTTTGACTTCTTAGCCATAATTTTCATGCATAGTTGTTTCCTATTCCATGGAGTTTTACTTTTTAGAACTGTGAATCAGCCATAAATTTTAAATGAAGTAAGGAACTAGAAAAAAAATTAAATAAGCAATCAACTCAAAGCTTCTTTTTCTTCTCCTTCTTAGTTGCCAGTCTACCAATAGTCAATCAATTCATAATTAAAACTGTATGCTTGAAAATTCGACCATTTGGTCCAAAAACTGCTAGCTAAAATTATATAGGTACATAAAATAAATAAATAAAAAAAGTTTAAAACAGAAAATTTAGTAAAAAGGAGACAATTTTCCTCTTTCATTTAATACCCATATCTTCATCATTGCAATACCGCAAATATTAAAAAAAAATATTTGAAATGTGTATGTTCTTAAAATTTTAAAGTCCTTGAAAAAGGACTTTGGGTCAGAAAATTAAAAACTGACTATGCCAGGTTACTATAATGGCCTCTAGATTCATGTCTATATCTACATTTGGATGGGTCTCGGCAAAAAAAAACATTAGAAAATGTATGAGTTTTGAAAATGGTCCAAAAATTCACTTTTTTACAACTTTCACCGTCAGTAACCTCCCCAAATCTAATCTGATTTGGACAATCTGTTTTTGTTAGTCGGATGATTCGTTTACGAGATATGTGCTCATAACTGAAACAACAGGGGAAAAAAATAGTTTTTCGAAAGTTTTTCGAAAACGAAAATTTTTTGATTTTCAGTTCGTGTTCAGCGGTCCAAAATTTAGACTAATTCTTAACACTTTAAACACTTTTATTTTTATGTGCATTTTTGGTGTCGAGTAGTGTTATTTCTGATTGAATTTATTTATTCATTTTGCTCCATAAAAAAAAATTAAGTAACAAATATGTAAAAGTGTATTTTAAAGAATAATTTACTGGCTTAATTTCATATTCATGTACTTGTTTTATACATTTTTGATATTTGCTTGGCAGAAAATTTATACATTTTAATATACATTCTGTCCAGTAGAAGCGTGATCGACCACCAATTTTCACTTAGAGTACCGTTATCAAAAAAATTTGAATGCACCTAAGTAGCCTCATCATTTTTATAATACGCACTGCAAAAATTGTCAGTTTCGTGAAACAATTTCAAAGTACAGGGTGTTTTAACAAAATGAGCTCCGCGTGAAAGAAGCGACTTGGAGCCATATTCCTTAGTCTACACCCTAGAGGGCCGTAAATGTCACGTTTAGCTTTAGCAAAATATATGAAGAAGTCGAAGTTATTCATAACGAGGTTGACGAATCGATATATGCAAACAAAAAATGTCGACAATAATGTAATATTCACGGATGAATCCTAATTTTGGGCAAATAGTAGCATAAATCCATCTTGGTGTGCCGCCATCAACCGATTGTTCCAACGAACTGTTAAAGACCCAGTAAAGGTCCATGTTTGAGGGTACTTCTCAGAAAAAGGATTTTGGGCGTCTTTTCGTTATTACCATCAACTTGAACGCGGTTTTTATGAACAAAATTTATGTAAAAGCTTTATTACCATCAGCTGCGAAGATGTTCGGGAGAAGAGGATTATACAAGTAGACAACGACCACAAGCATCGCAGCCGAATGTGTGCTGAGTGGAAACAGCAAAATGGGGTAGAAATATTAGATTGGCCCTCACAGTCGCCTGATGCCAACCCGATAGAAAATTTGTGGGCAATAGTAAAGCAGAAGCTCAAAGGAAAAACTATATGAACAGCAAAACAGATATCGAGACAAATTCGGCTGATTTGGAGTCGATTGCCTCGGCAACTTGTTCAGATCTTGCCGCAAAGTATGGGTCGGAGGTTTGAGGCCATAATAGCGAATGGCGGCGACTATACCTGTTATTAAAAATATTGCGTAAAATAAATATTATAAACGCATAAAATGCAGTTTGTTTGAAACGAATCGCATAAATAGTTTCCAAGTTACGACGATCACGCTTCTACTGGACAAACTGTATATTTTAGCTTAATAAAACTTGTGGAGTTTGGAGGTTGTGCGAGTTAATACTAAATTTCCCTAAAAACCTGTGTGTGTATGTGTGTGTGTGGCTGGTCATTGTCTCAAAGTAAGAAAAGGTACATCTTTACATTGATTACCCTTTTTTGTTTGTACTAAACAACTTTTTAGAAACGTCACCGTTTGATCAAAAGATTTCCACACTTTAAACTGTAAGCAATCAGCTGTTAAGTAACCACAAAAGCGACAACTTTAATATGAAACCCAGCGAAACTATGCAAAGACTTTCTTGGCAATCAGATATTTATATAGTTTTGTGTTTTTTTGGTTCACTTGAAACCTTTCCACCTTTCTAAATTTAACAAAACATAAAAACTAATATATTTACTATATGCAGTTATGAATTTCAGATAACTCTTTTGTGTACCGAGAAAGTGCACAGGTACAGCCGGCCTACTTTCAACAACAAACTGAGCTCCGCTGGCGAACCAGCTTCTTGCGACAGGCGCATGCACACACCAAAGCACACACACAGACACAAACCACACACATATGCAAGTGTGTTATAGACACCAATTGAGGGTTGCAAGCGGGGCTTACGTACATTTTGGCAAAGGAATACCTGTTAGTGTCACTGACGCTTAAACTAGACGTGGTTGGAAACTCCATGTGTCGCCGGCCCTCGATGGGGCTGGCTCAGATGTTGAAAAATGCGCAAATACATTTAAGCTGCTGCGGCGGTGACAGACGCGACCAGAACACAAGCGGGCCACGGCGAACAACGCAGAAAACGTGGTCGTGGAGCTGTGGATGCTAATCTTTATGCAACAATGTTCACTTCCAACTTCTAACGCACGCTGCGACAACAACAACTGACAACAGTTTATTTATTTTTTTATTTTTTGTTTGCTTTGGCCTCTTGACTGTGCACTGGAGTTGTGGTCAGTCGAATTCGGAACTGACTTTGCACACCCACATGTGTGCACTAACACCTACACGAGCGCGAACACGGACACGGCTACGGACACACACACACGCGCACGACTGCACCGAGCTGAATGTTGATGTGCGGCGCCCGGTTGTTCGGCGCACTGCGGCCGCTTTTTGGTAGTGCTTTGTTTTGCGCTGTGCGAGCTTTTTCCTGCATGCAACGTGCACCACTTATGCAGCGCCTGCAACTGCTCCTGCTGGCAGGTGTTGTTGTTGTTGTTGCTGTATATGGCTACTATGTGTACTGCCGCACTGCCTAAAAGTGCAGCAAGTTTTGTTTTGCCCTGTCAGATGCCACGCAATTTGTTGGTAAAATTTTGTTATTATTTAACAGCTTTGATTCGATTCCTAGCAACGTTTGAAATCCTTTTTCCATAAGAAAATATTTTGAACGCACATTCAACACGGGTTTTTTGTCATTGTCAAATAACGGTACTTAAAAACTCTGCATATTTTCGACAACTGCAGTCAAGTTTACACTGTTTAAAACAGTTTTTTAATTGTTCTATGCGAAGGCAAAGATTTTCACATGTTATGATTTCAAACTGGTTTTCAAATCAACACAAATTGTATGATTTCACTTCATCGGTCGAATATATTTGCTTAGCCGAATGCACATTACAATTTGTTGTCTGGTTTCGCTGTGTTGCAATTGATTTCCTCGATGTCCATATTGCGGATATATTTTCGACTGAAACTAGAATCGCCAATTGACTCTCGCCGCAACACACACAGCGTGCGCTCGCTGTGTGACTGTGTGACTGGGCCAATAAACTTTAAGCTGCAATAATAATAGCAGCAGCAACAACAACAACAACCAGCGCACAGCAGCTGTTGTAGCCGGATGGTGAGCGCCACAGCAATGCACGAATCACATGGCATGTGCAGCCAGCTGCGGGGCGCTGTGACAGGACAATGCGCACAAAACATAAACAGAGCGGCTACTGTGCACAGGACACGGCGCAAGAGAGCGCACGAAAACGCAACAGAGAGCGAACAGTAGCCGGTGCAATGCGCAGCGAATAGCGGAAAAGCTTCCCAAATGCAAATTTAAATGCTGCAAAGCTGAAAGAGCCAACTTTAATTATATGAAATCGATTAGTAAAAATAATAAAGACGGCGTTCGGGTCGTATGAGTAATATCGAGTGTGAATAGGAATCAATACGTTGATCATACGCACCGGAGCTCCCTGTACTAAAAACTCGATATTACACGCAAAATGTTGCGATTAAAATTTAATATACTTATTAAGAAATATAAAAATTGAAATATGAGAGAAGAAATTGTGCTAGGAAAAATTTAGTAAATTGTATTTTTAATGCCTTTTAACACAAAAATGCCGATTTCTTGTTTCGTATACATTTGGTTATTACTTATGTTTTTCAGTAGAGACCAAAGTTGTGGTTGTGGTTTTTTTGAAAGCTCTAAGCAAACATTGTACTTACAACATCTCCACTGAAATGGCCATGTTGTACGTATGGTCCAGGAAACTCCGCTGAAAAAGTAGTTGAATTGGAAGAGGCTTCATCTAAACTTTTAATAAAAATACTCCTTTGTGGTGGAAGGACCAAGTGGAAGAGGCCCTGGTATCTCTTGGTGTGACCAACTGGAGAAGGCGCGCGCGAAGCAGAGGCGCCTGGAGAGAAGTTTTGCGGCAGGCCGTAACCCGATAACGGGTTGTTATGGCCAGTTAAGTAAGTAAGTAAGTAAGTACTCCTTTGTGTGAATGTTTAGCGCAATTGAGTTTGGATATAATTCAGTAAAGAGCTGTTGTTGGTCATAACTGTATGTGCAGGGCGCTCAGTAAGCTCCAAAGGCTGGCATGTGTATGCATAACAGGGGCTACGAGAACGTGTCCGACAGCACCCATGGAGGTTCTTCTAGAACTTACACCTCTTCACTTACACATACAAACCCAGGCGAGGAGGGCTATCCTACGGATGACTGACGTAAATATGGGGCCGAAGGCATCCTGAGTCGCAAGAAGATTGATATTCTTAAGAACCAGTATCCCGAGATTGCAATACCGAGAGACACAATTGTACCGAAGCTCTATTGTTGGAATGAGCAGGCCGACAAACTTGCAAGAAGGGCGCCAGAACCCTTCTGCGGTCTAGAAAGAAAAAAAGACGAGATAACCATCCGGAATCAATTATGGGAAAATCAACCAGGTCTGGAACATTCCAAGATGGTTATTTGATCCTATAACAAGAAAAGGTTCGAGGAATGTACGAGTCTCTCAAAGAATAATCTAAGGATTATCACAGGTATATTGACAGGGCATTGTAGATTGAATTACCATCCAACCAAACTAGGCATCAGGGTGAACGAACTCTGTAGGTTCTGTTTGCAGGAAAATTAAACTGAAATACACATACTAGGTATATGCCCTGCACTAATGCACAAACGAAAGAAGCACCTGAGGGACTTTATTATACCAGGATCGTACTGGGTTTTCAAGGGCTTAGAAAATATACTAAGATTCCTTTTGGATACTGGACTCACGGACGAACTGTGAAGGCCAAGAAGGGGGCACAATAGATCTTCTAGGTCGCAGTGCACTTTCCCCAGCAATAATAATAATAATAATGTGCAGAGATGAGGAGTAACGATTTCAATAAGGTTTTCTCCAAAATTATTTAAATTTTTTATGATGAAACAAAGTTTTAGCTTTCAATATTTAATTTTTTTATTTATTTTATTTATTTAATTTATTTAATTTATTTAATTTATTTCATTTATTTTATATATTTTTTTTTATTTTATTTATTTTATTTATTTTATTTATTTTATTTATTTTATTCATTTTATTTATTTTATTTATTTTATTTTTTTATTTTTTTATTTATTTTATTTTATTTATTTATTTATTTATTTATTTAATTTATTTAAGTTATTTGACATTGATACATGGTTTAACTTAATTCGTGGGTAAACCAGTGGTGTATAAGTTGGAGTCCTGTGAACTCTAAACCAATTACCAGTTTCTATTTGAAAACCTTTAAACATGAAATCTCTTAAAGCCATTTTATAAATGCTATTAATATTTAATAATAAAAAGCAGTTTTTCAATGTGGCATCAAAGATTCATATATTCTCTATTCATATTCATATATTCTCTATATAGTATGTGTTATTGGATGTCAACTCCTGTGGAAAAGCAATTCGTGTCCTGTTCACATTACGATTTATAACATCCTGTTGCGGCAATTTTAAACATAACCTGAATGCACTTTAATTGATACAAAAGCTTCTTAGCAACGGCGAAATTTCGCTTCGCTCTCGGATCAGCCTAATGCAGCAATTGCCAGCATGCGCCCCAAACTTCTGCTGCTGCAGCAAACGGGCCTCATTAAAAGTGAATTTGCTCCCAATAATGCGGCTTTATGCCGCTAGTGGAAGTGTTCTTTTTCTGTTGTTGTTGTTGTTTTTGCTGGTATTATGCTCATCGTTGTTGGGCGCAGTAACTGGGTCAGGGACGTTGTGCTCATTGCAATGTTTTCGTGCGCAGCGCACACGCATCACAACACTTCCGGGGCATAGAGACAGCTCTGCAGAGTAAAAAAGCTCTGCAGACCGGCGAGCGTCTGCACCAACAGAAGTAACAAAGGATGTGTACGAAAGCTTTGCCTGCTGCCATGTGCTTAGGGCAATTGACAAATGCGAGGATGCTGGCTGGAGAGCACGTGACCGGCGACATTCGCCGCTACTGCTGTTATGGTTTGTTGCAGTTATTGTTGCCTGGATGCGGCATCCAGTTAGAAGAATGTAGATGCGGCAATAATAAATATCTACTTTTCCAGCGATCGGGTGCAATGAAACTGCACTATTGTGACTTATGAAACAGGTCACATACAGTTTGGCTGTGCCAAGTTATGGTCACAATCTTCTCTTCTCATAATGCAAACAGGAATGGGTTTCGTTGTTCGGCATGAACGAAATACTTTAATCGTAATCTAGTGTTTTATTCACAATTTGTAAAAATATTAAAATCTCATAAATTAAATACAATTAAATAGACATCAATTTAATTGATTGATGCATGAGTACGTACAAAAACAACACAAAACATATAGTTAATAAATCATAGGATTGAATAGTGGGTTTACAGATAATCGAGCACCGGCTACTACATGTAGGAGTAAATAAATTAATGCTGACAAAATAAAACAATCAGTATTGGTTTATACATATAGAAATTCTAACAATTGTGCAGAACAGCTGACATAAATTTGGTCTGCTGGTTAGGATAAGTAAACAAATAAAATTACCTCGGCTCATAAACAGTTTGAATATTTCGCTTTGCCACATGCTAATTACATTCAGATTACACATATATACTTTCATATAAATTATTTAAATATGTTAATAAAAAAATACGGTCGACAAACATTTTCTTAGGCACTTGTGTGACTTGCAAGTAAAACTGCATTCGTCTCTTCGCGAATCAAAATACAATTTCTGCGCTATACTTAAAGATTAGTTGGCATTTGAGTTAGTTGTGCGGATGTGTATACGTGTGTATCTAGCACTAACAATGCACTAGATTCCCTAAACATGTTTGCAAAAAATATGTGTAAAAATAAGTGGCATCCGTCACTTGGAGATTAACGTTTCATTTTGTCCAAAATCGGTATGACCATGTCGAATTTGGGCCGCTTGCCCGCATCGTCGTTCATGCAAATCGTTATCAGTTTGGCCATGTGCGGCGATGTGCCGGGAGGAATTTTCACACGCAGACCCTCCAGTGCAATCTTCATGCCACACTCCATGGGCGACCACTCGGCGAAGGGAATTTCGCGCGTGGTCAATTCCCACAGTATGATGGCAAAGCTCCACATATCGCACGCCTCCCAATTGCGATCAGCCTGCTTGCGCTGCAGCGCCTCGGGCGACATCCAGGCGGGCTGATAGACGCGGCCCTTCTCCTGGAACGAGAACTTGGCGTCACCCATATTGATGCGTGCCGTCAGGTCCTCGTCGATCTGAATACAAAAAACAATAAGAGTCAATAATTTCTTTTATGATCACAATGCATCGTTCACCCACCATAACGTGATGACTGTTGAGATTGTAGGTCGGGATAATGCGTTCCAGTGAGTGTAGGTAGGCCATCCCACGCGCAATATCCAGCGCGCAGTGCACTGCCTGCGCTGTGTCCACCACAATGCCCGTTGCGCGATGTAATAGATTAAACAGCGAGCCACGCGACATAAACTACAAGAGGGCACAGAATGTGAGAGGCTTTACAAAACTCAAATAAAAATTGTTGCATACCTGACTAATGGTAATCAGATTCGGCGGCTGATTGCAGGCGCCAATAATTGGCAAAATGTTGGGATGCGAGAAAATGCGCAACTTGGGAAATTCCTCGTTGAAATCGCGCGATATACGCGCCGTGCATTGCCGCACAGCAAGAATCTGCACTTAAGTGATTACAGTAATTAAAGTGGACAAAGCATACGATGGACTTGGGTGGGGGGACACTCACCTTAGCAATGACATCATTCTTCTGCCAGCGACCGCGCCATGTCTCACCCGACGGTGTAATGGCAATTTTCGTGTGTAAATCCAAATCGCCCAGACTGATGCCCTTGAAACGCGACAATGTGGCATCACGCGAACGGGTCTTTGTGCCTAGCCAGCTCTGCTCCTTGAAACTGATCTTCTTTATGTCATGGCCATGGCGTTCGGCCAGATCTTGCAGCCGTTTGGCGAGGCTGGGCTTAGCCTTGTCCAATGGTGTGTCGTTGTCTTTGTTGGCAATGGAGACAAGAGCGCCGGCATTCACCAGATCCTCGCAGATCATGTCGTAGCCCCAGAAGCAGGCATAGTGCAGCGGCGTGTTGCCATGTTCGTTGACAGCGTTTACATCGGAGCGTTCGCGTACCAGCTGCAACAAATTTATATCATTAAATTTTCATTTTAAATTTTGTTTTCGGATATCTAAAACTACCAATTGCACGACATCGCGATGGCCATGCGCCGCAGCCAGATGCAGCGGAATATCATCTCCCATGTTGGTGGCGTTGACACGTGCGCCACGCTGTATCAACGTCTCCACCAGTTTTGTGTGACCTTCCTTGGCGCACCAATGCAGTGGACTGAAACCGTGGTCGTCGCTGCAAGTAACAAATAACACAAAGTAGAATCAATGAAATTCAAAATCCATACAGTCAAAATCGACACAAGACCTGTTGCCTTGAATATGCTTAGAATGGATAACTACGAAATTAGAAATTAGAAACTGGTACAGATATTCAGTGGCGGATTCGGGGGGGGAGAGGTGTTTTAGGGGTGTTGAACCACCGAAATATTAGGATCGACTTTAAAACTACATACAAATCAACAGGTATTTTATGAATATAGAAGAATTACTTTTTGAAACCCCCTGAAATATTTTTCTGAATCCGCCTCTGTACATAGTCAATCTTCTTGTACCAGTTGACACATAATGCATTACATTTTGTTGTTCTAGCTTTGCATCTTTTTTAATCAGTATAATTTTGCACAAACTGCCACAACAACAACAACAGCAGCGGAATGTGGCCACTTGACGAGCATAGCCACACTCATGACGAATACACACGCCCCGCACACATTAGTCTAAGAATACTTGTGAGGGGGCTGCTTGGCCATAGCTGCTGTTGCCCCTGACACTTGCCTATTGTTGTTGTTGTTGCTCTCGAATGTTTACGCAGATTTCCAAATTCAAGAATACGCCATGACGTCACGCCACTGGCGCTAGCTTGTTGACTGCTACGGAAAGCTGATTACAAAACACTTGGAATTTGCATGCGACTAGTTTCGACTGGCATTGAACTCCTTTTCCTTTGGAGCAGCGACTTACCCCAGATTCATATCGTTGCCAGTATCTTCCAGCCAGAGCCGCACTTGTATGGCGTTTCCTTCGCGACACCAGTGAAAAATATCCTCCATTTTGCAAATGTGTATTTAGTCTAATTGTTGATATTTTATTTGGATTGCACACTTTAAGGACACTTTTATTAGTTTCTACCAAAATGGTAATTAGAAAACATGAAAATCCTTGTGAATTTTGGCCAAATTTACACAGATTGGCTGGACGAGAAAACTGGCAAAGCTGTTTTGGGTTGTAGCGAACTGTCAAAATCGCAACACGGCTGACATGATGTCATTATTGAATGGGTTGGTGCGCTTGCTAAAAAATAAAAACAAGAAGAGCATTGGGCAGCACTGTCTGCGGAAAGTAAATAGAAGTACAATTCAATTTTTATTCAAGTAATTAATTTCGATTATGTTGAATGCTTAAATAACCATTAATTTATAAATAATTTGCTTAGCTTATAATGCGTGTTGCGAAATTTTCAAAATAACCAAATGAAACAAATGAAATGATAACAATCAATGAGCAGGCAACCACATATTCTGTCTTAGGACCACAAAAATTACAACTCTGCAGCTGGGTTAACCAATTTCAATTTGTTATTTGTTGTGCTTCAGCTGGCTGCAAAACGTGGTTAAAGTAAAAAAACCTCTTACAAAATAAATTTTTGCTTTTTATAAATCTGAAACAAAACATGAAATTAAGCACTTACAATTTTCTCACCTCGAAGGCCATCAAGGGCGTCAAAGTGGGCTACCCGCTTAAACTGACGGTGAGTGTGGCGAAAGTTTTTCGCTTCGAATTGACTTCATGCAATTTGCATTTACAAAAACTAGATTACCAAAAAGGATGTAGTGGAGAGCGAGTTTAACTCTACTTTCATTGAGCGCCTCCTGCCTAAGCTGGATTGGTCCGCGGTGCACTTGGCTGCACAAGTGGTAAGCGAGCAGCGTTTTAAGCGCTGTTTAGACGTATTTCTGACCTGATGACTGATTTGTAAATGCCTTAATGTTTGAATTGTAATGATTTCAAAATTAATTTTTGGTTACAGGCCGAAATGGCTGAGGACATTCCTGCTGAAATGCCAACAAATATCAGCGAAAACGAGGAATTGCTGCAAAAGCTACACCATCTGCTGCTAGAAGTCGATGTGCTCGAAGGACAGCTGGAATGCCCAGAGACGGGACGCTTGTTTCCTATTAGCGATGGCATACCAAATATGCTACTAAACGAGGATGAGGTTTAGGCGTCTGAAAGAATTCATAATTTCTATGAAGCTGTTAATTGCTTTTAAAACTATGATAAGTTAAATTACTTTTAGTTTTAAATTTCATATAATTATAAAAATACTAGAAATACTAAAATGTTTTTTTATGTTTCAACCAAATAGTCCTTTCAAATACTTTTAAGATCTTATTGTGCAGCCAAAACAAAGCTGCATTAGCTTAATGAAACATTGCGCTTAGTTTGCTCGTTTGAAAAATACACCATTTATTCGAAAAAATATACACCTTACAATTCTTTATATACCCATAGTGAATTTCTCTTTAATTGCAAATGTTGCATTGAAAATTGACTCAACAATGCATAGCACATTTGTGATTTTTTATTTTTGTTTGCTTGTTGCTGCTTTGTAAGAATGTATAAAGTTTTACTTGTAAGAGGATGGAATAGACGGATACACATATGTATTTGTTGAAAATAATATGCCAATACTTTTAGAGCATAATTTAAACTTATTTCCTAAGTGGACGAACGAACACACAAACTTGAAACATGAAAATGTTTGCTTGGCACAAACTAAACTCAACATCGAATCTACAAGTAAGACTGCAAGTTATGTGCAACTTTGAATGGGATTTCAAAAATCGTGATTATGCAAAAGAGAGAATTGCAAATATTCGAGTTAAATTAATTTAATTAATTAATTGCATTTTATGTTGGCACTCTTTGGCTGCGCATAGATGCTGCCCTTGGCCAGGTTTGATTTGGGGCCCTTGCACAGTTCCGGATTGCGGCCAAGCGGCGTGTAGCTGCGTTCGCCCAGTTTGCTGGCATCGGGGCCGACCGCCTGCTGTCGATGGCCCATAGAGATGTCCGGATTGGCGCCGTTCCAGGTCACATAGTCCGCGCTGAAATGGGAACGTTTGAAAGTTGCATAAAATTTAATTTTGATCAAAAATCTCTCTCACAGTAATAGATTCTCGTTGGCGCCCTTAGCCAATTCGGTATTATGTCCCATTGTGGCAATGCGACCAATTATTGACTTGAATTCCTTTTGTTGCTGCAGCTCAGCATCTGCACCGATCGAATGGCGTTGAGCATTTCTGCGAATAGTTTAGCAAATAAATTTAAGTTCTTTTGTTGATTAAATTGCAAATTTTATAGCACACAAATCTAGACATTTTAAATCGACTGATACGTTTACAAATGTATTGGATGATTCAACTACTGCGTTCGGTATATTTTTAGCATGCACGGAAGAGCTAAATCAAATCAAAACAGAATTCGATTGCCTTCAACTACGGGATGCATTTCAGTAGCAAACGAGTGTGTCTGTATATACGTTTGTAGGAAACAATGTGAAAACATAAAAATTTGAGTAAATGCAAAATCGAAAAGAGAACAGTCTCAAAATTCGAATTCAAACTCTAAAAAAGTAATAAATTAAATTAAAGAAACAAATTGTAATATAAGCAAATGTGCTGGCAAAATATCCGAGATATAGTAACGATGTAGAAAATTTTGAAAATGTCTTTTGCCTTGAAAATATTCAAAATCTTAAAGGCAAAAAATTCTAGCATTAATGAGATTATTTCGAGAATTTGTTGCTAAAAATTTATATCAAGAAATTGTTTGTAGGGTTCGTAGATATATACTATATCTATACTATATATCTATATATATGTATATAGTATGTCTTGAACATGTCTTGAACAGAAACCCTAAGCACAGAATATATGATAGAACACTGTAGCCTTGAAGTTCCTATATGAAGTCACTTATTAAACTTCAAATGGATTTAGTTCAGAAGGTAATTACAGATACTGAAATTAATAATTCAACTTGTTAATGAGCGTTAATTATGCGTGTAGTTTCCCTGGACAAACATTTTGTTTTAGCATTGAATTTATTTTTATGCAAATATTTTTGTCTTTGATCAATATTCACGAACTGTCTTAGACGGAAACACACAAATTAAGAAGCATGTGTGCGAATTGAATCATTTTTATTCTAATGAGAGTGAGAATAGAATTCACTATAGAAGTAACTTTAAATCACTAAAGCACATTTTCCCCATTTTGTTTGTCCACATGTGAAGATGGAAAATTTCTTCTAAAGACATTTCCCTATTTGCGCAGATTCGTTCACTTTTACAATCTACGGAAATCTTCTATATTCCTCCTACATCTTACCAGCCCCCATTCCACATTAGTATCTCACTTGACACTACAAAAAATCGTAAAGCGTGCATTATAAAAGGACTCAACTCATTACAGGGAATTGAAAACTTAAATCAAAAATATACCAATGAATATTTGTAAACGATAAAAGTGCCAGTGAGACAAGTGTAACACGGTGGCGACTTCGCAACGAGTCGCATTGTTCGCATAGGTTACCTACTAACAACGTCACACAGGGTGCGACACACACAAACACACAAGGAAAAAGTATAGAAAATTAAGAAAGGATACTCTGCTAATTGGACATTACGTTAGATTTGAGTAAACTAATACAAGTGGCGAGCGAGAAAGTAGAAAGTAGACAAATTCGCTTAGCGATAGTCGCGCGTACTTTAGCGAGTCGGATTTGTCACGCGGACGCGACAATTTCAACTTCTCCAGTATGCAAGCCGAAGTGCTGGAAGTGGAGTTGGTGAAGCCATGCAAATAGCCGTTGACGCCAATGGTTTGTGAGTTGGAACGTGCCAGAATGCTTTTGGTGGTGATGGGTGGATATGAGGTCGATGATGATGGCGATGGCGGGTCCAATGGGGATGATCGAGATGAAATGGCCGCCGAGGAGGGAACAACCGCCGTCGACGTGGTGGATATGTTAGTGGTGATGGTGGTGTCGGTGGCAGTTTCCTGTACTGATGACACCGTCGATGCAGCTGATGATGAAGTGAGGGTCTTTGCAATGGCACCGGCACCGGTGTCGCACGGCGGTGCATCGTTGTCAATGCAAATGGGCGAGTTGGAGAGCAGGATTTGAGTGGTGGTAGTTGAGGGTGTAGTGACATTTATGGATGGGAAGGTGAGTTTCTTAACCGCCGAGCGCGACCACTTGGGCGTGGACGAAGCCTTTGTTTTTTGCTGTTGTTCATCGAGTACGTTCTTGTTGCAATCGTTGCTGGAATTGTTGTTGGGCGCTGTCGTTTCAAGGACAACAGTGATGATGCTGCTTAGTGGTTGAAGGGGAGAGATAATGGGTCATAATCAGCATAAACGCATAAGAATTGATTTTGTTTTCTAGTTTTGATTGGAAACACAATACAAAAGAGGAACGCAAATTAAACGAAAGAGAATCGAGAAGCACAATAAATTTTCTTAAATAAATTGGCGGTTAAAAAAAAAGTTGCATGAAAGTATTGAAATGGTAAAACCTAAAGATACTCGTTTTTTGTAGACAATTTTTCTAAATCAATAACACAGGACAACAAATTTTGACTTTTGGTCGACTTTTCTGGTTTCGACATCAGTTCTAGGGTAATTAGGGGCCGCTGATTTCGAATCCGCAAACCGTTTTTAATACTTAGTTTCAAAATAATAGCAAAAATGTACCATAGTCATTTTCATAATTTTTCATACTTTTTCCTTAACTGATGTCAAAACCAGAAAAGCCATTTTGCTGTCGATCAGTGTAATTGAGCGAGTTTTATTTATCGCATTGAAATTCGATCCGTTTTCGTGTAAAACGAAAAATTAATTTTTGAAAAATTTTTAAAAATACCATAAATATAGTTAAGAAACGTTTAGAAGCCAAATGAATGTTGAAAAGCAGAAGCACGGGAGATTTTTTGTAACTTCGCAAAGCAGTGAGCAAACGATTCTCATATTTTTCTACAAGATATTCTTACATTACACTAATAGAAATCATATAATTGTTGTTGTTTTTGAAAGGATTTTCCAATTTGTAGACAAAACAGTTGAGGCAAGAAAAAAGAGAATCTCTGGTCATACAAATTCAAAGGCGCAATTCAACAGCAGAAGGTATGAACACATGAATGTACAAGTAGGACTTAATACTTATTGACTGAATTGGTTTTCGAAACCGAAATATCAACAACAAAAACTGAACAGATTAACCAATTTGATTGCAGCAATTCGAACTCACTTGTCAGCGCCAGCTGCATCCACAACCGTCACGCCTTGGGGCGACGTGTCCTCGTCCTGCTCCACAGTGGTCTCCAGTTCGACGACGTGCTTGAGCACTTGTGCCTCGTCCTCTTCCTGCACAATGTGTAGTATTTGCACGGCCCTGTCCTCGGCATAGTTGACAGACTCGAGCGCCATTAGAATAATGCGCTCCGCTATTTGCGGATACTTTTGCTTGAGAAGTGCTTGCACTGAAAGAGATTAAGAAAGAAAGACATTAACGGATGAATTTGTGTGGGTCATGTGAGCGCTCACTGGCTTCCTTTTCCTCGTGCGAGTACTCCTTCGGCCGCAGCGGTATGATCTTTTCGTCGCTTGAATTTTTTGGAATGTCGTTTCGGCTTGGCTTGGCAGGAGTCAGGAAATCGCGCTTTGCGTAACCCATGGAAATCAATTCCTCGGAAGCCTTCTGCACGTTGTTATCGGCACCGGCCAAAATGTCCAGTATTAACATCTCATCAGCCTTGGGGAAGATGTTCTTCATGTATCTGTGGGTAAGTTGGTCAGAAGGATTTTTAATTGAAAGCAAGAATATAAATAAACCTCACAATGATTGAAAAAGACACATGCTTAGAGGAGTAATGAGGCGAAAAATTAATTAACAAAGTACGGATTAGTGGGAAATCTTTTTTAAGATATTTTGAATAAATTTTCACAATAAGAGTTTTGTTACAGAGCTTAGTAATGAAAATCATGGGAAAGAAAATAAGTGTTGCAAAATTTGATTGATTTAATTATAAAACCATTTCAAAGGCCATCAAGTGAAAACATTTGGTAAAAGTATTTTGAAAAAATATTTAACACCGAACAAATCAATAACGTAACAAAAAAATTACATCAAATACAACCACAATATCGAAATCACAAAATAGCAACAACAAAAAAATCATACAACAACTACATCGACATATGTGATCGCAATGATCGGACCTCAATTTCATTTTTGGCGACGAGTGCGGTTTCGGCGAGCTGCGCCACTGTTCGCCGTAGCGTGGCGATCCGTGATGAAAGGGCATGGCTGACACTGCTGCCGTGGCGACATAATTCGCGCTGG
Source organism: Melieria omissa (assembly GCA_963971225.1). Taxonomy (NCBI): domain Eukaryota; kingdom Metazoa; phylum Arthropoda; class Insecta; order Diptera; family Ulidiidae; genus Melieria; species Melieria omissa. The sequence goes on along the minus strand of OZ020268.1, from coordinate 118,911,503 downwards.
CACCACCGCAGCCACCGCTGTGCATACTCATGACGCTACCGAAACGGCCGCCTGGTATGGGACTGGCCGTGCGTGAGGTGCTGCTGCCGAAGCAGCTGGCAACGGCGCTACCGTAGCCGTGCACGTGGCCACGCACCGTTGCGCCCATGTCCAGGCGACGCGCCGGTGGTGTCATGTGGAAAGCAGAGTTGCTGTGGTAGAGATGGCGCTGAGCGGGCGGCGTTACGAATGGGCCCGGCATTGTGACCGGATGTTTCTCCACTTGCAGCGCGCTGATGACCACCGCCTCGCGATTGTAGTAACTGTCGTTCGAGCAGCGGCAGCACGGAGAAGGTGCAAGAAACACACATACACAGACACAAAGCATATTAGTTCGGAGCGACGAGTTACAGGTTGCAGAGACGGTGCAATGGAGCGTGGAGCGTAGCGAGAGATTCAGTGTGCATGATTATATTAAACGAGTGTTTTTTGTGTGATTGTGAGTATATGTGGGCACCAAGGCGTTGGTGGGTTAGCGTGTAAAAGCGTAAAATTTAAGAGTTGAAGGTGAAAATTAGTAATTGAAGTTCTGAGGTTAATTAGCATGTTTCATAAGAGAGAAGCGAAAGGACATAGACTGTGCGATTGGCAGACTTACCGTCTTAACAGCAGACGAATGTGATCCTCACTGGCGGTGGGAAACATGTTTTGTATCTTGTTGACCACCGCATTCGTGTCGAGTTGATCCGAGAACGAGGTCTCCTGGATGGTGGAGCGGCGTGACATATTGCCTAAGCGCGGTGTTTGCGTTTGGGACGATCGGCCGTAGAGCAGTGGCGACATTTCCTGTGGGTAGGCGACAAGCAAAAATTATCAGCTGCGGAGCAAAAGTTTTAGTTGCGAAACAGTTTTTTTTGGAACTCGGTAAAAAGTAAAAACTGAAAAGTTTCATTCAGTTTTTCAATGCATTTGAAATAATTAATAAACCCATAAAATGGTTAACCTAACCTAACTTAACCTAAAAAACACTTTCTCAGTTAAGACGAAAAATGGAATGGGAGAATGAAGAAACCACATTAAATATCACTGTGTGACCCGAGGTTAGCAAAACAAAAAAAAACACAACGTTACTTGAGCCCTTTCTCAAGCTCAACTTAAGGTTTAGTTGACTCGAGATCTATTCAACTCAAGACCGACTTTGCCCTATCTGTTAACTGTTTATTTAAAATGTCTTCATTTGAAATGTCTACAAATTGCGGCTTAAGTCTAAAAATTTGGGCCCTTTGTTGTGACAACCAGTAATTGAGTATTTCAAAAAAGATTCTTTCCAACCTTCAATTTTCTCTACGTTTGTTGAATCATTTAACAGTCCGAACCCAGAATTTAGAACCAATCACGTATTTGCATGAAAGTATTTTGGAAGGACCGAGAGAAATATTTACATTTTGCTAGTAGATATGCATTTTTTTTTTGCTATATCCACAATCACTGACCTACTACTTGTTCAAAATTATTGTTAACTGTCACACAGTGCCATTAAATCAAAACCAGTTTTATTGAGATTCAAATTAACTGACGAATTAAATGAAACACCAATTTTAAATAAGATACAAATTGCACAATAACACACTTAATCAACAATCAACTCACCAATTGTCCTCTGGACGACAACAACGGGCTCGAGGACATGTTGTGCAAGCTGGGATTTATACCGGGACCCGCCTGAAAGGCACGCATTGCAGGCAAATTGTTGCTGGGATACACATGATAAGGTGAACCATGCACCGGCTGCGGGTTGGACAAACAAATACACAGACACACATACAGGCCAACTCAAGGCAAATAATAATATTTACAACAATTCGTGGGCGGTTGCACTGTACCTGCATTGGAATGGACTCGGTGGAGCAGCGGTCGTTCTGCAGCTGCTTGTAGCGTATGCGTGGATCTTCGAGCTGCATGGCCTTGGTCAAGTAATTAATGTAGTAGCTGCAAAAGTGTGCAATGAACATAATAAATGAAGGTAATTATTGAAAACACATTGAGTGCAAATGCGACTGGGTGGCTTGAGCGGAGTGGGGGCAGCAAACGAAGGACATGCGCCGCTGTCATTGCCACTGTGCGCTGTTGCATGGCTGAAGACCTTCAAAAGCGGAAGCGAAATTAAAAGGGCAAGGACATGCGGCTGCCTTTTGAATACACACACACACACACAGAAATACTACACGAAGGCTCATGCTTCGCGTGGGAAGTGTTCGTGTGTGTATACTCGGCGGCGATGGCAAGTTAAAGCATTTCCATTAAAGTCGTCTCCACTTTGGGTGCAAGATGTGTTGATTTCATTTGTCTTCAAGCGTCATCTGATTTTCTTGGTTTGTTATAATGAGCGACTTAAACTGTGACACGTGCGTGATGCACCATTGCACGCCGAATGCCTTTCAACTCCACTCACTGGGTGCAGCAGCAGCAACTCCGTGATGAGTGGTGAACACCACTTGAGATGGCACATACTCGCGCTCATTCACCTACAGCCACTGTCACCGTTGTGGCGTCTCATGACGCGACCGGCGTCAATCGTCGCGGAACATGTCTAATTAGTATGCATAACTCTTGCTCCTCCTCCTCGCTCTTACTGTGTCAAAGAATTGCACTCGGTGAATGTGTGGAGTACCCACTTGTGAGTTGCTGCAGCCGCAGGCAATGCCTGTTTCAGTGACGAGCGCGACCTATTTCCGGCGGCTAAATTGCTCACAATTTACTTCAGTTCACTGCGAAACACGCCAAAAATTTTGCCTACTTTGCGGCTGCTGCGAATTAAGCGTTTAGCGTTTTTTATGGCACGGCGGCCATTTTGAAAGTTGTTCACCGTCAGCCTAAAGACGTGCAAAGGAATGCCTGGCTTGTGGCCACAACGATGCTACTAGCATTACGTACCAATTGCCCGTCGCCTGATCGTATTTGCAGTCCCAGCCGGGTGGCAATTTCTGGTATTGCCCCTTGGAATCTGCCATTTTTGTTTAGCACGCACCTTATCCTTTTCGTTCAAACTTTTCAATTTGAACTTTTTTCGCTGCTGGCCGTCGATTTGTTTGCGCACCGTCTGTCTTCTCTACCTATGGAGCAGTGGTGTGGCGGCGGCGACTGGTGCTGCCGCGTTCCGTGAGCTTGGGTTTTTGGGGGTTGCAAGTTGTGTACACACAATAACAAAAACAAAACGACAGCCACTAAAATTCTTCGGTTTAGCGCGTTGCCACTTTGCTCGCTTGAACTACAGTTACGTACTGACTGTTGGCTGTGTGGGCTTTCACTTGGGTTTGGACGGATGGCGTTGTTGTTGTTGTCGTTGTTGGAGCGCCGCTTTCGAAATTCGAAATGCTTCGAATGTTTCGGTTGTGGCGAGAGCAAAATACCTAAAGATGCTTGGCGAAGCAGTAGATGAAAACAAACTGGAAGAGTCACAATTGAACCAATGTTGTTGTTGTTGGGCGCGTTATTGTTGGTTGTTGGCAGGCGGTGGCCGATTGACTGTGAGTTGCGTATGCGCATGCGATACTCTTTGTGGGTTTTGTTTTGATTACAAGTATTTGAGAGTGACGACTATGTGGCTCGATTCGAACACAATTTTGGGCGCCAAAATGTATGCCAGGCACTTGTGGCAGGAATTTCTTAAAAAAAAATTATAAATATTTAAAAATAACAATTATGCTGCATTGAATTCAACTGTCCATTCTATGCAGTGATGACTGTATGAGTAGCACTTTTGTCACAGTACATTAAGAATACATTAATGTAAAGTGTTGCTACACACAAGTTCTCGTATAATGTTGCAAATTGCCTCATAATTACGCAGACATTTTGCATAAGGCACACCTTTAGTCAGTCAGTTAATACCAATCAATCAACTTAATTGCCAGAGCAACAATTGGATCAACAACATGAACTACCTTAATTTTTTAGGAATGTAAACAGAAGTTTAAAACAGAAACGAAGAATGAATCATTATTTAAAAGCTCGTTTTATTTTCAGGTTTAGTCTTTCCAATTTTGAATTCTGTAAAATATTTGTGCTTGTATTATTTAAACTATGCCAAACAAGTTACACATTTCAAACAACAACACATTTCACTTATCGATTACTTATTTCGGATGTAATCCTCAGATCCATTTAGAACATTTAAAAAATGATGTTTATTAAAATTAATTAAACAAAACCTTCATGCATGTGTGTGTGTGTGTGTGTCTTTTATTACTTTGGCACATGAACAATTGGCATTTTCAAAGAGCACATATTTCATACTAATTATCAACGCCAAAAGCTCGAACTGCTGCTCAGTCTCGTACTTACTCGAGTTAATTGGTGCTCGCTGTAAATTTCAATATTTGCCGCAACTCGTCAAATGCTAAAATTCATCTCACATTCACACAAGTTCCTTATGAAAGCTTGTTTATTGCCAGTTTTGCTCTCCACAGCACTCGTTTATCGCTCAACTGACTACTTTGCGCCGCTAAACAATCATCGACAATCATCCCGCTTCACACAAAAACCTATTCAAAGCGATTTAATTGCACATATGTTTATATTTTTTTAAACAATTTAGTATTTTTAATCTCTTTGGCTGGATGCAAAAAGAAATGCGAGTGTAAAAATGCAGTAAATCATCATCATAAAATATTAATTAATAAAACACGCCCTGTTCAAATACATAACAACAATGCCTGTGAAATGCACAGATTTAAAGGAATCTAATCGGCGTGATTTTCAAGCGTTTAGCCAATGCCGCACACGTCTGCAATTGATTCTCCAAGTACTGAATGCCGCCAGCCTTGTCAATAGCCTTCATGTTCAGTTCTTCCTTTTCACCAGCCACCAACACTGGCTTGGACGGATCGGTCTATATGAAAATGTGCACATATATGTAAATGCCGTTAGCAAATTTGAAACACACACACAACTTACAGGTTCGAGATTTCTCAAACGGCAATTCAAATCGGTTATACGATCCTCGAACCCCGGCGCAAAGCAGGCCGGATCCACGGCAATGAACACCTGTCCCAGATCGGCCTGTGTATCGGAGCCACTGTGCGTCCACTTGCGCACCTTGGTGGAGTAGTTGGCACCGGCACTAACGCCCGACATGATGTCCACCATGGCGCTCAGACCATAGCCTTTGTAGCCGGAACTTTGTTCAGCTCCGCCCAGCGGCATCAAGCAGCCAGTCTGAAAGGCCAACTCCGCATCGTTAGTAATCTTGCCTTCGGGATCCTGTGCCCAGCCGTCGGGAATGGGATCACCCTTGCGTCGCTGAATCTCGATCTTGCCAACGGCCACTGCTGTCGTTGCCATGTCCAGCAGAAAACTATCACCGGTGCCTGGTGCGCCGAACGCTAAGGGATTGGTGCCCAGCGCTGCTTCCTTGGAACGTGTCGGTGCCATCAGCGGTGAAGTGTTCGTGGCAGACATGCCGATCAGACCCTCTTTCAAGGCACGCAACACATACCAGGCGGCAATGCCGTAATGATTCGAGCCCTTGGCGCACACCCAGCCCACGCCTACCGCCTTTGCTTTCTTAATGGCCAGATCCATGCAGAAGTTGCCCACCACCACGCCCAGCCCGTTGCAGCCGTCCACCCAAGCGGTGGATGGCGTCTCCTTAAGAATGACTGGCTCTACGCTGCCGTCGGTGGAGTGGTTGGCCAGATCGTTGACATACATCTCGAGCCGGTTCATGCCGTGACTGAAGTGGCCACGATGATCCGCGGCCACCAGCAGATCGGCCATGGCCTTGGCGTTTGCCTCGGGCACCTTGACCGCCAGGAAGCAGTCGGTCATAAACCGACGCGATTCTTCTACGGCCACCAGTTTCCGTTCGCTTTTTCCGCACGCTGCCATCTCTCGGCGGGGGGATATATCTACAATGCGGTAAGAACAAGAACAAGAGCACAACTATAATAACAGCAGACGGTAGTAGCTAAGCGCGTGTTATACACTGATATATTTATGACTGGGAAAGTACTGCAGACCACGTCGCTCGCGGTCGGCTGCCAGTTGCTGACTGTGAGCGGTAATTGGCGAAGGCGGCACAGAAGCAAATTTTTTTATTAGCGATCGCCCGCGAGAGTGGGTTTGCATGTGTGGCGAAAAACGAAGGGGCATAGAATGGGGTAGGGGCTGGATAGAGACTCGGCGTTGTGTAGATAACGCGCCCAAAGCTTTTAGCACACTTCTTATCAATATTTAATTTGTGAAGAACATCAACAACAACAACAAAGAGATGCCAGCCAGAGCTGAACTTGCTGATTTTCATTTACTTGACTACTGGTTTTGCTTGATTTAATGACTGTGTGCACGTCAAAGGCGGGCAGAAGATTTATACTAAATTTAAACTCACACGTGGCAAGTTGAAAACTATTTAGAATTAGAATTTAGTTATATAGAATTTAGATAGATATTTGAATTTAAATATTTCGTTAAAATTTGGTTAAAATTATGTTTTCTCATTGTTTGATGGTTGATTATTGGACTGTTGAAATATTGAGTGCCAAGAACGTTTTCATTAAACGTTGGTTGTGTCGTCAACAGCTGTCGTGCCTTCCACATTTGTCATTATTCAATTGCTTTATTACAATGAGATCATTAATTGACTAAATTGAAATTGTCAACTTCCGAAACATTTCAGTTCATATGCCACCGGAATGTAGGCTACGGTTATGCAAAATATATCTGCACATGACTTGAAAACTGACTACCGCAGAATCTGTCTAGGCTACGACAATTATCTCATATATTCGGCAATAAACACAGGTGACCACCTGACATCATTTTTTTTTTCGCAATCCACATTTCTCTCCTCAACGTCGGCAACTTTGATAGCTATGCAAACATTTCTCTATGGCCGAAAGCTAACTGCGCGTAACCAACCAAATAATAATAAATTTTTGCAACTCACATAAACTTCACAAGCTCTTAAGCTCAAAGTTAACGCTGTGCCAGTGGCACATATGAATAAGAAAAACAAATACGGCTTGTACGTAGCGCACAAGTAAAGTGCCCATGTACACAAAAAGCGAATTGTGTTTGACGTGTCATCATGTCGTACCTCCAACATGCCAATGTACCTACATATCTACACCTACATATCTACACACATATATCTACAAGCAATTAATTGCACTGTTGCTTGCTAGTTTTTTGATTGATTTAAAAATTTATAGCCCAAACACGCACACAGCCGCCGGCCGAGCGGGCAGCTGTCCACAAATTAACCCAGCAACGGCACCGACTGCAGGCACTCCAATAAAATTTATCACCACCGCCCGCCCAGCCAAGAAGAAAAAGTCCAAAAGAGAAAAACAAAAGCACTGCCTGTAAACGACAACAACAACAACAGACCAAACAAGACCCACAATTCGCGATCGTGCGTAAACAAAATCGCTAATACGTGTAGATAATGCGGATCGTGTGCGCTGTACCGGTCTGTGTGTGTTTTCGGCTGTTTATGTTTGGCAATTGACTTTTTGATAATTTCATGCCAAATGATAATAAAACTTTGTATTAAATTTTATAAATAGAAAGGAATATACATATGTACGAAAGTAAATGAAAGCCGCTGGCAAATCGGCGGCGCATGCCAAGTGATTTTACTAATCAGGGAAGCGCGGTCGGGGTAGTCATTGTTTGCAAATATTCAAATGTTCAGTCGTAAAAACTAAAAAAAAACAGCGTTTTGTTGTTGTTGTTGGTTTTTAAAGAACCAGTATTTGTTGTTACAAAAAAAGCAACAAAATTAAAAACGCAAATTGTTTGACCATTTGGGAATGCTGTAAGCAAGCGTGGATATCTATTTATGTGCTCGTGTGTGGACATATATGCCAACGAGTTTAAATAAATATAAAAAAAAAATACAAAATTAAATGAATGACTCAACTATTCATATTATTTCATAATGTTTTAGTCGGCACATAGAATTAACGCATAATTAATTTAACTACTGAAGAGACTATTGAAGAGATGGTTCTATATTACGAACGAAAGTGAAATTTACTATTCGATAGAACGAATATTTTTGTTGTTTTTCACCCTTCGAATTGTTTTTATTTGGGCATTCACATTCATTGCAATAACAATGAATGTTTAGTTTGGTCAAGTGAACGGTACCTAAGTTGTTTTTGTTTTTGTTACGTAAAACTATCAAATTTACGTCAAGCTACCAACATTTTCAAATTCTGTTTGTATGCGTTGTTGAGCATTTTCACAGGATTTGTTTTGCGTTCGGTCGGCTTTTTTCTTTTAAAAATGACAATTTCAATAATCAATCAAGAGAAATTGCCATACAGAAAAGTTTACTTATGGTAAAGTGGCTATCGCGCATCGAAGATTTTTTCACTGTAAACACATAACCATATTTACATATATTTTGAAAATGCTGGAATATATTTGTTTAAAAACTGAATATGTGAGACTTATTTCTTTAAGGATGGTTAAAAAATAAACAAAAATTTCGATCGATTTAACGAACTTTTTGATTTAACAAATTGGGGGTACAACATAAGATTCGTTATATTGGACGTCCACTGTATAATCTTGCCTAATAAATGGTAGACTACAACTTTGTGTTTGACTTGGAAATGGATATATGACTAAAAATTTTAATTACTGACTTTTTTAATGGCTTATTAAATGTTCATCTCTTATGCACTGTTTTAAATGTTTTCTTAATAATTGATTAGCATGACTGCAAAAAGGACTTTGACCAATACTAATTAAAAAGAATAATCAATAGGGAAATCTTAGTTTTTTGGAGAAGAAATACGAAGATTTCCCGACTTGACAGTTCTAGTCGAAACACCTACAAAACATAACTGATCGAGTTTAGGTGTCATATTTATAAGAAAGATTTTCGAAGACACATAACTTCTTATACAATCTTTCAAAAATGTTCGATTTATCAAAACTCCGCCCTAGAGATATATTCTCTTCTTTCAGGAGTTTGTTTTTCCACTGTTTCCTCCAGCAAGTCCAATTTTGCCACCGTTCATAAACTGATGGTCAACGATTTCTAAATCCAACTAATATAAACTAATGTTCCATGGTCGAAATTCAAATATTAACAGAATCGAGTGACAACACTTTTGATTCTGTACATCTGTGAGAGGTAAAATCTTGTTTGTGTTTTATCATAAATATTAATTCATACTCACTTCCATCATAGTTTTCTGTTATAAGCAGCGCAGGCACCAGTGGTTTGCTCTTCCACGATTTGCTGTGTGTTGGAGCAGTAATCGCTGATCTCGGCAACACTGCGGTCCACAGACCCATGCAACGCGTTTGTTCTCCACACGATTGTGCCGACCGCAACAGCATCTGAGCACCGTGGATCTTGGACACATGGGAGGACGCTCCACGCGTGGTGAGTACCAGAAATTTCAAAGATGTCATATTGCTCGTTTTAGCCGCTTCGCGAATTCCAAATGCAAATTCAAATACACAGGTTTTTATTTAGTTGTTCTGCATACAGCTAAATTAGCGCTGAATTAGTTGTGACCGTTTGCGATTTGTTGTTGCTGTAGCTCGATGAATGTGAATGAACCCCGAATCCACGGCAAAATAGATCGAATGCTTTTAGACTGCCACGTATTTGTTTACTTTTTTAATCCAAGAGGCGCACAAAAACAACCAACTATCGAATGCAGTTCAATTTTTAAATGATAGGAATTGAGGCGTTGTTTAGGATTGTTTCACACTACATAGTACGCACTGTTGTAAAAATAAATATTAAAATCGCATGCAATTCTTTGACACACATTCACTTAGTATAGAATTTAGCGTAAGTACTTCAGTGCCGGCCCACGTCTCACGTCCCACGAGCGATATACAAAGCAGTTGTAAAGAGAACAGGTATGTGCCTCGAACCTTCCGCTTTCGCCGCTGCTGTTTATGCAACTAATTAGTGGAAAATTGATGTGAGAACGCGTTAGCGCTACATTCACTTTGTTCTGTGTGCTCTGCCGGTGATTGAACCGCGTTTCCACATGGAATGTTTTCTTGGACATTTCTTTCCCTGTGTGGAATGTGTGCGTGTCGGTTGAGACAGAGCAACTTGAATATAATTAATAGGAATGACGTACAACATCTGAAATCAATTGCTAAGTGAGACGAAAAGTAAGACTATTTTTCATCTTTTTATAGTCTTTAAAGGTCAAGTTAGATACATTTGTTTTCCTTTCTGGACATACAGACTTGAACCGGGATAAAATAAAACATAATATTTCTATTGGTTTATTTTTTAACAGTCGAGCTGATTTTCTCTCTCTTTTATGTAACGTAATTTCGTTGAACAAACGACGAACAGTATAACTTATTCTCTACTAATACTGCTCGATGAATTGGTTGCCCATAATATTTCTAAGGGTGACATTATGTTCTTGACTTCGAAGAATGAAAACTTTCTCTGTGGATATACGATCTTGGCGGTACTCAGTCGTTGAATGGCAAAAAATTTAAATTTAAAAATCTGTTTACATGCTGTGGACCTTTGGTCGTGCGTAATGATGGGATTTTGCACGCTCGTGTCTAGCACAGTGAAGAACTAAATAGAATTCGCCGTGGCTCGGTCACAATAAACGCTGTTTACTAGTAACTAGCAGTTAGTGACTTAGGTGCGGCTATTGTGAATGCCGGAAGTAAGTAATACAGTAGCAAGTAAATTCCCTAAAATCTAAAAATACATATACAGTGCACTCGCGAAAACGTGAACACTCGATTACGTGAACACTTTTTTCCTATTGAAGACTCTAAAACGGGAACAATGCTTGAAGTCTCTAAAACGTAAACACCTTGTTGTGTATCTTTTTTAATTAGTTTCACACAAAAGAAACGTATTTTTCAACAATCGTAAACTTGAACAATCTCGTAAACATGAACAGCCTTGGTTTTTATTAGTTCAAGTTTTCGCGAGTGCACTGTACAGTGAAATTCCACATAACCGAACACTAACCGCCGCAGTGTGGAGATGTCCGCTTATGGGAGAGGGGGCACTAAAAATTAGTTTAAATTGTATCCAAGTGTTTCAAGTTTATTTATTTAATATTTTGAACGTATTTATAAATATTGAATATTTAATAAATATTTATTACATGTATAGGTAAAGTTCTACTTTGGTTGAAAAAATTTTGTAATTTGTAATGGCTGATTGTCTAAACCAGTGGTGCCCCCAAGTAGGGTTTTTTGAATTCAAACACAAACAGTGCTGGTAGAAACTATGGTTTTGAGTGGTATTCGGCTCAAAAGTTGTACGCAAACCCTCTCCCTAAAAAAATCCTGTGTGCACCACTGGCCTAAACACTGATTGTCAGTAAGGATTTTAATAAAAAAATAAAAATATGTCCAACCAAATTTTGAATTTTGTCCGTGTATGAGAGAATTTTTTCTCAAAATGGTTTGAAATATATTATCCGTGTGTGGTTATTAGAGCGTCCGGTTTTTGGAATGATTTTCGTATGAAAAACTTAGGGACATATTCATTGATATTATATATGAAACATCCCTCGTGAAAAGATACCACCGCGTCTTTGGAAACTAGTCAATTGTTAATGGTCAATACATACATACATTTTCGTGAAACTAAGAAACTCTCTGAGCTTAATAAATTCTGGCAAATGAGCGCGTTTTCGACTTTTTCATTCAAAGTTTAGTTAAGACATCGGTAATTCAATTTGAATGTAAAATGTTAGTTAAATGCCAAAGTGAGTTAAGAACAAAAAGATGTGAAATTTGACGCACGCAACTGTGTTGAGCTTTCAAAGAACTGGTCCCAGCAGGTTAAGTACATTTGTTTGAAATCTTGCAGCTGTGAGATAAGATATAACATATAGGAGAGTGTTTTATACACTGAGGCCTGTTAGATCTAATTTATTTCCCTTATGGCTCAAGAACGATTTCATCATCTGAGGGAAATCGGAAGAATAACGATTTTATTTAAACAAACTCATTGAAACCGGTTTACAGCTTTTTGGAACGCCATGCATAGATATAATGTCAGTTATTAAAACGTGTCGATGCCCATGAATTGGCCTTAGTTTATTTATGCTTGGATTGGCTTACGAGTTTCATCGGTTTGACATTTAATTTTGCAGCCAATTCCGCGCAAGTTTTCAATTGGTTTTCTACGTAGTAAATGCCACCGGCTTCCTCAACTGCTTTCCTACTAGCCTCCGCCTTATCGCCAGGCACTAGAACTGGCTTTGATGGATCAATCTATTGAAAAACAAACAACGCAAATAGGCATTATTCGATTGTTTACGATATATATAGTGTTCAGCGTGCAGGCTTACGCGTTCGCAATTTCTCAGAAGGGTAGTAAAATCGGATACGCGTTGCTCAAAGCCGGGAGCAAAGAATGTTGGATTAATCACTATGAACAAATGCGCCAGATTGGCTTTCACTGTGGTGGTGGTTTTTACCCAACGGCGAATCTTTGTCGCGTAGTTGGCATCGGCTAAAATACCCGTCAATATTTCCAACATGGCGCTCAGGCCATAGCCTTTGTAGCTGCTGCCCACCTCACTTCCTCCTAGTGGCAGCAGACAGCCAGCATCATACGCCACTTCTGAATCGGTCGTTATATTACCGTTTGTATCCTGGGCCCACTGATCGGGAATGGATTCACCTCTGCGGACCCTCATCTCGATCCTACCCATAGTCACTGCAGTCGTTGACATGTCTAGCAATATTCGATCATTAACTCCGCATGCACCAAACGATAGCGGATTAGTGCCCAGCGCCGCTTGCTTAGAGTTTGTCGGCACCATCAGAGGTGAAGTGTTCGTGGAACTAATGCCGATCATGCCCTCCTGCAAAGCACGTTGCACATACCAACTGGCGGTGCCGTAATTATTAGAGTTCTTCACAATCACCATGGCCACGCCCATCGCTTTCGCTTTCTTAATGGCCAGATCCATGCAATAGTTACCCACCACCGCACCCAGCCCGTTACGACCGTCCACCCAAGCGGTGGCGGGTGTTTCTTTAATAATTTGGGGATAAGAGCAACCGTCGGTGTTTTCATTATTCAAATCGTTGATGTAAACTGCAAGACGATTCATGCCGTGGCTCATGAACCCGGAAGTGTCGGCATATATCAACAAATTGGCCATTGTCTCGGCGTTCTCCACTGATGTGTGGGCCGCACGGAAGCAGTCAATAATGAACCGCTTGGTCTCTTCCACACTCACCAGCCGCTTCTTGAAAGCCGAACTCATTATTCACAAAAACCACTGCACGATCTGTTATCTAAAATCGTTACAACTATCAACTATTTTCTGTATACGAGCACCAGGCGTGTACCAATAGGGATAATTAAAGTATTTTTATTTTGTTTGGCAGGAAAATCGCTTCAGGCAGTTTCGTCACCGACTCAAAATTGTGAGCCACAAGTGCCTGTGATGCAAGTATCGGGGAAAACCAATCCTATTATTAGGAAAACGAATCTTGTGTGCATCATTTCGCATTTCGAGCCGAAAATATTACATTTTACATTACCACTCGAATCCTAAAAATTACAATTTTGTAAAGTTCTTATTATCACTGGAACAACTAAAAACTTACTTTTTAAGACAAAATTACATACTCCGTTTAGATTCGTTCTATGAACGAAGGAACAACGTCTTTACCAAGTGCCAAATCAATAGTTTCGAAAAGACCGCAGCTAGATAGCTTTTTTGACTTCAGATTGTAACGATGCGGCACTCTGTCGCTGTGCTTTGCATGAATGCTTTTATGGGCATACTTTTAGGCATGGACTTTAGAATACGACCGGCTTGCTATAATTCCGATATGGCAAGGATTTTGCGCGATGGTAATGGGATGTGCAAGAACGGTCGAGAGATAGTCCAATTGGAATGTGCGAGAACAATCGGCGCGATAACCAGACAAGTATAAAAGGCGTCCGGGTGCAGCGCAGATTCGAGTCTGATTTGAGCAAGCAAAGAGGAAACATGCAATAGTCCAATAAGTAGTAGCAAGTGTAAAGAAAAACAAGTGTAAATTTGTAAATAAAGTGATTGCTGGTTTTGGAACGCGTTTTGCGTTGAGTAACTGAAGTGGTTTTATTTTTTAAGCACAATCCAGAGATTAAAGAACTCATTTTCGTAACAATATATAAAGAGAGAAAATTAAAACCACGGTGTTTGGTTAATATCATAGTATATTTGGTTAATATATGTGATATTAAAGAAAATGTTTACGAGTTTTCAATGCATTGGCATATCTTTATATTTCACTAATAGGACAATATTGTAAAGAAGCTACATGATCTGCGGGTCTTGTGCAGATTTCGTCAACAAAGAAGAGAATTCATAACCTCACATACATATCGTCATAAAAGAGGTAGTTGAAAACTAATTTTCGAAAACTGAACAAACCCATCATATCAGCTTATCAACCGAATTTGGCAAAATTAAAACTATTAATGTAATATTTTATTCAAAACCCTTTTCAAATAGAAAACAGGCATAAAGGAAAACTTAACAAAAGATATCGAAAAGAAATTACATTGAGGTGACTTTTTCAAAATTTCACAGGCTTAGATTCAATTTTCAATTTGTTGCTATGTTGGTGTACTTGTCCTCAACATCTGTTTTCATTATCAGCTAATTTGTGTATTTAGTTTGTTTTTGCTGTCGAAAAAATCGTTGCTTATTCTTGATTGTTTGGCCACAAACAACTGCGTAATCATTCGGTCATCGTATTTGTTTTGCGATTTATTTCTGTTCCCAAAACCGAAAGGACGGAAATTTGCCATGATTGAGGAATTAAGACCGCATAGTTGGAAGAGCTCAAGGCCATACCAAAAGGTGTATATCGATTGATGATTGATTGTATAAATATTCATAAATAAATATTTTTCGAGTATAATAAAGTCACATTTTTTAAACAAGCCCAGTACAACGAAATCAAGTATACAATTTTAAGCGACGCTTAGTGGTTTGACTTCCAAACGCTTAGCCAATGCCTCACATGACTTCAGCTGACTTTCCAAATATTCAAACCCGCCTGCCTCTTCAACAATCTTCATATGACTACTTTCCATTTCACCAGGCACCATCACTGGCCTGTCGGGATCCATCTATTTGAAAACGTAAACTTTAAAATTCTTAAAACATAAAATCGCACACACACAACTTACACGTTCGAGGTTTCTCAGTCGGCAGGCTAAATCGGTAAGACGTTCCTCAAAATCGGGTGCAAAAAAATCCGGACTGATGGCAACGAACAAATGTCCCAGATTGGCATTTTCTTTGACGCCCCCTTGTGACCACTTGCGAATCTTGTTACAGTAGTTGGCACCACCGGTAACGCCCGTTAAGACATCCACCATGGCACCCAGACCATAGCCTTTGTAGCCAGAAGTCTCCTCGGCACCGCCCAGAGGCATCAAGCAGCCAGTCTTCAAAGCCAACTTTGAATCATTGGTTATCTTGCCGTCGGGACCCTGCGCCCATCCGTTGGGGAGAGGCTCATTTCTTCGCACCCTCATTTCGATTCGGCCCATAGACACTGCAGTCATTGCAATATCGAGCAGGAATCTCTCACCGCATCCAGGTGCAGCAAACGCTATTGGATTGGTGCCTAGTGCCGCTTCCTTGGAGTTTGTCGGCGCCATTAGCGGCGAACCATTTGTGGCTGTAAGGCCCAACAAGCCCTGGTCCACGGCGCGTTGCACATACCAACCACCAATGCCGTAATGATTCGAGTTCTTGGCAACCACCCAGCCAACACCTATCTTTTTTGCCTTCTCAATGGCCAGATCCATGGAAAAGTTACCCACCACCGCACCCAACCCGTTACAGCCATCCACCCAAGCGGTAGCAGGAGACTCTTTAATAATTTGTGGATCAGCGTTGCCGTCGGTGCTTTTTTTTAACAGGTCACTCACATACTTATCGAGACGATTCATGCCGTGGCTATAGAAACCGCTGCGATCGGCGGCTATCAGTAGATCGGCCATAGCATTGGCGTTCTTTGTCGATGTGTTGGCCGCACACAAGCAATCAAACATAAAGCGTCTGGCCTCATTCACACAAACCAGCTTCTTCATTGCTCCAAAAGCAACGATCTGTCAAAAACCGTACTAATTTAAATGGGCCACTATGCCAAAAGATACGCAGCAATAATTTATTTGTATATATTTTGTTTGGCAGAAATTTTACTCTTTATTTGACAATAGGTCTGTTTGGCAGAGAATAATTTGTATGAGGTCTGTTTGGCAGAGAATAATTTGTACAAATTTGTACAAATTTTGACTGGAGCCATGGTTCAACTAACAAGGTTGTAGCAAGCCACCGGCTGACCGTTTATCGCTTCTGTCAAAATCGTCGGTGTCAGCAGTGGTGCGGTGTTGCCGCATCGGTTGAAATGAAAATACCTGACTGAAAACAACTGACCTGAGCACTTTTCTCGTTTTTTCACTCAAATACAGCACCGTCTGGCAACAATCACTTTTGTCTGTTTTCAGTTTCTCCCTCTTTCGTCGGAAAATGACAGCTGAATTTGACAGTAGCGATAAACGATCCTACCAACAAAATACATGTGGTTTTTGGTGTTGCGGGGATGCTATTACCTTGTTTATTGTGCCATGACTGGATCCTGTTTGTTGACGCCAAATCTCCAGTAACGAGAGAGAAACTGAGAGCGTAAAGTGACAGTTCATTTCGTGAGAACTTGCAAGTTTTTACTGGAGAAATTTTGTCCAGTAACTTTTTGCCAGTAAGAAAAAGAACAAGAACTGACTGGCTGCCATATGATCGACTGCAAAGAAACATAAATTTTGAAAACATTTGGAGGCAAATGGAAACAGCAAAGAAATTGTGCGTTCGCAAGTCTGCTGACCCAAAACCGTCTTGCTCAGCCTTACCCGCTGAAGCTGAAAGGGAAGAATCGCAGATTGAGCGCAACGAAACCTCAAATGAAACTTTTAGATCAGCTGTTTCGTTCTTTAACCCTCCTGTTTACACCCTTTTTACTGTGTATTGTGAGTGGGCCAAGTCCCAGTGGTGTAACTAAGAGTTAAAACTTGCAAATTCTTACAAATTGCTGTTTGTTCACTTTTTTGGATAGTTTCATTTTTGGGGGCGTAAGCTCGCTTACTCTCCTGATATTTTTTAATGGATAATTTTTACTGGAAATCTGGCCAAGCAGGCCTAATGACACCAGGCATACCAAAGCGAATTCATACAGGTGATAGCGTTAGGGCAGCAACCATATATGTAGTACTTCTATATTGGCAATAAGCTCAAGGAACATTCGCCAACATCACAGTACAGCAATAGTGAAATACAGTGGCGGATTCAGGGGGGTGTTTTGGGGGTTGAAACCCCCCGAAATATTAGGATCGACATTAAAACTACATACAAATTAAAAGACAATTTATGAATATCAAAGAATTACTTTTTGAAACCCCCCGAAATATTTTTCTGAATCCGCCCCTGGTGAAATATGAGCGAGAAACCGTATAAACGAATGTACCTTGACATATTTCAAAAGTGGCAAAAAGTCAGGTGCGTTCAGACGGGAAAAAAATTGACTGGAAAAAAATAAAAATTTGTCGAAATTAACTGAAATTTCTTCAACCGCCCCAGGAACAGTTTGACAGTTGTTCATGTGTAGAAGTGCACATGTATACACGCATAGAAATATATTCACAAAATTTCGTGTTTTCTGTCTCATCGCTTGTCTCCGAATGAAAACACATTGTGAAGATAGGTTAGTGCCAATATAGAAGTATTAACAAAAACAAACAAAATTTCAATGTATTTTGTTTTTGTTTTCTGGGCTTAGATTGTCAAAATCAGTCAATCAAAACCAAGATTTTTTCATTCTAAATTGTGACAGTTTTACACAGGCATTTTGGCAACCTGAACCTTTTCCACCCAAGGCAAATTCATACCAGGTGATAGCGTAAGGACAGCAACAAAATTTCAAAAAAATTGGTTTTTTGGGTTTAGATTGTCAAAATCAGCCAATCAGAACAAAGCTTGCTTTTTTAATTTTTAAACTGTCAAAGTTTTACATAGGCATTTGGACAATCTAGACCTTTTCCACCAGACAAAAATTAATTCGCCCCCAAGGCGAATTCATACCAGGTGATAGCGTTAAATGAGGCGAATTGATTTTTTTTGTGGTGGAAAAGGTCTAGATGGTCAAAGTGCCTGTGTAAAACTTTGACAGTTTAAAATTAAAAAGCAAGCTTTGTTCTGATTGGCTGATTTTGACAATCTAAACCCAGAAAACAAAAACAAAATACATTGAAATTTTGTTGCTGTCCTTACGCTATCACCTGGTATGAATTCGCCTTGATTCGCCCCATTCAACGAGGGCACCTGGTATAAATTCGCCTTGTTTTCCACCACAAAAAAATCAAATCAGCTGATTCAACGAGGACACCTGCATTAATTCGCCTTGAGGCATACTAGATATGTGAGTTGCAGAAGCTTACAACATAAGATCGCAAGTTTCTTTGCAGTAAATACATATTAGAGCACTGAGGGCAAATCAGGAAGGATACGAAATTTGTATTCTTTACTTGTCAGTGTAGAACATCCTGTTGAGAAAAGTCAATTTGTGCGTCTAATTCGCAACCAGATGATGACTAAACTGATTTTCGGGGTTTTGGGTAAACATATAAAAACGTTGCCAATATTTTAGTCTTGGCTCTCTAAAGCAACAACATCTGTGCCAATTCGTATTAATTTACTTTTCGATTTTCATTCGAGATATGATATTTCCAAAACAGACTCAGCACAGTGTTCAACAATAGTAAATATGTTGGTTGCAAATTTTTGTAAGGAATATATACAGTTTGTCAAGTAAATATTTTGAAAAGCTTATTATATAACAGAAATTGCAATATTTTGAAATTATTTGAAAAATATAGATTAATTGAATATTTCACTCTCATATAATATCAAAGTAATGTCTGTCTGATTCGCGTATTGAAGGGCGAATTGATTTGAAAGTATCTCCTGGACGACCCAGAGAACTGTGTGACAGAGAAGAAAGAAAAATCATCCGAAAAGTTCGTGAAAACCCCCGTATCTCAATAAGGGAAATGGCTTTGGATATAAAAATAGAATGAGGAACTGATGTATCTCATGAAACTGTTCAGAAATGTACGGCGCCAAATTTTCAATGCAATCTTGGTTTTGAAAGAAGACGAAGTTTTTGACAGTTTGAAATATAGCTTCATTTTCTTTTTTGATTTTTTACACTGCGTATCAAATAGACATTACTATATTAATCTATTTCTTAAAAAAATATCAAAATATTGCAATTTCTGTTATATTTATAAGCTTTTCAAAATAATATTTCTGTTTTTAAGTTTGCAAGCATTTACTTGACAAACTGTATGTGGCATACTTCAGTTCAAATTAGACATTTAAGAGAACAAATATGGTTCATTACAAGGTAATTGAGAACGCAAAACTTTAAAACTCGCTGTACATCTTAGAGGTAATAACGATTAGATGCAAAACGCAGGGCCACTGAATTTATTCCGGTTACATGTAGAATTCTATACGCCTTCACATTGTTTATGTTATTTTCTAGGCCGCTTAACTTGCAAGCAAGCTGCATGTGTGTTTTGTTGACCACACAATTGTTCAATTGGACATTAATTGAATAGGAAAAATAATTAAATTGAGTTTTGTATGGCGTTGAACGCAGTTTATTTTCATGTGGGCGAAAGAAATGAGAAACATACAAATGTACAATTGGTAGTGGGATGCTGAGTCAGAGCAGTTGGGTGAAATAGTACATTTCACAAGACAGCTTTTAATAAGCAATTAAAAGCGAATTAGAGCAGCAAATTTGACTGTTGTTGGTTTCTTGTCTCAAACCTTAACAATTTGCGTCGAGGTTTGTTTTGAAACGAGATCTTTTAAGTTGCGAGTTGTAATAAGCGAGCAAGGTCCATCAGCTCTTAGCCTGGCATTGCAGCTTCTCTGGCCTTAGATGATAACGTCTCACCTCGAACTTGAGGTATCACTGCAGTTATCTGCTTTGTCTCTTAAACTGCTATTTTGTTGTATACACGTCTCTGTTTGATTAATTCTCAATTCTTGCGGCATCTGTTAAGAATCAATAGAAATAATCATTGATATCTTATTTAGTTAGAAAATATGTATGTATCAAAGACATAGTGCAGTGACCACTTTTTTTTTAACATATACCATCTATTAATATTTTTTAAAATACAATTTTGTAGTATTAAAATCACTGGATTTCCTTCAGTGATTTTTAACTTTACCCACATTCAAACTTCCTTGTTTGCCTACATGATACAATTGTATCATGGTTTGCTCATAAAACAATCAACTTTTAAGCAACGCTACTGTCTTGCTCCGATCTTTGATTGAAGTATTGCTCCCAGTAAGAGCCGCAGATGAAAAAACTGTCACAGTTTGTCATCCGCTCAGTGTTCTCAATGTGCGGCGAATTCACTTCAAATTCTATACACAAAAGTCCGCCTTAACGCGCCGCTCTAGTTTATTCAATTTCTCGGCGCCTTCATGAACAACTGCACTCGTTCGTATTGCGTTGTTGTTGTTTCTGGCCGCTAGTTGCCCTTTAAAGCAGTGCACTTGAGTGCAGTTTAGTTAATACGTTGTCGACTGTGAAGCGGATCGAAAGAATTGCGCAAATCCGATTCGAGTTGGATTCGTTGTTGTTGTTCGTTGCGGTCACAGTTTAGCTGCAAGTTGCAAGTGGGCGACATTGTAGAACAGTGGAACGTTTGCCAGCTGGTGCTGAAAACACGGGCCAATGTTAAGAAATCGCGCAGTGACAAATTGGACAAAATCTCGTGTTATTCTGGAATCTCTGCGTCGGCAACTGGGCTCTCACTTCCAGCAGCAGCAGCAGTCGAGCAATCAGCCATACCGCATTTTGCGTAAGTACGCCTGCTGTGGACACTTCACCAATCTGGCTATGATTTGTAGTTGGTGTACTGTAGCTTAGCTTTCCACCTTCGCGCCTGTCGTTTACGCAACTAACGCCCACACTAACAACAATGCCACCTGCGCGTGCAACACCGCATGCACTGCGACCGGTCGCGAATTTGTGCGCTTTTTCGGCGGCTCGTCGTCGCCTAAAAGCAAAATTCAAAATTTTCTGTTTTTCTTTTGTTGTTTTCTTTTGATTTTCGTCATGCGTAGTTCAGGTATTTTGCACCTGGCGACTTGCGGCAGATGTATTCGCCGCAGACCGTTCACAGTGGCAGCTACACGACTCAGGGTTGCCGTCACGCTTTGTCGCACTCGCGTTGCGATTGTGAACGACGCGGCCGAGTCGTGTCGGGCAAGAAGAAGCAGCAAGTAAGCTCGGCTTTGCATCGCGTAGACCCATTTCAATCAAACCAATTGTGCTGATGGCAAAATAGAAGCAAACAGGTTGATTAAGTGAAATAGACAGAGTTTGCTGTGCAGTGCTGTGAAATCTGCGGAAAAGTTCAAGGGTGAATTAAAGTGTTTGATTTTGTTGTAGTTGTAGTTGCTAGCAGAGTCGAGTCAAAATTAACTCTTGAGATACAACAAACTCGTCTGCGAATTCCCGAATTTCGTGTATTGGTTGTGTGTTGTGTCGCATCCGTATCAAGTGATGAGTTGATGAGTTGTGCTCTAACGGTACCTTAGATCATCAAACCAATAATAACATGATGGGTCAGCCAGAGCAAATGTAAACATTACGCAGCGCTGTTCGATCTGATTTGTTTGTTTTTTTTTTTGCGTTTCGTTTGTTGTGTCAAAGCATATTTAGAATTCCAACAAATCTGCGTAATGCATGACCGTATAAGTGCTGCAAATGAGCTCTGGCCATATTTGTGTGATTATCTTAACGCAATTTTTAAAGCATAATTTAAGTGACTTCACTCGACGGGTGCGTGTCAAGGCGACACGAAATCTTATCTATCAATGACGAATAAAAGCAAAAGCTTCATTTTATCAGTTACCAACAAAATTCACGATTTAAAACGTTGTCTATTTTAAAGCCTAGAAGGAAGTATGAGCAATTAAAGCGATTAAGATGTGAATCTATGAATGAAAGATGAAGTGAATAAAATCTTAAAGTTCAGTATTTGGACCGTTATAAAGTCGAAATTGAAACGACCTATGAAGGCGGCAACAGAGTAGGCAGATTTACTGTCTTAAATAAGCTTTAATGATATTCGTAGCAGTTTAAGGAGCTGTTTTATCCAAACAGACTGCAGCCTTGCTCGATATTCTTAGCTATTGTGCCTTAAAGTGCAGATTTTAACTATACTGAAAAAGCCATCTTGATCTTGGTAAACATCTTCTTAAGCCATAAGACAACTGCATTAAAACTTGTTCAAATATGATATGTAGTCTTCGCAATTTGTTCTTGTTGGAATATATGATAAACAAGTACAGTGAACGTCCAGTATAACAAATTTTCCATTTAGCGTACGGCCAAATTTTTTCCATTGATGGTTCTATATAACGAACGAAAGTGAAATTTGGTATTCGATAAAACGAATATTTTTGTTGTTATTCACCCTCGTCATAAAACCTTCGAATTGTATTTAATTGAGCGTTCAGATTCTTTTCAATAACAATGATTGTTTGGTTTCGGCAAGTGAACGGGCATCATGAGTGAACGGTGCCTCAATTATTTTTGTTTTTACTATGTTAAAACTTTCAAATTAACGTCAAGTTGTCAACATTTTCAAACTCTGCATACAGCATTGCTGATTATTTTCACAGGATTTGTTTCAGAGCAAAACAATTTTTTTATTTAAAAACTGAATATGTGAAACCCATTAAGAAGGATGGCTTAAAACAAATAAAAATGTAATGTAATGTTTGTACTTGCACTTAGAACTTACTTGTACTTGTACTTAGGATTATGAGAATAATGACTAGTAGTGCATTTCGTTTTATTAATAGCCTTTGAAAGTATTTTCGAAACTTTTAACTCTTATTTGGAGTTTTCTCAGTGCTCTAATGTTGCTTCCGTAGAATGCTAAAAGCAAAATATCACAGCAATTTGTCATTTCTGTTGCACTATCAGTTGGCAAAAGTACTCAAACAACTGATTTCAAATAATTGCAATAAAAGCGTAAAGCGTAGAATGCGCGCCCGTGTAATACCTTCACTTTCGAACTCATGCTTAGACCATTTAACAAAGATAATGTAGAAAAATGCTTTCCTTATCGAGACAACTTACACATTTAACATGACACAAACTGACAACAAAAAACTGCGCGATCCACTCATTTAACAACAAGCAAATCAAACAAATAGCAAGTAGTCACATTCTTACACCATCTGCAAAATCTCACCCACCCGCATACAAGCACACGCTCACACACACGTGCACCCATAACATGTACGTGCGCGCAGTAATAACTTCACGCTCAATTACATAGCTCGTAGTTAGAGTACGCACTCGCGTGCACCGCGCTCCTTCGCTGCCGCCGACACTTGCGCTGGTGGCGGCTGGAGTGCGCTTCGTGTTCGTCGGTGCTTGTGGTGTCAGTTTGAACTTAACCAGCCCAACGGCAACAACAGCAAAATACCAAACAACAGCCTCGCTGAAAATTTGCAGCAAAAAAAAAACCTAAAACGAAAACAAAATTTGTTAAAATTTTTCAGAGCTAGCAGCGCGCGACATTGTAAAAACAATCGTCGATTGATTAAAAGCCAAGTTAGTTGCTGGCATTGTGAAATTGCTGAATTAACTGCGCACATCGGTAAGTAACAATTTTAATTCAAATTCGAGTTTCAATTGCAATTTGCCACTTTTGTTGGATATTTTTACTCTCTGTTATTGTTTGCCATATTGGCATTTCGAGTTGTTGTCGCTCGCGCCGTGTTGTCTGCTGACGCTTTGCGCTATTCTCTTTGCTCTAACACCTCTTGCAGAGCGGCCGCCGAAACGCACCAACCGCAACCGCAAACGCACCAGAAGCTTCCCACAGCTCGCCCAGAGATGGCCGCGCTCAAATTGACCGAAATGAAGACGAGTCTGCTGTATGCGCCGGAGTCGTACGCGCTGGCGCACGCCGTGTCTGCCGATTTGAACACGGTGAAGGGCAGCATTGCCTGGCAGTTTGCCGTCATTTTCGGCAACTTCGATGACCTCAGCAAGCAACCCATTAGCGTCGGCAATGTGGCCGTCATGGAGCATCAGGCGCGCTTCATTTACTTTCTGGTTACGAAAGAAAGTGTTTACGACACGACCACGTACAACACGCTGCACTCGGCGCTGATTTGTATGCGCGAGCATATGGTAATTGCCGCTTCCTTTATGCACTCACATATACACACACACATAGCTACATTCGCTAACACGCTCTGACTCATGGCGCCGCTGCTGCTGCCAAAATACTAATGGAGCCGAGGTTGGGGGGAGTTTTAATCGTTTCTTATTGATTGAATTGATAGGCAATAAATTAATTTGTGAATGAATGAGTAGCTCATTGCTTGATAGTCAGCTGACGACCATACGCGTGTGATGCAATGTGAGTTCTTATATCGGTTACAACATATAGTAGAAACAAAAGTGCTAAGAATTTCTGTCCATAACTAGTCAGATGTTTTTATACTTGCTTAGGTGACCGTTGATTATGAATTCTATTCTAATTCGGCGCTATTAATATTGGATTTGTTTCTTAACTGCACATAACTGCCTGATAAGATTTTTGTAATAAAAATTCGTTAAGCTTCATACTGCGTGAGTCACGTTCAAGGCGCTAAGGTGCCGCGGAATGTCCAGTATCCAGTTACTGCAGTGATTGCTGGCACACCCAGTAAGCGGTTGGGCCTATAAGCAAATGAAGTGACGTTGGCAAATTAATCCCAAACTTGTGCACAGGTGCTGCACTAAACACTTTCGACCCCGAATTTAACCCTGTGTTTCGATATTACTTGTTGGTATTTAATCATGAAACATTTGCCTAAGAAGTGTGCACACGACATTTGTAGTCGCCACGCCTCTTTGTTAGAGTTTTAGAGCTAGTTTACTTTTGAATAATTTTCGCTTAAAACGGGTTAAATAAATTTTTCCACATTGTAGACTTCAATTAGAACACAAACTTTCCCTGATATCGCTGCAAATTATTGCAAATTATTGGGGATAAAAGTAAAATTTTTGTAATTTGTTTTGAATTCACTTCTATATTCATAGGTTGGTAAATTAAACCCATAAATCAGCCGTAGCTTTTGCTATAAGATGGCAAATAAATAAAGTTAAAGGTAAATTTGCTTTCAGGCAACTTTGGGGCTTAAAAAATAAAAAATGGAAATTTGAATAAAAATAGAAAATTTTTGTGTAGCCAGCTTTTGTCTTTGAATCTCAATGATTATGATGAATTATGATTATATTTCAAGATGATAAATGAATTCTTTGGTCAAAAGCAATAACCGCCGCAATAAGTCGAAATTTGCTGTTTCGAGAATTTCGTTTTAAAGTTTTAGGGCGAATTGTGTTCATTATGGAAATGCGAATAGGTTTTTGTTAATAACTTTTTTATTTTAAAGTTACAAACTCCCCGATTTTACACAAACGTAGAGCACAGTCAAGGGAACGTGGTGGCATCCATAACTCAATTTCTTCTTATGTCGACTTAAGCGGTTATTGCTTTTGACCACAGGCATATTCATAAATATTATAGCCCGTTTTTTAGAGTACAGTTTGTAAATAAACTTTTCGTCACGGTTTTTTAAATAAATTTTTCAAACTCCTCAAACCTCCACAACCTCGGTGTACTAATGCTATTGAAGACCATATATGTACAAAAATTTAACAATACACAACACAACTATCACAAAAACACAATATTTGAACATCAAACACATTTCTTTCAAAGCGAAATCATGAGATCACCAAAGTGGCCATGCCACGCATATGTTGCGGCAACGATCGCTTGGAATGGCTGCGCGTTAAGGATATAATTAAGAAGGTCTTTGCTAAAGAGCACATCGAGATCTTAATCTGCAATCACAACGAGGCAGTGGTAAGTTGAAGCAAATCAAAACTTTGTTGTGTGTAACAAAAGTCACACGACTGGTGACTGCAGAATTTGATAAATTTTTATCGAATAACGCTCACAAAAGACCTTCAAAGTCAAAGTGGGCTTCGCCTTTGGAAAGTAACTTCTACTGAGTAATGCCTTTCCTCCCTCTTTCAACAGCCAATTCCACCAAAATGTCAAATAGCTGAGGTGAAGGGCAACGTTTTTAACGCACCTGTACACTTTTCGCTGGTACATTCCGTCAGCGCGGACTTTGCCATGTGCGCCGGCATTGGGTTGGAATTTAAGTGCAAGTTCGGCCAAGTAAATGAACTGCTCAAACAGAACAAACACACAGGCAATGTGGCCGTGCTCAAGGACCATGATCGCTACGTCTACAATCTGATCATAAAGGAGCGCAGCCACGAGAAGTGCACCTATCCGGCTTTGTATTATGCGCTGATGGCTATGCGCGAACACATGGTGGGCACTCTTAAACATGTCTTATTACAAGAATTATTTGAATATGTATTTCCCCGCATACACTAATCATTATATTTTTGCTCTTGCAGCAACAACACAATGTCACAAAGCTGGCTATACCGCAGCAGGGTTGCGGCATCGATCGTCTGAGCTGGCTTCGTGTGAGGAATATTTTGGAATTCGTCTTCGCCAGTGACAATGTGGAGATTGTCACCTACTTCCATGAGTCGCCTGAAGTGGTGCCCCGGCGTTCGCGCTCCCGCACAGCGGAGAACATGATCAACCGCATGTCACTGTCGCGCGAGTAAAGTGCGTCCGCAAGGAGAAAGGAGCAGCGCGTGGACTTTTGATTGTATACTTTCTTAAATTTATTAATAACTCTTTACATGTGCAATTGCAATGTATGCACAAAAAGACTAAAATTTATACTTTTGCACAACCTACACTCGAATGTAGCAACGTAAAATGCCTTTTGAAGCATGGAAAGATTTGTATGGAAAGATCTGGCTGTGCTTACCAAACAATTGATACATCTTGAATATGGAATGACTGCAATATATATAGAATTATGCCTTGAATTGTACCCTTAAGTTTGTCTGAATAGGACGTTAAACGGTGTTGAATTGTGAGCGTTACTTAAAAGCCTTCGTGTCGTTTGTTGTTGTCAGTAGAATCGAGAGTTCGAACGAAGAATATTGCGAGAGTAGACTACTTAAATCTCGGCGCCGATCGAAATGAATCTCCATATA
This sequence comes from Melieria omissa, assembly GCA_963971225.1. Classification (NCBI taxonomy): domain Eukaryota; kingdom Metazoa; phylum Arthropoda; class Insecta; order Diptera; family Ulidiidae; genus Melieria; species Melieria omissa. Next base: position 118,884,269 of record OZ020268.1, on the reverse strand, counting down.
TGTTTACCTAACAATGTTACAATTAAAAGTCGAATTTCATCAACAGATGAATGAATGAGCACATATGTTGGCAGAGCAAAGAGCACATTTTTAAGACGCAACAGGTTAACACGGCGAATTGTAAACAATGTTGACGTCATAAGCACAAATAATAATTTATTGTATTTTTCTTAACACAAAGTTGTAATCTAAATATTTTCTAACTACGCTGTTGTTTTTTGTAAATAAAATTAAACAAAAAGCATTCCTTGAGAAAACATTTTAATTTGTGTATTGAGTTGTTTACCCTTTAATTCCTTTACAAGCAATTTTGAAAAACTAACTCTGTCCACAAATTTGTCGTTTCAGTGCACAACAGCCGAGTTCCGTTTGTACCGAACTTGAAGAGCCCAACTAGTTGTAATCACCACGTAATGGCCACAAGTGGCAGTTTTAATCTCAACGAAATCGAGGGTGACCTCTTCAGTGCGCCGAGTTCGCATTCGCTGGCGCATTGTGTGGGCGCAGACTTTGTCATGGGCGCCGGCATTGCGGTCAAGTTCAAGCAAATCTACGGCCAGGTGCCCAAACTGTTGTCACAGAAGGTTGACACCGGAGGCGTAGCAGTGTTGCAGGATGAGGACCGCTTCATCTACTATTTGGTGACGAAGCCATACAGCTGGGACAGTCCCACCTACGAGAGCCTGCGTTCTTCGCTAACTGCCATGCGCGAGCATATGGTGAGTCATGATAAGTTGTCAGATTTGATTGATTGATTTAAAAGCTGGCGACTCAATGCATTTGTTTTGCAGCGCATCAATGATGTACACAAATTGGCCATACCGCGCATCGGGTGCGGCATCGACGGTCTCGAGTGGGACAAAGTGAGCGGCGAGTTGCAGCAAGTGTTTGCCGCGGAAGATCTCGAAATCACCGTATACAATTTTGTGCCAAAATAATGGGAATTTATGCTTGAATTGTTACGATCAACATTTGTTTTTGTTTTGCTACAGAACTCGGCAAATGCTGTGCATTTCCTGAATTAACGATTAAATACATTTGATCTTATATAGATTTCGCTTTGCTTTTTGTTTAAGTGACACAGCATTAGTTTGCTGGATAGCATAAGTTTAGTATGAAAAACTTTTATGGACAAGAAAAGCATTGTTGGCACATAAATAAATAATTCCTTAACTTAAATCAATTAATTTAATATCCAAACATTTTGTTTTGCCTCTTCGGATGAGTATTTTTGGCTTAAATTCTAACCGCCTGATTAGATACAATCCTTGATTTTAGGTGGCTTTCGGTGTATAGTTGTAGACTACAATTTCAATTGAGTCTTCATTGAAAACTTCCTGCACAAGATCCTTCACCTTTGACCAAACTAAGCCATCCAGTCCACAGCCAATGCGTGGCATGGCCAGTTTCGTAACGGAATGTTTAAGCTGCAAAACACAGAATCAATACAATTTCCAGGATAATACAATTTCCAAACGAGTAACTAGGCAGTTGCATCAAGAGAACTTACCATATGAATTCGCATGGCACTGAGAGAATTTTGCAACGACTGATAGGTTGGCTTGCCCCAACTGCTCTGTTTGGTCACCAAATAGTAGATGAAGCGTCCTTTGTCCTGCAGGATCGCTACGCCACCCGGCTGAATATTCTGTTGCTTCAACTTTGCAATTTGACCAAATTTGTCGCTACATGGTTTTATTAATTTTCAATGTTATTAATTGCATATAAATGTTGAATTTCGTTTAAATTTCACCTACCGAAACCTGACAGCAATGCCTTTTCCCAGACGCATGTCGGCGGCCACACAGTGAGCCATCGAATAGGCATCGTCCGCGGCAAATAAATCGCCACTGATTTCCTTAACCACACATGCAGACATTGCAACGAGTTGAGCTCAAATTAACACTGTTTATTAAATAATTAAATTGGTAAAATTGCTAATGAAAATCGCGCGCAACTCACCGGCAAACACAGCTGGTTCAATCAGCATTTACAATAGTCGCATTTGATGAACGTTCACAGTAGTGTATGCGAAATTTTCCAATTGATAACTTATTGTCCACTTCCTATGCTTTAGTAACTAAAGTTTAGTTGTTCTTTTGTTTATGTAAATGCTCTTCAGCATATGCTGAGGATTTGCTAAGGATTCTAGTATACAAACACACCACACTCTGCTTTGTTGATGCAAATTGGCGACAGTTATCTTCCACGTAGGTTTTGTTGTTGTCTAGCGTATGAATTAATTTTTATGGATTGGTGTTTGCTTTTCCAGTAATAAGGTTTTCGGCACCCCTGTCCTAATGTTATTAAAGTAATTATCTGTTCAGTGTTTAAATGTTTTTATTCTTTCGAGGGAAATGTATATTTTGAATTTGATTTGTTTGTGAAAATTCAGTAAAACATTGAAATTTAAAGTACTGGCAACTCCACGCGCTGTCGTCTTCGAAATCAGCTGTTTATTTGTTTTGATTTTATTTCTTTTTTATTTTTCTTGCAAATTGGTTACGTGCGCCACTTCTATCTTCACAATCACGCAATTAGAAATAAAGCGAAATTATTCAAATTACGTTTAAGCTCGCCTCCGAAACAAAGCACTTCCAACGCATGTACACATGGGCTTGAAATGAGTTTCCTGCTTGAATTGGTCCAGGTATTTGTAAGGAAAATGCTCGCGCTGCTCTCGTTTAGCCAGAAAACTATTAGCAACTCGTTAAGTATCTATGTGAAAACGAACACTGGTCGCACTCTGACTGTCAACTTGGAACCACAATGGGATATAAAGAATGTAAAGGAGCTGGTGGCGCCACAGCTGGGCCTGCAGCCGGACGAAGTTAAAATAATATTCGCCGGCAAAGAACTGAGCGATGCAACTACTATCGAGGTGAGCCACTACTATCTGTTCGGCAATGTATGTTATATATGTAAATTGCCCATTGTTTTTAGGAATGTGATTTAGGCCAGCAAAGCATACTACACGCCATACGCCTGCGGCCGCAGCAGCAGCAGCGCCAGCGGCTGCAGTCGACAGTCGTGGAAGAAGACTCTGTATCTTTAGGGGGTCTGGCACCAATATCGCTGACCACTGGGTCGCCCGAAGAGCCATCTAAACCGCTCTGTGAAACGCTGGTCGATCTGCAGCTGCTAAGCGAGGAGCGTGTCAATATCACCGAAGAGGGTTCGTGTATATCCTTTATCTGTTTTATTTAGTTAATTTCCTAACTCAAAACTCTCGCAGACCGGGAACGCTCCAAGGCTCATTTCTTTGTGCACTGCTCACAGTGCAATAAACTGTGCAAAGGCAAGTTGCGCGTGCGCTGCTCACTTTGCAAGGGTGGCGCCTTTACTGTACATCGTGATCCCGAGTGTTGGGATGATGTGCTGAAACCGCGACGTATTCGTGGCCACTGCGAAAGTCGTGAGGTTGCCTGCGTGGATAATGAGGCGGGCGATCCACCCTTTGCCGAGTTCTACTTCAAGTGCGGCGAGCATGTTTCGGGTGGCGAAAAGGATTTTGCAGCTCCTCTAAATTTAATAAAGATGAACATTAAGGATGTGCCATGCTTGGCCTGCACCGAGGCAAGGTTTGTTGTTGTTGCCTTGGTGCGTAATATTTCCGGTTTGAACTTTTCTTTACAGCGAAGTGGTTTTGGTGTTCCCGTGTGCCTCAAAACATGTAACCTGCATTGATTGCTTCCAGCATTACTGTCGCTCGCGCCTTTTGGAGCGTCAGTTTATGCCCCATCCGGAAATCGGATATACGCTTGCATGCCCGGCAGGCTGTGAAAGCTCATTCATTGAGGAAATTCACCACTTCAAGCTGCTGTCGCGTGAGGAGTATGCAAGATATCAGCATTTTGCCACTGAGGAATATGTGCTGCAAGCTGGCGGTGTACTGTGTCCACAGCCAGGCTGTGGCATGGGACTGCTGGTGGAGCCAGAGTGCCGAAAAGTCACCTGTCAAAATGGTTGTGGCGTATGTTGATACCTGCGCATAGTTGGACTGCAGCGTGTAATTAATATATAAATCAAATTTCAGTACGTTTTTTGCCGCAATTGCTTGCAAGGCTATCACTTGGGTGAGTGTTTGCCCGACCATGCCAACACGAACACTACCGGCAGCTGCGAATATACCGTGGATCCAAATGTAAGGTTTTTTCATTTGAACAGTAATGTGCAAATAGTTAAAAAAAAATTTGGGATTTGTGTAAATCTTTTAAAGCGTGCGGCTGATGCGCGCTGGGACGAGGCCACCAACGTGACCATAAAAGTGTCAACAAAGCCGTGCCCCAAATGCCGCACGCCCACAGAACGCGATGGCGGCTGCATGCATATGGTGTGCACACGCGCTGGCTGCGGCTTTGAATGGTGCTGGATCTGCCAGACCGAGTGGACCAGAGATTGCATGGGTGCCCACTGGTTCGGATAGACACGGAGGCTGCATGACGAACGCAGTTTTACAAATTTCCTATGCTATTTATATTTTGTTAGAAAAGATTTTTGTGGCAATGATGTATGTAAATATGTATGTATGTATGTAACAAATTGAACCAACCGGCTGAAACTGACTTGACCAACTACTTGATAACTTTTCGAAAATAAAGTGAAAAGTGCGACAGTTTATGCTCAAAGTGTATTTGATGAAATAGACAATGAACCGATTTGGTGTCGCCTTTTGACCCCCCAAAAGGACGCGTCAATAATTAACGCAACACCACATTAACCGACAATTTCAATCAATATTGAATTGGGCGCCAATGAAAAGTTAATGCAAACTATATATGTGCGCTCAATATAGTGGAACATAGCGTAATTTGAAATGTGCGGACAATGGGGCGTATACGTAATATTTTTGGGTGCATGTCAGCGCTGTCACTCATACTCCAAACGACAGTAGGTGGGGGTGATATTTCAAATATTGCGCCATATGTGAGCAACACAATCGTTGCACTTGTGTTCAATTAATGTTTTAAAATGTTAGCAAAACATTTGCATAAAATTCCAGCTTGCTTCTCAAATCCGGTCATCTTGTTCTGGGAAAATAAGTGCTGTACATTTTGTGTTAACTGAAAATATCGACTGAGTCTACACTCCCTTGGGTTTGCCTGAACTAATTTAGTGCCGCCACACACATTCACCACTCTCCTGGAGCGCCCACTCTTGCCTGCCCTCCAATACACCTTCGGTCAACTCTCAAGCGCATTCGTGCGCTTCGTCAATGCTCCCAAAGACAATTCGCTTTAGGCTGCCGTTTGTCGCTCTCTGTTTTTGTTTTGATTTTATTTTGTACCTAAATTCGTAATCAATTTTCCCTCATTTCATGTTACGAAAATGCGCCCGAAAGCGTACGCGCTAAACAATCCATATTTGGGCGCCTCTTGCGCTCATCTCTGCGAGAGCTTTCGCGTCGATTCCCAATTTTTCCATTCTTCTTTCACGCTATACCGCACTTGGCACCGCCGCTGCTGCTGGGGTTCGACTCGGCCGTTGGTGCGCGCGCCGTATTCAAATCGGGTCACAGCGCTTCCTTTTTTGCGGCTGCAATTGGCGGCGACGTCGACTCTCGGTTGGGGATTTTTTCCACCCAGCCATCCAGCGCTACGCTGCATGCGGTCAACCCCAGCCAGAACGCCAGAAACGAGCACGAGCGCCAGCGCCGAGCCGCGCTCGTATACATGTACGTGGCCGTATGCGCGTATTGGTCGGCTGCTTGACTGGTTGCTTGTGCAGCCGTTGTCAGTGTTCGTCGCACTTTTGAATTCAACGGTCGCATTGCGCCTTGCCGCCACAAGAAGCGCGCACGGAACGCACAATTTCCAACTGTTGTATTGGAATCTTGATAGCTGCGCGGAGTGGGGCATCGGTGCTGAAGTGGAGGACAGTTTGATCTTGCCGCCGCTGCTAATGCTTCCGCTTAAGCGTTCGCTGTGCTGCGCGTCTCCATGCTCGAAGCGGACTCTCAAGTGGGCACAAGTGCGAAGTGTGCAACTATTCAAATTTAACGGTTTTCTGTTTGGCCGCCGCTAGACAATCTGCTGGTGGTGACGGTGGCGGTATAAGAGTGAATTTTGTGCTGTGAAAATGCGAATTAATACACAATGCAGTGAAAGTTGTGCTAAATTTTATCGAAATCGAAAAACATAGTACAAGTAAAAGTGATTCTAATCAATCGAAAATATAGTATGAGGTAAATATAAAAATGACGATGAGTAATGTTCAATTGAAAATATATTTTGGTCAATATTGATTATTGGGTTTCAACGTAGAAAGGCGTTGTTTGAAAAATCTGCATTGGCATAGTTAAAAAAAATTAGTTTTTGGATTAAAAAAAAAACAGATTTGCAATGAATTTAAAATGTTAGTGCTTCAGTTTTTTTTTCAGTTTGTTGTACGTGTGTAAGATATGTTAAAAAGAGTCTTTGTATAGGAATCCATATAATGTGTTGATACATATGTATGTTTCGTCCAAAAGAAATATAAGAAAAAATTTAGAATAATCGACTAAAAATTTTGAAAAATATTATTTTAAAATTACAGCTTTTTGAATATCAACATTTTCCGAATTAAAAATACATGTTTTCTCCAAAAGAAATATACGAAAAAATTTCGAATAATTGGCTAAAAATTGTGAAAAATATTTTTTTTAAATAGCAGCTTTTTGAATATTAGATAGGTAGGTAGGTTGTACTGGCTACCTCCGTATGAGACACACTTAGGCCTCTTTATGGGCCCATTGTGATACCACAAATTGTACCCGTTTGAAATGTGTATGCTTTGAATATTAACATATTCCAAATTAAAAAGGGAAAACAGATCACTTTCAGTAATTGCAGAACAACAGTATTTAAAGAACCTAAAGCATAACTGGAAGAGCACTCCGATCTTTTTTAAATCTTTTTTAATTTAAATAAGAATTTTTATTTTTTTACAAGACGCATCTTCAATCTCTCCAACTTACTATATAAAATAAAATCCTTTCCCTATTTGATAGTTACTGAGTTAGCAAAAATAATTAAAATAATTATTATGAATGCTACGCCCTGTAAGCTCTGACAGTCAGCGCGTCAAAAGCGCGCGCGTACATACAAACGCACATTTCCCAAATGCAGCAACAACTCTGAAGCCCAAGCACAACACTCTGCGCATCGCGACTGCTATATCAAAATCATGCACATCATGATGAAATAGCAACAACACAAAAAGCCAACAAAAAAAATATGAAACAAGACGCAACTCTGCGCAGCCAACAAGAAGTTTCTGATTATTTCCTTTCCATATTTTTCTCTGCCATATAGATGCCGACCGTTTGTTGCTTGAAATTTTTTTGTTTTACTTTCGCGTTGTTGTTTTTTTGCGCTCTCGCACTCGGTGTTTTATTGATTTATTCGATGTTGTTGTTGTTGTTGTTGCTGCTGTCGCGCAAAATGTCCCAAAACAGAATGCGAATACACAGCGACACACGCGCACGTCGACTCATACAGGGTGCACGGGCAGCGTTGCTTCTATCCTGTCGCGTTTTCATGGCGCATTCCTTGCCAACATACCGTTAAATAGCCGCAGCGGCGGCGGCATGCATGAGCCGCTACATATTTCACTGCCACCCAGCGACAACGACGACGGCACTTCCCTGTACATCTTCAGGCTGTGGAGGCTCTCAAGGCAGGCGGTGGGCAATGGTCTTTCTGCCTTCCCCTTTTGACTGAGTTTCGTTCGTTGTGCGTTGCGGTCAACGTCGCTAAGTCCCAGTACGTTCCATTTAAGAGCTAAAGAAAGCTTTGCAATTCACTCTTTCGAGGTTCATTGCCGCTCTTTACTTTTGCGCGCTTTCTTTCTGTCTCTCTCTTTTGAATTTCTTTGTCAACAATTGCCTCTGCTTTGGTCTGCTCACTGTCGACGACTTCCGTTTGCAGTTTTGTTGGGTTTTGTGTTTTGCTAAGATTTTCGTGGCCGTTTGCCTGCAGCGCATTGTTGTGTAAATATTTCCACGAATGTGTGCGTGTCTGTGTGTGCCACCCTCAACGCCAGTGCCCATTCCGCTGGCCGTCGAATGCTTCTATTAATTATTTGCTCCGTGAAGATGCTGCTTGCTGTTGTTTTTCTTATTTGTTGCTATTGTTATTGTTGTTCCCTTTGAATTGGGGTTTACTTTGCCGCGATTGGCTTTTCATTGTGCGTCGCATTCGGCACCTACACGCGCATGCTGGCCATTTTTGCTGAAACTACAGGAAATAATAATTGCTGTACTTGTTCCCTGTGCCTTTTCTGTCAGCGCAATGAAGTAATTAATGAAGAATGCGCTGGAAGCTATTGTACGGGTTCTCGTCATGCATTTTAGTGGACAGCCTGAAAAATCAATATGGCCCGCGGCCATTTCCCATGCAACCTACAAACTACAAGAAGACACAGTTTTTTCAACTGGGATATACTTGAAGAATATGTAAATTATGGATATAGTTGATGTACAACCCAAAACAAAAATAAGGTTCCGACAACGGATTCTGGAAGAGGGGGTCAAAAAAAAATATACGTGTATCCGCGTTTTGAAAGTTTACGCCTGAAGTTTCTTTTAGGGTCGGTCGGTCGGCCCCTTTTGGCACATTTTTATGGTGAATCGGCATACGAAAACCACGTAACCTCACATTTTATGTATATGATGTGTTCAGCAATTTAATGTAAAATACTACGAAGAACATTTCTGTGGAGCATTTTAACCCTGTAGCTCCTATTTGTATGGGTCAATTTTACACTTTTTTTTCTAAAACGTCAAAAATGTCCTATAAACCAGGACTTTTTAAGGACAAAATGTACCGCGAAAATATTCGCCATAAAATTCTACTATAGGTCTCTGAATACATCAAAGCTTAGAAATTAACTTGAATGCCAGAATTAAGCCAAAACTGAAAATGTGCTTAAGTGTTTATTTCGTACTTATTCGTAAATTTGTTTTTTGCCCCCTCTACCAGAATCCATTGTCAGAACCTTGTTATTTACAAAAAATTTGATTTTGTTGTGCAGTGTAGTTGTTGTATTTTGTCAAATTTTCAAAAGTGCTTCATATGTATTCTTGACCTTTGCATTTCAACTCAATAAAGAGTTAGCAAGCGAATGGCTCTAGCGATTTTTCTGGCTGTCTCGATCAAATACCCACATATGTAACCACGCCTAGTTTTGGGCCCTTATTCAAACCGAACGGAGACTTCAAAACTTTGGCCAATAACAACCAAAAAAATCGCTTTCCCTACATTGAGTCCGCAAGTACACTGTTCAATGGCCTTGTCAGCGGAGCCATTCACAGCCTCTCCACAGCTCAAGTGATGCGGTTCATTTGCGGCTCATTACTGGCTCCGAGCAATGCGCGTTGCCTGCACGCCTACACGCGATTGCTGCTGTTAGGGGTAAATATTTTGCATGCGAGAAATAAGCGTCTCGCAGTACATGTTTGTATACTACTTAGTATGTATGTGTTTGTGTGTATGTGTGAGTGTGTGTGCACATGCCAGTGGGTGCACGCACTCTCCGTCCGAGTGCAAGGTAAACAATATTTGAATTATTTCCGGTGTGAGGTCGATGATTGTGCGGTGGCTGTCGTTGCTCCTTTCGGCAGCATTCGCTTCCACGTTGCTATATTAGCAGCTGTCGTCGTCGCAGTCGCATCTTAAAGTGGTCGCCAGTTCAATTTTGCATATCTAAGCAGCGCGAAGCATATGTACATGAATATGTGATGAAAATGTTGTTGACTTTAATGTGGCAGCTGCTGTCGCGAATCCTTCAAGTGAGTGCAAATGGCAGCGTTGAAGTGATTTCTCGCATGTCATAAATTTGCATGTTCAATTCACTGATTGCGACAACTCGATTTTGACGTTGTTTTTAATTCGATTGGCACAAAACCCGCTTAACAACACACTTCGACAGTCATTGGAAAACTTTTGCTTGCAATTTGTTAGGCAACTTTCCTGCCAAAGAAATTTTCCTCACCATTTCAATCACAATACTTTTAGCCACAGACTTCCGAAAAGTTTTCGCTTTGAGCGAATGTGGCCTAAAATTGGCTCGATCACATGCCGAGTTTTGCCGAGAAGTTGTCAAGAAATTGAGTATATGGGAAAAGTTTTCGATGTAAGCGTCGACCAGCAATTGTGGTCAATTTACATGGAAATGGCAGTACAACATTGCGACATTGCTTTAATGGTAGCGACATGGAGCATGTGACATGAAAGTGCTTCAAATCAAATCAGACTGTCCTGTCGGCGCGTGCGCGAACCCAACTCCATGCGGAAATGCCTAAGTAAACATTTGCCAAAAGCGGCCGTTAGCCGTCACACAGCCGACAATTGAAAAATCAACTCAATTTGTTAATTCTACAAAGTTAATTGAAATCAGTACCAAACGACGGCAAACGAAGTTCATGGGAGCGTCAACTGCATGTAGCCAGGGAGGGCAATAAACGAGGGTGTTTTGGGTGCTGGAAGCGCAGATGGGACAGTGGCAATGAATATTGCGAGCCAACTGCGAAGATGCAAATGTGTTGTTGAACAGTTTATAGTTCGAAGTTGTTACAAAATTAGTGAAAGATACTTTAAAAAACTATTATCGATACACAGAGGCTTCTGGTTGTGTTGGGGCTGTTGAGAGATATCACACCGATATTTTTCGTTATATTCTAGAGGAAAGGAACAATTTTCTAAGTTTATTATAATGATCATTATATTGAATAATGATGATTGAATTTTATTATAATAATCGTATTTTGTAAAATGGGAGAAAGCAACAAATCATTTAGTTTGTACATTTGAACTTATGAAAAACTTTGACAATTTGATTTCAATTGATAATATCCAAATAAGAAAGTCATGAAAAAACAACTAAATATAATAACAAATTTAAAAAATATTACCAGTACGAAAAAAAAATTTGGTCGAAAACGACCCCAATGTAGGTCTACGGTTAAGGAAAAATTTGGGAAAAAAAATTTCCCGAGAGAAATTGTTTGCTTATAATAAAAATAACTATGACCAGGAGCAGATATCATCATTATGGTGACAGGACCCTTCCTAGATACAATTAGTGGCATCTTGGAGGGTGCTCTGAGGATTCTGAATGGGACCTACAACCGAGGATGGTTCGTTGGACCTACACAGTGATAAATCGACCAATTCTCACATACGGAGCACTGGTGTGGTGGCCGGCGCTAGAGAAGAGCAACATCAATAGATTCAATGCAGTGCAGAGGGTGGCGTTTGTCGGGATTACGGGGGCATTGAGGTCCTGCCCTTCTGACGCTTTAAACACGCTTCTTCATCTGCTGCCGATTGAATCTTTTATAAGACGGACGGTCGCTTCGAGCGCGTTGAGACTGAGAGAATCAACCCAATGGGCGAAAATACCTTACGGACACAAAAACGTCCTCACGAAGGTTCCGATGGACCTAAGGAGGGATACGGACAACACCAAAAAATGTGCCGACTTTGATGCTAGGTTTTCCACGCTCTTCCCCTCCAGAAGGGGAAGGAAGCGTTACGCATCTTTTTTTACGAACGTAGGAACCTCCCTATACACAGACGGTTGAAAGATGGACTGTGGAGTTGGGGCAGATATTTACTCCAGGGATTTGGTAGTGGAAAACGCCTTTCATCTACCAGATATATGTGGTGTCTTTCAAGCGCAAGTCTTTGCAATAAGAGAAGCCTGCAGGATTCTCCTAGAGCAAGAAATCCAAAGTAGGGACGTTAACATCTTTTTCGATAGCCAAGCAGCCATTAAGGCACTCACCACCCCATAGTCAAATCCAAACTAGTCAGAGACTGTAAGGAATTGCTAGGGTTGGTGAGCGGCCGGGTGGATCTTACCATCTGTTGGATACCCGGTCACGCGGGTATCAGCGGAAACTAGACAGCTGGCCAAGGTGGGATCTGCCATGGACTCACAGCCCGAAAGGGCGGCACCGCCTTTAAGTGCAAGGCTTAGACAGTTAAAGGATTATTTCCTGAAGAAAGCGGATAGTAGGTGGATCAATCTTTCCATCTGCAGAGTGGCTCGGCAGAACTGGAGCGCTACAACTCCCACAGACCCAACGACCTGCTGCTAAATTCTCGTATGAATATTTCTACGTGATCACGGGTCACTGGCCAATTAGTCTACACGCGGCGAGATTGGGAATTCCCCACAACCCTTTTTGCAGAAGCTGCAGGGAAAACAACGAGAGGATATAGATAGATACACTCGAACACTGCCTCTGCGGCTGCACTGTCTTAGCTTTTAAAAGGCTAGACAAGGAATTTGGGGAACAGTCTGATTAGCCTCTAGCTGATCTGTCGGAGACAAGACTGAAATGCATCAAGTCCTATTTGAACGATGCGGGTTGGCTTTAAGGCCCAGTATCTTCTCCCACGCAGGGAAGACCCTGTCGAGGAGGCGACAACAAAACGGCACATAATGCTACTTTAGTATGCTCAGTGAGCACGCAGTCGCAGTTACCTACCCTACCTACGACCGGGCGCGACACGGAGCAAAGCAAGAGGAAATTTCAATGATTCTTCATTTCCGGGGTCAAACATGAGACATTTTCTAAACTCTTCTATTTATTACATAAAACAGGTTGTAAACTGCTCTACTCACGTGGACTTGGGAACCAATCTAATAATAACAATGTTTAAGTTTTGCATATTGGAGCGTTAATTGTATGAAAACACTCAATCAATCGAACATCTATAACGAACAATGTAGATTCGACATGGGAAGAATTTTATCCTCCTTTCATGTGCATACAATCTACATGCACTGTTTGCTTTAGAGCCAGCAGAGTTTCAATATTTTGCTATGGTTTTCTGTTTTAGTAAACAGGTAGAATATAAGCTGACATTATTTACAAAAGCTTACAGACGTTTTCAGCGTTCCAGACATCAGCCACTAACTCTTCGACAAACATTTCTATATTTATTTGCATGCACTCCAAATCCTACAAGACACGAAGGCTAATAAAAAGTGCTTAATCCTGCGGCTACTGTAAATTTTTTTTTCAATTTTCTTCTTTGCAGCGAGGTGCCACGTTCTGCGTTTTGTAAAGGCGACACGATTTGTTCCGATGCAAAATAAAGCACAGCTAAGCTGCAACTTTCAATGCGAGGAGACAGCGTGATTTCCACGACCAGAACCAAAACACACACAAAGCCACTAAAGGAGTGAAGGTGTTAGGGCGACTTACATAACTGGGCACCAGTCTAAGCGGGCGCAGCACAAGTGACAGCAGTGCAAGCAAGTCTGTAAGACAAGTGGAGATCAAAGCCGCAACCGCTGCCGCCTGGACAATGTCGCACAAAAGCATTCAAGCATAAAGCAACCGAACGGTCAGTGCTAAATGCTATGGAATAAATGCGACTGAAACGAAAGTCGTAAAGAGAGCAAAGAAAGAAACAACATTGCCATAAGACAAAAAGCGACAGAGCGCCAAGACGCCGAGGGACACAGAAACTGGCCCCTGAAGTGGCGTGTGTGAATTTCATTTTTCGCACAATTGAGTGACATCGCAACCGGCTGGCCGACGCGTCGGTCCGATGGCCCAATGGACGGGTGGGCATCTAAGGCAGAACAAGAAGCAGACGAGAGTACACCGAAAAGGATTCACGGCGCGTTTTAACGCGCGCACAGAGCGAAGCCAGTTCGTTTAACAAAAATCGATACAACAAACATAAAAAAAGGCAACGAAGCAAACAGAAGAAAAAAAGAAAACTTTTGAACCGTTAGTGGCGGACCGACAGTAGTAGTAGAAGAAGAAGAAGACATTGCTCGACCGAACAACTGAGCAACTTTGTACACACATAGGCAACAATATGCTGCGGCGCAAGTGGGTGTGGTGCGCACGAGGCTGCCGCCACTGAACATTGAGCAGCAGACCACACCAACACCGCAAAAGCACAGCAGCACTTCGTGTTGGCGACATAGCAACGCGGCGCGCCGTCGTCAGTACTGCGTGAGTGCGTGCGTATCCTGTGCCGGTTTGTTCTTGTCACATGTGTGACGGCCAGTGTTCGACGGAGCTTAACAACCCCCTGCCGCCACATCGCCCAACATCGAATATCGACAACACTCAATCGACAAAAAAAGAACAAACCCAGCAACAGCCACAGCTCAGCGTGATTATGTCGGACCGACTTCCTTCCGCTGCGGAAATCAGTATTGGCACTTACTACGAGCAACAGCATCAACAACAACAACAACAACGCCCCACAGAAATGGCTTCCGCAATGGCCAAATCAACGATGCACTTTCCGTCGGCATTGCAGCAGCGTCTGCATGATTATCAGTCGCCATCGAATGGTTTTGCGGCTCCGCGCTACCATTCCGCTGCCATCGCTGCCACCGCTGCCACCGCTGCCGCCGCAGGCAATTATGGGCCGGCATTCAGCCCATATGGCTCACTGCATTACGGCGGTGTTGGTGGTGGAGGTGGAGGTGTTGCTAGTCCCGCCTATGGTCACTCATATGCTGACCAACACCAACACCAGCAGCAGCAACCACATCCGCATTACGACAGCATCTATAATGGGCGACTAATTGGTGGCGGCGCAATGAGCGGTTTCTATGGTGGCCGGGACCGTTATTTTCCATATCCGCCGCATCATGCACAACCACAACAACAACAACATCGGCATGCGATGCGCGGCATGTTCACGCCGGCGGGTCAACAGCTGGTGCCATCAAGTGTGCTGCATTATCCGCCACGCGGCGCTGCCTACCAGCCACCGCCGCCGCCGCCGTCGACGCCAACGCAACAACAACAGCAACAACACACGCACTTTACGCCACACCAATACCAACAGCAATCGCACTTACAACCACAACAACAACAGCAGCAACGGACCTCCGATGGCAGCTTGTATGCGCGTAATGAACCGCAACTGCCGCAGCCGCAACAATTGCTGCAACTCTACCCGCAACGTTCGCCTTATTTGCAAATGCATCTGAACGGCGCGCAACGGCATCCGTCGCCAACGCCAACGCCAACACCAACACCGTCATTGTCGCCAGGAACGGCGCCACCGATACCATCTCCCTCGCTGTCGCACAACGTCCGACCGGCTATAGTCGGTGGTTATAATCCGTACCAGCCGCCGCACCAACAACAACAACAACCTGTAGCATCACCCAGCGCAGTGGGCAGCCAACAGTCGGCGTTGCATGAGGCAATTACTGCGACACATCATCAACGACAACAGCAACAACAAGCACAAGACCAACAACAACAACAACAACAACTGGGGCAAATGTATACCGAAAATCGTTGCAATGCTTCCTCTTCCGATTTGCCAAACACTTCCGAACAATCATTTACGAATGCCGACTGCAAAGACGACGCGCGACTGTTCACCCCTTCCGCCACCGCTTCATGCCCTACGGTCATCATGCCCAACCATCATAGCGCCAGTACAGTCAGTTCGCCTACAAATTCAACAGCGCCGACGCTCGGCGATTGCCTTACGACATCGCCACCATTGATCAGCGCCACCGGCACCGATAGCGGCATCAGCAGCTGCAGCACGCGAGCGCGCAGTGACAGCACACAAAGCACGCCGGTCTACAGTGGCGAGTATCCGAACTCGGTGGGCTCCTCTTCCGGTGTGTCCTATCACTGCGCAGACGTCAAGGACTTCGAGGAGATGAGCAAGGAAAAGGATGAGCCCACAGTAGCCGAGAGCAATGCGATGGCGCAGGGCGAGGTGGGGCACAGTGAGAGCTGTGGCACGCAAGTGAAGCAAGAAATTTTCGACAATGAGGATTTAGTGAAAATGAAAACGGAATGCGAAGACAAAAACGAAGATGTCGCGAGTGCGGCAGACGCGCATTTACATCAAACGGAATCCAACGGTGAGTACAAAGCATGAAGTTAGTTCTTAGCGGAAAATACCCTTAACCCTTTCGCTACAGGTTTTTACTGGGGAAAGTTAAAATTTTAAATTTTACGTTTTAGGTTCCTCTGTGGTTAGATTAGCAACATTCTATAAGAAATTTTTTAATTTTTATACTGGGACCCTGTATTTTGTAGCATTTTTCTATGAGAGCAACCAGATCGTTGTGGCTGTAATAATTACTTAACCCTTTCGGGACGGAGTTTAATTTTGTAAACCAAAATACTCTTGGTGGAAATGATCCCATGCTACAAAAATTGCGACTACAAAATGTTGTTGCATACTCACAAATTTTAAAATGATCCTTTTATTCGAGGACAATAATTCAAATTAAAATATTGCGTGGGTCATAAGATCTGAATAATCACTTTGAGAGGTCTTAAAAACTTGCTGGGACGTATTATCCCAGTAGTCCCGAAAGGGTTAAACATAAAACTTTTTACTCACAACGAAAATTTGAATATATCTTCATTTACTTCAGCCAAAATAAAAAAGTATCTAAACTAAAAGTAAACGTAAAATTAAAAAGTTATCTACATTTTTCTGCTTCTTCTTCTTTTGCTATGCCAAGATATACCATTAAAAAACGTGTATACTTCTCTTTTTTAAACTTTAATATTCACTTTATTAATTTCGTATTTTTCCAAAACATCAAAACTATTCTAAGGACCAACAAAAAATGTATTCTTGAATCCACAGAGGGTTCAGACGTCCACAAAGTAGCATTTTGCCATATGACAACAAAATAGCGAAAGGTTTAAGTGAGCTTCAGACATGATGAATTGCTTAAAAGCAACTCAGCACTCAATACTCGTACAACAACAAATAATAAGCGCAACATTTGTTAGCTACTCATTTGATGTTATTTTTGGGCTATGCACAATTTTCATATGCAAATCCGAAATCGGTTGCTCATCCATAAGGAAGCAGAGCCAATTGAACTCCCATTGTTTTGTTATCCAACTGCTTTCATCCGGCATTCGCTTCCTGCGCACCTTTTGACCTTGTCTGACTAGACTGCTGCACAGTTAACAAGTCGTCTACCGGCTGCGCTACGAAGACAGCGAAGCTGCTAAGCAGGATAACGCGAACAGCATACGAACAGCTGCGCGTGAAACGCCGAATAATTGAATTGACATTTCCAAGTTCAGGTTATTTCGCCATTACATGGCGAATGATGCTGTTGGCAGCTCCGAAGGCGCCTCGATGTCAGTAAACGTTGCGCAATCGTCAGCGTGGCGCCGGCTCAGTGGCGCTTCAGGCGCTGTATGTTACCTGTGATGAAATCGAAAGCATGCCGGAATTTGGCTTGGAAATTTATTTGTAGATGAGCGCGTTGTCGGTCCGAAAGTGGCAGAGCGCAATATGACGTTTGTTAATGTTGGTGGCAAGGCGTCTGAAAATATTTAACTCACCTTCAGGTGTACTCAGTTGTCAGGTGAAGCCACAATTCAAATTGTTGCAGCTGTGCTTTGTGCAATATGGCAGTTTGAAAGGGTTGAATGGGATTGGCGGGAGGCCGATCTGTCGGTCGGTTTGTCGGTTAATGTTGTGGTTAAATGTCATTTGCTTAATTAACGTGAACATGCCCGATGCAATAAATGTTGAAATTAATCAGGCGTCAAATTTGGCGTATTTGCAGCGAAAACAAATAGCAAAAAAAAAACAAACATGCAGCAATGACAACAATTGCAACTGCAGCAATAAAATAAAATGCCTACATAAATATTAATAATTGCGGTTGAATTTTTTCTTGTTTGTTACAGTTGCATTTTAGTGAAATGCGGTAAGTGCAACGAGATTGGCAAATCTATTAGTAAGGCGCGAATGGCATCAATTAAAATGGATAATTTTTTAATTAATTGACTTTTTGAGCAAATGCACAAAAATGTGTCGGTGCAAAAGAAAAACAATTTTAATTAATTTTGTTAGCTAGAGCGGCTGCCAGGTACAGCAGGCTGAGTGAGCAGTGAGTGATTTGAGTTGGCGCTATAAAAACAAAAAATTGTTTTCAAGTTTTTAGTGCAAAATTTTGTCATTTATTTATTTTCAAAGATTTCTTCTTTTGAACGACACAACAAAATATCCATTAATAGAGAGTTTCCCTGGGACATTCTAGTGTTAATAGTATGTCGTTTCTTTTTCAGTCTTTTCTTTATCAGCTCATCATAAATATTTGTTAGCGCATAAATACCTTTTTTAAAATCTTTGCATTCTTAAGACATTTATGTTTAAATTTTAATGATTGCTGCAATACACCGTGATTCGACTCCATACAACCGCGGGACAAAATTAGAAGAAATGGTCTGTACTCAATAAAAGTTTGTACACAAGTTAATCATGGTCTGCTGAAGTGAAATCTCTATTTTGTTTTTCTTAAACTTTTGTAATTTAGTAATAGCTGAGACAATTGCAATTTTCTTAATTTTTGGAAAGCTATAGCAACAAGTGTATTGGTTAGATTTTCCAGATTATACATTTAATCACTTATGTCAACATTGGTAATTGCGAAAAGTAACAGAAATTGTATGAGGACCCCTTAATTTTGAAATACAAATGATAATAATAGATGTATGTTTTGTATTTTTCCAAATTTTTTTAATTTTTCATGTTAATTGCATACTTTTAGGGATGAATAAAATAAATTTTGTCGAAAAATAGGTGTTTAGACCACTTTTAAAATTGACTTATTTTCTGAGATTGAAAGATATTGGAGGATATAATTACATAATCCGACAAAGAAAAAATGCTTCTTAAAATAAAAAGAAATCCAGGAATATACTTTCACATACTTTTTAGATATTTTCCTCTAAGTTTTGCCAATTTTTCAGATTTTTACTTTAGAAAAATATTTTAAATTAAAAGTGAATTAAAAGCCTCAGCTTTGCAAATTTTGAGAAAACCAACAAGAGAATTTCACAGCCTACAATATGGTAGCAAACTTATTGTACCTTAGTAATGGATTTTTCGAGAAAAAAATCTGTTAAAAAAAATTTTATAAAAAAAAGTTGTTTTCGCGTACAACTTTTTATTAGTACATCTTACGTATCTAATTCTGCACATCAAAAGAAATGTATGAAAAATACTTTTCGTTTGATCAGGCGCGGATTCAGGAAAATATTTCGGGGGATTTTAAAAAGCAATTCTTTAATATTTACAAAATTTATCTTAATTTGTATGTAGTTTTATAGTCGATCCAAATATTTCGGGGGGGTTCAACCCCCAACCCTCCCCCCCTGGATCCGCCACTGCGTTTGATACCCATATCGTGTAAATCAGTTGGAGATTAATTGAGTTTTTTGATAAAAACTTTGAACTTTGACGCCGAGCCACGCCTTTAATGGGCGTTTCCAAGGCAAAATTTTTAGTTTGTTAGATGCAGGAGCCAACCCTATATATTAAAACATACTACTCATTTATTTTTTCACTGTTTTTATGCCTCGACGAAAGTGGAGTTTTTGGGACATTTTTGTCGAAAACACAGTGTGAATGTATTTTTTTTTTATTGGTGACTAAGGCAAATTTGTTGGTCGTTAAAATATCTACAAACTTGCTAAAGAGAGTAAGGCGATATTTGGAACGATTTTGGACCTATTAGCATTTACACGTTCGAAGACTTAAGCAACGAACTCGACTAAAATGAGCAAAATTCAAAGTCGGATTTCTCTTAAACTATAGCCAATCCAGCCAAACGGCTGGTGGATCTCAACTCAGTATACCTATATAAAAGTCGCTCAGTAGGTCCCCCCATGTTGTTGGAATTTTCGACTTGCACAGTATTATTTTTTGCACCGACTTTTTGAGGGGTTTCTTAGTTGGAGTTTTACCTTTCAAATGACATCAAAATCGTTAAATTCTGAGCCTATACATTTTTTGAATTTTGTCTATGGAAAATTGCTAATTTTCTTAAAGTTCGAACTATATCAAATATCTGACAGCATTTGATTTAATGATTTGCATATAAGTTTAAACACATAATATTCCTTTATTAAAAAAGCTGCCAAAGCAAAACTGTAAAGCCAAATACATACATGTTTTTTTTTTGCAAATCAATATTTAGTAATCCACATGGACATCAGGAAGTTTAGTGCATGAAAGTCGCTCACTGACAAAGTTGTGGCTTCGATGCTTCCGCCTCTTCAAACAAAAACATAGAATCAAATATAAGCATAGGCGGACAGCGGCGCAACACTTGCGCGCGCACACACGTCTAATGTCATCACATCACGTCATGTAAATGAACTTTTAGCGCATAGCGACCTGCCCAACTCATTACACACACACACACACACGCACTTATACATAAATGTGTTTGAATGGAACCGCACCAGCCCATGCAGCAGATATGTCGCATCTGTGGCTGCGGAGCTCGCTGGCCCACACGCCTTGCCACCGCGCTTATGTGCAACAAAAATCAATGACCGTATTAGGTGGTGGGGGAAAATGTATGGAATATGGAAAAATTTGAAAGCAGCGAAAAAACTGCACTTTGGTATACTAATTATAATTTACACAGAAGCACAACACACACAAAGCTGCAGCGACAGCGACAGTTGCACGTACGCATACCCACTCACACATCACAACGTAGTAAAACACACACTTCAATAACAACAGCAACATGCATGGACAGAAAGCGCAATTGACACCAGCGCACTGTCAAACAGCCAACCAACCGCCCACTGGCCCATCCAAGCAATCCGCTCACATCTTGTCAACCCACACCGCTCCACACCGGACCACGCATAGCTTATTACCCAGAAGGAACCGCGCTGTTGACGATTTTGACGTGAAGGTGGCAAGTGACATAAGACTCAAGCAAATAGTCGACAAATGCGAATGCGAAACCCATGAACACACACATCCACACGTTAACAGCGGCAGCCACGTTGTACTGGGAAAAAGAAAGGCGCACGAGTTTTGAAATTTCATTCGCTCAGTGCCCCGATTGCGCTCAGCCACCACCCAACTAGTCGTCCTCGCCTAGCACCACCTGCCCTCGCAGACGCAGACTGCGAAGAGTTAATCAATATTTGCAGAAAGTAACGCTCGCTTGCTCGCCCAGCAAGTGACCAAAAGCATTGCGCACTTTTAGGCGGATAAAGTGTCTTGCCTTGCAGTGGCAAGCCACGCCGCAAAGCGAACTTTTTGCCTCGGCTTCACTGGCTGCAGATTCACATGTTTGCATGTGGTATTTAGGCGCTGCAGCACCCTGTGCGGGCTCCATGAAATACCTTAACCCTTAAACATGCATATGGGCACGTTGTATGTATGTACTACACATATGTGCGAGTGGGAGCATTGTGGAGCGCGACGAGTGCGAATGCGAATGCGAAATGCATTTCGGCTCCTGTTCCATACTTGACAACCTTTCAATGCGAATCGAAGCTTTTTCGAATGCGCTCTTACTTTGCAGCTGCCGCGCTCTTTACAGGCCGTTTTTGCGCTCTTTGTTGGCCCATCAGTTGGCAACGGCGCTCACGCACGCCGTGTGCTGTTTAATCAAATGCGAGTTGAATGTCTTAATAATGTCGGAACGAAGAAGGAGGCAGAAGCCGACTGGCAAATATGTGGGCGGACGATCAACAAGTTGCGCGCTCTCTGTTCAGGCGTTCTTCTTGCCCGCGTGGCCCAGGGGGTTTGTTGAGAGACGGGTGTGCTGCCCAATTCGGTAACTTGGCGTCTAACCTCTGCGCACTTCCACTCCGGCGCGCACTGTACTCATGCAAATTGTCGCCGACTTGATTTTTGCTTGTCAAACGCGAAAATATGTTGTGCCTGTGCCACGCTTGTTTCACAGCCACACTCACACACTGACACTGTCCCTGGTCTGACACTGCTTTTGATACTCATCCTGTTGCTGCTGCTTCTTGTCTTGTCAACCTGTGTATGCTCGTTTTAATAGACTTGGCTGCTTATTCATTTTTAACCCTTGATTTCATCACATGACAAGCTGCTAGAAATATTCAAATCTTAACATAAAACGCCTCACAGCGTAAAAATTGCGCTCTTTGATGGTTTGTCGGTAGGTGGCACAAAAACAAAGCGAAACATCAATAACTGTATTCGTGTCTATTTGGCAGCAGTGACGTCGTCGACGCAGGGCATTACTTCAGTGGACATTTGAATGAAAATAAATATGTATTTGATAGAAATTTTAATACAAATTAGCTCTCAACATGTTGAACTAATGAAATCTGCTTTGATTTTTCAGCTATTAAAAATGTAGACATTGTCAGCGATACTGCATCGAGCACGCAACAACAGCAGATTAGAGATGACGACCAAACGCCCAATTGTACAGCAAATCAGCTTCCAAAGACTCCGCGACCAACGCACAACAACTCGCAAGTGGATGCACCGGGTCCGGAATCTCCAAACACAACGCCAACAGAGGCTGGCAACACTTCCGTTTCCGCTTCCGGCGCATCTATGGTGAGTTAATAAGCACAAGTTTGCACACAGCAACAGTAAGTTGTATTTACTGTTGTATTTAGAACAAACAAATCAAGAACAAAAGTGAAGTACAATACAGATTTTGTTACATTGCACAGTGATTCGTTCCATAGACGAAATTCAAAAAAAATTATAGTCTCAGAATTTAACGATTTTGATGCCATTTGAAAGGTAAAACTCCAACATAAAAAATCCCAAAATATCTGTGCGAAAAAATAATTAGTGCAAGTGCAAGAGCTGCTCAAAGTCGAAACTTTTTTCACAAAAAAAAGTAAACACATTTTTTTTGTTTTTTAGTTTATTGAGTAAAAAAATTATAGCAAATAAGATTACCAAGAAGTTGCTTTTAATATAGATTAAGAAATGGTGTGGCCATTTTCGCTTTTAATGTTTACTCAAAATTTGCAAAGCTTAGTCTTTTACTTTACTTTTACTTCAAAATTGGCAAAACTTAGAGGAAAATATCTAAAAAGAATGCAAAAGGATGTTCCTGGATTTTTGTTAATTTTAAGCTTTATTTCTTTTTCGGAAAATGTAGTTACATCTTTGATGAAAAAGCTGCATAGATTCAAACCATACATCTATGTGTATCATTTTTATTGCTGTTACTCTTTGGAATTATCAATGTTGACGTTTCCGATTGAATGTAAAATCTGAAAATTCCAGCCAACACACTCGTTGCTATAGCTCACCAAAAATTACGAAAATTGCAAATTTAAGTCTCACACTTTGCCAAACTACAAAAGTTTTAGAAAAACAAAATGGAGATTTTAATCCAGAATTAACTAGTAAACCTAATTTTATTATATGAACCAGTGGCGGATCCAGGGGGGGGGGTTTGGGGGTTGAAACCCCCTCCGAAATATTTGGATTGACTAAAAAACTACATACAAATTAAAAGGCATTTTATAAATATTAAAGAATTACTTTTTAGAACCCCCCCGAAATATTTTTCTGGATCCGCGCCTGATATGAACAGAGCACTCCTTCTAATTTTGTCCCGCGGTTGTATGGAGTCGAATCACTGTGCATTGCTATCAGTAAATTTTATTGAAGTTGTTGCTATGTTCTCCATTCAGTGATAAATGTTTTTCGTATAAAAACCTTCGATAGAAAGTTTCCTATATCTTGAACAGAGATACGTTGTTGAAATGGTTTAATTATCCTTTATCTTTTAGCGATAATTTTTTTTCATATACTCTATTGATAAAAACATTCCAATACCTATTTCCGAAATAGAGAAATTCTCACATATTTCAGCTGATTTCTAATTCAATCATGAAACTACAAAATGATCAGTTTTCTATGTTTTTTTTGGTATTTTCAAAAAATGTATGAAAGTTATGTCTGTGAAAGATTGCGGATTGCGGAGCCTAATACAACCGCTATTGATTCACTCATAAGTAGTGTAATAGGTAGTAGACGTAGTTGAGTTGGAAATGAATGGTCAACCTAATTAAAAAACAGCTCTTTTGAAGCTCCAATTAAAATGTTTAAAGTTCGTTGAGAATTTCGCATAAGTATTTTTCTGTTTTAATTGCCATATGGACGACTCCGCTGAAGCCGTTGCTGCCCAAACTAAAAACCAAAAACGTTTAAACATTTTCAAAGACACAACGCCAACTATCGTGAAAATTCAATTTCCTTTCATCGGCAAAAAACCTCATACAATCGACACACACACACACACACGCACCTCAAAGCACCATTCGCACATTCGCGCACATTTCATGGCGTTCCTGGTTCTGGGAATTCCCTGCGCACTCGCTGCCCCACCAACGGCGAAAAGGGCGAGCGCTGCGTAATCACCGAAACATCTTAACGGACTTTTTGAATCGATAAATACCACACCAGGGGAAAAGCTCGCTGCGGCCTCCGGCTGCATTCGGCTGACGGATTGCATGGACACTCAAAACTTTCCAACGCACTTTTCACTTCATGAATACTGAAATTTCTTTACGAATGTTCCGCTCACATAGCCACGTATGCCGTTATACTTATTTTGTTTTGGTCCGGTGGCACAGTGTGCTCCGGCCTTCTGCTTGAATATGTTCCAGGCGTAGGTAGCACAGGCCCGGCGAAAAAATCCAATTGAATGGCGAAAAATACGCATGTGCTCCATGTCCACCACGTCCACCACAAATTGGGGCAAACGCGTGTGCCACCTTAAAACTGGCTGCAATGGGAAACAAAAAAATTTTAAAAACTAGAAGCGCGCAAACTGGGTGTTGCGTTGATAGTGGCGATGATGTTGTTGTTATTGGCCGCTGTGGTGTTGCGCCCATTGGGGGACGTCTTCACCGCTGGCTGTACGTGGACGCCGCAAATACAAAACAAAACAGCAAACAAGCAAAAAAAAATCGAGCAGCCGAATCGAGACTCTCCCGGTGACGATTTGGCATTTATTTTTTCGCCATGCCACCGAATGACGGTGAGCGGCAGCTCTATCGACCGGCTACAGTTTTTTGGATCCTTGCTTGCGTTTCCATTTTTTCCATTGCTGCAAGTACTGGCACTGCCCACCCAGCCAGCACTCGTGCAGGCGCCCAGCGTGTCGCACGCGTATAGTAAAAGCTCGTCGAAGAGCAACGGAAGAGCCGAAACTTCTCGCTCTTCTGTCTCTTGCTGGGCATAAGGTGAAAAGTGCGCCCACGCCTGCAGCCCACTTTCTATGTGCCCGAAATGTTTTGCAAATTTACCGTCGGCATACAGGGTGTTGCCGTGGAACTGTGGCAAAACGAAGGAAGAGCACCAGCAACATAAATTGAGAAATTAATTCAACTATTGATTTTTGATTAAGTCAACGCAGACCTAAGCGAAAGATACGAGCGCGAAAATGTCGATGCTTTCCAGCAATTTTTCGGGGTTGCACCGCGCCACTTCCACTTCCGCCGTCGCTGTCGCTAACGCTATCGCTGCCGCTGCCTGCTACCAACACATGATTGGCGGACGGCAGCTGGAACGGGGACATATGGAGTGGTGTTGGAAAATCCGGTTGCATGCGGTGCATGTCGATGCTGCTCCACTGCACGTTCGATTTTCCGTTTTCTCTACACACTTTGCTGTTTTTGTTACTTGGTTTAGTTGGGTCGGAGCGTGGGGTGTGCTGGCTTCTTGACTGTTGCACGTGCATTCGCCATGAGCTGCATATGCGTCATTGCCGCTTCGATTTATTTGCGCACCACTGGCCGCGCCCGCGCTGGAGCTGCCGCCTGTACTGCGTCGTCGTTTTTCAACTTTTCCAACCGTTTGGCAACTTTGGCTACTGTCAGTGTGCACTTCCGTTGATTTATGAAATTTTCTATACGCGCCACACTCCACCGACAGTCCATTGGTGGCGGAGCGGATAAAGTTTTTGAAATTTTTCAAAGTGGATTTGAAACATTTCACCGATGAGTCGTTATAAAGTTAAAGCAACTAAGCCGGCAGCCTTGTTCGATTACTTTAGAAAGTCATTATAAAACTGTTTATGGTTTTGCAAAACAAAGAATATTACAAATTCACTAATGTGTTTTAAATGAGTTTTGTTCCTTTTTCAAGTTGCATTTGCAAAGTTTTTGCACACTTAATTGGAATAAGCATTTTGTGAGAGTGACCTAAAAATTAGTTATTTATTTATTTTCAAATGTTGGTTACGTAGATAGTTTGCAGTTGTGAATAGATTTATTTAAAAGAAGTGCAAAGGAAAAAAAGCATCTTATTTCTAAAAACCTGGTGAAAATGCAGCTGCAGAAAATGATGAAATAGTTCTTTCTGCTTTGGACTTTAGGACAGTAAACATGCAAATTATTGAAATGTAGTGCGAAAACTCGGGTAACAAATAAGAGGTTATAAAGATACGTTAGGTACATCAGATGGAGCTAAAGGTGATGCATAGATCCCTTAGTTTCTGAATGTATTTTAATTAATGGAATTTCGAATTTTATTGTCCCTTACGTTCTGAATATATAATAACAGATGGACAAGTTTGGTGTATTCTAGTTTTAAGTTTTTCATCGAATTTTATCGTCTATATCCATTTAGCAAGCTGTCATTTTTCTGGCAAATCTTTTCTTAAGATTCTAATAACACTACTCGACCAAAAATGAGTCATTCGCGTGCACCTAAGAACAAAAGTATTTTCTAGACTAACTTTGAGCCACGGGATACTTAACTGAAAATCAAAAAATTTTTTAAGAAGCGTTTAGGAAAAAATCTATTAAAAACCAGTTTTTTACCTGTTGTTTCAGTTATGAGTACATATCTCGTAAACGAATCATCCAAATAACAAACTGTCCATCGGTCAGAAGAAAATACCTTAGCCTTTCCAGCGATATGCAGTTTGTCCAAATCAGAGGAGATTTGGAGAAATTACTGACGGTGCAAGTTGTAAAAAAGTGAATTTTTCGACCAATTTTTAAAATCATAAATTTTCAAATGTTTTTTTATAGATAAAATAAATGATCTCCTCTGGTTTTAAAATCTAAAATGAAAGATATATTATTTGAACAAATATTAAGCCTAACAACAATAGAATTGAAAGAAAAATGACAAAGTTATGAGGCACTGAGTGAAAACACCAACTTTACATTTATTACACCGAGACCCATCCAAATCTTCATATAGACGTGAAACTAGAGGTAATTTATAGTATCCTGTCATAGTCAGTTTTTCATTTTCTGATCCAAAAACCTTCTTAAAGGACTTTAAAATTGTAAAGATATACACATTTCAAATATTTTTTTTTAATATTTGCGGTTGTGCAATGAAGGAGACATTGGTATCAAATTAAAGAAGAAAACTGTCCCCTTTTAACTATTTTTTTTTATTTTTTACTTTCAGAACCAAAATATGTTAGGTATGGAAAACATACATGTTTTGGATCTCAGTCTGTAGATTCATACATATGTATAAATTTCAGAGCTAAACTTTTCGACTCCTAAAATGTAAAAGTGTTTCGGCTTAATTTTTTTTGCTAGATTCTTGCCGAACTTATTTTACAAATTTTGGGACACACGACATTCACATGTTCACAAAACCTAAGGATAGCTCCTTGAATGGTATGTCGAATTGCTCTTTTTAAGAAAATGTGCAACATTAGTTTTCCTGCAAGTTCTGTTCGCGACGATTTATTAAAACCTAACCAAGCCAGAGTGATTTTTTTCCAACGTAAAATTTCAAGTCCCCTAAAGTCAATCCTATTATAACAGTAAACTAATCAAAGTCTATCATTTTCCCACTGATGTAGCAAAGTTTTGCAATATTTTTTTCGTTTTATATATTTTACAGTGTAGGCGCATTCATGTACCAACTCAAAATTCATAGCAATCTCAATTTAATATTGGTTGTCTTTATTCGCGCAAAGCCGGTCGATTGCAAAGTCTGCCGCATGGGCACCGTCATTGTCACTGTGGCCGTTCTATTGATAAGCATCAACACTTTCGCGTTGTCTGTGCGGCTGTTTGTAGTAATTGCTGTGCAATGACCATTATTCATCTCCCACTCCGCGCTGCCGGCGGCGGCGATATGCTGAAGCCACCTGAAGCTGCCCACTCACATTGCGGCGACACCTTTTGCCTTTGTGCCGTGTCTTTTTTTGCACACCAATGGCTGAGGTAAGCGCGCACGCACCAGCCGCCTTTGTTGTTGGCTTTGACAGACGCTTTTCGCTTTTCTGATGTTTACGTTTGGATTTTGTGTGCCAATTCAGTGAGCATTGTTGGGTTTTCTGGAAACAGGTTGTTGTTGGCTCGATTTCAACAGCCAGCCAGATTTTTTGTCGACAGCTGCCAACAAGCATCAACCGTTATGGGCACGGCGCGTAGTCATGGAGGCAGACGGTGCGCCGGTCGGAAGGATGTGCTCGATGGTGGCTGAAGTGCCGAGATGCCAATGGAGATGGCGCTGACGAGTTGGCAGCGATAGTGATTTGACAGTTTTATCGTTTTTGTGCTGTGGTGGAAATGAAAATGTATGATATTTGAAAGCGAAACTGCCGTTTAACCTTGGACACGTGAGGGGGGGTCACATGAAGTGTCAAGCGGTATTTTCAAATTGGGTTATTTTGGTCAAGTTTTTTTTTAATCTTTCGTATGGCTATCAGAGAAAAGCTTTTTGCTTAAAAATGTTTTTAAATGTTTCTCTGAAATGTATTAATCCGTGCAAAACATGTGAGTGTGTTTATGAAAAAAACCCATACTAACGCATAGATTAGATCGAAAGTTCTATTGTAGTGTTTCTGTTTTACAACTCATTTAAATTAAAGTTTAGATTTAGCTAAAATTTAAATTACAGGGACTTTTCAAAAGTGTTTACAATTTTTCCAAATATATATTTCATAATTTAGATCAATTTTTATCAATTTTTTCCTCTGCAAAAATTTCTCCCAAATCAATGTTTGCTCAATTGGATTTTAAACCAATTTTCCAGATTGCTTCCTCGGCTGATGAGCGCAGCGGCACACCATCCCGTCAGGCACCGTCGTCGTCACCCGTTACCCAACCACAACAACAGCAACAACATAGCCCAGCGTTACACCAAAATGCTCCGAATCCAATCTGCTCAGCAAGGAGCGCTGCCAGCCTGCGTGACAGCAGTTGGCCTCCGTTTCCTGGCTCGCCCCATAGTCGACAACAACAACAACTTGAACAGTCATCACCGCCCGTGCCCGTGCCCCCGCACAATTCGCCCGGCGACTATTCGCCATCGCCAACACATCCAGCAGCAGCAGCCCCAACATCAGCAACAAAAACAACAACAAAGACCACCGCAATACCAGCAGCAACCGCAGCCACATTAGTGGCAAAGAAGCACAAAAATCGCATTATGGAATGCGATTTGATACCAAGCAAAAAATCGAAACGAAACCCCAGCAGCGCCGAACCAGCGTCGGAAAGCGATGCACGCGAGGAAATGCGGGTAAGTCACAACGACTGAGCCATGAAATTGGCCAACCTTTTCCCCCTTCCTATGCCCATTGCTGTTGTCACTCATTGATGATCGCCAACATGATTTTCTTATTGACTTTTTGCCCTTTTTCCGGTGTGTGTATAAATGTGTGCGTGTGTTTGCTGTCGCCCGCAGGACATGACACCGCTGCCGGGCTTCCAGCAGGCTTTCGGCTCGACTGAAATTGGCCGCTTTTTCGAGTCTTTTTTGCTGCGACCTGCCGAAAGCAATGCGGAAAGCGTTGATACGTTCGATATGGAGCAACAACAACAACAACAACTGCAACATCACCAACAACAATTGCAACATCAACAGCAACAACAGCAACACCACTACGCCGCCGACTACTTGGGCAGCGTATACGGCGAGGGCAGCTACCATCAGCGTCCGCCGCATCACCACCCCGCGTACTACAACCGGCATGCGTACGCACACAGCTACCACCACCACCTGTGGCCGCATGCGCGCCCCTCGCCCTACGACTCGTACGAATACGGCGTGTCACGCAGCGGGACCGCAGGCGGTGCTGCCGCAGTGGCGCCGTTTAACTTCCACTATGGCAGCGGGTACAACACAATGCGCGACATGCTCAGCCTCGAGCGCATGAGCTACAGTTATGGCCGCTTGAATGGCGGCTACGGCGGCATACGCTGCAACGGCTATTAACATAATCGATGTGCCGGCAAGAAGTTGAGGTTAGGTGTAGCTTAAGTCCTTAAGTAGATTCGAGCAAATCTCAAAATATTCACGTAAATGTGAAGTAAGACAAACAAAAAATGGCTAAACACGGTAAACCGTACAGTGACAGCGCAAGAAATCAATGAAAGAAGCGACAGAGAGGAAGTTATGTGCCTTTTCGGACAAAATTATAGAGCGTCTTCAGTTCAAACCAAACAAATTTCGGACAAAATTAAAAAATTATTGAAAATACAAAACGAAAACCAAGTTGGAAATGTTCAACAATGGTTTAAGTAATTTTTAGACTTTGTCTATTGTACATAAATATATATGAGAATACATACTAAGTATATACACAAACACACATTTGCAGCAGAGGAAAGTACAAGTTAAAGCAGTTAAACTTTTAATCAAAATTTAAGCAACAAAAACCAATATTTAAGAAAAAGAGAGAATTGTGCAAGAATTGAGACGAATAGCTTCGGTGCCGTTTCATGAATGTCAAATTTTACTGAATGTTTAATGATTTGTTTCATAATGTAATGCACCTAAAAGTATGCCAGAAATGAGTGTCGTATATTCTGCTGGGTAGGGAACACCTGTATTTATGCATTTATGGAAATAAATATTCCAATACACTTATGAATTTGTCTGGTTTCAACATTTAGGAAAAAGTTAATGATTCAATATTGGTTTTTCCTATTCTTTATCTTGAAATGTCTTCACTTCTATTGTACTCAGATTCTATTCCAATCTCTTTTAAATCAAGTAATAAATCGTCAATCTACAGACACTTCTTTTTCCAGTAAAGAGGATAGGAATTGTTCAAAATAATACTGCACAACAAAACACATTTTTTTTAAATAACAAGGTTCTGACAACGGATTCTGTTAGAGTGGGCCAAAAAAAAATATATAGGTACGTGTATCGGCGTTTTGAAAGTTTACGTCTGAATTTTTTGTTTAGGGTCGGTCAAAGTTTTCCCCTTTTTGCACATTCTTATGGTGAATCGACATACGAAACCCATGTAACTTCACATTTTAGGTATATAATGTGTTCAGCAATTCGATGTAAAATACTACAAAGAACATTTTTGTGGATCATTTTAACCCTGTAGCTCCTATTTGTATGGGTCAATTTGACCCTTTTTTTTCTAAAATGTCAAAAATCTCCTATAAAACAGGACTTTTTAAGGACAAAATGTACCACGAAAATATTTGCCATAAAATTCTATTATAGTTCTCTGAATATATCAAAGCTCAGAAATTAACTTGAACGCCAGAATTAAGCCAAACTAAAAATGTGGTTAAGTGTTTATTTCGTACTGATTCAAAATTGCTACTAATTGTCATAAAAAACTTGATTTTTGAGGTTAAATGTGTATGGGAAAAATGTTGAATGCAAAATTTTACTATAAGTCATCGTACAAAAGAAAGCTCTAGATTTAATATACAGTCAGAGTCAAAAGTTAGTATACAGCAGTTATTTATGCTTATAATCACAAATTGCATCTATATGTAAGAACATGTCACAAAATTGTTGTATGCATATGTATGTCTTATAGTTTAAATGGCTTAAGTCACATTCGCGAAAATAATTGATTGTCAACTTTTATACGTCATCAAACAGAAAATCTCCTAAAAACATGAGTCAAAAATTTGTATACACTTGTTTTACTTGCACAAAAATGTACTTTGTAAATAGACTTATATACCTTAGCTTTGTAAAATTTTGTAAAAATTTATATAAAACAAAGTCAGAGGGAATAATTTGTTCACTTCGCGGCAACTCGTTGTGTGATATTTGGGCGAAAATGGCTCGTGGAAAAGATCTTCCGGTTCAAATGCGAAATCGAATTGTTCAACACAAAAAAGATGGCGTTGGGTGAGATTGCAAAAATTGCAAAAACCAGTCGAGGCACGGTTCAGAAAATTATCGAAATATATAACTTGCGGGGTAACACCAAAACCGCTCCCCGATCGGGTCGACCAAGTTCGTTAACAGAAGCGGTAAGACGGAAGGTGGTGAAACAGGTGAAGAAAACGCCAAAATCCAGCGCGGTGGTAATTGCAAAAAGAATTTCCCAAGAAGAACAGAAACCAGTAAGTGCATCCACCATACGCAGAGTACTTAACAAAGCTGGGTTACATGGACGAGTGCCACGAAAAAAGCCAAGTATATCTGCTGCCAATCGCAAAAAGCGTGTTTTATTCGCAATAAGCCACAAAAACGAGCCGCTGACATATTGGAATAATGTGCTTTTCAGCGATGAGAACAAATTTGAGATTTTTGGCGCAAAAAGAAGTGGTAAGGTCTGGAGAACAGCTAGCAGCGAACTACAACCAGGAAACCTCACGTCAACAGTTAGCATGGTGGAGGTTCGGTAATGGTTTGGGGTGTATGTCGGCCGCGGGTACTGGAAAATTGGTTTTCATCAACTCAACAATGAACCACTTGAACTATCTTGACATTTTAAAGAACAACATGAAAGTTAGTGCGGAGCAATTAGGACTGACGATGCCATGGGTTTTCCAACAAGACAATGACCCAAAGCATAAAGCCAGAACTGTCCGTGAATGGCTGCTATACAATGCCCCTAAACAGTTAAGCTCTCCACCACAGTCTCCAGTCCTTAAGCCAATAGAACACTTGTGGGAAATACTGGACCGCAATATTCGAAAACGTACCATTTCTTCAAAGGAAGGTCTAATGTCAGCTCTGACTGAAGAATGGGCAACGATCTCCCCAGAAGTTACCAAAAATTTGGTGACTTCGATTCCCAGAAGACTGCAAGCTGTTCTCGACGCGAAAGGAGGCCCAAGAAAGTATTAGTTCACCCTTTTTACCACGAGTGTAAGTCAATGAAAGACTTTTACGTGCTGCTGTATACTAACTTTTGACTCAATTTTTCAGCGCTGTTTCTGGTTAATGGCGAATAAAACCTTACAAATACCTCCTTACCTTACAATAACCTCTACCGAAATCCGTTGTCAGAACCTTGTTATTTTTTTTGTGTTGCACAGTGTAATTACAGAAACTTTGGCTTTTAAATCAAAAATTGTTGAACACGTGTTTACATAATTTTTTTTAAATCATTGACTAGACTTAGACATTTTTTTCATTATCTGCGAAGGCAAAATCGCAAACAAAATCGCAAAAAAAATGGAAAATTTAATCAAATGCCAAGTTTTCTTGTATCATATTTTCACATCTTCAAGTGGCATATGTGGTGTATTTTTGAAGCTTTTTTGAATAAATCAAATGTATTTCTTATACCAAAACATCTTTTTGACAACCATATTTCATGAGTCCTTTGTTACAAGGACTGTGAAAATACTTTTTTATATTCACTTGTAAAATTACACTAATTACACTCTTTACACTTTCATCGCTCATAACTTTGCCTAATTTCTACTACATATCTCCAAATGCAAATCTTAAATAATACAAAACTGTGTGAAAATCTCAAATCTTCTAATTGTCATTCAGTGTGTAAGTGTTTGATACGACATTTAAATTACACAATACAAAAAAAACAGAGACCGTAGCATAAGTTGAGAAGAAATTACATGAATGTGCCATTTAAAATTGAAACAATTAAATATAATTAAAAAAACGATTCGCTAGACAAATGAAAGTAGTAAAATTTATGTGAGAAAATTGCAAAACATATTTATATTGTAGAACAAAGTGTTACAACAACTTAGATTTAAGTGACCAGAATTGAATGATGGTTTAAGGGGGGTTTTCACTAGAAGACATGCATTTTTGTTAATAAAAATCACGTGTTCTTATAGACACACAACTGGCCTTAATTCTCGCGCAATATCTCGAAGTAAAGACAAAGATAATACAAACGCAGAATCAATTAATATCGAATTTCATTAAAACTGTATTTTCAGTGCACCTTAAAATTTTTTTAATCTTATTAACACGGTAACATTTTCAAGTGAGTAGAATTGGAACTTTTTCACAATATATATAATTCAAGGCCAAAATTTAGAATTAACACACAACCACACTTTGATTTTAATAAAAATTTTGCATATTTACTAAATATTGTGGAAGCGTGCATTGTTCCATTTTTAAATTGACGAGTTCAAATGTAATGAGACAACAAAAGTGCATTGTCTCTATTGGAAAACCCTGTATTAGGATTAATATTTTTCAGTTTTTTAATTTTCTTTAGGCATTTAACAAATTTTTCTACCTTATAATTTTACATAACTAAAAGAAATAGAGCCATGCGTTGTTTTGAAATTCATAATGTTCAACGTGAAGGACGTCACTAATAGTCGAGAACGCCTAACATAAAAAACATTCAATTGTTTTCAGTATTTTGTGTAAATTCAACATTCTCTCGCCTATTGTTAAGGCTTTTCAGACACAGTTTGCAACCGTTTAATTCCAATACGACATTCAGTTTCGCTGCAGCGTGTCACTAGAAAGTCAGGAAACCCATCACTCTTCATTTTTTCACAATTCCTTTAAAGTTCTCTGCAGCTGTCGGTCGGTACAGTTTGCATATAGTTACTTCTTATTTATAACAAACGTCAGCCACATGCATAAACCATTATTTAAGTGCCTTAATTTTCGGTTTGCCCATTTTGTAGTCCAATTTAAGCCAAACGAATTTCTTTCCCCGACTCCGATTCGCACACTTTCGTAGTTGCATTTGCGTAGTTTTTAAGTTTTCTGTAAATATTATTGTACTTGTATATTCAGGTTTCATATGGGGGCCCAAACACATATGCGAAATTTACACAGAAATTGTAACAACATTTCAGTAGCATAAATTTTTTAATTAATCTCTAAGATTTAAAACAACAAAACCAACAAACAAGCAAATAAAAAAACATTTGTTTCTAATTATTTTTATCTAAATATCAAATATGCTATTATTGCCGTATAATTTACATGTAATCGAAAAATATACACATACAACATGCGTACGGACTCACACACACACACACACAAAATGTAAAGTATCGCAATGCGGAACGTGCAAGAGGGCACATTCGCATTCGAAAGTATTGGAAATAATATGAAATAAAATTTAGCAAATGTTTAAGCAAATTTTTCATGGTTTTTTAATTTTGCGTTTAAGCGGTGGGGTCTCTTTCTTATTCATGAGCGCATAGATGGGGTTTGGCTCCTCGGCGGCCGCCTCTTCGAGTTCCTTCAGTTCGGCAAAAAAATTACGACAGAGCGCTCGCATTTGACGATTCAGATACTTGGGGAATTGTACTGCAAGCAAGCAAAGTTTTAAAAAAGCTCAAGCGGATTAAAGCGCCAAAGTACTCACTGGAGAACTCCACAATCAAATCACCGAATCGTTTGCGTTTCGCGGCGGTCGTCTTCTTAGGCAGCACCACCTTCTCGATGTCAATTTTGGGCAGTCCCTCGCCTGGTATGACCTTGACAAAGCCTGGATGCACCACATCCGAAATGCAGACCTTGAGCGTGCGCTTGTCGAGCGTGTCGATTTTGATACAGAAGCCCGAGAGCGCTTGGCTCAGATCGATTTCGTGTTTGTAGACCAGATCGTGATGGTTGCGTCGTTCGAACACTGGGTGCGGTTTATCGGTGGTGATGAAAATAATATCTGCGGGAATTTTCGTTGGGCAACGATCTCCCTCCTCCTTGAAGCAGTAACGCGTGCCGGCTGTGGTGCCGGGCGCTATCTTCAAGGTCAGCGTTTTCTTTCTGCAGAGTACGAAAAATGAGCAACGGCAATTTTCATATTCATAGCGAAATCACCTCTTCTCAGTGCGCGTTTCTTTGGCGTCCACGAACTCTTGACGCCAGACATGCATCAATTTAGTCGAGCCGAAGCGCACCTCGTTCAGGTCCAGGCTGATTATCTTCTCCACGGGAGGATCGCGCGTGCGTACCCCAATGCCATGTTCGAGGGTGGAGTACAGCATCGGCGGATTGGTGACAACGTCAATGACGTTGGCGTAGGGAGAGTAGGAGTTGAAGACTGAGTGGTAGACTTTCATGTTATCGCCATGGTACTGATAGGGCGGAAAGTAACCATTGGGCAGTAACATGCCCTGAAAGAGACCCACTTCTCCAAAACGATCGTAGATTTCGCGATGCAGCTCATTACCTGTAAACGAAGCTCTTTTGATACAAAAAGTAAGGCGAATAGATATGTTTTTCGTCATCCTACCCAGCACATCGAAAGCCATATTTATATATTCCCACTGCCGTTTAGTGGACAGCGGCTCCATGTGTGTCGGTCCATAGTTGGGTACGAATTCCCGCTCATGCTTGGGATCACGAAACGGGCACAGTTGAATGGCCAGCTTGCGGTAAGCAAGCGTAATTTCTTCTTTGGTGGAGCAGCGCGGCACATTCAGCACCATATAGTAATCCATTTCAGTACGATTCATGGTGGAATTGTTGTTGCTTTCCTCAGTAAGTAAATATTGCGACTTGGCTTTGGAATGATCTTCGGGTAATACGAAATATATTTGAAAATTTTTTTCAAAAAAAATGAAAGTGTAAAGTATTCCCGGTATGTTTTGAAATAAAGTTCTTTGAAAGCTGGCAGTGCTGCCAACTCGAATTCACATATCTATGAACAAGTAAAGTATTGGTTAACGTAGCATCCAAAAATTATCGTTTTTTAATTCCGTGCAATCGCTTCTTGTTTCAAATTTTTATTTTTGAATATTAGATCGAAAAGATATCTCATTGGAAACACAAATTGGCTTGCAACATTGGCACAGGGTGTTCGTAATTTTCTTTTCTTTCATTCTATGCCTTTTCATTTCAGTTATTTGCAGCTTGGCAGCACTCAATTTAATTGAATTAGCAGTAGGAAAAAATTGGAAAACATTCGCCCATTACACGAAAAGGAAAACAACACACTTGGAGTTCGGAAGCAGTTGAGCATATCGAAAATTTGCTATTGGGCATTGTGCTGCTTTCGCTACAACTCCGATTCGAAATGCATCTAAGTGCCGATATATCAGGGTAAACCACAAACCAACTACGCTCCGCCTATTAGTAATATAAATATCTTCTTTTCATTAGCGCCCTGCAGCAGATCGAGGCCGTGAAAAAGGGTATTGATGAATCCGAGGATGCCAAGCTGCAACTGCAGACGGCGGAGAGCCTTAAGACCCTCTTGGACATACTGCAGGATCCGGTCTTTCGAACCATTGTACATGTACAGGATTCGCTATCGGAGCTAAACGCGCAGCTTGCGCAACACCCGTCCATGCTGCCCAACGACTTTGATATCGACGTGGCCGGAAACCTGGTGCTGAGCATAAACGGCGGCGACGTGGTGTATGACTTCTCGTCGGCGCCCCTTTCGCCGCGCTCCGGGCCGAGCAGTCCCGGCAGCGGCAAGGGGGCGGACACGGACGAGCAGGGCCGTCCGCAGTCGCAGAATTCGAAGCTGCAGCTGGCGGGCGGGGACCTCTTTGCTGCCGACTATGCGCAGATACAGGCCATCGAGCTGGTAAACGACGGCACGGGACTGGGTTTCGGCATCATCGGGGCGCGTACGTCGGGTGTGATTGTGAAGACGATTTTGCCAGGAGGCGTAGCCGACCGAGATGGGCGTTTGCGCTCTGGCGACCACATACTGCAAATCGGCGATGTGAATTTGCACGACATGGTGTCGGAACAAGTGGCAGCGGTGCTGCGACAGTCGGGCACACATGTTCGTCTGGTAGTGGCACGCCCCATGGAGCAGTCGTTGCCGTCAGGGCAATTTGCCATGGAGCCTGGCAGCGCCATAGTACCGACTCGCGTGCTCGTCGACCCGGTGGAGCTGGAGCGTTACCTGATCTCCACCGGCTACCCGGAGATATTTGGCGAGAGCTCCACGGCCTCCACGCCGCAAACGACCACCGAGGACGAGCGTTTCGTCTACCGTGCCGACGACATTGCAAAGCGTCCACCCATAGCCGCACCTGTTGTGGACCTGGACGAGTTGCTAGCACTGCCCGAAACGGAGAAGCTGCAAGTGGAGTTGACCAAGGATGCCAACGGACTGGGCATAACCATTGCTGGTTACGTGTGCGAGAAAGAGGAATTGTCGGGCATATTCGTGAAGAGCGTCTCTCCCGGCTCGGCGGCCGACATGAGTGCCTGCATACGAGTCAACGACCGCATCATCGAGGTTGACGGCCAATCGCTGCAAGGCTTCTCTAATCATCAGGCAGTCGAACTGTTGAAGAAGTCCGGCCAGGTGGTGAACCTGCGGCTGGAGCGCTACTTGCGCGGGCCCAAGTACGAGCAGCTGCAGCAAGCCATCGCGGCCAATGACAAGATGCCGTCTGTTCCGTCGACGCCCTCGCGCGGCGCACTGCCGTCGCCCATGGCACCGGTAACGCCGCAGCGCAGCTCGTCCATGGCCAAAACACTGCCCATGGAAGAGTCGCATGAGGCAAGCCTGGACGGCGGCATTGCCAATATGCCGCCGGTGGCGGCGCCCGAAGCTTTCATGGCCGTCACCTCGGCATCGGCGTCGTCGGTGTCGGCAACCACCACGTTAAGCTCCTTTGGCTCGGGCAAGAAACTGATTTCCGTGCGCGACTCCATAGACGGCACACCCAAAATTATTCCGACGGACGTGTCTATCGGTTCAATTGGCAAATCCGAGAGCGAAATGACCGAGCCTGAGGTTAGTTGTAGTTTTATGTGTTTTCATCCGGTTTCCACGTTTAATCTTTTCTCATCTAACCAGGAGCCGCCACATGCTAAGAATGCTGCGTTAATTTCGCGCCACAAGTACTACATCGAGCCGGAGCTAAATAGTGATATAGAACAGGAAATCATTCGCAAGTGGAAGAAGGTCGTAGGGCCCGATGTGGACGTAATCGTGGCGCAAATCAAGAAGTTTGCCGTGGGCGGCCTGGGCATCTCGCTGGAGGGCACGGTGGATGTGGAAGGTGGGCGTGAGGTGCGACCTCACCACTACATACGCTCTATCCTGGCCGACGGACCTGTGGGTGTGAATGGCGTGCTGCGTTCCGGCGATGAGTTGCTGGAGGTGAACGGCGAGCGTCTACTTGGCATGAACCATCTCGAGGTGGTAGCCATACTAAAGGAGCTGCCACAGGATGTGCGAATGGTGTGTGGTCGCGGCAAGAATGCGCTGTTGCCATTTTCCGACGACACGTTGAAGAAGCTTAGCAGCAACTTTGAAAATCTGCTGCCCGCCTCCGATCGGCTGGTGAAAGCTAAATCCGATGGCAGCTTGGCCACTGCTGGTTCGGTCAACGACGACTCGTTCAGCAAGCTGAAGTCGCGCTCGCTGGAGCCGCTGACCGGGCTGGCCATGTGGTCGTCCGAACCGCAGATAATCGAACTGGTCAAGGGCGATCGTGGTTTGGGCTTCTCCATACTGGACTACCAAGATCCACTTGACCCGAACGACACGCTCATCGTCATACGGTCGCTGGTG
The DNA here is from genome assembly GCA_963971225.1 of Melieria omissa. NCBI lineage: Eukaryota > Metazoa > Arthropoda > Insecta > Diptera > Ulidiidae > Melieria > Melieria omissa. Next base: position 118,844,879 of record OZ020268.1, on the reverse strand, counting down.
CCGGGCGGCGTGGCGCAGCTAGACGGCCGACTCATACCGGGCGATCGTTTGCTCTTTGTCAATTCAATCAATCTGGAGAACGCGTCGCTGGATCAGGCCGTGCAGGCACTAAAGGGTGCACCCAAAGGTGTGGTGCGTATTGGCGTGGCCAAACCGTTGCCCATGACGGACAATTCACTGAAAAGTGCCAATTGCGGTGGCAGCAATGAATCGGCGTGCGAGGACGCCTCAATGGACGTGAGTGGCCTGAGCGGTGAGCATGTGTCCATGCAGCTGAGCAGTGCTTCAACAGTTGCAGCAGAGCCAGATTTGATAGCCGACTGGCGCAAGTAGATCAGAGCAAAACAGAAGCGAGGCTGCAAAGACAAGGAAGAGAGCAATTAGACGCGTTTTGCGTACACCCCCTTGGAAAGAGTGCGCCCATGCCGCACATTAGACATATTCTTCTTGGCAGTTTCCAGTTGGTCAACTAGGCTAGAGACACAGCAGCAATCACTTAGTCAATCCAATCACTTAATGAGCACAGGCACACTCCCTTTGTTCGGCGTAGTTTAGTGAAATCACAGCGAAACTCGATTCTTGTGTTGAGCACGTTTTCAACTTTGTTTTGGACTAACATTCCACTGAACTTTGCAGGCCAGTTTGGCCGTTTTAAAGTGTTCCAATCAAGTGTACTTAACAGGCTCTTTTTCTTTTTTTTTTAATTTAAGACATTCCATTTTTGGTAAAATTTTTATTTTTTATCACTTCAGTTGTACATTTTTTACGAATATTATCTATTATTACATTGCGTACTTGATTCTTTAATCACATATATACACACTATATGGTAACAATAAATCATTACATTTATTTATAATGCAACAAACATAGATTTAATGAGATTGGAATGCAGAGTTCGAGTTATTTGGGAGAGTTATAGGTGTGATAATACATCTGAAAACTCAACTTGATTCTTAACTCCTTATTGGTGATAATGTCGGAAGATCAGCGGCCTGCTTAGACGCCCAAGAACTCTCTCATACCTATAAAATAGCCTGGACCTCTCGAACTGCATAACTCCTCTGTCGTTTCAATTAACAGTACGTTTAATGTCGTCTCGTAAAATTCGTTCTTCGATTTGTAAAAGTTATGCTAACTTCAGTCTACTGCTGCTCAGCAACAGCTTCGAAACCTGAAAATTTAAACCATTGTAGCATGATTTGAACATACTGCCGTACAATACTGACCTATGCATCCCGCTTTATTTCTACAAACCGCTTCCTTGCTTTAGTCTAAAAAGTGAAATTCTTAGCGGTAACAATCCCAACTTATGGTTAATACAATCTATAGCTGTAACAAAAACAACATTAGTTCCGAAAAAAGCAGGCAACAGAGCTACTCACCTTATTCTAGCACTATCGCTATTGCATGCGATTCAACTGCCGTTCGATCTTCAGATGCGTTCGTCGCGACAGCACCCTGTCGCGCGCATACGACACCAAATAGCTGAGCAGCCCCACCGCGAAGCAGCCCACCTCAAACTTGATGAAATTTCGCTGATCAATGAGCGCGACACGATCGCAGCTGCGAGTCACAGTCTCCCCGCTCTTGCACCGCAACACCTCTTTGTAGTGTGTGTGGATGCAGACGCCAAGGCTCTTGCTGACGATATCGAATTCCGTGCACGGATGACACTCCTGTATGACGGAATATTCCTCACGTAGCCAGCAAGTGGAGTTGTTTTCTATGACGAACTGCTGCGCACGGCCACGACGGCCCGCATCGCTCGCTGGAAAACGCGACTCGATGATGAGCACAATTATGGTGACCGCCACAAGAAGGCTGAGACCCAACAGCATGTGTCGTTTCTGGCAGGTCTCGAGCATTTTGATGTTCCTCCGTTTCAGAAGTCTTATTGGTGCACTTTAAACCAGTTGCTGTGATTTATTTTTGTGTAAATTGGCAAATCTGCTTTCGCTCAAAATCAGCTGATGAATATAAGTGCTGCCAAGCGGCAATAAGAGTGTGGCCAATAGCCACGAACAGAAAGTAAACAACAAGTATTGCAATAATGCTGGGTAATGTTTTATTAGAAAGGAATCATGAAATAAAAACTAAATTATTTACTAATGGTTGTTTTATATAGAAGATCCAGTTTTTTATACTATTTTAGGGGTTTAGTAAAATAGGCGAAAATGTTTATGTTTATGCATAACGTGGCAGCCTTGTTCAGCAATTTGGCGCAATTTTTGACAGGTCAGCACTTTGAACACTTTAACTTCTGCAAAAGTAAATAAACACCTTCCGATTCGATATAAATTGCAAGAATTATGGAAGATCTCGTCCGTCTTAAGAAGAAGATCGCCACCTCCTTTAAGCTGAGCGGCTTCCTCATCCGCTCGGAAAATAGCAACTTCTTGGCTGAACAGCTGTTGCCCTTCGACGGCGCGGAACGCGAGAAGTGGCTGACGGTTATTACTGAAAATCTGCAAAGCCAGCGCCTGCAGACAGTACAGGTGGAACGCAGTGCGCTGGAGAAAGCTATAAATGACATCAACCGTGTGGGTCTGGACGAGGGTGAGACAGTGTTCTCGCTGATCGATGCATTCTCCGTGCCGCGCTACCACTACAACACGCAAAGCAAGAAATTCGAGCTCAGCACGGAAGCGCGTTGCCTGCTAACGCGACCATCTATGAAAGCGGGCTACTTGCGCGAGCGCTACGCCATGCTGTTGCAAAAGACGTTGCGCCATGAGCTGTTCGCGCCTGCCGTCATACAGGGTGGCGTCTCCTCGGACGCGCAAGCAAAGAAGTTCAAGCTAATGTATGCAGAGAATTTGTTGGCCACTTCTACAGTAAAGGAGGCGGTGATACTTGGCTTGCTGACACAACTGAAGGAGGGTAAATTTTACATTGAGGATCCTACCGGGAGCGTTGAACTGGACTTGAGTGGCGCGCGCTTTCATTCGGGCTTCTTTTGTGAGGGTGGGTTTGTGTTGGCGGAGGGTGCCTACAATAACGGCGTGCTAAAGGGTAAGTTGAACGATTTTTAAGATATAGATTGATTCTATACTCCATACTTTTTCAGTGGACGGCCTTGGCTTTCCGCCCGCAGAGCCCGCCAACAGCTCGCGTGCCTTTTTTGGCACGCAGAACAGCTGGGGAGGTGATTCACTCAAATTACTGAAATACTCCACACGCCTGCAGGAGATTGAACGCACCAACACCGAGGCCACCTTTGTCTTTCTGTCCGATGTGCGCCTGGACATACCCGTTGTGATGGAGCGATTGCGCATGCTCTTCGTTGGCTATGACTCGTGTCCGCCGGTTGCCATTGTGCTGATGGGCCCCTTTGCCGCATCGACGCGTAGCTATCATGCGCTGCAGCAGCACCTCAACGCGCTAGGTGCCCTAGTCGCTGGCTGTGACCAGTTGAAGAAGCAAACCGAATTGGTGCTGGTGCCCTCTTGTGAGGATCCCACTGCTCCAAACATATTGCCGCGAGCACCATTACCCGAGACGTTAGTGGCGGGACTGCGTAAGGCTTGGCCGCGCGTAAAGTTGGCCACAAATCCCTGCCGCCTGCAGTATTGCACGCAGCAGATAGTAGTCTGCCGGCTCGACTTGATGGCAAAGTTCTGTCGCAACACGCTACACTTTCCGCCCGACACGGAGCACATCGAACAGCACTTTGCGCGCACGCTCATCTGTCAGAATCACTTGGCACCCATACACCCAATTGCCATGCCGGTGCACTGGGATTACGATGCAGCGCTGTGGCTATACCCGCTGCCAGATCTGGTAGTAATCGGCGATGCCTGCCAGAGCTTTTCGACAACGCAGCACGGCTGCACAGTACTGAATCCGGGTTCGTTTGTTAAGTCAAAGTTCGCCTTTAAGGTGTACATGCCGGCGACGCGCACCATTGAGGACTCGGAAATACCAGACGACACCGCAATGGAATGAAAACTGGACAATGGAACTGTAGCTATTAGGACACTAAATTATTAAGGAAATAGAAAATAAAGTATGGCAGTCATCTTATTTTGAAAAATTACTGTACCAGTTTGTATTGAAATGCCGCGCCATGCCTGTGCTGGCAGTGATAAGAGCAGGCAGTCACACTAAGTCGCTCATAAAATGAAATGCGCAAAGCAGACGTCGCTGTCAGAGGCGTCTTTGCCAACTTCATTATCACTGCCACCGTCAACGCTTTTGCCACCGCCAGCACTGGCCGCAGAGCACAGCATGTGTTCCACACCAGTCGAACAGTATGTGAAAATGTTGTAAAGAATCGTCTTAACGCGCGTTGTACGCAGCGTACAATCTGCTTCAGTTCCAGGCAAGCGAACGCAGACGACAAGCGTCAGCGACCTGGTAACGGCGCGGCGGTGCGTATGTGCGCTGTTAAGGGGGCGGGGGGGAGAGCCCTATTATTTTTCATGACTTAAAGCCGATTTAGGAAAATATTGTTTCGCAGCTCGCACATGGCGCACATGTATGCTTGGCTGTGGCGTTTGAAAAGGGACATAAATGTGAAGCTTGTGTGTTTTCTAAATTGTTTGTCTAAATTGCCCTTAAAAGTATGCTTTCTATTAGTGATTTTGTATATTTTTGCATTTATTTCAATTGTAATCGTGTGCGAGGAGTAGGATGAAGTAAAATAGTTGAGCTGAAAGTGCAACAAAAATTATGAAAATTATATGCGGATAGTTATTTTAATTAAATTTGGCATATTCGAGAAAAAGCACGAATAACACCGATTTCATAGGTAATCATAAAATCAAAACGTAATATCTCTAGATGTTCAATACAATTGGCCAATGCTACTCTATTCTTGCCGAATACGTTTATGCGCATTTGCCAATATTGACTTCAATAAAAGTTTTTCATTAGTTGTAACATTTCGAAAAATTCTCCAACCGAAAATATTGTTAAAACAAAAATAAAATTAAATAAATAAAGAGTAAAATTAATGAAAAATACAATGCAATGCAATAATGAATCATCTTATTTTAATTTCTAAGAATATTTTTTCCAGAAAAATATTAGAAAACCTTTATAAAAACAAAGTTTGATCCAAACAGTTTAGTTAGTGCAATAATGTTTGCAGGTTTTCTAAATTAGCTTAGAATTGTAGAACTGAACAAAAATAAAAAACTTGAATTTTCATTAAGTTTTTTGAGCCTGTAGTACGCTCGGCGTATCTAAAAGCGAAATGTATAAATTTCTGGTAATTTAATTGAAATAATGTATTGTTCAATAACTTGTATGTTTAACTTTAGTAACAGAAAACAAAGTATTAATATAAAAATTAGTTAAAAAAATAATAGAATAATATAATAATAAAGTTTTATTCATAGAGCTAAGCAAATTTTCACATTTTCGAAAACAGAAAACAAAGTATTAATATAAAATATAATTAATTAATTAATAATTAAAATAGCACAAAAATAATATCAAAAAATTTGTATTTATAGAGCTTAGCAAATTTTCAATTTTTTTTTAATTTTATTTATTTTGTATTTATTTATTTAAAGTAATCCAGATATTTAATACAATTCGTACAGATTCGTTTTTCATTAGTATTTTTTTACACACGATCTTCACTAAAAATGGTTCAATAAATGTGTCCTGTCTAAGATTCTCTAACTAACTAAGATTTCTATGTAATTTTAAGATATTCCAACCTTTGAAATTTTACTATCAACTTTGTTCTTATCTATTATCATTCTACTAAATATTATATCAACTGATATATGTACACATGAACCTATAGAAAAATCACTTCAAACACTCCTTCCACCTCTGTGGAAATCACTTTAAATTGGCCTAAATTGATTTTCTTCTTCTTCGCCAGGCGAAGCATGAAAGCAAAGACAATAACATCTTCGCACTTTTCGCTTGAATGACGCTGCCCCCATGACTTCCAAAAACGTCTCCCAGCTATAAATGGTGTCAACAGGGGACAATGGGAGCAACGTATAAATTCACCATGGCACATAAAATATTTTTTTATTACTATTGTCGTAGTTTTAATCGTTTTACATTTAAATTTCAGCCACATCAAATAGTCGAGGGTTGTTGTTGCAGAGCACATCGCGAGAGGAAGCCGCAGGAAAACACAAAACACAACCACAGAAAACAATATTTAAATATTTCAAGGATATGCGCACAAATGTTTACGAATTAAATGAACCAGAAGCAAGATTGTCACAACGCCGAGGGTAATTTATTTAAATTGGCCTCTGCCACGCAGCGGCAGCAGTGTTAGGACGCTGAATGCTCCACCGGGTGGTGTCTACTTATATTTTTTGCTTGAAGTGAGTAGAAACCGCACCGTTTCCTTGTGTTGCTTGCTTTTGCTTTGTTTTGACGATAAGCGCGAAAAATATGTGAAAACATTTTTCAATAAAAAGCGACACAATAGTGGTCTTTAATGTTTACTACTTTGTTTTGTCAGTCGTTGTTGCTGGACGTGGGCGGCTTCAAATGAAATGTCGCAAGTGGCCATTCACCTTCAGCGTTGTTGCTGAAAAAGGTGTCACTCAATTCCGTCGTAGTGAATTCAATTGAACGTTTCCGTTTTCATGAAATTGACACTCGCCACTTGCCTTTCAATTTAGCGCCAATAACTCATAAATCAATAGTGTGTCTCTCCCCCCTACGAAATGCAGCAATGGACAGGAACGAGATTGCCGCAGGCCATGCACAGCAGCAGCAGACATTGGGGAATGACCAATGGGGGAAAAATGAGCAAATGATAGTTTGGCGTTCATATGAAAACAAAACCTTGCAAAAAGGTCTCTGCAAATGATGTCAATATTAGGGCAAATGATGTGCTCGGCTCAAAGTGGCAAAAAATAAAAAATAAATAAAAAGCACCTTTGTGCCCAGCAACCATAAAACACCCACAACGACCCGAGCTACAAAAGGCCGGAGCTGGTTTTGTCCAGGGTCTTCTAACCGATGTCACAGCGCCAAAAACATATTTAAAAGCATCTCGCTGAAATATGTGCACCAACGCAAAATTGTGCGTTGTAATGAAGTTAAATAGTAATTTTTTGAGGCACTTTGGCCAAATATGAGAAGGCGACAGTGCTACAAACATACCCAATGAATGCGCTGCCATTTCGATTAAATTCTTCAAGAAGAAATGCAATAAAGCGAGTTGTAGAATACGAACAAGTTATAAAGTAATAATCATCAAAGACGTCTTGAAAGTTTGCTCAAACTAATTTTCAGCAGCGACATCGTAAATTTCCATATTTTTCCTATACAAATTGTGAGTGTGTCGTTGATGCGGGGCGAGGCGAGTCGCAAAAACAACGCCGAAATATTGAAGGAAGTTTAGATTTGCAGAAGTGGATATTTGATAAGTGTGGCTTGGAATTACAAATAGCAATGCAGTTTGCATAAATCATAATAGACTCGAAGGTAAAGTGTCTGAGTAGTTAATAATGTGAAAGCAAATAAACAGCAAACAAGAAACTGGGCATTTTTGTTTTTCAAGTAGTAAAATGTAACATTTCGAAAAATTCTCCAACCCAAAATATTGTTAAAACAAAAATAGAAAAATAAATAAATAAAGAGTAAATTATACCTACAAAAAAGCAATGCAATAATAAATCATCTTATTTTAATATTTAAGAATATTTTTTCCTAAAAAAAATATTAGAAATCCTCTATACAAAACAAAGTTAGATTCAAATAGGTCATCGGATTAGTTAGTGCAATAATGTTTGTAGGTTTTTTCAATTAGTTTCAAATTGCAGATTAAGCTGTACTACATATATTGGGTTGGGGAAAAAGTATTTTTTATTGAAAATTCATATCATTTTTTTTTAATTAAAAAAAACATTTTATTACTCCAAATATTGTCCATTCTTTTCGACAACCTTCTGCCATTTTTCGGCCAGAACCATTATGCTCTTGTTGTATAATTCCGGGGGCTTATCTTTGAAAAACTGGTCTAAGTGCCGTCCGCAGTCCTCTTTTGAGACCAATATTTTTCCAGCAAGAGCGTGTTAAAGAGATCTGAAAAAATGGTAATCTGAGGGTGCAATGTCAGGACTATACGGTGGATGCATTATAACTTCCCAGCCAAAGTCTTCTAGTTTCCGGTGGGTCAACAAAGATGTGTGTGGTCTAGCGTTGTCGTGATGAAACACAACACCTTTCCTGTTGATCAATTCCGGCCTCTTTTTTTCAATTTCTTGCTTCAACCACATTAATTGCTGGCAGTAGAGGTTGGAATCAATCTTTTGGCCAGGCGGTAGTAGCTCGTAATGGATTATACACTTGTAGTCCCACCAAACGCACAGCATAACCTTCCTTGTCGTTAGTCCCGGTTTTGACACCGTTTTTGGAGTTTTATCCTTTTTGCACCAAGACCGTTTTCGAACAACATTATCGTATGTGATCCACTTTTTATCACCTGTTAACACACGTTTCAAAAATGGCTCGATTTCGTTCCGTTTCAAGAGTGAATCGCAAATGGAAACTCGGTCCATTACACTTAATTCATGAGACACCCAAACATTGAGTTTCTATTTGAAACCAACTTTATGCGAGTGGTTCAAAACGATTTGTGGTTGATTTTCAGCTCCTTAACGATGTCACACGACGGTCTTCTTGAACCTTAGCCATAATTTCGCAGACTTTTTCGGTGATAGGTCGACCAGAGCGAGGAGCATCTTTTACTTCCAAATTTCCAGATCGAAAGCGAGCAAACCATTTCCTGGCAGTTGATTGAGATAAAGTATCTTTACCATAAACAGCACAAATCTTTTCACGCGCTTGTGCTGTGTTCTTCCCTTTGTCGTAGTAAAATTGCAAAATGTAACGTATTTTTTCCAAACTTTCACTCATCTTTGCTTTACAATAACTTTTCACTCGATGCACAAATTTCAATAAAATTTCGCAATTATTTGGCTGATTTGTTTCTTATAAGTTATCAGATGTAGCTAACCGTTGCAAAGTTATTACACTTTAAAGTCAAGTGAACGGAAAATTGCAGAACTGAACAAAAATAAAAAACTTGAATTTTCATTAAGTATTTTAAGCCTGTGTACGCTCGTCATATCTGAAAGCGAAATGTAGTAATTTCTGGTAATTTAATTGAAATAATGTATTAAGTAACTTGTATGTTTAACTTTAGTAACAGAAAACAAAGTATTAATATATAAATAAATTAATTAATAAATAATTATAATAGCACAAAAATAATACCAAAAAATTTTAAGCACATTTTCAAGAACGTCAAGCACTTTGAGTCATATAATCTCATTGCACCATGGAGAATATTCAGCATCTGTCTAAAACAACCACGCGGAGAGTAGTTCGAAAGAAAAATTACATTACAAGGACATTTGTTTTATTCTCGTTGAAGTCCAATCGACTTTTCTTTGAAAATTCTGTCACATGCTTTCGCAGTTTGCAGTTACTAAAGTTTTGGCCATCAGGCGAAATTGATTAACCCACCATACCATTCACATCAATCACTGTCTCAGCATGCACCCATAATAATCGATGCAAGAAGCAAAAAATGTCGTTCAATGTCAGTTCACCATAAGTGACTCACTTCCGTTTCCGATTGTCTCCTTTGAGACAAATTTGCAGTCAAAAATGCTTAGTAAGGACAGGAAATCCTTCAGAAAAAGTGCCAAAATCCTACAGACATCACGTGTACACTTGACCAGTGCGACAGACCGAAGGTGTCATGTGTGCGCGTTTCGATTATAATTGGACATCTGAGATTATCAGCCACCACCTTAGTGTCGCCCAACAACAATATGAATGCAATCAGCACACAACAGCACAATGGGAAATAAATATTGTAATAAGAAAATCATGTCACAATCAATGATCAAAGCGAAAGGGGTTAAGATGCGAGAGCAGAGTAATCATTGCTGTCACAAAAAAAAAATGCATTTATAAATACAAACAAGGGGATGTTTTGTCGCTTTCTTCATAACAGAAAAATTTCGAAATTAGAAAAATACTTATTACTGTTTTACTTGCATGTTTGCAGTTATTCACGTATGTATATATGTTGCCTGGCGGTTCTCGGTTTAATGTGGCGGTCGGTCTTTTGATCCAAATCTGCCACGCCATATGCCCAGTGACAAGCAGCAAAATGCGTTGCCGTATGTTGCTGACTCGGTGACCATTGCTGGTTTTGGCCTTTAAATTTTCATCTACGTATGCATTTTTAAGTCATAAATAATTTATGGGTTAATTATTTGAAGTGTGCAATGTGCTCGCAGCGGTTTGCATATTACAACCGCTGCTTTGAATTTTCACTGATCGCACAGAGACAAAAGCGGCAGCGTTTTTAGCACATATGGCCAAATGGAATGTGAAGCGCGAAGCCTTTTTCTGTGTGAGAAGTTCAGCAGTAAATTGCTGCCGCTTTGAGGCGAGAAAGTGAACTGGAAAATCAAAGCCAACATTGGGTGCATTATGCGAAATGAAAATTAATAAGATGGAAGGCAGTTAGTTGCCAGAGAAAGGGAAGTTATGGGGGGAAAAAAATTGAATTTTATATACATGTTTACATGTATAAAATACATTTAAGAAAAGAAATAAATAAAAAATAAAAAAAATAAATATACCTACATATAAACTATAAAAAATTAAAATAAAAAAAAATAAAAAAAATAAATGAAAGGTAGTAAAAACAATAATAAGTAAATAAAAAAATTTGTTTTTCTGTGTTGTTCCTTTATAATTTAATGCAAGCCATTAAATTTCCTTCCTTCGTTCCCTTTTGATATCAATTTTTCAAAGGGGAGTTTCAAAATGCTTCAAACATTCGGACTCATTCATCTATTATACAATTTCTAAATCATCTTTAAATCATCTTTAAGTCTCTCTTTGCCTTTTTTTTGAGATAGTTATTCAATAACACTGTGCAACAAAAATAAAAAAAGTTAGAAGGACGAAATTCAAGGATGTGGTAGTGTACATATTAGTCCTGAAGATACATTTTTTTCAAAAAAAATACATTGGAAAATGCCAAGGACATTCAAGGATAAATGTTGCACCACAACATTAACCCTTCGTTGCATGATTTAATTTCCGTGAAGGAAAAACATGTTTGTCATATAATTCTTGTTGCTTGTGAAGTTCCGATGGCAAAAAAGAAGTTTTGTTGAATTCCTATATCTATGAAAAAAGTTTTGCGAGCATTTTCTGCAGCCTGGAGAGAACGTTACCACCGAATGAAAGTCGGTTTTATCTATGTTTTAGAGTTGGCTACTACGGGGAGTCGAATAGAGGTCAGGCGTTACTGTTTACGTGTAATTCAACGCACTAAACAGCTGAGCGACGACAACCGCCATATCACCATCGCCATCAATAACCAAAATTCGTTCATCAAATCGAAACACTTGTTGTTTTTTTGATTCTTTTGCACATACTTTCAATGTTATTCGCAAATTTTCGTTAGTAATCAAATAAAACATAAAATAATAAAATCAAATAAACATAACATAAAAGATACAACTGAAGAATGAACGACTGTAAAATGGTGAATAGAATAGTTTCCAAATCTATGAAATGTTAACATTTCATATATGCAATGCCATGCAGCGAAGGGTTACATTTTCTATAATTCAAAAGATTTTCCTTTTTCATTTGATACCGATATTTTTATTCTACAATGCGCTCAAATTTTAAAATATTTTTTGAAATAAATATGTCCTTCACAGCCTTTAAAAAAAACCTGACGTCAGAAAGAAAAACTAAAAACGCAGTTTTACTACATTTGGCCCCTAGTTTTGTATAGTACACCAATTTTTTCGTGTTACACGGTTGAGTTAAAATATTAAAAAAAAACATTCGATTATTTTCCATTTCCTTCGATTAAGTGCAATTAATAATCGCTCTGTTTAAATTAATCATATGATTTATTAATCGATTAATGAATATTTTCCCATCACTAGTCGGGATAAGCTTGCTGAAAGTATTCAACTATCTTGTTGCGCTTTAAGCCCAAACTCCATAAAGCGCGTTTCAAGCGTATCGTCGTTTTTCGCGTTTCCCGCGTTTCGAGAAAACGTAGAATCAGTGTATTTGTATGAAGCAAACTCCATGACTTGACGTCGAAACGCCCGAAACGCGGCAAAAGTTGAACTATTTTCAACTTTCTCACGCGTTTCGCGCTTAACGACGTCAAACAGCTGACAGAGCTCTTAAAGATGTTATCAATTATGTGGTTAAATGGTAATGCCGATAACAAACTTGTGTTATCGCAAAAGTCGAATGCATTTATTTTACACGAAAGCTATTAAATATATTTAAGAAACATATGAAATCCAACATTTAAACATAAAATGTGAAGATATGGCGTGAAACGCCATAACGCGACAAACCCTGAACGCCTGAAAGGCACTTCATGGAGTTTGACCTTTAGGCACATCTCACGAATGTTGAACTCCTAAGAAAATGATTATAAAAAACTACGTAACAAGTATGAACCCTGTGATGAGCTTTGACAGAGTTGGCAGATTCTGCCTTTTCGAGATTACAATTAGTGGTTCCTTTTACTTCAACCACAATTTGTGTCCACCTGCACCTGGGGATGTCTTATCATAGTCATATCATTGTTAGTGCATATTTTTACACCTTGCAAAGCCATCCTCAGGCTGTCATCTTTCAAGTAGTCCAACATTTATTTCATTATTTGTGCAACATTAGCTAAAAACTCAATTATCCTTTGTGACTGCTTATCAAGATCAATTCATAAAATTAATGATTAGGCACTAGCAAACAAAAAAAACAAACACAAAGCAGAAAAAGCCGCTAATATCAAAACAGCCACAATAGGTGCGACGGTTTTGTGTGGCAGATCATTAGCGCACTCTGTGCTTTCATTGGACAAATGAAAGAAAAAGCCAATAAGGAGTACAATGTCCTTGTAGACTGTTTAGGCAGAGCGCAAGAGTTTATTTCCATTAATTTTTTTTCGTTATAGCGCGGCAATAAATTTTTAATTGAAAACGCAAAAATTCAATTCAAAAAGTCTGCGCATAATTCAACGCCACCGATTAGCGCGACCGCAGTCCCCAGGGCACAATCAGTTGCTCTTTTTATGGCTCTTTTCTTCTTCTTCAAGGCGCACATATACATAGATATTCTATTTAAGCCAACGTGGTGGAGATAACGTGGCATTGAAACGGATATCCGGCATTAGAGTAATTTGTACTTGGATTTGCTACTGGCAGCAAACTGTAAACACAACACGAACAATGGCAACACGTTGCGGTAAATAAGACATAAAACAATAAATATGACAACTGACTGGCGAGGAAAAGCCGCAGCAAAGAGCAACGGCTCGACAACAACAGGCGGCGGCACGTGTCCTGTGCGAGGTGGCGCTGGCGTGCGTTTGAAATCTTGAGCGCACAGTGCAGGCGATAAAAACACAGCACACACACACACTCACTGCGATTTGATTGTGACTTTTGTTGGTCGGAAATAAATTAATGGGCGGCACGTGCTCGAATGCAACCGGAGTTGTGTGCGCTAATAGAGTTGTTGCTGTTGTGATTGCGTTTCTTAAAACTTTTAGACCTGCTCTGTGACTGTTGGCGCGGCAAGTGCCAGTGCCCAAACTCATTTATTGCGCACATAATTTGCCGGGTGTCACTGCATGCGGGGCGGCGGACGTTGTCTGCTCAAATTAATTTTTTTGCTTTTGCCAGCAAATATTTTGAAGTGTGCCTGTTGTTGTTGTGCGGACCACCCACGGTCAGAGGCAGCACAAGTGACCATTTGCGCGAGCTTCTCTCTGGGGCTTTGCGTGTGTGATAGCATCGCACGCACTCTTTGAGTGCCCAGACAGCAACGCTGACAGCGATCGCCGTGCGTGTCCATCGCCAGCCGAGTTTGATAAGAAGCATATGAGGTGTGAATTGTGCACAAAGTGCCGAACGCATGTCGCAGCACTAAAAATTAATCTGCTGCCCGCGCGGCAAATGTTCTGCGTCGCAGTCATATTTTCATGAAGAGTTACTTGCCGCATGATTTTATGCCGCAGAAAGTGCTCTGCTGAACCATTGTGCCGCGGTCTCAGTATTTCTGACACAGTGGCGCGCCGTCTAAGCGGATTAAGTGAAGCTCGCCTGCGCCTTCCTCCACCCACTAAAGTCCCCGCTTGAGGAAGCGCTCATAATTTTTGAAATCACCCATTGATATGCTGCGATTTTATGCACTTAATTTTCATTGAAAATTTACTACAGTTTGCTGTCACTAACTTTTTACTGTTGCATAAAAAAGTAGTAAAACACTATGCAGTAGTTCCGTGAGTTTGTCACAAACCACAACAGTGTTGCATGTCGTTTGCTCCAAAAAAGTAGCCTGCACTTTTATGCACTTTTTATGCGCTTCCAAAAAATTGCCATCATAAGAAAGTCTTAAAAACAGTGCAACAATGTGGCCAATTTAAATTAACCTTAACCAACAATCGCACCGCATTAAATCGGCTTGCAACAAAAATAATTATTAAAAAAAACACAAACAAATGTACAGTGTCAGGGAAAGTGATTATTTTTCATATTTTTCGCTTGTGCACTTAATCGGATATGAGTGAAGTGGACGCGTTTAAAAAAGATCCTTGGGAATTCATGTGCTGCAGTTGCACTTGTCACAGCAGCACTTTGCACTTTGGCAGCAATCATGTTAACCGCATGCGCGTCCACAAATGCGTAAAATTGAATTGTCCGGATTTTACGCAGATTATGTTTTTTAGCAATTATGGTTGAGCGTCTCGTTTGTGCGCTCGAAACCAACGCGATCCGGCCGGGGTGCAGTTTCCGGGCGGCAATATTTACTGCTGTCTGAAGCTGAAGCGCCGAATCAGTGATAACAAATGTCATACAAAACAAACATTTGTCTTTCTCCCATCACATTGGCTCAATTTGTGTGGGTTTGTTGACAACGTAAAAAATATGTGCCGCTGTCTTTTATTTAAATCGAAATCAATATATACTCGGAATAGGTAAAATGGTGAGTAAGTAAAGAGCAAAGCTAAATTTTTAATAAATATAATAAAAAAGTAAAAAAGGGGTCTAACCCTTTAGACCCAGAAGTTTCCTGAGAGCAACTTCACTATTTGTCATCTTATAGCAAAAGCTACAATTGATTTATGGGTTTAATTTAAGTAGACACCAACAAACTAATATTTTTAGAAGTGAATTCAAAGCAAATTACAAAAATTTGACTGTTATCCCCAAAATAATTTCCAATAATTTGCAGCGATATCAGGGAAAGTTTGTGTTCTAATTGAAGTCTACGAATTGGGCGCGTTTGATCAAAACCCCGTTTCTTTAATAATGGTTAAATAAATGCAAAAGGTGATAATTTTGTATTTCTCCATACATATTAAATAATTTTTCTGTAATTAAAAAATATTGATACAAAACTCATTTAACCCGTTTTAAGCTAAAATTGTTCAAAAGTAAACTAGCTCTAGAACTCTAACAAAGAGGCGTGGCGACTTCAAATGTCGTGTGCACATTTCTTAGGCAAATGTTTCATGATTTAAATACCAAAAAGTAATATCGAGACACAGGGTAAAATTCGGGGTCGAAAGGGTTAAAATATGCGGTTAACATTTCAGACCAATTCGATTGTTAAAACTTACAAACTATATAAAAATTGCTGTGTATATAATATTTGTATAGTCAATTTGAAAGTTGGCTTAACGTGAACTTAAAATTCGATGAGAAAATTAAAACTTTTTTCAAAATTTGATAATGAATTATGTCAGTCAGGTCGAAAGGGTTTTTGTAATTTTTTAAGCCTTTTCACTAAATTTAAAGACTAAAGAAAATGCTTTAAAGTATTGTTCCCAACTTCTTTGAAAATAGAAAATGTATCGAACTTCATTCATAAAAACTTTACTTTGATTGTCTTTAAAGCTTCAATGCCCGTATTTTCGTCTGAATTTTCGTCTGAATTTTCTCTATTTTGAATTAAAGAAACATTTTATTAAAATTAGATTAGATTAGATTGTGTTTAAAAATCCAATCCTTACATTTTTATTTGGGTATTTCACAGATAATTTGAGTGAATCAACATTTGCTCAGAGTCGAGAGACACTGCCAAGGATTTTGTGATAAGGATAGGATGAGTGACTACTATCAAATCAATAGTTACTGACAGACTTGTATAAACCAGCTTGCCGGATCCATTCCAGTAAAACTCGCTTGCTACTTATTGGATCATTTGCCGACGCGGACCACCTATTGCATCTCTATTCGATCGTGGAATTAAATGGGTGAAATGAATACCCAATGAGTGAAAGGAATACCCAATGATGTACAGCTTCAATTTTAAGGTTTTGTAAACAATTTTTACTACTTTGAGATGCTTAATACAACATAATATTTCAATTGATTACGACGCTAAAGTCTTTTAAAAACCATAAGAAGAAGAAATTGAGTTTGTCAAATGTTTCAAAATCTTTGTGATAACATGTCACAAACGCAAGTATGAATATACCACTGCCACACAGTTTGTAAATGTCTCGAATAATGATTCGACTGTTGCGGTATGAGATTTCCCCAAGTGTCAGCAAATGCGAAAACAATAGACCCACCAGAAACGCAAGCACAGTCGACCTATTTAAAGCGCTCACCGAGCAAGAATGGTGGCCAGGCATGCAACCTTCCTGGTTGACTGGCGCGTTGACAACACGGTCCAAGACAGACAATAAATTCCATAATTACACAAAGTCGAATTTATATGCCACTTTTGACCCTTTTTGTTTGCTTTTGTTTGTTTCCCTCCATATTCAAAGCGCTCAACGCGTGCCACCCAACTGCTGTGTCCTTGCTTTGCGTTTGTGTCGCGACGCCTGTGTGTGTGTGTGTGTGTGAGTGGCCGATTAGCATTCATAATGCCGCACAGTAGTATCAACATTGCTGCAGGGTTGGCTGCTGTCATTGAGTCTGCTTTTGTATCTGCCGCTACTGCTCTGGTTATGGTTGTTGTTGTTTTTGCCGGGTTGCGCTTGGTTGTGGTTGCGGCCGACCGACATCAACAGCCTCATCGACAAATAGGCAAAAGCAGGTAATCGCATTTGTGCGACAACGCAGTGAATTTCACTCCCTTACATGCAAACCTACACAGCCAGCGTCCTCCCCCTGCGCCGCGCCGAAGCATTTATGATCCCAAAAAAAGTGTAAGCATTCGGTGAAAATCTGCTGAAATGCAGTGAAAATATTTTCCTTGCCCACAAGTGTAGCGCTGGTCAGCAACGGCCGCCCACTTAGGCGTTTTCGCTGAAGTGGCTGGGCTGGGCTGCTCTCTGCTGTCCGCTGGACAAGTGCACGTGCACGTAGATAGCGTACGTGTGCTTGTGTGTGGGTGGCTGTGTGTTTGCGGTGGACAAGCGATGGAATCTTAAATCGGCTTATGTCACCAATGGTGATGGGTTTTCAAAGATTCTGTTTGTAATGCAAAAATACAGCTGCGGCGCCGAAAGCGAGATCGGGAATGAGAATGTGTGATGGGGCCTTAACTATTTATGAACGATGGCTGTGGTGGGTGGATGCATGAGGCTACTTGTTAATTTTTGATTTATCGTTGTTACGTTTTAGATTTGGGGTCATGAATTTGCAATTAAAAGGAAGGGAAGGAGGGCGTACATTGTGAATAACGAATATGTATGGCACTGATGGCAGGTTGATAGGTATATCGGTGTTTTAATCGTGGCTGGAAATATTTAATATTTAATTTATTACGTTTGTTATTTGCATTTTACTTCGAAGATTTTTTATATATTTTTTTAAGGCTGTGTTAAGAGAAAATTATTAAAGATGGAAATATAATATAAATAGAGCATGCATTGGTATTTTGGACGTTAATTAAGTATTTAAGAATTTGGGTTATGTATAGAACATTTGATAGCTGATCCAGCTGATAGATCCAGCTTTTTTATAGAACATTTGATAGCTGATCCAGCTGATAGATCGAGCTGTTGTAGCTGCCCAAAAAGTGTTCGGAATGAAAGTGATTCATATGATCCATGGTTACTAGCTACCCTGATGCGACTATATTCACATGGAAGTTCGAAGACTTAAAGGACTTCAAACGATGAGGAAATTAAGACAAGTGAAAGAATTTAACCCTTTTGGGACTACTGTGATAATACGTCACAGAAAGTTTTTAATGTTACTCAAACCTCAATTCAAATCTTACGACCCAAGCAACAAAAATTTTCATTTACCACGTTTGAAAATTTTATAATTCTCAATGGGTTTAACTTACCACCTTAATATGAACTAAATGAATTTTGTGCCTTAATACAATTTTACGTTATGTTGCCTACCGATACCAAATTTTTTGGCCGATGCCGATGCCGATTAATCGGCCGGACTCTAGTTATTTTTGCCTTAATATAAAATGAATGAAATGGACCTTAATGTATATACGTTACATATGAAATGCTATGAAAATATTATTTATATAAATGTATCTATTCTTTTTTTTATTTCACGCGAATTGCAACGCCAATCTATACAAGAGGCGAATTGGATTCCATCCGTTCAGCTCGTTTGAGATACATTTTAAATTCTCAATTTGAGAATAAAGGCAAATTTCCATATTAAAATGTGCCTTTTAAGTTGAGAACGCCATAACAGTATATTTGAGATGAATGTGAGAACAAACGTTTGAGATTTGAGAAAGCAATTTGATTCAAATGTACCTCAATTTGAGATTAGTCATTAATGTTTGCTGGGTTATATCGTCAAATGTTTACTCCAGTTGGAAAGACTTATTTCAAGTTACAAAATGCCATTTTATAAACTTTGATTTTTTCCTTTCTTGATTTTAGTTAACAAATTTCAAAATTTAGCTATTTTGACTAAGGGCTTGAATTTTAGTATTTTTTTAATAATTATAATTTTTGTTTATAAAGATGTTCTTTTACAAATTTTCCTTTTTTAATGTAGTTCGCAAATTTCAATATTTATCTATTTGAACTAATTGAGAGACGGCCTTAAATGTTTTAAAAATTATATTTTTTAATAATTATAGTTTTTGTATATAACGAGGAAATTTCAATTTAGAACAAACACAACATCGTTAATGTAGATCTTTAGTTCTTCTCTTACAAGTAGATCTTTCCTTACAAAAATTTGGGTCAAGCCTGTGTCCAACATTCATGTGGTACATGTGACTTTATGCTTGAACGAAAGAAACCAACTGACTGGTTCAAAACTTTACATTTCGTTAAAACATGGTTGCCAATGATTGCTGAATAAATAGTTGCCGATAGAAACGTAAGTATTCTTTTTTGTTTCATTCGAGAGTTGGTTGAGTCAGTAATTCAATTTATAACTCCTTGCACTCGGCATTCAAGGCAAAAACCACTGAAATGCATATAGGAACTTTAAAATCGCTTGGAAGGTCAGTTATGTATCTTTCAGAAAAGTACCACAGATTTTTGCTGTTTTGCCCTTTTGACCCCGAATTTTACCCTTTGTCTCGATATTACTTTTTGGTATTTAAATCATGAAACATTTGCCTAAGAAGTGTGCACGTGACATTTGAAATCACAACGCCTCTTTGTTAGAGTTCTACAGCTAGTTTACTTTTGAACAATTTTAGCTTAAAACGTGTTAAATAAATTTTGTATCAATATTTTTTTATTACAGAAAAATTATTTAATATTTATGGCAAAATACAAAATTATCACTTTTTGATTTTATTTGACCATTAGTAAAGAAACAGGGGTTTGATCAAACGCGCCCAATTCGTAGACTTCAATTAGAACACAAACTTTTCCTGATATCGCTGCAAATTATTGGAAATTATTTTGGGGATAACAGTAAAATTTTTGTAATTTGCTTTGAATTCACTTCTAAAAATATGAATTTGTTGGTGCCTACTTAAATTAAACCCATAAATCAATCGTAGCTTTTGCTATAAGATGACAAATAGTTGAAATTGCTCTCAGGCAACTTTGTGGTCGAAAGGGATAATCTTTGGTGTAGTTAAAAATTGTATGCTCCGATATTTGAATACTTTTAGAGCGCACTGAGTACTGAACTGAAATTATGTAATTCGTTTGTTTTTTATTTCAAATCAAGTTACGTAAATCGTATATTTGAAAAAGCGTCGCAGAAAATTTGTATTTCTAGTGCAAAAATCAAATCGTCCGCAGTAATTTTCACTTTCGCAAGGTATTCCCACTAAATATTCCATATTTCGAAAATTGTGCATCTGACCGAAAGAAGAAACGTGGCTTTGTTTTCGAACAAAATGAGTGATTCAAGCGCATGCGCCTGTTCGAAGAGCGGAGCAAACGTTCATAGGATTGCAAACGCTCCACACCAGCGAAAGGGCGGAGCATCGAGCAGCATCGAAACGCTCCAATGGAAAAACCAAAATGGAGACTAGTTGCTCACTTACAGGGGGCCGCAGTGCCCAAACCCTGTCAGTTATGGACCGCAGCATATAATATTCCGTTAGGTAAATAAGGCAGCCGCTGGCCACAGAGGCAAACTGATTGGAGCACCGCTCTCACTCACTCACCCGCGCACTGGCTCCCACCCACCCGCTAAGGGTGCGCATATGTGCTTTGGACGGTTAGGCGTTGGATATTGGTGGAGCACCGAATTGTTTAGGTGTATTGGTGGTGGGAGGGGGAGCGAACAGCAAAAGTGAGTGCCAACATGGCGCTTTGGCAGGTGGGGTGCAATATGTAAATGAATGTTAGTGCGGTGGGAAGTTTGGGTTATTTGTCTGTAGTTCGAGAGCAAAACTGTTGTTGCAGTGAGCTTCCATTTCGAATGGTGGGACGCGGACGGACGGGCGTCGAGCGTCGTGCATGTGCGATATGAATGCGATATCGCTTGCAGGCAACATACGTGTGTATTCGCAACAACATGTGTGATGTGTGGCAATCCGTATGGACGATCTCTTGGCGTGCACATATGTAAGCCACATACGATGCGACGTAAATAAACAGACTGAATTTGTATACTGTAATTTTGTTGCTCGATTATTGTTGGCGCTGCTGGTGCTACTACAATTGTTACTCGTTGCTGTTGTTGCTTGGGGTTTTGTAATGTTTTGTTTGGTGGCAGTGTTGTGTAGGATTCGGTAACAATGGCGTCGGGCGCTATGCTGGGCGAAGGCGTCGGCGTCGACTGTGGTGCGTGGCTCCTTCTGGGTGCAGTGTCTTCGAGAAGGAAACCAACGCTCGGCGGCAACTTATTTGCTTTGGCTTGAGCGGAACATGTTGCGTTTTGGCAGCCAAGTATTTGCTGTAGAAGTTTTTAATGGCTGCTTGTTGTTGGTGGCTGCATGATGAAATGGTTTTTAAATATGCTGTGTGTACTGGTTACAACTTTTGCGAAACTGCACACAAAACACTTTCATTGACAGCTTAGCTGCAAACTCATTTCCGTTTCCGCTAAACAAACGCCAGCGGACAACATAAGTCCGACACCTTCACTCTGCTCAGCGACCACTACCCGGCTGCACTCAAGCGTAACGTTTGATTGTTTGGCTTTCGCCTGAACATGATTTATGTCATGTTTCGCTTGATTGATGCGATCCTGCGGCTCTCTGCTGCGGTTCGCGCCGTTCTTCATCATCATCTCCAAACCTGTCCACCGACCGCTTCATGCCGCTTACAAATTTATGTTTGCCTCGGGCATTATTACACAGTAGTTTTTCTTCTCCATGTGGCTGTTACTTCCGTTTTTTGTTCGTTTAGTTTGTGGGCAAATTTATTCATGAGCATTGCATTCACTTTGGGCTTTTTGATGGATGATGTGATTTTTCTGTACAAATATTTGAGATGGTTTTCCTTCATTTCCGCAGTTTGCTACTCTGGTAAAAGTGTAAGAGGGCTAATACAGTTTTATTGTTGGCCAAAGTGATTATCGCGCCGAAAATTTAGATGAACAAAAATAAAGCTGAATGATTGTGCAAGTGTTTTGATTTCAATGGTTGATTGTTAATGGTCAAATGCGATGGTGTGTTAAGTTTTGAGGGAAAATAATATAAAAAATATGATTTAAAAAATTTAGAAAATAATGTCCCATTTCCTGTCGTCATTTGCAACTTAAAAATGCGCAAGGTGTTTCTTCCGAGTAGAAATTTAGGCTCAAAAGACGGGTAGTTGTTTCGTTATCAAGCTGTCATATCTATTTTCAATTGTTTTTATTTTAGTCCAAGTAGAAGATATACATGAATATTGATGAATGAATATTGATTTCAATCCATATATGTAGTACTTCTATATTGGCAGCCACTTACTATCACAATAAGTTTTTATTCAAGAAATCAGAAATTATAGATTAAACAAACAATATTTTTCATGTTTTTCTATCCGTGTTTACATAAAACCAACTATAAATAAACAATTGTCAAACCGCTCCATAGCTTGTTGAAAAAATGTTGTTTTTATTAACAAGTTGAAGTATAAATATTCATGGCTTCATATACTTATACAGGGTGGACCATTTAAGATTTGGAATTTGAATCGGTTATAAAAAAAAACTAATAAATATTTTTTCAAAATTTATGTTTTATTACAAAGCTTGAACTTTGTTATTTAAGAATGAAAAACGATATCGTTCTTACAGTGTGCCATTCGGTGAACCCAATTTTCAAGGACTTTTTCAATTGTTCCGGGTAAAATTTGCTGAATGACAACTTCGATTTCATGTTTCAAAGCTTCAGTTGTCTCTGGATGGTTAGCGTAACACTTTTGCTTTACGGCTTCCCACAAAAAAAAAGTCCAACGGACTTAAATCGCAGCTCCGAGACGGCCAATTGACTTCAGAATTTCGGCTGAATATTCGATTTTCGAAAACGGTGCCCAAAAGTTCGATTGTTACGTGCCGGATGGTCATGAGTCTTCAGTACTTGGACCAATTTAATTTTGTAAGCTTTCATACCGAGGTCTTTACATAAAGATCAGAAATGCTCATCAAAGAAGTGCGATAAATGTTCAATTCATGAGAGCGATGGCGAGTTGACGTTGATGGATGTTCACGTACATTTTTGGCTACAAAAGCAATGTTTTCGGCTGTGCGCACTGCATGAGAACGGGAACGGGTTGTTTGGTCCATTAACGATTCAGTTTCACTAGTTAGCTTCACAAATTGATCCACAAACTGAGTTGAAGGCCAATCTTTTTTGGAAATAAGTTCTCAATATTTTCCAATTTTGTTGAAGCGTATAGCATCTCATTTCGTAAATGTCAAACTTTTAACTAAATTACAAACACAAATTGAATGACATTTGGACTGCCATTCTCGAAATAAAGCGTAGTGTACAAATAATAAACAGGCCGATATGAACCTATTTATAACAATTGAAAGTTTTACGCTCACAAACATATTTTGAAACAATACCAAAATGCGATGCGTGGTTTCTGTTTTGCAGAGCAATAGGTTCTCACAATTTTGTTTTTTTTTTGTACCTTAAATGATTGAATTGATTTAACATATTTGTATAGTTATTGAAATTACTAACATACATATTTAACTGTCCGATGCCCAACAAGGTCCGTAGGGACCTATGGCGTTTTAAAATATGCGGCATTTCAATACGTTCGGAGTGATGAGCTGGAAACTTTATGACTTCTATAAATGGATTATTTAGAAGCTGTTAAAATAGATTTCGCCACGATTGCATGTATTTTACCACCAAAATTATCGCATTGAAGTTATTTCGGGCGTCGATGCCCGACAAGGTCCGCAGGGACCTAGTAGGTAGTTCCATGTAATTTGCTCTTATTTTTTGTTTGTAACTATAAATAGTTAGTGCCAAATATTGATAGCAGCACAATTTCAAATAAATCGTTGAAATTAAAATACGTACGGTGATTGGGATCAAATTGATATGCCGCCGTACGCGCTTTCAACAAGTGAGCATGAGTGAACAACCAGCAGTAATGTAGACTTTGGTCAAATATTTGGAAAACAATGAAGAACCTTATTCATTCACTGAGGAGACAAATTACGAAGATTTCTTGCCATACGATGAAACATATGATGCTGAAGTTGAACTGAATGTCCCTCTGGCGGATGAAGCTGCCTCCGACGACGATGATCAAACTCCATTATCAATTTGATAATGGCTGAGGGTATTGCCTAAGTATATATAAAAACGATGGAAAACAGAATACAAATAAAAATAAATTTATACAAAAACCCATTACTCTAAAAAAAAAATGCCATACTTGCAGCGGCATGGATGCATGAGCTGCTAAAGCAAAGTTAGGCAACTAAATGCAATTATTTTGTACTGTATACGTTTTTGCCTATCTGTCTGTAGTAACAAATACACATGTGTTTACTAAAAAATATACACGAAGCTTAAGTTTTTTGCTCTCCAAACACATCTACACACATTTTTAACACTACATTATGAAATTACACATCTTATATGCAATTTTACATAAAAGGTCCCTGGGGACCTTGTTGGGCTTTGACGTATAAAAAAATTATTGGTTATCCGAGTGTTAAGTGTAAATTATTTCTGTACATTTCGTGAAATCGTTGTGATGAAGCGCCGAATGTGGTCTAGTTTTGTTTTATATATTTGTAATTTTTTTTGGATTATTTTAAGTTTGTTTATTGCTTTTTTTACTTTTTATTGTTCTTAAAAAAGGATAATTTGGTTAACCCTTTTGATACAAATTTTTACTGGGGAAAGTTAAAATTTTTAATTTTACATTTTAGGCTTCTGTGTGGTTTTATTAGTAACATTCTATAAGAAATATAAATATTCTTAAAAAAGGATAATTTGGTTAACCCTTTTGATACAGATTTTTACTGGGGAAAGTTAAAATTTTTAATTTTACATTTTAGGCTTCTGTGTGGTTTTATTAGTAACATTCTATAAGAAATATAAATATAACATTCTATAAGAAATGTTTGGCTGTAATAATTACTTAAACATACAACATTTTACGCATTACGAAATATTCGAATATTTCTTCATTTGCTATAATTTTTTCTGCTTCTTCTTCCTTTACTATGTCAAGATATACCATTAAACAAAAACGTGTACTTCCCTTCTTTAAACTTTAGTATTCAGTTTATTATTTTCGTATTTTTCCTAAAGCTTCAAGCTATTCTAAGGACGAACAAAACATGAATTCTTGAAACCACAGAGAGTTCAGACGTCCACAAAGTAGCATGTTGCCATATGGAAACAAACAAGCGAAAGGGTTAACAGATATATAGTAAAGAAGATAGATGAATAACTTTTATGAGTAAATATTTGGCCTAAAATATGTTCAGCCTAGAATCCTATTTGGATAGGAAGAATGGAAAACGATTATTTTGACGAATTGTTAATGATTTTTCTTGATTTGAGCATATAAACTTAGGAGAAAACAAAACAGAAAGAAAGAAAACCACTCATTTGTGATTACTTTTTCTTCCTTAAAAAACAATAATTTTTTCACTTTCCCCCACAACGTTGACTTACATACATATGCACAAAAAATTAGCTCAAAAAACATAAAGGGCACCAATATGATTTTACTTTACAATATCTTTATGCCATTTCGTAGTCTAAGTATATCTTAACTATGAAAAGTTTTAACTTTAAACACTCTTCTGTCGTTTTATTATTAAAAATGCCAAAAATTAAAATTCACTACACGTTCTTCGAATTATTCAAACTGATTAAATTCGCGCATAAAATACGACGCCGAACTGTTATCTTTGCGCCATAATATCAACGTTTCAGAGAATTTAAGCGAAAACTACGTGCCACAAGTAAATTATGTAAACGATGAGCAAAGGGAAGGGTTGAGTTTCCAACAGGGCATAAATATAAGTACACAGAAGTATTTATTTATATTTATTTGTAAAAATTAATTTGTGAACAAAAGTTAAAGGCGTTTCAGAAGAAAACTTTAATAAGAAACTATTTAAGTAAAAAATCTTTAAACTTCAACCGAAACTAAGACGTTCGCATTTTCTTTTAAAACAAAAACATCGATGTGTCAAGAGTCATTGAAGCTCCCTGTTTCTTACAAAACCCAAAACCAAAACGCACACAAAAACCCCACTTGACACTTCAACCATGAATGATTTCTACAATATTTTGCGTAAAAGATTTAAATCGCGTGCGAAATCAAGCGTGCAAAGCTGAAATACGCTCGAAGGGTTGCAAGCAGATTCCAAATATCCTTTCACATATGATAATTCCGGCTGCAAATCATACGCACAGTAACAACGTCTGCTCGCGAGGACATTAGTGGCGCAAAACGGATGACAGCAGCGGCGCACAACAAAAAAACAAACAAAACCAAAAACAATAAAAGTAGAGAAGTGGCGAGC
Organism: Melieria omissa; assembly: GCA_963971225.1. Classification (NCBI taxonomy): domain Eukaryota; kingdom Metazoa; phylum Arthropoda; class Insecta; order Diptera; family Ulidiidae; genus Melieria; species Melieria omissa. Next base: position 118,818,564 of record OZ020268.1, on the reverse strand, counting down.
GAAAAGCAAAACAATTGTAAATATTCATAAAAATGCGCGAAAAGTCCCCGAAAAAGTCAGAGCGGAAGTGGCTTAAAGCGACACAAAGCACAGCACAAAAGCGTCGTCTGGCTGCGAATGCGAAGCGAATGGAAAGTGGAAGCGCGCAGCGCGTCAGAAGAAAAAGTTCGCGCAGTTAGCGAGTCCTTATGCCAAGGGTCGTCAAGCGTAGACATTTGCATAATCAAATAATAAAAATTTGCATAATTTTCTTTTTTTATGATTGTGTGCCACAAAAGCAGCCAGAGACGCGGTCAGAGAGCCGCGACAGCAGCCAAACGGAAGTTGTTAGTGTTTCCTCCGCGGCGGCATTTTGTGTGCGTTCGTTCACTCATATTTTGCGCACAAAATAGTGTCAATATTTATTGACAGACCTGTTCGTTATCGGGCACATTTGCAAATATTTGCCATTAAAAGTTTCGTAATTCCTAAATCGAGAAGACAAAATCTAATAAATGTTAAATTTAATGCTTTACGAACGCACTCAATAGCAAAGTTGTAGTTGAAATATATGCAAAATAATTTTTGAATATTTTAAAAATTTATATATATGAGTTGAGATTTATCAAAGCGTGATGGTTGTTTTATAAAAGTGAAACAAAAACAATTTTATATTATTGTTTTTTATTTATGTGTCGTATTGACGTAAAAGTTTTGTACAAATTCAGCATAAGTTGTTGGTTGCGCCATTTTTCTAAATGATATTAGCAATTTTAATTTCCAGTCGGCAGCATACGAATCTATCTACACAAGTAACGCACCATACCCGCAAGGAGACTAAATTAATTAACATTATTTTTATGGCTCGTAAAGTTTCGAAAAATTCAACCGAAAAAAAGATATTGCGAAATGGAATATTCATATGAACAACAGTCGAAAGCAGGGAAACGTTGTGTGAAAGCAGTGCGGAAAAATGAAAACAATATTAAAATTATGTATGAAGGCGACGGTGAGCATGTTGACGCCATTTTAATGCGGTGTGTTCATTTGCACTTACACACAAAAGTCAACACAGTGGTGTGGCCAAAAGGATTTTAAGAGGTGATTTACTTTCTTATAGTGTCTGACCGAAAGCACTTTTTTGGACCGAAACCGAATATTCGGACACTACTTTCTTACTTATTTAAAGCGCACAAAAACAAAGTCTTTACCAAACCAAATGTCGGACTTGTTAGAAAATTGTTTCTTTTACTGAGTGTTCCTGTTTTTTGGTTTTTGCTGTAATCTGTTTTCCAAATAAAAATTATTTTTCATGCAAACTACCTTCAGAAAAAAGGGTGAATGCAAATTTTTCAACGCAATTTGAGCTTTTTAAACGTTTGTTATCTTTAAACATGGGACTTGTATATAAATTATGGGCACTGTCAGTCTAAGAAGTGACATAAGACTATGATTACACCGTGCGACAGCATTTTTCACACCGAGAAAAATCCATATGAGCTTGAAACTAGAGACCAAATATAGTAATACTGCGTTCTCAGTTTTTCATTTCTACATCCCTTGTCCTTATAAAAGGACTTCAAAATTTTGAAGGGAATAAAACAAAACAATTTATAAAAATACTTAACCTCGTTAGAATATGGCGACATGTATATCAAATAAGAGAAGAAATGCTAAAGAATTTAAATAAAAATTAATTTTTATCTTTTTGTAAAAACAGGATATGAATGAAGTCCTTTGAAAATTTTAATCCTTTGTATCCTTGGAAATTTATATAGAATTTTCTTGAAAAGTAAGTATGTTAAAACCCAAAATCTCCTTGATCACGTGTCAAAATTTCATTACTTTAACTTTATTGGTTTGAAAGTATTTAAAAAAAGGCGGAAGTTGCAATTCCAGTGAAGTAAAAAAATTCTCATTTATTGGAGCATCAGTATTTAAATAATAAAAAGATACAAAATGTATAAAGCGAGAATAATGAAATTTTGACACGTGATCAAGGATCAAACTGAATCAGGCACCGAAAATAACGGTTATTTTACAATTATCAAATCAAAAAGGCGTAACAAGAAAATTGCCGGTGGACTTTTAAATTTTTGGCTTTTACTATAAAAGTTAAAATTAACTGTTATTTTGTGCCTTTTATTTTTGCGTCAAATATATTTGAATTTTTCCGAAGGCCTAAGGATACCTTTTTTCGTCTCAGCAGATAGCACATTCTGAGCTATAAGACTTGTGCGATGAAAAAAATTATATCAAAAGTAAAAATAAATAGTCAAAAGTAACAGTTATTTTTGTCTGAAATGATAAAACGCACAAAATAACTTTTATGTTTGTCGGGAAAAATAAAAATTAAAGGAAAACAATAAAAATCTGACTTTTTTGTTTAAAACCATAACCGGTACGGTCCCTGATTACTAACGAAACGTCGCAAGCAGTTATTTTTAACTTTTCTTTTTTTACTTGTAAGCTATAACATAAAACAGAGGTTATGTCATCAATACTTTATTTCGTCTTATGTTAGCTTAAAGAGAAGTTACAATGCGTTAAATGCGCTTCTAACTTGAGGACTTCAAAGCAACTGATTATAATTTTTAGAGCTTAGAGCAAAGCCTTTTTAGCGATTTTTATTTTTTCATTTGCATTTTTTTCTTAAGAAACTAAACAAATAAATATATGTACAACATTTAATGTCGTTTGCCACGAACTTCAAATATTGTATCAATGTACATTTGAGTTGTGTGAATGCTTAATTTAGAAACTCGTCTCAGCCTGATATGGGTTGACAATCCCAGAATAAAACTAAAAATGATAGTAAACTGGCGCATCTGGCAGTCAGAGATTCAGTTCCTTTTAAAATAATATCGTGTATAAGCAGCTGCAGCATTCATTTGGTGATAGCAAAATATAATAATAATATAATAAGTAAAAACTCGACCCTTCGATTTCAATGCAACTTAGGCCCTTATTTTGTGCTCCTTGATATAATGAGGCTTTGCCAAAAATTCACACATTTTCATCGAATAACATTGATGAAAAAGTTGTGAAGTTCCGCCACTGTTGGAATCACGGCAACTTGACTCCAGCGCTGGACAAATAAAAATCTCACACATTGCTTTTTCCGCATCGAATGTGTGTCGCAAAAACGAAAAAAGCGATAACAAGCCAACTTTCAAAAGTGCCCATTACGAAATTATGCACATTAAAATGAGCAATGACCACTTAACAAAATTACAATCTGGGCATGTCGCTCCCAACCCCACTGCCGCTCCGCCGCCAACCTATTATCGTGTGGTGGCCAGCGCAACTGGAGCGCACCGTGCACCACACCAACACTCAACGAGCAGCGGTCAGAAGGGTTCATAGTCGTAGATCAACATCACCAATACGACGCGTCACTAAATTAGCGCGACAACAGCAGCAGACAGCAATGGTCGACAGCATACAGTGACATTCGGTGCAAAGGAGGCTGGGAATGGCAGCGGGTGTGGAGTGTCATCGGCAACTCAGCGAAAGACTGAAATGTTGGCACATTCGGCGCATGGAAATTCAATTCAGGGGCCGTTTTGGCGGCAGCAATAGCGGTAGCGGCAGACTGTTTGAATATTTATTTGTGACAAAATATGATAAACGGCATGTGGGCCAAAGCAAAAGCAACAACAACAACCTGAACATTGACTAGAACTGTAACAGCAGCAAGACGTCGCAACATCGAGTTGCGGCGCACATATGCCATGAAGTGCGCTGCTCCGGCAGTGAGAACACGCGGCCAAAATGCAAATATGGCCTTTGACATGGCGAATATTTCTTGCCAACGATGTGTTTACATTGAAAAAATAAAATCACAACACTCACAACGAAAGAGAACACACACAGGGGCCATATATGTATGTGTGGGTTTGCGGGCGCCATGTCGTAATTCAATTTCCGTTTTCCGCAATTTAGCGAGACAAAAAATTGCAAGCGAATGTCAGGCAAGTAAACGGCGTAAAAGTGGGAGAAAAACGCTGCCACCGCTTTGCTTGTTGAACTGCGGTCTGGCGACGTATTTCACCTTCGCTATGACGGCGGAAATAAATCAGGAAAATGCTGTCGATGTAGGCGGAAAGCGAAATTAAACGTGTGCCATGCAATCAGCGAGCTGCAACAAAAGCGCTAAAAGACGAATGGTGAAGAAATAACTGTGGAGGAGTTTAAATTTAAAGAGTTGAAGAGGAAGATCATGAAAAAGCGAATAGAAAGGAATGTAAATGAATGGGAAGAGAATAAATCAGTTTATACAAAAAGTTAGTCAAGCAGGTTTCTTTATGAAATGAAAAAAAAAATACTACTAAAATTAACCGATGCTGAACATATCCTGGTTTTGAACTGCCTTTTGAGATTATTTTTTCATAAAACTTAACATCGATTTAGCACTTCAGGCGACATTTCAGTTGTTAGTTTCTTTCTGTTCACATTTACTTCACGACATAAATTTTGTATATTTTGAATAAATCGAAACAGGAAAAGTTTCAGCTTACTGCATACCCTTGTGAAGTACAACTTGGCAAGTTCCTGGCTATGTTGTTGCCAGTTGTTTGGTGGCCATATTTTTTGTGCTATGTATGTTATGAATATGTTTTTGCCAAATCAAAGCAACCTGTGTTGATATACTTAATAACAATAACACAATGGATAGTATTTCATTTACCTATAGACATTTAAATAAAAATCGTCAAGCATTTTTGAAGAGAGACCGTTAATAAAAAACCAACGATTTTTTTGAGTATTGTTTATATTTAGAAATCTGCAGTGGCAGCACAGTACTCAGTAGACAAGACGGCTTCAAAAATAGAAACCAAATGTGATGAATTGTTTTTAAAAAAGTTTCTCTATTGGATATTAACCCCACACCCCGTGTGCCCCCCGCCAGCAGTGATGTCTATATATACTTATATACGGATGAATCGAAACTGCTTTGTCAGATGGGCTGTGGTATCTACTTAGAAGGATTGAACCTTAACTTAAAGCTCCGGCTGCCAGATTACTGTAGTATCTTCCAGGCTGAGGTCACAGCAATTTGTGCTGCCTCCGATTGGCTCAGGGTTAACAGGATATCGGCTACTGGCATCCTGATACTATCGGGCAGCCAATCAGCTCTTAGAGCTCTGGATGCGGTCAAAATAACATCAAAGATTGTTCTCAGCTGCACCAAATCTCTCAACAAGACTGCCAAGCAGCTTCATATTCGCCTATGCTGGGTTCCAGGTCATAGGGATATTACAGGGAATTGTAGAGCGGACGAGCTGGCTTGACATGGTACAACTGAGCAGTTACGCCAAGAAATGACCACTCACGAAGTCACCCTTTTAACATGTAAGCTTCGTACCCATAGGACCTCTATACACGATACAAATTTAATATGGGTTGAAGGCAACACGAGCCTCCTTAAATCCTTAAAACCTTAAATCTTCGACGTTCTAAAGAACTCCTCTCATTAAACAGAGCCCAGATCAGAACGATGATCGATGTCCTTACGGGTCACTGCCTAATCGGCACCCACGCAAAAGGATGGGGCTGTATTCGAACCACTTCTGTCGCAGCTGTTTGGTCGAGGAGAAGGAAGAAAATATACCTCACTTACTATGTAACTGCCCTGCTTTATCCAGAAGAAGGCTGACCTACTTAGGCAACTTCTTCTTCGGATGTCTAGAAGATCTATCTGATAAGACCATACGCCGTCCACTAAGCTTCGTTAATAGCTCCAACTGGTTTAATGAGTGAACGATCTGATGCTCGATCTCTTGTGGTATCACAATAGGCCGCCTGGCCTAAGTTTGCTCCTCCTGAAGCAGCCACACCTACCTACCTAACTCCACACCGGTCAATCGATCAGTTTATCACTTTTACAGATTATACCGACTGTAGGCCACCGCGTAGTGTCATTCTACCTGGTTCGTTGTTGAATCTCACTACTAAGGGACCTGTGAAATTATATATTCACCCACAATAGATCGAAATTATTTCCTGTGACAAACCTCTAAGTGTGCAAAAATTTTCTAAAAATGTTGCCGTACAAACGACGTGAAAGGCTGCAAGAAGCTAAGCAAAGGTATCCTTTTTATCATAAAAAAATTATTATACTTATAGGTTAGGTTAGGTTGCGGTGGCTGCCTCTATAAGAGACACACTCGGAGTCCTGAAAGGCCCATTGTGATACCACATATTTCACCCATTTTTAAACTGTGTATGCAACACTGTTTTGCCAACATATGTTACAGCACACATTTCAAGCGGATGGGGAAAGGGGGGGAGGGGGACCTACAGTTTAACGCCGAATCCGAACGGCGATTGGCAGGTTTTCGTTCACACTTGGAGGTTTTGCCATTGCCTGCCAAGAGCGTACTTGTGCGATTCTTGTAATTCTCATTCCCTTCATGTGGATAGCGATAGAAGCAGATGCGGTGTTCACCAGCCCGAGCCAGGAATCGAACCTGGAGCCTTTGGTATCAGAAGCCAGCGCGCTACCCGCTTGACTATCGAGGCCGGCCAAACTATTATCCTATTAAAAATATTACACTATTTACATCTACTATGCATATTTATTTTACATCACTGAAAGCCACCGAATAAATCTCAAATACTTAAAGCAATTTGTCACCTGCTGCCTAAAATAGTCCACATTTCCTGCGGCATTTCACCATGATTAGCGTTTGTTCATGCTTTTAATGCTCACATAAAATTAGCTAAAACTTTGCCCTTCGCTTTTACAATAGCAGACCAAAAATTAACTACCTGTAAAGTTAATTGAGTAAAATTGTAGAAAAAAACTACATGCACAACTTTTGCACCAACCATTACACTTGAAAAGCATTGTTTGTTCTAAACAGAAAAAATTCGCTACACTGAGAAAAAGCTTTTGTAAATAGTTAATATTTTTTTGGTTACAACTCGCAATCCTAAAGTGTAATTTTTTAATTTTCAATTATACTTCCTAATAAATCGCTTGAGAACACCGTGCGACGGCATTTTTCATACCGGGAAAAATCCATATGTGCGTGAAACTAGAGACCAAATATAGTAATACTGCGTACTCAGTTTTTCATTTCTACATCCTTAGTCCTTTAAAAAGGACTTTCAAATTTTGAAAGGGATAAAAAATAAAAAAAATATTAAAAAATATAAAAAAATTAACCTCGTTAGAATATGACGATGTGTATATCAAATGAAAGAGTAAAGGCTCAAGAATTTAAATAAAATTGAATTTTTATCTATTTGTAAAAAAATGATATGAAAAAGGTCGTTTAAAAGTTGTAATCCTTTATAGCTTTGAAAATTTATATAGAATTTTTGAAAAGTAAGTATGTTAAAACCCAAAATCTCCTTGATCACGTGTCAAAATTTCATTTATTCTCGCTTTATTGATTTTGTATCTTTTTATTATTTAAAATACTGATACTCAAATAAATTAGAATTTTTGTACTTCATTAGCTTTCGCCTTTTTGTTTTAATAATAATCGAACCAATAAAGAAATGAACATTTTTTAATTTTTGTCGCACGGTGAAATATTTTTCCAACACATTCGGATCAAGTCGCCCATGAAAATTTACATAGAAAAGAAAAATTTTAAACTTTAAAAATGTTACGCAAAAAAATATAAACAACAAATTTAATTCAATTATAATTTTTTTTTTAATTATTAAATAAATATAAATTATATGGTAAATTATTATAAATTATTTTAGTCAATCTCAAATTATTATTTCTTTTCATACGAAAAATCTACTTTTGCTCAGTGTACAACTGTTATTAATTATGCGCGAAGTTGTACCACCAGAAAACCGCCGCTAAAATCACAAAAAAAAACAAACAAAAAAGCAACAAAACCTGACTTTTGACTGTCGAAAAGCCGCACAAAACTGCTGCCAGGCCAGCGGCAACAATTTCTAAAATAACAACAACATCACTGCCGGCAAACTTTGCACACGCACACACGCCCGCCACGGCTTACAAGTGCCATAAATTAAAAACATTGTGCCAACCGATGCGCTCCACGAACGCAATGGAGCAACGGCAGCAGCTCAGCCGCTTTCATTATGTGTCCGGGAACAGCAGCCGCCGACCAAGCAGCTTCATTCCTGCTGTCTACCTTGATGAGACTTCCGGTGCGGTTGTGCCGTCGCAAACATGGCCGCTGGTGTGGCAACGTAAACTTCCGCCTTTCAGACATAGACAAAAACGCTCGTTGTGAGTGAAAATAACCGAAAAAATAGTCAACTTTTGTATTAAAAATTTTGTCACTGCCGGCAGCCGAACCGCAAATGTGCCAACCACATGAAAACCACAATGGCGGCCAGTGGCGTATAGACGAGAAGTTTGGGCTACTATGGCTGAAATTTGAGGATGATGTGCTAACGTGTGCACACACACGTCCGGACAAACAAACAAACAAGCAAAAACAATGAACATCCGTTCGGCTTTGGGCACTAAGAGAACGATAAGTTAAGAGTTTCAACGGTATGACAAACATTTTTGGTTAGAATTTTTGGCAAATTTAATTTTGTGCCACTTGAAGGCAGTGTTCGAAAGAGAAATGGTATAAAGAGAAGGTATCACATTTGTGATATAATGTTTTGATAGTTAGAATGGCGGTGACACTTCCTGTCTACAAGGAGAAAAAAGGTTATCAGGCCCGTGATTGTGGGGTCAGTGGTTAGGACATATATCCGCCCAAACTATGGGGTAGTGCCGTCCCACATGTGGCTTAACCCTAGTGTGCCGGAATTATTTCGCGAAAATTTTTTTGAGCAATGTGAAACATAACTAAACATGAATTGAATTAAAAAATTTGGCCAGCCTCGCTATTCCAGCGGAAAGTGCGCTGGCTTCTAATACCAGAGGCTCTAGGTTCGATTCCTAGCTTGGCTTTTGAAGCATTTGTCTACTTTTATCGCTATCCTCATGAAGCGGATTAGAATTACAAGAATCGCACAGATGCGCTCTTGGCAGGCAATTTCAAAACCTCCAAGTAAGAAAGGAAATTGCTTAAAAATCGCGGTTCGGATTTGGCGTAAAACAGTAGGTCTTTTCCCTTCTTCCAATCATTTGAAATGTGTATTGTACACATTTCAAACGACAATACATTTAGATTTTTGCTTTGTAGAAACCCAAAAGTTGACAAACTCACAACTCCGATCGCATGGGAGATGCCCTCTGGTGGTGAATTTCTAAACCTTAATTAATTTTGTATTTTTTGTACTCAAGAATGTTGGCGATCGCTGAATAAATCATTCGAATCAGTTCAGTAGTTTCCGAGGTACGATGTTTTCTCGCTTACTTAACAACTACAAGTGGGGAGCCAATGGCATAGAAACTGGCCAGTTTTGTATAGCAGCTCTCTTAAGACTTGGAGATAGACGGTAGATATGTTTGAAATAAACATTCGGAAGGTAAATTAAATGGGTGTCGATCATACATTTGACACGTCTGGGGGCAACCTGGGAGCAGTGGGAGCCTATTTTGTAAAATAGACCATTTCGTATGGGAGCCCCATGAAGGGTTGGAGATGGGGTATAAATGTGTTTGAAAGAAAGGTTCAGTAGAGAAAACTATTGGGGGTCAGTTATTTCAACCCTCTGAGAGTAAGTTCTGACCAGTTGTGCAGCAATTTGTCGAATTTCCTAGCTTTTTGTGAACTTTGACCTCGATGCAACGCTATTTAGTCCCAAAATTGTTTGGCTCATGCACTTTTTCACCAAACCGCATAAAATGAGAGGTTGTGGGTTAACGCCAAACAATATGTGAAATGAGTTCAGTTCAAAACTCATTCAGAGAATAACTTGCTGCCTAAATAAAAGTAGACAGAACGTGCTTCGCAACAAAGAAAGCCGCCAAAATTAAATTGGCCGCAGTTAAAAACACTTTACAAGTGTAATGGGAGGTGGCAGCGCACAAATTGATACATACATACAAAACACGCTAATAACACGGTAAGTGAAATGAGATGAGACTTCCCCAACTGCAGGGAATTGATGAAGTCATAAAACGGAAGATACCCCATAACTGTACGCAACAATAACAACAAGCCAACGCCATAAAAAGGGCAACTAACAGCCGGCAGTCGAAGCGCCACAAAAGGCAACCGCAACAGCACAAACAACAACAATAGCAACAACCCTTCATTTGTGCCAACGAACATGCGGTGTGCCCGCGCACACACTCACACACACATAAACTCGACTGCACTCCAACAAAATGGAGTCAAAATATTTGCATACTTGACAGGAGGAAATCACTCACCGCCCACACGTACTGGCACAGAACACTCCAACACACACACACACACACACACACGCACGTAACGCACAAACATGTGTAGAAACAGCGTTCGCTGTGCGCGACTTCACATCACTTGATGCCAGTCGCACTGCTGGGTCGTCTTTGTTGTTGCTGGTATTCATTACCACCCGTGGGAGCCGGAGGCTGGCGTTCGGCAATTTGTTTGCTATTATACCGTTATTTGCATTGTATTTAAACGTGTTTAAATGTGTTGGGGAGCGGGCGGCAAAGTTTTCAGCTGGCAGCGAAATCTGGTCGGTGGGAAAGTCACGTTTTTGTTGGTTGTTGGAGTTTGTTGCTAGGAAATTGAATAAAGCAACTGAAGTTGCAACAAGGATAAACGCCTTTTAAATAAGCGCGCAATTTATTACGGTCAAAATGCGGCACGAACGTCAAGTGGCAAAAAGAGCGACGAGGCTAGAGAAAACAATCAAAGCGAAACACAAAAAACACAACAACATGGCTGGAATTTTAAGAAGCCACCGTTGGCCGTCGACTGGCCCAGCGGCTTTTGCGGCGGAGCGACACATGAAGTGGAATAGAATGGAGTATTGCGTTGGCGTATGAACATTTAGTATGACTGAGGGTGGGGGGTGGGGCTACGAGCGGCAAATGTGATAAATATGAAATGCGATTATTGCGGTGTTATTGTTTGGAGCAGCGAGCGAGCGAGCGTAAGCGCCACTGGCTGATGCGGCTTATTAGTATGGATACAGCAAGGATATGGCGGATGCGTTGTTGTTGTTGGGTCTGTGCTTTGTGTGTTTGCATGGGATGCGAAAATTGTGTGCGCTCTAGAAACAAGTGGGTTTGAGGAAATGCGATTTTGACGATGATGATGTGTTTGCTTTATGGTTGTATGGGAAAACAAAACGGAAGTTGTAAATATTATTTAATTTTGTTGTTATTCTCACTTACGAAATTGGGGCATGGGGTATGAGGGCAAACAAAAAATTGGTATCAATTGGTATCAGTTTTGTTTTATGAAACGAACCAATATTTGGTTCGATTTGACACTTTTCCAAAGGCTTTTTCCACCAGCAACTTATGTCAAAACAGAAAAAATCTTTTTATTAACCCTTTTCCTACAGATTTTTACTGAGGAAAGTTAAAATTTTAAATTTTACGTTTTAGACTTCTATGTGGTTTTATTAGCAACATTCCATAAGACCTGTCGCTGTGGCTGTAATAATTACTTAACCCCTTCAGTCACAATGTCCAATATATTGGACTACAGCCCATACAATTCATACAGAACGGGTTTATTTTCATGACGGAAAGGGTTAAACATAAAACTTTTCAAAAGAAAAAAAGAAGAAAACGTTAAATTAAAAAGTTATCTAATTTTTCTGCTTCTTCTTCCTTTACTATGCCGAGATATACCACTAAAAACGTGCATACTTCTCTTCTTTAAACTTAAATGTTCAGTTTATTAATTTCGTATTTTTTCTAAAACTTCAAACTATTTTATTCAGCCAAAATTCAAAACTAAAGTATCTAAATTTAAAGAAAACGCCAAATTAAAAAGTTATCTAAAGTTGTTTTCTTCTTCTTCCTTTACTATGTCAAGATATACCATTAAAAAACGTGTATACTTCTCTTCTTTAAACTTAAAAATTCAGTTTATTAATTTTGTATTTTTCCTAAAACTTCAAACTATTCTAAGGACCAACAAAAAATGTATTCTTGAAACCACAGAGGGTTCAGACGTTCACAAAGTAGCATGTTGCCTTATGGCAACAAAATAGCGAAAGGGTTAAACAAAGATGATGATTAATTACACAGGACAACAAATTTCGACCTGTGTCGCTTTCATTTAATACCTAACTCGTTAGTTGATTTATGAAAAATATGCATGTTTTTTAACATTATAGAAAACGCAACGAAATTCCATATTTTCCGACTTTGAGGTTCAATTACCGCGGCATTTTTAAACTCATAAAAATAAATTACATTTGAAAAGAAGTCGTGAGGTTTTGTAAATGCCACAAAGTGAAAATCATGTCAACCGGTTGGTTGGTTTAGAAATTACAATCGAAAACGTGGAAAAAATCAGGGGAAATCCGAAAAAGTGACGCGCCCATTTTTTGCGAAAACGGAAACTAAGTTTTGAAAACGGTTTGCAGATTCGAAATCAGCGGTCCCTAATTACCCTAGAACTGATGTCAAATCCAGAAAAGCCATTTTGCTGTTGATCAGTAGGTATTATTTAAAAAATTATCGTCTCATGGTCGAAAGTTGACCATTTATGAATGTACCAGCATTTACTTAAATTTTTAAAATGAAAAAAAAATGAAAGATGCTTTCCCTTCTAATAGAATAAAACTTTAAATCAATTCAGAAATAGAGGCATAAAATAAAGTAGAAAAAATGTGTTGACGTATTAATGTGTAGATGCATTTCAACATTAACTAAAAACCATTTTAAAATGACAAACACACATATAGAAATACATATGCAGACTATTTTTCACACATTTGCTTTTTACACTTTCACACGAAAAATCTGTTCGCATTTGCACTAATTACAACCCAAAGCTGTTCTGGTCCAAGAACCTTCTGCTACATTTAACCAACTCACCACCGCTGCACCAGCAGTGTCCTTCGTCGACGACCTTATCGAAATTGGAGCGCGTGCAAAAATATGTTTCACCTTGTTAGCGCATTCTAGCTGAAAGCGTGCACCGGCCATGCATTGCGTTCTCGTTCGTCAGCGCAAACGTATGCAGAAATTCGTTCCAGCAACGCGACGCGTGTTTTAAATTTGCCACAAAAACTTCCTGCCAGACAGTACAACAACAAAAATATTAATGAGCTGCAATGCACACCGAGAGCGGCACTGATTTCGCCGCCGTTCCCAGCCATTGTACATTGTGTCGAAACGCCGTTTTGCCTTACAAGTGTCAGCGAAATTGTTTTTGAATTTCAATATTTCCAAATTTATCTCGTTCGCATCCAAATAACCAAAGCATCAGCGTATCGCTGCGCACCCTTGTTGACTCTATTTAGCATTGTGGAGTCCGCTTTTCCTTTCGCCCTACACTCATTGCCAACGAACGCTTCCCATGAGAACATGGCAAATACGCTTAAATTGTCGGCGTAACAAATCCTTACAGAGCGCAACGAATTTCGCGCCTTGGCACCATTCAACTGGCAACGCGCCCGGGTGTACTGTGCTGGCTCCCCATTTGCCCGATGATTGCTCACTCACGAGCGACCGCTGCACAAATGAGCCGCGGCAAATTGCGTTGATTTAGCGTGGCCAAATCGCATTGGGCCTTTAAAAGTTTCGCAGGATTCTGCTCTGTGTGTCGGATTCGTTGGCTGTGTCTGATATATCAATTGACTTGACTTGGTTGATTTTTTTGCGCTTTGTTCCCATGATGAGATTATCTTTTCATGACTACTTATGTACTTGGGAAGTGAATCGTTTTGTGGCTGCCGAAATCACAAAATGACATTGTTTCATCTGTTTCTTGAATTGAATATGTTTTGCTGTTAGATTTTGGAAGCCAAGGCCATTGTTTTCAGGCAACTTCAGCTTCCATTGAATAGTAAATACTTTATTGACTTATTGTGTCTTACTCGATTGGGGAACTGATTCAGTTGAAGAATTTTTTGACGATTACTCTTAACCTTTCGACCACAACGTTGCTTGAGAGCAACTTCACCTATTTGTCATCTTATAGCCAAAGCTATGATTGATTTATGGGTTTAATTTAAGTAAGCACCAACAAATTAACATTTTTCGAAGTCAATTCAAAGAAAATTACAGAAATTTGACTGTTATTCCCAAAGTAATTCCTAATAACTTGCAGCGATATCAAGGAAAGTTTGTGTTCTAATTGAAGTCTACGAATTGGGCGCGATTGATCTGAACCCTGTTTATTTCATAATGATTAAATAAAATCAAAAAGTGATAATTTTGTATTTTTCCATAAATATTAAATAATTTTTATGTATCTAAAAAATATTTATGCAAAATTTATATAAGTCCTCTCTTTTCATTTTAGAACAGATGTGTTCAAACGAAGTAAAAAACATGGATTTTTGTGGATGCTCTCAAGTTTTTTTGCTCGGCCAATGTGTCTCACTGAATGCAGAGTTTTGTCAGTCCTATTCTATATCGAAGAACAAGCAATGTATTCTGATATTGCTAAGAATTGACAAACACAACAAAATTTATATTTCTGTAACATTTGTGATATTTTATTTGATAACTTCAAGTGTGCTTACATTTCATCTGAAATTGCTACTCTATATCCATTCTGCATTATTATATTTTTCATATCGTAATATACAATCTTCTTGGAAATCGGCACATCTTTTAGGACTAGACTAGACTAGCTACGAATGACATTTTGTTGCAAAATACGATCGCTTAAAACTTAAAATTGCACTACGAAAACTACACAAATCAAATGGTTAATAAATAAAATCAGCTCATCATTAAATTAATATCACAATTGAATCGACTGGTCGGCAAAGAGCGATCCTGCAGCTTCAGCGAATACGCCTGCAAACTTAAAAATATCCGAAGAAATGCTTCGATCATTTGGACGCGCCTGTGGCACGTGCCGCATGCTGTCGGCTGCTCCCGTTGCTGCTGCCAACGTTGATGAGCTCCGGATTCACTGGCGGCCCATTGGGCATCTTATCGCTCTCCTTGTCCTGATGCGCTGTCATGTGGCGCGTCAGGTGGTGTCGCTCGCGGAAGCTCTCCTGGCACACGGGACACTTGAGCTTCTCCTCGCGTTTGCGCCTGTTTGGATCGCAGGCCACTTCGCTCTTGTGGTGCGAGCGCATGTGGTAGACCAGGTCGCTGGTCATGCGGAAGCTGATGTTGCACTTGGCGCACACGTTCTGTGCGGTCAGCGTGAAGGTGGATGCGAGCGTGGGCGGTATCAGCGTGGAGAGTATGGCGGCGGCGGCGGGATTCTGCACAATGCGCGGCATTTCGGGTGGTCCCACTGTGACGAAGGGATGTGCACCGGCGCCGGGCGGAAACGGAAATGTGGGATAGCCGTGCAGAAACTCTGGCGGCGCATTGGGGCTGCTGCCCGGGTTGTTCGCACTGCCTGCGGCATTGAGCGGCGGCCGATAGAGCAACTGCTGCTTGATGCGTTGCGCTTGCAGTGCCTGCACCTGGTTTACCGACTGGAAGGCGCCGTTGAACTGGTACTCGGGCCGAAAGTGCTGGTAGACAATGTTGGGGTTGAGGCAGTTTGGTGGCGGTGGCGGCGGAGCAGAGTTGTTGCTGCCATTGGAGAGGCTGCCGTTGCCGCTGTTGGTGCGCGGCGGTGTGGTGGCCACGGGTGGACTCATCGACGAACAGCTGAGCTGATTGGGACTCAGGGGTGGTGCCGGCTGCACCGGGGGAGACTCCAGGCGCGTGGATGCAACCTTTGTGAAGGCGCTCTTCAGCGGCAGCGCTTCGGGCGAATCGCTGACGGGGATCACTACTGTCGGATCGTCGTATATGCGCGGCGAACGTACGGTGATCTGTGGATAGCGGCGCAGCTCGGGCGCATTCAACAGCTCGGCCTGCTCCTGCAGGTGTTGCAGCTGCTGTTGTTGCATGGCCAGTTGCTGGGTGCGTGGTGAAAGATCCGTCGGGTATTGATGGCGTTCGATGAACTCGGTGAGGCGCGCCTGCTTCTCGGCCTGTTTCTGTTTGATGCGCTCGTCGGGCATCATCAGGAAGGCAACGTCAAACGAACGCTTCAGGCTGCTTTTGCCGTTGGGCAGCGTGGTGGCAGGGGACATTTGACTTTCGTTGTTGTTGTTATTATTGACAATGGGACTGAGCGAGGTGTTGGGCGGGGTGGTGGAGATGTGCAGATCGGCGCGCTGCGGCGACGGCATGGGCGGCGTGCCCGGCTGATGTTGATGCGTATGAAGATTGTTATCCATTATCATGTTCATATGATTTTTTTACACTATAGAAATGCCAACCAATGAAAAGTCGTCAAGTTCACAAATTAAACCAACACTTTATGCACCGAAATTTTTTTTTGGCAGTTGAGTATTCACACTTGTTTGCTACTTTCTAAGTTTTTCTTCTTGCGGTGCGGCTGGTCCTGGTCGCATTGCTCAGGTCCCGTTGAATTCGAAATCTAACTGCAGACTGCTGCTCCGCAACAATCTGTTTCTGCTTAAGTAGCATTTCGCAGTGAGTCCAACCAGCCACCACACCACCAGCAGCATCCAGTTGGATTTTGTTTCCTCATATTGTTGCATTCAAAACTAGCAGCACTCGCACATCTGTGCGCATTCTGCTTGGAATATACCGTCAGCAGTCGGCACAAAAACCCATCCGCAACACCCTTATGTTGCTCACATTGCTCTCACATGCCAGCCCTCCCTGAATTTCGTTTTCGTTTGAAAACAACCCATCTGCTTTCGAAGTTGCCAACATATTCTCTGGTTTCATTGCTAAGGAGAGAGGAGCGCCGAAGAGCGAAATTCTGCACTGCTGGTTGGTTGACAATTTCGAAAGCGTATTTTGGTCGAGTTGATGCAGTGGTAGTCGCTGGCGGTGGGCCACAGAAAGAGGGTGTTGGGAGCGGTAGGCGACGGTGGACAAACGTCGAAAGCCAAGTATAGCATCGATTGTAGAAGAATAGGCGCCGATTGAAGAAAAAATGCTTTTATGAATATGAAATTCGGAAAAGCTTAGTGTTGTTATTATATATAGGTTACTAATGTCTTCAACAGATCTAGAATACAAGGTAGGGTCCAAGGAAAGTCACTAAACTTCTCTATGTGAAATTGTTTTCATTGTCAGAAGTGTGGTTCTTTGGGACTCAAAGGGCATACTCAGGTAACATAAATTATTTAAATAAATGTCTCAATCAGTGGCGCACACAGGGGAACGTTTTTTTGGGATTTAACCCCAGAAATATCTTTAACACAAGCTGTCCGTCGGTCAGAAGATAATAACTTGGCTTTTTTGGAGATATACAGATTGTCGAAATCAGAGGATATTTGGAGAAATTACTGATGGTGAAAGTTGTAAAAAGTTAATTTTTCGACTATTTTCAAAAATCATAAATGTTGGAATTTTTTTTTATAGATAAAATAAATTATCTCCTTTTTCAATTCTAAGATGAAAAATATATTATTAGTGCAAATATTAAGCCTAACATAAGGTCTTTTTGGCAAGATTTCCAGTAAAAATTATCCAGTAAAAAATGTCAGAGGAGGAAGCCAGCTTACGCTCCCAAAAATCAAACTATCCAAAAGAGTAAACGAACAGGAATTTGTAAGAGTTTGCAAATTTTAACTCTTGGTTACACCACTGGGACTAGGCCCACTCACAATACACAGTAAAAAGGGTGTACATAAACAGGAGGGTTAAAGAACGAAGCAGCTGATCTAAAAGTTTGATCTGAGGTTTGAAGCGATAGGCGATAGGTAAGCGATAAAATTCCGTTCAAATAAAAATTTAATGCAAACGGCAAATTTAGTTTTCTTTGCAGTCGATCATATGACATGTCATATGTTTTTCTTGTTCTTCTTCTTACTGGCTAAAAGTTACTGGACAAAATTTCTTCAGTAAGAACTTGCAAGTTCTCACAAAATGAACTGGAACTTTACGTTCTCAATTTCTCTCTCGTTACTAGAGATTTTTCGTAAACAAACTGGATCCAGTAAAAATTTTTACAAATTCGTACAAATTATTCGTTGCCAAACAGACCTATTAACAGAATCGAATGAAAAATTGCAAATTTATGATGCACTGAGTGAAAACACCAACTTTACATTTATTACACCGTGAGAAAAAAAATGTGTCTGCCGAGACCCATTCCAATGTTGATATAGACGTGAAACTAGAGGTAATATATAGTATCCTGGCTTAGACATATTTTCATTTTCTGACCCAAAGTCATTTTTAAGGGACTTTAACAGTAGAAGGACATACACATTTTTTTTAATATTTGTGGTTGTGCAATGATGGACATATGGGTATCAAATGAAAGAGAAACATTGTGTCCTTTTAATTAAATTTTCTATTTTGAACTTTCAGGGCCAAAATATGTCAGGAAGGGAAAACAAATTTGTTTTGGATCTCAGTGTGTAGATTCATCATCTAAATTTTATTATAAAAAGTTACACCCCGCCTCCCCCGAAACAAAATCCTGCGTGCGCCACTGGTCTTAATGCAATTCTTGGAATGACTTATTTTTAGTTTTGTATGGAGCGAATACTGAGTAAGTAAGTAAGCCCTGAGTAAGTAAGCCGAACGAAAGAAGCACCTGGGTGACTTTATTATACCAGGAACGGACTGGGTATCGAAAGACTTAGGTAACATACTAACATTTCTCTCGGTTACTGGACTCACCGAATAACTGTGAAGTCCAAAAAGTATGCACAATAGATCTCTTAGGTCGCAGTGCTCTAATAATAATAAAAATAATATAATAAAGTAAGCCCTTCTCGAAACTTAAGACGCTTGACAAGCTACCAAATCAACATGATTTCTTAGTGATGTATCATTTTATCAGTATATCTTTTTTTCAATTTATAGCTGGAAACTTAGTGCAATATTTTGAACTTAATCCCAATAACGAAGAGAAATGCCTTTGTCTTGATCCTATTCAGTCATTTAGTGGGTTTTGTCCGATTGATAAAGTTTTACATCCTAATGGAAAACTATTCATTATGGAAATTTGTGCCCATTGTACCGAAATTGTGCAAATACTAACATAAGGAGCGAAAAATCTGGAGAGATTCAAAATCTGCTACCAACCGCCTGCCGTCAGCCACCGTCAGCCATCCACACATATGCAAAAAACCATGTTTACCGCCACTCATACCACGACGCACTGAAAAAGGCGGAGCTCCGCCATACGTTGAGCCATGTTTTGGCACGCGTACGCTCTCTCGCTCTCTCTAACTCTCTGCAACGCCTGTTGATGTGCTCAATTTCGAACATCACACCCCCCATGGAGGGCTGCATGGCATAGCGAGGACATCGTGCAGCGTGTCCTTATTGCAAGTGTTTGTGAACAGGTTGTTTTTGTCGATTTTTTATATGCGATTATGTGTGTGTGTGCGCAAAGAGCAGTTGTTGCAGTTGCTGTTGTTGTTGTTGTTGCTGTTGTTATTTTCGATAGAATTGTGCCGAGTTCTGCGCGTTGTGCGATCATATTGTGCGCTGGACACATCCTGTCACATTGCCGCAGTGGCCACTCCACCACATGCCCCACGCGACCTCCTCTTCACACACACTCTTTACGCTAACGGTATATGGCGATGAGTCGTTGGCTGAGCAGCTCGTAGTATATTAAACAAAAACAATCAAAAAACCACGCACACATAGCATCCTGTTCGTGTTGAATGCTAAAAGATTCCCGCCAGCTGCAGTTGGGCACAACTCCACTCCTCCACTTGGCGGAGATGTGTACGGCCATTGTGCGGGCGCCAACTGGCGTTGCATGACGACGGGCGAGTACATATGAAATTTATGCAGCGCATCCTGGCCGAGTCCGTGTTTGGCGGGGTCGTGTATCATGGACAGGATATGCTTTCTGCTTCCATGTTGTGCGAAATATGTGCGAATTTTATTATGTGAACGTTATGCTTATGTGTCCAGCGCGCGTCCGACCATTTGCCAATGCACGCTGGCGTTTCGCTGTGTTCGTGCGTGTGTGTATGTGTGTGGGTGTGGGTTTGTGGTCGTGGTTGTGATTGTGATTGTGATTGTGGCGCTTTGTACACGCCGGATGCCAACTGCATTCACATTTTATTTAAATTATTTTTCATTGTCCTTTTTGCCGCATGCTGTTTGTTGGTTTTTCCGTCGTCGCTTTTTTATCTACTGTTTAATTTTTGCATATTTTCAGGTGCTAATTGCTCGCATGGCCATATGAGTTGCATATGAAATTAAAATAAAATTTATTATTACCACAATGGCCGCGTGCGAGTCAATGTGTGTGTTTGTGTGTGTGCATTGTGGCAGCAATTGTTGTCGACGCTGCTGCTGTGTCATTGCTGTTGTCCGTGCTTAATGTTAAACACATGATCGCCTTCGACATTTACATTAAATTAAAAATATTGTTTAGTGTATTGAAATTAATTAATTGCTCTAAATTATTTTTGGCGTTGAAATGAAAATTAGCAGTGCATATTTCGATTGAATATGCTAAACTTCTTCACCTACAATGTAGTTTTTCATAATCGAATTTTTTTATACATGAATGAGCAATTGATAGTTGGGCAATAAAATATTTAATTAATGGTAGGAAATGGCCATGCAAACTAAAATATTCAGATGAATATAGCGAGCCATTTTAAGTAGAAATTACTGACTGACTGAATAAGCAGAAATTAAAGACTCTGTAAACTAGTGTTGATTCTAGTGACAACCTAGCTCCAAAAAAATATCTCAAGTGATTTTGGGCAAGCCGCCGTAGCTCAGCTGGTTAGTGCGTTGGGCCGCGAGTCAAATGCGACGCTCGAACAGGTTCAATACTCCGTTGCGCTAACGCTGAAAAGATAAAAAACAAAAATTTTTCTTTCGGCGGCTGTCCTCTCAGCAGGAAATGGCAAACCTCTGAGAGTAAAATTGCTTATGAAAAAGCTCCCAACTCGCCGTTCGGAATCGGCATAAAACTGTAGGTCCCTTCCAACCTTGTAAAAAAAAACATTCGCACGCACAACACGGTTGGTTGCGGGTAGCTAGGCCTTAGTCTCGTAATCAGGCTGTCGTGACAGTCAATTATTAAAAATTATTAGCAGTAACACCTTGCGAGAACAAATTTTACACAAAAAAAATCTATATAATCGCGAAACTAGGCGCCAAATGTAGTAAACTGCGTTTTTAGTTTTTCCGTCTGAAGTCAGGATTTTTTTCTCTCTCCCTATAAATGCTCATGAGTATCTCAAATCTAAGAATTAAAATAATTTTAAAAAATATATAGACTGTGACTTCGCTTACAAAAGCTGTCAACTCGACGAGATCTTTTAAAAATATATTTAACCCTCAATCGCCCACCCTGAGTCCAGGGGACTCACTACGAACTTTAATAAGCTGGTACAGGTTTAGTTTTTGTGCTTTGGCATCCAGCTTGACGGCGTACAGCTAGACTTATGTAAATATATGAAATGAGATCTGTAACAAGAGGTCTTAATGTGTGGCCTGCAGATAAATAAAAAACCATAAAAATTTAATAGATGTTGCATTATTTCGTAAACAAAATATGTAAGTACCAGGGACTCAGGATGGGTAGATACGTGGGTGATTAAGGGTTAAAATGATTGCATTGTACCAGAAATGCTGTTGGACGGTCTCTTCTTTAATTCTTTGTCATTCCGAAAATCACAGAACAATAGTGGAACATTCTCTTCGGTAGCACTGCACTTGGCGGCATCGGGCATCACCGAGTCACTCTCTGCTGGGTTCCAGGCCACTCTGGAGTAGCAGGAAACGAGGCAGCGGATGAGATGGCAAGAAAGGGGGTCGCCCTGCCTTTTACCGAAGTGGATAACTCTGTGCTCGATTCGATATCTGCCCTGTATATGTATATTGACAGGTTGAGCAAAATTTACATCGAGTCCTCATGGCGGAGCAGAATTAATTGCAATACTTGCCGGGCAAGATGGCCTACCCTTTCCTTGAGGAAAACACGATTTGTACTGTCCCTGAGTCGAGCCTCTATTAGGCAGCTTGTTGGAGTCATTACTGGACACTGCGCCATTGGATCCATGGTTGTTAAATAGTGCCTCTCGTCCAGTGATGTCTGCAGAAACTGTGGAGATGAAGAAGAAGAGGAACCGATCAAATACTACCGGTGCCACTGCCCGGTTTTACAGGAACGCACCCTGGCTTTCAAGGTTCCTGGCAGACTTGGCTTGCGCGGCAATATTTGATAGTTTCGCATCCACTCTCCTTCATCAAGTGGTCGCATTGGTTTGCCCCGGACTGAGAGCCATTTGTTAGCTTCACAACCTTTCAAGAAGGGATTCACAATGAACTATTTTGGCCTCCGAGTGGAAGTGCAGCCTCTGGGTCGCATAAGCCCTTCCCTACCTAACCTAACCATCTCTTCGCTAGCAATGCAATTGAGCCAAAAACAATACTTGTTAAGGAATTGAATACAGACGGTTTAAATTTAATAGTATAATTACTTTATTGTAAGAGGTGCAACCTGCACGTTGAAGACGTTGAACAAGAAGAAAGAAATATTAGCAAAGTAAAATGACAGTAAGTACAAGAGAGTTGATTGGAAAGTTACAGTTAGAAATATGACAAATTCAGAGTGGTTGCTTCGCGTAGAATATGAACACACGGTTGCATTTCTTAACATTTCCGCCCACCTCGTCCGTTCGCGACGATATAAACGAAGATGCGCCGCCCACCGTGTTCAACGGCCGCCCACCGTGTTCAACGGCCGTCCACCGTGTTCGGGACCAACCATTGTATCCACTGGTAGGACTGCTAGCTTTGAAATCGCTCGTTTTATGGTGGATCCTTGTGTCCGGATAGTAGCTACTCGTGCTAGCCCGTCTGCTCCTGGGTGAACTTCTATTATACGACCCAGTGGCCAATGCATGGGCGCTGTCCGCTCGTCCCGAATTAACACGAGATCGCCCACTTGGATGTTTCTGGTCTGTTGTTGCCATTTATGTCGAAGTTGTAACCCGGCCAGGTATTCTGAGCTCCAACGTCTCCAGAAGTCCTGTTGCATCTGCTGGAGCTGTTTCCACCTTGACAACTGATTGGTATTGAAATCTAACAGATTCGGTTCAGGATTGGCGATTAGCGGTCTGCCCACCAAAAAATGTCCTGGTGTCAATGACGTGAGATCGGTAGGATCATCCGAGAATGCTGAAATTGGCCTTGAGTTGAGTACAGCCTCTACTTGTTTTAGGACCGTGTAAAATTCCTCGAAGGTTAACGCAGCATCCCCTATAGTTTTCCTTAAATGGTTCTTCATCTGCTTGACCCCCGCTTCCCAGAGTCCTCCGAAGTTCGGCGATCCAGGAGGGATGAAGTGCCACGTAACACCATGCGGCGCGCAGAATTGCGCACCTGCCTTCAGCTGCTCTCGACATGCCTCGAGATCGGTCCTCAGAACGGTATTAGCGCCTACAAATGTTGTAGCGCAGTCACTATAGATGTCGCTGCTATAGCCTCGTTGTGCGAAAAAGCGGCGAAGCGCAGCAAGAAAGGCGTGCGTGCTCATATCGCTCACTAATTCCAGATGGATAGCCCGTGTGCTAAAGCAAACAAAGATTTCCACATAACCCTTGTAGCGATGGTGACCTCGGCCCTTGGTAGTGCGGATTCCGTAGGGTCCACCGTAGTCTAGTCCACATCGACTGAATGCTGGTGCCGGTGTACAGCGGTGCTGCGGCAGACTACCCATAAGCTGACTTGTTCTGGTAGGTCGCTGTCGAAAACATTTCACGCAGTTGTGAACAAGTTTCTTAATCGATGAGCGAGCATCCAAAATCCAATAGCGCCGTCTCAAGTGATGGAGCGTAGATTGTGTTCCACCATGTAGCGTGGCCTCGTGCGCCTGCGCCTGTAACAACCGACAGAACGGATGTTCCTTCGGAAGAATAATTGGGAATTTCTCCTCGATGGACAGCAATGCGTGCTTCAGTCGCCCGTTAACACGTAAAATGCCATCCTCATCGATCATGGGGTTGAGCTTGCGAAGCTTACTTTTGGAATGGAGCGGCTCTCCTTTAAGTAGAGACGAAATTTCGTTAGCAAAATTGATTCTCTGAACATACCTGATCCAAAATTTCAAGGCATCGTTCCTCTCCTGGCTAGTGCTCCAGGTCGTAGTTTCGTGGGGCTTCTTCCTAATGATGGCAAGGAATCGTTGGCACCACGCCGTTACGGCAAGTAGGGTATTGATGTGCGAGTACTTCCGTAAAAGGGCTTCTGCGAATGATGGTTCCTCTTGAAGAGTTGAAGAACAGCATATTGTAGTTTGCTCGGCAACTTGGCGCTCTGGGACAGGTTGAGCTGGCCACTGCTGCTCTTCCTGGTAGAGCCAGCTAGGCCCCTGCCACCAAGTTTCGAGCGTTGACCATTTGGATGGTAGTATGCCTCGCGAGGCAACGTCCGCCGGATTCAGCTTGGTTGGCACGTACCTCCATGATTCGCTGTTGGATAGCTGCTGAATCTTTGTGACGCGATTGGCTATGTACTGTTTGTGCGCTCCCGGATTCGACCTAATCCAAGAAAGAGCTGTCGTTGAGTCTGACCAATAGAATGTGCGCATCGGCAAGTGACTAAGAGATTCCTGCACTTTATGAGCCAGTTTTGCTGCTAGTAATGCCCCATTCAACTCTAAACAGGGTATCGTAATTTTCTTAAGCGGAGCCACCTTTGTTTTGGCCATTAAAATCGACACCTTTACTGCTTCGCCAACAGTAAGCACTCGAAGGTACGTCACCGCTGCGTAGGCCAACGTCGATGCGTCCGAGAAAACGTGCAGTTGATACGCGATGACGGTTGGTGCAGCATGCACCCATCTTGGTATCTTGATAGCTTCGACAGCCCGTAACTCCTCTCGAAAACTCCTCCACTGCGTCTGGTACGGCTCCGGAATGGCCTCGTCCCAGCTACAGCCAGTAACCCAAAGTTGTTGACAGATAATTTTACCAGTAATGATTATAGGTGCAAGCCATCCAGGTGGGTCGTATATCTTAGCGACGTCGGCGAGCTGTTGACGCTTTGTAATTAACCCAGACTGTGGTTGAACATTTACCTTGTAGACTAGCTCGTCGGACGATGCTATCCAATAAATCCCCAATGCCTTTACCTCCTGATGCTGGTCTAAATTACACCTATGATCATCATCACCCGGCTGGTCGTCGATGTTGTACAGAAAATGTAATGAATTGGAGTTCCACTTGCGCAATGTGAACCCTCCCTTTTGTAATAAAGTCTGCAGTTGGTTTTGAAGGTAAAGCGCGCCTTCATCATCATCTGCTCCGTGAAGACAATCGTCCATATAGAAAGAATGTTTCAGTATTTGTGCTGCCTGTGGGAAGGACTCTCCTTCGTCCTTAGCCAATGTATGAAGGACTTTGATTGTGAGGTAAGGCGAACAATTTAAGCCGTAAGTAACGGTCCGTAGACGATAAATAGTGGGGTCACCCTTTTCATTTAGCCACACAATGCGCTGAAGATCAGTGTCTTCAGAGTCAACCAAGATTTGTCGATAGCATTTCTCGATATCTGCCATAAATCCTATTCGGTAAGAACGCCACTTCAGAATAATTGACGCCAGGTCGTTCTGCAGTTTAGGGCCCACATGCAGGCAGTCGTTCAGTGACACTCCCGATTTGCCTCGATATGATGCGTTAAAAACGGTTCGTAATTTGGTGGTGGAGCTAGACTCCTTATACACGCCATGGTGCGGAATGTAACACGCAAGTTGCGGTTCGCTGGTTTCGGACACTGGTTCCATATGTCCGAGTTGTAAGTACTCGTCCATAAACTGTTCGTAAAGTTGCTTCAATGTCGGATCTCGCGCTAGTCGGATTCGTTGATAGTTGAGTAATCTAAAAGCGTCTTCCCTTGAGTCCCTAAGTTTGGACAGGTCGACATCTTTCTTGAATGGGTATTTGACGACGTAGCGGCCGCAACTGGTGCGCCGTACTGTACTCTCAAAGAACGTTTCACAGTCGCATTCGTCTTGAGTCCTTGCAGTAGGTGATAGTAAATCATCGTGTTCGTTAAATTGCCACATGAGCTTGACTAGGTCGTTGAGCTCCAGAGATGTGGTGGCACAGTGCGTCAGGCGCAGCTGTGACGGTGCTTGATTAGGTAATCTCCCAAAGATTACCCATCCCAAATGTGTGTTTTGTGCTATGGCAGCACAACCGGTAGATTGTTTGATCTCTCCTTTCAGTAATACGCTATATAGATCAGCGCCTATGATTACGTCAATGGAGCCTGGGTGGTAGAACTGTGGGTCAGCGAGTGCCAAATTCGCAAATTCCTTGAGCACGTCGCATTCCACACGAGTAGAAGGCAACAGGTGCCCCAGTCGTGGTAGAATTAGAGCTGAACAGTTCAGCGAGAAATCAGGGTTTACGAGTGAATGCATGATGAAGTCGACTGCCCCCGTGGAGCTGCCAACCATCGCTCCCCCCACTCCAGTAACAGGTACTCGAATGCGAGTGCGAGGGAGTCTCAATTGCTGAGCTGCAAATTCGCTTATAAATGTTGCTTGAGAGCCACTGTCCAGCAGAGCTCTGAGTGTGAGGGCGCGTCCATACGGAGAGAGCACGCTAACTCGAGCAGTGGCAAGCAGTGTTGTACAGTATGAAGTCTTCTGAGTGAAGTGTTGTTGTGCTGCTAAGGCAACAGGTGCAGTAGCACACGCTTGATTTACAGCCACCGCGTCGGTTCGTTGCTGAACACTGTCGTGCAGCATCGTATGATGTCTACCGTTACATTGCTTGCACGAGAATGGTGATGTACACTTGGTTTGTATGTGATCACCCTTAAAGCAATTCTTACATAAGCCTTTTGTCATGACCGTCTGTAGTCTCTGCGTCGGAGATTGGGTCTTAAAATCAGAGCAGAACATCAATATATGCTTACCAGTGCAGCATGGGCAACGTAGGAGGTTAGTTTGATGGCAACGAATCGGTGTGTGTCGTGTTGGCTTTGCAATGCTGTCTTTTGGTTTGTGCTTCACGGCTGCTTCTAATCCCGCGATACGGCTCTCCAGAAACTTGATTAGCTCGCGATATGACGGAATGTAGTCAGCAGAGTTCAGCGACAGTTCCCACTGCTTAACAGATTCCTGATCTAGTTTTTCGGTTATAAGATAAACGAACCAGTCGTCCCACTCCTCCGTGGGTCTAGCAAGCTGCTTAAGTGCGCGTTCCGATTCTCTAACTCCATCTATGATCTTCCTCATCGCTACTGGGCACTCGGTTGAGGCTGCAGGGAGCTGCACAATATGGTGCAGATAGGACCGGACGAGTCGGCGTTTGTTATCGTACCGTTGCTGAAGCATATCCCATGCTACCTTAAAGTTGCTATCGATGACCAACAGGTTTCGTAGAAGAGACTCGGCGTCTCCACACAGGCAACCTTTCAAGTAGTGTAGGCGCTGCACGTCGGACAGACTCATGTCGTTAATAATGCACGAAACAAACATGTCTTTGAAGGACAGCCATTGTTGGAAGGTTCCGTCGAATGTTGGCAGAGCGATTTTGGGCAGCTTTGTGACCGTAGTGGTCCTACCTGCGGTGTTCGAGCAATTCGCCTCTGCTGCCATGGGCTTACTGGGCAACAAATCATACAGCAAATCCTCCAGCTCCCCTACCGCTTCACAATAGGAGCTTTCGATTTCTGTGAACCGCGTGTCCTCCAACTGCGACTTGGAGATGGTCTCATCCGTGGATGCTAGCTGCAGCAGCTCATCGTGTGCGGACGTGAACTTTGCCCAATAGTCTTCCAGTAGTCGTTTGCGAGCCACCAAATACCCTTGTGTTTGCTTATGTTTTGCGGTTTTACGCGTGTTTGTTGAGAAATTAAGAATGAGTTTGGCCAGACCTTCTTCTTTGGGCGCCGCCATGATGATGTAACATCATGCGGTACGATTTCGAGGTTAACCACGTTCCGATCGTCGCACTGCAAGTCTTGTACGTTGAATTTTACAAATCGTTCGACTCCAATATGTCCCCATCCCCGCAAGGGATGCCAAAATGTTAAGGAATTGAATACAGACGGTTTAAATTTAATAGTATAATTACTTTATTGTAAGAGGTGCAACCTGCACGTTGAAGACGTTGAACAAGAAGAAAGAAATATTAGCAAAGTAAAATGACAGTAAGTACAAGAGAGTTGATTGGAAAGTTACAGTTAGAAATATGACAAATTCAGAGTGGTTGCTTCGCGTAGAATATGAACACACGGTTGCATTTCTTAACAGAGTTTTTTTATGTGAAAGCGCCATGAAAAAATTGTTTTGAAAAGCATGAGCGTTTTGTAGAAAGAGACATTTGACAGATCCGTTATTAACCTCAAAGTTTTATACTTTCAAAGTTTCAGTTTGTACTTTCAAGTTTTATACTAAAGCGCGATCCATTTCGAGGTTCCCTACTTTTTTAAAGAAAAAAACACAGAAAATTAAAATTTAACGGGGAATGTTTATTATCATTCGAAAGAACATTCTTTGGCATTTATTTTTTGAAGATTATCTCTTTCAAATGTTGGCCGCGGCTACGTCTCAGAGTGTCCATCCGTTGAGTCCAATTTTCGATGACTCGTTCGAGCATTTCGACTGGTAACTGGCGAATGACACGCGTGATGTTTTGCTCCAAGGCCTGAATCGAAGCGGGTTTATCCGTATAGACTTAAGACTTTACTTATCCCCACAGAAAAAAGTCTAACGGTGTGATATCACACGATCTTGGTGGCCAATCGACCGGCCCATTACGTGAAATTAGCTGTTCTCACCGGCATCATTTTTGAAGAAATATGGACCGATGAACGATTTGTAAACGTTTTTCAGGCGTAAGTCTTTCCATGATGAAATGCCAAACAATACTGAACAAAAATAATATGACAGCTTGACACGACTCACGCGTGATCTGTCAAAAAACGGTTATTGAAAAAAGTACCTCTAGTTGGATCACCCTTTATTAAATTATTACTCTTGTATTGAACGGCACTTCTAGTTGAAAGATATTCTACAAAATAATTACAATAACCCCAACAAATATTCAGAGAGCGGTCACGCAAAGTTTTGATATAAAAATAGTTACCCTTCTACTTATTTGCACTCGCGAACTAAACAATACTTCACCTCAATTATGAAACCATCAGCATTCATCTAACAAGTGCTTTATCTTTTATTTTTGTGTATATTCATCTCCCAATTGGACAATTAAATCATTAATAATTCGATTGAAATGTAATTGCTTATGAAGATTTCTCACCACAAATGTGCTGATATATTTTGTATATGTTTCATACACTTTATTGGTCACGTGTCGCCAGTAGACACACGTGGCGCTCATATGTGAAATACTTTGCACAACTTTGGCGTGGAAAAAGAATCAAAGTTTCAATAAATCAAGCAGAAAATCGCTGAAAACAAACGAAAAACTACGCACAAATGCTAATCTACCCTCAAGATCGCAACGGCACTCGCTGCGATGTTGACTTGCAGTCACTGAAAGTGCAGTAAACCACATGTTCGAGGGGTAAACAGACGCCTATCGATTCACATCGACTGTCAGCGATAGAACGACACATCAATGCATCACAAAGCAGACAGAGCGGAAGAAGGTAATCGCCAGTTGGCTGACGAGTTGGGTGCGAGTTTTTGTTGGTGACAAAGTGATTTTTCCTAATCAGCTGAACAAGTATCGACACAACAGCAAAGATATGTCGGGGGCGAAAAGGCGTGAAATTGCTTTTGTCATTGTCTAACTAAATGTATTAGTGTGTGGGTGTGTGGGTGAGTGCGCGTCAGGATGTTCGTGGAGCTGTAAATTCAAACATAAAAAGATTTCCTGCCACTTTAACTGCCAACATTAGCTAAGTAAAACGTTGGCTGGGGGAACCAACCAAATGCTAATCGACTTTGGCTGTGCAAGCTGCCGCCGCACTGTTCGCGACATGGTGTAAAATTTTAATTTTCACAGAACCGCGCGTCGGAAATAAAAGTGCAGATTATCTGCTTGAAACAATAGTAATTAAGCTGCAAGTAGCGGCAAGTCGCTGCTGTCTCTGCTGCGCGCTAATGTTTGCCACTTTTAGCGTGCGCCGTATGCCTGCGAAAATTTACTCCTGAGCGTTGCGCCACTGCCACCGTGATTTCATTTAGCCGATAAGACGCCAGCTACCGCCTTCATTTGTGTATGTTATGGTAATTATTTTGAGTTTGCTACTTGCTGCTCGCCTCGACTTTGGCAACCAACAGCTTCATTTTCATTTACAGCTCCAACTTCGTCCTGCTGCCACTGCCGCTGCCGTCGTATCAGCGTCTTTTGCCAGTGCTGCAAGGCGCGTAGCAGATTTCCAACTAGCGCCGGAGACAGGTGACACCTTTTGTTGTCTTCCATGGTGCTGGTGTCTCGAGTCGTTTGTCGCTTCTTGGCGCAAGTGTCTGCCCGGCTTGGTAGATTGCCATCTCTCATGCATAAATTACATAAACATAATTTGTTGGCATTTTCTGTGGCTGTTTTGTTCTAACCATTGCTGAAGGTGCTCAAAACTTAATTAATTTAAATGTTGATTGCACTGCGAGAAACCACAATGCAATGATCTGTCAATAACGTAACTTGACTTAGGTCGATTTTAAATAATGCTTAACTTGTAAGTCCAGAGGATGGCTCATGTTTCTTGATCTTTCAGTTTGAATTTTTATCATCTTGAATGAAATTTTAAATTCAATTAAAAAAAATAGATTAAAAAAATACAGATAAACATCCTTTAAAAATCACTTCAAAATTGTCTACCATGTCTTTCGATCTTCGTTACATATCTTGCGAATTTAGCACATTCTTTCTCAAAGGGTTCACACTAGTCTCATATCCCACAAGGTAGGAATTGGAGCTGACAGGTGCGACGTAGTCTGCAGTATTTTCCAAGCAGAGATCTGTGCTCCATCCATGGCAGTGGGCTACCACCCATAGATGTCACAATTTTCGTGGATAGTCAGGCGGCGCAGCCGTAGCTCAGCTGGCTAGTGCGTTAGGCCGCGAGTCAAGACTCCGCGAGTTCAATACTCCGTTGCATACACCGAAAAAAAAGAAAAACAAAAATTTTTCTTTCGGCGGCGGTCCTCTCAGCAGGAAATGGCAAACCTCTGAGAGTGAAATTGCCTATGAAAAAGCTCCCAACTCACCGTTCGGAATTAGCATCCAACTGTAGGTCCCTTCCAACTTTGTAAAAACATTTGCACGCACAACACGGTTGGTTGCGGGTAGCTAGGCGTTAGTCTCATAATCGGGCTGTCGTGCCAGTCAAGAAGAAGAAGAAGTCAGGCGGCGCTTAGAGCGCTGGAATAAGTTGTTGTGAAATCAAAGGTAGATCCGAGGTGTCATACCGCACTTCAAGGCATTGGGCACCACCAGGTCACTCTGCTGGGTTCCGGGCAAAAAAAAGGTGGCCTTGTCTGCCACCAAAGTGGATGCCTCTGTGTTTCCTCCGATATCTGCCCTGTACATGTATATTGACAGGTTGACCAAAAAGGAAATTGAGTCATCACCGCGAACCAGGACCGACTGCTGCACCAGCCGGACACTGTGGCCCTCCCTCTCCTTGACGAAAACACAACTCGTACTGGTCTTGAGTCGTATCTCCCATTCGACAGCTCGTTGGAGGCATCACCGGACACTACTCTATTGGATCTATGCTTACCAAATGGCGCCTCTCATCCAGTGATGTCTGCCGTAGCTCTGAAGATGAAGAAGAAGTAGAAACGATACAACACTTCCTGTGCCACTGGCCGGCTCCGCAGGAACGATGACTCCGCACCTTTGGGTCAAGGTTCCTGACAGACCTGAATCGAAATCTCAAATCTGCTCTCATTCATTAAGAGGTCGTATTGGTTTCCCCGTGACTGAGACTATTGGTTAGCTACGGAATACCATAAGAAGGGATTCACAATGGGCCATTTTGGCCTCCGAGTGGAAGTGCGGTCATGCCGCACACACCCTTCCCTACTTAACCTAACCTTCTCAAAGGGTTATAGTACAATTACAGCTCGTCATGGGTGCCCTGACTGCCCTATTTTGTCCTCGTTTTCCCGCTTCGAGCGAATATGAATAAATAGTGTACGTCTACTCGTTTATGTTCGGAGCTTACTCGTACTCGAAGAGAGCTGTACTCGTATTCATTCGGACTGGTCCGCAGAGATGAAGTGAAGTATTCTATTCAAAAGCATTTGAATGTTTTCGAATAGCAAAAATGCATACTCGCAGGAGACTAATTCCGCCCAAACAAAAATCAGAAATTTTTAGACATCAACTGATATCCTCTGAAATTTCAATAGATCGATTTTTTCAGTGTGTCCATCACAATAAAATTACTGTTTCTCATTTCTCAGCTCGCACACATATCTATTCACATGGCACTTATAATGAATTTAATTTTATGCTAAAGCCTCTTCGGCCTGCGGAAATATAGGTGCCAACATATTTGCATATTATGTCTACTCAAATTACTACGCCGCTGCTCTCCGCCATCCGTCAAGCAACTTCTCTCCAGTATGCAGCATGCAATTTTACACTTGCAGCCATCACCACCCCTTGTGCCCTCAGCCGTCAATCCGTTGCCCGCATTTACGCAACCAACCCAGAAATGTGCAGCTCATTGTGTCGAACACACAACACCGTCCCCGGTGTATTTCCAATTTCGATATTCGTTTGCGTGCAGACAAAACAAAAAAAAAAAGAAAAAATCCACTCAGCTTCTTTTCGCGCATTAAACTGAAATTCGAATTGGATTTTCCTTTGCATTGAACTATGTCTACATAAATGCTTTGTTGTTGTTCTGTTCATTTGTCCATCCATTGCAGAGGGTTGATTGGGTTGTTCGGAAGTGCTTTCTTTCCGGCTATTGTTGTTGCTGCTGCTTAAATACCGTACATAACATGTGGTTTTTTCGAAGCATATGGCAGAGACTTGTTTACTATTGCGCGCGCGTCGCGGGCTGTGCCACATCAAATCCTCCAATTAGACTGTCATTCATTTAAACGGATTAAAATCGGAGCATACGCAGCGTCAAGCGTTTTTGTCTGTGCCGCTGCGTTTGATTGTGCCTGGTATTTTCAATACGATGCCCTGAACACTAACCGACCAGCGACATGTCGTCAACCTTTCGACTAGTTGCTGCAGTTGGTGATGCCCGCTGCGGCCAGTGGTGACTGCGCTTTGGTGGTTGTAATGTTGGTGTGGTGCTGCGGTTGCCTTTGGGCACCAATTTTGTTTGTTGTCACGGTGTTTAGTTAGCACGTAAGCGGATAAGCGTTGTGTTCGGAACTTGTCGACAATGAATTCCCTTATTGAGTCTAGCGAATGCGTTTTTGATGATTTGCTTACGCAACAGACGTGATTGGAAGAGTTGCGGTGTGCAATTTCATGCAGTTCGTTTTATAGGCAAATCATGGTGACAGGTGGTTCCAACTGTTGTAGTAATTTGAACGATATCTGTGCAAAAAAAGTATGTGCGAAGCAGATTTGGTTTTTGGGAAGAAAAAAAAAAAAAAAAAAAATATTTATGGAATTTGACCGAAACAGGTCACCGAAAAGATTTTTTGATTTTTGGCTTAAACAATACTTCAAAATCATAAAAACAATATTCAGTAATTTTTACAGTCAAGAAAACATTTTTACATGTTCAATTCTTGATTTTTCCATAGCTCGCAAAGCTAAATGCTAAATGCTAAAATTCTCGAAACCACTCTTTGCAAACTAGATGGATAGATGACTCGTACACCGTTGAAGAATCGATTTGCAATTTTGACAGTAACTTCATAATTATATTCTAAGGTAATATGCAGTTTTTATTTGACCATAAATTTTGTGTTATAAATATTTTAGTGACATTGTTTTGGCCAAAAATCTATACTTTTCTTTCAAAAATACACAATGTCTACCAAAAAAAATAAATAAAAATAAATGAAATAAAATAAAAATAAAAATAAAAATAAATAAAATAAAATAAAATGAAATAAAATAAAATAAAATAAAATAAAGTGAAATAAAATAAAATAAAATAAAATAAAATAAAATAAAATAAAATAAAATAAAATAAAATAAAATAAAATAAAATAAAATAAAATAAAATAAATTAAAATAAAATAAAATAAAATAAAATAAAGTAAAATAAAATAAAATAAAATAAAATAAAATAAAATAAAATAAAAAAAAAATAAAATAAATAAAATAAATAAGGGTGCTACTATAGGAAACATCATACATACAATATAGATTATAAAATGTTTTAATTTTCTGTTCCAGGTCTTGTTTCAGGTTGTGTACTTTACGAGAAATCCGTCCACCCGTTTGAGAGTCAAGCAATAAGGCTATTTTAAAGTATGATGCTGCTGCCGCCATTTGGAATAGAAATAATAATCATATTGTTTTCACACTTCAATATATACTAAATATATACTTTCAAAAAAAATTCTCTTACTTGTTTCATAGTCGCGATATAAATCGTCAAAGTTGATCCTTTATTCCGGCCGCTTGAGTGCTGTTACCTCTTAACCCTTTCGCTATTTTGTTGCCATATGGCACTGAAAATTTAAAACTGAAAACTGAATATCAAAGTTTAAAGAAGATATATCTTGACATAGTAAAGGAAGAAGAAGCAGAAACTGAAAATAACTTTTTGATTGGACGTTTGCTTTCAATTTATCCCTATACGAAATCGGTTGGTTGTTTTGAAGTCTTACGTAGTCATAGACCACTCTTCCGATGACTTTGTCCTCCTACAGGAACGTCTGTCCCAAAATTCAATTTCTACTACTCGCCAAGACCGGAAAACTGCTTTCGCTGTCTCAGCATTTTCAAGACATGGCCCACAAGCTTCATCATCCACAAGATTTAGTCATGTACGGTGATGCCTGAAGTTTTCATGTCTTATTATAAATGCACTCAGTCATCTTAAGCCCAATGGTTTCTTTAAGATTAGCTCCAGAAGATTTGCATTTGATTGCTTCAGTGTTGCCAGATCAGGAGATTTCCTTCTAAATTTAGGACATTCTTGATCTTTTAGGAGGAAGAAATGTTTAGAAGAAAGTTTAGGAGATTCATATTTCATGTTAGTTGGGTTTTCGGATTCTCTTTTTGGGAAATTTTTGGATAACGAAATATTGGATAACGAAGTATGATGTATTGGGAACACTGGTAACAAAACATATATTGGCAGCTATTGTAATAGTCAAAGCACCCTATGTCAGCTCGTTCTATCTCGTTTTCACTTATTTCTGTCACAATGAAATCTCGTTAAAAATTAAGCTTTGTATTTAATCCAATTGTTAAATGTTTTGTTTTTGTTTTTATGCTGAAGATGAATAAAAAAAAGGCTACAATAAAAAAAATTATTATATATATTTTTATTATTTATGCGAAGTTTAATTCCTTCAAATAATATTTTAAAAAAATTTTAATAGATTTGATTTTTACTTTCGGGAGAAGATTATAGTATTTACAAATTTTTTAGTTTCTGCATTGTTTCTTGCATTTTCGGGGTCAGTGCAACTTGAACATTTCAAAAAATACCCAAATAAAAATTTTTTAAATAGATAGACTGTAACAATATTGGCATAAAATTTAAGAAAACAATGTTTTGAATTTGAGTTTATCTTATATAACTTAATTTAATTAATTTAAACATAGTTAATGTAAGTTTTGTTAATTTAAACATAACATAAAAACATAAACTTATCCATTGATATCTCTATCCTTTGATATCCTGAAATCCTCTAATATTGTGGTTTTTTTTCGAAAATTTTGGAAATATTATTTTCTTAAAAATTAAAGTATACTCGTATTCATAGCTTTATTGGAGCAGAACTAAGTTTTTTTTAACTTTCGCTCCACTGAACTCAATTTATACATAGTTACCCTTATTTAAGTAGTTGTATTTGTTTTAAATATCAATTTCAAAATTACAAGCACCTGAAAGTAAGTGGCTCTCGTTGAAGTCTCTCAATGCAAACGAGGTGTAATGAAAGCCCGCACAACGATGCAATAATGAGCTGCACGTACAATGCGCTCTGTGCGGGTCAAAAGCGGCACACATATTTATGCAGAGAGTCGTGTCCTTAGCAAACAAAAGATACAAAAATCTGTACCACTACCCCGGCAACCAGACCAGCAACAACAGCCGCAGCCAGAGCCCAACGATCTCATTGAGCCCATTGAGCACTTGAAATGCGTCACGGACTTATGGTGGATTTGTGTGCATAATTCATTGTTGCCTCTTGGCACTGTGGCGGGAGAGGGTGAGGTGGCATTCTTGTCAGGTTTTTTTAATATATTTTTAAATAACCAACGCCGACCACTACGCCATATGTTGAGTTCCAATAAATCCGACAGCGGACTTGTTGGCTGCTTGACGGCTGGATTTGCAGCTTAGATGAGGCAATATGCTCATAGAAAGCGGGCGCGAGCGAGTTGCTAAAAAATTCATCATTCATCATTCATCAATGTTCCAATTTGATTTTCACCCCTCGCTGAATGAGGAAACATGGATTTTTTGCTGATTTTTGCAAATACCAGAATTTCTAACTCGATTAGCGAATCTAAGCAAATGCAATACGAATGCTGCTACTGCGGCACGAGTTGCCGATATGAAATTTAATTGTGTTTTTCATGCATGTCGACTCACAGCGCCGTCCCACATTGCACACATTTCTCTAACAAGTACACACACACACATACAATGTATCTGCTTCATGTTGCCACCTGATATGCGCCAGCGTTGATGTTGCGCCTTATCTTAAAAGCTTCCGCTTGAAATGATTTTCGAGCAATTTTTGCCATTGCCACACGGCAACATAAAACGCCCAGCGGCAACAACAACACCAACCAGAATCGGATTGCAGCAGCAATGCTTTGCTGCATGTGTTGCATGTTTTGAATTTTGCACTTTTGTCGATGTCGGCACAAAAATTTGTTATTAATGTGTTTTGAAGAATGTTTTATACGATTGCGATGTGCGAACAATGCGAGCAGCATTTGACGCTGGAGGCGAAATTTGTTGGTCGAACATTTTTGCTGGCATATGAATTAAATTGAGCATATTTAATACAACACTGAGACCAGCGCAAAGTCAGCATAATGTCAAGCACGCTTGGCTCAGAAATTGCAAAAAATGGGCGGAAAAAGTGAAAGGAATACGAAGGCACTTCAGTGCATATTCATTCATACGCACTTGACGCACGGATGTACAGCGTATGCTCAGTGAAGCCGAAGCAATGCTCGACCGCGAAGTAAACACTTGGGAAACGCGCTAACCACCACCACTACCACTACCACCACCAGCAACAAACCCACCGCCAAAAGCGATCGACTCTTCACCACCAGCAGCACCAGCCAGTCATCAACCGACAAGGTTGCTTCATCAGTCCATAGTTTGTGCCCAACTATCGCCCTCGCAGCGCTTGTGCGACGCATCGATTGCAGCGGGCAGCGGGCAGCGGACAGCGACCCACATGCGCGCAAAGTTGCACAATACGTTTCTGGTGTGTAAATTGCGCTGCGGCACATTTACAGCACATATTGTACAATGTTTCTATTAGAATGTTCGTTGACGACGATCCGTTGCAGGACCTGTTCGAGAGCAGCAGGTTCCGCTGCAGCACATTGCACCCCTGCGGTAGTTTAACTGAACGTTTTTTTCTCTTTGTCATTTTTGTAAACGAGAATCACATCTAATCAGAATTAAATGTGGAGTACTGTGGGATCATATGGTAGAATGCGGTGATAAAATCTATATATATAAAAATGAATCTTCCTTCGGCGGGTTTGTTCGTAATTGCTACGCAAAGGTTTAGGAAGAAGAAGAGTCGGGAAAACGGGGCGTGGCACCACCAGAATACATTTTTGGATAACACAGTGCAACAAATTCAAAAAAAATTTCGAGGGACAAGGTCAAACCCATCTCATTCGATATAGGATCACAGTGGATGAAAAAGTGCCAAGGGATTTTTCCCGGAATGTTCGAGTTCTTTTTTAAATTGAGTTTAAAGATGGCAGCTTAAGGGGCTTTACCTTCCCGAAACTTATAAAATATCATATCTCTTGACTCTAATGTCAGAAAGGAATAATTTTTACGTCAAATGAAAGCTAAAGAAATGAAGTCGATGACACAATATCCTTTTTGGAAAAATTTTATGAAAAAGAACATCAAGGACATCAACTAAATTTTAATCCTTAAATATCCTGGAACCCGTGAGAGCTAAATTTATATAAGTGACTTCTGGTAAAAACGCATTCAAACGCATTCAAAATTTGTATCGGGTGAAACAAGAGAGCTTGCGTGCGAAGCCGCGGGGCCCAGCTAGTTGACTTATAAAAAAGGAAAAGTACTGGGAAAAAAATTAGACACGCGTTTCTAATTATTTTCAAAATCGAAATTTAGCAAACTAAGGGTTTCGAATTTGTTTAGAGTAAATGTGAAAGCTCATGACCTAAAGGGCCTTTTGAATAAAAATTTTTTGGAAACACTTGACGTCAAAGATAATAGACATATGTTTCTTATTAAATCAAAATCTGACGGGGACAACAATGGATTCAGAATTTGTATCGGAGGAAACAAGAGAGCTTGCGTGCGAAGCCGTGGGGCCCAGCTAGTTATAATATAAAATTTAGCATACAAAATATGTAAAGTATGCTTTGAGTGTGAATTGAAAATAAAATGAAAGCGAGTTAAAAATAGAGAAATAAATTGTTGCTTAACCATTTCATGATCGATGTAACAGACGTTTTAGACATGTATCTGAACTTTTGACTGTCTTAGCCGCAAGAACTATTTGTAAACACCGAATAATTTTACTCAAAAACGATTTCAGTTCAGATTCGAGTTGAAGTTCTCCTGTTAATGATGTTTCCTGTGTTAGGTTATAACAGCTGGGTTCGAGGAGGTCCCCAAGCATGATTCTCTTCTGAAGTTCGTTAGGAATACCTACTTTCTCACCGATCGCTTTTACATCGATACGCAACACTAAGGAGATCCAACCCGCACCGCTAGGGACCCAATAGGGTCTATGCGTGGCCTACTTGGCCAGCCAGCTTACCTAACCCAACCTAAGTTATATCAGATATGGGCCGAAAATTGTTAGCAGCATAAGTTTTGAAATTGAATTGAGTATGAAATCGTTCACTTACAATTCCACTGCATTCCACTGTAAACTAAAATACCAAATTGCCTTAACATAATTTACGAATTCCAACTGTGAACAAGAAACAAATGATGAAAACTACCCTTTAATGGAGTGATGCCGCTGCCGCTGCCTTCATACGAATACAAATGCCATCTGTGCAATTTTTGCTTTATTGTATTCCGCGTTTTTATTTTCGATTTCATTTACGATACAGAATGAGATTTTCTGCGCGCTGCGGCAGTGACGTCGCGACCATTTAAACGCGTCACCCCGCAACGCCCATTTAAAAAGTGTTTAGTTTATGGCTCATTGATGGCTTTGTTAACTTTTGCGGCATTAGCAGGGGGCAGGAGAATGCGAGCAATCGCACACACTCGACAGCGAGAGAGCGGCACGCTGGTGCAGGCAGTCCCACCCCTGAACGCACCTTACGTTTTTCGACACTTTCTATCTGTCAGAGGAGGTGCTCGAACGTGTTTCAGGGGGATGCTCGGTCAGTTGGCAGCGTTTTGGATTTGGTTGATTTGAAGCGTTCGCTTTGATTATCTGCGAAACCGCAAAGCCAGCGTTGTTGTTGCTGTTGTTTTGCACTGTCTGCAATTTGAATGCCGAGCAAATGTTGACATATGCACACAAACTGCGTGGCAATGCCTCCCCCGGGTTTCGAACTCTGATTAGAAACGGTGCAGTGCTAAAAAGTTGGGCACTAGTGGCAGTGCGAGCATGTCTGACAAGTGAGTTGTTTATCTAATGTGGCATCAACATATGTTGACCAGGCCATGCAGCAGCCGGAGCGCGAAGCCGGCACCGGCACAATGACACTTTGGTGGTTTTGCGGTTGTCTCGCGGGACAAGTGCGGCAACGATTGGCGCTGCCAATGATGAGCCCGCGCTGATTAGAGGCGCGTTTGTGGCGGCTTTACGGTGACTTCATTTAAGATTGAAATCTCTTTGCGCGAACGGCCAAAGTAATTGCGAAAATATGCTCGAATTTTTGAACTAGAAACAATTGCTTTTGGTATGAAAGAATGAAAGAATTTTTGCTAAGAAAGAACTTATTGCCAAAAGAAACTCAAATGTGGATGCTTGAAAGTTGTACAAAAATTTTACATTTTCTTAAAGTTTAAGTTCAACATTATTTACTTTCCTAAAACAAAAACAAAACGCCTTGGAAAATGCAAATCTCCCATGAGATTTGCATAATCTCCGATTTCCGTTGGCGCTCATCAAGCGTTTGCCGCTGCTGACTGTTCAATTCAATTGAACTTTTATCGAACTGCCGCTTGTCTTTTTGCCGTTTACTTACTTCTTCTCTTACTTGGCCAAATTTCGTTTGCAATTGAATTTGTTTCCCTGCTTATTTTCGTATTCAAATCATTAGGTTTTCTGCCACGACTGCTCCACTTCTGGCGCTTCTTGCCATGGCGCCATTATCATATGTAATGATGCATATTTTTTATCCGCTCTCACTCTCACATTTACTCGAAATTGCGTAAATATTTGTTGGTCGTCTTTGCTTCTTGTTTTTAAAGCTCATCAATGGAAGTTTTCAGTGCCAGGTGTTGCCACTTCGGCATTCGGTGTTCGGTGTTGAGCAAACAGTTGGAGCTGTCGCTGTGCATATTTGCGCAGCATTCGCCTGGAAATTGAATCTGGAATTAATCATGTGGAATAAATTTACTTGTACGAGCGGTTGGTGTGAAAAAATGTGCTGGCGGAACATAGGAAATGACACCTTTGCGGGTAAATGATGAGAAGTACTGAAAGTTAGTGAAAGAACTATTTTAAATGTTCTACAAAAATAAAAAAATAAATCTTTAGACCAGATACACAGATGTGTATTGATTATACAATATTATTGATAAAAATATTTTAGTTAATTTATGAAAATTTATACAAAATACATAAATAGATGCATAAATTAATTCGTAGTCGTTTATATGAAACTAATGTTTAAACCTTTCGACTCCGTACTCTACACTGGGTCTCTATATTACTTTTTGGTATTTAAATCATGAAACATTTGTCTAAGGAGTGTGCACATGACATTTGAAGTTGTTAACATTTGAACACTTTTAGCTCAGAACGGGTCAAATAAATTTTGTATCAATATTCTTTAGTTACAGAAAATTTATTTAATATTTATGGAAAAATACAAAAATATCCCTTTTGGATTTTATTTAACCATTATTAAAGAAACAGGGTTTTTATCAAACGCGCCCAATTCGCAGACTTCAATTAGAACACAAACTTTCACTGATATCGCTGCAAATTATTGAAAATTATTTTGCGAACAACAGTAAAATTTTTGGAATTTGCTTTGAATTCACTTTTAAAAATATTCATTTATTACTTAAATTAAACCCTACTCAAATTAAATCCATAAATCAATCGTTGCTTTTGCTATAAGATGACAAATAAATAAAGTTAAAGGTAAAGTTGCTCCCAGGCAACTTTCGACCCGAAAGGGTTAACATTACTAATGTTTATCGTTTACAATATTTTCTTTAATTTTATAAATATAAATCTATCTATGGACTGACTTGCCACAGTATTTTCCAAACAAAATCATATCCTCTCAATTCCTTTCGTTACTTATATTTTTACATAGGAAACCCATATTTTCACCGAAGTTTAAGGTATTCTGCAAGGTATTCTTGGAGCAGGAACATAAAATGATTTCAAAGGAAATGAATGAATGAAATAAATTTCAATTCATGGCAATCCTAACCACTCGAAACATCAATCAAAGTGCACGAATTACGGAAACAAACTTCACAACACCGTCTCTTTCAATTATTGAAAAGACATACTTGAACCATTAACCGTAGACTTACGTTAAGAAACGGGTCGAAAACGACGCAGACTAAAATCACATACACAAATTACAAAAACTACAAAGCCAACTTCGTTTTTAAAATATAAAACGGTTTGATTTCGATTGATAAAATCCAATAAGAAAGTCATGAAAACAGCTGAAAATCATAACAAATTTAAAAATGTTATAAGTACAAAAAAAATTTGGTCCAAAACAACCCCAACGTACTTCTACGGTTAACAGCAATTATAAACTTAACCCTTTCGGGACTGAGTTTAATTTTGAAATCCAAAATTGGGGTTAGAAAATTATATTGGATGCTCACAAATTCTGAAATCATCCTTTTATGCGGGAACACCGATAATAAAATATTTTGCATGGGTCGTAAGATTTGAATAATGGTTTTAAGGGGCATTAAAAACTTGCTGGGACGTATTATCTCAGTAGTCCCGAAAGGGTTGAGGCATATAATACATTTTCAATACAGATACTTAACTATTATCATATTTACCTATTTATCATACTTAATAAACAAAAATCTGACTTCAAAGAGCAAAACTAAAAACGCATTGTTCTATATTTGGCCCCCAATTTTGCAAATATATAGATTTGGGTGTGTGTTTTAAAATTTTTTGATTTTGGTCGTTTGGTGTTATCAACAAGAAATATTGAGAAAACTCAATTTTAATACTAAAAATTTTGCAATTTGGCCACATAGGTTTTGGAAAAATCTCCCATCTACTCTATAAAGAATTCTGACAAATTTCATGATTTTAAATTTCAGATATTTAACTTATCGCTTACCTGAATGACTAAGTAAGATAAGCGACATGATCTGATGTGATTAGATGAAATCGAACGCAAATATTGCATTAGACAACAATTTCGTAATGTGTTTTCAAAGTCAACTTAAACAGTTTGTAAACGTTGAATAGTTTTTAAAATATATTTTTTCTGTTTTGTTACTGTCCTTTATTTGTGTCAATAAAAACACGTAAGTACTGGAACTTCTTACTTATGGTGTGGACTCAATGCTTGATGCTTGATATCAGCTTCAGTTAGTATACTTAATATACAATTTTATTTATGAAATTCGATACCAACTTATTATTTATGACATATGTATTCTTCATAGCAAGAGTTTTAATTCAATTAAAAGCCATTCTCCCCATTGAATAAATCCAGTTTCCTATATTCAATACTCAACAAATGCAACAATGAAATATGGAAAATCGAACCCAAATGGAAAAATATGGCTTTGCGTGAAATTCGCAATGCATCTGCGACAACGATGGGTTGCGAAGGGTGGCTGCTGTTGTCATGATTATTTATGAGCTGTAAAAATTGCTACGAGATGGAAAGTGATGCTCGCCGAATCTGTTACAGTTGTGCAAATATTTCGCCAATGCATTAGTGAGGAATTAGCAATTCACTTAAGCACTTAGGGGATCATTGGCAATATTTAATACATGGCGGCTTAAGTTGTGGTTTCGCCAATGTGTGCAAGGCGAATTAAAACGATTTAAATGACATTTAAACTATTAGCAAAGTGATTGAAAGCAAATTTACAACAAATGTTTGCATTTTATAGGAGTGGAGTGGAAATTGTGATTTATTGAAATTATCTACTTATGATGTGTTGTATAAACTTTTAGTTAATGCCATATATTGCAATTTCAGCCAAATTCATTTTTATGAAATGAAGATTGGTACTAACTTGGCTTATTTAAAACAATTTGTGAAAATTTAGTTCGAAAAATACTTAAAAAGCCAATGAAAAAAATATATATTCTACTCTCTGACTTTCAAAAATTCTCACATTCTGTTGAATTGAATAGCTTTTTTAAGCTACAGTGCGTTTCAAAACTCAGTGTTGACCATATATTTTTAACTGTAGAAGTTTGTCATGGTTTTAATAGCAGATTATCTTCTCGATTAAAATAAAAAAAAATCTCCTATATTAAAATATTTTCGCATGTGTTTCTGTTTTCTTAGTTGGGTAAAATATTTCGCGGAAATATCAAGAATTAAAAATGAGTAATAATTAATAATAATTGATTGGCACGACAGCCCGCTTACGCGAGACTAAGGCCTAGCTTCCCGCAACCACCCGTGTTGTGCGTGTGAATTTTGTACGCGGGTGGAAGGGACCTACAGTTTTATGCCGGTTCCGAACGGCAGGTTGGGAGCTTTTTCATAGGCAATTTTTACTCTCAGAGGTTTGCCATTTCCAGCTGAGAGGACAGCCACCGAAACAGAAAACGAGTTTCCCGTTATTTTTTTTAGGTGTTACTACATGCAGAATTCGAACTTGCGTCGCTCTGCATGCGA
Source organism: Melieria omissa (assembly GCA_963971225.1). Classification (NCBI taxonomy): domain Eukaryota; kingdom Metazoa; phylum Arthropoda; class Insecta; order Diptera; family Ulidiidae; genus Melieria; species Melieria omissa. The sequence continues at coordinate 118,774,281 of OZ020268.1, read as the reverse complement.
CTCGCTGGACCGCGCACTAACCAACTGAGCCACGGCGGCTGCCGTGAGTACTATATTTAAAAAACAATTCGAAATAGTGTTTTTGGTAAACCATTCAAAGAGTCCAAAAATTAAACCTTTACAATTCGCAAAATATACGAAAACATCAGTTTCATTTGTGAGGAAGTGGGTCAGTCGATTTAAAGAGTTCGCAAATGTTGATGACGAGCCATGGAGAGGCAAGAAGAGAACCACTCAGAACAAAGCGGATAAGGCGATAGTCCGGATGTTTCATAACACTCCAACTCTTAGCCTAAAGCAAACGAAATAAAGATTGTCGCAGAAGAGAGTCGAAGTATCAACGGCAACTATTCGACGTAGGCTTCTGCAATCGGGCATTCTTCATAGAAGTACCATGTCGAAATCGCTATTGGGTAAAAACATGTGGAAAATCGTCTGAAATGGGATAGAGAATATTTGTTGTGGATACACTAAATTGGCAATCTCCAAGTCCAGATGTAAACCCAATCGGAAATGTTTGGTCCTTAATAAAGGAAAAGCTTAGAGAAAAAATAATAGCAACAACAAAACAGCTCTTTTTGGCCTTGAAACGGACTTCGAGAGGGTTTTCTTTGGAGTACGCTAAAAAATTAAGCCAAAATTGTAGCAAGGATGCCAAGCTATTATTAACAACAACGGAGACTGGACAAAGAATTGATAACAATGTGTAAAAGGTATTTGCACAGCCTTTTAGAAAATATATATAATTCATAACTATATCTTCTTTTGTGAGTTTTATTAGCAACAATTTTTTTGAAACGCTCTCTATCATCGAATTTCATGCTTGATTATTATTAGTTTAGGATTTATTTTTGTGTTAATTCAATATTTTATGTTTGTTTTGTGTTTGCCAAAACGATACAATCTCAAGTATTTAAATGATGTTTTCCCAAGGCTACTCGCTGGATAATTCATCAAACCATACATAAATTACATTTGGTTTCATTAATATCAATTTATAGGTGACTTGTGACCTGTAAACATGACATTGTGTAAAAAAACTGTTTAGTTTAGTTGTTATTATTTTAGCCACAAATCCGCAAAGATTTTCCATTGTGCATTGGCTCGAATCAATTTCATTAGAAACATATCCATTGAGTGCCTCAAACTTTGGCCATTTTGGTTGAATCTGATGCCAAATATTACTAAATCATATTGTTTCGCACATAACCGACACGTAATAACGTATCGAGAATATGTGTTTTTCTTTCATTCGACCCCCATTCATGGAAATAGTGGAAACAACGGAAATTTTGGGTCACTTTATGGAATCATAAATGTCACCCTCCCGCTGCCCCCATCGCATTGTCAGTAATAAACACCGTTAACAAATGTATAAAAACAAGTGCACTATGTTGCGGGGTTCTAAACGAATTTTCGGCTTGAAATCGTTTACAGATTTCAAAGGGAGGATATTCACTCTTCTCCGACAGCGAGTCAGTTCACTTCGCCCCATATTTTGCGTGCTTAATAAGTGAAATGTGTTTTCGCCTTGTCGGCTGCATTGATTCGTTGTCTATTCACGCTTCGTTTCTGCGCGTCTGTGGAGCCCAGACTTTGATTTCATTTGCTTGTGTAATTAAATCAGTGTTTGGCTGCTCGAGCATCCCTCAGCCTTCGCGCACATTAACATTCATTTTTTTTCTATAGTTTAGTTTCTTCGGTTGCTGCGCTCTGCTTCTTGTTCGGGGTCAGCAATTGTGACAGCGGCTACATTTGTCATTTCACCAACAACAGTTGTTGCCGATTATCGCTGTGGCAGTTGAGTTTTTCCTGCACTTTGCGTTGCTTTGCTTTGTTTGTTTAATTTTTGATTTATGCACTTTTAAGCGTTGCTTATTGTTTTCCATTGGAAAAGTCCTTGAGGAACTGCACAACCCTTTATGAAGGCGCAGCTAATGATTTATCGCGTTCCGAATGCGACTGCAAAGCGTGAATTAATGCTTTCGCGTACATTTGGGCATTTATTGCCCATTGTTGGCGCTGCAACTTGGTCTACTATCTTCCTGTGTGTCCTGTGCCGATTTGCTGTGGGTGTTCATTATTTAGGTGAAATGCTGTGCGGCGTTGTGCTTTGTGTCATGGTTGGAGTGCTTTCTTAAGTTTGTCACGCTACGTCGCCTTTCCGATCCCCCTTCCCATCCGCGCACAACTACTTCGACTCGAAGACGCAGACGTCCGGCGGCTGCGTTGTGTGGCGTCTGCAATGAAAATTGGATGAAACTGAATTGAAAACGTGCTGAAGCGTTAAACTGTCTGTCAACTGTTGCCAATCCGAGGACATATGAAAATGTGTAGCCTCAGCAAGATGTCCGTTTTCACATGTGAACTTAAACAGCAAAGGGTGCCCATGTAAGATTGTGTGTGACTGAGACAGTGAGTGTGTTTACATTAACCTGTATGCGACCAATGTAAATTTTAAGTCATTTAGAAAGTTGCAATAACTGTGCAAAATAAAAATACAATTTTTATATAATACAAATCTTTAAAAAATTTAAACTTTTCTTTAAAGGCGGAGTTCGATCATCTGTCAAAATATTTCAACTTTGGAAAAATTAAATAAATGATACTTTTATTATGTGTTACACCAGTTCAGTGTTATCTAAAAAATGATTACTTTCATTTTAATAAACTGAACAGTTTCTTTCTGTAAAGTTCTGTTTTAAATTTAATCATTCCACTTAACCCTTACGCATTTTTGTTGCCATATGGCAACATACTACCTTGTGAACATCTGAACCCTCTGTGGTTTCAAGAATACATTTTTTGTTGGTCCTTAGAATAGTTTGAAGTTTTCGGCAAAATACGAAAATAATAAACTAAATATTTAAGTTTAAAGAAGAGAAGTATACACTTTTTTTTAAAGGTATATCTTGATATAGTAAAGGAAGAAGAAGCAGAAAAAATTAGAGAAGTTTTTAGTTTGACGTTTTCTTTCAATTAAGACACTTTTTTTAATTTTTGCTGAAGTAAATGAAGATATATTCAAATTTTCGTTATGCAGGATCCGAGTATCAAAATTGAAAGATTTCTTATTGAATGTTGCTAATATAATCACACAGAAGGCTAAAACGTAAAATTCTAAAATTTAACTTTCCGCAGTAAAACCTGTAGCGAAAGGTTTAACCCTTCGCTGCATGGCATTGCATATATGCAATGTTAACTTTTCAAAGATTTGGAAACTATTCTATTCAGCATTTTACAGTCATTCATCCTTCAGTTGTATATTTTATGTTAAAACAATTGATTACTAACGAAATTTTGCGATTAACATTGAAAGTATGCGCAAAAAAATCGAAAAAGCAACAAGTTTTTTGATTTGGTGAAATAGTTTTGGTTACTGATGGCGTTGGTGATATGGCGATCGTCATCGCTCAGCTGTTTAGTGCGTTGAATTACGAGTATACAGTGACGACTGACCTCTGTTCGACTCCCCGTAATAGTCAACACTAAAATATTGATAAAACCGATTATAATTTCGGCGGTAGCGCTCTCACCAGGATACGGAAAATGGCCGCAAAACTTCTTTCATAAATACAGGAATTCAACACAATTTCATTTTTACCATCAGAACTTAACAAGCAACAAGAATTATATAAGAGAAATGTTTTTTCTTCACGGCAATTAAATCATGCAACGAAGGGTTAAATTTAACCAGGTTTTGTTATCGAAATTGGCACTCAGTTTTGAAAAGTTCGAAGTATGAAATCGAAAAAGCTGAAAAAATATTTTGGAAAAACAAAAGCTAGAAAGTGACAACAGAGTATTTGTATTTGTACTTAAAAGTATCGATACTCACGTTAGTAGTTCTTAAATTTAACTATAAAGAATTAATAGACTCAATTGGAATTTTAAAATTTTATTATTAACACTTATAACTCTGTTAACTCTGAAGACAATATCAAATAATTTCAAAAGGTCTTAATGGCTGCCAAAAATGGGTTAAGCATATTGGTGAAAGTTGCTTTAAGCCGTATTCCAAACAGTGTGCAAGGGTTGCCCACATTTCTTTTGAATACACTGTGCGACAACAAATTTTACACACGAAAAAATCGATACACTCGCGGAACTAGGGGCCAAATGTATTAAAACTGCGTTTTTAGTTTTCTTTCTCTGACGTCATTTTTTTTCAAGGACTTTAAAATTTCAAGGATATGTTTATTTCAAGGAATTATTTGAAAAATTGAGCGCATTGAAGAATAACAATATGAGTATCAAATGAAAGAGAAATCTTCTTAGAATCTTAGAATATGTAATGTTTTGGTGCAAAAGGACGAAGAGGTGTTGAAAATGTCGTTTTAAAACTTTATCCTTGAATATCCTTGCAAATTTTCAATAGTTTTTAGTTTTTCAATAGTTTTTAAATATATATCTTAAGGACTTATATGAACACCACATTCTTAAAACTCGTCCTCCTAACTTTATTAGTTTAAAATATTAAAAATGTAGTACTTCCCTCTATAGAATATGGACAATTTCAATATCATTAATTATTATCATCATTACATTTGATACCCATATTGTTATTCTACAATGCTCTCAATTTTTGAAATAATTCCTTGAAATAAACATATCCTTGAAATTTCAAAGTCCTTTAAAACCAAACCTGACGTCAGAGAGAACAACTAAAAACGCAGTTCTGCTACATTTGGCACCTAGTTTCGCGAGTATATCGATTTTTTCGTGTGTTTTGAAATTTTTTGATTTTTGTCGCACGGTGTTATCTGTTCATGACATTTTTATGTTTCTCAATATTATAATCATTAATGTTTTAATGCTGTTAAATTATAAAACATTTCAATCCATAATCCAATATCTGCTCACATACTGTATAAGATTTCTCTATAAAGCTGACTTGGTTCATCTTAGAACAATCATTGTTGAATCTCTCAACAGTTCCGGCTCACCAAAAATTGATCGTTGTCCTTTTGCTATACCAGCAAATTATAACATGCAGAAAATAATTACATCTTCTTAGCTTTAGTGCCATCAAAATGTGGCAACTCTAATTTTCATGTCCTTTGCGTGTGAGCCAGTTTTGGTCGCCTCTTCCTCTCACCTCTTCCTTCCCACACTCACTCGCAGTCTGCATTCTACAGTGAATCTCATCATTCATTCCCATCCAACAAATCCCTAATGATCAAATTTAATTAACAAAAGCTTATGTGTGTGCGGCCAGAAGTTTGCCCAACACCGACTCACACCAGACGTCCGCCTGCACCCGCCAGGACAGCGCCAACTGCCAGCAAATGTGTTTATAATCGCCAAAGTACGCACACGAGTACATTTGTCGCTCAGCCGGTTGCTGATTGTGCGGATGTGTTGGCCACTTCGCATTTACTCAAACGTACGTGGGAGCTTTTTGGAAATTCAATGCACGTTTCGGACAAGTTGCGATTGAGGTTAAGTTGCAAGTTTTATCAGCTTAAGTATGCAGGTTCGAATCTGCTTCAAGTGTGCGGCATTTCATGCATTTGAGTGATTAAATAAAAGCTGTTTGCATTTCTTTATTTCTTTTTTTTTTGCTAAATAGGCATTTATTTAGTTATTTTTTTAGCGGCTTTCGGTGTGATTGAAGCACCGAACTAATATTCGTGTTTTTTGTTTTAATAAAACACAATTTAATATACTGAACTTCTGAACATGTATTTATAGATACTTTAGTGTACATATTTTGTTATTCCGACAGTGAATTATAGCGCCGCGTCGATGGATTTTGTGTACAATACAAAAAGGTCAAACAATATTTATGACTTGGCGGAGAAACCAAAACAAACATTTACGTAGAAAAGGCAGCCCTCGCTTATGACTTGAGGTTTGCTAAAAATGCTACTCAAACTTTTTTATATATGCTTTCTAAATCTTTTTTGTTTTTATGTAAAAAAACTTTTGCTCCAACTTTCATTGTTAGACAAATGCAAAAAATATGAGAAAGTAATAAATAAGTGGAGAAAAAAATCTTCAAAATTTCACTGCATAAATCTTTGTTCGTACTTTGCTGCAATCCTTCACCAATCCAAATGCAGTTTCAATGCTTTGTACAGCAACAAAGCATTGAGGTGGTGGATGGCTTAAAGCTTTTGCCTTTAACGCACCAACGCAAATGTATCCAACATTAACCGAAGCATTTTGAATGTTTTTCGCCCCCCAGCACATTCTCTGGCTACGCCCACTTTTTGATGAAATACAAATACACTGCGGAACGAGTGCGGCTAATGTTGGCGTTTCGCTTTGAGGCGGAATATGCAAATCGCTGCTGCTATTACGGAAGGTATTAAATGGCTCATGTTTATTGCGGTTTAGCCTTATTTAACAGATTTCACTTCGGGCGCGGACTGAGACGACTCGCGTTGGGGACGAGACGTTCGGGCTGATTTTCATAAATGTGGCCGGAAGTGTTTGGTGTGAAAATGAGTTTGTAATTTCTTGAGGGGGTTACGTGTCGTAAAGCGCACATAAATTGACTTCTGGTCAATTGGTGTCGAGTAAAACTGTTGCGGGGGAGGTGAAAATATTGAATAAATAGATCGTTATAGTAGATGATGGAAAGTCAAAAAATTTTAATAACAAAGTGAAGCTGGATTAATGTGATAGGTTAAAAAAATCAACAATTAGTTAAAGTAGAAATTACGATTTGTTGGTCTCATGCTACCTTAACTTATTTAACACTAGAATGCCAGACAATCTGGCCTACGTAAAAAGCCCTTTTTAATAATTTTGACTACAATATTGTTTACTGACTTTTTTTGTATTTAATTGGCTTTTAAGTAGAAAATATGAAGAAATGAACTTGAGATTAAATTAAAATAAGTAGTTAATTTTTATTTTGATAGAGTTTAAAAAGTAAATTCAGTTAAATATAATGGGGTACTTTACTCATAAATGGGCTATAATGGAATGAAATTTCGAATTTGTGAATGAATTTTGGTTTGAAAAACTTGGGAATCGTCACAACCTACTATTATATTATTTTAACCATAGAACCGTCTTAGGGATGTTGGACTACCCTTGATAACTTCATGGATTAATAACATTAATATTCACGAATAGCAAATATCTATCTATATCTATCAAATATTTCGCACACCCAATACAAAAGTGACACAACTCAAAATTTTTAATTTTTCAGGAAACGCAAAAAATTGTCTTTGAGGTGAATAAACATTTTTTTTTAATTAGGCCGTTTAGTAGAAAATCCCTACAGGTTATGCTTTAGCGATAAAGGTTTTTTTTTTTTAAATTTGCACTAGAAAATCCAAAATTTTTAGTTGTGTTTTTTTTGAATATATTTTAATTCAATAATTAACGAATTATTTTAAGTTATGTTACTTTTGCTGAATTTAATAATTACAAATGACAGTCAAAAAGTTGAAAGAAAAATTTTAAAAATTCGAAATTAATTGTTTTATTTGAAAATATATACTAACATTTTCACAACTTTACTTATTTAAATTTATTAAAATTTCTTATTTTATAAATGTTATAAATTTTATAACTTTATTTCGTCAAAATTGTCACAATTTGAATAAGGACTATTTTGCATTGACCTGCAACGATCAAATGGTATCAAATTTCTCGACATGAAGAGAGACCTAACTGTATTTTGGCAACAGTTAACAACAACAAAATATGTTTTTTTGTTGTTTTTTTTTAATTTTTTGGTATAAAGATGCATTGTGCACAGTATTAACACATAAACTCGAAAATTAAAAATTTTAAGTTGTGTCACTTTTGAAGTGGGTGTGCGATTTACAGACTTGGACAAAGAAACTCCATTTGAAGAAATCATAAAAAAAATGTTTGTCAACGATTTTGATTTTTTATTTATTTTATTTTATTTTATTTTATTTTATTTTATTTTATTTTATTTTATTTTATTTTATTTTATTTTATTTTATTTTATTTTATTTTATTTTATTTTATTTTATTTTATTTTATTTTATTTTATTTTGTACGGACAGCTTGTTGTAAGGACCCCAAGAACACATAATTCCAGTTAAAGATTTCAAGTAAGAATTATAAAAGTCATATAATGGTTTAGGAAGCAAACTCGCCTACAAATATATTTCAATAAACCACCAGATGGAACAAAAAAAATCCCATAACTTTCAAAACTCAATATTCCACATATGGCACTGATCTGTTTCTGCCAGTGCGTAGACAATAGAACGTAAATACAAATGTAAACTTTCCTCTTTCAAAACATAAAGTGAATGTTGTTGGAATTCTATACATAACTTGTGGCACATCCATTTCAGAAACTTGGAACAACCTTCAGCTTCTTGCACAATCTGACCTGCCAAACTTATCCATCAAAAATTTTTTCTTGTCTACATACTTGAGCTGAAATGTTGCTTCTTACATTCCGCTAACCGCGAACCTTTTTACTTTCTTCTCAAATATTGGTTGCATCTCCTTTGCATACTTCAGCAGCGTGTTGCTAGGAAATAGCACATAGGTTATTCCCGATTGTCCTTGGCTGGTACAGTCACACAGCTCGCGCATTAAAATGTGATCATAATGTACTTAAGGCGTGTTTTGCCGCAATGACCTTTTCGCAGAAAAATGTGACAAACTGTATACTGAGGGCTGCAAAAGGTAATAAATCATATGTATCGGCTGACCCTGGCAGAGTATATAAATACGCCGGCAGGTATTTTCTCGCGTTAGTTTGTCTGCTGATTTGAGGTGCTGCAGTCAAGAGTTCATAGATCCACATACGAATAATGTGAAAAAAAATTGTCAAAACTAATTTGATTCTAGACAATATTTTATGATTTGTAAGATCCAAAGTAATTCGTAAGAAAGTTTTTTTTTTGTTTGTGCAAATAGTGAGTTGATTTCATGAGTGAACAATATTAGAAGAATGGAATGCTAACCTAAAAGTATATTGGCTTATATCACGTATATGCAACTGTACTGTTGGGCTTTTAACTAATTCCATTTATACGACTGTCTTACGATAAGACAACAAATATTTTAGTCCGTTACATTTGTACAGAGTTCCATTGGCAACGCCATTCACGCGCGCCACCTAGATGTGAAGAATATTTTCTACTTTGTACTAAACGACGCGTCTCGTTTTCCTCTAGCTTGGCAGCACTGTCTTCTTCACATACCATTTTCAAATCATTTTAAAAACAATTCTCAAACGCCAAAACATGGAGGCAGAGTTTATAATCGAATTTACATCGCTGCCGCTGGACGACTTACAGGAAGAGTATGCAAAACTCGCCGACCGATATCAGCAGCTGCGCCATGGCGCCGAGGACGACGCACAGCGCATACACGAATTGCGACGCAGCCTGGAGACTGCCACCGCTGCGGAAGCGTACCTCTCGCAGGAGCTGGAACAATTGACCACTGCGCTTGCTGCACACGACACCGAAAGCAATACGCTGTGCAAAACGCAAAGTGAACTGGAGGAGCTGCGTCGCCAACATCACACATTGAGCATCGATTATGCCACATTGCAGCAGGACTACGAAAACTTGCGCGAGGAGAATGCAGCGCTGCGCAAGCGGGTCGATGTGCTTCGGTCGTCGAAGGAACACGATGCAGTGGCCGTGATGAACATGCAAGCGGCAGAGGAGCAGACGAAACGTTTGAATGTGCTGGAGTGCGAGAATGTGGAGCTGCTGCAAAAGTTGGAGGAGTTTCAGGAGAATGGCGTTCGTCAAACGATGGCATTGGCTGACAGAGAGGTAAGTGCAGTGCATCTGTGTAGGTAACTGAATGGGTTTTTATGTGCTTTGTGAATTTTGCAGAAAAATATTGAAATACTGCGCGATCAGGTGAATTGTTTAGAGGAGAATTTGCGCTCGAAGCGTGAGGATTTGGATGAAAAAACAAACCTGTTGGAAAGCGCCCAAGAGCAACTTATCGAGGCTAATGCGCGCATTGCATCATTGACAACGGTGCCGGATAATGTTGGTAAGAATTGTGCATTTGGTAGCAGGTAGAAAATGGATTCCATAGAATATGCCATTTGCTTTTTTGAGAATTGTGTCCTAACTTCCCTCCTTACCTTCAGACCGCAAAGGCAACTCGCTCTTCGCTGAGGTGGACGACCAGCGACAGGCCATGAAACAACTGCTGGCCGCTCAGAAAAAGTCCTACGTTCAAATGAAAAAAATCTTCCACGATAGCCAGTACGAGATACGTCGACTGAAGCGCGAGAACGTCGCCATGCACACCGAGCTGCGCGAGTGCAGTTCCATCTTCTGCAACGCCGACAAGACGTATCAAGGTAATGCGGCGCGCGTGCGCATCATTCAGATCGCTTGTGACTGCTCCACTGTCTCTGTTCACAGACAAGCTGAACGAGCGCATACGGCACCTGTTGAGCCAGGTGGACGGACTGGAGCGACAACTGAGCCTGACGCAGCAGCGCCTAAAAGAGCTGGCGAGCGAGAAGGGTGTCGTTTGGCTTGATTCGATGCTGAACTTCTGCAAGTACGCATTGCCCCTAAAAGTGGTGAAGTGCACGGCGCACTTGGCGCAGCTGGGTTTGAGAGTTGTGCGCCACATTTGTTAACGGCATAAGTGCGTCTTCCGCTTCAGCACTTTCGTCATTCCATTTCACTGCACTTAGCTAAATTTTGTTCGAACTCATAAATATGTGCACTTAGAATAATTGAACTTTGATTTAAACTTGCGAGTCACAGTCACCAATCACTGCCACAACACCTCTCCCTCTTTCTGTAGACAGGAGACAAACGAGCTGAAGAAGCAGCTGCACAGTGTGCGCATACAGAAGGCGAGTCTAGAGGAGCAGCTACGCAATGTGCAACAGGATATGGCGAGGTGAGGCCCAGGCCCAGCTCACATGGCTGGTTGGCGCAATTTGCTAATATCTGATTGTTGCATTTCAGATGGCGCTTCGAGTCACTGAAGTCGCGTTGCGTGCTGCTGGATCGCGAGAATCTGTTGAGCGAAAACGGCATTGCCTTCAAGGCCATGAACGCGCTGGAGTTCCGTATTGGCGAAAAAGAGCAGCAGGCAGCACGTCCGCGTATTGTGAATGCCACACCTAAGGCGTCGCCAGCAGTGACAGCAGCGAAACATGAAGTCACGCTTGACTCGGCCGCTGTCAACATTGATAATGCTTCCATAATTTCAATAGCTGATATGTCGCTAGTCAGCGAACACACGCCAACTAAGACAGCTTCCACTCACTCGACTTCTGATGAAGAGAAAGAGAATGCGCCGCCAAAGACACAAAAAACAGCTGAAAAGTTGGCAACAGCGGAGAACCGGCACAGCCCGCTGCCAGCATCTGAGCATTTAAATGAAAATCGGGAAATTGCAGTGTGTGAATTTGCACGGGAATCTAAAGTGCAGACTTTAAACAATGATTCAGCTGCAAATTCGCCATCTTCAAAAAGTACAAATAAATCAGCAACTCTTTCAAACGACTACATTTCCGACAAGCAGTCCACAACGAATGTGCAAAACTCGCCTTCAGCTTCAATGGAATCGCGTGCGCTAACGTCCGAGTTTGAACAGACATCGAGTACAGTTTCAGTTGCGAAAAAAGCAGATTCTGTTCAAGAGTTTGTGCCAATTTCAAACGCTCAAGAGCCCACAAAGTTACACAGGCAATTGTCTGCCGCTCTGAATTCCTGCGAATCGTATTTACCATCTTCGAAAAACAGCGATAACGTGTTAACCGTTTCAGAAATCTCAGCTCAGGTTCAGGAAACAAATTCAGCGCAAAAATCATTGCCAAATCCAGACTGCCATATAGCACATGTTCCGCGCACAAAGTGTGCCAAAAAATTGCCACCAGATGCTAACGCCCAGCCCGGCCCTTCGATTCTAAGCAAAGGCCGAGATATTTTCAGCAGTGGCTGCAACGAGAAAAATGTACAATTCTCTGCTCAGGCGCCTGCAGTGCACGACATCAGCGTCGACACTAGTTGTCTCTCGGTGTGCAGTGACGGTGCACCGCCATTTGCGGATAACAACGACGATGTCAAGCAGCACAAGGTGACCATCAAACAAGTGCGCACCAAGTCCAACATCATTGTGCGGCGCGTGGTGCTCGGTGCCAGACAGGACAGGAATTGAGCTGCTGTCTATTGTCTTTTTAAGTTACTTCACTTGCAATTTTCATTAATTCAAATCTATGCATATACAACTTTTTTATCTGACTCTCAGTTTAGTTTGAATGTTTAACAATTAGATTTTTATTTTATTCCAGTTTTGTAAATGTAGCTAGTTAAAAGTTTAAATTCATAAGTTTGTCTACACGTTCTTGTAACCAATTATGTGAGCATGATAGGGTTAATAAATATGTATTTGAATTTTGCATTAATGAAATTCGGTGTCTCTTGAACGTTGTCAATTAAATTGCTAATTAATTTTAATTTTGTTCGAAATTGTCTTTCTTAATTAATTTCTTATCCCAATCAAAACCAATTTTGAGGCCACAAATTTTTTGTTGTACAAATAGATAATGAACCTTTTTTGTCGAAAAGTAATTTCGTTCTTCATATGTAAAACATAAAATTAACGATGGATTGTGAAAAATTTAAGAATGGTAAAATATTCGCTCATCTTAAGTGCTTTTAACACATTGTCGCCCACAAAAGCCAATCACATAAATCTGCATTAATTGCTTGTGAGAAATTTTCGCCAAACTTATTATTTCACTGTCATCTTTATTACATTCGTTCGGTAGTAAACCAAACACTCGCCGTAGAAAACAGAATCGGCCGCGTGTCCTGACAGCAATATTTAATGGTTGTTGCGTACGCAATCAGCAACTTTGATAGTAAATTTCATAAAATGCAAAAACCATAGAAATGACAAGAAGAAAATGAACAAAATTGAAAGCAGCGAAAATGCCAATGACTGCTTGTTGCCGCGTTGTCCATGTCCTTGCGTGGCTTTGTACAAATCTACCACCATCGCCTAACGTGGGCGCGTTGCCGCCATAACCTGCCTTAATAAAGCGGCTGCTGCCGTGTGGCATCGACGCTGATGGGCGGACCAGGCGAGAGGATGGGTGCGCGGCGTGGCATGAGAGAGCGCAAGGACCTCAACGCACAGGCAGAGGCACATTCGCATTTTAGTAGTTTTTGGCGCCGGCATTCTTTGCAGGCGCCGTCGTTGTCGTTTTGCTTAGTTTGCTCGTTGTTATTTTGTCGATGTGTATGTGTTGCTTTTTGTTCCGGCTGCCTTTGTAGTTCGCGTGGAAGTATGTGGGGAAAGGATGCGTAGAGAAATTACAATCAAAAACAGTTTGCTGTTGTCAGCCAATGTGCGCGCGGGGCGTTGGCGAACGTCGAGAAAAATTCACTTGCAGCTAAATTCAATGACTGAGCTTAAAGTTCGCCAATGATTTTTATTGGAATTTTTGCATTTTGCGCTGAGCAGCGCGAACTCCATACACCATACACCAGGATAATGCAGTTGCTCAGTGCTCAGAAATTCAAATTCAGCGACTGATAAATGAGCGACGTGCATAATGGAAAATGTCAACGCTGCTTTATGTGGCGCGGGTGCAATGCTGCTTTATGCGTTGACTGCTTGGCCGCTTGCAGCATTATGCAATCAACGTGGCAGTTCGCTGCACGATCCTCAACGCTTGACGGGCACACAATTGGATGTCCTTTTCGGCGCGCAGCTGTAATGGCGTCTTCAAAACGCAATAAATATGCTTGGCATTTGGCCAGCGGCAGAATGGAAGCGCCAGCGGGCCGGCGTGTCCATTTTGGCACGCTGGCAAAAACGCCAGAACACATAAGCGAGTCAACATGCCGCTGACAGCCAGAACGGACGTATCGCACATAAACTGGCGCGCCGACAGCCAAGTAGCAAACTGCGCGTTGCAGTCGCTGCATGGCTTAGGCAACTCCCACTGTTGTGGGTGTATGTGTGTGTGTGTTGAGTTACTGACGCGGAAAATGTCCAACGACAATGCAGCGCCACGGTGCTCTCGAGCACGCCGAAGTAATGATGTTGGCCGCCGTAAGAGGGAAAGGATAACAGAGCAGGACAATAGAAACATTTCGCATGATCAAAGTTTGTTTATGTTAATGTGATTTGGGGGAGGACGCGGTGAGTTGGAATGGCAGCAGAAATATTGTGTCAGCTTCACAGCTCATGCGAAGAAGTTTTGCGTGCATATTTTAAATGTGACAGCATGTTGCGAAAAAACTTGGTGTATTTATGATGTTCCTATGAATGCTGAAATGCTTTGTAAGATACATAGAAAATGAGAATTTGTATATATGCTGCTTACTCTACCAGAGATAATGAGAATTCTGCGGGAATCGAATTTATTTCAAATTATGGTCACCTTTGTATAGTTGAAGTAAATTAATGAAATCGGCCAAAACTTCTAATGACTATTGCAGATTTTGCTTGAAGTGTGGAAGAGAAGCGCGTAAAGGTGCTCCGAATTAGTAATACTGTAGTAGTCGTTGTTCTTTACTGCCATTAATTCGTTCTTAAATAATAATAATTATTATTATTAAATTAGAAATTTATTAAATTAAAATATAACAAAATAAAAAATTAAATAAATAAAATTTTTGAAGACAACACGACGCATGACTTAAACTTTATTTCCAGATTGTTTTATTCCAATGACGAGGAAGATGATGAGGAAAAATTATGAGGAAACTCCATATGTGCGTGAAATCTCATTACTCTAACTTTATTGGAAAGTTATTAAAAGAAGGTTATTTGAGTGTCAGTATTTTAAGTAATAAAAATATACAAAATCAATGAAGCGAGAATAAATAAATTTTGACACGTGATCAAGGAGGTTTTGGGTCTGAACATACTTAATTTTCAAGAAAATTCTATATAAACTTTCAAGGATATAAAGGACTAAAATTTTCAAAGGACCTTTTTTCATATCGTTTTTTCTCAAATAGATAAAAAAATAAATTTTATTTAAATTCTTGATCATTTCCTGCTTCATTTGATATACGATTCGCCATATTTTAACGTGGTTAAGTATTTTTTATATATATTTTTTTAATTTTGTATCCCCTTCAAAATTTTGAAGTCCTTTTAAAAGGAGAAAGGATGTATAAATGAAAAACTGAGTACGCAGTATTGCTATGTTTGGTCTCTGGAAATTTTTTTCTTTTGTAATTTTTGTCGCACGGTGTTATAAGAGACTTTTAATTAAATCTAAGTTAAAACTAGTTGACACTTTTTAATAGCTCTAAGTCCATTTGAAACAACAAACTGTTTATTACAGTAGAAGTAGTAGTAGTGCAATAGAAATTTTTACAAAAACAAAGGCAAGCTCTTTAAAAATATGCAAAGGAATGTTAAATATGTTCAAATCAAATTAAGGTGACAATCTCAGGCGCAGAATAGTCCCAAGACACACTTAGGCCATGAAAAAATACTGTTGTTATTAAAGTTTTCTACAAAATTATACTTTCCGGCTTGTATTTCGATTCAGTTAACACCAAATTCACCGCATTTCCTTTCGTTGTTCCAAACCACCAAAAATGCATAGCAAAATCGTTGGCTTTGTTTCACTTAGGCGACGAATACCACATGAATCACGACAGCAACAGCCAGGAATGGTTTTGCGAAGTGTCATGGATGGATGATGAAGCTTCAGTGAATGTTGGTAGACGATAATGATGTGACAGGCTATGATAATAAAAAGAAACATAAAGTTGTGTAGTTGATTAGTGCAATCAAATGCAGAATAGGCGCACTTTGGAAAAGCTCAAAGTTTCGTAAGTTTTCTGCGACGAGGACAACTGCATACTTTCCATACTTTAACTTCTTTAATCTCTTAGTTGTAAAAAATAAAAAAGTCTCCTCTAAATATCATAAATGATTTATTCTGTCCTAGTCAGGGACGGATTCAGAAAAATATTTTGGGAGGGTTTCAAAAATTAATTCTTTAATTTTTATAAATGTATATATGTATGCCTTTTAATTTGTATTGTAACAACAGCCATTTATTTGCTTCGACGTATAAAAAATGAGCCTTTTCTGAATCGGTTTGTGACAGGTGACGAGAAATGGATCCTGTACAATAATGTCCAACGAAAACGAACATGGAAACAGGCACACGAGAAGGTCTCCAAAGGTCTCCAAAGGTGGATTGCATCCGATGAAGGTTTCGCTGTGTGTTTGGTGGGATACCGAGGAGTGATATATTTTGAGCTCTTGCCCGTTGGCGAAACGATTACCGCGAATAAGTACTGTCAGCAATTGGCCGAATTAAAGAAAGCAATTGAAGAAAAACGTCCGATTTTGGCCAATCGCAAAGGAGTCCTCTTCCACCACGACAACGCCAGACCACATGTTGCAAAACCGACTCTGTCCAAACTGAAGCAGATGAACTGGAAAATCATGTCGCATCCTCCATATTCACCAGACATCGCGCTTTCTGATTACCACTTATTCCGATCATTGCAGAACAATTTGAATGGAAAAAGATTTAAAACCGTGGACGACGTTAAAAACCACCTTGTCCTCTTTTTTAACGAAAAAACGAATGATTTTTATGAATCCGGCATCCGTAAGTTGGTTGATCGTTGGGAGTGGATTGCCGAACACGATGGCGAATACATAATTGATTAATAAAAATTGTGTTTTGATAAATTTCAATTTGAGTTTTGACTTCTAATCGGGCACGAACTTATGCACTCATCCAATAGTTTTAAAGTCGAAACTAATATTTCGAGGAGGTTTCTAAATCCGCCACTGGTACTAGTTGCACTCGTATGCATGTAGCAAAATTTAAGAATGCGGTTTCATAAATTGTCGACAAAATTTTAATGAATTCGTTGATGGTGGCATTTATTGCCGATCAAAAGTGATCAAAACATCAAACTCAACTTTCTTGCCACAATTTTGATTGCATATTTTTTGCAGCATTTTTCATTTCAGCTAACCGAGGAGCCGCAAATGTTTCAGACACACATAAACAAAAACATAAAACATGGTTTGCTGGAATGTGTAAAATGTGAAGAACCCGGAGCAATGCTGCCAAATGGTTTTCAGTTGCTGCCATGTTGCGGCAACAGCAGCAAAAACAAAATTTTACCGCCGGCAATGAGCCTCTGATTTATTTGACTGTTGTTGTGGTTCGATGTGGTTGCGCGGCATCGTGTTGCAGCGCACCGAATGATGGCGGCAAAACATTTTCGCAAGTGGCCCATTTCATGCACTTTTTTAGTTTAAATTTTAATTCAATTTTTGTTGTGCTCTCATTTTTACTGAAATAAAAGGCTCACCTTCCGCTTTAGCTCGGCAGCAAAGAACTATAACTGAAAACTGTGATTGCTGCCAACAAACAATGTTTGCGCAAAATCGCTGCTACCACTGTGTCGTTTATTGTTGTTGTGCACATAATTAATATTTTATAGACACACATTTAACGAGTGCAAGCAAAGACAATAACAAAAATAATA
This sequence comes from Melieria omissa, assembly GCA_963971225.1. Taxonomy (NCBI): domain Eukaryota; kingdom Metazoa; phylum Arthropoda; class Insecta; order Diptera; family Ulidiidae; genus Melieria; species Melieria omissa. Next base: position 118,756,834 of record OZ020268.1, on the reverse strand, counting down.
ACAAAAAAATTTTTTGAAAATTTGCAGCAAAGTCATCAAAGACGCAGCGGTGGCGCTGTTATTTGGGGTTTGCGTGCCACATGTGTGCGTGTGTGTGTGTGTGTGCAAAATGCCGCGCATGCGCAGCGCGCACTTTGCAGCTTTACTGCTCGTGTTGTTGTTGTTGTTTAGCACAATAATAAAAATGTTGGCGTCCATCCAGCTGTTGACTGCTAAATTACCTGCTGCGGTCTGGGAATGGGTCTGCGCGGCCACCGCCTTCTCCACCTAATTTTCGGCGCTTTACGCTGTTTCGCTTTCTTGACGTTGTCTGCTTGCTGTTCTGCACTCTTGCTGATAGACAGTTTGTCCGTGCAGACGGACAGCCGAACGCCAATCAGCCACACAACATTAACAAGGGTGGCGATCGTGCGCTGCCGCTGCTGTGGGGATGTTGCCGCAATTTTGTTTTTTATTGTTAATGTTATTAGTGTTGTTGTTGTTGTTATTGCGGCATGCTGATTGTACCGCCTTGATTGGTTCGATTAATGCGGCCGAGTTGCGCCTGCGTTTTGCCGCTCTTCATGTGGATTAAATTTGCCGGTGCGTTTTGGTGGCCGACGGCTGCGGATCAAGGCGGCTCTTTTCGGCCACTCAACAATTTAATTGGTTGCGAAATGTGACTGCGTGTGCGCGTCGAAGAGGCGAAATGCAAAAGCGTTCAGCCGCAAACCGCACGAATGGCCAACAAAGTGACGAAACCGCAGCCTCGCAAGCTGTGAAAGCGCAAAGGATACCGCCGTGAAGTTGGCCGATTATGATTGCGCCGATTGCACGCTCCGCGGCGCACTGATTGAAGCGCTGCCGATGAGCGCGCCCTATAATTTGCGCGTGAATCATTTGAGGCGGCGTGACGAGGCCGCTGATTATCGCCGTAATGCCGCTGCTGCTGCTGCCGCTGATGATGATGGCGCTGGCGCTGTTGGTTCGATTGGCGAACGGACCTTTTGCTTTTGGCGGCAGAGATTAGCACATTGTAGCGGAGGGCGGATTGTTTGTTTGCGCGCTGCTCGAAGATGAAGTTGCTGATTGTTTTGTTATTATGCTGATCACACATTTATGAGCGTCATAAAGACACCGGCGCGGCGCGGCGGGGGTGGCAGCGCTGATTGGCATAAGAAATTGCGGCGCGCAGGACCACCGTCGAGCATTTAGCGTTGGTGTTTGCAAACATGCCGCCAGTTCTGGGAACTTCCGTTCGCTATAAAATATGAACTGAAAAACAAAAAAAACAGCTCTAAGAATAAACGAACATGCGCATGTAATTAAATTTTTTGTTGGACTTTTGAAAGTCATTTGCATTTGGTATTTGCCGGTTGACAGTGCAAAATTTGCACAGTCTGTAATTATGGACTGCTGACAGTTGCGCTGAAAAATTACCGACCGCGAACGGTGGGAAGGACACAACTCCTCCATGCTTGGCTGCGCTTTAGATTCCCTTTTGGCTGTCCGCAATTATCACACTTTGTCACAATTCGCAAATTTCCGCCCGGTGATTCGGCGCGGACCGTGGCCACCTGCCATGGCGAACCGAGTTGAATGCTATTTCCGCTGCATTACTGATTTTCAGGCACATGGAATTATGATGAATTTTTGGAATCACTGATGAATATACTTAGTTAGGTAAAAAATCGCGTAAATATTATTTGAATTCAATTTATAAAGAGGAGGTGTGAAAAAAGTTTAGATTCGGTGCACAGTGCTTCGAGATTGGACAAAAAAATAAAACAAATTATGGAAGATTTTGCCAAAAGTAGTTTTATGTTAAAGGTATTTGTTTAATTAAGCTGGATCCGTAATACTTTATCGAAAAATTGTGGATGTTAGGAGATATAACTTGTCAAAGTCGGATTTTTACACAAATTAATTAAAAGGAAAAATTTAAACATTTATAGAAAATGTGTTGTTGTAGATAGTCTAGTAATTTATTTTAATATTAAAACTACATTGATAGGAGCGGGATCGCTGATCGGTTTATTGGGTTTAGCATAAATAATACTTTTTTTTCAATGAAAATGAAAATAACCAAATTTAGAAAGGAAATTAAAATCGAATGGCGTGAACTGGCGAAAATCCTTTTACAACCTTTTTTAAATGGACTTTCTTCTCTTAAAACCGCAAAAAAAATTCGGCGTCTTTTTGCACCTTTGGAAAATATTCAATTTTTTCGAAGCAACTAATGTTGATTTTTTTACAGAAGTCGCTTGAGTTGAAATTGCGACCAAAATGTGTAACCAAGTGAATGCTACGAAATATGAATGTTTTTTATAAAAATAGGTTTGGCACACCGATTTAACCCATTATGAGCCATATTATAACATTTTTCCATTATAATGGAATTTGTTTGCTTAAATGTGATTTAATGCTAATAAATATATTCTAAAAAAGGAGGAATGTCTAATTTTGAAGAAGGTGTAATATTGAAGAATAATTTTTATAATAGTACCAACCGGCATAAATTGAGCTGCTTTGCATATTCATGGCTGTGCCATATCCATGTTAAGCGCTAAGGATATCAAACAAAAAATTTATTTCCTTTAAGCAACTTCGCCGCTCTCTTTCCACTCTTTGAAGGCCTTTAGAAAAACGCTGAAATACGTATTATGTTATTTTTGTTTTAGTATGTGGTGTATGGAGATTCTTAATAAAGGGACCTCAATGCTCCGCAACCTCTCATTTTGTGCGGTTTGATGAAAAAAAGCTTGAGCTAGATAACGGCTTAATGGCGTCGCATTGAGGTCAAAGTTCACAAAAAAGCTGGGAAATTCGACAAATTGCTCCACAGCTAGTCAGAAGTTGCTCTTAGAGGGTTAAAATCTATGACTGACCCCCACTAGTTTTCTCTACTGAACATTTTTTTCAAAAATTTGTATACCCCATCTCCAACCCTTCATGGGGCTCCCATACAAAATGGTCGATTGTACAAAATAGGCTCCCACTGCACCCAGGTTGCCCCCAGACGTGTCAAATGTATGAGCGCCATCCATTTATTTTCCCTTCCGAATGCTTCTTCCAAACAAATCTACCCGCTATCTTCAAGTCTTAAGGGGGCTGCCATACAAAATTGGCCATTTTATATGCCATTGGCTCCCCACTTGTAAATTTAGTAGTTAACTAAGCAAGAAAACATCGTATCTCGGAAACTACCAAACCGATTTAAATGATTTATTCAACGATCGGCAACATTCTTGAGTACAAAAAATACAAAATTAATGAAGGTTCATAAATTCACCACCAGAGGGCGTCTCCCATACAATCGGAGTTGTATGGTTGTCAACTTTTGGGCTTCTACAAAGCAAAAATCAAAATGTATTGTCGGAACAATTTTTTAACAGTCCGACCAAAAAACAATGTCCGTCCATATAAGCTTCACCACCCTCTTCCTTCCTTCAAGGTCGAAGGTTTTGAGATCGTTTCTTTTTAAGGGTTGACTTTCTAAAATTCAACTTTTGATCAAATTTCATCATTACAGCTCCAGCGGTTTGGGCTCGGTGATGATAAAATAATATATAACCATGTGTATTCGATTTTTTTTAATTTTATATTTGTTTTGGATACAAACACATCAGCAGCCCAAAATGAGTTATGCTGCAAATTTTCAGCGAATTTCACGTACTCCTTCTATTTTTGACGCAATTTTGTATGGAGTCGAGGCACTGTGTGGCGGTTTGACTTTAACGACGAATTTGATTTGTATGCATTGAATGGATGAAGTAGAGATTGCCTGGTGGGGTTGACTGTTGGATATAAGTGTAAGAAAATTATGGCTATTTCAATGTGTAAGTGAGGCAAACAACACAATTTTGGCAGCACTTTATTTAATTGCAAAAAAATAGTATCAACAAACACAAGTTTCCACTGTATTCTGGAAATCCTCATAATCATCAACCACTAAAAGAACCAAGAAATCCATACAGTTCACAATGCGTATGTTAATCCCACAGTGGAGATCAAAACTACGCATAATTGATGGAAGTGTGGGCAACTCAACTCTGTCGAGGTCAGCAATTTCTCTATGCTTGGTAAACGCATACATATACATATATAATATATAAATGTTTGACTGGTATAACTACCCCATTTGGTGCTTAGGGAGTGCCGCACACTCCCACAACATTCTGTTTTATAAGTTTCCTCAAACATGAATGAATCGCAGCTAAAATTTGATGTCGACCAAGTTGCCAACTTTGTGCAAACTCGCTGTTGTGTACATTCACTTTGTCCAAGAGGCACAAATCAATCGGCCAACTGTCGAAATATTAAGCACAACTCAGCCGTCATTGCCAGTGCAGGTGACCACAGAGAATCATCACGCCACTTTCCAATAAATATTGGCGGCGTGCATCAATGCAACCGGCAATTTTCCATTACAACGTGCCACAACAAATTAGCAACAACACACATTTGACATCGCATGGCCACATCGCACAAACAGCCCAGAATTGAAGGGAGCCGCACAGCGCCACCACACTTCGGCGCCCAAACGACGTCGAGGCGTTCTCATGCCACTCATGCGCCGCGGCCACTTTGACGACTCGTTGCTCGTTGCGTCGAGTCAAAGGTTAAGCACGTGCTTTACTTTTTATCGTCGCCGAGCTGGTGCACTGCGGCGCTTGAAAGCTGCCACAGTTGAAGGAGCAGAAAAAGGTCAATTACAGGCCGCATGCTGCAGACACCGGCAACCGGCAACAGGCCACTGTGGCCACCGCTTCTGATTCTTTTCATATTTTACGATCGTGATGCTGCCTCGTACGTGCCAATGAGCAGCCGTCGCACGTCTGCGCGCAACGATCTGCACTGCGCAACGTGCAATTCTCCACTTGGCGCTCAGCATATGTTACCGTTGTTACTGTTGTTGTTGTTGTTGTCGTGGTGTGTTGTGGTCCCGAATGTCTTGCAGCCCGTTGATGTTTGTGTCGGTGCCGACACCGACGCCGCCGCCGCCATTGCGCGGCCGCTGGTGTCGCTTCTGCTGCTGCTGGTTGCTGCCACAAAGGTGCTGAAAATCAGTTACTGCCGCCGCCGCCGTCGTCACTGGTCACTGGCGTCTGGCCCATTACCGTCGCGCCACTTGTTCACAGCAGCCCCTGCAGTTCCTGCGGCCCTTAAGACTTGTTGCAGGTTGCGCTTATAGCTATTGTTGTTGTTGATTTGGTTAAAATCATCAGTTGACTCCTCCAATGTCGAGTTGCACGTCCACTTGCAACGCCAATTCACGATGGCGCTTCGCAAATTTATTTTCGCGCCGCCGCGCAACGCCGCTGCCGGCCACAAATTCTTGCGGCTTGTGCTGTAGCTCCTTGCGTCGCTCTTTATTGCTGTTGTTATAGTTAGTAAATGTTGTTGTTGGTGGTATTCCTTTGCGATTGCATCGTCGTCGCCTCGTTCGCGTTATTTACCAGATTTTTATGAGCGTCGGCGCGATCGTTTTTCGGGGCGTATCGCAGCGATCAACGACGTTGTTGTTACTGTTGTTTTCATTGTTGTTTGTGGTGTCGTTGCCGTTGTTGTTATTATTGCTGGCGGCGGCAGCAGCAGCAGCAACAACAACAACGTTCACTACCAAACACTCAACAACTTGGTTATTTATGATTAATGTCGCTGCTGGTGCTTTGTTTGGAAAATGGGGTTTTTTGCGTCGCGCGCTTTTTGGCCTCGTCGGCGTCTTCTGCACCCTACAGCCGAACTCGTCAGGATATACTGGCTTGAGTGGAGCCGGAGTAAGAGGTTGTGGCTACTTTTTACTGTGAATCATTCATTATCCTTAACCCTTTCGACCCCAAAGTTGCCTCAGAGCAACTTCTCCTATTTGTCATCTTATAGCAAAAGCTACGATTGAATTATGGATTTAATTTAAGTTGACACCAACAAATAAATATTTTTAGAAGTGAATTCAAAGCAAATTACAAAAATTTTACTATTATCTCCAAAATATCAGGGAAAGTTTGCATTCTTATTGAATTCTACGAATTGGGCGCGTTTGATCGAAACCCTGTTTCTTTAATAATGGTAAAATAAAATCAAAAATTGATAATTTTGTATTTTTTCAGATATATGAAATAATTTTTCTGTAATTAAAAAATATTGAAACAAAATGCAAATATTCAATTTGAGCTAACAATGTATCCCTCAAGCCCCCATATAGGGGCACTCCATATTCGGTCTGAACTGTACCGCAATTTCTTGGCGTTTTTTACTACTCTCGTTCTCGCGCAGCAGCAGCACAAGGCGGTACACACGGGGAGTCGAAACCCTCCTGTTGTGTTTTTTATTGAATTCCGTTGATGAACCGCTTTGAAGCCGAAGAAAGTTTTGCGCTGTGAGTGCGCCACATAAATGTTCAAGCGATTGTCTGCGCGACCATTTGTCATTTTTTAAATAATTTTACACATAAAACACAAAAAAGCAAAATATTGTTTTTCTACTTGGAGAATGTCAGGGCACATGTTAATGTATAGAATAATGAGCATAACATTGTAGCACTGAAGGCAGCAACAACGAGAGTGGGCTGCATAGACTTTTTTCAATATCATTCGTTTTTCTATATAGAAGTCTGCACATTTTTGATATACTACATACTTGTATACACATAGCTACATAACACATTGTACATACGATCTATTGACTTTTGTATTTTTGGTTGTTACATATTTGATTGCTGAATTTTTCAGACAGTTGTGACTCATGTTGGTTGTGGGTATAAATAGTAACAAATATTAAAAAAAAATTAATTTGAAAATTTAATTAAGATTTGAAAAGCCTTCTTGACAATTCTGAGCAAAAAATCATTGCCTGTGAGAAGGGTTTAATTTGCCATTTGAAATCGGCATAAACAAATTTAGATGCCCTTCATTCACTTACAACATTGCTGGTTACAGGAAATACAAAGTTCGTAATCTTAGTGCTACAGTGCCGTATTTGAATATTTTTGATCACATCAATCATGATCAATATTATCAATGTTTCTTTGAATAAAAAATCACAATCCGAATCGAGATGGTTCCATGACAATTTTTTCTCACTCGTTCATGATCGCTCATAATTCAAATTCCTTTCGGTGATTCGGAATTTTACTCACTAAATCATGAATATGTAAGAAAAAGATCACACATGATCTGCGCACAAATTATCAAATACGATCCCTGGCCGTTGGAGAGTTGATTATTCACATATTTCATTTCATTTATTATTAGTTAGTCATAATGGATAAGTAACAAAATAGTATTAGATAACAATTGATAACTTAATTAAAAACATAGTTCAACAAATTCAAAAATCTTGTTTTAGAAGTAGGGAAGTCCACCAAAGAGTTCTTAGAGATCTTTTAAATTCTATTAGAGCTCGTATAAGAGGAGCACTTAAAGCATATCTCCAAGACAAGGAAAGGTGACAGTGATCTGAAATAAGAAAATTAAAAACTATTTACTGTACACGAGTTTTCAAGATAGTCTGTTTTCTTTTGGTACAAACGAACATAAGTTATGTCGAGCTTTTATCATTCAGTGAAACCTGCCTAAACATTTCCCCTTCTAAGTATGTACTTAGTTACTCCGCCTAAGCAGCCAACTTTTGTGAGCACTAGCGATGCGTAGCCATCCAGCTTCTTTATGTATTATTATTATTATTGATGGGGATAATGCACCGCGACCTGTAGATCTATTATGCCCCCTTCTTGGACGGTCAGTAAGTCCAGTATCCAAGAGGAATTTTAGTATACTTCCTAGACCTCTAGATACTCACTCTGTACCTGGTATAAAATGGTCCCAGCTGTTTCTTTCTTGATGTGCATATTTCAAGAAGTGAGCCAGTTCGTCGGTATTCAAATTCTTGAAGATTGCTTGTCTCCTTCACGACCATATCGCACACGCACTTCAAAAGTGCCACAACGCAAAATTTTTAATTTTCGGGTTTATGTGTTAATACTGTGCACAATGCATCTATCTGCCAATAAGAAAAAGCTCAGTATATGTTGTTGTTGTTGTTAATTGTTGCGCAAAAAACAGTTTGGTTTCTCTTCATGTCGAGAAGTTTGATGCTATTTGATCGCTGCAGCTCAATGCAAAAGAGTCCTAATTCAAATTGTGACGAAATAAATTTTTTTTAAGTTTTTTTTGAGTAAAGTTGTGACAATTTGAGTATATATTTAAATATAAAATTAATTTTGAATTTCTAAAATTATTCTTTCCTCCTTTTAACTGCCATTTATAATTATTATGTTCAGCAAAATAAAATAATTCGGTAATTATTGAATTAAAATATCATCAAAAAGTCACAAATCAAAATTTTGGATTTTCTAGTGTAAAATAAAAAAATCGTTGTTACTTATCCTAAACCATAATCTGTAGGGATTTTCTACTAAACGGTCTATACGTTACTTAAAAAATGTTTATTCAGCTCAAAAACAGTTTTTTGCGCTTCCTGAAAAATTAAAAATTATGAGTTGTTCACTTTTGTAGTGGGTGTGCGATATTTATCCCATACGCAATATTTAATATTTGAGCAAATATAAAGAAGAGGGCATTTCATATGGATTCAAGTTGAGCATTCATCCCACAATATTTGGTAAAAACGCAGCAGATAAAAATAAAAACATGCAAAATGCCTTCGAACAAAAACTTGTTCAAGTGTTACCAAAATAATATAATACAAATGCACTGCATAGCAAGCAGAATAAATCACTTTACCTCGAGGCTCGAGCATGCACAGAGAAAAATGTTCAATGGCACCGAAAATGCCGCTGCCAAATGTTGCGCGCATCGTTTCATGTCCGCAACTATTCGCTAACGTGCAATTACAACATCAATGCAACAACGCACTGTCGACATTGTACAATTATGGCTGTGGTCTAAAGTTGGACGCCGGACGGCAGTGAACTTCTATTTTAAGGAGCCAACTAAGCGGCGAACTAACCAACCAGCGACTCAGTCTCAGTCGGACCCTTTCGGGCATAACGAAGCGTTGCACTTTAGGCTTTATTGCCCAGCATGCTCACGCATATTTATTAGTTGTCTTCATTGTGTGCAATGTTGTGTGGTTTAGTGTGGTGTGGCGTTGTCTTGTCGGCTGACGGCCGACCACGGTTCGGGCCGACGCTTCACGCGATTGCGATTTGCTTGACAATGCTCGGCCTGCGTGGCCCTTCGAAGTCTGCTTTAGCCACTTGGTGCAATGACGGTGGCTGGAACGACGACGACAACGACGACGGCGGCGAATTAACTTGTTTTGGTATAAACGGCGGCTATTTTGTGAGTTCATAAAGGATAAATTGTCCAAGTTTGGGATTTCGTTGCCGGCCTGCCGCTGTTCAAGTGCCTTCGATGCGTGTTGTTTGATGGCTCGAACGAGCAGTGCTCGATCGGTGCAATATTGAGTTTTCAATTTGACTTGATTTGGCAATGTCAACCGCCGTCGATCAAAAGGGCATTGCAATATTTCCGTAGGCGCATCGACGAGTGACGTGTATGGTCGCGCAGACAGCCTTGAGCGGCTGCAACGCGCGTGCAAGGCTGACGCGTTTTGACGAGGGTGCGCACAATCGGCGCAAAGTTTTGGCTACTCGCGGTTGTTGCTATTTGGCTGCGGCGCGCCGTTTCGCTGGAAACTATTAAACGACTTATGAGAGCCTCAATTAAAATGTATAAAAAATGCAGAATACAACAAACGGCAAACAATCCACTCAAAACTTTTCTCATGTGCTCGCTTGCGCCGCCAACGATGGAGCGCAATAAATTTTCCATTTCGAACTGCGCATGCAGCCGCGTACGACGCGTACGTTGGACGGCGAGCGCGAGCAAGGTGGCTGCCACACTCCGGCCTGCGCCCCAGTTCCACAACTTAACTTTGATCTTTTGGTATTTGGCAGAGACGGACGCGCGGCCGCCCAACGTCGCTGAAACAAAACCAATTAAAAATGTTGCTGCGCTGTCAGGAGTTGCTGGGGACAGCAAGGAGGCGCGGAGGCGCAACGGTGTACGTGTCTTTTCGCTGCATTTGCCGCCGCCGCGGTTCGTCGGTTCGTTGATCTGGCGCAAGCCTGGGGAAACACTGCCGGCTGCCGGCGAAGGGGGCCGCGCGCATTTTTGTCGAAATTGTGGGAAGAGTCGGGCTGGTCGGGCGATTGTTTACGTCTGGCCTGGGCTCGCAGTTGGCCTGGCCCGCACTGCCATTGCATGCATTGCAAATTCCATTTTTATTTTAATGAAATATTTAAGATGGTTCTGCCGCTGCCGCCACCGCCATCGCTGCCGTCTTCCACTTTTGATTTTACCTTTTTATTCCTTTTTGAAGCTGTGCTGCTGTTGCTGATATTTGCTGTTGTTGTGTTGATGTTGTTGGTATTTCTACTCGATCAACATGGGCTGGCATGTAGCAACAACGGCTGCAGCAGCAGCGACACAAGAACAACTATGGCCATGGGCGCTGAGTGCGACTGGCGGCCTGGCTGGCTGGTTGGTTGGTTGGTTGGCCCGCTGGTTTGGTACCTCGTGACCGCACACCGTGATTCCTCATTGGAATTCATTAAAAATTCACTTGCGAGCAGCGTGGTGTGGTGTGCAAAAAACACTCGCGCACTCGGGAATGAGAGCATTCGAAAAATTTACGAAATTAGTTCACAAGACTTCACGACACAATCGCAATCAGTGCGGCCGAATGCCGAATGCCGCTTTAATTTAGTCATCAGGTGATTCTTTCGAAATTGGCGTGCGGCGGTTGGTGGTTGGTGGCTGGTGGTTCGTGGCATTGTTGCTTGCTTGGTGGCATTTTTGAAGTACGGCGTGCATTGCTAGATATCTCAGATTGCAGGTTCTGACAATAAAGAGAAAGAATCACATTTTTTTAATTAACTTTAAGTACGCAGTCTACAAAATTAACATAGAAGTTCTAATCCAGTGGGACAAAATTGCACCTACAGGTTTCCCTCATCGATTAGTAATGCCCAGCGAATGACTTACTTTGGCTTCATGACAACACTACACTCCACCAACAACACTAAAATCTGTCCTCGACAAACACTGCGGAAAACGGCGGACTTTTCTAATGTCTGACAGTTGCGTGCGGCGCGAATGCTCGATTCGATTCCGTAAAAGTGACATTTTCCAAAGCAGGTTTCCGGAGCGGTTTACGACGACGCGCTGTCTGCCAACGCCAACAACAGCAATAACAACAATAATACTCACTATGGCATGCTGGCAACAACAACAACACAAACAATAATAAATAAATTCTACAACTCTTAGATCAAACTCACAGACACTCAGTCCATCAAAGTGCAGTGCGGCGTCCGGACTTGGGGCCAACACGATTATCAAATACCGGGACAAATGCAACAGCAACAACAACAACAACAACAACAACAACAACAACAGCACTGTGCCATGAAAAGCGAATGAAGAAGCACAAACGACTACTACGCCACACTCCTTTTTACTATAAACATTTATTTTTATACCTTGGCAAATATTTGTCCATACGCGGCTTATTTACTACGCTCATCACAACAACAACAAGAACGATGCGTCTTGCAACAGCAACAACAGCAACAGTAGGACCAACACAAATGGGAAACTACGGCATTGCTGTCGAGGATGCGAATGGCGTTGCCACTGCGGCTGCCGACTGCCGACTACGAAAGTTGCCTTCGAGTGCAGTCAATGCGTGTTGGATGGGATTGCGTTGGGTCGCGTCTGGAGCGCTACGAGTATTCTGTGCGGTAAATTATGGGCTATGGCAGGCGGCGTATCGCATGTGGTGCGACTGTCAACTCAAGGACGGTGCCAGGCGACGTCGAAGCGATGGACAGACAGCTGCACGAACGATGGATCACCATCGCAGAGGCGGCTGCGCATGCGCACAAGAAAAGGGAAAATCACTGACTGGCATGACTGGCCATAAGGAAAAGTGCCACAGACGGGGGGAAATTTAGGAAAGCAACGACAAAAACTTGCAAAGATCTCGTTTGTCTGCAATTAAACGGTCAGCGTGCAGTCAGCAACAGAAATTGCAACAACAACGATGACAATGACAATAGCAATAACAAAACTGGCAGCCAGCAGCCAACTTGGCAGCAGCAGCGCGTCGCTCTCGCATTGCTATGCCAACAATTTCAATGTAATGCGGCAATGTACGCGCACACGCACACGCGCTCTCGCCTCCAAGCACCAACACACCGATACCGATCAAAATCATTACGAGCATCATTTAATGACAAAAGATCAAAAAGATCACGCAGCCTACCACTGTTTGCTGCTGCAGCCGATGCTCTTCTTGTTGTTGTTGTTGTTGTTGTGTTGGCTTTACTATTACGGTGGCAGCCACCAATACTAGATTCCCGACAATACAAGCGCACAAGTGCTGCGCCACACATACACACAATCACTCACACACACTCACCAAAGTTGCAGAGAAGTAGGCAATGCCAGTCGTGGTGCGGCTGGCGGCAGCAACTTTTTACGGACCTTAGCTGAGATGCTGCAGCGAAACCAGCTGCCAACCGGCCAGCCGGCCGTGTCGTCCGTCCGTCTGGCTGTCTATTTGGCCGTCTGTCCGTGCAATTGGCGTTGACTGCTGCCACTGCCACTTGCCACTGCCGTCGCTGTGGTGTTGTTGCTGTTGCGGCCGCTTTCGGTACTCGAGTGTAGCCAGCGTGTCTGGGAAGTCCAGGCCGCATTAAAATGGTGAAAAATGCTTTGGGGATAATGATAATGTTGGTGATAATAGTCGTGGGGAAGATAACTTGTTTATTAGCCTCCGGCAATGTAAATAGTTTTGCAATTGTTTGTCTATATTTGTGTGTATGTGTGTGTGTGTGTGCAGCTGTATTTGCGCTTCCATGCTGTGTGCATAGATATAGATTCATATATATATATATACACACACATATATGTGTATGTGTGTGTGTAGTCATCAAGTGGCGTGGTAAGCGTCAAACTTAATCAATGTCGCCGTTGGTTACAACTTGTTGCTTCTCACTTGCTATGATTGCCGTCTCTGGCTGTTGCTGTTGTTGCCATTGCGTTGATAATGTTGTTGCTGGCATTCGCTTAAAGGACTTGGGACTTAGGGGGCCAATTCGACAGGTGCTGCGCATGCATATTGCATTGCTGCTGCTGCCGTTCATTGTTGCTTATGAGTGGGGCGATGCTGTGTTGGCAGTGCTTGTGATTTATTTGCGTTTAGTGGAATTTGTCGTTGGTCCATGCACCGAGAATGAGCCAAATTGGGTAAAGGGCGGAGTGAGGGCTCGGAGAATGCAGATGATTAAATACTACCTTGAGGTGAAGATAAGAGTGCACGTCTTAATGCCATAGGAAAATTGAGAACAAAATTATTTAGTGTGCAGCAAGTAATTTTTTTTAGAACTTATTAAAAAATTCTTACTGAATAGGAAAATCGAGAACAACATTATTTAGTTGCAGCAAATAATTTTTTTTAAGAACTTATTAAAAAATTCCTACCGAATACTTCATTGAAAAAGTTCTTCTCATAGTAGAATTTTAAAACGTTGGGTAGGTTATGGTTAGGTTATGGTGGCTGCCTCTATAAGAGACACACTCGGAGGTCTGAAAGGCCCATTGTGATACCACACAAACGTTGGGTGTATGCGCTATGTAAATATTCATAAAATATCTGTCCGATACCGAAACAAATCCGGTTAGAATGCTTACAGTTCTGTCCTGTTCCGAGCGAAGGGATAGAAGTTTTTTCATTGGCAATTTTACTCTCAGAACTTTGCCACTTTTTGCTGAAAGCGTAACATATAAAAATTGCTGTTGGCCACATTAGAATTCGAACCCCGACCGTCAGAGTCACAGTTCAACGCACTAGTCACTGTGTCACGATGGCTCTGTGTGTATTCAAACCCACGTAAGGCCTCAGTAAATTTTATCAAATTAACTTAAATATTCATGACATACAATAGATCTGAATACAGTAGTGAGTAGTGAAAAGTTGTTGCACTACTTTGCGTATTTGTCTGCGCACAAAACGTAAATGAAGTACTCAGAATTTTTTCGGCATGAATATTCTTTTTTTTTTTGACAGAACTTACTTAGGCCCAGCGTGTGGAAACTGTAAAGCAAACGCGTTGCACTTAAAATTTAAGACTTCAGAACTGAGCTTATAGTAGTTAAGAGTTGAAAAATAACACACTTAGACCACTGTTGTCTAATCAAGTATCCCACTGCGGTATGGGATACTTAACACAGAAATGTTCTACTTTCTTTTTTTTACTATTTATAAATATTTACTAAAATTTTTTTTACAAATTGGAATAACATTTTTTTTGATAGTACCTACTTTAATTTTGGGTATTTAACCTTTCGTTGCATGATTTAATTTCCGTGAAGAAAAACCATGTTTGTCATATAATTCTTGTTGCTTGTTAAGTTTTGATGGTAAAAATTAAGTTTTGTTGAATTCCTGTATCTATGAAAGAAGTTTTGCGGACATTTTCCGTATCCTGGTGAGAATGCTTTCGCCGAAATGAAGGTCGGTTTCATCTATAGTTTAGTGTTGGCTACTACAGGGAGTCGAACAGTGGTCAGGCATCACTGTATACTCGCAATTCGATGCACTAAACAGCTGAGCGACGGCGACCGCCTTATCACCATCGCCAGCAATAACCAAAATTCGTTCACCAAATCGAAACACTTGTTGTTTTTTCGATTCTTTTGCACATACTTTCAATGTTATTCGCAAAATTCACAAAATTAGTAATCACAAAATTAGTAATCAAATGTTTTAATATAAAAGACACAACTGAAGAATGAATGACTGTAAAATAGTGATTAGAATAGTTTACAAATCTATGAAAAGTTAACATTGCCATGCAGCGAAGGGTTAAGTTGGTTTTACAAAAAGTTAAAGTCACCGATGACTTTCTTTCCAAATGCCATAAAAATAATAAAACTTAAAACAAAGTTAATAAAAAACAATTTTCAAAGTAGGTTTCTATTACCAACCAACCAGGTTTCTATATTCCATTCGATTTTCCCATTTCCGAATGGATATGCATCACGTCTGGATTTCATTTATGCAATGTCTACTTTAAATGTGTCTTGTTCAGACTTCCTTATATTTGTATAACTAAGCAAATAAATTATAACTACAATTCGTTAAAACTAATCGCCAGTAATTTGTATGAGTTAGTCACTATTTGCTATATTGAATTGAATTGAATTCCCAAGTTCTGCGTTTAATTTTTGAGTTTTTGTTTTTTTTTAACTCGCTGAATTGTTGTTTTAGTTCTTGTCGATATTGTTTTTGTTGTTGTTGTTGATTAAATTCCCAGAAATCCAAACAACATACCCAACAATCCAAGTGCCGAGTGTTGAAAATGTACAAAGCTAACCAACAAGGAGTCGCGGCGGCTCGCCACATGACAGCGACAGCGACCTGCAGCATGCGCGCGAATGCATTAATTCCAATTTAGAGATTTTCGCACTAAACCACGGCTGGCGAAAATTGTGAACTGCATAAGCCACTGCTGGCGGTGGCAACACTCGCCACTCACCACTGGCCACTCGGCACTGCAACAATAACAAAGCGGCGAAGAAAAGGCATTGGTGAAACAGCAGCGGCAGCAATATCGGCGGCAACAATTGCAATTCCATATTGGAGCGATTTTATTGGGCATTGATGCGACACGCCATTGATCTTATCGCGATAATCTTGACGCCATATATCGGCGCGCCACACCGCACCATCGCAGCAGCAACACGCAATGCCACACCACTTCCAACCACAGCGACGCATTTATGTAAATTTGCCGGCACAGCCCTTGGCCGCCGCACGTCGTCGTTGTGGCATAGTGTGGCGGCCAGGTCCGCGAAGCTTGTGGCCTGTGGTCAGTTGAGAACATGGGAAACACGGCCGATTGGCTGCTTTGCGGTTGCGCAGCAATTTTTTTCGTTTCGCGCTGCCAGTGGGCTTTCAGGGGGCAGCCCGGCTTCAACCGCTGTGGTCAGTGGGCGCACGGGGTCGGGTGGCGGGCGGCGCCTGTTTGCTGCTGAACGAAATGCGTTTCTCACACATTTTTTGCGCACTGTCGCGGATTCCTTTGTGTTTTTGAACTTTTGTGGCACTGTTGAAATTCTTGTTATGGTTTGCGGCATTGTTGTTGTTGTTCGCATTATTGACGTTGTAGTTGTTGTTGGAGTATTGGACTGTTCTGCCACTTGATTTGTCGTTGCTGCAATATCAGCGCTGCATTGTACACATGTGTGTGTGTTTGATTTCATTATTTATAGGTGTCAATAAATTCTCTACGCCCTGCGCCCAAACAGCAAATACCAACAACAACCATTACCAACGCAGCAGCACTGGCGCGTCGAATGATGTGCAAAGGCCGAAGCGACTTCAACAGGACCGAAGCAGTGCGTAAAGGTTCCAGCGAGTACACAAAAATGCGCCAATTGTGCTGCAGCATCTTTGGAATTTCTTGCATTTCTATGCACAATGCCGCACCACACCACACCAACAAGGACAACGCGTCCTCGCCAATGTGCAAAAATTCTTATGCATGACATCAAATTCTCCTAAAAAAGTCATTGAATTGAATTGAATCACTCGTGTGCTTTTTTCATGTGGCCACACGCTCTGACGCGCTGCATGGCATTCTCATGCTTCATATTTGGGGAGGAGGTTTGTTGCTTAAGTCTTTTGTTTCTCTGCCGCTCAGCATAAAATGCTGTGCGCAGCTGGGGTGCGCTCGTTGGCTGTTTGTGGCGTTGCCGCATACACAAGATTGATGGTTCGCATGCGCGGGACAATGTTATTTCTAATGGGGTCATTAATTTTGCATCATCCTGTCCTGCTTCGATCGATCGGCAATCCGCTATCGAACGGCGTTCGTTGGCCGAGTTCAAAGGCGCTTTCCGCCAAGGGCCAAAGTCGCCCAGAACTCCAAACGAAATCCTGCAGTGCACTTTTCGTTCGACTTGAAAGCGGTTCAATTGCTCCCAGACTAGTTTCCCCAATTGGCTCATTAATTAGTAAAATTGATTATGGGAAATTGTTTTGAGTAAAACACAAAATTTCAAATTAACACACTTCAGCACCTCAAACAACAATGGCGCAAAGTAAAAACAAAACATTAAAACCACATTGGACAGCGCGTTTCAATTCAATTTGCGTCGGCAACAAAATGTGGCATGCAGTGCGCCATGCAACATCTGCTCCTTATGTGTGCCGTGTGCACTTTTTTCTCTCTCTCTCTGCCTTCAACTTTATGTTTTTGTTTGTATTTCTGACAACTTTTCGTTTGATGCTTTTATGTATTTTTTTTTTGCGGCCCTTGCGGCCGCCACACCAAAAATTATGCAGCATAAAGAATGCAAGAAAAAAGTATTTAATCCTATTAAGCACTAAATTTTCGTTCAATTGCGATCTTTGCTTCTTCCGTTCCTTTTCCACCTTTTACACTTTGGCGTCGCCTTTTGCCGTTCAGCGTTCAACCGCTGCTGGGTTTTTTTGCCATTTTGTTTACGCTGCCCGCGTCTACTTTATACACCTTGATCCTGTTCACGATGACGTTAATTTGGCACAATAAAAACTACAACAATAACAATAACGGTAAGAAGCAGCATAAGCAATTCGCAATAATCATGGAGTGAAAGAGTTGACGTGAGTGGGTTGCGGCGTTTAAAGTCGTCTAAATAAATACGCTAAATCGGCGTTAAATTGGAAAGTCGGTGAAACTTTGCTGCAAAATAATTAGTAAATTTTGTAAAGGTGTGAGAATTATGAGATGCGTAGAGCTTGTGTACATTCAAGCGACACTGACAAAGCCTACCAATGCACAGTGATTTGACTAGATACAACCGCGGGACAAAATTAAAAGGAGTGGTCCATTCTTCATAAAATTGTGTATACTAGTTAATCATGGTCTCCTAATTTGAAATCTCTATTTTGTCACTCTTAAACTTTTGTAGTTTGGCAATGCCTGAGACTTAAATTAAGTGTAATTACATTATCCGACAAAGAAAGAATGCTGCCAGAAATTCTTCCAGGAATTCCAGGAATTAAGCCAAGAATTAAACCAAAACTGAAAATGTGTTTAAATGTTTATTTCGTACTTATTCAAAATTTCATTTTTGAGAGTTAGTGTGTATCATGATGAAATAAACAAGGTGAAGCGAGTAGATGACATACCCTTATTTCGACAAGAGAGCTTTTGAAAAACTGACGTTTTCAAAATAAATTCTCTCAAAACATGAAAGTCTTCTTCTTTCTTTGCATTAACCCACTTATGCCTTGTGTATCAAAAAATCAATTTCATTATTATTGTAGTGCGTTGTAGGTAAGATTATTTCGATTCGTTGCCGTGATGGCAGGTCCCCACGCTGCATAATTGTTGGTATTGAATAATAAAGAAATATGAAACCAAAAATAAATAGGTATGTCGTAGCACAACGATTAACATTTATGTAAAACATGTAAAAAAACATAACAATATGTGAAACAAACAAATTCATTTACAAAAAGAAAATTAAAACTCTTGACTCTACTTTAGAAGAAGAAGTTAAACGCGTATTTTACAAATGAAAATTTTTAAACACAATATTTTCGATTTTACGTTTTGAGTGGGGTTAAAAATATTCTCTCAATGTCAAAGCAAAATTGGTTGTCAATTGCTATGTTTCAAAATAAGGGTATGGGTTGACAAAACTGTCAGCTACTCGCTTCACCTTGTTTATTTCATCATGGTGTGTATGAGAAAAATGTTGAAAGCAAATATATGTTTTAAGTCGTAGTGCACTTCCTAAAGTAAATTAAAGTTAATTTCTGAGCTTTGATGTATTCAGAGACCTATAGTAGAATTTTATGGCGAATATTTTCGTGGTATATTTTTTTCTTAAAAAGTCCTGTTTTGCAGGACATTTTTGGCATTTTAGAAAAAACAGGGTCAAATTGACCCATAAAAATAGTAGCTACAGGGTTAAAATGCTCCACAAAAATATTCTTCGTAGTATTTTACATCAAATTGCTGAACATATCATTTACCTAAAATGTGAGGTTACATGGTTTTCGTATGCCGATTCACCATAAAAATGTGCAAGGAGAAAACTTTGACCCCTCCTAAAAAAAAAATGAGACGTGAACTTTCAAAACGCCGATACACGTATATTTTTTTTTGGTCCCCTCTACCAGAATCCGTTGTTATTTGAAAAAAAGTTGATTTTGTTGTGCAGTGTTATTTGTGAAAAAAATTGCACAGATTTTTTGGGGTTTTCTTAGTTGGAGTTTTACCTTCCAGATGACATCAGAATCGTTAAATTCTGAGACTATAAATTTTTTGATTTTTGTCTATGGAACGAATCACTGTGCAACGGTCCGAAAATGAACATCGACCAGAAAAAAGTCGAGTCGAAAAAAGTATGCAATAAAAAATATAATACAACAAATTTCGTCTGTATAGTCTTTCCAAATCATCGAAGAAGTTTGACCCGACAATGACTGGACAACGATCATGTTAACATTCCCGTTAAGCAAAAACTGACAAGACACCATAATTTCTTGGTGCTACGGATGCTGTACAACGAACCCGGGAAGAGTCATCCAGAAAAGCTGGAGCGGTAATTATAATAGTCGGCCTACGATCAGAATGGATGACAATATTAGAAGAGTCGGATGAAAAAGTTGAAAGCTACATATGCAAAATATTCCATGCATTTTATTTTATGTCAATTCTGACCAATTCGTATCTTTGTTGTCCTAGAAAACTAGGGACCAGCAGAAGTCCATTATGGGTCTCTTCAGAGGTGAGTTCTTTTTTCAATAATTTTTGCAGGAACTGAATGGATGGAAAAATGATCTAAATAGAAGGAAAAATACTGGGTGACTTCATTTGGACAACCTGGGAAACCTAGCAGATAACACTATCCTATTAGCGAAGACTTTAAGTAGATTATTGATTTTGCGAAAACAAGATGACACAGAAGAAAAGGAACGAAAGATTAAACAGATATATTTGAATACATGGATCTGGTGTTGAAGTGAAGAAGAAGGCTCTGCAGGAACGCCGTCTCCGCACCGAGTCATGGCTACTGGCAGACTTGGCTTGCGCAGCAAAAGTTAAAATATCGAATCTTCTCTCCTTCATCAAGATGTCGAACTTGTTTGCCCCGGACTGAGAGCCATTGGTTAGCTCCAGAACTTTCCAAAAAGGGATTCACAATGAGCCCCTTTCGCCCCCCGAGTAGAAGTGCGGTCTCTGGGTCGCACACACCTTTTCCTAACTAACCATGGATCTGCTGTTTCTAAAGGTGGTCGGTCCACAAATTTGTAGCTACAAATAGAATGTAATACAACCGTGGCTCAACTAAGCGCTCATCTTAAATCCTTCTTCTCATTCTTGTACTATTTCCGCTTAACTCATTCTTCCATTTATGTTGGCTATGGCTATTTATGTGTATATGTTATGTATGTAGGTATTTTTCGATTCGTGCAATAAATTTCATTGGACTTAAATAACATTTCTGTAAATTTGCCATTTCCATAAGAACGAAAAAAGGATAAGGCCCAGTAAAAAAAAGGATAATAAAAAGGAATATAAATGCCAAGAAAAGGATATTAATGCAATTTTGCACCTTTCACAAAAGGACTCCACTGGCAGACGTGTCATATTTATTGAACGCTGCTGCTTTAAACAACAGTTACAACAGCAATGCGGCAACACATTGCACACTGTGGCGAACAGTCGTCGTGAGGCCGCACGTGCCAATTTCGCAGCAGGAGCAGTCGTTGATCCTCAACCCTTCAACAATTTAGAGACTTCAGCAAACGAATGAGCGCAATTTTTTGTCGTGCTTCATACTTCGTGCTCTTCTTATTATTATTTTAAGTTGTTGTTGTTGTTGTTTTTTAATACTGCTCCTTAATTTACCAAACTGTCTGGTGTGGTATAAGAGCAAATATAATCCAGCAACTTTAGGCAACTGGCAGCAGCAGCCAGAACGACCCCCAATACGCGCACAATAAACACAATGAAAACGAAGCAGCTGTTGCCGGGTGTTTGCGCATGCGCCGCCGCTCATTGTTTGCCTGCTCCTTTGCCTTTTCCTTTTGCACAATTTGCTTTGTGCGCCTTTGCACATACAGACGTTTTCAACTTCTCTCCGGGGGAATAAGACTTCAGGTCAGGCGATTTGAGGGACTGGCGTGCGACGCAATTGGCACAGGACATGCCATAAGAAGCGGCGATTACTTGTTGTTTTTTGTAGGCTGTCTGTGGCTGTCGCAACAGCAACACCTGCTGCGCACATGCCTACGCCGAATAACTTGGCGACAGACAAGAAGTTAGTCGAATCAGCGCCACCCTCTGCAAAAGTAGAGAAACGGCACATTGAAAGCTGCAAATGTGTTCCCACAGTTGAATGCATAATGTGCACAAATTAAATAAAAGCGGCGCCCAATCGCAGTAAAAATCACTTGTGCCTTGTGCGCGAGCGGGCGGCGTGCGCACCCCACACAAAAGATGTTGTTGCTGCTATCGGCGACATTGCATCAGTTGGTGCGGCAACTTTCCGTTTCGCTGATGGTGGCCGCTGCCAAATAATTTCGTGGTCAAGTCAAATTCGGCAACGCTGCACAAAAAACCAGCATCACAGCAAACATTGAATAACAAAAGGCAGCGAACAGCGAAAATAAAAGCGCCGCAGCAACAGCAACAATATAACAAAAACAAAAACACACACACACGAGCGCAGTGGTTACAAGCGCGCTGGCGAAATGCACACACAAACACACGCACGCATGCAGCTACACTGTGGCCAACTAGAAAGTAAGGAACGACAACGACAACGACAACGCCAACGACGCCGACGACGACAACAACTGCACTAATGCGCGCCCAGCCATGCCAACTGCAGCCGCTGCTGTAACGCTGCAATCGCGGGAGGACCCCACAGCGTGCGACGCGCATGGGAACTCACTCGGCGACCACAGCGCCACTACGCATGCGCACGGCCGCGTGGACTCGGCTGCCGATGCTGTCGCCGTCGCAGCTGCTGCGGCTGCATACATTAATGCTAATATGGTCAGAAGCGGCGCTTTTGCCAAAAGGTCTTAACTTCACTTGAAATTGGCAGTGGACCAAACACGAAGTGCCAGCCTGCTTGTCCGACTGACTGCATGAGCCGCGCTCAGCCACTGAGCCGGGCCGCGGCTCCTGTGGGAAAATAATAAACGAAACGAAATTAAAAACGAAAGAATGCTTTCACTTTGAATTTAATTAAATGGGCATTTTCAGAAAAGATGATTTCATTTCATTTAATTCCAATTTTGCTTAACTACTTTCTGCTTGGCCAAGTCGCGTTGACTGCGCTCGAGCCGCGGCTGATGGTTTGCCAATTGCAACAATCTTTTCGACTTCAATGGGAAATATGAGAAAAATAAACTGAGTAAAGATGAGATGTGATGAGATGAGTTGAGTTGAGTTTTGTGAGAAAGTTGCCAGCTGATGGAGATTTTTGGTCTTTAAATGGTTTTAAGCATTCATCAATCTTCTCAAATTTCAATTATCTTTCAAAGTAAAAATTTCACTAGTGAGTTTTTTATTATTGAAGCTCAAAGAGCATTTCGTAAAAAACTTAAATAAAGAAACCAATGAAGATTTCATTATTTGTGTTTCGAAAACCAGATCGAAAACTCTTGAGGCACAATGTATGGAATTGTTTACTTTGATTCGAATATTTCTTGGATTGAATACTTGGAGAGAAAGATTGTTAGCTCTTTTTCGAGTCCTTAATTTAGACGTTGATTGTAATTTTATAGGTGTTATACTGTTATACTCTTCTTAAAACTGATTCAACTTAAAACTTATTCAACAAACTTGTCAGTGATTGCAAATTGTTTAACCGTTTTCTGCGGCTACTTTTCAAAACAACAATAACTATTTGTAATTCCAATCATATGGGACAATATTTTGTTGATCATTGTCCGTCGTTGGATTCCTATTGTAATCGCCAAAAAGTGTTCCACCTTTCATTATGAAATCTTCTCGACAGGTTAATTCTCAATTGTTGGTCTCAATTTTCATTTTCACATTTTCCAAACACAAAGCCGCCTGTTCTACGGTGCAGTTGGTTGTTGTTTTTCCTCTCGACTGTGGTAAAGACTCCTATCAATCGCTTTATTTACAAAGCGAAAAATATTACCATTCCAATGCTGTCAGATTCATAATGAGACATTTGGAAGCTGGCATCTTTGGACGGCCGGGATTTTTATTGCAGTCGAGAGCGCATTCACATAAATTCCTCACCAATAAAAATGCCGTCTTGCTGTTGGCCACATTCCCACAGAACCTGCTGCCGTGTGCGTGGTACGCTGTCGTTTAGACCGACCGATCGACCGACAGGCAGACAGACGAACAAACGAATGGACGGACGAATGAACAGCGCAACACTGGACAATTTTTAACGCAATCCAACTTGTTTTCTAACATTTTCATTATAATGTGACCAATTTTAACACAACAACAATAATAACAAATGCAATAATAACAACAATAACAACAACAGCAGACTTTGCCAGCAGATTAACCAAAATATTCAACGACAAAGAAGAGCGAAAACTGCCCAGAGCCACACAGCCACAACACAAATTCGAAATAACAACGCAACGAGCCGACGACGGACAGTGCAGCGATGAGCTCTGCAAGTAAGCAATAAAGGTGTGGTGGTCCTACTCGAAATAAGTTCTCAAAACGCCAGTTAAAAACACCATAAAACCGAACTTCAAAGGATAACGCAAACGATTGCAGCGGCCGAGGTTGAGGCGATAAAAAAAACCTTCATTAATTAAGTACGCAATCGGTGCAGCATAGCCACATAAACCCATACACACACACACACACACACGCACACAGACAGACACTCGAGTCCAGGCGGTTTTAAAGTGATCAGTCGGTCGGTCGGTCTGTTCGTCCGTCCATTAGTTGGTCACATTGCATGGACGGCGGCCGCGGACCGCACATGTGTTGCTGTCGCGCCACCATCAGCAACATCATCGTCACCGCCACCGCCACCAGCCGCAGCTCAGCCTCCGCCTCAGCTGCCGCTCAGCATATCTCAGCACTGTCTGCACTGCGCATCGATCTGTGCGCCGCCGTCCGCTCTGTTCTGTTTATTTCGTTGCGTTTCGTTTGGAAATAAAAAATGACTTTACGATTAGCATCACTGCTTGATGATTGTGAGAACGACGATGCTCAACGCGGCGTCGTATGGGTTTTTGTCAGCGTGCAATGCGGCGGCCGCATCTTCGCTGGCGATGATGCTGTCGGCGCTGGTGGAGCTGCTTATCGCCTGCAGACATTAGTGTACGAGTTGTCTGCGTTGATAAGATTTCGGTTTGTGTGGCGTTTGGTGTTGATGGTCGTGTTCGCGATATGCCACTCACATACACACACACACACGCACATACAAACAGCTCTGGTGATGTGTGGTGAACAGTGAACACAGTTTGGCGTTATCGGCGACCTTAACGTGCGCCAGTCGAGTGATAAGTCAAAATATGATTTAGATAAACTCAGTGCCATGCCTGCAGCAGTTTTGTCTGCTTTGAATATATAGTCAACACTGAAGTCGGGTTTGGAAATCATTCCAAAGTGATGTAAGTAATCAATCATAAAAATAGAGTTATTCGATGTTAGTCACATGAAACTTAATGCAATTGCATTTAGAATGAGCAAAATCAAGAAATCATAGCAACAAGTTGATGGCAAATTTTATTTAGAGAAATGTGTTGAATAATGGAATTAAATAAAATAAATTAATTAAATAAATAAAAATAAATAAATAAACTGAAGGCTAAGCACCCTCAAAAGAGTCGCATTGAATTAGTCGGTAATGAACTTTAGACGAAAAATATGCTCTATGAGGTCGAAGGAGGCCAAGTTTCTTGAAAAGAATCATATAGAAGAAGCTCCACCTTATCTTCAAGGGACCAACTGAAGAGGTTTTTCCGATAGTTTATAAGCAATTAATGGATTGTTCTGGCCAGTTAAGTAGGTAAGTGGATGAAGTAAGAAAAAATTTGTTTGGAACTTCTCTGCCACTGCATGTTAATCTTGTCGACGTTTCCAAGTTTAAAATCTTTTATATTCTGTAATGAAATTTTGGACATTTACCAAATTATGAACAGCATTGTTTCGAACTGAAATCCCAAATAATTTACATTGCCACGGTTGCCAACTTTTCATTTTGAGAAAGCAAAACCGCGTTTTCCACTCAGAAGGCACAAAAATAAAATAAAATAAAATAAAATAAAATAAAATAAAATAAAATAAAATAAAATAAAATAAAATAAAATAAAATAAAATAAAATAAAATAAAACAAAATAAAAAATTAAATAAAAGCACTAAAAACCGCACCAAGCACCAAACTCAATATTTTCCTCATGTTGATTTTCAAAAACAACAAAATTTAGTGCGAAATTTTTTTTGCTTGACAAGAAACAAATCAGCCGAATAATTGCGAAATTTTATTGAGATTTGTGCATCTAGTTAAAAGTTATTGTAAACCAAAGATGAGTGAAATTTCGAAAAAATACGTTACATTTTACAGTTTTACTACGACAAAGGGAAGAACGCAACACAGGCGCAGATTTGTGCTGTTTATGGTGAATATACTTTATCTCAATCAACTGCCAGGAAATGGTTTGCTCGCTCTCGATCTGGAAAATTGGAAGTGAAAGATGCTCCTCGCTCTGGTCGACCTTACTTACTTACTTAACGGGCCATAACAACCCGTTATCGGGTTACGACCTGCCGCAAAACTTCTCTCCAGGCGCCTCTGCTTCGCGCGTGCCTTCTGCAGTTGGTCACACCAAGAGATAACAGGGCCTCTTCCACTTGGTCCTTCCACCCACTTCCACTCTGGTCGACCTATCACCGAAAAAGTCTGTGAAATTCTGGCAAAGGTCCAAGAAGACTGACATGTAAGCAGTAATGACATCGCTAAGGAACTGAAGATCGACCACAAAACCATTTTAAACCACTTACATAAAGTTGGTTTCAAAAAGAAACTCGATGTTTGGGTGCCTCATGAGTTAAGTGAAAAAAAATGTAACGGAAAATGTAATGCCACTCTTGAAACGAAACGAAAGCGACTCATTTTTGAAACGTGTGGTGAAAGGTGATTAAAAGTTGATCACATACGATAATGTTGTTCGAAAACGGTCTTGGTGCAGAAAGGATGAAGCTCCAAAAATGGTCTTAAAACCAGAATTTACGACAAGGAAGGTGATGTTGTGCATTTGGTGGGACTACAAGAGTATAATCCATTACGAGCTACTACCGCCTGGCCAAACGTTTGATTCCAACCTCTACTGCCAGCAATTAATGTGGTTAAAGCAAGAAATTGGAAAAGAGGCCAGTATTGATCAACAGGAAAGGTGTTGTGTTTCTTCACGACAACGCTAGACCTCACACATCTTTGTTGACCCGTCAAAAACTAAAGGAATTTGGCTGGGAAGTTTTAATGCATCCACCGTATGTCATGACTTTGCACCCTCAGATTACCATTTGTTGAGATCTCTTCAACACGCTCTTGCTGAAAAAAAATTGGTAATTTCTTTCATTAAGTGAGAAAAAATGAAGAAGCATCTGCCACGATAGGATTGCGAGAGTGATTTTTATATAAACAAAATATGATTGTGATAATGATGTGGCCCAGAGTTTGCAAATACAAATCCTGGTGGTACTCCACTGTAGGTTAGGTTAGGTTGCGGTGGCTGCCTCTATAAGAGACACACTCGGAGGCCTGAAAGGCCCATTGTGATACCACATATTTCACCCGTTTTTGAACTGTGTATGCAACACTGTTTTGCCAACATATGTTACAGCACACATTTCAAGCGGATGGGGAAAGGGGGGGAGGGGACCTACAGTTTAACGCCGAATCCGAACGGCGATTGGCAGTTTTTCGTTCACACTTGGAGGTTTTGCCATTGCCTGCCAAGAGCGCACTTGTGCGATTCTTGTAATTCTCATTTCCTTCATGTGGATAGCGATAGAAGTAGATGAGTTGTTCACCAGCCCGAGCCAGGAATCGAACCTGGAGCCTTTGGTATGAGAAGCCAGCGCGCTACCCGCTTGACTATCGAGGCCGGCCCTACCACCGTAACCGTACCACCCTCCACTGTAAATGCGACTAAATTTACCTAATATCGCTATAAGTTTTCCTTCTTTCTAACCGACCTTTCTCGACCGAGTTAAAGCACTGAAATCATAAACGACTATAATTTCTTTGTATTCCGTTTTTGTTTTCATACACTTCCCCTAAATTATAGTTTCAGCCGCCGTGGCACGTGTTGCAACAGTGTTTGCTGCCTCAGCTGCTTCAGCTGCTTCAGCTCTTTCAATATTTGCACAGCCCAAACAAACTTCGAAAAAACACCTGCACCTTGAAATCGTAAGCAAAGAGCACCAAGCTGCCACATAAATTGGCCGAAATTTCGTGTACGATTTCCGCGAACTGGAGGCATTTAAATGCGGCGATTGTCCTTTTGTGCAAGAGCCGCCGCGTAATTTGTTGGCCGGTGTTTGAATTTGTCGCACTTGAATTCGGTGGCGGTGGCAGACGAGCACCAAGCACAGGTGGAATCTGCATGCGCAGCAGTGGTGGAGGACACGCCTCCACAATCCGTTAGTTCTGTTTTTTTGTTTTAGTCAAGTCGAACAAATTTAATGCACTTGGCTGTTGTTGTTGTATCGAGCTAAATGCATTTAAATGAGCGGCCGGCGCTTTGGCCGTGCAACCACAAAGGCGGCAGCCGATAAGTCTGCGGGCAGTGTTTTTTTTGTTATTTCGTCCCGCAAACGAGCCACATAATTTGCAAATTGACTGAGCTAACCGACCGATTGACGGTTGACTGAGTGAGTGACGGCGCTCGGCACTCGGCGCTCGGCGGTAGTTGCCGCAGACATTTTAAATTAACTTTTCGTTTCACTTGGTTAACCCGGCCGGCTGTGTGTTGGTCAGCTGCGGTGCTCAGGGCCCGGACGCGGGGTTGATAGGCGGCCGTGCCAATTTGCTGCGTACGCCCGAGAACGTCGACATTCGTCGATCGTCAACGGCGGCCTCTGCGTCATCACCTCCGATTGCCGCCAGCAATTTCTTGTTGTTGTTGTCTGTGCTTTTTTTTTGCCAAGTCATTATCACTGCCGCCTAACAAGATTCTCGTTTATTTAAATTACTAAAGCAAAAGCAACAAAAATAACAGCAACATCAAAGGCAGCAGTATTATTGCATTCCAATTATCGATTCTCACGTCGCTCTGCGATCGTCGCCTCGTCCTCGTTTCGTGCGGTTTTTGGTTTTCCGCTCAGAGCAGACGCAGCGCAAAGTCTGCGGCCGCTTGCAAAGTAGAACTGATTGACTTGCATCGCTGCCCAGCAACCAAAAAAAAAACAAAACCAAAACTCCAACCGGCCGAAATGCTGACCGACGGCCGAACCACTTCAAAAACGCTCCCGCGTAATGCCACTGCCCCGGATAGCCGATTGAAAGCCGTCGCAGCCCATCGCGCGCATACGCATAAATCATCGGCGTAAATTTGCGCAGACGCGGCCGCCTCAAGAATTTCCTTTGTTAAAACAAACGGACACTGGCGGCGCTGCCGAGTCAGTCCGTCCCCCCGTGCATAAAAGAACCAAATTTGCTGCAATGGCTGCTGTTGTTGTTGCTGTGGCGGCCATGGCAGTGACAGTGGCCGCGGCCGCAGCCGCAGCATCGGCACCAGCATCGCCAGTTTTATTTGATTGAATGCATTTATGCGGTTTTTTGCGCGCTCCCACAGTAGCTCCGGCAGTGCACATTTCGTTATGGTTTTACGTTAACCGAACTCAAATTCCTCGTAAACGTTAATCGAAAGGCGTTAAAGTGCACCCAATGCACATCGACGTCGACGCCACAGCGTCATAATTTATCGCACGTGAGTTTCATGCAGAAAACTGCTGCGCAGCTGGTGGGAACGCTGGACTACAGTGGAGCTAGTTCGATTGCCGCTGATTGCTATCAATTACGCGGTGCAAGAAATGAATATTGCTCTGGCTGACTGCTGATGCTTCTCTATGACGACATACCGGAGATGGATGTGGTTCACAGTGTTGTAGTGACAGTTGTCCAAATATACTAAACGCAAAATGTGGTTCGCTGCAATGTTGTGGACAAGAAAGTTTGGTAAAAAGTCTGTATTGACTTTCGTAAAAAGTCTGTAACGCAGTTTGTAATGAGATAGTGATAGTGAATAAAGCTATCTTCTGCTATATACATATAAGTGAATCTTGGTCCATTTAGATGCTTGAAACTTGAAAATGACTCGACCAAATTGGATAATTTCTTCGGCGGGTTTGTTCGTA
This sequence comes from Melieria omissa, assembly GCA_963971225.1. Classification (NCBI taxonomy): domain Eukaryota; kingdom Metazoa; phylum Arthropoda; class Insecta; order Diptera; family Ulidiidae; genus Melieria; species Melieria omissa. The sequence continues at coordinate 118,727,435 of OZ020268.1, read as the reverse complement.
ATTGCTACGCAAAGATTTAGAAAAAAAGAAAAGTTGGGAAAACGGGGCGTGGCACCACCAGCATACATTTTTAGACAGTTACTTTGAATTCATAAATCACACATCGATTAAATTTGGCACAAACTTCCAATTTTTTTTTCATATCCTTCGATAGAGGAAATGGAGCGGGTATTGATCGAGGGGGTGTGGCACCGCCCATATGACTAAAATTTGTATATGGAATATATATGTATATATAATTATATGGAATAGCATTGAAATTTGGTGTACCGTCGTATCATAGATGTGTCACTCTACTGGTGAGATTTGATCGGAGTTGGATAAGGCGCATGGCACATTTTTTATAACCCAACAATTACGCAGCACTGTAAGTCCACATCAATGAAATTTTATACGAACTCTCCACTTAGTAGCACAATTCGACTAGAAGAAAGTTGTGAGCATTGGACAAGGGGGCGTGGTGCTGCCTCCATTTGATTTGTATCTTCGGTACATATATATATTATACATAAGGTACATCTTGAAGAATGAACCTCGGTGTTCACGGGATTCTTTGAAAATCGGGGTCTAAAGGGGCAAAACATGTGCTAAAGTATTGTACAAAGAAACGTCATTTAATAGACATATTGATCTTTATCTTCCTGAAAACATTCAAGATCAAAAATATTTCGACACGTATTTTATAATTTTTCGAAAATCAAAATTTAACTGGGTCAACAATAGGTTAAGGTTTGTTTACGGGAAGACTCCGAAAAAAAGACATGAACCGATGAGCCTATTTCCTCCAAAAATTGTGAAAATACTTTATCTTTAAAATCGAAATTTAATTGGATCAATGGAGAAACAAATTGTTTTGAGCCTTTTGACTTCAAACTTGGTGAAGTACTTCAAATCTAAAATAACTCGATACGTGTTTTTCATTTTTTCCGAATATTAAAATCGGTCGGGGGGTCAGCGACGGGTTAAAAGTTTGTATGGAGCAACTGGATGGAAAAAACATAAATTAATGTGAAAGTACTCTTAGTGAGCAATAATTTGCACGTGTTTTTCACTTGTTTGAAAATCAAAATCTAACAGGGTCAACAATAGGTTAACTGTTTGTATGGAGAAACAACATTTATTGGGCATTTTTGCTTCAAACTTAGAAAAAGTACTTTAATCGGGAAATAATTAAAATGTGCTTTTAATTTCTGTGAAAATCTAAATTTACCGTGGTAAGCCAAGGGTTAAGAATTTGTTTAGAATAACTGTGAAAGCACATGATTTCATGGGCCTTTTGACTTTAAAGTTTTTGAAAACACTTGAAATCAAAAATAATTAGACACATGTTTTTTTTTAATCAAAATCTGAAGGGTCAACAATGGGTAAAGAATTTGTTTAGGGGGAAACAAGCGAGCTTGCATGCAAAGCCCAGCTGGTTTAGGGTATAGAAGTCGTTCATATTGCAAGCCAGCTGAATTAGGAGCATAAGGCCAGCTTTCTAAATCATTCGTGTGAATTTGTATACGAATTAATATAATGCCCCGTTCTGACTATGTCATATATGATGTAGTTTGTTAAATGAGAACGGGTTGTCATATGGTGTCATTTGCGTTTGCCTGCATGTATGACTACGATTTGCCATACGAAACGACAATCAAATGAGAACGATCGAATTTGTGTCGAACGAACGATTTGACTACGTTTGATGAGAAAACAAAATGTCAACATGCTGGCAAACCTTGTCATATGTATTTTTCGTCAGTTTTTGCCGTACAATGAGAACGCATTTGACGACATAGGACGAACATGACATATATGGCAATGTTTGTCGTCAGTGAATCAAGGCGAATTCATACCAGGTGATAGCGTTAAATGAGGCGAATTGATTTTTTTTGTGGTGGAAAAGGTCTAGATTGTCAAAGTGCCTGTGTAAAACTTTGACAGTTTAAAATGAAAAAGCAAGCTTCGTTCTGATTGGCTGATTTTGACAATCTAAACCCAGAAAACAAAAACAAAATACATTGAAATTTTGTTGCTGTCCTTACGCTATCACCTGGTATGAATTCGCCTTGTCAGTGAATATGACACCAAATATGACAAATATGACAAATATGACTGATGATATGAAACTTGCAGTCTTATGCAGATTTCGAATGAAGGTGCTTTTTCAGAAGTAATTATTTTTTTTTTCTCAGAAGATTGGCATGCTGAGGTACAGGTTCAAGGTTATAGGTTAGGTTCAAGTGACAGCTTAGAGCGAGTGACATAGCCGAGACTGGTTAGCAAATGGCTCGACCCTTTATCATAGAAAGGAGAAAGATCCCTAAAATACTTCAACGTAATTTTTGCACTTTTCCCCCTTTTTCCATTTGTTTCAGTTGGTACTCGCGCACCTAACATAAAATTTTTGGTATGTTTTTCTTCTTCCAACACATTACTTCCGCTACTGAAATTGATAAGAAAAATTCTCTAAAAGCAATGAAATTTGAAGAATAGAATTACTTTGCACACAGTGTTGAAGCAACTGAAATAATATTTTGACTTTTTTTATAGTAAAACTATGACTTGTTTTGGTCTGAACGCCATAAAATGCGCTTTCCCGCAGCGTCCGAACGACACGTAACGAAATCATCAGATTGTAAGTATTTTTCTCCTTCTATGTGTGTATGTGTGTGTATGTAGAATGGCTGCATTTATATGGAAATCGCTGCCACCTGCACTGTGTTCCACTAACAATGGGAATTCAACTCATTCGATTAGGATTTGCATGATAATCACTTGAATGCCAGTAACAACACGTTCGAGCCGATGCCGCAAAGCAGTCAGTCAGCCAACGTTTGGCCGCTTGGAATTCGAGTGAAAATTAAGGAAAGCAGTAGCAACTACAGACACGACAATGAGGCGTCCTGTGAAGGACACGGCTGGACCTTTGAATGGAAGTGTGTTGGTTTCTAGTTGCCAGGAGTCAACGTTACGCGTGGGACAATCAATTAGCTGGAAGTCAGCGGACCACCGTGCAACCAATAAATAACACAAAGATTTAAAAACAAAAACAATGTTCAGCAAAAACCAAAATCAATGCAAAGCGGCTAATAGAAATTTTCCAAATATGAATCAATGTCAGCACTCAATGGCACCGCATGGTGTCCCAAGTAGAGCTGCCCGCCATAGGACAGTGACAGGAAAAGAATAACGAAAACGAAGAGGAAGGGGAATAGAAATAGGAAGGAAGCAACTGGGAAAGCAGGCAGTCGGCACATTGATTGAATCATGTAGCAGAAGAAATGAGAAATGAAAAACAAAATCAAGGTGTGCAGCAGACGACACGACGAGCATGCAACAACATTCGAACGCACGTTCGTTCGGCAGCACATGGCCGGTGTTAGTGTTGTTGTTGTTGGAGTTCCTGGAAATTGTCGATCTATTTGGGCGAGCCAATCGATCGTACAGCGCAATATTGCCGGATAATTGCGCCTAATAGGATTTTAAGTACGCACGCACACAAATTGCTCCCCCACAGCGCACAGTGAATGATAACGAAGGCGGTCGAGGCACAGACGTGGGCGCATTGCTGAACGATGAACGGGCTGTGTGCTGACCACACAGGAGAGCTGAGAATTGAACGGGCCGGCAGTGTAAACAGGACACACACACAGGATCGTTAATACTGTGCGGACAGACAGACGGACGGCTGGAAAAATCTGTTCCGGTAATTAAATGGATCAGCAAACACACACGTACCGACGCAGGGAACACTCTCGGGCCCAGGGAACAGAGGGACAAGGCAAAATAAACACACACACACACACACACATAGGTGCAAGCCCAGATAAGGTGAGATGAGTCAGCTGACTGAGGCTGTCAATGGATGAAGTACTGCTGAATAGTTCAGCGCCTGAATGTGAGTGCAAGCGAGACGGAGCGAGCAGTTGAGGTAGCCGCAAAGAAGCCCAGAAGCAATCCGGAGCGGAGCGGCAAATTGTGTGTGCTGCGACATTTGTTTACCCGGCTTTGAAGGTAGTTGAAATGTGTGCGTGTTGCCGCTGGAAAACAGCGCCTGGCACGTACGCCAGCAGGAACGACGGACGGCAGGAAGAGTGACCTGCTGCGTCTGCGTGTTGGCTGCTGGCCGATTTCCTTTTTTCGCCTTCATTCACATTTCTTTTATTTGATTTACACGTACAATTAGACGCGAACAATGCGCGCTGTGTGCTGTGCCTTCCGGATGCTGTGCGGCAAGTTTGGCCAGCGGAAGCGGCAAGCAAGAGGGAAGTTGACAGACAGTGCCGCTGTGTGCATGGAGACGGAGATGAAGTTGTCAGCTGATTGAACGCTGTCGAGTCGGCCGTGTTGTGCCGTGTGTAAAGTTGTCAATGAGACAGATGAAAATTACTTTGCGTTAATGCGATTAGACGTGCGACTGTGACTACGACTGAGGCTGCGGCTGCGGCGGCAAAGTGAACGTTGTTGTAGACGCCGTGTGCAATTGGCCGAATGCAATGCAATGCAAGCAATGTACAAATGTATGTGTGTGTGTGTTGGCAGCAAGGACTGACGTCATAACATCACTGTGGAAGCAGCGACAATGAGTTTCTGTTGCTTAGCGTCTGAAAACCATACATTTTGATTGGCTTCATTTTAACACTTATTTTTGTTGTTGTTGTTAATTGTTTGCTGCAATTAAATGCGATGCCTTCTTGTGGAACAAATAGGCTATCGGCGCTGGTGAGGCTGCCAGGACGTCGAGATGTGCGCCGAAGGAAAGCAGCACATTCGACGTTGAACCAGACAGTAATAAGAAGAGAGCTAAAGATGTGCATTAAAGTAGTGAAGAGAATTTGATTGAAATGAAATCGGAAAAATTAAAACTGCGAAGAACTTTAAAATCTTATACTATACTTTATTTTTCTCATTTTTTTTCTTTTAAAAATAATGTTTATTCCAAACCAAATATCCAAATCTGAGCGAGCTAAAGATGTGCATTGGACTAATGAAAAAAATTGTATTGAAATTAAATCTGAAGAATTACAACGGTGTAGAACTTGGCAACTTTATACTTTACTTTATTTTTCCCATTTTTTTCTATTCTTTTAAAAATAATGTTTATTCCAAACCAAACATACAAATCTGCTACTTTCAATTTGTGTATCGGATATCCAAATGTTTTCATATAACACTTTTTTCAATACCCCAACCGAGGGCCCTGTTCTAAAGGTAACAAATGACACCCTTTTTTTAATATGCAGTGGTGTCTGGATATAGTGAACTAATTATTGCAAGACCTGTTCACTGTATTGAGGTTGTTCACTATATGAAGGTCAACATTTCTGTTCAAAAACTCGTTTTATTTGCTCGAAATACACTTTTTGTTTTTTGCTTGAAATTTTGTTTCTATATTTAGAGCCTCGATGTCCAAATTTGGGTGTTCACTATATGGAGCTGTTCACTATATACTCAATATCAATATTTCTTTAAGTGTCGCCCCGCAGCTTAACACGTTCGCGGACGTGAATGCTATAGCAATCATTTTCATAGTGATGCAAAATGACGTGAAGCATTCAAATGTGAAAGCCAATTTTTATTAATTAAATGTTAAATAAACTGAAATTTTTGTAAATAATATGCTATATCATTCAATGTCATTCTGCAATGACAACTGCAACAATATATGTGTAATCAAATTTCAGATAGTTCTACTAGTTTCCACAAAAATTGACTGTCTATTTTTGCAGCTCACTGATATTTTTACTGTCCGCGAACGTGTTAAAGCTAATCGGAATACTTCTTAGAAGACAAAGTACCTATTGTCCTTGTTGAATCATTTTCTCTCTCATGATTTTACTTCCTATGACTTTGTGGTTTCGGAACATATGATTTTTTTATATTTTTATATTAACAATTTTTGTTTTATTGCAAGTCATACGAAATCAAAGAAATAACCTCATCGAAACATACAACAACAACAATCTATACAAAGAACTGACTCTATCTAATAACAAAAGAATATTGATAAAGAGATAAGAGATAAGTTTAACAAAAACGAAAATTCACTTTTCCATTCCTCTGATCTCAATCTGCCTTTTGCTCTCTTTTTGTCGCTTCTATACATTTAACGCTTTTTATTTATTTATTATTAATTAAATTATTTTTATTATTATTGATTTATTGTTATTATTTTTTTAATTTTATTATTATTAATTTAAAACTAACAATTTTTTCTAACACAAAATACAATTTTTTAAGACTAACTGCACTCAAGGACTGCACTGACTTCATTCATGACTCATGAGGGTTGTTTGTTCGTTCGTTGCAGTGGCGTTAGTTCTGTTCTGTTATCATGTTCGATCAAACTTGAGCAATGGCTGTGGATAACAGAACCGTTTGACATGGTTGCATTGAGTTGTTGCAGCAAGGAGTCAATGGTTTGCTCGAGTTTGAAGCGAATTTTGATGCAGCTCACGGTTCATTAACACACAAATTTTGGTTCAGATAAACAATATGTATTGTAATAAGATCAATAATACAACATGTAATGAATTATGTTGAACATAAAATAATAGTAGGTAAGTAGTTTGATCACTTTGGATATTAGTAACAAGTTTCTGATTTGCATCAGTTAGTAAGAAGAAGAGTTCGCTTAAAGCGAACTTCGAGGGACTGGCAAAATGGTTCGTCTTAACCGATAGTTCGCTTTAAATGGTTTCGTAATAAGCGAAAACATAATGCGCGTACTTTTGATATTGGTTCGTTTTAGGCGGAAGTTCGTTTTAAACGGGTTTGTTATAAACGAAAAATACTGTATATATTTTTTAAATTATTCTCAGCAGTTAATAAGAAGAAGGTATAACCAAGGAATCAAATAATTTCGCTCTTGATTTTTTATAAAATATTTGCCATTTCAGTATTTCTAAGTGATAAACGTATAAGTATAAACACTTTCCAGTAAACCACTGTTTTTTGAATGATTTCACAAGAAACAAATTGGCTCCTGAAAAATTTTAAGTCGGTCTTGGAGTCTTTTGGCACACAATTTAAATAAATAAATAAATAATAAAATAAATTTTAAATAATTGTTTGAAAAGAAATATGAAGCATTGTGACAATTTTCGATTTGCCACACAGTTTTCAGTTTTTGGATGAGTAGATATAGTAAGTACATACATATACTGCTAGCAACTTTTTCTAAATGACGTTCACACTTTGCATTAATTATTGCTGTCGTCACATGCAAGCACGACAACTCAATTAAATCGCACATATACGCACAGCCAAACATAAAACGTTCTCAAAAAAACACAAAAAGACGTGAAACATTCCACATATTTCCCGTATTGCGGAGAGGAGGTGTGGCATAATTTGAAATCGTAAAATTTAACGATAACGCTTAATTATAAAATCAATAAGTAGCGCCAAATGAAACGCTGAACTATTGAAACGTTGCGGCCGCCTGCGCATTTCGCAAGCAATAACAACGAACGAAGAAGACCAACAATACAACAACACACCAATAGCAACTTTATGAGCTGCACCATAAGTTTGTCATTAATATTGGCAGTTGTTATTGGTATAATTGTTGGTGTTGTTGTTGTTATTGTTACTGTTGTTTTAGCTGTTATGGCACTCGGGATGCTTAGCGCAACGATGACGGTGACGATGTTGCTCATTTTATTGTTGTAGTGGTTGTTGTAGTTGCTGTTGATGCTGCTAAGTGCGACTCATCGCTGTGGCCTGTGGACTTTAGACAATCTTGTAAAGTTGTACAACAATAACAACTACAAACAAGCCGATGATAAAAAAGATGCACTGAGATGGCCACGTCTGTGTATGAAGCCGGCTGAAAACACGTACCTACATATATACGCAACAACACGGCGATAAATTTCAAACGAAACGCACAACAAACATAAATGACAACAGGAATAACAACAACAGCAACCAATAACGTAAGGCGTCATATCATATCTTGAACTCATTACCGGCGTGTGAACTGTACAAACGAGCTTCAACGCCCCGTCCGGCAACGGCGGCCGCAACAACTTGAAGCGCCGTCGCCCTCCTTCCTCCTTGAGCCCATGACAGGCTCGGCATTTCGCATATGTGAGAAATCTCAAAGCAGGCAAAAATTCTGCTTTTTTTTTCTTAATCTTAAGTAGCGCAAAGCGCGGCAATTAAATGCGATTGAGCGTATAAAAATGTTGAAATTTGGGAGGCGCTGCCATGTGTCAAGCGCCTCCTGCGGCACACGGACAGTCGACGTGCCGGCGGCGAACACAAACGCGAACGCAACAACGGCGACAATAACTGTCGGTGTTAAGACGTGCCGCACAAATCTTGGCTAAGCCCGCATCCAATTAAGACTCGAAAATGAGCAATAAAACAAAAACAATAATAACAGCGACGAAAACAATGCGAAAGTGTGCAGAGGAGCAGCAAAAAGACGGCGGCGGCAAAACGCGAAGAAGCCACGATCACCGATCGAATGGGTGCTGACCGCATTGGGATTTCGCCGTCGAGCTGCGGGCCATGCAGATCAGAAATTGGCCAAGTATGAACGTGTGTGTGTGAGTGTGGTTGTTGCTTTTGTATGCAACATACATATGAAGGGAATTGAGTAAGGAATCGCATGCAGCCGCACAGTTTCAAGGTGAAATGTGAAACGAACTTTTTGAAGGAATTCTGTTGAGTCTGAAAATGCAATTCATTTCTCTTAATTAATTAATTAATTGAGCAATCAATCTTAGGGTCTAAGTACCCTCAAGATGTCATCATCCATTTAGTGTGTGTCTTCATCAGCTGCCGCCTTTCCTTGTTGCCTCTTTTATTCCCTTTCCTTACTTTTCCAACTGGGTTTTTTTTCTGGCTGCCCTCCTTTCTTTTTATTCTTATTTCCATCACAATTAATTCATTTCGATCCTTAAGTTACAACCCATTTACCTGGATCTCTTCTAGCCAAACGAAACGCTGCAACCTCTGGCACTCGCTTCGCCGCGCCTCGCCTTCGAATTTATTGCGATTGCCTGCTGTTGTGTTGCGTTGTTAAATTGCGTGTGAAATTTCAATTCTTTCGCGGGGTGCAATTTAATGGCATTGCAATTTGTGAAAATATTTTGACATTTATATTGATTTTGTTGCTTTGTTCGGCAACGAGCTGCAATGCCGATCGAAAGCGGATCAATGCCTCTAAGGCGATTACGTTTCCACAGTTTGGCAAACGTAGCCCAATTGCAGTGAAGTCACTTTTCCGACATGACCCTCGTTCATTCGCGAACGACGAGAGCATTTCTCATAACAGAAAGCAAATTTTCAAATATAATAGAAATACATAAATGAGAGTTGGTAAAGTAAAGTAATGCAAAAATTCTCTTGAGAGAAGGAAAGCAGTGCACATACAAAGCTGTCTACGGCGAACAAATGAGTTGACGAAAAGTTAAAAGCTTCCTTACTTCCAACTCACAAACAAATCCATATTGGTTCACAGCTCTGCCAATCATTCCAATACACATTTTTGGTGGATTTTTGTTTTCTAAAATAAACTGTTGTATAGTGTTTGTGGCTTCAGCGATGTCCTTCAGGACAAAAAAATTAAACATATTTATATATACAAATATATATATAGATCAAAGCAAGGGGGATATACGATATGATATACAAGTTATACTTGCCATGTCTGAGTACAAAAACGCTGTCTGTAGGCAGGTCTGACGAATGGTCTGAGCAGTGTTTCCAGATACCTGAAATGACTTTCCCCTAAATCTTAAAAAAATACTTAAATTTCTTCCCAAACGTTAACAAAATCTCCTAAATTTTTTATATAACACTGTACAACACAAAAAAATAACAAGGTTCTGGAAACAATGTCTTCAGAAAGTTAAATGCCTTAACACTTAAAAAAATTGTTTACCACACCAAGTTTTATATGTAATGGTTGTAAAAGAATTTTTTGTTGGCACAAGCGGTGGATGGAGATATATAATGCTCGCCTAATGTCTCTTTAGCTCTTGGCTCCCATTGTTTTTGGGATTTAAGGACATTTAAGTACCAATTTTGAATAAGTACGAAATAAACACTTGAACACATTTTCAGTTTTGGCTTAATTCTGGCGTTCAAGTTAATTTCGGAGCTTTGATGTATTCAGAGACCTATAGTAGAATTTTATGGCGAATATTTTTGTAGTACATTTTGTCCTTAAAAAGTCCTGTTTCATAGGACATTTTTCGCATTTTAGAAAAAAGGATTAAATTGACCCATACAAATAGGAGCTCAAGGGTTAAAATGCTCCAAAAAAATGGGGAAAATTTTGACCCCACTAAAAACAATTCAGACGTAAGCTTTCGTAAAACGCAGATACATATATATTTTTGTTGGGCCCCTCTACCAGAATCCGTTGTCAGAACCTCGTTATTTAAAAAAAGATTGGATTTTTTTGTGCAGCGTAATTTACGCCGTGTTAAAGGAATTAAACTTCTCATTACAAATAAAAAAAATATATATAGTCTTTTTCAATGCAACCTTTTTTATTCAGCTTAAAAATAAAAACTTAACAAATACAAAACATGTAACAAATGAATTTAAACAAAAACTGCCATTTTTGGCGGGATTTCATTGTGACAGTAATAAGGGAGAACGAGATAGAACGAGCTTACACTTTGTAAGCATACAAATTTTTAACAGAATAGGCTGCTTTGACTATTAAAATAGTTACCAAAATATAATTTGTTGCCAGTGTTCAAAATACATCATATTTCGTTATCCAAAAAACTCCCAAAAATCTACTAAGGATCCGAAAAATCCCCTAACATAAAATATAAATCTCCTTAATTTTCTCCTAAACAATTCTTCCTCCTAAAAATTCGCATAAAAGGCCAAGAATCTCCTAAATCTAGGAGGAAATCTCCTGATTTGGCCACACTGAGTCTGAGTAAAATCAAAAAGTTTACTTTTAAAGCGACAGAAGTCAAAGTTGGCAAAAATGATAGCTTGTGTGTAGATTCGTCTGCCACCAAGTACGCAACTTTAGTTTGAAACTAAACTTAAGTTTCTCCATTGGTCCTCTCTCTGCATGTGAAAGCTGTCGGTCGAAATTGGACCACTTAGACTAGATTAACGATATGTGCCGTCGTCTTGCAATGTCTACAGGAGTTGCAAAGTTTTGCCACAAATTCACACGTTAACGCCATCAATTCACGATCCCTTGATGTGCAATCGAATGAACTAACCATTGGGCCATGTCAACCGCCCTACTAGACACTGCCATATACTTGGTTCTCATTTTCTCTAACGCAAAGATTTGATTAGTGAAATGCTGCTGGTATCATTAGCATTTATTTATTTATTCTATTCTCACACATCAATTAATTCTGACCATCTATTAAACTGTCACTGAAGATCATATTCGCTGCTGTGCCGTCAAATCATCGTCGTTTACCACAGCGCCTCGGTGCCCATTCTCACTCTCGTTCCCATCATTATCGCCAACATTTGCAACCTCATCATCAACGCTCGCAGACGTCAAGTGAGAACGTTCTCGTCATTTTCGTTTTCATTACATTATCAAACGCGCGTATCAGCGCCGCAGCCCCACTGCACGCATTGCGTTTCCCTGCGCAGCGCCGGAACTGCATTCGCACCCAACCACAGCACCGCACAGCACAGCACGGCGCGGCGCGGTATGCAAACACGTCAATTGTGCGATGATGTTCGCAGGCGCCGCAGTACCAGCAACACAGCCCAACGCCAGACAATGCGACGGTGCCACGCCGCCGATGACTGGGCAGTTGCCGACGCGACGCGCAAATAGAGAAACGGCAAATGGCAAAATGAAATTCACGCCAGACGGCGCAAAGGTGCATGAGGCCGCGGCGTGTGCAACGTGCGTTTGCGTGCGCGCTGACCAACGAGCCGCATGATCGGCAGAAAGTGTTAATGTGCCTCTGAGTGGCGTTGTTGTGGCCGGGGCGCAGGCGCTGCTGCTGTTTACTACCGAAACGCTACCAGACGGCAGGCGAAGCTGCTGTTGATCTATGCGCCTGCACACACACACTCGGCCGGTCGTGGCCGAGGGAGGCGTGCGGCGGAAGCGTTGAAGGCGCAGCTCCTGCCAGACGGCGATGGAGTGCGGCCAGCGCCTCGAGTGGCGTTTACTGCTCCTCCGACAGTGCCGGGCTGGCGCGAACTTTGCAACAAAGACGCAAACGCCGCCACCGTTGCAGCGGCAGTTGTTGCGTTGCCTGCAGGTTCGCGGCTGCCAGCGGTTGGATGTTGTTAGCAAACAATAACAAGTTCTGGCGCACCGCGGCGGTGCGGCATTGTGCAGCTAGTTGTTGTTGTTATTTGCTCCCATTTATTTCTTGGTGTTTGCTGGCGCAGACTTTGCACCTTGTGTGTTGTTGTGCCTTATGTGTGTTTATTGTTATTGCAACTGGTGTTGTTGTTGTGCTAGTTGTGCGTGTGTACGCGTTGCCCGCATGTCGCCGCGCCGCGTGCGTGTGAGTGTACAAGACGCGTGCGCGATTATTTAACGTAATAACATGCAAACTTACAACAACAACAATAACAACAAAAGCCATGCCAATTGCATTGGTGGCAATAAAGGAGGATCAGGCCAGGCCGAAGAGACGTCAGCAAATAGTGACAGCGGCTGCTGCGGCACAGCACAAAAACAATAAAGGCAACAGGAACAGGAACACAATTGTGAAATTAACACCACATGCTAAAGATGTGCAAATAAACTTTGGCGGCAATGTTGATGTTGTTGTTGTTGGTCGCGGGCGGCCGTGCGGCTGGGCGCCACTGCCGCACATCCTAAACAAATTTTAGGCAAAAACTGAAAGGTAAGGCGCAGAAAATCGTCATGAAACACTCTTCAGAGTATTATTGGCGGCATTCACGATATGTGTGACAATTGTGCTGGGAGCAGAGCAGAATAAAGCGGTGCAATTTCAGATGTTGAACAACTTGCTTACAGCTTTCGCGTCACACTAGGGAAGCCATGAAATCGACAGACTTTTATTTAACAAGGCCCATGCAAGTTAAATGACAATGTGATAAATTTTCTATCAATGCATTTGTAGTTGTTTGAGATTAATTTGCTGTCATGCTGATTGCTCAATGCTATCACAACAGATCACGCTTGAGTTTAAGTGGCTTTGAAACCAGAGAAACTGCTTAGCCCTAACCCCAAATTTCACCCTGTGTCTCGATATAACTTTTTGATATTTAAATCAGGAAATATGTGCCAAACAAATGTGTACACGACATTTGAAGTCGCCACGTCTCTTTGTTAGAATTCTAGAGCTAGTTTACTTTTGAACAATTTTAGCTTAAAACGGGTTAAATAAATTTTGTATCAATATATTTTAATTGCAGAAAAATTCCCTAACATTTATGAAAATATACAAAATTATCACTTTTTGATTTTATTTAACCATTTTCAAAGAAACAGGGTTTTGATCAAACGCGCCCAATTCGTAGACTTCAATTAGAACACAAACTTTCCCTTATATCGCTGCAAATTATTGGAAATTATTTTGGGGATAACAGTACAATTTTTGTAATTTGCTTTGAAATCACTTCTAAAAATAGAAATTTGTTGGTGCCTTTTTAAATGAAATACAAAATTAATAAATCAAGATGACAAATAAATGAAGTTGCTCTCAGCCAACTTTGGGGTCGAAAGGGTTATGGTACACGTAGACTAGAAAGTCTATCTGCTATGATCCCATAAAAAGCAAATTGATAGATAAAAGTATATTAAAGAGCTTAGAAAAACTATTTAGATTCTATATAAATCATTGTCTCTATATTGTCTAACCTGAGGTGAGGTTAAATTCGTATTGCCGGATCGTTTTTTGACCTGAAGATTAAGAAAAATTTAAGCAATTTTTTGGAGTTCGGGTTTGGCAATGAATCCTCCGCATTTCTGATAATAACTTAGATTTTATGCAAATGTTTTGAATTAAAATAATTTTTTTTATTATTCTAAACAAACCTTCGTAATTTATCAGAAATTGTTCATGTTTTCAAAATGTGTTATTGTTTTTATCATTGTTTAGTTAATGTTCTGTGACGTTTTGTAATGTTTTTATAGTGCAATGAGTTGCAAGTGTAAACACGGTAGAGTGTAAAATTGTTAATAAAGTGACTACTAGTTTCGAATTTCATTGAAGAATTGTAGTGTATTTTATTTTTGAGCACAATCCAGAGAAACGAATACGCCTGCGTTAGGTGGCAGAACTAATTTTCAGAACAAAATTTTGTATTTTTTTGTAAGGGGGTGCTCTAGTACAAACGGTGTTTTTAAAGCTTTTTTGGGATTTTTTTTTTTTCAGAAACTGCAATTGATAATGAGTTAATTCTTCGTATATTTATTCTCTATATATTGAATTATAAAAACAAAATTTTTTCCACGTGCTACCGCGAACACTGTTGGGGTCCGCCAGCTGAGTATCGGCCATGTTTGTTTTTCTAAGGGTGCGTTTGCGCCATCCTAACTTTGTTCCTGTTCATCTGAAATGTAATCCAAAAATTTTCTCTTAAAAAGCATTACTCCAATTAAAGGATGACCTATAATGAACCCGATTTGATCAAAATTGGGCCAGCGGCATCGTTTTAAAGTGTTTTTTTCGAAGTTCGCCCTTTTTTTTGCTCTAAAAACTCCCCCAAAAAATCGGCTAGTCAATGGAGCGCAATCTCCGTAGGTTAACCCGTGGAGCAAAAAGTTTTGAATACAACAAAATCAGAATCAAGTAAATCGGTCAATTAGTTTCGACGGAATCATGGCGCAATGGTCAAAAATGTGTTTTCGAGAAAAACGCGTTTACAGTTTTTAGTTAAACCGTGTTACCGCGTAGTGAACGATACGAATTTGAGGCTCTGTATCTCAGAGACGTTTACGAATTCGACAAAATCCGTTCGTACACTTTTTCTATGATAGTTATACTATACAAATATGAAATAAAAAAAAACCCGATTTTTTCAAAATTTACAACTAGAGGACAGATTTTCAGTAAGAAAGTGATGCAATAAAATAATCTGTCTGGGTTAGACTATTGAATATCATTGAAGAATGTTTCATTTGCATTTGCAGTTGAATTGGATCTAAATATAATTAAATTAATCTTTTTTTATTAAGGTAATCTAATATTTATTACAAATACAAGACATTTCATCCTTTAAGATTTGAGACTGTATCTACTTTAGAATCATTGTGCTAATAAATTTCAACACCGATAGTGAATACCGCCTTTGACATAAGCTTGTCTCCTGTTCAAGTGCTCGATTAGAATTTGTATTCTTTTGTTGTTTCGCATTTTCATTCCTTGCATTCTGTAAGGTTTTTCAATTAATTAGCAGTTGACTAACTTTGTGAACAAAACCACAAAAAATACACTCGGTGTCGGCATTTCTAACAAAGTGCCGCATTGACTGACTGCTCTCGGCCCAAATTTCGGTTTTCTCTAATGCCGAAATTAATTTGAAGCCACTTCAAAGTCAGCCATTTACCGTTAAACGCTCGTTCAAGCCCGACTTGAGAAATTTGCCACAGACGAGCTGCTCTCCCGAAAAAGGCTCATATTTCAAACAGACATTTCGAACGCACATAAAGACATCAGCCAAATGCATTGTGACATATCGAAGCCGAGCGAATGAAAAGATAAACGCACGAGCGACGGGGCCACGCTACCTCGCATCGGTAGCGGACAGAAGCGGCAGCTGAGCGGCAGCAAAACAATTAATAAAATTAGCAAACGTCTTCTCTGCGCTTTGTTATCGTCGTCGCGTTAAGTCAACAACACACATGTCGCATTAGTCATCGGTACGATCGACGACGCCGACAACGACAACGGCAACAATCAGCACAATCGGCACGATCGCGCACTGATGAACCGTCCGCGCCGTCTACTTGCGAGCTGCTCGGCTGCGGCCGGCAAGGCGCCACCGACGCGACGCGGTGCGCCGATCGAAAGCGAGCGATCTAAAGACGCTCAAGGTCTGCACGCAAATTTTCGCAAACAAGGCGCGCACATCTGTGTGGTCAAGAGCAGCCTGCAGCCGCCAACCGCCAACTGCCAGACGGTGCAAAATACAAAACTTTGCCATAGACAAAAGCGCCCAGACCGCCAGTCAACCACTCGCCCAGCGCGTCGAAACATAAGCAACAACAAAGCCAATAACAACAAAAACAAACAGTTCACTTGACTGGCTGTGTGCATTCGCCAAACAAATTAAAACAAGAACTCGTGGCAAACCGTGCCGCAAATGCTGCTGGGATGCTGCACGCCGGAACGCTCGACGCGCTCGTCGAGAACGTGCGGTGCGCGGCCGCGATCCTCAGGCGTAGATAAAGCGCCATTATAAACGAATTGATGTGCGATTATCGGCGGAATTTAGCGCGATTCGGCGGCTACCAGAGTAGCCAGCAATGCCAGCGGCTGCTGGGCGCTATTGCTGTTGCTTTTGTTTTTATTGCTGCTGCTGCTATCCCACTTGACGCTGAAGTGCGCTGAAGTGGCGTGGAGTGGCGTCGGCTTTATAAGTTGACTTGGAAACGGCATCGAGTGCTGACAGCGCTTTCGGGCGCTATTTGGCTAATAGAATAAATGAAGCTAATGATGATCGTACAAATTCAGGCAAACCGCAGGTCGGCCTGAGTTGGCAGGTAGCCCGGCGCGGCTGGAGTGTGGCCGTGTTTGATGAGCTGATTGGCTTAGATTAGATTGGATTGGATTGAATTGAATGGCCATGGAATGAGGTTTTCTGCTTGTCAGTGTAACAACAATTCGAATGAACACACATACAAACGTACATGTATCGTAGATCAAGTTGGGATTTGGTTAGATAGGCACAGCAGGCAGAATTGATCGCTCAAGTGTTTGGATTTGTGTAATTCGGATACGGGTGTGTAAGTTGAGTCGAGTGTGTAATTTGAATGCTTTGAATTTGATGTCCAATCAGAATTCAAGAGAAGACGTATTGATTTCGGTGGCAGTGTTAATAGGTTAATTATTGAGAATATGTATGTAAATGTGTTAGCTGATAATTTTGGGGGTTTGTTTTTATGAAGCGGCAAACTTTTCGTTATCTTTGTTTGATGTTCGTTGATTTGGGATGGGAAACAGCTGACTTGTTTAACTGCTTTATTACTTTTTTATTAACCCTGGAATATTATAATATTTTACAGCTGCATGCCTAATGAAAGACCCTTTACAACTAGTATTGAACTCTCTAACCAGAACCTTTCATAGCTGACATTTCCTTTGGTGAAATGTTTGTTTTTAATTTCTTAAAACTAGTGTGCGACCGAAACCGAATTTAGGTTTTTTTTTTAAATTCGGCCGAAACCGAACCTTTCTAGTTGAAATAAAAATCACCATATGAAGCATTTTTTTCAACAAACGAATTTTACATTAACCCATTGCTGCCTAATGGGTAATATTTTACCCATGAAAACTGACTTTCTAAAAAAATCCCAGAAAAGTTCGTGGTAGAGATATCTCAAAATCATTGATAGAGATGGTTGGGGTAAAGATGGAACTACCTTAGTCTAGTGGAGGTCACTCTAAAATTCCGCCACCTAGCTAGATTTACCAGACTCCAAAAATTGTGAATTTTCCGGAGGTGGAAAATGTGCTGAAACGTAGTGGCCCTAGAACCTCACAAAAATCGCAAAAATTTGCAGCGATATCAGGGAAAATTTGTGATCTAATTGAAGTCTACGAATTGGGCGCATTTGATCAAAACCCTGTTTTTGTATTAATTGTTAAATAAAATGAAATAGTGATAATTTTGTATTTTTCCATAAATATTAAATAATTTTTCTGTTATTAAAATATATTGATACAAAATTTATTTAACCCGTTTTAAGCTAAAATTGCTCAAAAGTAAACTAGCTCTAGAATTCTAACAAAGAGACGTGGCAACTTTAAATGTCATGTGCACACTTCTTAGGAAAATATTTCATGATTTAAATACCAAAAAGTAATATCGAGACACAGGTTAAAATTCGGGTTCGAAAGGATTTAGTTTTATGCTATTGCCATCTATTTCCCCCCCATTTTTTTCCAAACGATTTTTCTATAAAACTAAAAGCTCACAAAACCGCAAATTATCCTCACCCAGTAGATACTCACTGTTCGATTCAATGCGATTATTTTTCTGCTAAAATTTTTATAACACTTTTGTTTTTTTTAGTCTGCACTGGAATGTGTTTTTATTTTCCATAAATTACCATTGCAGCTTCTGCACTTCAATTCGGCTGCACAGGCGCATTGAAAAGTGTTGGGGAAAAAATTTGACGCTCCCCTGCCGCGCTGCTCGGCTGCCAAAAACAATTGAATTCGATTGAATGCACCGCGCAGCAGCTCACATTCCAGACGTGTCGCCAACACACACACACACACACACACACTATCCACCAACCACAATGACAATGAGAACAAAAACAATGCAGTCAAGGAACGCTAAACTCCGAGCTGCCCAAAAACTGCACACCAATGAGTTGAAGCGCCGCTTTTAAAGACAATCAGCGACACCTTTTTGGTAAAATACATACGACTGCTGCCGGCGACAACAACGACAGCGACAGCGACATTGAGTGCTGCCGCCGATTCTGCTGCTCCATAAAAAATAATAACAATAATGTGGACGACCGGCATCACACGTTTGTGGCCGCTGGCACCGCTGGCAGCGAATCCGGTGAATACAATGAGCCAGCCAGCAACCGGCAACGGGCAACCGACGCAGCAGCCAAAGGGTTATGGCAGCAGCAAAAAATGCTGAAATGACGTCCAGCCGAAGTGCGAAAGCGACAGTGGTCGCTGGGTGCAAGAAACAATGCCGCGCCACATACTCGCCGCTGACCGCAGAATACCCTTTTTTGGGGTTACCACACATACCAGGCTCGCCGTTCGCCGCTCGCCGTTCCCCACAACTGTGTGTGGGGGTACTTGTGGCTGTCGTTGTTGCTGGCACTGGATGCGCGCTGTGGCGCATTTGGCTGCCTTTGGGTTGACATCATATTTGGTGGCTAAAAGAGCGCCGGCTCCAGCAATTTTCTGTTCATTGCCCTCCCCTCCCCGCCCCCTAGCCTTGTACTTTGCCTTTTACGAAGGAGATGCAATGCGGCGCTGCAGGCGCTGAAAGTCGAATGAATGTAAATAAAGACGACAGCAAGTGAACCGCAGTGGTTGAGTGCTGCTTGCGGGGCCAATGAATGCAATTGGGCAGAGCTCCTGTGGGAGCTCATTGCCAGTGCATCAGTGAGTTTCATGGGACTGCGGTTTGAAGGTGACTGTTTGAAGTGTCGCAATGCGAGCTGCATGGGAAAGAAAAGCGCGCAAAAACGCGATCGTTGCATTGTCGGCGATGGTCGGAATTGTCGCAGCGCCGCATCGCTGCAGTCGATTTGAAGACGCATTGATCTTGTGTGCAAGATTACGCAGATAGCTGGACTGCGCTCTGGGCACTGCTGTAAGGATCGCCCGTGCGAAATAAGGTCAACAAAATGCAACATGAAACTCTGGTCGGTTTGTTGGCAGACGGAAGGAAGGCAGCGCTGCAATCAGCCAGGCGCTTAACACATTCTGCGATTAAGTCGAATTTCGAAATTGGGTGGCCCAAAATGAAATCATTAACACCTAAGATCACAAAAACCAACCACAAGAAACAATCACAACAATAACAACAACAAAATAAAAAAAATTAAAAAAATACAAAATAAGCAACAGAGCACAAGGAATCGGCATGCAAGCAGTGAGAAATAAGAGGCAAGCAAAGCATACACAGAGAAAAATTCGCTAAGAGAAAAGAAATGAAAGGATTTCGAAACCATAGGCCACTTCTTGTGACCTGATCCTTGAAGAATAACTGACAACTCAGTAACATGTAACATGAAGTATAGTTTCCCAACTACTTAGTTTCATTCATAGATCGAAGAGGCCTTCATCGTGAATAGTTTGAAAATGAACTAAAACGGCCTCCGAGCCTCCGTAACCAAAATTTCCAAAATTTTTGACCCAAATTCCATGTTCTTCGAATTAGTTCTTTGTGTGTCCATAGTCACAAGTTCCATAATAAATTGTTGTACTTTCTTTAAAGGCCTTTGTTGTTGTCCTATGCCCACAGTCACAGTCTTTCAGTTTTGAAGAAGTTTTGAAGAAGTGAGGGTTTCGCGTACAAATTTTGAGCTTAACACCAATTGAAATCATTTTGTAACAGCAATTTTTATATTTGTGCGTCACTGGCCACAGCCAATCTTACTGAAAAATAAAACTAAAAAAACTAAAACTAAAAACGAATGCAAAAATGTAAAAAATAAAAACAATTTTTTTCTGAAAATAATTTCACAAAATAATTTTTTTCAAAAAATTAAAAAAAAAATAAAAAATATATAAAATTTTGTTTTTCGAAAAAATTATTTTTTTTGGAAAACATAATTTTTTATTTTTTGGAAAATAATTACACAAACAATTTTGTTTTTTTGAAATTTGATAATTTCACAAAATATTTTTTCCCAGAAATTTTATTACAAAAAAAATTGACAAAAACAAATTTTTTTTGAAAAAATATGTTTGATAATTTCACAAAATAATTTTTCCAAGAAAATTATTTTGTGAAATTATCCAAATTATCAAACAAATCTTAATTATTTTCAAATAAAAAATTTGTTTTGTGAAATTATTTTCCAAAAAATAAAAAAATAATGTTTAAAAAAAAAATTTAGTTTTTCCAAAAACAAAATTTCGTATAAAATTGTTTAAAAAAGTATTTTCTTTCTCTTTTTAAGTTTTAGTTTATTTTTGGAATAAATTATTTATTTAAATAATATAATTAATTGACAAGTGTTTTTTTTTAATTTAAAAAAATATATGATGTTTTCAAAACAAAAAAAATACTTTTTTCCAAAAACAAAATTATGTTGTCAAATAATAAAAAAATTAATATTTTTATAATTTGCATACAATTCTTAAATAATTGAAGTTAAAATAATATAAAAAAATATTTTTTTCACTCTTTTTGTGTTTTATTTTTTTACAAAATGAATTATTTTAAAAATATAATTAATTTAATAAATATTTTTTTTTTGAAAAAATTATTTCGTTAAATTATCCAAAAACAAATTATTTTTTTTCCAGGAAAAAAATTATTTTGTTAAATTAATTTACTAAACAAACATTAAAAAAATAAAATAAATAAAATAAATAATTTAAAAAAAAAAATAAATAATTAATTTTTTCCAAAATAAATGATTAATTTGTTTCCACAAAATTTTTTGTGTGTAATTATTATTATAAAAAAGACTTATTTTTACTTTAAATATTAATTTGCATACAATTCTTAAATAATTGAAGCTGAACTAATATTAAAAAAAATATTTTTTTTACTCTTTACAAATTTTAGTTTATTTTTGGAAAAAATTAATTATGTTAATAATATAATTATTTAATTAATACTTTTTTTGGAAAAAATAGTTTTGTGAAAAGGATAATTACTAATATTGTTTTTTTTAACTTAAATATTTGGACTTTTGGATTTTTGTCCCAAGGGTCTGTTCTGACTTCTAACTATTCGAAAAATAAAAACTCTTGATTCTTGGACACGTAGTGAGATCAGACACTAAATTTACTGTTGCCATATGGCAATCAAATCGTAAGTCTGGTGTATTTCTTTTAAGTTACCACTTTTTTTCTAAAGGCCAAATTCTTCAAATTCAAATTCTTTTCTGCTCAGTGTACAACATTTCGAAAAATAAGTAGAAGGCACTAAAATCACCGACTGCGCTCAAGGAATGCATAGTTGTTGCAGTGCGGGAGAGCGACCGGCGAGGGCGTCTCTCCCCTGTCCGCCAGTTCACCATCCCAGCCAGCGAGCAACGTTGAGGCAGTCAGCCGTAAACAGAGACCGACACAAAGTGAGACCGACTGCCAGGTAGCCGCACAAAATGGTAGTCAGCCAGAGCAGCCAAGTGATGCTCCAGAAATGAATTTAAGCTTCCAGCTGACTCCTTGCCTCGCCGCACGGCCCCTCTCGGCCAGCACAAATGAAATGTAAGCGGATCCCTGTAAAATTTGCCGCCTGTGAAGTGAAGATTTCTATCTTTTCATGGGAGGTTTGCCCGTTTCAAAATCAAAATCAACAACAACAATAACATACACACACACTCACAAAAAATCAAAAGAAAATGCAAAAACAGTTTAAGCAAAAAGCCAAAATGAAGAATATAATAAAAACAACAACAATAATAACAAACTCGAAAAAACTTATTGTAAAAAAAGGCAACGAAAAAAAGAAGAAGCAGCAGCACTGAAATGCACCAAAAAAGGCAAAACAAGGCTGGCGAGCAGCCGCAAAGCCAATTAATTTATTAAATTGAAGTATTTGGCTTGGTTTGCGGGCAACATTGGCGCGGCACCGACGAAGGTAAGAATTTTGGCGACAGACGCCCAAAAGCGAAATGAGTCTGGCTGTGTAAAAAGGGCCGACCGAGCCGAACGGCAGCGGCGATTTTTGGTCAAGCGCGGCCGTGTTAATTTTTAACTCAACCTCTGTCGAAAGCGACTGAAAGAGGGGGCGGCGGCGGAGGCGGGAGGCGAAATTGCGGTTGCAAGCTGGCTGCTGCTGTTGGTGTTGGTGTTGGCGTCGGTATGTATGTATGTATGTATGTATGTAGGGGCGAGTATATGTTGCAAGCAGCGCATGTTGCAAGAGGTGCAGAACTAATGGATTTTATTTGCAGCAACACACGAGTACAGCGGCCATGAGCCATGAGCCAACAATGAGAAATCCGCGGCCACGCCGAAACGTTCCCACCACCGGCCGGCGGACCTGCGCCGTGCACGGTGCACATTCCCATTGCGGTTCGCACGAGAATGCGCAGGCGCTGCCTCGCGTGTATTGATATATGGTGCCCACGGTTACTTAAGGATGTGACAAAGATCTTATTATAAAGAAAAAGATCTCTCCAACTGATAAGGAAATGATAAAAAGACAGACGCCAGTTTTTAATTTGATTGGAATGGAATGGCCGGAGCATTGGCAACTGGCACTTGGTATGTGCCGGCTGGATTTTTCATTGTTACTGTTGTTGTTTCGTGTGGCGGCTATCGATGTTGTGTGGCGGTGGTATTGGTGTGGAATTTGCGGAGTAATTTCACAAAGTCCATTAACAAAAAAAAAGAACTGAATAAAAAGTGAAAACAAATGAGTGTTAACGGCAGGTGAAGTGAGTGCTAAAGGATGCAGCATGAGGCATGAGCTGAGATATATTTTGCAAATGATTTTCTCTACTTGAAGCATAAAACTAATTGATTGGCAATAAGCATATCTACTATGTTTGAAAAATTGCATTAGTCGAATAAATTTGTTGGTATGAAAAAATTTAGAGAAACATTTCTCTTCTTTTAATCCAACAGTGAAGTTTAAGTTCTTCAAAGCAAAGTCACATGTACCACGCCTGAAAGTATGCCAGAATAATAAGAATTTAAAAAGTTCAACACTACTGCAAAATTCGTCTTTCAAGGCATTTTAAAAATTAAAAATTAGTATTATTTCTATTTAGGTTAGTTTAGGTTACGGAAGGGCACACACACCCACTCGGAGACCCTGTTGGGTTCATTGTGAATTCCTTCATTTTCGGAGAAAACCGGTGCCTTCCACTATCTGTTGAGATCCCTGTAGATTCAGGCGGGATCTTTTGGGAACCATTTGGTCTTGGCAAGAAAATTGTGTAGATCGGTAATCTCTGCGTCTGCTACTTCCGCGAGCCCATCAAAGAACCTTGCCCCAAGAGTCTGGAGCCGTCGTCTTTGTAGTGATGGACAGTGGCATAGCAGATGCTCGACTGATTCTACTGCATCCTCGTCTCCGCAGCTTCTGCATAAATCGTCGGTTGCCAAACGTCATTTGCATAGCATGACACCTATGGTGCAGTGACCTGTGATTACCTGACAGTCAAGTACTACCTTTGATTTCACTACGGTGGATTCAATTGCTTTTAGAGCAGCCTGGCTATCAACACAAATGACGGCCACACTAAGTGTTGAGTTTTTTATGTGCTGCGCTGCTTTCATGATGGCGGAAACCTCCAACTGGAAAACTCTGTAATAGTCTGGTAGTCTGTACGACCAGTAGACATTTTGCGTTTCGCAGTAGACACCCACACCGGTCCCATCCTCTGTCTTGGAGCCGCCGGTAAAGTAGACTCCCACAGAGTCCTCCACCTCGGGCTGTTGCCAGTTGTCCCTGGAGGGATAATCGATGGGTCTTCAATTTGAAGTCGCTGAGTTTTACCAGGAAATCAGTGGCCTTATCTAGAAGACCTTGCAAGGTAGAGCTAGTCATTAGAGCATTCAGGATGCTGGAATGTCCGTAGTTGCCTTACTTCAGCTGGTTAGACTCCCAGCCTAGTATTTATATTTAATTTAATATGTTTTTTAAGCAAAATCAGTGAGCCATACACCCAAAGGTTAGGTTAGCGTGAAATAAGGTGACAGCTAAGGGAACTCATAAAGGTCTCATATTTATTGTGTTATCACAGAAAAAATCTCAACGATTGACAGATTGACCAGGTTTGCCAGAAAAGCGCCCCGACTCTCCTCCGGGCCATGGCACATTACATAGATACGAAACATCTTCGACTGCCTGCACCGAGCGGCAGTGCTTCTTGAAAGCGAGACCCATTTGCTGGACGTTCTTTTACGGTCCAATGACCATTTAGAATTGCTGCTGTTGAAGCAGTTTCATCAAACTTCAAGTTCAGGAATTTTTTTAATTCTTCTTCTTCTTTTGATTTAACTTTGGTCAGGTTTTCACTGGAAATTGTGCAGGACTATTTCATTGCTAACTGCCTACTTGGCACAGTGTTGCCAGATCCGGAAATTTCGTCCTAGATTTAGGAGATTCTTGGCCTTTTAGGAGAATTTTTAGGAGAAAGAATTATTGGGGAGAAAATTTAGGAGATTTACATTTCATGTTAGGGGATTTATGTGATCCTTAGTGGATTTTTCGAAGACTTTTGGATAACGACAAATAACATACAAAGTGTATGCTTGTTCCATCTCGTTCTCATTTATTGTTGTCACAATGAAATCTCGCCAAAAATGGCAGTTTTTATATAATTCATTTGTTATATTGAAACGAAGAGACACTCTGTGCTGTGCATGAATGCTTTTCCAAGCATACTTTTAGGCGTGCACTTTGAAGTATGGTAAATTTGGTATAATTCGCTTGGATAGTCCGATATGGCAAGGATGGTTCTCGAAGAAATGGGCTGTGCGAGAATGATCGAGCGCTTTCCAATTGGAAGTTGCAAGAAACTTCGGCGCGATAAGAAAACTGGTATAAAAGCAGCAGTGGCAGCGCAAGGGGTCGAGTCTGTGTTGAGCAAGCAAGGTGGTAACAAGTGTAGATACAAGCGAAGTGTAGATCTGTAAATAAAGTGATTGTTAGTTTTGACTACGTTGCGCTGAATAACTGAAGTTGTTTTATTTTCAAACACAATCAAAACGAACCTTGGAAAACTTGAGATTTTCGTAACAATATATTTTGTTTTTGTTAAATGTTTCTTGTTAAACTGAAGATGAATAAAAAAAGGTTGCATTAAAAAAATTATATGAATGCATTTTTTTTTATGAGAAGTTTAATTCCTTTAAAATAAGGCAATTATAACATTTGTTTTTTAATTTTAGGAGATTTTTCCTTTCCTTTTGGGAGGAAATTTCAGTATATTTTTAAGATTTAGGGGAAAGTCATTTCAGATATCTGGCAACACTGATTTGGCAACCAAAAGTACCAGTACGTTATTCAAAAAGAGCACATACGCCCGAAAGTATGCTACAAAATGCTCAAATTGTTTGAGCTCAGTATGTGGAAGTATTCGGAAGTTGATAGCAAAAAAGGTATTGTGTAAATAAATGACAAACCCACCGTCCCGTAGATTGAGCCTTAAATCACCAAGTTTTCTAACACATAAAGGTGGCAACATGAAACCTTATTTCTTTAGTTCCGTCTTCCTGGTTTTCCTAAATCTAAACACAAAGTTATGGGATCGAGAAGTCAGAGCGTCTTCTCAAAACTTAAGCAATGCTTGAAATATTTAGCAAACAGTCATAAATAATTTTAGGCGCCTGCGCCTAGTCACATCACACAACCCACCAAGTCTCGCAAGTGTGTGCCGCATTAACAATTTTTAAATTTAATTTATTTCATCCCCAGCAAAAAATTACAAAACCTAAAAAAAAAATCAAATAAAAATAAAGGTAAAACAAAATGAACAACGCATGCCGAGAGAGTGAAAAATAAAAGCGCCAGCGCTGAAATTGCTCTGCGGTTAACAAGTTTTGGCGGCATCGTTAGCATCTTCACACGCTTCGCAGGATATCAACACCATTTATTGGCATATTTCTTTGCGTTTTGTTGTGCCACTTCTTCACTTTTGCACAATTTTTTTGTTGTTTTTTTTCTTTATTTTGTACTCTCGGCAGTTTTGTGGTTTTCGGTTGAAAGCGAAAAAACACATTTGTGCGCTTTCAACCACAACAAAAAACAAAACCGAAAACAGTGAAAAAAAATAAAAGCAAAACATCGGCCAAGCAGATAAGCAAAAAATGAAAATGAAAACAAAATCGATTGGCTTTCCGTGAAATTGATAAGCGGCTATAATCGTTTGCGATCGGCCAGTATTGTCTGCGGCTGTTGTTGTTGTTGTCAGTGTCGGCGTTGGTGTTGCTGGCGCTACGTTTGCCGGTGTGATGGCAATGGCGGCGCTGTGCTTGATGCTGGTGGCGGCCGTAAATTATGGCATTGACTAGGTTAGTGCATTAAGGCAGACGCCAGTCGTCCGCTCCGCGTGCCGCCGCGACCCGCCGTTGTCGCAGCGAAATGCGCGAACAGCGAATTCACACCGCATTCGCGCCGCACCAGGGTAGAAAATGATGAGCAATTTTGTTGTTGTTAATGTGTGTTTTTGTTTTTATTTTTTGTGGGTGTGCGACCGACCCGAAGAATGCCACAATGCGTAGCGGCAGTAGTGGTGCGAACCATGCGCGACCACCTACCGGGACTGGTGTTGGCATTCGTTTCACTTAAATTCATAATTTATATTTTAGCCTTTCATCTGTGCGTGTGTGTGTGTGTGTGCATATGTCAGCACTGTGGTGAGGCGGCCTCATTAGCGTAATTTGTGGTTATAGATTTTGCAGTCTAATTGAAACATTCATCGAGTCACTAGACATGCATTTTCTTCGGCTTTCTGTGGTTCATAGGAGATTGCAAAGTATTCTGAGATCAGTGAGATTAAAGCTGGCTGCCAGGCAATAAGAATGGCTTCTTGTTAGTTTATCAAATTTAACAAGTTTAACAAGTAAAATTTAAAATCTTTGGAAATGTCGTTGTCGAAGGTAAAAAACAAAATTTTGTACCAAACCCGGACATCTGTTATAAAAAAGTCTTAAGTCTAAGATAAAATATTGATCGATAATTGTCGAACCTCCATTAATCGGGATTTGATTACGTGGATATTTCAATCAGTAGCGGATTCAGGGGTGGTTTTTGGGGTTGAAACCCCCTCGAAATATTATTATATAAAACTGTAGGTCCCTTCCAACCTTGTAAAACCATTCGCACGCACAACACGGTTGGTTGCGGGTAGCTAGGTCTTAGTCTCGTAATCGGGCTGTCGTGGCAGTCAAGAAGAAGAAGAAGATACATAAACATTTATGAATATTAAAGAATCACTTTTTGAAACTCCTTACAATATTTTTCTGAGTCCGCCCCTGATGTAAATTATACAGAAATGCCGATAAATAACAAATGTTTCTTTTTTACTGCAATTAATGGTGATAGGCCTCGATAGCCCAGCGGGTAGTGCGCTGGCTTCTCATACCAGAGGTCCTAGGTTCGGGTCCTAGCTCAAGCTGGTAACGAGCTTATCTACTTCTATTGCCATCTACATGAAGCAGATCAAAATTTCATGAATCGCACAAATGGCAAAACCTCCATTGTGTGTGTGTGAAAGAAAAAACTGCCAACCGCCATTTCCACATCCACTTGAAATGGGCGCTGTAACATCAAACTCAAAATCAATCAATCAATCATCATACTCATGACTCAAATTTTTACTTTTATTGTATTTTTTTAATTTTCTTTCAACTTTTTAACTGTCCTTTATAATTTTTAAATTTAACAAAAGTGACATAACTTAAAATATCAGGTGTACAACTTTGCTTCCGCCGTTTTCCGATAGGTGGCTGTACCGGCTGAGGCTGGTTGAAATACATAGATGGTAATGCCTTTAAAGTGAGTGTGGACAGTGCCTAACGAATTGTCATCGCCGTTTCAGTGACAGTTGTTCTTGTTTTCGTATTATTCACGCTCGAAAATGTCCGTTTATGTGCCCAATTCTCGCCATTTGCGGGAAGTTTTACTTTTCTGTTACAATTCGAAAAAAAATGCAGCTGAAGCGCATCGAATGCTCTCAGAAACTTACGGGGTTGCTGCTCTGAGTGAAAGAACGTGTCGGGAGTGGTTTCAACGTTTTAAAAATGGAAGAGCGACATGACAAAGTCATCCTCCAACACGACAATGCTCGGCCTCACGTCGCAAAAGTGGTCAAAAAGTACCTGGAAACGCTGAAATGGGAAGTCTTGCCCCACCCGCCGTATTCCCCAGATGTCGCCCCTTCTGACTTCCACCTATTCCGTTCGATGGCACACGGCCTGGCAGATCAACATTTTCAATCCTTCGAAGAATTGGAAAAATGGATTGCTTCATGGATAGCGTCAAAAGAGGACTCCTTTTTTCGAGCCGGGATCCGAAAATTGCCGGAAAGATGGGAGAAAGTTGTCGCTAGCGACGGACAATACTTTGAATAATACATCTGTAAGCACTTTTTCGCAATAAAGCTTTTAATTTTGGAAAAAAACGGCGGAAGCAAAGTTGTACACCTGATAATTCGGTAATTTTTGAATTAAAATATCATAAAAAAGTCGCAACTCAACGTTTTGGATTTTCTAGTGTAAAATAAAAAAATCGTTGTAACTTTTCCTAAAGCCTGCCGGGAAGCCTGCCGACTGGTAGAGAGACATATCACTGATAGGTGCAAGGTTGCAATATTCATTGATAGTCAGGCAGCAATAAAGGCTCTACAATCTACCACGGTCCAGTCAAGGCTGGTCGGGGAGTGTAAGATGGCGCTGAGCGCGCTAAGTCGTTGTGCTGATATCACCCTTATCTGGGTTCCTGGCCATAGGAACATTGAAGGGAATGAGAGGGCGGACGATTTGGCGCGCTCAAGTGCATCGCTTGACGCATCGCTGGGTGTCCCGGTTTCGACGCCTTTGGAAGTTGTCAAGAGGGGCTGCTATCTGCACTGTCTCAGTTTTGCCAATCGGAGGTGGAAGTCGCTGACTTCCTGTCGTACCTTGCGGGCGATGTGGCCCTCCTACAATGAGAGGAGATCCTGCGAGCTTATACACAAATCTCGCACGAACGTCGCCAGGCTTACGGCGGTCATCACAGGCCACTGGACCATAGGTCCACATGCGGAGAGGCTAAGCATCCCTTCAATACTCACTGTAGGAGCTGTGGGAATTTAGAGGAGAAAGAAACACCTAATCACTTCCTCTGTCAGTGCCCAGCTTTGGCAAGGGCAAGATTTAAGTCTCTGGGGAACCACTTCCTTACTTGTTTGACCGAATGCTCGACAGTAAGCCTGGGAACCTTCTTGGATACCTACATTCTACCGGGTGGATTTAGTTATACGACTAACCAGGCTTAGTTTCGGTGAGCATGTGGTATCAAACCGGCGTCTATGCACACAATTGTGACTTAAGCGCACTTCGGATGAATGAAAAGAAAATACATCCTAATTCCGAAATTTTCTAATTTTCAGAAATTTGTTTCTGTTAAGATTAAACGAACTTGCTTTCAGGAACAAAACCAAATATAAATGGAACCTGAACTTCAATTTCAGTTACATGAACTTTATACCTAACCTATCTTAGACATATCCCAAAGCATCCCGTTTGGATCTACAGGGATTCCAACAGATAATGGAAGGACACCGGTTTTCAGAAAAATTAAGGGATTCACAATGGACCCAACAGGGTCTGCGCGTTAAAGAGCTTGCCGCACACATCCCCTTTCCGTAACCTAACCTAACCCAACCTAACCTACCTTTTACCTACACAAATTTACTTTAATATGCATTTCATTGTTTTTAAATTTGCTGTTTTAGAGACGACAGCGATTTTGTTATGTAGCTTTTTCGGTTTTGCTGAAAAATTTCTTGGGTTATCTCTGATTTGGTTTATACTTTATTTGTTTTATTTTTAAGTGTTTTAATTTTGCATCTTGAGAAATCTCCAACTCATAGTCAAATATTATGTACGAGTGCTGTAATGTGTATGCAAAACATTTTACCACAAGCAGCGAGCTTATCTGAAGCAGCTTATCACTTTTCGTCACAATGCTCAAATTACGAGCAATGACCTTGACCGAATTTGTGTACCTACACAAAATCTTAGATAATATTTTTTACACGATTTCCTAGTCCATCAACGTAAACTTGAACCGAAATCACAAAAGTCTGAGTTGGATTATAAAATCGGAGAATCGTAGGTACTCCAACGTGTAGTTTTTCTGAATGATTGTGAAGTTAATTAGAAAAATTGCATGGAACGCCTGCCAGTTGGACCCATGACGCCTGACGCTGACGTTCTCTAAATTTGCATTTCCCCACACAAATTGCAGTTGTTGTAGTTTTGTGAAGAATTATTTATAACTTGTCTCGCCATGCTGCTATTTTTGTCTCAAAGAAATCATTGCATTTGCATTGCTGACTGACAAAGTGCGCTGTGCGCCGGAGAAGGAGTTCGAAGTTTTGGAGCTGGAGCGCCGCATCTCCAACTAGACGCAAGATGCGCACTTTATGGCCGCCGCTGACGCTAATTACATGGACTTGCCTTGCAGTTGTTATTGTTGTTTTGCTATTGCTGGGATGCATTGCAAGTCTGTTTGGCAGCTACTTTCAATGAACTCAATTTTTGTTTTTCCACTTTCCGCTGTTTTCTCAACTCGTTTATTTTGCCAACCGAGATGTCAAATTTGCGACGTGGTCGTAATTCATTGTCACGTTGCGCTGCTGTCACTGCTGCGCACCGGTCCAGCTGTTTTCGTCGCTTGTTTGCGGCATTTGTCAACACATCACGTGCTCGATTGTTTGTGCTGCGCCAATTTTTATTACAACAACACAACGTTAAATAATGGTCGTAAATTGAGTTATGTTGCCACGGCTTATCGGCGAACGCTCGTTGGCCGATAATTGTTGTTGGTTGCTGGGAACAGCACAGGAAACAAGTGCGATATGAGTGCTTCCTCGGTGAAAATCCCGTCATGCATTCTTGGAAGAAAACGTAAAAAATTAGCACAAATATTTTCACCGAAATGTCAGTTTAGAATTTTCAAGTGTTGAGCGTTATTTACTTGCAAAGAGGCGCCATTTAATCACTTTGTTGATATTATTATTATTTCATATAGCCGACACTGAAGATAATTCAGTTGCTGGTTATGTTGTTATTGTTAACAATAAAAACAATAACAGATAATTTTCAGGTACCGACATGCATACTTGTTATCGGCTAAGTGGAATCAGCTGATTGTGAGTTTCATGCAATAGTGAAATTGTTGTTGTAGTGACAACGAATGACAATTTACTGTTTGTTGTTAAGGTTGGCCTCAGTGGCGGATTCAGGGGGGAGTTTTGGGTAAAAAACATTGATACAAAATTTTTTAACACGTTTTAAGCTAAAATTGTTCAAAAGTAAACTAGCTCTAGAATTTTAACAAAGAGGCATGGCAACTTAAAATGTCGTGTGCACATTTCTTAGGCAAATGTTTCATGATTTAAATACCAATAAGTAATATCGAGACACGGGATAAAATTCGGAGTCGAAAGGGTTAAGACCAAAAATGTAACGATTTCCAAAACGGCATAAATTAAAAAATGTATTTACTTGTTAAAGTAATTTATTTACAGTGTGTTCAACAAAAAACGTTGTTCTCTCATAGAGTGTGCATTACATTTATTTGAAAAAATGTGTTATTTTTGAGAAATATATATTATAATAAGTTTCGACAGAATGTTTAATATGGGTTCCAATCTCCTGCATTGTGTATAATAGCGTGACATCTTTGGCGACAACTGGCGGCCAAAATTTCAACATGTTCCACGCAAAGAGACCTTCACGTTCTTTTGAAAAATCGAATAAAATGTTTTGATGATTTTATATTCTTTTTCGATATCTTAGCTTTCATTATAGCCCCCACATTCTCTATGGCATTTGCATTTGGTGACTGTGAGGGCCAATCCAAAGTTGCAATATTGTGATCCTTTTTCCACTTAGTGCATAATATACTTTTGTGTTTCGTGCCGTTATCTTCTTGTAGTATCCAATCGGTGTAATTTTTCCAATATAATTTTTCAGCAGACTTCAATAAACAATCCTTGTATAGTTTCAGCATTCTAACTGCTTTTAAATTTCCGGTGAAACACTTTAGAACGCCAAATCCTTGGGCAGAGAAGCATCCATACACATGACCCTTCACTTTCACTTTTTCACTTCGTTGAATAAATTTTTCACCTTCTTTGAATCAAATATGTCTAATTGGATTCAACAACACAAAAGTTGATTCATCTGTAAATATTACTTTGGTCCAATCACGATCGAATCGATATTTGTGTAAGCCCACTGAAGACGCTTTTCAATATGCTTTTTTGAAAGCAACGGTTTCGACAAAGTACCGCTACGTTTTATGCTATGCTGATAGTATATTTTTGGCTTATCTCAGACCGACCGTTGGGTTTCTTTCAAAAAGCCCAACAATGACTTTATCCTGCCGCTTGGAAGTGGTGGGTTTTCGGCCTCTTCCTGGTTCGTAGTCAACGGTTCCTGTTTCTGCATAACGCTCAGACCACCTCTTAACAAACGTGGAAGTGGTTTTAAGATATTTTGCAGATTTTTTAACTGACCATTTAGGCCCCTTAGGATATTGCGTCAAAAAGCTCGCTTTGAAACTTTTCTTAAATAGCACAATCATTTTGGTTACACTTGCCGCAGCGGAAAGTTCAAAGAGAATTGATTAAAATTTATGCGTCGACAACCGCAACAATGTGCACTTATGTAAAAACAGAACTGGTAAATGTTTACTTAAAAGTTAACCGAATAAGCGAACAACGTTTATTGTTGAACACACTGTAGGTATGGTCTTAGTTGGCTCATATATTTAGATGCCGGTGTAAGTCAATAAATATCCAAGTCGAATTGACCTGTGACCCTAATGTGTACCTCCTGTAAATGGCCTCTGCGGAATGTTGCAATTAACATACTTAATGATTTTTGTCATCTTTCTTTATTTCTTTCACTAACTCCCAAGTCAATGAAGTCAAAGTACTCAGCCGATGAAATAAAATGAAATAATTACCAAATACCAAAATCGACACTTTCTCGCTGCTACTTCGTTCAAGAGAGCTTATTGCGTCACAATAGCACAAATGCGGCAAACACTCAACCATGCGATCCATGCTTGTGTATGTGTGTGTGTGTGTGTTTGTGCTATTTTTGAAATGCCATCAATAACACTTCGACGTGGATTTGCTGTCATTGTGACAGTTTGGCGGCGTTCGATGGGAACGCTTTCGGGGCCTTAAGCGATTATGAAGCGTAATATTGGATTACAATTGCACAAACACACACACAGTCAGTCACGCACTATTTAAATTGTTTCCTTTAAATTTTGTTAACGTAACTTGGGGCCAAATGCAAGAGAAATTTTGGCAGAAGATGTTTGAAATAAGCGAAAGCGCACACAAGACAGGAAGTCCGAGAAAACGTCAAAAAGAAAAGATGAACGAAAATATTTTGGATTTTTTTCACGTGTAAATAAGGTTTCACTTTTGCAATGTTGTTGACATGTTCGCGCACAATTGATGGGTATTTCCGGAAGAAATTTTTAAAATGAGCGGTTTTCGCATTTGAAATGCCTCGGCGCCTATCTTATCGAGTGTCGTTTAATATAGCTGGGCGATCGCTTGCTTACGGGAATCTTGAAATAGCGAAGCTAGATTAAATTCCTCGCTGAACTGTTTCCATGCAGACCACTTTCAAATGTGAATTGTTTTTTGCAATTAAATGTGCAAGTCGACGAACCTTTGGCCGAGCGTGAACTGCTTTATAGACGGTTTGTGATGTTTTGAAAGTAAGTGATGGCACAATAAGACAATCAAATCTAACATGGAAGAAATTTCCTGTTAGTTGGGCATTTAAAATGTTCAAGGCTTTTGTTTAGTTCTTGACATGTTTTGAAATAGGGAACATTTTGAAATAGTTTTAATAAGTTAAGAAGAAGAAGACAACTATAGCTAAGCGTTTTAGAACAAAATTAATATAGATAGTTGATTTTTTGTTTTGGAAAAAAAGTTTTTTATTTTTTTCAAAAAATGAAACTTAACCCCCCGAATTTCACCCTGTGTCTCGATATCATTTTTTGGTATTTAAATCATGAAACATTTGCGTAAGAAGTGTGCACACGACATTTGAAGTCGTCACGCCTCTTTGTTAGAGCTCTAGACTTAGTTTACTTTTGAACAATTTTAGCTTTAAACGGGTTAAATTAAATTTGAATCAATATTTTGTTAATACAGAAAAATTATTTAATATTTATGGAAAAATACAAAATTACTTTTTGATTTTATTTAACCATTATTAAAGAAACGGGGTTTTGAAAAAACGCGCCCAATTCGTAGACTTCAATTAGAAGACAAACTTTCCCTGATATTGCTGCAAATTATTGGAAATTATTATGGGGATAACAGTAAAGTGTTTGTAATTTGCTTTGAATTCACTTCTAAAAATATTAATTTGTTGGTGCCTACTTAATTTAAACCCATAAATCAAGCGTAGCTTTTGCTATAAGATGACAAAGAGGTGAAGTTGCTCTCAGGCAACTTTGGTCTGATCTGAAATTTTAAACATTCTTCAACAAATCGCAGCAAAATCCACTTTTGAAACAGGTATTCTTGCTTAACCTAGGTGTATGGTTCTATATGAAATTCCACAGTGTGTTTTTCGAAAGTTGAACATCAGAACTGGCAATGGCAAACACCCCAGAGTTAAATAATTGATTTACAACACTTCTATTACAACCAATTGTTCTTCCAATAGAACTCGTCTTTTTAAATACTTATCAACTCATCATAAAGTGTGCATCAAACTTTTGCTATTCACTTACTAAATTAAACAAACAATGCACATTCCATTGCACACCTGAGAGTTGCTGACTCAGCACGAAAATCTTATCAAATTGTGTTAGCGTTAGTTCGTCAACTGTAAATTACAAAAAGTCCATAGATATCATAATTGAATGGATTTTCCATACTAAAATTGACTCTATGTGACTCAAGATTTGCTGTGAAAATGTACAACAATTTAATTGTGTGTTTGCTCGAAAAATTGCTCAGCACTTTCGATTGTTAGAGTTTTTAGTTTGTAGTTGTAATTTTCAACAGTAATAGAAAAATTAAATATTAAGATGAAATGCATGAAATGTCTATGATATTAGTGGTCGACATAATACTGTATCAGAAAGATTCCTTTTGCAGATGAAATGCTGAAATGCCCTTCGGTTAGAAGGCATCAACGCAAAAGAGTACATGGAATGTTCATTTTGTTCTTCTTAAACCTCGGTTTTAGTCAAAAAGCGCCACTATGCACAGTTGGCAACCCCTAACTATGAAACTAACAATGCACCAGTGACTGTCATTCGAAAGAGTGGCAAGTTTTGTGCGGGTGACGCACAATGACTTTCTTACTTCTTCTCAATTGCCCATCAAACATTTGTCATTCTAAAACCTGAATGTACTTAAAAAACAAAATTAACAAATTCCTTTCAACTACTTGTAGCTTTTTTAATAAACTTTATTAATTACACAGTGCAACACTGAAAAAGGGACAAGGTCAAACCTGTCTCATTCGATAGAGGACCTCAGTAGATGAAAAAATGCCAAGGGATTTTTCCCGGAATTTTCGAGTTTTTTTTTAAATGCAGTTTAAAGATGGCGGCTTAAAGTCCCTTACTGAAACTTTTAAAACATCATATCTTTTCACTCAAATGTCATAAAGGAAAATACGTCAAATGAAAGCTAATGATATGAAGTCGATGACACAATATCCTTTTTGGAAACATTTTATGAAAAAGGATATGAAGGACCTCAATTAAATTTTTATTAATTAAATTTTAAATTTTCCTTGAATATCCTGGAAACCGTGAGAGCTAAATTTATATAAGTGACTTTTGGTGAAAAAGCATTCAAACATCTACATCTATTTTCATCTACTGAGGTCCTCTATCGAATGATATGGGATTTACCTTGTCCCTCGAAATTTTTTTTGAATTTGTTGCACTGTATTATCACAGTTATAATATTTATGTTATCAAATGCGCGACCTCGAATATTTCCAAAAAAATGCTCGCTTAAGACATCCATTAAAAATTCTGACAATAATGTTGGAGCAGCTGTTTTTGTTGCTTTTGTAGTCATATTGATCTTCATAAGTGCCTATGTTTTAGTATGTTTTGCCTAAAAACAAAAATTCAAATTTAAAAAATCATCACGCATGTCTCACAGGAATCTCTACAGGTGTGTACGAATTGAACCTAAAAACTATACACCACCCACCCATATTTACAGTCATATAGACAACCGACCGTTTGTCTAACTTCTGTGTTGACTATTTGCTGAGTACATTGTCAGTTTGTCGGCTACTTCGTCTCACTAAACGTTTGTTCAGCTTGCGCAGTGTTTTGCAAACTGTGTAACGCGGAACCAGCGAGGTTATTCAAAGTTAGCGAAAATTTAAAATTAGTTAGTTGTTAAAAATTATTAATTACACTGCACAACACAAAAAAAATAACAAGGTTCTGACAACGGATTCTGGTAGAGGGGACCAAAAAAAAATATACGTGTATCGGCGTTTTGAAAGTTTACGTCTGAATTTTTTTTTAGGGGGGGTCAAAGTTTTCCCCTGTTTGCTCATTCTTATGGTGATTCGGCATACGAAAACCATGTAACCTCACATTTTATGTATGTGATGTGTTCAGCAATTTGATGTAAAATACTACGAAGAACATTTTTGTGGAGCATTTTAACCCTGTAACTCCTATTTGTATGGGTCAATTTGACCCTTCTTTTCTAAAATGCCCAAAATGTCCTGTAAAACAGGACTTTTTGAGGACAAAAGGTACCACGAAAATATTCGCCATAAAATTCTACTATAGGTCTCTGAATACATCAAAGCTCAGATATTAACCTGAACGCCAGAATTAAGCCAAAACTGAAAATGTGTTTAAGTGTTTATTTCATACTTAATCAAAATTGGTACAAAAATCTCCTACAAAACTTGCACGTGGAATAGCAGATGAAAGGGCAACCAAAAAACAATGGGAGCCCAGAGCTGAAGGGACATTAGGTGAGCATAATATTTTCCATCCACCACTTGTGCCAATAAAAAAGATTGTTTCACAACCATTACATATAAAACTTGCTGTGGTAAACAATTTTATTAAGTGTTTGGATACAAATGGATCGGCATTTAACTTTCTGAAGACATTGTTTCGAAAACTTAGCAAAGCAAAGGTACAAAAAGGTATGAATGCTAAAACTTTACTTTTTTTATATTATTTTTTTATATTATAAGTTTTGTAGGAGATTTTAGTACCAATTTTGATTAAATATGAAATAAACACTCAAACACATTTTCAGTTTTGGCTTAATTCTGGCGTTCAGGTTAATATCTGAGCTTTGATGTATTCAGAGACCTATAGTAGAATTTTATGGCGAATATTTTCGTGGTACCTTTTGTCCTTAAAAAGTCCTGTTTTACAGGACATTTTGGGCATTTTAGAAAAGAAGGGTCAAATTGACCCATACAAATAGGAGTTACAGGGTTAAAATGCTCCACAAAAATGTTGTTCGTAGTATTTTACATCAAATTGCTGAACACATCACATACCTAAAATGTGAGGTTACATGGTTTTCGTATGCCGAATCACCATAAGAATGAGCAAATAGGGGAAAACTTTGACCCCCCCTAAAAAAAAATTCAGACGTAAACTTTCAAAACGCCGATACACGTATATTTTTTTTTGGTCCCCTCTACCAGAATCCGTTGTCAGAACCTTGTTATTTTAAAAAAAGTTTGATTTTGTTGTGCAGTGTTATTAGTCTCTTTGTATTTCTATTAAATATGTTCTACATAATAATAGATAATCTGATGTTTCTTTTATAATATTATTACTTATAAGCTTTGATTTACTTTACAATGTTTTTAGTACCTAACTTTCGCCAGTGAGCAGTGGCTTCCAACTTTCGTTTCGAATTCCTTGATCGTACTGATCGTAATAGATCTTATTGGGGACAAATGGGCGTTCAGTTTCTCTAATGCTTAGAGCATTGAAACATATCTTGTAAGTTTGTATATTAAAAATACTTTTTAGATGATTATTCAGCTCAGATGAGATATCAATTTCAGCATTGTCCTGAACAGTTCGTTAAAACACCGGACATAAAACAAGTACTTATAAATCACATTGACAGGATACTTCTTCCTTATGGCTCAGCACTTCAAATTTTGTTGGACTATAGTTTCCAGTACACATAAATTCGTTCGCCAAATGCGATTTTACTTAGTTTCACATCCTTTCAAAACCAACGAAAAACATAAGGAAGGTTAAAGTGCTCTAGAGTTTTTATAATTTGTTTAGGATATGAACCTAGTTATCTATAAAAACATTAAGCTTTTTTCATATGCGAATGGTTGAGGCTAAAGGCTTCAGAGAATTATATACAGAACGATAGTGCAAGCGTTTTACTAAGAGAGGAATTGGTAAAACCACTCATTGGATCGAAATCTGTCTGGAGAGTTTGAGGAAATTCTCCTTTGAGAAAACTTAACGGCTTAGATTGCTTATAGGAATTAAATTATTAATTAAATTAATTATTTATTAATTAATTTACTTATTTATTTATTTTTTTTTTAATTTTTTATTTATTTATTTATTTATTTATTTAGTTATTTATTTATTTAAATATTTTTTTATGCATTTATTTATTCATGAGTTTATTTGCTTCTTTATTATTTATTTATTTAATTATTTTTTAATTTAGTTATTTACTTATTTATTTAATTATTTGTTCAGTCTACCGATAGTAAATCTTATAAATCTTATTTCAATTATAATGGTGTGATATTTATTGAAGATATTTTTACTTAATGACATTTAACTGACACTTTACTGACAATTGAGTAATTAATTTAAAAATATCTGCCTTTCAAGCCCACTTTTCATTCGATAACCCAAATTCCTGGTTGCCTACAACAACAATGAACCGCATGTTATATAACTTTTTTACGATTTCTAAATCTCAAGTAAATTTTTCTCAAAGTCTTCGAGAAATCCAGAGATTTGCAGCCTTGAATTACCAACTAACTAACTAACTATCCAATTAGCCGTGTCTTTCGTTAGGTCATCAAGTTTGCCGGCCGCTGGTTTACCTGTTGCTCTATTATATTTTTTATAAATATTTTTTTTCGTGACAACATTATTTCAAAGCTTGATTTTTTGTGTTGCTTGAGATTTTTTGAGATTGTTTGTGTTGATGTTGTTGTTGTTACTGTTGTTGCAGCGATTCGTGTGTTCCCTCGCGTGAGACTGTTAATCTGTGATTTTTTCAGAGCTTAAATTTGATTTTAATAGTTTTTTGTCAAAACAAATGTCGACGTCGCGTCGGTGTCGCACTTGGCCGCTGGCTGTCGGCATTTGGTGATTTGGCGTTGTTGGTGTCAATGTTGTTGCTGCTGCCACCAATGCCTCCAGTTTTTGTTGCCCACTAGCAACGTTCGAGTGTCGCGCTGAGGGAACGCTATAATTTTTCACCGTTTACGTTTCGCTCTGCCGTTTTTATGGCCAATACGCGTCGCTTCGCTTGGCCTATGAGTTGTCGTTCGTATTTGAGCTGCGAGTGTGCGTAAGCTTTGTAAACAGCGGAAAGCGCAAAGTGTGCAGCTTTAGGATGACGGGGCGCGCCAAAATGGTGGGCGGGTAGGGGTCCAAGTTAAAAGTGTTGATTTTTTTCTGCCTCTCTGAAGACTTTGAACCCGTTTCACTATTAGTATAATTTCATTGTTGTTTATGCTTGTTGTTGTTGTTGTTGCTACTATTGCTACTGAGTGGTTTTGTTGCGGTTGTTTGGTGCGTAGAACAAGTGAAGGCTTTGTTGACAGCCGCGCGTTTGTTTTCTTTGACATTTGACAATAAAGCAAATAATCATGGGAAAATGTTGAGCTGAGCTCAGCTGAAACTCAAACGAAATGTGAGTGAGTGTCTGCTTGTGTGGATGCGTATGCGTATGTACATATATGTGTGTGTGTGTGAAGACAGAAGCTGAAGCGTTTTTTAATATTACCTGCTGCTTCTTCTTTTACTTTTTATTTGTTTTTTACGAATAGAATTTCTGCGTTGGGCTCTTCGCATAGTTTTGTTGTTGCCGTTGTTGATATTTTGAGTTAATGGCATTTTTTGCGACTTTCAACCATGCCCCACTTGCCGCAATTTGTTCGTTGGCGACACTGTTGGAGTCAATTTGGCTGGTGTTGAGGTGCTTGACAGCGTCAAGTCATTGTTGTTGCTTTTTTTCTTGTTTAGGTAGCTTCACTGCTTTCAGTAGTGTGGGGCGCATAATAATTCTTACTATGTTCTATGATCTTTTTTTTAATTTTTTTATAAAGAAACTTGACATAAATATAAAAGGATAAAATCTAACAGGAAATTTAAGTAAAATTTACAAATTAGTTTTGAATTCGACAGCTTTTCAATTCAAATTTTGTATAAAAAAATAAACGATCGTCATACTGAAGAGAAACATTTTTAAAGGACATTTTTATATCCTTCTATCAACAGTTTAGAAGAAAAAATGTGGAATTCAAGAGAATTTGTATTTCATTCAAATTTTAAATAAAAAAAAAAATTTTGGTTATTTGATGGAAGCATTTTCAAAAGAAAGTTTTCACATTCTTTTGTCAATAACATATTTTTTAATTCTATTTTTTTATTATATTTAAAAATTAGTTTTGAATTAAAAATTTTAGGAAAACATTTTTAGGAAAATGGAAAAACATTTTTAAAGGACATTTTTTATATTCTCCTATAAATATTTTAGAAGATAAAGTTTTGCATTCGGAAGATTTTTTATGTGATTTAATTTTTTACGTAAAAATCAACTTTCGGTTTTTTGATGGAAGCATTGTCAAGAAAAAATTTTCACGTTTATTAGTCAGTACAATTTTTTAATTTTTTTTTTATTTTTTTTTAATATTTTTTTTATTTTATAAGTAATATTAATAGAATATTTTATAAAAAAAATTTTGGTTTTTAGAAAATTTTTATTTCATTCGAGTTTTAAAGTAAAATCATTTGATGGAATCATTTTCTAACGAAAGTTTTCATAGTCTTTAGACAGTAAAATTTTTTTAAATTCCTTTTATTTATTATATTTAAAAATTATTTTTGAATTCAAAACTTTTTTATATAAAAAACAAACTTGAGTGTGAACGAAAAACTGTCAATCGCCGTTCGGATTTGGCGTTAAACTGTAGGTCCCCTCCCCTTCAATGTATAACATATCGTACACGCACAACAAAAGTGACACAACTCAAAATTTTTGATTTTTCAGGAAACGCAAAAAACTGTTTTTGAGCTAAATACACATTTTTTTTTAATAACGAATAGACCGTTCAGTAGAAAATCCTTACAGATTATGCTTTATGATAAGTTGCAAGAATTTTTTTTTATTTTACACTAGAAAATCCAAAATTTTGAGTTGAGACTGTTTTGATGATATTTTAATTCAATAATTACTGAATTATTTCAAGTTATGCCACTTTTTCTGAATTTAATAATTTCAAATGACAATTAAAAAGTTGAAAGAAAAATTTTGAAAATTCATAATTAATTTTAATAATTAAAAATATATACAAAAATTGTCAGAATTTTGCTTAAAATTAACTTGAACAAAAATTTATTTCGTCAAAAGTGACACAATTTGAGTTAGGACACTTTTGCATTGAGCTGCAGCGATCAAATAGCATCAAACTTCTGACATGAAGAGAGACCTAACTGTATTTTAACAACAACAAAATATACTGAGCTTTTGCTGATTGGTAGATTTATGCATTGTGCACAGTATTAACACATAAACCCGAAAATGAAAAATTTTGAGTTGTGTCACTTTTGTAGTGCGTGTGCGATATGTTGGCAAAACAGTGTTGCATACACAGTTCAAAAACGGGTGAAATATGTGGTGTGTGTGGAGTGTGTCTGGTTGCGCAACCTAACCTAAAACAAACTTTAGTAAAACTTTTTTAAATTCTTTTTATTTATTATCTTTTATTCCAAACGAATTTTGTCACACTACATTCGGTTTAAAGATTCAAGTCAATTTTTCAACTGAAACTTGAATTTCCAAGCTTTAAATAGAATTTTTTGTACATATTCAGCGATCAATGGTTGACAAATTCGATGGAATTTTTTAAAATCTAAAAAAGTGTAATCATTATGAAATTGTTGTACATTAGGCTGGAGTGAAAATGGCCAAAAAAAAATTTTTTTGGAATATCAATTAGCTAGATATCTCAAAATGTGCCAATACATCAATATAAAGCTGTGTAAAAATTAAAAAGAAATTAAACAATTTTTTGATCTCCCATCACAACTTTTAATTTCACAGTATTACGCGACATTAAAGATAGTCATCTTAAAATTAAATTAAAAATCAAATACGCTTCTAATTACAATATTTAATGATGTCAAAGTTATAAACACATGGTTACAGGGTGAAGTGACAAAAATCACGTTTCGACTCGAACGCCGGCATTTGCTGACGAGAAGCAATGCGTGCACGGATGTCGCGTCGAAGTTAAGTTTTGCAGGAACCTTGAACCTCCGTATTTGTCCACTGGGGACTGCTGTAGCTCTGGCCTTCATCACTCGTCGTAAGCCCAGTTCACGTATATGTGGTCGATGGTCCGTCATCATGGCCAGGAGCACATTCTCCGGGTGAGCAAAGTACGCGTTACGGTGAATAACGGGGTCAACGATTCCCTTGAGTTTGGAGCTGAGGTAACGTGACTTGACAAGCATCTGGTGAATCCAGAGAATCCGTGTGGGTCTGTCGTCCCGC
The DNA here is from genome assembly GCA_963971225.1 of Melieria omissa. Classification (NCBI taxonomy): domain Eukaryota; kingdom Metazoa; phylum Arthropoda; class Insecta; order Diptera; family Ulidiidae; genus Melieria; species Melieria omissa. The sequence goes on along the minus strand of OZ020268.1, from coordinate 118,684,168 downwards.
CATCGAGTGACTGGAATAGATTAAGTCGCCGGATAACGCCCGATTTTTGTCCCGTGTTTACGTTTGTGCCGTCACACCCGACAACTTTAATATTATCTGTCTTCGCATTTTGCTCTTTGATACTAGCGACTAAGTACTCAGCTATGTCTTTGCTGCAGCCTGATGACGGAGACGTATGGTTGAAGTACGAAGAACCCGGCTCTGCGATGATGGTTATGTGTTCTTCCGATATGGTTTTTCTGTGGTACTTGTTGTCGACGGCGAGGACTTGTGTTAAAGTTTTATCCTTGCGGCCATCAAAAAATAGTCCATCTATGCCCTTGTGAGTGTGGTCGTCTTCATTCTGCCTCAGTTCCTTTCGAATTTTACTGCGTTTTCGACGGATTTTGCTTCGGTCGATTACTTTGGATCGGTCGTTGAGTGATACGAGACCAAGATCATGCAGAACTGTTGTTGCTAATACAGCAGCCGATCTGTCCGAAACTCCGGTCCGATCGCAAGCTATAGCGAGGGAAGGCAGAGAGATAGTAATTTTTTGGCACTCTCGATCCTGATTTGGCTTAGTTTTGAGTGATTCTCTATCTGGGATGTACTCATCGACAGTGGGACTGTCAGACGAGTCCGTGTCGTATTCGGAACTTTCGGCAGAATAGGGTTGACTTTTGCTCGCATCGTCATCGATCTTCTTAATCTTCATTCGTTTGAGATTTGCTTCCTCTCTTTCAGCTTTTCTCTTCAATTTTGATGTTACCACTTGATCTGTACCACCGATTATCATCTTTCTTGGCCCTCTCTGGTCTTGAAGGAACTGCCGTTCGTTTGCCGGAATTTTGTTGTGTTTCGTACATTTGCAATTGGCCACCATATCGGAGCACTTGCATTTGCTGAGATCAAACAGAGTGTTAGCTTTGTCACGAAAGTCCGATAATCTCCGTTGGTAGTTTGGTTGATTCCTTTTCCATTTGTTGACTTTTAGCATTGTGTTGTATTTGTCGTGGAACGATCTAAGTTTTTCTATCGCTTGTGCATGCGTTACTGTTGGAAGTGAGGCCCTTTGCCATATCTCTTCGACTTCATAGCACAGTTTTTGAGATATGTCAAAAAATTATGGGTATTTACCATTGTCCGTCTTCAGATCTTGTCAAAGTTGAATATATTTCTTCATGAGATCGGTGTAGGTCGGCAGAGTATTGGTCGGCAGGTTTCGTGGAGCGCCAAATATCACGCACGAAACTTTGTCTCTTGTAACTGTCATCTCTTTAAAAATATAAAGAAATAACTAGTAACCCTTCACTGCCCTACCTTTTTGCGCACAAGTTCAGGTACTCACCTTTTTTTTGTTTTTTTTTAATTAAATCAGATGTAACGTCACAAGTTTATTTCGAATCGGTCACTTCACAAGGAAATCGTGAACATTCAACAATCATAAACAGAATTAAACTAGCGGGGTTTGCCACATTCCAACGATTAAAACACGAATTGTAATTTGTAATATTTTATTCGCTCAAACAGGACTGCTACAATAAATAACTTAAAACCCGCAAACCTAAAGCAAAGGCTACTGAGATTTATTTTGAATCCTTAACTGAGTTGAAATTACGACTTTCACTTCTTTCGACGAAAGTGAAAAAAGTATTAAAAAAAATTATTTCAATTAGGTGATGGGCGATCAAGGAGTTGTTAGAAACTAATATAATTTTGCAGGATTGGTACCATGGACATTTGGCACATTTCCAATATACTAGCTTCTTAAAATTTTAAAATCAATTTTTTCACTCCACCCTATTGTACATATTTGTTTTTGTTGCTGTGGTTTGGTACTTTTCAGCTAGTTTTGTAAATACTGCTCCGAATGATACTTCAGCGCCAAGCAGCAGCTGTCAGAAGCGACAGTTTCAAGTGCACTTTCAACTCGAATTTGACTCTCAAGTTGTCTGCATGAATCTACTTAAATTCTCTGCTATAATTCCCAAATAAAACATTATCAAAAAAACCAAGTTTGATTTCTGCCAACAAGTGAGGGTGTAGAGTTTCACACACACACACACACACACGCACACACTGAAATGCCCTTTCGGCAGCTTTGAGTCCAAAACGCTCCTAAAGGCGGCTGAAAAATAAATAAGCAGGAAGCCAATTCGTTTGTATGGCATAGGCCGTCAGGAGCACCGCACTTGATAGATGCGCTCGCCATGCGCAGTTGCGAAGCTACCAAAGTGTGTAATTATAATGGATAAAAAATTCAAATTTTTTCCTTCGTCGCTGACTTGCCTCGGTCCTTCCGCGTCGCCGCCATTCGTCCAATTTGTTGCGTTTTCATTTGTGAGCCACACATTCGAAATCGAAACACCGCGGGCGGTGCAGGGCGCGGGTGCGACAGCCGTAAAAGACAATGCAACGCCAAATGCACAGAGCAGAACCGACCCAAAACAACAACAGCGAACAAATTCAACTCGAAATAAACGAACGCAAAACACTCGGTGCGGTCAGCGGAGAATGTGGAAACCTCAAAGATCAGATAAGCGCGTCAAGAAGTCGGCAGCGGCGAGCGAACGTGCAATCTTCCGCATTGTGGCCAAAAAGGAAATGCACTTGTTGTTGGTCTGTCTGTGTGTCTGTCTGTCCGTGCGGTGCACTGCGGCGCAATGCGGGGCGACCTATCTATCTTGCAGCCAGTCAGCGCAGCGAGATTGTGTTTCCTCCGCTCGAGATGACGCGCACTCGCTTGTTGTGCAATGGGCAGCGCGATTGGGGTACTTGGCCAACACAACACCACTGCCACCGACTGTTGCCACTGTTCGTCGTACTTCGTACCTACTTTGCGGCTCACCCACGCGTGACGTCTGTGGGCCGCGCGGTGTCAACGTGCGCGCCATGCACACCGCAGCTACTCAGCGACTCAGCTACCAGCGCGGCCAAGTGCCAACACCGCTTATTAGATGGCTTTTTCGTTTATTTTGTTGTTGTTGTTGTATAATTTTTTTATTTATAGCGTTGGCATTATTGTCCCTGTTGTACGCAACGCAGTCCGTCTTGACCACAGCTCATGTGTTTATCAATTTACGCACAAACAAACAAACAAACACACGCATTCACATACTGCCATATCATGAGCTCTGTATATGTCTATATGTGTGTGTGTGTGTGACGGCATTCGGTGTGGCAAGTTGAAGGCTATTTTTCACCTTCAAATGCTGCTAAATGGCTTTGTGGGCGCAACTGCGGCTGCGCTAGTTTTCACGTGCGGCGACGCGCCACACATGCGCACACACACACACCTACATACCACTCACTCGCACACATATCTACATAATGTGCAATGTATAATTTATTGGTGGAAAATAATCTGCAGTAAAATGTTAATTTTAATGAAATTCGCGTGCACCTGAAATCCATAAAACATATTTTTCTGGCATACGAGTTGGTTGGTTGCTGGTGAATGTCGTTGTCACGGCACCGCCAACCAATTGTGATGTGCGTGCCACCGAATGGCAGAACTGAAAAGCTTTTGACATCACATTTTGATGGTAATTAGAAATTTTGAGCGCATTGAATATCACAACTCAGTGGGTTTTCTGTTTGAATCACGGCAACATTAACCCTTTCGACACCGAATTTTACTCTGTGCCTTGAGATTAGTGTTTGGTATTTAAAACATGAAACATTTACGTAAGAAGTGTGCGCCAAGACATTTAAAGTCGCCACGTTGTTAGAGTTCTAGAGTTAGTTTAATTTTGAACAATTTTAGCTTAAAACGGGTTAAATAAATTTCATATCAATATTTTTGAACTACAGAAATATTATTTTATATTAATGGAAAAATACAAAATTATTAGATACTTTTTGATTTTATTTAACCATTATTAAAGAAACAGGGTTGTGATCAAACGCGCCCATTTTGTAGACTTCAATTAGAACACAAACTTTCCCTGATTTCGCTGCAAATTATTGGAATTTATTTTGAGGATAACAGTAATATTTTTGGAATTCACCTTGAATTCACTTCTAAAAATATTAACTTATTGGTGCCTACTTAAATTTAACCCATTAATCAGTTTTGCATTTCTACATCCTTTGTTCTTTAAAAAGAACTTCAAAATTTTGAAGCGGATAAAAAAAAAATATATAAAAAATACTTAACCTCGTTACAATATGGCGATAAGTATATCAAATTAAAGAGAAAAGGCTCAAGAATTTAAATAAAATTGAATTTTTATCTATTTGTTAAAAAGGATGTGAAACAGGTCCTTTGAAAATTTTATTCCTTTATATCCTTGAAAATTTATATAAAACTTTCTTGGAAAGTAAGTATGTGATACCCCAGAATTTCCTTGTTCACGTGCCAAACTTTCATTACTCTAACTTTATTGACTTGAAAGTTATTAAAAAAGGAGCAAGCTGCAGTTCTCATGAAGTACAAAAATTCTAATTTACAGTCAGTCTAGTAGAAGCGTGATCGACCAAATTTTCACTTAGAGTACCGCTATCAAAAAAATTTTAATGCACCTAAGTAGCCTCATCATTTTTGTAATAGGCTCTGCAAAAATTTTTAGTCTCGTGAAACAATTTCAAAGTACAGGATGTTTTAACAAGATGAGCTCCGCGTGAAAGAAGCGACTCGAAGCCGTATTCCTTTGTCTACACCCTATAGGGCCGTAAATGTCACGTTTAGCTTTAGCAAAATATATGAAGAAGTCGAAGTCATTCGTAACGATGTGGACGAATCAGTATATGGAAGCAAAAAATCTGGACGATTTGGCAGGACAAGAAAATCATTAATTTGTTTGCGACGAAGCTGGGCTTATCGTTGCGTAAAGCTTAACCCATTACTGCCTGCATATAGTTCTAGCCAGCGAATTTTGTCTAAATTTACATATGTTGGTAAGGGGTGCTTAGAATAGTTATACACAAAAATGCAGGTATCTACCTGATATAGCACCTGAGATATGGAGGGGGTGAAATTTCACCCATCCGGCACCAGGTGTGCCGAAATATGCATATATTGCAAGAAGCTTGGTTGATTTCTTATTGCCTCTTGAAAATTGCCGATATAATTAATTATTTTTATTTTTACGTTTATTTAATTATGGAAAGCATTATCTATTATAAAAAAGTAGCTGGGGTCTTCAGCTTTCATAAATGGGGCCAATCCCAGCTACTAATTCCACCTACCTTCTCTTGCTGGAGCTATTCCTACCTTTCTTCCTACCTAGGACCCTACGACAGTAAACTTGCTAAATTATTAAAATCGATTATCTATTATCTTGACTACTAACAAAAGAAAATGTGTATGACAATGTCGGCGCATGAAATTGACGCCAAAATAAATGACGGTTTTCTATTCTATGTTTTGCACGTAAAATTATAAATGAAGGCGAGAATTAACAAAAAATCAATGAAAATGATTCGCAGACGTGAAGTTTTGAGCACCTTCAAAATAAATGACATAATTGAGGAAGAATGGAGTGAGCTCGAAGACATCGCAAGTCTTGGCTGAGCAGACGATATAGACGTAGTGCTTTACCACCCGATCGTGTGATTGACTTGACCGACGATGACAAACTTGTGATCAACGACACTGATCAAAATTTACCATCTGAGGTAGCCGGAGTAATGGAAGTAATGGAGTCACCCAATACATAGAGCTAAAAGATATGACCGTAAGCAATCTAAGCACATTTTCATTGACCAACCATATTCCCATTTTTACATACAACCAACGAATGAGTGGAGTTGATTTAGTAGATAAAGGCATTGCGAACTACAGAATCCGGGTTCGTGAAAAAAAATGGTACTGGTCTTTGATAAGTAATGTGTTCGATGCGGTAAACGCCTGGATATTGCATTGCTTGCTTCAAAATTTTAATAAAAGCAAGCCGATGGCGCAATTCGAGCTTCGACGTGATGTTGTTAAGAGTTGGTTGCCCCCAATTGAACGGAACGTACAATCCAAGAGATCATTTAGCACAGTGACACCAAGTCAAAAACGAGTTCGGAAAGATGGGATTGGCTACTTACCGCAACGAGGAGACAAATACCGTCGTTGCAAACATTGCCAAGGAAAAACCTTCTTTGCATGCATGAAGTGTGACGTGTGCCTGCATCCAAAAAACTGTTTCGAAAAATATCATAATGGTGAAAATCCGACCAAACGAACAACACATTGATTTTATTGATATCAAAACTGTAATAGTTTATAGTTATTATTATTATTATATTGTACTATTAAAATAGCTTCTAAGTACCAAAAACTCTTTTTCTAAGTGCCAAAATAATAACGCGCAATTTTTGAAACTTCGGTACACCTGGTGCCGGACGGGTGAAATTTCACCCCATTCTGGAAAATCATTAATTGTACACAGATAGATAGTACAAGCAATACCAAAAATTCACAGAAGATAGGCAGGGCAATGCACTACATACTCCAGAGAAAACTGCTGGAATTTCCAATATTTACTATTTTTTAAGAATTTTAAACTTCTCGATAAAGTAAACAAAAAAAGTTAGTCAACTTTAAACACAGATTGGGATAACTTAATGTCACAATTCTTCAATATTATTAAAAACGAAATAAAACTGCATCTATTCCAATTCATTCTGCCAAAATTTCAGTCAAATCGCATAACACATTTAGTCAAGGAAGCCAAAGGAAAATCACCTTTCCAGGGGGTGAAATTTCACCCCATCCGGCTGGAATGGGTTAAGCAGTTTTAGAGAAAAAAGGTGTTTAAATATCAAAAGAGACGATTCGAGGACGTTTAAGAACTAACGACGTTGAATACCGGAGCTCTTTGAAAAAACTGTTGCTCATCTCTCACGTTCAAAAACGGCTTGCCTGGGCTTATGCCAATTCAGATCGGAATTGGAATGATGTAATATTTACGGATGAATTCCAATTTTGGGCAAATAGTAGCATAAATCGATCTTGGTGTGCCGCCATCAACCGATTGCTCCAACAAACTGTTAAAGACTCAGTAAAGATTCAAAATCTCAGGAAAAGGATTTGGGCGACTTTTCGTTATTACCATCAACTTGAACGCGGTTTTGATGAACAAAATTTATGAAAAACCTTTATTACTATCAGCTTCGAAGATGTTCGGGAGAAGAGGACTCTCTTGGATTATAGAAGAGGACAACGACCACAAACATCGCAGCCGAATGTGTGCTGAGTGGAAACAGCAAAATGGGGTAGAAGTGTTAGATTGGCCCTCACAGTCGCCTGATTCTTCTGTAAAACAGAAACTCAGAGGAAATACTATATGGACAACAAAACAGTTATCGAGACAAATTCGGCTGATTTGAAGTCGATTGCCTCGGCAACTTGCTCAGATCTTAACGCAAAGTATGGGTCGGAGGTCTGAGGCCATAATAGCGAATGGCGGTAACCATACCTGTTATTAAAATATTGCGTGCAATATATATTATAAACGCATAAAATGCAGTTTGTTTGAAACGAATCGCATAAATAGTTTCCAAGTTACGACGATCACGTTTCTACTGCACAGACTGTATTTATTTACCCAATTTTACTCATTTTAGTCACTATGAGAACTACTGCTTTAAATATATGTAATAGTTTGCATTTTGGAAAAAATATTCATGCAGAAGTACCAAGAGTATCAGTCATCAGGAGAGAGGTCAAGCTACGGTGGAGAAAACTTTTCGTATAGAAAAAGACCTGTTTCAGGTAATTCGCAACTAGGGGATATTTTCAGAAGGCGGGTATTCTGGCGAAAAGATTTTTACATCCATGTAAAACTTAGTCTCGTTAGATCAGTGAAATTTGTGAGAATGGAGAATGTGCAATCCAAGAAGGTCTTTTTGCCTATTGACACCAGTTGACACCCACAGAATTTCATTTTGTAGGGGCAACTCTGGAACTCCATACCATTTGAAACCATATTTTATACCAGTAATTTTTGTATTTGTGAGGCTTTGAATCCGAACCCCCTCCCCTCCTTTCTTTTTTTCGGTTATTGAAATTGTTGTGAAGAACATTGTGTAAGAACTCACAACATTGCACTTGGAACGTTTCAATTGTGTTGAGTTAGCCCAAAGCCAAAGTTTACTTTGAAATTTTACACATTTCCCTCGCAGAACAAAATCTTTAATTAAAAAAAAACTTTATTTATTCATACTAAAGTTTTGTACAAACAACATAAAACAAGTGGAAGTTTATTAGTGGCGCTGGGCAAATAGAACCTAATATAAATATTTAGAAAATTCCATGGGAACGTCAAAATCCCCCGAAAAAAGAACGTCAGCACTACAACAATGAATGAAATTGTATTCAACTACATAACAAAAAATTTCATTAAAGACACATTTTAATAAATATTTGAAAAGCTGCAAGTTTTTAGTGTAAAACTAACTAAGAATTTTTTCCCCCAGATGCAATCAGCGATCGGCGCAATAGCACTCGAATATTTAACAATCATTGTGTGTGTGTGTGTGAGTGTGCGTTGTCTGCTGCTGCTATTGGCACTTGCTGACAGCAGCTGCCAACCACAACGTCAACGCATCATCAGCACAAAAAAATTTTCACACAGACACAGAGCGAGCGCGACACAGCAGTCGCGCAGGCGCTGTTGTTGTGTCGAACAACAACAACAACAACGGCAACAATTAAATACGAAAACCGAACAACAACAATAATAGCAACCAGACATAAATTCAATACGAAAACAACCGAAAAGCAAGAAAATAAATAAACGCTGAGAAAAATGCCAGGAAAAACAAACGCGCGCCCACAACCCATGAAACAAAAACAAAAAAATGAAATACAACAACAACAACGGTAACAGCAGCAGCAGTAGCAATAACAATAAAAATTACAACAACAAAACGACAGCAACATCAATAGCAACAGCGGTGGAACGAGCCATGGACGTGGAAGTGGAGGAAGCGAACGCGCCACACAACAACACAACAACAACAGTGGCAGCGGTAAAATAAACAGCAACAACTGTTTTCCGCGCTGCGAGAGTGAATTTTCATTTTCCACATTTTAAGCTGTTGTTACTGTTGTTGTTGTTGTTGTTGTTGTTCCTGTTGTTGTTGCTGTTATTCACATGTAACCAAAACAAAGAAAATACCAATTTTTCGGGTAAATAATTTCGAGTCACAGGCAACGTGCAGCGCGCAAAATAGGGAAACATTCGCCGCGAAGAACGCAGCATTGTAAACGTCAACAATGTCATCGTCATCGAAAACGGCCACCGCCATCAGAACCGTCGCGGCAAAAGCGGCGACAGCAGTTGTTGCCTTCATTGTTGACAATCATCATAACAACAGCAACAACAACAACAACAATTATAAACACACCATCAACCACATAGCTGTTGCTCCAACAAACATGTAGCAACAGTAACATTTGTTGTAGTTGTTTTTGTTATAATTATTGTTGTTCTTGCTGTGTATCTGCGCACTAATTTAATTTTAATTATCTACGATTAGTGTGCACTTTTTGTTGTTGCCGTTGTACATTTTGACTAGAAGACTAAGTACTCATTGCGGTCATCAGTTCATTTTCCAGTTTTAACTTTTTATTTTTTTGTATTTCTTATTATATTTTTGTTAAGACTGTCTGGTTGAGTTTGGAATCATTTGCCTTCTTGTTAAGAAATTGAAGTAGCAATTTCGTTTAGTGAATATTGAGGAAGAATGTTGACGACGTCGAACTACCCTTAAACTATGCTGGGCCGACTTCAACCAGCAGAGTTGTGTTAGGGAGAATTCGAGGCTCGCTTACTTCCGATATTACTCCGAGGTTTGCTTAAGCTAAGCAACTTTTATATGGTTGAAAAAATTATCAAATGATTAATGGATCGTCATCATTTCCAAGCAGATTTTGAGTATACGGCAATAACTGTGGTCGCTCAGTGGTTGCAGCACAGTGGATCACACGTCAAAGGATGAAGGGTTTCAATTTTGTTTTAGCATATACCAGAAAAAAAAGTTAGAAAAATCGAAATATTGTCTCCAGCAGTCGCTTTTTAAAGCGAAAGACGAAGAAGAATAGGTGATAACTCTTTACTATATCGATAGTTCAAAAACGCAACAACTACGTATATGGTTAATTATGGTCCAATGCTGGTCACGATTGGACTTCTGTAGCGCAGCAGCTGAAGCTATTACTGAACACATTGAGGACAACTGTTGTATAACCGAAGATGCTTGAGAAATGTCGTGTTTCATACATCGTAGTTGCTTTCTAAGACTTTACTGTATTCTTGAACACTGTGAAGTGGATGGTAAAAACGCTCCAAATGAAATTGAGGGAAGTGGGTCTGAACTGTTGTCACTGTTACCCAGTAACTCTGTGATTTATGCAACCTGTGCATAGCGCTTGACGATCGTTGTGAATGTGTATTGGACTACTGAGAGTTCCTGGAACACAACTCTCTGTTGCCAACACTTTTTTTACAACAACCAGTACATGCATTATTCTAAAGTCAAGTCGAGAGTCGGCACTATGCCGCAGGATCTGTGCTCGTTAAATGTCTGCAGAAGAGGAAAACCAAGACTGCGAACTGTAGCAAATAAATTTAAATAATTTGCAATTATTAAATTGCAACTATCTACAGATTGGTCCAGGCAAGGAATTGTTGGATACAATCATAGTCATAAAATCAAAGTGGGCTATCCACCCCAAAATTGCCTGAGAGCAACTTCACCTATTTGTCATCTTATAACAAAAGCTACGATTGACTTATATGTTTAATTTTAAGAGGCACCAACAAATAAATATCTTTAGAAGTGAATTCAAAGCAAATTACAAAAATTTTACTGTTATCCCCAAAATAATATCCAATAATTTGCAGCGATATTGGGGAAAGTTTGTGTTCTAATTGAAGTCTACGAATTGGGCGCGTTTGATCAAAAGCCTCTTTCTTTAATAATGGTGAAATAAAATCAAAGAGTGATAATGTTGTATTTTTCCATAAATATGAAATATTTTTTCTGTAACTAAAAACTTTTGATACAAAATTTATTTAACCCGTTTTGAGCTAAAATTGTTCAAAAGTAAACTGGCTCTAGAACTCAAAGTAAGAGGCGTGGCAAATTCAAATGTCGTGTGCACACTTCTTAGGCAAATGTGTATGATTTAAATATCACGAAGTAATACCGAGACACAGGGTAAATTTCGGGGTCGAAGGCGTTAAACATTAGAAAAATAATCATAAAAAAAATTATTTTTGGCAAAATCGATTTGTCGTTTTTTTTCAAAATAGTCCCCTTTACATGAACCAATTGCAGTTTTCATGAACCAATGAGTCTATGACATATTCAAGACATATTAAATATGCCCTATGAGTGTTCAAGATTGACGGCCGGGTTGTTCTTCAGGATGCCAGTACAAAGCTTTTAGATGTCTTCTACGTCCTCAAAACGCTTTCTTTCCTTCGGGAAATGAATTTTTTCAAAAAGACAAAAGTCTCAAGGTTTCGTATTTGGCGAAAAATTCGAGAAAATTATGGTTAAACTGCGACTTTTAATATAAAAAAAACAGTTTTAAGTATCGATCGATGAGATGGCGTCAGTTAACTTGTACAAAACAAACTATGCACACACTTTTCGATAGCCAGTGTTCAGTTAAAATACAACAAATTTGTATAATTGAGATGCTTTAACCCACTTTCAAGAAATTCAATGAAGATTTTGACTGATTTTTGTTGAATTCACATACAATTTCGATGGCATCTGCGGTGAACGGTGATTTCAGTTGGGCAACATGTCATTTATTTGCTTATATATTTTATTTTAGTTTATTTCATTTTATTTTATTTCAATTAATTTTTTATTTTATTTTAATTTATTTTATTTCATTTTATTTTTTTATTTTATTTTATTTTATTTTATTTTATTTTATTTTATTTTATTTTATTTTATTTTATTTCATTTTAATTTATTTTATTTTATTTTATTTTTTTTTATTTTATTTACTTTATTTTATTTTAGTTTATTTCATTTTATTTTATTTCATTTAATTTTTTGTTTTATTTTAATTTATTTTATTTCATTTTATTTTTTTATTTTATTTTATTTTATTTTATTTTATTTTATTTATTTTGTTTTATTTTATTTTATTTTATTTTATTTTATTTTATTTTATTTTATTTTATTTTATTTTATTTTATTTTATTTTATTTTATTTTATTTTATTTAATTTTATTTTATTTTATTTTATTTCTTTTAATTTATTTACTGTATTTTATTTTATTTTATTTTATTTTATTTTATTTTATTTTATTTTATTTTATTTTATTTTATTTTATTTTATTTTATTTTATTTTATTTTATTTTATTTTATTTTATTTTATTTTATTTTATTTTATTTTATTTTATTTTATTTTATTTTATGTATCAATTAGTTTTTACACATATAGATTACTAGAATTTAGTTATGTCCTCAAAAACTCTGCCACGGGATAAACAATTATCACCAAAAACTTTTATGTTTGATGCTCACTTTTGTACCAATAACACAACATACTTTCACTTCAAACCCAATAACTCCGCGTCCAGTGAACCAAATATTCTGAAATTTTAAATGGAAACCGGAAAAAAGTTTGGTATAGGTGGCGCTACCAAAAAATGCCCTATTTGAAAATTTGAAATGTTCAGATGCCTTGTCGAAAGCACATAATACTAAAAACTGTAAACATAAAAAGGTATGAAAAAATTAGAATACAAATATTTGTCATTAATTTTTTAAGCTACTTCAACGCCCAAGATCGCTGCTCAAATTCGCTAAAATCACACATTTTTAGCGATAATTACTTCCACAGCACTTAACACCAAAGAACTCGAACTCCATTTAGTACCTTTAGGATCCCTACAGGGTCTATGTGTGGCCAACCACCTTAACCTAATCTAACCTAACCTTACTATTTTAATGTTTAATCTTATATAAGAAAATAATCTGAAATTACTTTGAAAAATCACGGGAAATCAGCGCGGGAAGCGTGGAGAGACCACAGGAAAAAAGAAAAATACCTAATCTTACTTAGAGCTCTTTGAAAAAAAAAAAAACATAGCAACACAGTTTAGCAACTTTCATTTGTTGCTAAGGTATTTTCGATGTTGCTCGCTTTGGGTAGATTCATATTCCAGTTTTTTTTATTTTGCGAAAAAAAATTTACAACAAATTTTTAGCAATGAAATGGATTTGCTATTTCATAGACAATGCACACGACGAAAGATCACACGCATACACTAAAAGAAACACACATGCACACAAAAACGAAGCGCACACATACACTGAAAGATGCACACACACACGCGCAGACATTTGGCAAAACGCACACTGGCACACAACGGCGAGCAGCGGAAGCGGCAGCAGCCGCAGCAACGACGGCAACGCCAGCAAATTACCCAACACGCACAGAAGCGATAAAGCGATTAACTTGTGTGCGTTGTTAATTGGTTCGTGGCAAACTGTAAACACAACGTGTTGCATTTTGGCACCGAACTGTCGAACATGTTGCAAGTGAATAGCCAAAAATAGAAATGGAAGTGGAATTGAAGACAGCCGGCAAGCAAAACTCTGTTAACAGGCAAACGTTGATGGGCAAATGTGGGCGTGGAAAACATGTAACGAGAAATAATTTTGAACACTTATTTGCATCATTCCAAGATATTTGCTACATACATATATACGAATGGGTGCTGGTGCGGCTCAACTTTTGCCGGCTCTGGTGCAGCGGCGAAAATGTTCGCTTGCAACCTTAGGCCAACACACTGCTGCAAGTTGGCACTGTAAAGGCCCACAACAGCGGCCGTGTTTGATGCGAAACAGCTGGTACGGCTGCAGCCACTGACTGACTGACTTCTTCGAGCTACAGACGCGAATGCCGACTGCCGAATGCGCCGCTAACAGTGCCAACAACAGTGGGTCGCCTGCTGACTGCTGTCCGCTGCAGACACTTCAGTCCGAACGAGGCGAATACGAATAGGAATTGGCGAGCGCTGCTTGGTGGTAGTTTAATAACATCAACCGTTGAGTTCGCATGTCGTGTTCGGATACCGCAAAGCCCAAAAATAACCAATTCCCCGTGCCAAGGAAACGGTTCAGTTTTGAGATTCTATGCAGTGAGGTTAATTGATTTCTTCTTCTTTTTATTTCGAATCTAAACAGTTTTTTTTTTAAAGCAGTGAAGAAAGCAAAATTGCATGAAACTTGATTGAAAATAAAGCAAACGGTTTGGATTTAAAAAACAAAAGTGGAAATTGCAAAAAAATTGTATGAAGAAAATATGGAAAATTTTAAATGAAATTGTCAAATTTAATTGAAAATGAATTTTTTGCTATGTTGCAAAATAACGACAGAAATGCATTTGTGGCCAACATTTTCGAATTGAAAAGTGGAAAAGTGAAGAAACTCACTCGTCGCCGCAGCACAAATACGCGAGCAATTAACCAAAAAAAGTCTCAAATCTCACACAGAAAATCTCAAAATACGCAAAGAAATCGAAATGAAAAAAGAACCGACTAGCGGTGGAAAAAACGAAAAGTCAAGTAAAAAAGTCGAAGGGGGAAGCAAAAAATAAATTCAAGCCATACGCGCAGCGTACGCAATGTGCGGCGCGCAATGAACGGTCGACGCTCGACGGACGACGCTTTTGTGTATGACTGTGCGTGTGTGAGTGATTGACTGTGTGTCTGTGTGTGTGTGTGTCTGTTTTCAGCACAGTTTTCCGACGGCCGCGGCGGTCGGTCTATTTTCAAAAATCCAACACGAACACAGTCATTCGCGTGCTGAACGCTTTTCCGCGGTGACTGCCAACCGAGCGCCGGCCTTCGCACGTTGCATACGTTTAACAACAACAACAACAACAACAACAAATTAACAAACTACACACCCCCACTGTCACCTGCACCGGCTGGCGCTGTCGGTGTCGCCGTCCTTATGTCTTGGCGCTGCGCGAAAGGGGAACAAAATCGGGCACCCGACAAAAATGAGCATTCGAAACATGTCGAAAATAAAGGCGAGTGGGAAAATCTTGGGAAAACTGCAAGCGGGCTGCAGCGAATTTGGGCCAGCTGCATGTGAGTGCGTGCAAGTGTGTGTGTGTGTGTGGTTGTGTGAGAGCAGAAACCGACAACGTTTGGCGGCAGTTCTCGGTTTTCGTAATGCTTGAAGCGAGCCGGAGAATTGAGTGCGAAAATGCGCCAACAGCTGAGAATTGTTGTGCGAAAACGAATAAGTTTTAATGAAAATCGAACCAAACGAAAATCCGCACACGGAATCTGCAAAACACAAACAAATCAAAGTGTTTGAATATACTGTGAGTAAGTGTGTGTGTGTGTGTGATTGTCGCCTAACTGCACACCCCCAAGTCGCCGATACGTCAGTTGCCCAGTGTCAAACGTCAGACGTCTACGCTCGTGCCCCCTTTCCCGTCAGCAAGCGCCAGCAACAACAGTTGCAGCGATAAAATGTTTGAAAATAAATTTCAAATTTCACTTCAATGGCACTTTTGGTGATTTTCTGATTTTCATAATTTCCCAAAAATGTTGCACTTAATGCAGTGTTGTTGTTGTTGTTGTAATTGGTTTTATGAGCATTTTATTTTTGTTGGTGCTAGCGATAAATGCCGCTTCGATACGCTGCGTTCTCGAATTGGGGGAAGTACGCGCACACCCTGTGCCTCGATTTGGCTGTGTGTATATGTGTGTGTGTGTGTGTGTGTGAGGGAGTGTGGCGTACGCGTTACGGTACACACCAGACACGAGACGATATGAAAATCTTTTGAATTTTCCTCAAGCTGGCGCACTCATCGTCGTCGTCGTCGTCGTTGTAGTCGTCGTCGCTTCCATCGTCATCGCCGATCGACGGCGCTCGCGACTCGATCGTTGATCGTTTTATATATATTCGGTTGTCGTGCCTGTTGCTGTTGTTGGGTACGCAGTCTTTTTTACACTGCTTGCTACTGTTTTGTTTTTGTTTTATCAGTGTTTTTGTTTTTGTTATAATTACTTTTGTCTAAAATTAGAAAACGTGGTGTGTCTGGCATATCGCACATCACACAGAGCCCCAACCATCGCCGCACATCGCCGCAGTCGCACTCGATTCATTTTGCCTCCTTCGAAAACGGCGCACGACAACGACAGCCGCTATTGCTGCTGCTGCCTCTTCGCTTTGTGCCGCTGCAACGCCAACAGCAACAGCCGTGCCAGCAACATAGTACGCAGCAGCAGCAGCAACAGAAGTCTGCCAGTCTGCCCGACACGGTGTGTGAATCAGCGCGCGCGCACACACCGTCACACGTTGCGCTATAGTACGCGCAGATATGTCTATATGTTGGCCGATTCGTTGGCTGCCCAAAAATTCAGCCGCATCGGCAACGGTAGCACACTTTTTATTGCAGACGCCGTATCGCGCCCCCTCTCGACAACTGATAAATTTACAACTCCTTATTGTTGTTGTTGTTATGACATTCGTCACAGCTCGCCTCGTTGCAGATTGCGATCGTTGCGGCACATTCAGTCTCGGCATTCGAAATTGTCCACATTATTTTATTATTTTCGAATGTTGGGTCGAAATTGACGTTGAACCCCTGAATAGTGATTGCCCATCTGGGGGCGTGAAAGAACACAAAGTGACCCATTCAATTGAGTTCAGCTGTCAGCTAGAAGCAAATTAGAAATTACAAAATCAAAAGAGAGTCAAGAGAGCAGCAGGTTAGAAGGTTGAAGGTTAAAACGATCAGCAGATCGCTCAGATTTAAGACAGATCTATGAAAAGTTTTAACGAATCAAAGAGGTTCAGAAGGTCAGGTTTTGCGGCGCAAAATGATTAGAAAGCGTGGTGTGTTGGTGTAGAAAAACTGTAAACGATTGCCGAAAAGAGCTGGAGAGACTGTGATCGGAGTGATCAAAGAGCTAATAGAAAACATTTTTTAAGACAGCTGTCAGAGGCACTTTTTGGAATTGTAAGGAGCGGCTGAAACATCACTCATAGGAAACATTTAAAAGCCAAGCATATTTATTTGTATAAAAGCTGAGTTTAAGTAAGTCAGAGATCGTAACGATCGACAACCAATGCAATCTACTGAAACTCGAAAGGAGTTAATTGAAACAAACTATTACATTATGTAAAAACTATTACATTATGTAAATAATTAAAACATAATAATGATAATTATAGAAAACATGATTTAAAAAATATAAAACTAAGCGAAAAATCACAAATCAAAACATTAAACATTTTCAAAAATTATGCAAAAATAAACGCTTATTGAAAGACATTTAGATTAAATTAAATTACGAAAAATACGAAATTTTTTCATTACAAAACTTCCGCTAGCAAAACTATTAAATTGATTATTTATTAGCGACTAAAAAGAAACAAACTGAAACTGGACTGAACTTAACTGAACTGAATTGAACTAAACTGAACTGAACTGAAGTGTAGAACAAAAACTGAAGGCTTTTTATAGTAAGTCTAAAGTTTATAGTGTTCAGGAAAAGCACCAGATATGTTTTATTAAAAGTTTGTGTCAACATACACACATTTTTCAACTCATTTATGAAAATTTGTAGCAGCACAAATACGCAGAAATCAATTCAACAGCGAGCAAACCAAATTATTTTATCAAAGTTTTTACTGGCAGATATTCCATCTAAAAGTACAGTAAACATACATATATTTGAGAACAAAATATAGAACTGTGAAAAAAGTAAAATGAATGAATGAAAGTAAATAATTTAAATAATAAATTTATTTGAGAACAAAATATAGAACTGTGAAAAAAGTAAAATGAATGAATGAAAGTGATGACAAATAATTATTATAGTTTACTAATATTAAGTAAAAAGAACCTAAAATGGTTTAATCAAATGCACCCAGTCCAGATTAGGTTAGACAGGCAGTTGGCCGATCACTCTGAGACCCAAGAGGCCTCTGGTGGTCGAAGAGTGTGTGGCAAGCTCCTTTTAACCATTGTCCGGTGCTGATTGAAATCAACCTGAGCTTCGAACTTATGGTCTCATTAAGCACTTGTTTAGATTACATTGATCAACATTGGCTGGGTGGGCGTGTCACTTTTTCGAATTTTCCCTGACTTTTTTCATGTTTGGGATTGTAACTTCTAAATCAACGAATTGGTTGATGTGATTTTCACTTTGTGGCATTTACAACACCTCACGGCTTCTTTTCCAATGTAATTTATTTTTATAAGTTTTACGATTCCGCGGTAATTAGACCTTAAAATCGGAAAATAGGGAATTTCATGGCGTTTTATTTCATGATGAAAAACATGCACATTTTACGTAAATCAACTAACGAATTGGGTGTTAAATGAAAGCGCAAACATCAAATAATACAACACAACCAAATTATTTGGCGTGATTCCCATTCTAATCGAAATAATAGCAAAAATGTGTCATCGTCATTTTCATCACTTTTCATACTTTTTCCTTAAAAAATCGAAAAAGGTCGAAATTTGTTGCCCTGTGTTATTTTTCGTTCCTTAAGTTCATGATTCGATTATGTAATTCTTTCTAACCACATCTTATCCCATTCTGTGCCTTTTGTGTGAGCGATCAAACATTAGGTTAGGAAATTCTGCTCATATTTGTGCGACCCTTAACTAAATAGCTGCACTAAGTTTCCTACTGGCCGGACTCGCAAGTAATTCAACTGTAGACTGAATATATAAATAAAAATAAAAAAATTAAAAAAATATATATAAAAATGCAAAAATAAGATTAAAATTTTACAAAATGGCTTTAAAACTCTTTTTTCATCAATAAAACCAATAAATAAAGTACTTAATTATAAATTAAGCATAGCCAATCGTGGTTCAAGTGGACACTTGTACATTCTCCATTGATTCTTTGTAGAAAAAAAGTGGTAGTTTTAGGGTTAAGTTAACCTCAGGTTGAATCAAGTTACTGTACCAGTGACATCTTTATTGAATTGAAAATGTTCACTGAACTAAGGCCGCCACACGTACCAAGTTTTGGTCTTGCGAGAGCTGGTGCAAAATTGTGTGGTGCTTGCCTGACAATTGTGATCTGGTTCTGTAAAAATGTCGCCCTATAACTACTATATACATCGTTGACTTATACGACTGTATGAATATATATTCACATCTAAACAAATGTGCATGCAGCTTCGTTCAAATGAAATTTCCTACACTTCCTAATGCACCAAATAATTTCTTTACTAAATAAACATACAATTCAAATGTAACAACAACAACAACGATGAAATGAAACGGTAACCACAGCGTCCAACCAGCTCGTGCCAATAAATCATAAACCAAGAATTGCTTCCCTTTTCTGCAGAATTAGCCACAGCAACATCGAATAATGTGCAATTGTGCTCGGCCGTCGGCATGGGCGCTTATTAAGTGGGCGCGTTGCTGCTTCTTCTTCTTCTTCTTCTTTTCTTCAATGTATTGTTTTTTTTCTTTTCTGCTCAATTTTTAATTGAAATTCTGTTTGGTCTATTTTGTTTTGTGCTCATGGCTGCGAAACTGTATAAGTAGTTACCGCTTGGAAGCGACTAGCGATATTTTTGTTGTTTGTGCTAACGATGCTGCCAGACGGTTGTGTTGGCCATGACAATTATGATGTTGCCGCTATGACGTTGACGCATAGTTCGTCATAATTATCATAATGAAGTTTGTTGGTAATGATGGGTAGCAACGGCAAAAATATATGTATATGTATGTGTGTGTGTGTGTGTGTTTGTGTGTTTCGTTTGTTTGTGGGTATAAGTGAGATGGCGGCAACTGTCTAAGGCAATAAAAACAATAGCAACAACAACAAAAAAACAGTAATCACAACAATAATAACAGACCGCTGCGGCACTCCAAATCACTGAAGAGTGACGACAAAAGCACAAGAAATCATTAAAACACTGAAAACTGAAAAGAGCACTAAAACAAAAACAAAAACAACAAATCAAATTCAACTAAACTATGTACAATAAGCAAAAGTAAAAAACACAAAAACAACAACAACAACATACGCGGCACAGTAAAGCCCAAATTAAAGAAGAAAAAAGGAAATCAAGTAAAAAAAACAACAAAAACAAGATAAAAAGAAGAAGAGAAAACATTATTTAAAAGAAATGCAAAGATAAACGGCAGAAAAAGTACGAGTACGCGCCGATCGAGCAGCGGTACATGGTTGAAGTTGGCCGCTGTTGTTGTTGTTGCTGTAATGTATTCGCATAGGGAAAATCAAGTAGCACGCGGCGAAGAAGAGAATTTTCACAATTTCAACAAAAACACACACACACACAGACACACAGACAGACGACCAGCAAGAAAAGCGCAGAAACAATTCAAACCGAGACTGAACTGAAAATAAAGTGAAGCGAGCGCGTCGAACAGACAGCGGCAAGCAGCGGCCACAGCGACGTTGCGTATACGTAACGTCAGGCGGCGGGCAACGTAACGCTGCGTCATTGACACGCCGACAGCGAAAAGCCAGACAGCAACTGCTTCATGGCTGGCGTACGCACCAGTTACGCACTCGCGCGCGCGCACACACACACACGCAAACACACGACACACACACCAACACATGCGGCAGCGCGTTCCCCTTTTGCAAAAGCGAACGCGCGTGTTGACTTTACCTATTTCTCATTTTTGCTGCCACATATATAAAAATCGAAATTACGCTGTGCGTTTTTAGAAAACCTGAAACGTTCTTTTCCCTTCTTGTGCCATTTTGGGGTCTGGAAATTTGAGGTTGAGGTTAGCTTCCAGAGCTTTCAAGTTGATTGAAATATAGTTCAGCATATAGTACGTTGGTGTATAATTTATGAGAAACGCTGATGGGTCACTAACTGATGACCACAGTTGACTTATAGACACAAAGATTTATTCAAAAATGTATGGCAACATTTGAGAGAAATCCACATCGTTCTTTGATAGACAGGGCTGAGACATTGTTGTTGCTATTTTAGTCAATTATTTATTTTATATTTATTTATTATTAAATAGTTTACACCTTCAACAATCCTATTGCAGTCCTAGACGGTGTCTACCAATGATTCAAGGACCCAATAATACTGACACCGTCGAAGTGAGGGTGAATGATTCTGCCGATCAGTTTTCCTACGAGTTGTCTCTTATGATTCTGCCGATAAACTTTCCTACGAGCTCTTTCCTATGTTTCTGCTGATCAGTTTTCCTACGAGTTCTTTCCTATGATTCTTCCGATCAGTTTCGCTACGAGTTCTTTCCCATGATTCTGCCGATCAGTTTCCCTACGAGTTCTTTCCTACGCTTCTGCCGATCAGTTTTCCTACGAGTTAATTTCTATGATTCTGCCGATCAGTTTTCCTACGAGTTCTTTCCTACGCTTCTGCCGATCAGTTTTCCTACGAGTTCTTTCCCATGATTCTGCCGATCAATTTCCCTACGAGTTCTTTCCTACGATTCTGCCGATCAGTTGCCCTACGAGTTCTTTCCCATGATTCCGCCGATCAGTTTCCCTACGAATTCTTTTCTATGATTCTGCCGATCAGTTTCCATACGAGTTCTTTCCTACGATTCTGCCAATTAATTTTCCTACGAGTTCTTTTCTATGATTCTGAAGATCATTTTTTCTACGAGTTCTTTCTTATGATTCTGCCGATCAGTTTTCCTACGAGTTCTTTCTTATGATTCTGCCAATCAGTTTTTCAACGGGTTCTTTCTTATGATTCTGCCGATCAGTTTCCCTACGAGCTCTTTCCTATGATTCTGCCGATCAGTTTCCCTACGAGTTCTTTCTTAAGATTCTACCGATCAGTTTCCCTACGAGTTCTTTCTTATGATTCTGCCGATCACTTTCCATACGAGTTCTTTCCTACGATTCTGCCAATTAATTTTCCTACGAGTTCTTTTCTATGATTCTGAAGATCATTTTTTCTACGAGTTCTTTCCTATGATTCTGCCAATCAATTTTCCTACGAGTTCTTTCCTATGATTCTGTCGATCAGTTTCCCTACGAGTTCTTTCCTATGATTCTGCCGATCAGTTTCCCTACGAGTTCATTCCTATGATTCTGCAGATCAGTTTTTCTACGAGTTCTTTCCTATGATTCTGCCGACCAGTTTCCCTACGAGTTCTCTCCTATGATTCTGCCGATCAGTTTCCCTACGAATTCTTCTTTCCTATAATTTTGGCGATCAGTTTTCCTACGAGTTCTTATAGTAAGACTTCTCCACCTGTACACAACCTTACTGAACCAAGTTGTTAAGTCGATGAACAATCTCAATGGCTGATTCCACTATCGAATGCCAAATTTTTGAGAGAGAAAATTTAATATTTTATTAAAGATTAAATGTTCAGTTTATTAATTTCGTATTTTCCCTTAAACTTCAAACTATTTTAAGGACAAACAAAGAATGTATTCTTGAATCCACAGAGGGCTCAGACGACCAAAGTAGCAATGTGCCATATGGCAACAGCAAACAGCGAAAGGGTTAATTTATCCATACAAATCGAATCTATGTGCAATAATATTGAAAAAAAAAACGAATCATAATTTCCATATTTTCAATATATATTTTTAATATTTTTTTTTAACAAATTATTTGTGCTGCGCTGAGTGCGAACTTTGACTTTTCTGAATTTCAAGTAAACTTCAATTTTAATTTGTTACTGATTTTTATCATTTGTTTTTGTTTTGTTTCTAGATTCGATAATGAATTTATGGCACATCTACGTCCAAACAAATATAAATTGGATTCAAAGAGCAACAACAACAAAAATATATAATTACAACACAACCGATAGGAATTCAAATAAATAAATTACCGAAAAAAATTCAAAAATTAAATACTTCACAATCGATTTGAAGGGGCAATGCCGTTTGTCTTCTAAATGCAACAGCAAAAACAAAAATAACAACAACAACCCATCATGAATTGCTCAGCTGAAATTGGAGTATTTCATTTTAATTGACAATAATGTTGCTACTGAACACAGAAAGTTTTTAAAATCCACGCTGCTCTCGGCTCTTGGCCTCTCTCCCACTTTTTTGTTGTTCGCGTGCATTCTGTGCGGTGCGGCGTATTATCAGCGCCCGAGCAGCTCGGCAAATGTTGTCTCAAAGTTTCTATTTGGTTTTTGAAACAATGCGGCAACCGCACGACAGCAACATCAACAACAGCAACAACAGATGCTAAAACGAAACAGCAACAAAAACAACGACATTACCAAACAACGAACATCACTGCGACAATTCTGTGCCAGTGCCAGTGTGTGGTTTCATTTCGTTTCGTTTTCGTTAAAAATTTGCAGCGCTTCTTTCATATCGTCGAAAGTGTGCGAACGCTTTTCCCATTCGTCAGCGGCCGCTTGTTTGTTTTTCGCATAATTATCTATTAAATTATCTATTAAATTATCTATTAAATTTTCGAAAATAATCTGTGCGACTTTTTGTGGTGATTTTGCTTTTGTTTTTGTTTGTGTGCGCGCGCTGGCAACGTGTTTGGCCGCGTTGTGCCGCGCCGCGTTCATTATACATTTTGTGTTTGATAATAGTTTTTCGCCAGCGTGTTTTTACGTCTACAATGACTCATTCGAGGTACGCAGCGTCGACGCGTAAAAAAGCCGCCAACAGCAACACCAGCAACAACAACACCAACAAATTTGTCTACAGCAACAATGACAGCAGCGGCCCTCGCCGACAGCGCATCATAATTTTATGCTAAATTTGTGTTATGCCATGTGAGACAAATAAATTAAATTCGAAAAGAAATTTAAAATAAATGAGATAAATTGTCCAATTGTGCAAGGCCAGAAAATAGCCCGAAAAGTGTCTAACAAGATTCGGAAGAAGTTTAAAAATTATAAATTAGTTTAAAATAAAAAAAACAGTAAAAAAGGGCAACAACTGAGCATTGTTTTTGTCATCGAGTGTAAGAATTGTGCAACCGACAGTGAGCGCGAGTGCGTAACAATGCAGTTGGCGTGCAGCGCCGCACTGCAACATTGGCAACATTGCATACAGCGCCGCGCCGCCACCTACGGCCGTCCGCGGCCAGTCAAAGCGCTGCAACAACATTGAAGAACCGTGAACCAGTGAAACTTCAGCTGCAACGTCCGCGTCAGCCGCGCAAAAACATTGAGCGCAACCAGTGTCCGAGCCGTGTCCATCGATTTCTGTATTCTCGTTGTAGCAGAGTTTGCAACAACTCTCCTTGGCGGACGCCATGTATGCGCGAGTGCTGCGCAAATGGAGTCTAAAAACGAAACTGCAAATGTCTCTACTCATGTGGCTGGTCGCGGTCACAATGCTGCTGCTGTGTCTGTGTGTGCCGTCAGCAACATGCGCGGGCGCATCGAGCCGCAGTGCGCCGTCTGCCAGCGCTTCGCCACAGCCGCCTGCGTTGCCACGGCATTGGGAGCCGCCACTGTCCCCACTAGCAACAAATGCTCACACACACGCGGCCGACTGGCGGCGACAGCGGCCAGCAAGTGCTGGCGCCACCATCGAAGAAAGCTTCTACATACCCGTCGATGGTGCGGCAGATAGCAGCGCCGCTGCCGGCAACATTTACGCAAGTAGACTTATTAGTTCGCTAAGTGGCGGCGGCAGTGGGAGTGGGAGGCGTGGCAGCAGCAGCAGCAGCAGTAGCGATAGTAGTAGCAGCAGCAGTAAGTTATTTAGCAGTAGTAGGCTTAGTAGCGTTAGTGAACAACAACAACAACATCAACAAGATGAGAGAGCAGCAACAGCGAATGCTGACAGCTTAGCGTACGCGTATTACCACAAGGCGGCACAGCAACAACAACAGTCACAGCTGCCGGCAGCGCTGTGGGCAGCGGCCGCTATGCCAACAACAACAACAGCACCAACATCAGCAGTATTTAAGCAACATTTTGACGATGATGTTGAAGAAGTTGATGAGGAGGAAGAAGAAGAGGAAGATGAGGAGGACGATGGAGATGAAGAGTTGCTGGAGGACAGCGAGGACGATGTTGCCGATGCGGAAGATGATGCCGCCGACGATGAGGACGATGTGGTCGGCAGCGCTGTGCCACACAACAGCCAGGCTGGTGCCGCTTGGCGACAGCAGCAACGCGATTTGCCGCCGGCAGCAACATTAAGCGAAACACAAAAAGTTCCAAACATTAAAAATAGTCACATAATTAATTTATTTCACAATTACAACTACAACTACAATAACAATAATGTTAAGCAGCAACAGCAACAGCAGCAACTGCAACTGCAGCAGTTGGCCGTAGCGGAAAGAAGCGTCAAATCACGACGTCACATAAGCGAGCAGCAGCAGCAACAACCACATCATCGCCTGCGCCAACATCAGCTGCACTTGCAACAGCAGCAGCAGCAATCACAACCAGCAATCTCAGCAACAGCCCAGAGCTATCACAGCCCAGTGCGGGAAAATGTTGCCGCCAAATACCCAACAACGAAGTTGGTGCAATTTGCCAACGGCCGAAATCTGACGCTCAAACTGCTGCCGCCCACCCACTACCGCATCGAGGCCTTCGAAATTCCCTCCACGCTGCCGTACCGCGGCGCACTGACCGAGCAGCAGCGACGCATGCTGCTGCATCAGCAACGCCTGCAGCAGCAGCAGGCAGCGCGCAATCGTCGCGACTCGCGCAACTTTGGCCTCATGCAGAGCGCCCTGGCCGGCACCAATCTGCACTACTTCAACATGC